>OZ009954.1:4953750-6419375 GCA_963932025.1 Erebia epiphron
ATCTGTTGATTCAAAATCAATAATACCTAACGTAAGCTAATTTATCCATGATCCCTGCCTAGACATCTCTATTGGATAATTCCTTCAAGGAAAAGGCTTGAGTAATAAAGTACGCGAAAAAACGGGAACCACATTGTAGTCATGATAAAGTATCCAAACATTGAATGGTATAGGATCCGTGAGATATTTTAATGACGATTTTATCGAGGCTGGCGCAAAGTCACTATTTAATTTATCACTAAATATCTAATAGGATACTTTAATAGAAAAAAACAAACAATATTTCAAATAAAATGAGCTAAGTTTTAAAACCTCATACCATATGTAGGTAGGTACACCTCGCAATCGCATACAAGGCTGGTGTAAAGGGAGTTTAAAGTTTAAATATTTCGAACCAAGTTGAAATAAAAAATAAAACTATGATTTTAATCTTAGGAATTTCGGGTGATAAACTATCATGAAGGTCTTAATTTTAAATAAAATAATTTACATTACATAATTTATTGCTTGTAATTTGTCATTAGATTTTTGTGTAATATTTATGTCATAAGAATTAATGCTCACACATTTAAAATAGTATTGATTTTGGGGAAAAAAACCGGCCAAGTGCGAGTCGGACTCGCGCACCGAGGGTTCCGTACTCAAGAAGTAGGTATAATTACCTTTGTTAATGAACCGCAAAACTAACTTTGTTTGTAGAGGTTTACTGTTAATATCAAAAAATTACGTTTGTTGTATGGGAGCCCCCCTTTAATATTTACTTTATTGATATTTCATTATTTATTTTGAAAGGTAATATACAAGTTAATATTCTGTGAAAATTTGAACCGTCTACCTGTTACCGTTTTTAATATTGAGCAAAAAAATACGAAAAAAAACACGTTTATTGTATGGGGACCCCCCTTAATATATACATTTTTTTAATTTTTAGTATTTGTTGTTATAGCGGCAACGGAAATACATCATTTGTGAAAATTTCAGCTTTCTAGCTATCACGGTTTATGAGATACAGCCTGGAGACAGACAGACAGACAGACAGACAGACAGCGGAGTCTTAGTAATAGGGTCCCGTTTTTACCATTTGGGTACGGAACCCTAAAAATGTTGAATTATTCAAACTACAAGTCAATCAGGCATGTAGGCTGGTTTTTGACACCGTTATTTTATTTACATTTTTATGTAGATTTTATAGTCACCGGATGACGACATAGAGCGCTGCACTAGGTAAGGAATTACAATAAATAACGGTCAAGTGCGAGTAAGGATTGCGTTTCGTGAATACCTAAGTTTAGAAACATGGGTTACTAGAGTTCAAACCTAGCCTAAAGATAAATCTAGAAACATATGATTAAATTTAGATATTTTAATTTTAAATAACGTGAACTTTGATTTCTATTGCGTAACTTCTTTACATTACTTAATAATATTAATTGTACACATTTATCGGATGTTCTGTGCTCAGTACTTGGCCAGCGATGAATCCATATCCATACTTCCATACTAATATTATTATGAATGCGAAAGTGTGTCTGTCTGTCTGCTATACGCTTTTACGGCCGACCTATTCAATCGATTTAGATGAAATTTGGTACAGGGGATTGATTATATCCCGGGGAAGGATCTACTTAGACTTTTTATCCCGGAAAATTAAGGAGTTCCTGCGGGAATCCAAAAAAACTTAGTCCACGCGGATGAATTCGCGGGAACCATCTAGTAATATTATAAATGCTACTTTTTACCTCGGATAAAAGTCCCCGCGGGAGTGAAAATACCGAAATCCACGCGGACGAAGTCGCCGGCGTCATCTAGTACTCGTAGTAAGTACTATTCTGTGCCACAGTGTTGCTCTGTGTACCATCGAAGCCTACTCTCGCTATGCTTTTCCTGACCAATGCTATATTCAGAACAAAAAAAAAAATTTTTTTACTTAGGACACTTTATATGCGATGTAGCTATCGGCTAGTGGGAACACTGGTTGCAGTGCACACGTGCGCACAAGAGGTCTTTCATAGAATATAGGTCAGCACGTACCCTCGTATCGCCACTACCTACTGTTAGATATTGCGTGTTAGTTTCTAGACCGTTTCTAGGTTAGGCAAATAAGACTCACTGTTTTGTGCTTTAAATTATGTGTGAATTGTGATACACATGTAAAATAATTACATTTTGGCGACATCTGGTGCACTATAGACACTGTAGAGTGTAGTTATATGTAGGAGGTCCCGGTTTCTATCTCCGGCAGTAGAAATTCGGGTATTTATTATTTCTAAATTCACGGTCTATAAGACTGGTGGGAGGCTTCGGGCCTGGCTAGTTACACCACCGATTAGGGGTAATCTGCTTTTAACCCTACCAGTTTAGCCCGCTACCATCTCAAGACTGCATCATCATCATCATCCACCAGGCAAGATCGCAGTCAAAGCCGTAAGTAATATCATGTTTTTGGTTGGTGAAGGACAAAAAACACAAACCCTTCAGTCCTTACAGCTGTTACAGATGGATGCTTTGTGTCTTTTGTTAAGATTAAGTGTACAATTAATTAAGTTAAGTTAGTTTGTTACGATGCCTTGGGAATTCCGATTTTCTGGAATAATAAGTCTATGATCGGACCTCTGGATGCAAACAGATGCTGTACCCATTACGACAGAATCGATTATGCCATGAAAAGTAACTAACAAAACTGACTGACACAATTTCGCATTAATAATACGCGTATTAATATTAATTTTGGTCTTACGAGTAGACTGTAACTATTTCCATATTAATGGCGGAATTCTGATGATAATAAGGAAAAATTTGCTACATAGTTACCCATGACTTTTATTAGGGTTCCGTACCAAAATGGTAAAATGGAACCCTTATGGTGCGACTTTCTCCGTCTGTCTGTCCGTCTGTCCGTCTGTCCGTCTGTCCGTCTGTCCGTCTGTCCGTCCGTCACACTCGATTATTTCAGTAACTACCGAAGCTATCGACATGAAATTTGGAATAGTTGTGTATATTAGTGGCCCAAAGACAGTGAAATTAAAAAAAATTGGAAATTATTTTTGTTGTTATTTAAAAAGGGGGGAAAATCTGAGGGTTGAAATTTAAAAGTGAGATAACTGTACTGTGTGGGATATCATATGAAAGGGTTTACTTTGTACATTCTAAAACAGATTTTTAATTATTTTTAGTTATGATAGTTTTTGATTTATCGGGGAAAATGTCTAAAAAAATACCGTTCCCCCCCCCTTATCTCCGGAGTTTACCAATCGAAAAATTTGAAATAATTATGGTCAATAGGAATTTACGTATATTTTACAGGAAAACTATAGCCAATGCTCTAACTAGCATAGTTTTTTTGATATTAATAATAAACCTCTACAAACAAAGTTAGTCTTGCGGTTCATTAACAAAGGTAATTATTTATTAATAATGGTACGGAACCCTTCGTGCGCGAGTCCGACTCGCACTTGCCCGGTTTTTTTTTTGATAGCGTTAGAAGGTTAGGAAATAAATAACACTCATCGCTCAAAGTCAGAAAAAAACTAAAGAATACAAAATTTTATTGTTATATGAAGTCTCGGAAAATAATTACATGACTTACATGTATATTGTAACCTTCTAGCGACCTATCCTTAATTAGCTCGGGTCTTTGTCCGAACATGTGAAACTGACTTTCAAATGTTCCTTGCCAATTCGAGAAAAGATTTCTCGGTTTGCTTGTTATTTATATTAGTTTATTTCACTAGTTATTGCCCCTCGCTTTGCGTCTTCTGTGCAAAGCAACAATTAATTACCGTTTCAAAATTAATTTAGCAACTTCTAAATTAATTTTTACCTAAACCTAAAATTGTAATTTAAAATGAAATGGTAGGTAATAAGTAGATCATTTTTGTAAATATTACTTTTTAGGTATTAGCTATTGATTAGGTAAGTACTTTTCGTGTGATTCAGCCCAGTAAAATGTGTAAATACTTAATTATTTATTTATCAACTGTTTTATTACAGAAATTAAATTTTTGTGCAAAAAATACAAGTATGTTCTACTAAATTATTTTCTCCAAAAATGATATTAGTATAATTTAGAAAAACGTTTTCATGTGAATTTTTTTAAGTAAACTTTTTAATAATGAAAAGGTTAGTGTATGATATTTATAAAACTAAAAATCACATTAGGCACTACAGACAGACGAAGCGAATTATTAACATTCAAAAATATATAGACCTTGAAAATAAAAGTTTCCATTTCGAATATTGAAATATTTTGCTTGTTTTGCGCTGTCCAAATGTCAGGTATGAGTTAGCGGCCTTACCTGGTAAATGTGACTTTTGGATTGTCCTCACCTACTCTCGAAAACAAATTAACAAAATGGAGGACTTCAACTGCATAAGTTACAGGTTACTAAACATTTGGGAGGCAATCTACATAAACGTTTAACTCGAATTTGATTATAGCAATAAAACATTTTTTGTACATCAATGATACCCAGTCCAATATTGAAACTAGTTGTAACATACTTAAGTATTTACTTACATTGATATTTGCCGTATCATTATTATCATTGGCGATCAATCACTTACGCAGGCGAAACTGCATAGCTTACAGCACCGTCGCAATGTCGCCTGCTTCTCGGTCTTCTATCGGATATACTTTGGAGAGTGTGCTCAGGAACTTTTCAATCTTGTTCCCCCTTCACCGTTCTACCACAGAACAGCAAGAAATCGTTTGCGTTGGCATCCTTATGTGGTTGACGTCCAGTCAGCTCGAACAAAACGGTTCTGCTCTACGTTCCTGATTCGAACCGCAAGGATGTGGAATGCCCTTCCAGCGCATGTATTCCCTGCCACGTATAACTTAAGTACCTTCAAGGCAAGAGTGAATAGGCATCTTCTAGGCGAGCGCGCCTCAACCTAGACCTCATCACTACTTTACATTAGGCGTGATTGTCGTCAAGCGCAAGCCTTGATATCTTGCAATAAAAAAAAAAACAGACAAATTTGGGGGGGTCACTACTTCCTATCATCGCTTACAGTAGTACTTATTAGGTATTTCAAATTGAAAGCTTCATGACATACCTACACCTTGAAGTAAAATTAATATGATAATACTAGCGGTCCGCCCCGGCTTCGCACGGGTAGCACTTGATCAAAATAGTCCATAACCAATAATGGTCAGTCGGCACTGAGACGAACAACTCCACCACACGTTCTCAAATTTTGTTCAGCAAACCGCTGTGAGCACTTGGCACTTGAGTCTCCAATACGTACGACGTATTTTCGCTGCTCTCACCTGGGAACTATGTTTAGAACTAATAACTAAGTTGAGACCTGGTTCTTTTAGGCATTTCGCAGTCTATCTATAACAGTTAGATATTAAAATGTTTAAAAAAATGTTAGTAACTTCTCTTGCATTTATTATGTTTGTCTTGACAAATATGACATAAAAGTGTCTTGACAAATATGACATAAAAGACAGTCTGATTTAATAGCCGAATAGAGGTTTAACGTAAAAAGTTAAATTAGGTGAATTTTTCCGACTTAATTCACATTATTGCAATTTTCGAACGGATCTCTAATTTATTTTAAAATAAAATGCCGCCTATGTTACTCGCTGATAAAGTAGCTTTCTATAGGTGAAAGAATGTTTAAAATCGGTCCTGTAGTTTTTTAGTTTATCCATTACAAACAAACAAACAAACAAACAA
Source organism: Erebia epiphron (assembly GCA_963932025.1). Lineage (NCBI taxonomy): Eukaryota > Metazoa > Arthropoda > Insecta > Lepidoptera > Nymphalidae > Erebia > Erebia epiphron. The sequence continues at coordinate 4,959,438 of OZ009954.1, forward strand.
ACAAACAAACAAACAAACAAACAAATCTTTCCTCTTTATAATATTAGTTTAAACTAGCGAATGCGCGCGACTTCGTCTGCGTGGTTTGAGGTATTTTGCTTCCCGCGGGAACTCCTTAATTTTCCGGGAAAAAAGTAGCCTATGTGCAATTCCAGACTATAATCTATCTCTGTGCCAAATTTAAGCCAGATACGTTCTGCCGTTCTGGCGTAATTGAGTAACAAACATCCATCCATACATCCATCCAAACTTTCGCATTTATAATATTTATTTGAATTTGATTGATTGATACCTAGATGATGGCCGCGACGTCGAGGTGGTTTGATTCCCGAGGGCGAGGGGATTCCCGAGTTTTGATTCCTTAATTTTCTGGGACAAAAAGTAGCCCCGATATGCGACCTATCTCAGTGCTAAATTTCTTTAAAATCAGCTGAAAAGATGGACCGGGAAAGAGTAGCAGACAGACAGCCAGATAGACAGACCCACAAAGTTTTGCGAATTGAGAGCCTCCTCCTTTTTTGGAAGTCGGTTAAAAACAGCAAGCATCTGGCGAATGGTGTTTATAACACAGTGCGTAACCAGTTCACACAAAAACCTGACCTATATCGGATGACGTAAGAACGCGTAAGGGCCCATGGCCTTTTTATGGGCACACGACATTTGGTGTTATTATACTGAGCTTGCGTGATCTCGGAACCTGTATTTTTGTCTCTACCTATTTAGGTAATGATAGCTGTCAGATTTTTGGTTATGATTTAGGTCATATTCTATATTCGAGAACATAATTAAGTGAGTATACCTACAAGCACTGGATTGGTTAGGCCAAATATAATGACGTATGTACTATTCTGGATAAGGTTTGAAGGATCGGCCTCACTTGCAGTGATTTGAAACTGCGTTGAGACTTCCGATAGATTTATATCTTAGAAAAGAACAGATATTGCCTCTAGATATATACCTAGTATATAAAAAAAAAAAAAATTGTTTCAATTTTGGCCATCGGGCCAGTTATGTTTGACGGACTATAGGTACAGTCTGTTACTCGGAACATGTCATGAAATGGACAGCCAAGCATATCCACCCTCTGCCAGATCTTCATCGTAGATACATATACTTGAACTCATTTTCAATATGAAGTCCGTAGGTACGTCCATATTTATGCACTATCGAGTATTTATGGTGTGTTGGTGACAATCAGACAACCCTCGAGTTTCCCAGATACATAGATACCTATATAAATTTATACGGCCAGTTTACATTATTCTAGTCCTATAGTCAAGCACATTTTTTTCATTTGTAGACCAGCACTCACAGACCATACAACCAACCAATAGGTTTACTACTCGGTGCCAGCACTTGACAGCAATCAAACATGCTGTTAGTGATAATGAGATGTCAGTTCCTATGACAATAAATAAATAATCAGGGTAGAGCTAATTAGCTATTATTATCCATTTGCCGACTTAATGAAAAGGTAAGAAAAACACTTATAGGGTTAGTTATAGTGTAGTCATATTAGGTAATTTCTTGTTCGCTTAGAAGTCCCGGGAATATTTGTTCGGACAACTATTACTCTATTTTCTCCTCGAAAAGCCACAAGCCATGTGATGACAGTGATTTAGCAATAAACACTTAGGTGAAACGGTTGCAGTACAATACTGGATTTTCACTGGACTCTACTCATTGTTATATGCACAGCTGAAGTCTGTACTGTTCGTATTACTACACTAGTATGGTAGTGGATTAGATAGTTAAATACTGCTAAGCAACTGGGCTAGTATACACCAGCCATTACTAAAACTAATTTTCAAATCGACGGCTGTAAAGTTTTATTCACCTACTACATAATATTCATTTTATTTCATTTCTATAATGTCACATTGAAAGGCTATTGCCAAACAAGGATTCAATTTAAATGCAAATCCTAAAATACCTATTTGTTACGAGATATTTATCAAGTACAAATCCAGGGCCGTGATTGACGTCGCCCTGCGGTACAGTTTCGACCATAATGGACCGGTGACATTAACTACACTTTTGGTTTGCTAGGGTTGCCACACGTGTTAAAACTAATAATTAATGGCTAAATAATAAGGTTTGTAAAACATACGTTGTTATTACAGTGAATGAATAATCTATGTAGATTTTTAAAATTTAGCCGTAGTTTCAAGTTTAAATGTCACCTTCAACTCAGTCGCCTTATAAAGCAGGGGAAGGAGGTTGTGTTGCCCCTTGCCCCTCTCCCAATCGGTTTCTACCAGATCATCGTACTGAATCCAAAGAATATGTATAAAAAGCACACACGGTAGGGTACACTTGTATAAAACGCAAAATCGCTTGGCGAAGCCTCACACCAGACCAGACCAAAGAAAATTCAGAAATTATAAATTCCAAAATTGACCCTTTCGGGAATCAAACCCGGCACCTCCCGCGATAAGACCACAGAGCTCACATCTGCACCAGGTTCGTCAAAATGTGTGATAGTGTGATTAACGAACTAATTCTCTAATCAGGTAATGATATAAAAATAGCTTAGTTGTAAGGTCAAAAAGGTCAACTGAACTGCAAAATAGCAGTTCTTGTGCTAGGAGTGATGAATGACAAAAGAAAACAGGCGGGGTTTGAACCAAATGACCTTTCGGGTTATAGTTCAATTATTTAGCCATTGAGTTGTCAAAGTATTACAAATAATGTTTGGTGAATAGACGACCTTGACTTGTTAGCAATGCTACGCTTCCTCAATCTTTTTCTAGTAAGAAAACTACCTTATTATACCTAATCAATGTACGAATAGTTTTCGCAAAATTAAATCATACGAAAAATTGCTTCAATCATACTAATATTATAAATGCGAAAGTGTGTTTGTTTGTTGGTTTGTTAGTTTATTGGTTTGTTGGTTTGTCCTGCAATCACGCCACAACGGAGCAACGGATCAACGTGACTTTTGGCATAGGTATAGTTGAGGACCTGGAGAGTGGCATATGCTTCTTTTTATCCCGGAAAATTAAAGAGTTCCCGCGGGAACCGAGAAACCTCGATCCACGCGGACGAAGTCGCGGGCATTAGCTAGTATTAAATAAAATTGCAAATTCATCTCTGCTTTACGAAGTAGGTACTTTGTTAATTTAATAATTATATTATTTAACCATCTCTACGTTTTAATATTAATAAAAAATATAGTATCCATAATCAAATAAATATTATAAATGCGAAAGTTTGGATGGATGTATGGATGGATGTATGGAGTGATGTATGGATGTTTGTTACTCAATCACGCCCCAACGGCTGAACGGATCTGGCTGAAATTGATAGATTATAGTCTGGAATAGCACATAGGCTACTTTTTATCCCGGAAAATTAAAGAGTTCCCGCGGGAACAACAAAACCTCGATCCACGCGTACGAAGTCGCGGGCATCAGCTAGTAATATTATAAATGCGAATGTTTGGATGGATGGATGAATGTTTGTTACTCTATCACGCCAGAACAGCTGAACGGATCTGCATGTAATTTCTCACAGAGATAGATTACAGTCTGGATTAGCACATAGGCTACTATTTATCCCGGAAAAATAAGGAGTTCCCGCGGGAACCAACATCCTCAATCCACGCGGACAAAGTCGCGTGCATCAGCTAGTCTGGATATAATTTATGCTAGATTGGTACGTACTTTATGCAAAAAAGGTTCTTAACAAACTCGTGCTCAAGGTTTTATCTATTCCGTAGTCAAGTACTTACAAAAAGTGTAAAATAAATTATTAATCAATCAATCATCTTAGCTCATCACCGGCCCACTACTGAGTGGGCCGGTGATGAGTGCACTGAGTGCGTCGATGGGTTTCCACTTACTATCAGAAGGACCGAGAACAACTAGTTCACCACCACCACCACCACCACGCTAGCCAAGTGCGGGCTGATAAATTTTAGGGCGGTTTCAGACAAGCGAGCTTTTTTTCCGCGTCTCGTATCTGCTTAGGCGCTTACGCGCGCGCCAAATTTTTGAATGATGAATGATTTATTTATTTCACATATGACATTTCGTGTCACTTATGAAACGTTAAGACTCTACCACCGGTTCGGAAAACTAATTCTACTGAGAAGAGCCGGAAGGAAACTCAGCAGTTACTATTTTCTTAATAAAGAATATGGTCACTATAAGTAGACAATACAACACATACGTTAGAAGTATTACACTGACTTGTGGGTCACTGGATGCGAGGCCGGTTGCTTGCATGCAACTTTGTCATCAATAAAATCATCGATAGTGTAATAACCTCGACTTAACAAACGCTGTTTAACCCAGTCTTTAAATTTATGTAATGGCAAATCCAGAAACTCTTTGGGAACCATGTTATAAAAGCGTAAACTCAACCCCACAAAGGATTTCTGCACTTGCGCACACGATACGACGCTGTTACTAGCTTATGGCGGTTTCTAGTACATATATCGATTGTGAGTATCACCTATTTGCTTATAAAGATTAATGTTCTACCTTTAAAAAATACGTGCTAATTTCAGTGTGTTCTCCTTTCAACCTCACAAACTCACAAACTTTACCTCTTTATAATTATATAAAAATATATTTTTATATATAGGTATTAGTACAGATATAAAAATATATTTTTGACAACCCTGCGTCACCGTCACTCCATTACTTATGGGCTAGACAGCTTTGATCCTATTGTTCTGTAATATGCCCTACACGGAGGGACGTAATTTCAACTGCGTGTCATTGCAATCAATTATCATTTTATTGCTCATACAAATGGTCAAATTGCTTAACAAGTGAAAACTTGTTAAAAAGCCATTGCACTGATGGCATATTGTTATTAAATATATCTCAGAACCTGTTCAGAAGTGACAAACATGTTATGCAAAAAACTACATCGCATTCGGTCCATCCATTGAGAGACATTGAGAAAAGCACATACGTACTTGTAAAAGTTTGTTTGTATACAAAAAAAGAGCGAAAACATGTTACCATGGAAATATAAACATAACGTAACGTAACGTAACGTAACGTAACGGAGAAAGTTTGATTTTACTCCCCACAAATTTTCATACCCCGGGGTCCCCGGGCTAATATATGAAAACCGATTCATAACGTAGCTAAACTCCAAAAACCATTTGAGCTTGAGTTTGAAAAGCGTAATAGACTCAAATACACAATCTACTTATATTCTAAACATATTACAAAACATCTTCGATAAATACTTCTAAGTCCCGTTATATTGAAGGCTTGATTAGCTAACACCATCCTTACTTACCGTCAGGTGAGATCGTTGTCAAGTGTCTATCAATTACATCGCACTTTAAAAGTCTAAAGCAATAAACAATATTTTTATTTAAATTTGTCAATAAATTGTATTTGCATACGTTTTAAATTGTGTATTCATACACTACATGTATTATTATGTAAAACGTTCCATTCGATATTAAACTCGCCGTTAAAATTATTCAATTGCTAGACAAATGACAGAACATGGACTGTTTGCATGACACTGCCCATCAGGCGACGTCTCTGTTTGTAATAATTTGATTAAAATGGTCGTTGAAAATGAAATCCATGCCTTTCAAACCCTTAACTGCTTGACGTGAGATACATTAGGCTACGTTAATCAGTGGTTTGAAGTGGGCTTCGGCCTCAGAATCAAGTGCGTAGCATATAATACAGAGAAATAACAAAAATAATTACGCACACCTTAAGTTCCGAGGAGTGTCCATTAGCGTAACTCCGTATGCTAGTTTATTAGGTCTTATAGAGATTACTATATAATGTTTCGTCGCTGTCTCAGCGTTGAAAGCAAGGCTGCGCGTTCACAGAATAGCAGCACTGTAATAGAAGATTCCACAGCTCGCACCTTCAAGTTATTTTGCGCAAGTGACATTTTAGCGTTTTATTTGCATTCTAAAGTTGCAAATTGCACGTATCTCGTTTTATTATTATCCTTTACATCATTTCCTTCATTTGAGTAGGTGTTGTTTTTAAAGTAGGCACTTTATGTGTCAGAAAATAAAGATCATATTTCAATTTATCAACGTAGACCTCAAACAGCTCGGTCTAGAAACATGAGATTCTGCATGAAGATTTTCTTTAAAACGTAAGTTTACAAAGGATACATAGAATTATTAGGATTATTATTAGGATTACATAGAAAGGATTTAATCCTGAACAAAGATTGAGTGAGAAATTTAGTATTTGGGCAATATTAACAGATATTGGATCTCCCGACGGTGAAGTATGGAAGCGCCTCGGGAGACATTTAAAATTATAATTATCGGTGTATTTTTACTATTTATAACTTAAGTAATTAATAAACTTTTTAATGGAAATTGTAATTCTAAAAACAAGTTAAGATTTTGTAAAATTGACAATAAAGGCTTATCTAACAGATATTGGCATGCCTAAGGTGTATTACGGTAAGTAGTATTACTTATATTATAATAATTCGATTTATTAGGTAAGAAAAATTTGATCATGTACTAAACTAAGTATAATAATAAAGTGTTTCTTTCATTATCGTAAGCGTTACAAAGGCATACGTTAAAGCCTAATTACCTACCAACCTCATAATAGGATGTTAAAACCCTGTCAGAGTCGATCGAGTCGTAGGAATTAGCTAAGTATTTCATATAAAAAGAAAATTGTTGCGTGAGTTATAAGCTTGTTATAAAAACGCCACAGGTATAAGCAATTAAGTTTAATTCGTATTGAAAATTGAAAATTCACCGCATATATAGCAGTGACAAAGATATTATTAACCTAAACGTTTAGAGTGGCAATTGAGAAGCTTTTTGCGGAAACTTATGGAGCTCACAATGGCCAATTAGCCAATCTGCACTAATCAGTGAAGATTGGTTAGTAATTTATTTAAACAGAATTTTTTATTTACTTAAATTATTTTATTTTTAGAATAAAACGATATACATGATGGTACCTACCTGTATTTATATACGCTTCTTTGGGTTCCGGAATCATACATTTGCCAAAATCTTTAACGGTAATTTTTTTTAAATGGTAGTCTTTTATTTTCCAAAAACAGTCCGTCAACAGTACTAAACCTCATAATGATTTATACTTATAGTATTCACCGAGGCATCGTTTTTGAACACTTATTAATGGGGTAAAGAGTCATTATTTAGATAATTCACAGAAAATAAATAGTAGGTAATTTTTTACGTAGGCTTCAAGGTATTTGACTCTCGTGATATCCTATCTGTTGATTAATTTATGAAGTTGGATATCTTCAACTTACACCTTTTACGAAAAACCGGCTTCAGTTCATTTGTGATAATGATCCAGGTGGATCTAATGCGTTAGAACTAAATATAGTGTGCAGATGCCGACTCACTTTAAAGGTCATGTGTATCTGCCTTAATTTATATTCTTATACATGTAATGAGGCCTTAAAATGTATTTCCTATAAATAAATAAATAAAAAATTCCTGCGTGTTCCGGCTTCGATGTCGCATCTGATGCGAGTCAGGTGAAAATAAATAGTATTCTAATTATAATGCAATTATAATATCTATTTTGTCGCACCTACCAATAATTATTTCTCTACAGATTATTTTATTTTATTCTTCATAGTACTAGCCGACAAATGCATAAGCTGAAAGGACAAACTGAATGACTGCCGTATCAACATACAGTTCAAACGGCTATAGAAACTTTCTGCATGAATTCATGCTACGTAACATTTTTTTAAGAAAGGATTATCCGAAATTCTACGGGAGCGCATCACGCACAAAATTTAGTATAGAAAATTATTTCTTCCTCTGTTTTAAAGGTAAAAAAATATGTTTAACCACAACTGAGAGTTATTAATACAATCCATACTAATATTATAAATGCGAAAGTGTGTCTGTCTGTCTGCTACGCTTTCACGACCCATCTGTTCAACCGATTTTAATGAAATTTGGTACAGGTTGTATCAAAAATATCAATCCACGCGGACGAAGTCGCGGGCATCATCTAGTAATATATATTCCATACAAAGAAATCTGGGTTATCAGTAAATAGTAATCGTATAGTTTTGTACAATCATAATGATTGTTTTAATTACCAATCGCTAACCAATCATTTCCAAGCAAGTTTTAAGTGTAATAAACCATTGACGTAAAGCAGTTTCTAGCTACAGCCTATTGTTTTAAGACAACTTAAATTCCAAAAAATACTAGCAATCTCGTGCACTCCAAATATGAAAATAATTTGGAATATTCAATATAACATTGTTTTTAGATAATTAACAATTTTTAGTTTTGATAACCCAATAAATGAATTGGTTCAACCCATCAAATATAAATATTATAAATGCGAAAGTTTGGATGGATGGATGTATGGATGTTTGATACTCAATCACGCCCCAACGGCTGAACGGATCTGGCTGAAATTTGGCACAGAGATAGATTATAGTCTGGAATAGCACATAGACTACTTTTTATCCCGGAAAATTAAGGAGTTCCCGCGGTAACCAAAAAACCTCAAACCACGCAGACGAAGTCGCGGGCGTTCGCTAGTTTATTTATAATTAATTAAATTTTTAATGTTGTGAAATTCTAATAAAAAAGACCTTCCAGACTTTGCGTACTGTTAAGAATAAAAAGAAAAGGAGCAGGCTCATCAAAAGCAGTCCGTTTAACGGAAAGGGCTATTAGTACAGGTTTCTTAATTATATCTCCTGCATTGAGTGCGGGTTCGATGTCCAGTCAAGGCTGCATTTCTCGTGATCGCAGGGCTAATGGCCGATCTTTCTCCTGTGAAAAAAGTTTAGCCGTCGTAAATGTCAGGAAACTGGTTGTGAAATACTTTTGAATTCAATCTTATACCTATTGACGGTGGACTCATAATTTTTAGCGAGTTATTTTGACTCCATTCAAGGAAAAAATATTTTTTCTAAGGACGCGTGTTCTTAGAAAAAAGTGCCTCGGAGAGCATGCGCCTGCGCCTGATCTCTCTCTGGTCGTGTCGAATTTTCCATCCCATCGGGCTATGAGAGTAAAGGAACAGACAGTCACACTTTTGTATTTTGGTATAATATATAATAATTAAGAGGTATGGATCGGAAAACTTAAGTTTATTTTCGTACCACTTGCTCAAAAAAGTGACATTCTATGCCACAAAAAGCGAACATAACAATGGTCATTTTTAATCTGTTAAAAACAGGGAAAGAAAATTGTACTGAATTTCATTCATCCTCTAGGGAGAGAATGTGATTTAAATTTGGAATACTTACCGAAATTTATACTGAACTACATCTGTGTTTACACCTATGAGTTTTATATAAAGCATTAAACATCTTTTTGAAAAAGGAATACGCATTTATTGCAGTTATGATTATTAAATAAAATTACGAAAACCGTCGAGGCCGTATGAGATTGATGCCTTTGCTTTTCCGACAAAAAAATATTAGTCTAGGAATTTGCCGCGTTTTTGTTTTCTTCAAATACACGTTAAGTTTATTTTAATTGATTTTTATAAATAAGTTAATGTTCTAAATAGTTCCTCAGACGCAAGAACAGAGAAATACTCAAATCAACTCATCAACAATAAATGTACCAAACAAAAATGTAACTCTCTCTATCAATAATTGGACCAATGTTTCGAATGTTAACTTTTACTTTTAATTGTCATTATTTTTAATAAATGCTTATCTCATATTATTATTGTGTTCATTTATTCGCAAATGGTACGAAAAGTAGAGTATTTTCCTCGGTGATAAAGCTGTCTTAGTCTTGGGCGAACTTAAATCCCTCGCTACACTCAGGACTCGGTTTTTAACACCCTCGCTACGCTCGGGAGTAAACCTCGAGTCCTTCGTTACGCTCGCGATTTAAATCGTCACCCGCGACAGAAGACACTGCTTTATCCCCTTGGTTAATAATCTACTATTTCTTTCGCATTTATAATCTTAATTAGATTTATAAACTTAATTTTATAAATCTATCTAACATTATAAATTGCTTACGAATTTTCTTGTTCAGTTTACTAGAGCACCGATAGCAAAATGTTTTCATGTAGGTTAATCACAACTTACTCATTATTATCCAATACAATGTTAGTACACGTAATTTTAAGAACGTGCCTTTAACAGGCCCATAAACTTTCTCAGTACAATGTACTAGAATACTGAACGATTTGAATAATCACGGGTTTTACTCAAAACTTAGAGTTAAAGTGGCATTTAATAACTTATTTTACATATTTAATGATCGAGCTAAAACACACTTTGGATCGGGCAGAATAAAACGCCAGCGCTGGAGGGAGATGATGTTTTGCCCTGTCGCCAAGTGTGTGCCTTTCATATTTTTAATAACGAAGACTCAATCGTGTTAATTTACTGCCACACGTTAATTGAGCTAGAAAATAGGCTTAATGTAACTTTTAATAAAAACACTTCATACGGAATTAATTTCATATTCGCAGGTGCTAGATGCACCTAGAATGTAGTCACATAATATAATTGGCAGAGCAGAAGCTAATATTAGAAGTAATATATAAAAACCGGCCAAGTGCGAGTCGGACTCGCGCACCGAGGGTTCCGTACTCAAGAAGTAGGTATTATTACCTTTGTTAATGAACCGCAAAACTAACTTTGTTTGTAGAGGTTTACTGTTAATATCAAAAAATTACGTTTGTTGTATGGGAGCCCCCCTTTAATATTTACTTTATTGATATTTAATTATTTATTTTGAAAGGTAATATACAAGTTAATATTCTGTGAAAATTTGAACCGTCTACCTGTTACCGTTTTTAATATTGAGCAAAAAAATACGAAAAAAACAGGTTTATTGTATGGGGACCCCCCTTAATATATATATTTTTTAATTTTTAGTATTTGTTGTTATAGCGGCAACGGAAATACATCATTTGTGAAAATTTCAGCTTTCTAGCTATCACGGTCTATGAGATACAGCCTGGAGACAGACAGACAGACAGACAGACAGACAGACAGACAGACAGCGGAGTCTTAGTAATAGGGTCCCGTTTTTACCCTTTGGGTACGGAACCCTAAAAAGAAACGGCTAACATAACATAGCTTCTGGTGTGATAGCAAAAGTTTTGCTTAACCCGGACTCGGTAATGGGTCGAAAATATCCCGAAATTGATGGGTTCTAAAAGTTATTCTTACGATGAACCAAAACTCATATCCGGCTTAAGACCAACAACAAAACTTACACTGTCGTCGACGGTCTATCGCAGAAGAAAAAAATATAAAAGCCTGTATTTCAGACAAGTAAGTATGACTCCAATCAATGTCATGTTGTTATGAGTTATTTGTATCCATAATGTTCTCAGAGTTGTGTGAAAACTGCCAATCTGCTGAAATACCGTTGGCGTCTGCGCCATTACTTAGATTTACTATTTAGATTCAGGTATTAACTATGACCTAAAGTGTTTTTTATTCAGAAAGGAGACCTGTGCTCACACACGGGTTAAGATGATGATAATGTTTAAATAGTGCGAGAACCAAATATTCACATAGTAAATTATTCAAAAGTTCTAAATGATAATTCTGATGAATAAAACATTATTAATTTATTTATTGAGGGTGATAAGAATATTAAGGCTTAATCACATTCTCTATGCGTTACCACAAAAAACGTTGGTCAAATTGACCCCCAAAGAAGCAGAGGAGTTGTCTAGTGTTAAAGTAATCCAGCCAGGTGGTATACCATATTTGTGGTATCAAGATGCAGAGAGCCGTTTTAATCCTGTTTGTGGAAGCTGGAATAACGGGACATAAGGGTGTGATTGGTTATAAGAGGTAGCGATTTTAGCGAGCGACCAGACACTACACGATGCTTGTTGATTTCATACTCATATTAGGTATATTAATGCACAAGCGTGAAAGCCCGAGACTTCGTTCACTCGGATCAGGCTTTTAAAAAGTCCCGGAAAATATTAGATATTCCGGGTTATAAGACGCCTATATCCCTAAATTCACGCGGACAAAATTGTGAGTACAAAAAATTCCAAATTTAATCACTTTTAATTTTACTTTCGGAATCAGCTTTTCTAACCGGTGGTAAAGTCTTGACTTCTCATGACACAAATTGTCCTCCGTGAAATAAATGAATCATTTCATTTAATTTGCTTACTTTGTCAAATTAAGTAAATTAAAGATGAAAATTTGATTGAGTAACTTTAATATTAGAAAAAATAAATCATATTTTTAAAGATATCTATGCAACCCTGACATTTCTGTATTTAGAGATTTACAAAAGTATAGGATAACAAATTATGAGATTAAAAATGTGACTAGTGTTTTCTTGTAAATCATTCTTTATATTTCGCGGAAGTGTTTTCGGATGGTAATATATATGTTAATTTTATTGCAATCTTTTTTAGAATGTCAATAAGAAAAGCCGTATCGATTTCAATTTATAACGGAATGAACTCGTATACAAAGTGTACCGTTTAATATGTTAATGTTTCTACAAATTGTAATTTTCAATCATCATCTTACCTTGAAATTTTAAGATAAGGTCATTCCTTGTTAAGTTCGCGTATTAGGTATATATCCGTGTATCATAGTAAATAATATTATAAATGTGATGGTGTGCTTGTTTGTTGGTTTGTTCTTTTATCACGCCGCTACAGAGCAACGGATTGACGTAATATTTTGCATGAGTATAGTTGATGACCTGGACAGTGATCCTAGACTTAAAAAAATCGCTAAATTTGCTGTAGCGATTTTTTAGGATTAAAAAATTCGCTGCATTTTTCGTTACCAAAAATTTTGAGAAATTCTAAATTTTGATTTAAATAAAATTGAATTTTTATAAATTTTTATCAAGTGATATACTCATCATTTTGAACTATGCGTAAAAAAAAACCTTTTCACACCACTCGCTCAACAACGCCTTATTACATGGCTTGTTATCTAAGGTTAAAGTAAGACATTAAATCCCTAGGGTTATAATGTTGTACTGAAATCCATTATTCCCTAGGGTTATAATGTGATTTGAATTTAGAATCATCGCGCAGCTGAAGCAAGATCTGAAGTAAATTCTATTCATTCCAAAGAGGTTTTATTCATAATTCATATTGCTATATCCATAAAGTCTAATTTCGGTAAACAGAATGTGTTCTCAGCAGGCGCGGCCAACTCGATCTTCGAAAACCGAAGCCGTGGCCCACTAGATTCGCACTGACGACATTTGTTTGTCAAATCGAGTAGGCCACGCCAGCTGAAAGAAGTGGTTGTATCGCGAGGTGTGAAAAGTAGAGTATTCACCGTAGGGGTAATGCTGTATTAATCTTGGGCGCCCCTAATTCCCGCGCTACTCTCAGGATTCTAGATGCAACACCCTCGCTACGCTCGGGAGTTACTCTAAAATCCCTCGTTTCGCTTGGGATTTATCCCGGCGCCCGTGACGTAATACATCGCATTACCCCCGTGTTGAATAATCTACTATTATGTCACTGTCTGCCCTGAAAATCGTTAACCGCTCTCGCTCCGCTCATAACGTGAACTTTTCAATTTTTCTCGATCATTGCTTGTCCATCGCCTGAGCCTTCATCGAATGACCATCTGCGTTTCCGTAGCTAGAAATAGTATATTTATTGAAGTTTGTTAAACGCGTCCACCTTACAAAACATTTATGCTGGCAGACGGCGGCGGTACAAAGTTGCTTCATAAGGCAATATTAGATATACGTAGGGTCGTGTATTGTCAAGAACGGTGATCTTTAAAAAAATACATAATTTGGCTAGATAGCTTTAAGTTCTATTGTATTATTTTCAATTAAAAAAATATTTCTTTGTTTGACATGGCGTCCGGGTATGGGTCGGCGTAAAGTATTTTATCAAATAAACCGTTCTGTGTAAATTGGCAATGTGAGGCTATAGTGTTACGCGTTTGAAATTATCATAATATTATAGTGGGGGTCTACGTCATAGAGGCTCTATATCATTGACACCTCTCCATTGAATCATATTATACTAGGTAGATGAAACCCGCGACTTCGTCCGCGTGAATTTAGTTTTTTGAAAAACCCCGTGGGAACTGTAAACGTGGGAAAAACGAAATAAGAAAATTTTAATCAATATTAAGTGATATTAATATTATTTTATGCCACTATATTTGAATACCCATCGGATCCAATTCGACAGATCTTAGGTTGATTATTCATTTCAATGTCAGTTTTAATCGATTAATTACATATCTACATCTTCATATATATAAATCTCGTGTCACAATGTTTGTCCTCAATGGACTCCTAAACCACTTAACCGATTATAATAAAATTCGCACACCATGTGCAGTTCGATCCAACTTGAGAGATAGGATAGTTTAAATCTTAAAAAAACATCAATTCACGCGGACGAAGTCGCGGGCATCATCTAGTATTCTATAAGAATAATGGTTTTAATTTATGAGTTAGACACAAATGGCCCGCTTGCAGAAACGCCAGGTTATCCTTTTAACCCAGAGTTAACTAATTGCTACTTTGCCCGGTACTGGACCTGACCTCTCACCGGTCGTGTCGGATTTTCCATCCCATCAGGCTATCAGAGTAAAGGAACAGAGAGTCCACCTGTTTATGCGCACACACTTGTGCACTATAATATCTCCGGCGCAGATGGCTTATCTTTCTCGAGATAGGCCGCCGTGACCGAAATTCGGTCGGGAGGACATTATTATTATTAATTGCTACTTTGATAGAATTCGTATATAACTTCTGTCAAAATTTCAAATTTATTCGGGGGTAAAACGTAACCAAGCGTGTGCCTTACTACCTTAAACTACCTCTTTCTTTGAGTATTTAACTAACGTAATAAAGGACAAACGTCATGTATCATAAATTATTGGTTCTAATAACTCTAAAGTAATTTATTTATACGTCCAAGGTACCTTTAATTTGTGGTTACCCTTGCAGCGACGTATTAACGCGCCGACATCTTTATTTCATTATGTAGGGTACTTGAACTCTTTATTGCTTTTCTATTACATACATTGTAATGTTATTTGAGACAGCTTTACAAACTCTATTGTCCTAAGTATAGTAATCCAGGTGTACCTTTCATTAATAGAGTAGAACAGGCTGGATATCCCTACTAAGTAGGTATAATAGATGTATTATAAATGCGAAAGTCTGTCAGTTTAATTTGTAGTAGATGAAGTTGCACGCATCATCTTGCATATCATAGTAGGTAAATATATACTTACGTGTGTGTAAAATACAATCATGCTTACGGTCAAGAGATGACTGAATATTTATTTGTGTATGTTTAAGATCATAGCCTTATGCCGAATGGCTTGTAGACAAATTCTGCTTCTTTCAATATCCCCAAATCCAGCGAATAGGCATGATGACTGATTTTGAAAAATGGTCAGATTATGTTCGGAAGTATCTACTAGGTCAATAAATAGTTATCTTATTTCAGCAGAAAAATAAGGTTTGGTAGATAAAATTGGCATTTGAAACTTAAATTTTAAAATTCACGCCAAAACTTTCGGCGGTGTCATGGCGTCGTTTGTGACGTCACTATTGTTTTTACCAATGTACTCTGTCCAGTGTGTATTAAACAATAGTGTAATTGTCAAACAGGTACTAAATTCTACATCAATGGTCAAAGCTCAAAAAGAAACAATTGTGACGTCATTCGCTTCTTGGTGTTTTATCCAATAATATGACGGATTTCTGTATTTTATAGTTTTATTTTATCAAAATAAATAGCAATCTCACTCGAAATAGAAAAATAAATACGTTTTTTATAATACATGAATCCTATTTCATTAGATAAATTTGCAGTAAAATTGCAGTCAAGGAGTAACTTGTGAAAAAAAAAGGTATTACAGTAGTACATATTATAGTAGACTTTGTGATGACAATTGCTTCTGTATATCTACAATTGAATAGTCAGCATAGCTTCTGTATATGGATTTAATGATAGGCAAATAGCGTTATCTGTCGAGGATCATAAAGCTCATAAAACAAAGATAAAGAAAACTGTCCGCCATGATGTATTCACATTATTACGGCGGCCATGTTTGCAATTAATATATTCAAATAATGTAGTTTTCAATCTCGTAGCTGGACACGCTACGCTACGCCTGTTTTGTCGCTTGGAGACATAGAGATAATAATAACTCACTAGAGGATGAATTAAGGTTCCAAAAATTTGGTGCGTGTTAAAGCAACGCGAATACGAAATAAACTTTTGCGTTTGGTTTTACGTATTTCCGTTTTTATTTAAATAAATAATACAGTATGTGGGGTTCTTTGGTGCGCAAAAATAACTGCAATCCCAAGGTACCTGTGACTGCTGCAAAACAACATACCTATACTCCAGCCAAATTCGATGTAGAATGTTTGTAAACAAACCACAATAGCTGATTTTTAGGGTTATCACTTCACAATATTTCACAATTTCATACTTTTATTCACTTTACCTTCAAAATCAATCAAACTATTCATAATATGAATCGTAAACTCAAGCAAAAGATAAATATTGATCAATACGCTAACAAAATCACATGTAAATGTTCATTTATTACATTTTTATTAATAATGAATTGTCATGATTGATATTATTGACATCCCTGATGGTTTCTTGCTTTTTAGGAAGTAGTCAAAAACCTTTTTCAATTTTTGTATTATGTCATCAAGTAAAAAATACCAGAAGAACCCTACAGTACTCTGAATAATAGGCGCATTTCTAATTTAGTCGTATTATTGAACTAACCGTAATAAAATTATCGGTGTAGTGTAGTGTTGCCACATCTATAAATTTCCCATCAAATTTAGGGGAATGATGTGATAGTTTGACTATGAAGGAAATGCACTACTATTTCAACTCCACGCAGGCGAAGCTGCGGGAACCGCTGCGGAGATAAAATTGATGATGATAAAACTTAAGTTGCTTTAAAAAAGTAATCTCCAAAAAATGTTTGTTAGGCTTTGTTATTAAACATTCTACATCGAGTTTGACTGGAGTATAGATCGTGTCTCTGTAATTCACTAGAATGATCTAATTTGATTTTGTCTATTAATTATAATTATATGCATCCTTTAGCATAATTTAAATATTGTGATTCGCCTTATTACGGTATTTCAATAATATTATGTGAGAAAAGATAGAAATATTTTAAGTACTAACTTAAGATTATAATATGATAAATAACTAAATTTTTAATTGAATATAATACCTACGCTTTTCTGATGCCTGCTGTACCTACGTAAATAGTTTGTTCATTGTCTGCGTTATCATGCAATGAGCTTTTTAAAATAAATTTATTTTATTTTTATTGAGATTTTTCAAAATCTGTCAATAAAATGTCGGTTACTTTTCTTCGAAAACATTAACCCATTTTAAATGTCGTGAATGACAAATTAATTTTAATTTTATTACTTCAACGTATGCGTTATTGAATATATTATTATAAGTTCCTAGGTATTATTAATAATACAGTTATATCCTTTTACTTCACTTTTTAGGGTTCCGTAGCCAAATTTGGCAAAAACGGAACCCTTATAGATTCGTCATGTCTGTCTGTCTGTCTGTCCGTCCGTATGTCACAGCCACTTTTTTCCGAAACTATAAGAGCTATACTGTTGAAACTTGGTAAGTAGATGTATTCTGTAAACCGCATTAAGATTTTCTTACAAAAATAGAAAAAAAAACAATAAATTTTGGGGTTCCCCATACTTAGAACTGAAACTCAAAAATTTTTTTTTTCATCTAACCCATAGGTGTGGGGTATCTATGGATAGGTCTTCAAAAATGATATTGAGGTTTGTAATATCATTTTTTTCTAAACTGAATAGTTTGCGCGAGAGACACTTCCAAAGTGGTAAAATGTGTGTCCCCCCCCCCGTAACTTCTAAAATAAGAGAATGATAAAACTAAAAAAAATATATGTTGTACATTACCATGCAAACTACCACCAAAAATTGGTTTGAACGAGATCAAGTAAGTAGTTTTTTTTTAATACGTCATAAATCGTAAACCGCAATTTACCTTTCATTCAATCAACTCAAATATTTTATAAAAACATTTAATTTAAAACTTACTACAGGTTTGTACGGAACCCTCGGTGCGCGAGTCCGACTCGCACTTGGCCGGTTTTTTTTTTTTATTAGGCAACAGATCGGGTTCTAAATGTTTAAGCGTTATTTTTAAAGATCATTGTAGTAATATTTCAAAAATAAGGGTGCCGTAAAATATTATAATGATGATATTATTGTATGATTGAGTTATATAGTTGAAATCTTTAATTAATTGTAAATATCTAAATATAACAGTAAGTACCTAACTGTATTTGAAAACAAAATGGTATTTGACATTTTGTCGATGAAACAATTATCTATCTACTATACAATAGTCTATGTACTTAACAAAAAATATTTTAATGGAAGAACTGGAAGTAACGCCTGCTTCTAGTTCTATCCAATAAAAAATATTTTGTTAGAATAAGCGATAAAATGCAATTAACTTTTATTTTCTTTCATGTTATTAAATGTAAAAGCTGCAATACCGCACCAACTGTTTAGTTTACGAAACAAAAAATTAAATACAAAATGTCCACTAAATGCATTAATATTACAGCCATATTGCAAAGGAAGCAGCTGAATGAGAGTTATCTTATTTTCTAACGGTCCCATTCATCATTGCGTCCGGTGGTGAAAAAACCTGGTTATTGGCAAGTAAAGGGTAAAAATAAGGAAACGATCATATATTATGTGAAAATAAAATAAAGGCAAAACGGACACACACAATATGAAGCAAATTGCTCTTTTAATGAAATCTATAAGTAGGTCATATTTTAAAAAATAGTGACAAAAATTTCATACAGGGCTCATTATACACCTTGTACTGAGGTATTATGTATTATACAAATCGTTCAACTATGTACTGATATTTAAAGAAATATGTACGCCATTTTTGATTATGTTACAAACGCTATGCGACGCGAATCCGTAAAACAGTAGGTACGAGTACTTTACTGCTTCTGCGCGATTTCGGGCCGCAAGATGGAAGACGACGAAGACGGTTTTAATATTCAGTTCCAAATTGAAAAAAGTACTACAGTTTTCGCCTCACTGGTCCCTCTCAAAAAGTCACCCTGCATCCACTCAACCATAAAACGCGCCTTCAAAAGGCATATGTCTCATTACGGACTGTGGCACTGTCTAGTTTAATTACTCTCTATCAATATTCGCGCTGGACACAGGTGGAGCGGTTTTTTCCCACGAAAGCAAGTCAAAAAGACCAAGACTCTGCCAGGTGGCCTGGGAATAGGGTTTCCATCTAATAAGTATTTGTGTAGGTATGTATTAAAAATATTTTCAGAATTTTCAGCTCTGAAAATAGTAAGTATTTTTTTTCAGAAGTGTTTCTGAATATGGGAAACTTATTTGAAAATGTTATCTAAGTATTTAAAAATTAAGTAAACTTATATACTATACCCTTATTCCTTTTATTTGCGCTTTCGCCTAAAAATTCGAGGTAAGCTAGGGTTCACTTAAAATTTATTAGAATATCTCTGTAGCTCTATATGTGTTAATTCAAGGTATAAAGAGGTACTATTATGTATTCTGTGGTATAAGCTATCTCTATTCCCCGCCAATCAGTCATTGTGGCGTGAAAAGGTAACAAACGTACTTATTTCCTAACATCTAAACTTTCAAAAGAAAAGGTTCATTTTAGGCCTATTCTTGTACACTCTACCATGAATAGATGAAAATACATAGATTGTATTAAAAATATAATAATTTAGTAACAGTAAAGTAAATAACGAGCAAAAAAATAAAAATGTATATCAAGTTTTCGATAAGTTTCCAAGATGGCGACCTTCAGCCATAGAAAAGGCAGTAGACGCGAAATGTATCAAATGTTATTTCTGACAGTCACTGTCAAAATAACGTGTTTTTCTTTTGAAAACGTCAAAAAATATGAATCCGCCATGTTCTTGTTTAGTGTTCCATAACTTGGAAAGATTAAATAATTTTACCACTGAAATTACGACGAATTCGTAGATTTGACCAGCAAAAACTGGTCTAGTATTTTATTTTCCTTCATTTCTCTGCTTGTACAAGACTTGGCCTACGCCCCATACAAATCTGAACCATCTCCTTTATAATATTAGTAGGATATTTACAAGTAGGGTATTTACTAGTAGTAGTAGGATTTTTTAAGGTTCCAGCTAGATAAATGATGGTCAACATAACTTGCAATGTAATGAAACGCCGATAAGCTAGATCTTGCACCGTTTACCGCTCAGCATAACGGTTTATATGATAGTGTTGAGAGATGAAATAATAGAACCTCTCAGACGTGCTCTTTACAAACTATTCAATTATAAATGTGATGCATTATAGCGATGTGTAAGGAAATTGTGAGCAGATGACAAAGTTTTATAAAAAGTGCGTAAACGAGGTACAAATAAACTAAATTTAAATGTTACGAGTACTTACATTAGTATGTTTAAAATGTTGAGTTGAAAAATAGTCTAGGTAAGAATATATTATAGTGTTTCGTTGGTGGTTTGTGGTTTGAATATGCTGTAAATAGTATGAATTATATATATACCTATGAGCCATACGTAAACAAATAAATTCCAAAACTGCATATTTTGTTCAAATTAGAGCTCGGCGAGATTTTATTTTTTCCTCCATTAGTTTCATGTGACGAATTTAGTTGAAGGAATTGAAATGACCTGCAGTGAAAAATATCTTATTTTTACCTTAAATTATTAAAGCTTTACATTAATATTCTGATTCTGTAGTGCAGAATCTCTAAACTAAAATGACAGCATTAAAAATATTGCTAACCCTTTAATAATACTCCCTGCGGAAAGGGACAGAATTAGAGTACTAGCTGTCATTTAAGTTTAGTTTAGAGATAGTGTTATATAGAATTGGCCACACTATATATCTTGCACTCTCTTGTATACGAGTATAGAGTAGCGTGTAAGCAACTTAAATTTCATAAGCTATTTTACCTACTAATAAGGAACTACTTAATTTTCCGGAATAAAAAGTAGCCTCATATCCTTCCCCGTGATACAACCTATCCCAATCCAAATTTCATCAAAATCGGTTGAACAGATGGACCGTGTAAGCGTAGCAAACAGACAGATGGACAGACAGACAGAAACACTTTCGCATTTCTAATATTAGTATGGATTTGTAGTTGCTTAATAAGTCAATCAATCTCTCTTTATAACACGATCTTTAAATATACTTTTGAAAAAGAACAAAAATCATATTATCAACTCCATGTCGAGTTTATGTGAAGGAATGGTTTTAAGGGTTCCGTAGCCAAATTTGGCAAAAACGGAACCCTTATAGATTCGTCATGTCTGTCTGTCTGTCTGTCTGTCCGTCCGTATGTCACAGCCACTTTTTTCCGAAACTATAAGAACTATACTGTTGAAACTTGGTAAGTAGATGAATACATCTACTTACCATCTACTTACATCTTAATGCGGTTCACGGAATACTGTGAACCGCATTAAGATTTTCTTACAAAAATACAAAAAAACAATAAATTTTGGGGGTTCTTAGAACTGAAATTAATCCCCATACTTAGAACTGAAACGCAATAAATTTTTTTTCATCTAACCCATACGTGTTGTCTAACCCATATCTATGGATAGGTCTTCAAAAATGATTTATTGAGGTTTGTTGTATCATTTTTTTCTAAACTGAATAGTTTGCGCGAGAGACACTTCCAAAGTGGTAAAATGTGTCCCCCCCCCCCCTGTAACTTCTAAAATAAGAGAATGATAAAACTAAAAAAAATATATGATATACATTACCATGCAAACTTCCACCGAAAATTGGTTTGAACGAGATCTAGTAAGTAGTTTTTTTTAATACGTCATAAATCGTAAACCGCAATTTACCTTTCATTCAATCAACTCAAATATTTCATCACTACAGCCTATTAACGTCCCACTGCTGGGCACAGGCCTCCACACTCAACTCCGGGCTGGCACTGAGAATTTCTTAATTGAAAAACCCAATACCTAACTTTTATGCCCGACCGGGAATCGAACCCAGGACCTCGTGATCCACAGTCGACTATGCTAACCACTAGACTAAGCACTAGACTATAACTCAAATATTTAAAATAAAAATATTTTTAATAATTTAAAACTTACTACAGGTTTGCACGGAACCCTCGGTGCGCGAGTCCGACTCGCACTTGGCCGGTTTTTTCAAGTTGATGTAATTGCTACGAATAATAATTGTAGGGTGTAAAATGTAAATATAATGGCAGTATTAATATTCCGTAAGTAAACAATTACTGCGTTTATTTCCAGATAGTATAAGAATGTTTTAATGAATTGTGTAAATATACTAAGTAGGTACTTTAACAGGTAATGGATACGTATGGGTATTATCAATTACCTAAGAGTTTTTTGTTCTGAAATTATTTATACTTGAGGTGAAACTTACCCATACATATCGGTACAAAAGTCGCTTATTATTGGGTAGAGATGTATAAAGTTATTTAATACTAGCTCACCCACCCCGACTTCGCACGGGTAGGCTTACCTTATATACCTACTACAGCAGAATTTACCTACCTATATATTATACAGTATGTTTAAAAATCTACGTTCTGCAGTAATTAAGCTATTAGATGATGCTTGCGACTTCGTCCGCGTGGGTTAAGTGTTTTGTGTTCCCGCGGGAACTCCTTAATTTTCCGGGATAAGAACGCCTATGTCCTTCCCCGGGAATCAAAATCAGTTGAAGAGATGGGTCGTGAATGCGTCAGACATACTTTCGCATTTATAATATTAGTATAGAATGAAACACAATATCTTTCATCACCATATTGTATTTGCTGTTATACCTGTTGAGAAGTTTCGCCCGCCGTCTCCAAACTATTCACCGGAACTATCCAGCGAACTTACCTAATATAAGTTCTACCTGGTAGCTTAGATAGATAGATATACCTTTATGTTTAGATAGGATATAGTATAATAGTGCACCTAAATAGTGCACCATCGACCGGTATCTGAATTGAGAATTTCATGTTGAGTCTGTCTCATAGACTACTTATGGACTAAATAAGCAAATTTTTGATTCTGAATTGATATTAGGCCGGTTTCTGAATTAAGCATTCAAGCAAAAACTCTCAAACCTTACACAATATCAATTCAGAAACAAAAATTTGCTTAATTAGTCCTTAAGTAGTCTTTGAGACAGACTCAACATGAAATTCTCAATTCAGAAACCGGCCGATGGTGCACTATTTGATTTGCTTGGAAAATCTCCTCCTGATTACGACGACTTCGCACGTTTACCTACTACATGTTTCAACTTTCAGCATTGTTCCTATCCATTTCAGCTAGTCTCGCCTAAGTTTCATAAGCCTATGTAAATTGCGTTGCGTAATTACCCCCTGATCACACCTGAAAAACAAAAACTAAAGGTTCAATGCATTCAATGCGTGTTTGTAAGTCCATCGGAAGTGACCAGTCACATAACTGATTAATCAAAGGTATTAAGACGGCGCTCCTTAATGCACGCTTCGCAAAAAACATATATTTTCTCAGAATTAAAAAAATCTCCAGCCGTTTGGTTGCTATGAAACTGTTTTAAGTTCAAAAAGCATGATTTTAAAAAGTCACTACTAGTCATTGTTTCATCAGATCGATGGATGGATGGATGTTTGCTACTCAATCACGCCAGAACGGCTGAACGGATCTAGATAAAATATGGCACAGAGATAGATTATAGTCTGGGATCACACATAGACTAAGTACTTTTTATCTCGGAAACTCTTTGAGTTTCCGAGACACCCGAGGAAACAAAAAAAACTCAATCCATGGAGAAGTTACGGGCTACTACTCTAGTATTGAATATAAATTTGACATCTGAATGTAATAACGTTTTTAAATTTTGTCACGTTAACTGCTCTGACGTTATTAAAGCATTGAAATTAACTAACAATAAGAAGACAAATGATTTGTGGGGCATTTCCGTTAACGTTGTTAAATCATTGATTGACATCGTTGCACCCGAGTTAGCATTAATTTTTAATAATTGCTTAATTATTGATTGTGGTGAGTTTCCTGACTTAATGAAGCATAGTAAAATAATACCTCTATTCAAATCAGGTAGTACCAGTGACCCCACTAACTTTAGACCTATATCTGTACTACCCACTTTCAGTAAAATATTTGAAAATATTAATATTAATTCAATTGCTTAAACATTTTTGTAATAATGACTTATTACATAGTAAACAGTTTGGATTTACACAGGGTCGCTCAACAATCGATGCTGGTGTTGAGTTAATTCAAAATATATTCGAAGCCTGGGAGGAGTCACGTGATGCACTTGGCGTTTTCTGTGATTTATCCAAGGCTTTTCATTGTGTTGACCACGAAATATTAGTCAGAAAACTGCACCATTATGGAATTAGGGGTGTAGCACTGGATATGATGAATTCCTACTTAAAAAATAGGATACAAAAGGTAGATGTCAATGGAAAGCGGTCTTCTGGATCGATTGTAAAAATGGGGGTTCCACAAGGTTCAATTTTAGGGCCTTTTCTGTTCCTCATTTACATTAACGATCTTCCTTATCTTGCCAAGGATAATCATGGGATAGTATTGTTTGCTGATGATACATCACTTTTGTTTAAAATAAATCGTTACGAAACAACTTTTGACGAAGTAAACAATTCTCTCACTAAAGTGGTACAGTGGTTTGAAGCTAATAACCTACTCCTCAATGGGAAAAAGACAAAATGTATCAAATTTACATTACCTAATGTCAAACAGGTAAAAACCACTGTACAACTTGATCATGAGGAATTAGATTTAGTGGATACCGCTGTTTTTCTTGGAATAACGTTAGATGCTAAACTCCAATGGGGCAATCACATAAATGTCTTATCGAACAGGCTTAGTTCTGCTGCATACGCGGTTAAAAAGGTTCGTCAGTTGACAGATATAGAAACGGCGAGATTAGTTTATGTTGGTTACTTCACAGCATTATGTCATATTGTATATTATTATGGGGTAATGCTGCTGATATTAATTCTGTTTTTGTGCTGCAGAAGAAGGCTGTTCGAGCCATATATAATATGGGACCAAGAGAGTCACTAAGAGATAAATTTAAAGAAATCAATATAATGACAGTGCACAACCAATATATATTTGAAAATTTAGTATACGTGCATAAACACATTGATAAATTCAAGAAGAAAAGTGATTGTCATAATGTCAATACTAGAAATAAAAATAAACTTGTAATGCCTACTTCTAGGCTTAGTAAAACTAGCAATTCATTTGTTGGAAACAGTGTCCGCTTCTACAATAAGCTCCCAGAAGACATGTTGAAAATGTCGAATAAGTTCAAAGTTAATGTAAAACGTACGCTCATTAAAAAATCTTATTACCATGTAAAGGATTACTTAAATGACAAGGAAGCTTATCAATGATTTGATCTATTGGCTCTGATAGTTTTTTAGTTAAGATGATTTGTGAAATGGTGATAATGGAAAAAAAACCCGGCTGAGTTTGTTGTGGGCTCTTCTCAGACCAGGGCGCGTTTGGAACCCTCGTAGCTATAGTTTTAAGATACCGTTACTGTGATTATCGCCATTATATATTATAAAAAACTCGACGTAGTATAAGTGTAGTATACCTACCTAAATTGAATAAACGTTATTTGACTTTGACTTTGACTTTGATGTCGAATGTTTTCGGCTTAGTAAGTACGAGGTTTGCAAAACCCACATTTTTTGCTGGTAAAATTTACGGTACCCTTAAGTACTATAAAAATAAACCAAAAGTACAGCATTAATTATACGCACCATAATTACTCCTGTGTTTAATGTCAGATAAGGTGCTAATAAATTTCTTTCATATGAGCGTTTTAAATGTTGGTGTCGGCTGTCCTCTTCAACACTTGTTTTAATTTTTGTCTTCGCAATTTATACCTAAGGTTCTTTATTCATTAAAAAAACAGCATGAAAATGCCTTACGGAAACCATAGAAATTAAAAATAAATATCTACCTTTTAGTTTTTACACGGGTATTTTAATAGCAATCTATACTTTATCGAAAATGTATCACTTTGCATTTAGCAATTATTTTGAATTCTTTGCTACACAATAAAAATAATAAAAAAATATTTAAACACACTATTTCACGACCATTCTCTCTCAAAGTTCTCTGTTTCATGATCCATTTTTTTTTAAATATTTACAATAATTAATATATTTAAAAAAAAAATGCACCGTTCAAATGATCATTCTTAAACAATCACATTTGTCTAATTTAACTTAGTAACCTGGTCAACTTAAGCGACGCAAACTGGCATAGAAATGGGCATGAAATCCTAGATACAGGTGTCTTGCTTGGATTCAGACCCACGCAATTGGGTTTTCTAGTAAATATATTGTAGATTATATTTGTGTGGTTCTTGTATGTAATATGTATTTTGCCTAAAATGCTCATTCTTTAGAACCTATAAAATTGAACTATAAAATTGAACTTTAACTAGCTTTAAGAAGAAACTTTATTTGTTAACATAAACTAACTGTAACTGTAACTGGATGAAATGTTATTCTCTTTTATTAAATTTGCCGACTTAATCTTTAACTTAATTTATAGGATGTATAGTAGGATATAATTTAATTGTAATTAATTTATTGTAGGTGCCTAATTTATTAATTGAATTTAAATTACCTAATTGTATAATATTATTATTCATTCCTTTATTTAATTAATTATTGTTATTTTAATAATGTGAATCTATTAGCTCTAGGTATTGTTTGTTTTGTGAAAAAAAAAAATTGACCGGATAATTTTTAATGCTGTATATGCCTATAATTAAGTATTGTGTTAGAACTAGACAATTGTATTACTTTAACATTATTAATTGTTTGTACAATATTTGTTGGCATATCAATAATCAAAAAAAAAAAAAATTACTCTCACCACTGAACCTGGGACTAGGGAGTATGAGGATTAAGTTACTAGTTATATGGTTGGCTTCAGAAATCAAAAGCTTCAAAGTGCAAAACACTAAAATTCGGTAATTTAACCAAAACACCGTTCTAAGAAATCGTTACAAGGTAGATTCAGTATAATTTCGGTTTAATAATAATTGAACCGGATGTCAGTTGCAAATGCAACCTGATCAATAAACTGTTACGAAACGCACTAAAATCCCGCCTGAGACCTGAAATTTGAACTGGTTTCATGCTATTTATTATAATGATATTTTGACATCACAATACTACACTTAAGTACTCAGTTTTAAGGTATTGACTGTACCTATTTACTATTTCATCCTTCATTCTTTTTTAGTGTACACCCTCATTCAGTATTTCTATTATATTGTACAGCTTCTTCCCTTTATGTATGTACTTATGTGTTCTTCTGTTTTGTATTTGGTTTGATGTACAATAAAGTGTATTTTCATTTTCATTCATTTCATTTAAGGTCTGTTTTGTTAATGAATAACTAACAGAACTAGGCGATGCCGGTTGCCTGCGTCCATATGGGTTTTAAAAACCCCTTAGAAATTCTGTGATTTTCTGGTATATAAGTAGCCTACAGCCTTCCCACTGATCTTCCGTCTCCTTAACAACAGCAAATTACAACCTCTGAACAAAATATAATCAAAATTGGTATAGCACATAGGCTGTATTAAGCATTAGGTAGACAGACAACGCATTAAATATAAAACTATAATATGTTGCGCGCGATCTCTTTAATTTTCTGAGATAAAAAAATTGCTTAAATGCTTCCCTGGGATGTTACCTCTGTATCAAATTTCACCACAATCGGTTGAATAGATGGGCCATAAAAGCGTAGCAGACAGACACACTTTCGAGTTTATAAGATTGGTATGGATTACAAAAAAGCAGTGATAGCCTAGGCTTAGGTGTTTGGCCTCCTGCTAAAGTGGTAGGGATTTCCAGTAATGTGTTTTAAATAATTAATAATATCGTGGCTATACTTGCTGACGGTCAACACAACACAACAACACACATCGAACACACACATCACACACACATCGAGGACAACATCAAAAAAAGGAGATCGCGAGTAAACCTGCATAAGAGTATTATATGTAAATTTAATCCCGGGAAATTAATTAGTTCAAAAAACCTTAATCCATGCGGATTAAGTTGCGGGACATCATACTTAATATTATAAATGCGAAAGTGTGTTGGTTTGTTCTTCAATCACGCTGCAACGGAGCAACGGATCGACGTGATTTTATGCATGGGTATAGTTGAGGACCTGGAGAGTGACATAGGCTACTTTTTATCCCGGAAAATTGAGGAGTTCCCGTGGGAATTAAAAAAAACTTATTCCACTCGGACGAAGTCGCGGGCATCAGCTAGTTTAATAATAAAAATAAAAATTAATAAGTGTTATTAGTTCATTTATCTGTCAATGCAAACAGTTTCGCTCGAAAGCCTCTCCCATGGTTGCGAGAGTGAAAAACCTATGAAAAAAGAGGAATCGTAGTTCAAGATCAAGGTACGCTCCCACGACTCGAAACACCTGTGTCCTGCTATCAACTAGTACATAAGTATTGCTTGCATGGCAAATAAGGGTGCGACCATAACTTGAAGCAAACTTATTGTTGTTTGACTGTTATGACTAATCACGAATCTTCGTTCGGTAACATTATTATAAAAATAAAACACAGTCGAGTTTGATAATACTTTTAATGATTCCATGATATTGGTTTGAAATAAATGATGGCCATAATACAAAAATTTGATTCCAATGATTATCATTTCAACAATTACACAAGTGACCCATCTGTTTAAAACTGCGATACGAAAAAGACTTCACCAAACATTATGTGACACTAAATGATGCCCACGATTTTGTCCATGTGGGTTTAGCTGGAAAAATCCTGTGGGCACTTTTTGATTTTTCGGGATAATTAGTAGCTTATGTTTTTTTCTCGAGATGTAGCCCTAAGTATATCTGTTTACTAAAGTGAAATCAGTTGAACAGACGGGCCGTTAAACTGAAACAGACAGAGGGACAGAGATGCAGCAGGCACACTTTTTCATTTATAATATTAGTGTAGATTTGCCTAAATAAATAACTTTTAGTTTTAGTTGCACCGCTATTAGTTGAGCGTTTTGTATTCGCGAATAGTTGGATACCGCAGAATTAACTGCAATTATAAGAACAGTGTGAGTGCAAGTGGTCCTTCCAGTTGTTATAACTATAACGGTACCGGACCGCGGCCAGCGGAAACTGGGGGCTTGGTGCAAGTCACAGACTTCGATAGGGAACTTACAATGTGGTGAAAAACTTTTTTTTTTAATCCACTAAAAGTTAGCCCTTGACTGCGATCTCACCATGGTAGCGGGCTAGCCTGTTAGGGGCATGGTAGTTATATTAAACCCGTACCCCTATTCGGTTTCTACACGGCATCGTAACCGAACTCTAAATCGCGTGGCTAACTAGCCACGGCCGAAGCCTCCCACCAGGCCAGACCAGGGAAAATTGAGAAATTATAAATTCCCAAATTGACCCTACCGGGGATCGAAAACGGGACCTCCCACGTTAAGACAACAGCGGTCAACACTGCGCCACGGAGGTCGTCAAAAACTTTATAATAAACTAGCTGATGCCCGCGACTTCGTCTGCGTGGATTAAGGTTTTTTTGGTTCCCGGGGGAACTACTTCATTTTCCGGGATAAAAAGTACCCCGCAACCCTACATCTCGTGGAAAAACAGGCCACGGGATATAATCTACCTCTATAATGAATTTCATCAAAATCAGTTCAAAAGATGAGCCGTGTTCGATTCCCGGGTCGGGCATAAGTATTGGGTTTTCTAACGAAAAATCCCTTCGTGCCTCGGAGAGCCGTAACTCCGTCGGTCCAGCGCCTGGCCTCTCTTTGGTCATGTTGGATTTTCCGTGCCATCGGACTATTAGAATAAGGGGAAAAGAGGGATAATAAGGGGACTGACTTGTGCACTTAATATCTACCGGCTGATCAGTGCAGAGATTGGCCGCCATGGCTGAAATTCGGTAAGGAGGACATTATTCGTTCGCAGCTTTCCTTTTATACCTTGCACCGCTTTCTGTATAAATGCGAGGCAAAAACAAGATTTTGTCAGGCCGATCATTAAGAGCGAGCGGATGCGCAGGCGCTTGTAACGTTAATTGGAATACTTCTTCATTTCTCCTTTTTTAAGTACAACCTGTTATAGGGCTAGCATAGGATTTTATCTCACCAGTTGTTCATAGTTTGATCGTTGAAACAATTTAGGCTTCTAGTAAAATCGATCCTAATAGTCTTGTTTCAAAGCCTACATTGGTCGCTCGATTTAAAGCTAGTGCAGAATCCTTGCGAAATTAACATCTACGATATTGAATTTTCCTCAGCATAAAGAACTTCAGGGGCCTTATTACGCACAAATGTAGGTACAGTTTGACGATAGCAATCATCTCTGATTGATTAATACACTTTCGCTAGTGGCCCAAAATGCATTGTCGCGAAATTCATGCAATAACAACAATTGAGATTGTAATAATAATAGTTACTGGTTTAGCATAATAAGGCTACTAAGGGAGATATTTTTTTCTATTTGATTGCATAATATAAGTTAACAGATTTCATCGAGCACCAGCTGTCATCTGTCACCAAGTCCTTCTTAATCTCCTTAACGTAGTTAACGCGATCGAATAGATAGAAATCTCCCACTAGGCCCCCAGGTCCATTTTACTTTTACGTGTTTCGACACTCGAATTCTATCGACGTTATTGGTGTATTTTAAATTCTCATACTAATCTTATTTTTGTAATGGTTGAAACTTATCGATACACCGAGAGCCATCGCTCGGACAAACTAGACTACCCTACATTTGTTTAACATCTGTTATTGTAAAAACAGAAACGAGTTACTGATTATTATGGTTCGGTTGCTTTAGCTATAACTTATTTGCGGTTTACGGTTTAAGCGATAAGTTAACGTCTTCGAAAAGGTTGCGTATCATTTTATGATTTTGACTTACCATTGCGACGGTATTTTAGAACGTTGAGAAATTATTTACAAGCTGTAAGGTAAATGGTAAGTATGGTAGAAAATCGCAATGGCGGTGAATTTTCTATACCAATTCGTCAAATGCAGATATTTGTAGCAACAAAACTTATTTGCATGTTCGAGGAAACACTGAACAGCTGGAGAAGGTTCGTGAATGTCTGTATGAAGATAGTTACGTCAATGGGACGTCGTCAAAATCTGGTACTTGACCAATACTAGCGGGAATATTGAATTTGAAAGACAAAAATTTGTAGATTGGTCGACTAGCAAAAGAGCTTACGTGAGCAGACGATGAGTCCAGTCATTTGGTGCTCAAAAAGGAGGTTACCTGGAAAGTTTTCCGGGAGTTTGAAAAAATTGGTGATTTTATAGGTTTCGATGTGCTCTTTCCGAATTTTCACTTTACCACCTCGTATATTTGCCCTCGCGTCGCTATATTGGAAGAATGGCGCCCAAAAACAGTTTATTTACAATAACTCCTTTCCGACTCATTTTACGATGAAAATATTTAAGTAGGTAATAAATTAAACTAGAAAAAAAATCCTACAATTTATGTGCTAACGTTTTTTTTGCAGAATGAATAGTTGGTCTAGTGCCTAGCCCGAAGAACTGCCTCGTTGGTTAGCATGTTCAATTGCAAAGTACGTAAGCACTTATCTAGATAAAGAAGTTGAAATAATTTAATATAAAAAATTCTTTTTAAACCACCGACTTCAAACTCCCGCGCCAACTTTACAACAACAAGCACACGCTATACAAAGTACTTATTTTATTGTTGATATTTTAAAAACCGCTCGACCGATTTCGATAAAATTTATATGGGACCACATGGGAAGTATGCTCTTTCAAATAAAAAAACCGGCCAAGTGCGAGTCGGACTCGCGCACCGAGGGTTCCGTACTCAAGAAGTAGGTACTGAAGCAAAACAATGAGGCAAAAACCAATATGTTTATTTGACGACGAGTACGAGGTTTACTGTAAATATCAAAAAAACTATGCTAGTTAGAGCATTGGCTATAGTTTTCCTGTAAAATATACATCAATTCCTATTGACCATAATTATTTCAGATTTTTCGATTGGTAAACTCCGGAGATAAGGGGGGGGAACGGTATTTTTTTAGACTTTTTCCCCGATAAATCAAAAACTATCATGACTAAAAATAATTAAAAATCTGTTTTAGAATGTACAAAGTAAACCCTTTCATATGATACCCCACACAGTACAGTTATCTCACTTTTAAATTTCAACCCTCCGATTTTCCCCCCTTTTTAAATAAGAACAAAAATAATTTCCAATTTTTTTTAGTTCCAGTGTCTTTTGGCCACTAATATACACAACTATTCCAAATTTCATGTCGATAGCTTCGGTAGTTACTGAAATAATCGAGTGTGACGGACGGACAGACGGACAGACGGACAGACGGACAGACGAACAGACAGACGGAGAAAGTCGCACCATAAGGGTTCCATTTTACCATTTTGGTACGTAACCCTAAAAAGAATCATCCAAATCGGTCCACCCAGTCAAAAGTTCTTAATGTAACAAAAAAAAAAAATACAGTCGAATTGAGAACCTCCTCCTTTTTTGGAGTCGGTTGAAAAAGAGATCATCTCTATTGGAACTAACTTTACTCAGGTATATGATAATACCGTGTCGCATAATCGGATAGTACGAAATACCTAAATGAATGTTTTGCGTACGGTCTAAACGTTTTAACAGGATTAGCTCTAATAGCTAGGTGATTTATTAAAGCTGTCAATGTTTAGCCCATGCCTGTGATTGATATCGTTCGTTCACAATAATAGCACTTCTGGGAACTGGTTTCTTTGTGGTATATAAATAACTAGAGGACGCCCGCGACTTTGTTCGCGTGGCATAAGTTTTTTAATTCTCACAGGCACGCCTTTATTTTCCGGCTAAAAAGAAGCCTGTGTCACTCTCCAAGTACCCAATTATACCCATGCAAAAAATTACGTAGATCCGTTGCTCTGTTGCGGTGTGATTGAAGGACAAACTCTCTATTTGACGTCATTGGGGATAGAAAATTCAAAAATTGGAAAATCCGTATTTCATCATTAGCGGACGCCCAAATACCAAGTTTCATGGCTATTATAGCAGCTTGAAAGACGACGGACTTTCATACAAACTTTCAACCCCTATTTTACCCCTTTGGGGGTGGAATTTCGAAAACCCTTTCTTAGTGGATACCTAGTCTTCACAAAGAACACACTCTCCAAATTTCATGTCTCTAGGACCAGCGGGTTAGGCTGTGCGTTGATATATAAGTCAGTCAGTCAGTCAGTCAGTCAGGACTTTGAATTTTATATATATAGATTGTAATGTAAATGTAATATATAATTGTTCTTTTTAAATTAATGACTTAATTTGTCAACGCCAGTAATTATATATAGTACCTATACTATAGTATGATTAATTTCGATGTGATAATAATTAGCGGCAATCACTAACCTCTATTGCAATCTGGAGGGTTAGTACCATCGCTTAAAGCAGGATTGTTTCAAAATAACAGTTTTATGTCATGTATCTTGACGTCCCTAAAATAAGGATTATAATTCAAAAACACAAACATCGACAATAATAAAACCATACGGATGTACCTATGTGACGGTAGTATGCCCCCAGTTGCAATTTGCTCATTGAAAATCAGAAATTGTACGCGGACTAAGGCGACCACTATTTATTTATAAATATAAATCGTTTTATATTGCAATTGATCTATGTATATTAATAGTAACACGTTTAATATTATATTTTATGCGCTTTTTATTCTTAAGATCGAAATAATTACAACTTGGACATATTAGAACCTGTATAATATTATAGTGCGCAAGTTATGAATCCGCTAAGTTAGGAGTATGTAACTAAAAAACTGATACAAAACCTGCAAGTATTTACCTACTGCAATTATCTGCATTCCTGTGACAATAAATGCACAAGCACTCGATGTAAAAACGTTTACTGTTTATTTCCTCGATAACAATTTATGCAAGTTTTTAAATTTAAATTTATCTACTTCATCCAACGTAAGTTTATATATTTATTTTGTGTACCTACCAATAATAATTAATCATGCTTTTTTTATGATGAATTATATTATAGTTAAACAAATTGCCACTGCACTACATTCATTATCATCAGTCCGCTGTGTCCTTGAATTTGAAGGTCTAGCCCCACTGCAGAGGCGATGTCGCAGTGCATCTCCGTGCCGTGTCAATCAAATGGGCGCAGCTCCATACAAACACATAAAAAGAATATTTGCCTTATCTGTATAGTGGGGCTAGACCTTGATTAGTGCTTTCCCTGAATTCCCACGGTAGAGTAATATAGGTACTAATACTTAATACTATGCATTATTATATCCATACTTATATTATAAATGTGAAAGTGTGTCTGTCTGTCAGCTATAACGCTTCAAAGGTCCATTTTGATGACATTTGGTATGGAGGCAGTGGCGTGCAGTTCGTAGATGCATATAAGCACTGCTTACCCACAACGGAATGAAAGATAAACGTAAATTACTTAATAATAAAACAACTGTAATATAAATTCATAATAACGCCATCTATAGTAAATCACCACCCGCATATATATTAATTCTGTAATTATCACGAAGATGGCGCTGTCATGAATATTATCCATAGTCAATACGCTTAGTTTACCAATAACACTAAACCGACGCGACGCTAGCGCCACGGAAGAAGCAGAAGTTAAAAATAAGTATGATTGAAGGTGTGTGTGTTTCATATTCAGTAATACAACGCGAAACACGTTTACATGTGTGGGTCATCACTTTAGTCAAGACCGCACGTGGTTACGTCATAAAAAAGCATAGCTTCCGGAAACCGCGCGATCAACTCAAGACTTATTATGTGTTCCGTTTGACGTCCGAAGTCCATTATGAAGAGAGTACATCGCCTTTTCCACGCTTTTCCGCTAGATGTCGTTGATTTCCGTCACGTGACCCGCGCCAACAACGCCACCCACGGCATTTCTGTGAACTAACCAACAAAAACCAAAGCAAGCCGCCATGTTCCGCCATTGTTGCGTCGTTTTTCAACTACGCAAGTCCGTTAGAAGTAATTTAAAACTTTTGAGATAGAAGTAGAAAGTTTTATAATTTGAGTAGATTATTTTACTTATCAATTGATTTTCCGTTACGAAATAATTAATTTGTAACAAAATGGATGAGAATCCCGTGCCATTAGAGGCCGACAAAGTAGTTCGGTCTGAAAATTCGTCGTCGAGTAGGAGTGAAGATTCGTCATCAGAAGAAGCACCGCCGCCACCGAAAAGGCGGCGCCGAAGCCGCTCGGGGCGCCGAAGGCGCTCATTTTCTGAATCGAGCGAATTGGAACGGAGGTTTGAGTTTCTTTCTCAACAATTGGTGAGTCAACTTAATAATATTTTGAGTGCCCAGTTGCTATCGTCAGAAAAGAATTTATCAAATTCAAATACTAGGCCTCACGTTTCTCCTACTAGGCCCCACGGTTCTCCTACTAGGCCTCACGTTTCTCCTACTGAGGCAACTACTAGCGTGTTACAAGATCCCTTTTTACGGCCCCCAGAAAAAATTGATGCTATTTCCGAATTGATTGTATCAATAAAAGAACCGTCCGTTCCAAAGGCTAAACCGGATCGCGTTGAAAAAATTTCTTCTATGCAAAGATTTGATTCCTCGGATTGGAATGCTGTACGTTATAACGAAGTACAGAAAAAATATGTAGCGTTTCCGGCGTTTACCGAGTTAAAAGTTAATGAGGAGTTAAGGCGTTTCGATGATCCCTTTAGTTCAAATCGTTGGTTCCAAATGGAACGCAGTTTTGCGGCTTTATCAAATGCGTTTCTTACCCAAAACGAGTTGCTAAATGAGGCTTTACAAACAATGATTGATTGGTCAACTAAATCTGATACGCAGATCACGTCAACTTCTGTGTATGATAAATTAAAACAGCTATTTGGCAGCGATTCAAACTATAAGAGTATTTCACATGACATTCTGCAGATTATATGTGGAAAACGTGCCGAAATAGTAGAATTACGCCGTAAGCAACTGTTAAAGAGTTTGAAAGGAAAGTACATTCGTGAGGATTTAGATAAAATACCCCCATCTTCGGAATATATTTTCAGTCCACCCGATTTGTCACAATATTTACAAAAAATTGGAGGTATTGATAAACTACAAAAGCAAAGCGACCCAGTGCCTTCGCATTCACAGTTACGTCCAAAATCCCCATTACCATCCATATCACGGGAAAATACTTTTCGCTCTCAACAAGGCAAGACCAAGCAGGGTAAAGATAGGAAAAGAAATTTGGACTCCTCTGATAGAAAGAAAAAGGGGGGGGCAAAAGGGAAACAGTTTCAAAAGTAGAAATTCGAGAAAATGACTCGAGAAACTTTTCGGGCGGCTGTCTCAAACATTATCGAGACAAGTGGGTGCGTTTCAATCCACCCAAAACTATTTTAAAACTTATATCAGACGCCCGAATTCCTTTCAATCAATCTCCTCCATTGGTTCTTCCAACGATGGATGTTCTGACGGAGTATCAAACTCCGACCTCCCACAGCATGACCGCAGAAATTT
Organism: Erebia epiphron; assembly: GCA_963932025.1. NCBI lineage: Eukaryota > Metazoa > Arthropoda > Insecta > Lepidoptera > Nymphalidae > Erebia > Erebia epiphron. Next base: position 4,996,060 of record OZ009954.1, read on the forward strand.
TAGGGATGATTCAAAATCAGGTATTAGAACCAGCCCCGCTAACGGCGTCATTCATTTCCCAACTTTTTATAATACCCAAAAACAATGGAAAGAACAGAGTTATTTTCAATCTAAAGGCTCTGAACCGATACATGATACCGAAGCATTTTCGACTTTTTCATCACCATCAAATGCCAAAGTTCCTACAAGCGGGCGACTGGATGGTCAAGCTCGACCTGAGTCAGGCTTACTATCATATCCCAATAAAGGAAGAGCATCGACGTTATTTGCGTGTCAGTTACAAAGGTCGGTTGCTGCAAATGACATGCTTACCATTCGGTCTGGCGGCCGCACCGAGAATGTTCGCCTCTGTGACAAATTGGACTTCCCAAGTATTACGAGACAAAGGCCTTCGCCTAGTGGTGTACTTGGACGATTTTCTCATAGTCCATCAATCCAAGAAAATTCTGAAAGCTCACGTCCTACTGGCTATCAAATTCTTAACCGAACTAGGTTGGTGTCTCAATTTCGAGAAATCGATCACAAAACCGACGAGATCGCTCGAGTACTTGGGAGTAAATTGGGACACACACCACAACATCAAGTCCCTACCCCCAGACAAGATAACAAAAGTTCGTCAGAGTCTGATGTCTCTTCTAGCAACCGGCAGTTGGACCCTCAAGCAGGCGCAACGCCTCTTAGGGTTTCTCAACTTTGCAACCTTCATCACCCACCGGGGAAGGTTGCATTGCCGAACCATTCAACGACACAGCAATTGTCTGCGCAAACATCCTCGCAAACCCCAACGCTTTCCGGAAGAGGTGCGTGTCGAACTGGAATGGTGGCTAGAAAATCTGATGCAGACGACTCCAATTCACCCAGAGAGGAATCCCACGAATTACGTCATCACGGATGCATCAGATATACAATGGGGAGCTCTTGTGAACAACAACAGAATTACAGGCTCGTGGAGCCGACGACAGAGCAAATTCCATTGCAACTTGAAAGAAATGCACGCTGTGATTGCTTCTATTTCAACCAAGGCCTCAGTACTCAAGAATTCAACAGTGGTCTTACAGAGCGACAACCAGACAGTGGTTTCATATATAAAGAACGAAGGGGGAACGAGATCACAACGGCTTCTAGAATTGACAAAGGAGCTTTTCACTCTGACAGACAGCCTCAATATTGTACTCCTCCCTCACCACCTTCCGGGAGTGTACAATACCGAAGCCGACAACCTCTCGCGCAATCGCGCAGGCTCGGAGTGGCACCTACTAGCAGGAGCAACTGTAAACATTTTCAATCTATGGGGAATACCAGACATAGATCTGTTCGCGTCTCAAAGGGCTCACGTAGTTCACAGTTATGCTACTCTAGACTTATCCGACTCGAACGCCTGCTTTCACGACGCGTTCAGCAGGTGTTGGATATACGAGCTAGCGTGGATCTTTCCTCCGCCCGCACTACTTCCACGCGTCCTGCAACACCTCAACTCAGCAGTAGGCAGGTACATAATAATAGCACCCAAGTGGAAGAAGCCTTTTTGGCGCCCAGACTTGAAAAGCCGTGCAATAGCGCGACCGATCAAGATACGAGACCTGGACAAAATACTCATCGACACGGCGACGGGGAGACCACCAGCTCACATCAAGTGCCTGAATTTAGAAGCTTGGCTCATTTTGGGTGGGACACGTTGACGGAAAGCTGGTCACATGACGAGAAGGAGCTTCTGTTATCGTGCTGGAGAGCTTCTACACTTAAAACCTATGCCCCCATTTGGAGAAAATGGTCGGAATGGTGTTTATTAAATAACATTGACTTTCGTCGTCCCTTACCAAATGATGTTGCTAGATATTTAGCAAAACTGTATTTAACAGAAAATTTAGCTTACCGTACCATTCTTGTACATAAGTCGGCGATAGCTTCTATTTGCGAGACAATTTCTAATGTTAAGATTTCATCTAATCATTTAGTCAAACATATTCTAAAAGCCGTATCTTTAGCTAGACTGATGCCCCCCAAGCTTCCCATATGGGATGCAAGGATAGTCATTAAGTACTTACAGGAATCAAACCCAAACATAAATAATTTGTATGAGGTATCTAGACGTACTGCCACAATTCTTTTATTGTCATCTAGCCGTCGTGTTCATGACCTTACACTTTTACATTGTGATCCTAAACATTTTATAGATGGAGGTAGTTGTATAACCTTGCATCCCGTTTTTGGTTCAAAAACAGATTCGGCTACGTTTCAGCAATCAAGTTGGAATTTTATGGCTTCTCCTAATGACAATACAAATCCACTGTTTTGGCTCAGAACTTTATTAGCTGTAACAAAAAATGTTAGAGGTTCCATGACCAATTTATTTATTACCACTCGAGAACCATATAGGCCAGCTAGCCCAACTATTATTGGTGGTTGGGTTAAGAAGCTTTTATCAGAAGCTGGTATCGAGGCTACACCTGGCAGCTTTAGATCCGCGGTGTCCTCCTTAAATTGGGTTGAAAACTATCCCTTAAATGATATTCTGTCTAAAGCAAATTGGCGGCATGAGAATACATTTACAAAATACTATCATAAAGAGATAGATAGAAATTGTTACGCAAATAGTGCGGTATCAACAAAGTCTCTTTCTCAATATTTTTCGGTATCGAGTTAAATTAATTGTCTGATTTTTAATTACAATTAATTGTTTATCGTAGTAAATGATAATATTTATGTGATTATTATTGTTTTAACTGGTAATTTTGCTATAGTACTAGTTGTGAACTGGTAACAGATTTATTTTGAATTTAATATGTTTCTCATATTTAAATGTCTTATACATTATCTACTATTGGTAATTAACATGAAGTAAAAAATGCATCACATTGTTGCGTTTTTCTTTTACACAAGCCACCAGGAGATAACAAACAGGTCTCTTCATAATGGACTTCGGACGTCAAACGGAACACATAATATTAAAATTTTACCTTCAAATAAAATTTCTATTATGTTTCCTAAGACGTCCGAAGTCCAGATGATGTCTTCCTGGTGCTACCATTCTCTATACACGTCATCATTATGAATCGAACAATGGCGGAACATGGCGGCTTGCTTTGGTTTTTGTTGGTTAGTTCACAGAAATGCCGTGGGTGGCGTTGTTGGCGCGGGTCACGTGACGGAAATCAACGACATCTAGCGGAAAAGCGTGGAAAAGGCGATGTACTCTCTTCATAATGGACTTCGGACGTCTTAGGAAACATAATAGAAATTTTATTTGAAGGTAAAATTTTAATATTTTATTAATGAAAAATAAGTAACTGTATTTACCTAGATATCTACCAAAAAGAATTTTTGAAATTATTAAAAAAATTAAAATTTTGTAAGGTATTTCTTTCTACTGATTTTGTGTTCTAAGAAATTATAAGATTCTAAATTATTAATTTAATATTTTAGTACAAATTTTAAATAATCAAGTCAAAAGCAGTCCAAATTAAATAAAAAACGTAATACGGCGACCGAATAAACATCCAAAAGGGGTAAATAGTATATTAAACATTTTTCCACGCAAATAATAGCGTAATTAAAGTATTTAAATTAAATATTTTAATAAAAGAGTTATTTAGCGAGACTTCCGCCGGCCACACATACGCAGTACGCTCGCGCCATATTACCTACTGCGTTACCTATGTTCTCCGCTAGGAGTTTAGGTGTTCTGTGGTTATGTTATTGTTTTGATTGCGAATTGCGTCCCGTAAATTTTTTTTTTATCACGTTCAAGGACATTTATTTGTAAAAAACACGTGAATAATTGTGAGAACAGCATGTGAGAACTAATATAGTGATTAGTTATTACAAAATGATTGGAATTGTTCAGAAATCCTATCTTCGAAGTAATAATCGGTAACGTACCAATCTACTTAGATAATATTATTATTATTTTAAGTATCTACCTTCTACCTTTTTGGGTGGAAGACGAGAAAGAGTTCTTGGTGTACTTTTTTGCATCACATAACACTCGCGATTAACTCATAAAATATATTAAGTACCTAGTAGTTGAGCATGGTTTGTTAGCATGGTTAGCATGTTCGACTGCAGTTGAGAGGTGCAGGTTCTTTCCCGGGTCGGACCAAAAATACTTAGATAAGGTAGTTTGATATTAGGTTTTGTTTCAAGAAATTCTCATCACTGGCCTGGAGTTGGAAACTGGCTGTTTCACCATCATACCTAATTAATGCTTACCCTGGCTTCGAACCCTGTGCACGCCACTGTATGGAGGTAGGTTACACCAGGGCAGTAGAGCTCAACGTATTATTATTCCAAGAAAACTCTTGCAATTATGTGATTAATGGAAAGGGGTCAAGAGAGAGACCTCTATTGATTTATTCGTCAAAACACGGAAAATTTTTCGTCCAAATATTGTACTTACTTAACTAATATTACCATGTTAGACTGCATCATCACTTACGAGGTGAGATCGCAGTCAAGGGATAACTTGTGGTGGTTCAATAAAAATACGATTTTCCGTTCCGTAAGTAGGGATCATGGACGTATTATATGGTGGGGATAAAAAATAGGCCTTCACACATTTCAACCACAACACTTAATGTAGTTTCAATATTATAACAATCGAGTAACAAGAAACAAAAATTTCTCTATCCGTATAAATAATACGGCAATTAAAATCATTTACAACATCCGTTGATAACATCTCAGCAGGAAGAAATAAACTCGAAATAATTTGCGAAGTAATTTGTTTCAAATAAGAGAAGGAAGTACAACAATCTTAATTTGAGATGCTCTTCCTATTGTTGCTGCTTAAAATTACAAATACCTATTAGTATTTATCATACTACTAGCTGAAGCCCGCGACTTCGTCCGCGTGGTTTTAGTTTTTGTATTCCCGCGGGAACTCCTTAATTTTCCAGGATAAAAAGTAGCATATGTCACTCTCCAGGTCCTCAAGTATACCTGCTCATTACAAATCACGTCGATCCGTTGCTCCGTTGCGGCGTGATGAAAGACAAACCAACAAACATACATACTTTCTCATTTACAATATTATATAATAGTATGCACAACTGTATATACAAATATTATAAACTAGATGATTCTCGTGACTTCGTCTGCGTGGGTTAAGATTTTTGGATTCCCGCGGGAACTCTTTATTTTTCCGGGATAAATAGTAGATTATGTCCTTCCCCGGGTTACAATCTACCCCTGTATCAAATTTCATCAAAATCGGTTGAACGGATGGGCCGTGAAAGCGTAGCAGACTGATAGACAGACACACTTTCGCATTTATAATATTAAGTATGGATAGTATGGATGCGAAAGTGTGTCTGTTTGTTGGTTTAATATTGGTTTGTCAGTTTGTTCCTTCAATCATGCCGCAACAGAGAGAAGGATCGACGTGATTTTTTGCATGGGTAAGTATAGTTGAGGATCTGGTGAGTGACATAGGCTACTTTTTATTCCGGAAAATTAAGGAGTTCCCGTGGGAATTAAAAAAACTTACTCCACGCGGCCGAATCGCGGGCATCAGCTAATTTTATTATATTTTGTCAATCATGAGCGACAAATGCAACAGCGCGACTCGATATGTATCAAACAGTAGCTGACCAATAAGTGACCCTTCACGTAGCTTATATTGTACCGTAGATAAGTTTGATATTTTCTTTGGAGTCGTAACAATTATTATCGTTTTCTATGGAGTCGCATCGTACCGCTTACGTTGCTCAAATAGGACAACGGGTTAAGTATGTATATGTATTATAATACTAGATGATTCCCGCGACTTCGTGCGCGTGGATTAAGTTTTTTGATTCCCGCGGGAACTCTTCAATTTTCCGGGATAAAAAGTAGCCTATGTCCTTCCCCGGCACGCAAACTATCCCTGTATTTACCAAATTTCATCAAAATCGGTTTAACAGATAAATTTTTTTGATTCCCGCAGGAAATCTTTAATTTTCCGGAAAGTAGCCTATGTCCTTCCCCGGGATGTTAACTATCTCTGTACTAAATTTCATCAAAATCGGTTGAGTAGTTGGGCCGTGAAAGCGTAGCAGACAGACAGACAGACACACCTTCGGATTAATAATATTAGTATGGATTATGTTGACTTGTGCCTTATCGATAACCTGCCTTCATCTTGTCAACCGCCATCGATTGTATCAAATTAAATACTGCAGTCCATAACCTAATATAACAACGTAAAAAGATTCGGTACATACCGCATCTATTACCAAGATTCAAGTACCGATAGCATAAAAACATAATCACCACTCTAATCGCCCATCTCGGCGTAATACGCGTTGTTATTCACAATTAATGTTATTAAGCCCGACCTTGTTGCTCGATTTCTATCGCACATGCAAATGAATGAGTTACCTACCTAGTCTACACTTCCTTAATCTTGAAAGTGTAGAAAAGCGATTAGCTCAGAACAATAGAAAACCTTCTGGAATAAATATAATGTTGCCGGTGATTAAATTGACTTTGTAATTAATGCGTGGTGTTGATTTATTTCCGCGGCCCGATTGTACAAGTGTCAAGCGATTGTACCTATTAGTATCGGCGCACATTGGTAGCGGGACGAGAGCAGGGTGCCTTGCCTAGTTATATAGTTGCTCTGTTGCAGCGTGATTGAAGGACAAACTAACAAACCAACAAATAAACACACTTTCGTATATTATATTTATAATATTAGTATGATCATGGGTAAGAACTGAGAAGCGAGTAAAGAAGATATAAAAACTTATAATAATACTAGATGATGCCCGCGACTTCGTCCGCGTGAATTGATGTTTTTTTAAGATTTAAACTATCCTATCTCTCAAGTTGGATCGAACTGCACATGGTGTGCGAATTTTATTATAATCGGTTAAGTGGTTTAGGAGTCCATTGAGGACAAACATTGTGACACGAGATTTATATATATTAAGATTAGATAAAAGGTTGCAAATAATATCGGATCCAATGGGGGTTCCACATCTTCTTTAATTTAATATAAAAAATTATTTTTAAACAACCGACTTCAAACTCCCGCGCCAACTTTACAACAACAAGCACACGCTATACAAAGTACTTATTTTATTGTTTTTAAAACTGCTCGACCGATTTCGATAAAATTTATATGGGACCACTTGGGAAGTATGCCCTTTCAAATAAAAAACGAATCATCTAAATCGGTCTACCCAGTCAAAAGTTCTGAGGTAACAAACATAAAAAAAAAAAAAAACAGTCGAATTGAGAACCTCCTCCTTTTTTTGAAGTCGGTTGAAAATGACGTTTGTAATAGCTAAAGTTTCATAACAACTATTGCTTTATAAGACCATAAACAATGAGGCGGGCGCACGCAACGCTGGCAAAGAAAGCGTTTTCTCAGAGCATTTGCATGACTATCAAGAATCAACAGTTTCCTTGTGTAAGCATCCCTTTTGATTATAACGGAATTGCATTATAATAAGATGTAATCTTACCTTACCATACCTTTAAACTGCCTCGTTGGTCTAGTGGTTAGCATGTTCGACTGCGGCCGACGAGATCCCGGGTACGAGTCCCAGGTCGGGCCATAATTAAGTATTGGGGTTTTCTGACAAAAAAATCTCAGTACTAGCCCGGAGTTAGGAAGTTGGCGGTGTATCACCCCCGTGCCTCGGAAAGCACGTTAAGCCGTCGGTCCCGGTTATTATCACTAACATGATAGTTAAAGCCTGCCCAACCCGCATTGGAGCAGCATGGTGGGTCTAAGCTCTAATTCCCTCTCTCCTATGAGAGTGGAGGCCGGTGCCCAGCAGTGAGGCATTAATGGGCTGTAGTGGTAGATAATTTTACCGGTGAAGAAAACATAGTGAGGAATTGTTTTCTTCGAGTTCTCCATGATGTCCTAATGGGTGAGTGAAGTCTACCAAGCCAAAGGTGGGCTAAGACAGCTGAGCCTTTTTCACTATGACAATTGACCCGAGCTCAAAAATGTTCCGTGCTATGATGTTGAAATGATGAATATAAAGTCTTAAACAAGCTTAAATAGTCGATTGAAATTCAAAACACGCTAATCTTGGCTTTAATTTGGTAGATTTCTGAATAACCTTAATAATGGTCTACGTCATAAAGACAAGCTACATACAAAATTTAAAGTTACTCCCAGGTTTCTAGCAGGCCATACGTTGATATAAGAACTAGCTGATTTCTGTGTTAGCAAAATTAAAAAATTTAAACTCCCGTGGCATTTCATCCTTTCATTTTCCGGGATAATATCATAAAAGGTGTAGTAGCAATATAGTGTTGTATCTACATAATAGGATAGATAATCGACTGAAGCTGATATAAGCTACCTGCCTGAAAGACGATATCGATGTTTTCTGAGAATAGCGCCGTTCAGACTTACAACGATCAGACCAGAAAGGTACCCGGGCACAACACCAGCTCAGAGGAAGATCTTCCAATTGGTGCGGACGAGTAGATATCACTCGCTATAGGTTTGGGGAAATCGCTGCAAGAGAACACTCTCAACTGAACAGTTGAACACCCATCAGTGCGAGTATGAGAACGATAAGTTTACCAAATAAACGTAAAACGACAATGTAGCTCCAACAAAATATAGAACTTGCTTAATAGAGGACAGGGAATCCTAGTTTGGGGGCCAGGAAACTTAGCTAGACACCATTTTTGTTAATTATTTTTTAATTAAGCTACTTACTACTATTGTTTATCTGTACTATATTTTCTTTTAAAAAAACACAGTGAATATGTGTGTTTTAAAAAAACAGTGTATATGTGCTTTGTTATCACCAATTTTGAAATGAGATTCAATTCATTGGTAACCCCCCACAAAATCAACGTTCGTAGAATGAGAATCAGCAATGAACAAAATTTGCCCATAGGTATGTGAATATTTTAACATACTTAGGTAGGTACATGAAGAATCGGGCGAAGGTGCGCTGGACGTTGATTGGCGGTTCTAATCACAAATGCCTGTCGGAAGGTTAGCGGGACCTTGAGCGCGGTTTTCTCATCACCTACATTCTGCCGTGCACATCGCAGATGTTTGGTACCAATAATATTAGAGTGCATACTCGTACCATATAATATGAGACCCGTATCCATACTATGTAATAAGTTTTTTAACGTCAATAAGTGTACCTACAGTGTACCTATATTGAATAAATGATATTGACTTGACTTGACTTGACTAATATTATAAATGCGAAAGTGTTTCTGTCTGTCTGTCTATCTGTCTGTCTGCTACGTTTTCACGGCCCATCTGTTCAACCGATTTGGATGAAATTTGGTACAGTAATAGGTTGTATCCTGAAAAATTAAGTAGTTCCCGCGGGAATCGAAAAATCTTAAACCAACGCGGACGAAGTCGCGGGCATCATCTAGTTTATAATAAATAATTAATCAATTTATTCGGTCAATACTTGAGAACGTGTTCTTGGTTGATATCGGTTAATACGGACCTCAGAGTAAGTACTATTATAAGAGGTAGTTTGTATGTCTCTCTGTTAGTGCTGAAACTACTGAAATGATTTTGCATAAATGATAAATGATTTATTTATTTCACGTACTTAGGTCAAGTTATGGCACCTATGATAATTCAAGCCTGTACCATTATAATATTTAGAGCTAAAATATTATAGCATATTTTGTGTCCCGAAACACAATCCAGCTTCCACCGTGCGATGAAAGTTTTGTTGATGAAAAAAAGGTATCCAAGAAGCTTACTCGCTTTAAATACGCGTAAAAATTAACGAAGACTCCCTTTCAGTGGCGGAGAAGACGTCGTTTCTGCGAAGTTACCTACCATGTTCTCAAGATAATAGTGAAAAACCTTACTAAAGTTTCGATAAGAAGGTTTCAGCTATTTGTTCACTTCTAATAGGTATAACTATAAATTATTGGTAGGTTCTCTAAGGAAAACTAGTTTACATGTCTCAAATCCATACTATTCATATCCATAGTTAATATTATAAATGTGAAAGTGTGTCTGTCTGTCTGCTACGCTTTCACGGCAAATCTTTTCAACCGAATTTGATGAATTTTGGTATAGGGATAGTTTTGTATCCCGGGGATGGACATAGGCTACTTTTTATCCCGGAAAATTTAAGAGTTCCTGCGGGAATCAAAATACTTTAATCCACGCGTCGCAATCGTCTAATATATATTTTTTGAATAATAGTTATTTAGGTATGTAAGTAAGAATTTTATTAGCATGTAATGTTTGTACTTTTTATAAAGTACTTTTTAAGTAGTAAACTTGGTTTTCTGTATTGTGTTTACTTTACATCTTTATGATTGTGTGGCAATAAAGAATTTATCTATATCTAAAATGTTACGTAATGTATCCATCTATATACACAAAGAACCAACACAGAAATTGGATTTCAGTACCTATTGTTCGGGCACAATGATAGATGCCCATAATAGGTTGTTACTTGTTGTTTAAATAATAAATACAACCGTAAACCACTTTTATTACTCTATATTGAAATATTTTAAACTTGTAGGTACAAAGTAAACCTAATTTTGCCAAATCATGGTTGGGTCAAAGAGTTCCTCTATTAACCACACTTCGGGTTTATTGTTTGACATGTCGAAGATTTTCCTTTCCATGTAAGATCGAATGAACATAGACAAAATAGCAAAGACAAGTTGCACTGTGCGTAAGTTGCACGCGCGTACACCTATCTAGATATAAAGATATAGGTACACACAGGTAGATCATAGAACTTCCTATATCTATTATGGTTGTGTGGTGCTGTCGGGTATCTCTGCAGCTGTATTGAATAGTACAAAGGCTCTCCATGAACTAAATTGCAGTCACATACGACCTCGTTCGCGGATTTTAACTGTACAGTAATCTTGTAGGTACTTCTTTAGGTTCACACTTTGTTGCTAAGTGCGAACGTCAGGTATTTCAATTTGGTTTTGCTTATCGTTTGAGCAATGACCTAAAATTGAATGGTAAATCTATTTGACTTAAATCTATGTGTCAATTATACATACTATGTCTCATACTTGCATCGGCAACTACTTAGCCAACGTCTTTAGTGAATACATGTGGATTTAGGTTTTTAGAAAAACTCTCAAGATCTTTTTGATTTGCTGGGATCTTCACAAAGTCAAAACAAGATGTAAGTATTTTATACATAGATATATATGTAGGTACTAGATGGGCCCTTTCATAGAAAAATGTTGGGCGACCGACTATGAGAACGCGTTCCTATCCTGTCTTTGTCCCCATCGTAGCGCTGTCACGGTCGCTCGTCGTGTAGATAATTTGTTATTCTTAGGTTAACATCTAAAGTCTTATTAGTTTGGCACTGTACAATTTTTATTTTAAGGTAACTGTTTCAAGTCGAAATTATACATTTCCAAAAAAACGTTATTTAATCTTCCTATTTAATATTTTTATCCATTGCGCAATCATTTAATTTCCGCGGCAAACAGTGTGATATTTTTTTTTGCTTACTGGCCTTACGGCTTCTATGGCTATGGCCTATATTATCTATGACGGAGAAGCGTACGTTTTCAAGCTTTCATTCAAATGTTGCAAGCAAGTTCCCGCTTTTCAGACTAGATGGCGTTGATGGCGTTGCTAAAAAATACGCCCACATTCTTTGTTTGACAGGGCCCGTCTATGTAAATTGAGGTCGTTGATTTTATAAAATACACCTGTATGTCATGCATGAAGTAAACAAATTTAGTATTGAGTAACGGCCGGTTACTGAATTGAGAATTTCTTCTTGAGTCTGTCTCAAAGACTAATTAAGGACTAATTAAGCAAATTTTTGTTTCTGAATTGATATTATTGTGTAAGGTTTGAGAGTTGGAACTTGCTGTTTTTGCTTGAATGCTTAATTCAGAAACAGGCTTAATATCAATTCAGAAACAAAAATTTGCTTAATTAGTCCTTAAGTAGTCTTTGAGACAGACTCAACATGAAATTCTCAATTCAGAAACCGGCCGTATGTATTTAGTAGATAAATTGAGTAAGGATGGAATTTTGGAACCTAGTTAAGTATATTTGTAATATATTAAATTAACTTTATACTGCTATACTGTGAAATATCATAAGCTTAATAGTATAAGTAATGCTCGCGACTTCATCTACGTGGATTTAGATTTTTGAAAAATCATCTGAGAAATTTGTAATTTTCTGTTTTTTTTTTTTTTATCCACTACAAGTTAGCCCTTGACTGCGATCTCACCTGATGGTAAGTGATGATGCAGTCTAAGATGGTAGCGGGCTAACCTGTTAGGGGCATGGCAGTTATAATTAACCCATACCCCTATTCGGTTTCTACACGACATCGTACCGGAACGCTAAATCGCTTGGCGGCACGTCTTTGCCGGTAGGGTGGTAACTAGCCACGGCCGAAGCCTCCCACCAGGCCAGACCAGGGAAAATTCAGAAATTATAAATTCCCAAATTGACCCTGCCGGGGATCGAACCCGGGACCTCCGCACGTTAAGACAACAGCGCTATACACTGCGCCACGGAGGTCGTCAAAAAACGTTTCTGTGATATATTATAGTCTATTTCCTCCGTAAGACCTATTTCTGTACCTACCAAATATCGTCGAAAAGATGGGTCGTGAAAGCGTAGCAGTCAGACAGACAGACAGACATTCATAATATGAAATAAATTTTGCGACTTTAGGCATTATTTTACACAATCGGGTTAATGTTACTTTAGCTACATAAGTACAGCTAAGTACATTGCATTTGAACTTTAAAAAATAGTTATTTTTGTTGAATATCTAATAATCAAGGAGATATAGTATGAGGTCACGATTCAAAATCTCATATTTCAGAAATCTTACTTTGTTATGCTTTAAGTTGTCATGGTCACTAATCGTTCGAACTTTGAAGAAGTTTTAAATACAAAATATGCTAATAATTTTTTAAAATACAACGATTAAATTATTTAGCATTATATTATTCCACCAGAATCTGAATGTCAAACTATCAATTAAAAAATCAAATCAGTTACACAAAACAATTGATTGTACAACAAAGGAAGCCTAAAACTCTGTAGGAGGCAATATTGATATACCCGTTGAAGTATCCGCATTAGCACTGCAGGCAGTTAATAAGTCACGAGACGAATCTTAAGACATGATCTCAGAATAAGAGCTCTACAGACAGAACTACGCAACCGCAAATGTCGACCGCAGTCATCGATGCGCCAACTACAGTCGACAAACGCCAATTGAAAGCCCTCCGCGAGGTATTATTGATATACCTGTTGAAGTATCCACATTAGCCTTGCAGGTAGATATATATATTAAGTCACGAAACGAATCTCAAGCTATGATCTCATTACAAGTGCTCTCACAGACGACTAACACAGCCACAAAGGTCGCAGACGCATCAATTGCAGTCGCCGATATAATTTGGTATAAAAACAGTAGAAACGAACAGAACGGATTTGTTTTTCCGGGTTGTTAGATCGATCGAACTAATAGTATCACAGGAAGGAATAGAGGGTAGCTGCATAATTAGATTGTAAGACATTTTTCCACGAAACAGAAAATCGTGGCTTCTTCTATATCTTGTTAAAAAAACCATCACCAATTTAATTTGAACTGACGAATATATTTGGCGTATCTCTTCATCCACGTAGATGAACTCTTCTTATGTTAAAACATATAATGGCTCTTATTAATGTTTAAAAAGTTCCCTTTAATCAAGAACTTTGTCATTCTATTATGATGCAATGGAGAGCATTATTTTACTCATTTGAAATATTATTTAATCTACAATTTCACCAGTCAGTCGCAGTCGTAGCCACTTGCCGTCACCTTGCCGTAAGTCGTTGCGAGTTGCGACATAATATAGGAACCGTTCGTCTGAAAGAGCGCTAAGTTATCGAGATATACGTTCAGATTAAGCTATCGGGTTTTGTTATCTGCATGCCTATGTGCGGAGGTGCGTTAATGTCTGTAAGTAACAGTTAACTGTTTTATCTAGAGTTAAGCGTTTTATCGACTTAATTTATAATTCATTCAATTGTTTTGCTACTTGTTTGTAAGTGACACTATTAGATTGTGACAATGGCGGATTGATTGAAAAAAAACCATAGAAATAGTACTTACTAGATGATTTCCGCGACTTCGTCCGCGTGGATTTAGTATTTTGGTTCCTGCTTTAATTTTTCGGGATAAGTACCTAGCCTATGTCCTTCCCCGGGATATAACCTATCGACATATCAAATTTCATCAAAAATAGTTGAACAGATGGGCCGTAAAAGAGTTGAAGACAGACAACCACTTTCGCATTTGTAATAATATAAGTATGGTATGAATAACTGCGTCATAATGGATCTCTGAATATCTTATACTGTGTTACATCGTGAGATATCTTACTATTTAAGTACTATACTATACAATACTATTTTACTAATATTATAAATGCGAAAGTTTGGATGGATTACGGATGTTTGTTACTCAATCACGCCCCAACAGCTTAACGGATCTGGCTGAAATTTGGCACAAAGATAGATTATACTCTGGAATAGCACATAGGCTTTTTATCCCGGAAAATTAAGAGTTCCCGCGGGAACCAAAAAACCTCAAACCACGTAGACGAAGTCGCCGGCATTAGCTAGTTATTATATATTCTCATTTTCCAATGCTAATGTCTACAATCTAATACCTAGTAGGTATACCTACATAATAACATAGTCTTCTACAAACTGTAAAAACTTTGTCAAAGGCGTTTTCCCGTCCGAAATTTCAGAACTTCAGGTTACCTAACCTGCAGCTTATAGACTGATTTGTCATTTAATTAATAACAATAAATGGGCAGATACCCATTCTATCCAATAAAAAAAATTGCCATTCTATATTCACACAGGCTAAAAGCATTTCTTAGAAATATTTCTAATTAATTAGACATTTTTACCATCAGTAGCCAAAATAATGGGGGTCCGATAGCGCAACTCGCTCGGCCATCAGATCATTATCTCCATAAAATTATGGCATCTAAAAGCCATACGTTGGCTATAAAACCTAAACTAACAGCAAAGTTATTCCGTAAAGCTTTGCGTTCATCCATGAATTCGCCGTCGACATACCTCTGAAATAGTTTACCAGGTATACCCAGTGTTACCAACAGTGGTGATAAGTTCGAAAGGGAACAAAACCTTTGATTACTAATGGACGTATCCGCCAACACACTTTTTGGAGTTTATTAGAGTATAAGAATCGATTTTCATATATAAGCACGGGGTATGTAAATTTATGGGGAGTAAAATCAAACTTTCTCAGTTACGTTACATTATGTTTATGTTCCCAAGGTAACACTTTTCGTTCGTTAGGAGTAAGTTTACTCAAAATTTACTAAAAAAAAAAGTTTACTAAAAATTGTGTGTGCCAGCTCCGACGCACTACTGGAGTTCCAGTAGTGCGTCGGAGCTGGCACACACAATTTTTATTATATCCAGCCTGTTTTGTATCGTAACCAACAGTACGAAATATTACAGAATACGTTATTCCTCGCAATAGATTATCTTGGAAAGTTTCTTCCTTCATTCACTGTAGTAAAAACTTTTCAAACAAGGACAATTTTTCGTTCTTAGCTGTAGAACTTTTAGTATTGTCACCTAGCGTGTATTTCCAGTTTCTCTATCGGGATTCGGGACTAAAATAAATGGGATTGGTAAAAAAAAGTTAATCCTCAATGCATTTTTCAACCGACTTCAAAAAAATGAGGAGGTTCTCAGTTCGACTGTTTTTTTTTTTTTTTAATGTTTGTTACCTCAGAACTTTCGACTGGGTGGACCGATTTGGATGATTCTTTTTTTATTTGAAAGAACATACTTTCCATGTAGTCCCATATAACTTTTATCGAAATCGGTCGAGCGTTTTTTAAAATATCAACAATAAAATAAGTACTTTGTATAGCGTGTGCTTGTTGTTGTAAAGTTGGCGCGGGAGTTTGAAGTCGGTTGTTTAAAAAGTATTTTCACACCACTCGCTCAACTCAACAACTCCTTATTACATGGCCTGTTATCTAAGGTTAAAGTAAGACATTAAATCCCTAGGGTTATAATGTTGTACTGAAATCCATTATTCCCTAGGGTTATAATGTGATTTGAATTTAGAATCATCGCGCATCTCAAGCAAGATCTGAAGGAAATTCTATTCATTCCAAAGAGGTTTTATTCATAATTCTTATTGCCATATCCATAAAGTCTAATTTCGGTAAACATAATGTGTTCTCAGCAGGCGCGGCCAACTCGATTTTCGAAAACCAAAGCCGTGGCCCACTTGATTCGCACTGACGAAATTTGTTTGTCAAATCGAGTAGGCCACGCCAGCTGAAAGAAGTGGTTGTTTCGCGAGGTGTGAAAAGTAGAGTATTCACCGTAGGGGTAATGCTGTATTAATCTTAGGCGCCCCTAATTCCCGCGCTACTCTCAGGATTCTAGATGCAACACCCTCGCTACGCTCGGGAGTTACTCTAAAATCCCTCGTTCCGCTTGGGATTTATCCCGGCGCCCGTGACATAATACATCGCATTACCCCCGTGGTGAATAATCTACTATTTTTATATTAAATAATTTTTCGGAATACCCATATATACCCACATTGCGAAAACTTAGCAAGAAAGATTTTGAACTTTCATTTCATAGGTTTCATTCGTCGATGAGACAACGTTGAAAGCGATTCTGTGGATTAGAGAATAGCCGTTTAGCCCGGAATGTATTACCTAAACCTAAAAGCTTGTTCCGAGAAGTCAAGGCAAAAAGTTAGGTAAATTCACCGGACGCGGTTTTTTTCGCGTCAAAAAATCGTCCATCATTGCCAAGGTTGGCGGCTAGACTTGCACAAAGAATGCTTGTCTGCCCGTATGTTTAGTTTTTTTTCGGCAATGTCATACGCGTTGGATACTATGCGAAGTCACGCTAAGGTCGAATATTATTTGGTTAAGATTACTTCTTATTTGGTCACACGTTGATGTAAGGTTTCAAAGATATTTCAGCCTATTCTAATCAGCCAAAATTATGTTGCACTTTATTTGGTCAGCAAGTAGATAGGTAATAATATGTTTTTTCCCTTCTCCGTTATTATTGTCTTCCTAAAAAAATCAATCAAAGGAACTAGTACATTAATAAATAAAGTAATTAAACTTAAGCGGTGGCAGCTTAGTGGTTCAGACCTCAGCCTCCTATTTGGGGGTCTCAAGGTTCTCGATTACCAGGTGGCAGGAAACCACTTCCATAATATCACTTGCATTATCGCGAAGAAACCAAGGTAAGCTAGACAAAGAGAAGATTCATGCTCAAAATTTGATGTTTATCATTATTTGTGAGACGGTGATAATAAAAAAGAACCCGGATGTGTTTGTCGTGGGCTCTTCTCAGACCAGGGCGCGTTTGGAACCCTACGAGGGTTCCAAATGCGCCCTTTCGTTTAAGTGCTGTAGTTTTAAGATACCGTAACTGATCTGTAATATAATGAAATTATCCATAATTATTGAATAATATTTAAATTGACATTATAGTAATTTTGTTAATAACTTTGTAAAATTAAGTAGCTTATAATCTTAACTTGGACCGGACCATTATATAATTTTTTATTTTATTTTATACCTGACACGTATTGAATTTAAATTTTATATTCTTAAATTGTAATATATTGTAATAAAGTCATTCTAGATAGTTTTAAATTTAATGTAACATAATTTTTGCACACAGTCGCTGACAGTAGATTGTGTACGGGAAATTTCTACCTTAAACAGCTGTTATCACCTACAATTTTGCAAAATAAATGATTTATGATTATGATTTATGATTACATAAGTTATTGGGCGTCAAAAAGTGTATCCAAGTGTACCCAATTTGAATAAATAAACATTAAATTTAATTGAATTGAACAGTGGGCCAGCGATGATTTGACGATAGACATGATTTAAATTCAAGTCTAATACCACGCTAGTCAAATGTGAATGTACCTATCTTGGTAACTCTAGATCTGTGTTGGTAACACGGGAAAAGGTTTATCTCGAAATTTGTTCAAGCGAGGTCTTTCCCACCGAATCTGTTTGAACTTTTTTGCCTAGTCCAAGGTAAGACAAACTTAAGTGCATAAAAGTCATACTAACTATTATGAGAGGTAATTAAGATGTATATTGCTCACGTTATTATTTATATAAAATAGCCTGAGGTCGTTCATTAATGTAATGATGTCTGTCAGTCAATGTTTTTGTTTAGATTATTTAATTATGCAGTTTAGACGTAGAAGAATTACTTATTTTAATCACAAATTTAAGGGGACATGAACATTTCCCAGAAAAAAGCTTTGGTAGATTTGTGAAAAGGGGGTATCATTTTATTTTATGCTTCTCATTCAACACTACATAAATTTACTACTGACAAAGAAGTATAGCTGGCCATTTAAAATTCCAAAAGTATTAGTTAGATCTTTTACCGGACATTTTTCCGGACGCTATATTATAATCCTTACTATATTAATATTATAAATGGGAAAGTGAGTTTGTTTGTATGTTTGTTCCGCATTCACGCCGTAACTACTGAACCGATTGCTTTGAAATTTTGCAGACGTAAAGTTAGAAGTCCGGATTAAATAATAGGGTACTTTTTATCCCGGAAAATTAAAGAGTTCCCGCGGGAACTAAAACTCCTCAATCCACGCGGACGCGGGCGGGTTTCAGCTAGTTTAGAATAAGACCTCTCTCTCTGTACCCAATTTTGCAGTAAAATGGGTTGATTGATTGAGTCAAGAATCCAGCTTTGGTGAAGTCATGTTCTCACAACGCGTTTATTCTCCAAAGATATGAAAGTTTATTATACAAGCGATCTTAATTTTTTTCATCTTGCGAGCGTCATCTAAAATAGGGGCTTCCTCATATTTTTTTGGGATAAGAAGAAGCGTATACATACCTATCACTTTCCTTGTCACTTTGCTACGTTACGTGCTCCGGACGAGGACGGACGAAGGACGAATCAAAACACCAACACACTTTCGCATTTATAATTTTTTTTATTTTATTTTTTTATCCACTACAAGTTAGCCCTTGACTGCGATCACACCTGATGGTAAGTGATGATGCAGTCTAAGATGGTAGCGGGCTAACCAGTTAGGGGCATGGCAGTTATATTAAACCCATACCCCTATTCGGTTTCTACACGGCATCGTACCGGAACGCTAAATCGCTTGGCGGCACGTCTTTGCCGGTAGGGTGGTAACTAGCCACGGCCGAAGCCTCCCACCAGGCCAGACTAAGGAAAATTCAGAAATTATAAATTCCCAAATTGACCCTGCCGGGGATCGAACCCGGGACCTCCGCACGTTAAGGCAACAGCGCTACACACTACGCCACGGAGGTCGTCAAATGTATTGGTATAGTGATTTCATATCCAGCATAACGTAGTGCAATTATCATTTGGGGTATAATCTATATTTATATTATAAACGCGAAAGTTTTGATGGATGGATGGACGGATGAACCGATGGATGTATGTTTGTTACTCAATCACGCCAAAAGGGCTGAACGGATTTGGTACAGAGATAGATTATAGTCTGGAATACAAAGGCTACTTTTTATACGACTGCCTGAAAAAAGGAGTATATTGTTTTCAGGGTTCATGTATGTATGTATGTATGTATGTATGTATGTACGTATGTATGTATGTATGTATGTGAGTTTGTATATTCCACCATAACTTCTATACGCCTGAACCGATTTTGATAAATGAGGTATCGTTAGAATTCCGGGTGACATAGGCAAGTAAAATTTAAAAAAAAAATGATGGGGTGACCATGGTCTCGCATTCAAGACTAAAGTTGGGTTTTTTTTTCGAAAATAAGATTAACTAGGTATATAATCATCATCTAGAAAATGATGAGTAGATTCCAAAAATATATAACACTATAGTTCAATATCCAGTGATTCCCAAAAAAATATCATTTAATAAAAATGTGAATAAGATTCCATTAGTATATCGTTACGCAGTAGATAGTTACGGGCTACGGCAGAGCAGTCGTATTTATTAATAATTTTAATTATATTCACTTGTTATCCCGGAAAATTAAAGAGTTCCCGCGGCAACCATAAAATCTCAATCCACGCGGACCAAGTCGCGGGTACCAGCTAGTTATCTATATTTTCAAGTAAGCTTAGCACACATTGAAGTCTAATTTCACGTAGGTACATCTACCTACGTACTTACAATTGCTATTAAACACAAATCCGAGTCTCGTCACAGAGCGTACCGTGAGAAAGACTAAGTACACAATATTGCTACACGCAACAAAATATTATTGTACTAAGTAAGGTCAAAATAATAAAACCGATTAAATCTGAGTTTAGACGTGTAGGCAGCCGGGGCAGCTTGCGAAATTGGGTGAGATAATGATTCTTACATTGGAAGATTAATATTGAAGCTTTTGCTGAAACTGTAAGACCTTAAAACTAGTTTCATACATAGAAAAATATAGCCAACTTAAAAAAAATAGTTATTTGTTATACAAGAGTGAAAAGTTGTTTTTTAACCGCGTGCTCAATTTTGATTCCCTCGCTGACGCTCAGGATTCTAAAATTGAATCATGAGCGCAGCGAGTGGTTCAAAAATTAGAATCCTGAACGTCAGCGAGGGAATCAAAAGAGCACGAGGTGAAAAATCTTTTCACTCGAGTGCAACACGTAACTTTTCATCCCACCTCAGCGAGGAAATGAAATACTTCTCGCGTGATTGTTGAGGGAGAAAGCTCATTTCCGCATTTTTAACAGTTTCAGTCAATTCTGTTGGCGTCAAATTAACTTCTTCGTCACTAGAATCACTCATTTTAGATTTTTCACTTATTTTCAATTTTCTTGTTTTTAATAGAAGGTTTTAATTTTAAACAATATGACGTGAAAGAAAATGGTGCGCGCAAAGCAAATTAAAAAAGTACACCAAGAAGGTTACGAGTGTGAATTAAAAAAAAATTAGAAACGGTTGTATGGAAATTCGGCACCATAGAGGTAGAAGTAAATAGGTTTTAATGATGTTTTGAATTCACAAACTTCATAGACGAGTGATATTTACTAACGTGCACACGATGTTCTAAATTCAATTTACTTTATCCTCAAGAGGATAATAACGGCTTTTGCATTCAGATATCGAAGATTAAAAATACTCTTTCCGAGATGGTGGGATGAAAATGTATTTTTCGTACCACGTGCTCAAAAAAGTAACATTCTATGCCACAAAAAGCGAACATAACAATAGTCATTTTTAATCTGTTATAAACAGGGAAAGAAAATTGTACTGAATTTCATTCATCCTCTAGGGGGAGAATGTGATTTAAATTTGGAATACTTACCGAAATTTATACTGAACTACATCTGTGTTTACACCATTGAGTTTGTATATAAAGCATTAAACATCTTTTTGAAAAAGCAATACGCATTTATTATGCAGTTATGATTATTAAATAAAATAACGAAAACCGACAAGGCATTAACGTTAAGTTTATTTTAATTTATTTTTTAAATAAG
Organism: Erebia epiphron; assembly: GCA_963932025.1. Classification (NCBI taxonomy): domain Eukaryota; kingdom Metazoa; phylum Arthropoda; class Insecta; order Lepidoptera; family Nymphalidae; genus Erebia; species Erebia epiphron. The sequence continues at coordinate 5,017,543 of OZ009954.1, forward strand.
TTAAACAGTTCCTCAGACGCAAGAACAGAGAAATACTCAAATCAACTCATCAACAATAAATGTACCAAACAAAAATGTAACTCTCTCTATCAATAATTGGACCAATGTTTCGAATGTTAACTTTTACTTTTAATTGTCATTATCTATACTAATATTATAAATGCGAAAGTGTGTCTGTCTGTCTGTCCGTCTGTCTGTCTGCTACGCTTTCACGGCCTAACTACTCAACCGATTTTGATAAAATTTGGTACAGAGATAGGTTACGTCCCGGGGAAGGACATAGGCTACTTTTTATCCCGGAAAATTGTAGAGTTCCCGCGGGAATCAAAAAATGTATCTGTTCAACTAATTTCGATGAAATTTGGTACAGGGATAGGTTGTACCCCGCGGAAGGATATATGCTATTTTTATCCCGGAAAATTGAAGAGTTCCCGCGGGAATCAAAAAACATCAATCCACGCGGACGAAGTCGCGGGCATCATCTTGTTTTTAATAAATGCTTATCTCATATTATTATTGTGTTAATTTTTTCGCAAATGGTACGAAAAGTAGAGTATTTTCCTCGGTGATAAAGCTGTCTTAGTCTTGGGTGAACTTAAATCCCTCGCTACACTCAGGACTCGTCTTAAATCCCTCGCTTCGCTCGTGATTTAAGTTTTTAACACCCTCGCTACGCTCGGGAGTAAACCACGCGTCCTTCGTTACGCTCGCGATTTAAATCGTCACCCGCGACAGAAGACACTGCTTTATCCCCTTGGTTAAAAATCTACTATTATGGAAAACGCAAAAAGCAGACGAATATTATTACGAACGAGACGAAGTAGACTTATTTTTTTTATAAAAACTATTTTTATTTTATAATATATTTTAATTTAGCTATATTTATAGCCTCTATAGGTAGGCCTTTTTCAGCGAAAAATTTCATAATCTCATAGGATTCTCATAGGAAATCAGATATCGTGCGTAGACGAAGTCACGGGCGACCACTAGTATCAATCTATCAATCAAATATCAATCAAATCATCAAATAAATATTATAAATGCGAAAGTTTGGATGGATTGATGTTTGCTACTCAATCACGCCCGAACGGCTGAACGGATCTGGACGAAATTTGGCACAGAGGCAATTATTTAATTTGGAAACTGACCAACCGGCATAAACCAGTAAGGAACGCATTCATTACTAGCTTATGCCGGTTTCAAGACTGTAGAGATTTCGCTAGAGATTACGCAGCATGACCTCATTAGTGAATAATACTCCTCGATGATCACTGTTTTCCTGGGATGTTTCATATTTGTGAGAGAATGGTTATGTTGCTGGCAATGTGGAAAAACCGGGCAATCTACGAAGTTGTTTGTTACTAATTAGAACTTTAGAAGTCACTCGGAAACTGATTTCAGTGTCAGAAACTAACCATGTTTACATACTGTTAGAAGGAAAATTTAAGCTGTACATGGCATCACTGCCTTTAGGGTTCTCGAGCGTGGCAACACTGGTCGGAGACTCGATGATTGACATTTTAAAGATGGCGGCAGTTAGTGTGTGAATTGCTAAATAAAAGTATAATTAAATGAAATCTGGTTCCTACTGTTTTAGCATTTTTAATAGTAATAAAATTAAATGGATTTAAACTGAGTTTCATTGCAATAATACGTACCTACTAATAGCGGAAAATGTTACACAAAACTTACCTATTAAAATTAAACCTATAAGCATTTTTCGAAGCACTTAAGAGAAACTATGTGCTGCCCGCATATTCGACTGCGTGGATTTAGGATATTCGACTGCGTGGGAAAACTTTGATTTTCCATACAAAAAGCAGGGATATCCGCTTCCGGCGTGCAAGCTTCAATCAAAAATCTCTGTAGGTACCCCTCAAAATTGGTTAAACGTATAAGCCGAGAGAAGCTTACAGACAGTCAGATATTTATAATATTAGTCAGAATTGACAAATAAATTTATTTAAATATCAATTTTAAACAGGTTCCGCTGAACCATACACGAATTAACATTACTGAAAAGTCATTTAGTCGCTTGGTTAGTGTTTTTAACTAAGTAACTAACAACAAAAGCTTTTTAGCAATGAAGTACTTACCGGCTTTCTATTATTTCATGGCAGTGGAATTGCTATCATAAGAATCCCAAGATATACCTATCTTCTTCTCAGTAGTGCACTCTTGATAGAGTAGTGGTGACTTCTGGGATGATGCAGCTACGCTCGTCGTCACTCGTCTGGGCCGCACCGCTTCTAGATAGAAGACATACCTACCTACAGAAAAAAGGTGAGTTTTTCATAGAACGCGCGGCTTTACATTTTAACTGTAACAGTTACGTGAAGTTTTAATATGCAGTATTCGGTAGTTAGCCTTGTAGTGTGTAAAAACTCATGTAGGAAACGAAATAACAATAGTACTCTTTTAATTCATTATCACTTTTTGTTTCGAAATCATAATGACACTAGTTGATGCCCGCAACTTCGTTCGCGGGGATACGGTTTTTTGTTCCCTTATGATATTAGCTTATGTCCTTCCCCGGGATACAAACTATGTCCATACCAAATTTCATCAAAATCGGTTCAATAGATGGGCCGTGAAAGCGTAGCAGACAGCATAAATTGTTTGTCCTTCAATCACGCCGCAACGGAGCAACGGATCGACATGATTTTTGGGATGGGTATAGTTGAGGACCTGGAGAGTGACTACTACTTTTTATGCCGGAAAATTAAGGAGTTCCCGCAGGAATCTAAAAAAATAAACCACGAGGACGAAGTCGCGGACATCAGATAAGAATGCAAGCATCGATTTTTAGTGTTATGTAGGTAACTCGGTGGGCTGCCATGACGAAAATTATTACCTGTCTCTACTATCTGGTTATTAGAGAAATTATTCAAACAAAATCTAACGTTTGGGTTCAATGGATTACCATAAAATACTAAAATATTACTATTTTAATCGATAAAAAAAAAACCGGCCAAGTGCGAGTCGGACTCGCGCACCGAGGGTTCCGTACTCAAGAAGTAGGTATAATTACCTTTGTTAATGAACCGCAAAACTAACTTTGTTTGTAGAGGTTTACTGTTAATATCAAAAAATTACGTTTGTTGTATGGGAGCCCCCCTTTAATATTTACTTTATTGATATTTAATTATTTATTTTGAAAGGTAATATACAAGTTAATATTCTGTGAAAATTTGAACCGTCTACCTGTTACCGTTTTTAATATTGAGCAAAAAAATACGAAAAAAACGCGTTTATTGTATGGGGACCCCCCTTAATATATATATTTTTTAAATTTTTAGTATTTGTTGTTATAGCGGCAACGGAAATACATCATTTGTGAAAATTTCAGCTTTCTAGCTATCACGGTCTATGAGATACAGCCTGGAGACAGACAAACAGACAGACAGACAGACAGACAGACAGCGGAGTCTTAGTAATAGGGTCCCGTTTTTACCCTTTGGGTACGGAACCCTAAAAACAGTATAGTGAACTATGCAAATCGTAATTTAATACTTGTTTAGATTGAGCTCTACCAAAAATCTCTTAAAAAATACCTACTACTTACCTACAGTGAGATTTTTGTTCCTAATACTTGTCACACTAATTATAGCTGCCTAGTTACCTACTTTTTTGGTAGGTAAATGAAGGTCCGAGATGCCCGCGAGCAAAGCCGCAGCCCACAAGTAACGGTCCGATTATAAAATAATTAAAAAGTAGTTTTGTATTTAATAAACTTAGATAATATACACGACGTATAAGAATTCATTGTTAATAAATAAAAGTATAATGTAGAGCTGCTGCTGCCCGCTGCAGTGCAGTAGACTGGTTGTAATAGTATCTACGACTAGTGACATCTATCGGCAGCTTAAAGAACTAACACGAAAATATATAGCAGTGACATCTAGCGCCTACTGGAAAAGTTGCTTGCTTAAACTTTAAGTGGACGTTGAAAACCTTACTAATTTGTATAAAAATAAGCTAGTTATCCTTACGAATTTATATTCTTTATTTTTTAACTAGGTATTAAATATCATATAAATGTATGGCCACAATGGCATGTTTCACATAAAAATATAATAGTTGTCTCTGAGCGCCATCTAGCGAGAAACTATGCAACTAATAACTAACCTAACACACAATAGTTTACAAAGCCACTAACAGTTGTCAGCACTGTCATTAACACATGGTTCCAGATATTCTTAAGTTACTTGTCTCTGATTCCAGTTTATCAAAAAACTAAACTTAAAAAAAAGTTACCAGTTACCTGCTAAAGAGGGAAATAACAGTTAAAAAAGAGAAAAGAAAGTTAAAGGTATGTCTATATTTGTATTGTATGAATTTAATTAACTAGGTAGTTAGCTTTAACTAGGTAAACAGCCAATGAAAATAAGAAAATTCCTAATATTTGGTGACCATCGTTCCTATATTATAAAAAACGTGCGTAGGTAAAAGGTACATAAGTAGGTACTTATTTTCTTCCTTGAATTAATGTTTTCCAAAAATATACTCCTACCTATACCTAAACAAATAACCTGCCTAACTTATTAAAATTTCTCATAGTCAGTCTTCCAATTTTAAATATTTCTTTCTTTCATAAAACTATGTTCTGCATTTATCGTAAGCACTTTACGTTAAGAGATAATTTATTTTAGCTTAACCAGCTCATAACCTCAGATAGTGAATTAAAAGCCTTTGAAAGCCCCCACAAAGAGAGGTTATTACGTTAGAACCTCTTTGTTGCAAGCTAATATTGTACCACTCGCGTCGACAAGATTTTAATATCTGCAAAAGTGCAAAGTTTCAACCGCGCCGTTCAGAATTATATTGCAGAAGGTATTATGGCATACGCGTTGCGAAACAGGCTCAATTGTTTAGACTTAGAGCATCATTTGCTAACTTAAACGTATTACCTACTCGAACTGTTTATGGAGTTCATACATGCTTTTTGGCGTGCAGCATAGATTAATTATAATATATATTGTCTTTGGCGTGCAGGCATCTATGAACTCTTTAAATAGGTCGAATTATATGTTTGACAAACGATTACAAATTACAATGACGACTTCCTTACACAATCGGGGGGCTGAAGTGGCAATGAGCAGGGCCCAAAGTTCGAAGAACCGATAGACGTCGGGGTCCCAACGTGCTGGAATGTAGGTGATCGTGCACTGGAAAAGGTAGCGTTGGTAGACTCTTCACGGTGTGGTCGGATGCCGTCAAACGAGTCGCAGGGAGATAATGGATCCATAATACTGTGACGTGTGGGTCCTACAAGAGAGTAGAGACGCTATGCCCAGCTGTGGACGTGTATTGACGATAAAAACCAACAACACTAATTCTGCATTTATATTATGTACCTACTTACCCGCCATCGACAGGCCCACAATCTCGTCACTGCATTGTGTGGTTTCAAAATAAGCCCGGATACGAATGTGTGAACAAATTGCGTCTACTTAAGCTTCGTTGCGTCTTAGATTTTTTCCATAATGTTCTCAAGGGTGTGTCAAGTTTGCCAATCTGCACATAACCATCGCAACATATACCCAGTGTCTTTATCATTCTGAAAGGAGATCCGTAGGTACTCAGTAATGGACCGGGCGATAGTTTATAATTATATAATGATGTTAGAAGATAAATTAATGATAATGAGATTGCAAAAACGCTTGAAAATACTTGGGCTATCATTACACGGTAGGTATATTTTCCATTTAATTAATTTATTATTACAATTTTTTCTAATATATTTGACATTTTATTTTATTGACAATTTTATAATTTTTGAGACATTCTAGTAAAACATATTATGTAAATTCTTATAAGTAATGATAAATTAATGTACTTAATTGGTATTGTGACTTGTGAGATCTGGCATATTTACTAATTTATACGATTTAAATGTATTATAGGTACTTGGACTAACTCAATGTTGTCTAGAAATGATTGTATAAATTTTGCATTATGTTAATAACTATGATTCATAAATTGTATTACCTAGTGACTTTGTAAATTTGCATGTCAGCAATGACGAAACATGTTTGTTCTTTTTATTAGTTTGTCATCTTAATTTTACAATGTTTCTTGCAAATAAATGAATTGAATTGAATTGAATTGAATTTCGGGTAGTTTACAGTAAAAAATTCAGGCAACAGAAAGTCAGCCCGCACCTTTCGCCGACAGCCCGCAGACCACACCGCAAACCTTTCAACGCGGAAACCAAAACAATTCAATTTACCCTGCATTTAAACTTTAAAAGCGTTCCCTTGATTAACGCAACATTGTAAATACCGGCGCGACTCATAAAACTCCTCCTTAATACCTTGCAATAAGACCTTTTGTCTTGAATATTAAGTGCACGTGCACTGGATAAGGTATGATCAGGCGTTTACGAAAACTCATTCATAAATAATGTCTGCAGGTGACGCTTTTGATCTTGACTTTATTTTTTTCTAATATTCCTGTTAGATTAGGGCGTATGAAAGCGTAGTAAATAGTCATGTTTGATGTTCTGAAATTCGATTTTGTGTTTACTTTACCGACGTTGGTTGATCGATTTAAAAGTATGTTTAGGCAACGTTTAGGGTCCTTAAAATGACTTTTAATTTGCTTGCGTAAACTTTGTACTTATAGGTAAGCTGTTTACAGATAACAAGGTAACATTTTTCAGTTTAAATAAAAATCTTTATTTTAAATTGGGGTCGATTCAGTTTGGAGGGCGTTGTAAAGAGGATTGCCCAAGGAAGAAGTAGCATGAGCTGACATTAAAAATTCGACACAACACCACCAAGTCGGGCGGGTATAGCAAGGATAAGCAAAGTTGACGCATCAGACTCGCCCGACTGCAACATAGTGGGTAGAAATCAAAATTATTTTGTACTTTACAGTGGCGTTAGAAGTCGGTTTTTGGAATGAATTTTTATTTTTAACTTTTTAGTGTCAGGGTTGAAGATTTGGAGTCAGAATTTTTTATGGGACCACCTCGAGAGCTTCCTGATAGATTTTTTTTCAAATCGGTTCAGAAACCACGGAGATATGCACCGACATGCATAAAAAAAAACTACGCGCCGAATTGAGAACCTCCTCCTCTTTTGGAAGTCGGTTAAAAAAGAAGGAGGGTCCATTGACATGCACATTATCTTGTGATATGTATCTAACAAGTCTCCGTCCTTATTGAAGCAAAATATTATATTAAACACTAAAAAGTATCTCAACACTGAATTTAAGTAAGTACTTTTTAGTTTACTCCACGTTTCATCGGAATCTATCAATTAGTTACGGTGTGGGTTTATTAATATGTGATATGTCTAATTGAACTAAAATAAAACAAATTCATGTCAAACATAATAACGAAGCATTTTAAGCAATATATTTTTTAAAAGGAGACGATGATTTTTATTTCAGTGGCTGCAGAATATAATTTTTCACAAAATAGGGGCTGCAACAGGATTGTTAATTTGCCAACGGCCACATCTCGACTCATCCATTTTGTTTGGGAAGCGCTGGCCGCCGTCATAATTTGCATATGGCGCTGCTCGTATTTTTTATTTTATTTCCCAGCATAATACTACACGTTTTCAGCTTTTTCAGATTTCTATTTTCAACGAAATTATGTGCCTATATACGTAGGAATTTTGACGACCTCCGTGGCGCAGTGTTGAGCGCTGTTGTCTTAACGTGCGGAGGTCCCGGGTTCGATCCCCGGCAGGGTCACTTTGGGAATTTATAATTTCTGAATTATCCCTGGTCTGGCCTGGTGGGAGGCTTCGGCCGTGGCTCGTTACCACCCTACCGGCAAAGACGTGCCGCCAAGCGATTTAGCGCTCCGGTAAGATGCCGTGTGTGGTATAAAGAGTATTGCCAAAGTAAGTAAGTAAGTATATTGTTAAATCTAAGTTTTATACACTTCAGAAAAGTAAGAATAGCTTTATCGGATCGAATTTCTAACAATGCTTTGGGCGGAGTATTGGAATTAATTAATTAATTACCTACTAGATGATGAACGCCGAGACTTTGTGTGCATGGATTTAGGTTTTAAAAATCTATGAGGATCTCATTGATTTTCTGGGATAAAGAGTAAATTTTCGGGATAAAGAGTGGGAAATTTAATACTCATGTAATAAAAATACGTTTCTGTAAATGCATCTGTAGCTCTTTTGTGGGGACAGGACAAACAGACAAACAAACTCACTTCAGCATACACTGTCTACTTCCATCGATTGATTTATTTTTCACGCCATTAACATGACATTTTCAAGGGATAGTTCCATAAGTGTACTTACTACTGCATTGAATGCCATCCCAAACGTAACAAGTCATTTTAACACTCATTCAAAAATGCACTTAAACTGAGAAGATTTAGAGTATAAATTCGCTTTTAAGGGTAATTTGAACGCATTTTTCCAATGCGTAGGCTGTTAACACTTCGTCTCAAGGGTTGCAGGTGTAAGGGCGGCAATTAAAATGCAACATCCACGCAACATGACTTTGATCCTGCTAAGTGTGCTTATCACTAAGTTTAGTCGATTTTCATCCATTTTGAACTAGTTATTCTGGCCATTTTCGACCTAAAGCTACTTACTCCTCTGCCTTAACCTTACTTTTATATTATACTAGCTGATGCCTGCGACTTCGTCCGCGTGGTTCAAGTTTTTTTGATTCCTGCGGGAACTCCTTAATTAACCTATGTCACTCTCCAGGTCCTCAACTATATCCATGCCAAAAATCACATCGATCCGTTACTCCGTTGCGGCGTGAATGAAGGACAAACCAACAAACCAACAAACCAATAAACCAACAAACAAACACACTTTCGCATTTATAATAATATTAGTATGATTAGTATGATAAGTATGACTAGCTGATGTCCGCGACTTCGTCTGCGTGGATTGAGGATTTTAGGTTCCCGCGGGATTTATTTAATTTTCCGGGATAAATGTGTTATTGTATGTTATTCCAGACTATAATTATTTATCTCAGTGCCAAATTTCATCGAGATCCGGTAAGCCGTTCTGGCGTGATTGAGTAACAAACATCCATCGATTAAACCTTCACAATACCTAATTACAATATACTCCTTTTTTCAGGCAGTCGTATAAAAATTTGTGAGAAGTCTGCTAATCCGCACTAGGTTAGAGTGGTGGACTACGGCCAAGCCCTTTGTATTCTGAAAGGGGACTCGTGCTCACCTAAATGTTGTATCACAGGTGATCATTTCATCATGCCAATATTATAAAAAGCGAAAGTTTGTTTGTTGGTTTGTCCTTCAATCACACTGCAATGCAACGGATCGACGTGATTTTTGGCATAGGTAGGTATAGGTGAGGACCTGGGGAGTGTCATAGGCTAAATAAAATAAAAAAACGTAAACCCACGCGGACAAAGTCGCGATCATTAGCTACATAGTTTCCAATAAACATTGGTTGAATGAAAATTAATTATTAAATTCAATGTCCATAACTTACTTAATGCATAAACGTACTTAATGACTGCCTCGTTGGTCTAGTGTTTAGCACGTTCAACTATGGCTGACGAGGTCCCCCGTCCCGGGTTCGAGTCATTTCGGTTCGGGTCGGGCCATTTAAATTAAGTAATTAAGTTGGGATTTTCTGACTAGAAATTCTCAGTAGGTCACTAGCCCGCAGTTAGGAAGATGCCGGTGTTTCATCCCCGTGCCTCGGAGAGCACGTTAAGCCGTCGGTCCCGGTTATTATCACTAACATGATAATAGTCGTTAAAGCCCGCCAACCCGCATTGGAGCAGCATGGTGGGTCTAAGCCCTAATTCCTTCGCTCTTATGAGAGTGGAGGCCTGTGCTCAGCAGTGGGACGTTAATGGGCTGTAGTGGATTAATGACTGAAATGTTACTGGAATTTATTGATTTCTCTTATCACTAAAATCGACATTCCAAACGGTAGAGAGTGGATTGAAGTAAATTATGTATTTATGGCCCCAAAATGATTGATTCCACTTTACCACGCGACGTTGTGGACACAGGCCTGTCGGGCGTTGGTTTTGAGTAATTCTATTTGAACTTCAAAATTGTACGAGTAGGAACGTTAGAAATAAAACAAACTATAGTACGCGCGCGAGTTGAATGCAGTCGGAGCCTGAGGTGACATACTTACATACATAAGCTCTGCATTCAACTCGCGCGCGATCTATAGGTAAGTACTTAGATGGGTGTCAGACTGGATTTTGTAAAGTGCCATTTACTTACAAAATTTTGGGTATGTTAGCGGGCCAGATTCATAATAATGAAATTAATACCGAATTGGTGAACTCTTGCTTTTAAAATAATTCCATCAATAACTTCCGCGTGGATTTAGGTTTTCTAAAAATGCCGTGAGAACTCTTACATTTTCCAGGATATAAATGTATGTTTTGTAGACTGTCTTTCTCCGGGATATAACCCGCCTTTGTACTAAATTTTGTCAAAATAGGTTACATGGGTAGCGAAAGCGTAGCAGACAGACAAAGACATTCACATTGAAAGTATACAGTTTGTCGACGATGCTGAAGGCATTCAAGTAACCAAAATTCCTTCCAGGCAAGAGTGAATAATAAAAAATAATTCGTTCACGTACATGTAGAGAGGACATTTCAACTGAAAAGATAGGGAAAGTCTACACAAATCAATCAATCAAATCAAATAAATATTATAAATGCGAAAGTTTGGATGGATGTCTTGATGGATGTATGGATGTATGGATGTTTGTTACTCAATCACGCCCCAACGACTGAACGGATCTGGCTGAAATTTGGCATAGGGATAGATTATAGTCTGGAATAGCACATAGGCTACTTTTTATCCCGGAAAATTAAAGAGTTCCCGCGGGAACCAAAAAACCTCAAATGGATGTTTGTTACTCAATCACGCCAGAACGGCTGAACGGATCTGGATGAAATTTGGCACAGAGATAGACTTTAGTCTGGAATATCACATAGGCTACTTTTTATCCCGGAAAATTGAAGAGTTCCCGCGGGAATCAAACAAATGTATCTGTTCAACTGATTTTGATAAAATTTGGTACAGGGATAGGTTGTATCCCGGGGAAGGACGAAGGCTACTTTTTATCCCGGAAAATTAAGGAGTTCCCGCGGGAACCAAAAAACCTCAAACCACGCGGACGAAGTCTCGGGCATTCGCTAGTTCTACATAAATAAGTCCAAGACATTGACACTGAATTCTATGACCGAAACTACAAAAGGTGCCCCCATTCTAGACTGGAAACATCACTAAATAAATGCCAATAAAGATCGCTATAAGCCACTTTTTCAATTGAATGACCCGTGAAGTACAAAAGGAGAACTAATGCTCTACTAAGCATCAATGGGGATAAAATTTATCGTCCCATCCCCTCTTTACGAAGAAAATATTGGTCTTACGAAGAACCCAGACGCGGTTTGTGAATGCCTTCTTATGGAGGCTGTGGTGTGGTGTAAGCGATAGGTAATAGAGATATGAGATAGTTAGTAAGAAGTAGTTTAATTCATAACGCATTATAAATTATCCCTAAAACTTAATAACATAGATTAGATTTTGGGAAAATTCTGTCTTAAACTCAATAATAAATATTGTTTTAAATAATAATTTATGTTTTACTAGGTAATGCCCGCGACTTCCTCCGCGTGGCTTGAGGTTTTTGTTCCCCGCGGAACTCTTTAATTTTCCAGGATAAAAAGTACCCTATTTGTTATTCCAGATATTAAGTATTTTGTAAGTAAGTATACATTAGTTAAAAGTAAATTGTGAAAAAATAATAACTAAAACTTTAAAATGAAACTGCCCGTCTCATATTTGGGAAAATTCCAACTTCATTCTTTAAAATTTTGAAGTATGAAATAGGTAGTAACCAAACTCTGTCTTTGCTGTAAATAAAATAAACACAATAATATAATTGTCATTAATAAAATACTTATTCTAGTTTAATTTCCTCGTTCCGCTAGTCGCTTAACTTTTGCACCCATAATAAAGGAAACTTTGGTATTGTAAACAGGACTTACTTTCCGCATCATCTAAACGAGTCACGGTGAAAAAAACAAGTCATCTCTGTTGTCAACTCGTGTATTTGTGGGAAAAGTTGGCAAAACTTCATCTTACCACCTATAAGCCGGATGAATGACGATTCCTCATTCCATTCAATGTTTTATGGGCATTGTTAGATTGTTTGTGCTATCGTAAAGAGAAAATTGATAGAAAAAGTTAAGGGTACGCTTTAGTTTGACTTAAGACCAACGTTTTTTGCATACCCAATACAAAATTCATTGATGTTATGCAAAAAATATTGATGGTTTGACTATACCAAATCCTGCAATTATATACTATGTCTTTTTGTATCCTTATTTTTAAGCATTTATTTATTTAACTTTTCAAAAAAATATGGTTTTACTCGCTTGCCAATTGCCGTATCGTAGACTTTTTCTAATAGTTTACTTTACAAATAATGATGTAAAAGTGTATACCATGAAAAATCAGTCACATATTAAAAATAATACATTGTATTTACCCTTAAAATCTAATAACTTACACAATACTATCTCACACGTACACTATGCGAAATTAGCAACTTGTTAATCGATAAAATTAGTACCTAATACCGCGGGCTGATTACGTATCAGCAAACGATTCGCGATAGCAAAAATTGTACAATATTTGCTGTCTAATCGCAAATTCGTAATAGGTATCGAACATAATACGAATTTGCGATTAAACAGCAAATATTGTACAATTTTTGCCATCGCGAATCGTTTGCATGATACGTAATCAGCCTTCCGTTCATGCGTTCACTACAAATAACTCGTTAAGTCCGACCTTCCGATTGGATCACCGCTTCTCCATCGATAACATCCTATGATGATCCCTTGTTGATTGTGTCCAAATAATTGGATTCCTCACGCGCCGGTATTTGTGCCAACCCTATTCACCTAATTTCATCCCCGACCGAGCAAATATAGCCCTTGAGATATATCCCATAGGGTTGTCAAAGCATATCCATTTTAGTTTTGAACTGTAGAACCAGGAATAGTACCGATATGGTTCGAGGATTAATCGAAATCGAGTTATGCGTGTAATCACATCACTGTTTGGAATGAAAGAGTTGCGAATGGTTGCCGGCCTATGAACTTATACTGGCAATTCCCTTTTCACTACCGGATAAATGCTGGGTCCAAACCAAATTAGTATATTGCGGTTTTTTTTTATTGCCATCATTGTAATCATCGCTTTCAAAGCTATCAATATAAAAACAAAATAGTTTAAACCTAAATTTAGATGACAGCAACGTGATATCTGTCACTTATTGGGCTTAGGTGTTCCGCATTTGGGGATTTTTTGCATTTAAATATATGGTTTCTTAGCACCCCTTAAGCCTTGTGGACTGGTCTGGGGGCTGAACCTCCCTTTAAAATCTAGTACATAAATACAATTATGCAGACATACAATCTGGTATAAAATAACAGTAACACAGCAATGAAGAATTAGGTAAAAGTAAACGAAACAAGTGAACAAAAAGTAATCTAAAGGTAATCTAAAAGTAACTAAAGCAACATCAAACATGTAGGGTATTTCAATATAGCCGCTAGACTCAGGTGGCGTAAGATATAACACGTAGCGCAATATCATAGCGCGCTATTGTTCTGTAGCGCGGATAACGTGTTATGTGAGGAGCCGCCATGACAAGAGGTGGTTAAGGCGCGGGACATACAGTAGAGGCGCAGCGCAAAGGCGCACTTGGCCTTGGAAGTATGAAAGCGGCGTCCGCGCCTCGCCTTCTCTGTATACGCGGCGTCTCGCCGCTTGCATACATTTTGTATGAAATAGATAGAAGCGGCGGCGCCCGCTCGCCACAACCGCGCCATTCGCCACGCCCGTCGTCTCTCATAACATATGTCCCGCGCCTAACATAACACGTAGCTCAATATCATAGCACGCTATTTATTGTTCCATAGCGGGGATAACGTGTTATGTGAGGAGCCGCCATGACTACAGGTGGTTAATATAACACGTAGCGCAATACCATAGCGCGTTATTGTTCTATAGCGCGGATAACGTGTTATGAGTGGAGCCGCCATGAGCAAGACCTTTCCATATGAAAGTGTCTACATGAGACCTATGTCCATCCTGGTCATCTATTAGCTGACGACGATAAAGAAAATAGTGAAAACAGACTTAATGTACAGCAATGTCAAACTTTTTCCATTAAAAATTAAAAATCCTGGAACACCTACATACATTAAAACTTTATACCCATAGTAAAGGTAAAGACCATTGACAAAATGCTTTTATGTTAAAGGTCCACCTAGATAGCCCTACCGTAAAGGCAACCAAATTTGCTTACCTCCAAATCTTCAGTTGAAAATTGACCTTATTGTAATCAGCTAGAGTTCAATATAGGAAGTTTATGGTCATGTTTAAGGACGTGGTCGCCTGTACAAAGAGCATGTTCGTCGGCAAACAGATTTCAGCTCGAAAAACTCGGTTAGCCCGAACGCGAGACGGAATGGAGGAACGATGTTCTGCGTAAACTTATTACGGAAGGCTGTATTTACGGTAATGGTTTTGTATTTGAACGCTATTAAATTAATTCTGCCTCGTTGGTCTAGTGGTTAGCATAGTCGACTGCGGATCACGAGGTCCTGGGTTCGATTCCCGGTCGGGCATAAAAGTTAGGTATTGGGTTTTTCAATTAAGAAATTCTCAGTGCCAGCCCGGAGTTGGAAGTTGGCGGTGTTTCACCCCCGTGCCTCGGAGAGCACGTTAAGCCGTCGGTCCCGGTTATTATCAATAACATGATAATAGTCGTTAAAGCCCGCCAACCCGCATTGGAGCAGCGTGGTGGGTCTAAGCTCTAATTCCTGCTCTCCTATGAGAGTGGAGGCCTGTGCCCAGCAGTGGGACGTCAATAGGCTGTAGTGATGATGTGATGAAATTAATTCTTCTTTCTTCATTTTACGCTATTAAATTATCATACTGAAATTTAGAAGAAAGTTACCAAACAAAGAGTAAAGTCAAACCTTGTATACGTGTAACGTGTATCCATACCTACTAATATTATAAATGCGAAAGTGTGTCTAACTGTCTGTCTGCTACGCTTTCTACAGGCTCGGCTTAACCGATTTGGATGAGATAGTCTTAATCCCGGGGACGGACATACTTTTTATCCCGGAAAATGAAAGAGTTTCCGCGGGAATAAAAAAGAACTTTTCACACCACTCGCTCAACAACGCCTTATTACATGGCCTGTTATCTAAAGTTAAAGTAAGACATTAAATCCCTACGGTTAAAATGTTGTACTGAAATCCATTATTCCCTAGGGTTATAATGTGATTTGAATTTAGAATCATCGCGCATCTGAAGCAAGATCTGAAGGAAATTCTATTCATTCCAAAAAGGTTTTATTCATAACTCTTATTGCTATAATATCTATAAAGTCTAATTTCGGTAAACAGAATGTGTTCTCAGCAGGCGCGGCCAACTCGATTTTCGAAAACCGAAGCCGTGGCCCACTAGATTCGCACTGACGCACTGACGACATTTGTTTGTCAAATCGAGTAGGCCACGCCAGCTGAAAGAAGTGGTTGTATCGCGAGGTGTGAAAAGTAGAGTAGGTATTCACCGTAGGGGTAATGCTGTATTAATCTTGGGCGCCCCTAATTCCCGCGCTACTCTCAGGATTCTAGATGCAACACCCTCGCTACGCTCGGGAGTTACTCTAAAATCCCTCGTTCCGCTTGGGATTTATCCCGGCGCCCGTGACATAATACATCGCATTACCCCCGTGGTGAATAATCTACTATAACCCACGCGAACGAAGTCGCGGGCATCATCATAAACCCAGCACATTGAATTAATTCTACAAACTTATAAATAAGATCTTTAAATAAAATCTTCAATCTTCAATTCATAATCAAGATGAAACAAAATGCTAACTTTGGTTAGCATTTTGTTTCATCTTGAAAATTATGAAGTTGTCTGGTTCGAATTATGCTTGATCATTTCATCAATAATTAATTATTGTAATTTGTAAGCATCAAATGCGTTGTAGTTAGCCTGAATACGCGGAATTTGCCACAAGCCCGTAGAGGCGTGTTAACAGGCACTTGCCTACAAACACTCATTGTGTCTGTCTAGAGAGCATTCATTAACAACATCATAATATGACCAAATTGACGAATTCTCTGCCAGTGCAGTGGTGAGTGCTGTGATTTTATAAGTTCCCACTTATAAGGCACCGAGTTCAACCACCCGGCTGGGTCAATTCGGGAATTTATAATTTCTGTATTTTCTCTGGTCTGGCCTGGTGTGAGGCTTCGGCCGAGGCTAGTTACCCTTATACCGGCAAAGACGTGCCGTCAAGCAATTTAACATTTCCGTGTAGAATCCAATGGAGGGGGTAAGTATGGGTTTAACATAACTACCATACCCCTAACAGGTTAGCCCGCTACCATCTTAGACTGCATCATCACTTACTAGTACCACCATATTATGGTGCTAATAGAAGTCAAGGGGTAACTTGTAGTGGAATAAAATTTAAAAAAAAAACCTTGGGTAGGTACTTCGATAACTTTGTCTGAGATCTCAATAACTTCAATTTCTTGTTCAAACAGAGTTATAATAGAGAAGGTCTTGCTACCGACCGGAAGACGGGTGCAAACACCGTACCGGATGTGAGCTTAGCTAGGGTTCAGAATTTTTCGAAAGTTATTTCTTTAGTTTCCATTTAATTTTAATTAAAAAAGGATTTTGACCTTAAAGGGTATGGAAGTTATATTCAACCCGATCGGTTTTAACACGGCGTCGTTTTTTCTGAGGATCATTACCCCTTATATGAATTTTTCACCTATACGTAAGTAGGTATGTTTACTAAGATTCTAGATTCCACATGAATATTTACAACAATAATTAAAATATTTACTACTATAAAGCTACTAAAAAAAACTATATAATCCTATATTTACAAAAAAAATATACCGTCCAAATGATCGTTCATGGACATGGTACCCAAGGGCCAAGACACTGGCACTATTGCGTCTATATTAACGATCTCCCTGACGTATCTAAAGATAAATATATATTATTCGCAGATGACATCTCAATAATAAAGATATATAGTAATGACATTATAAATACTGAAATTGACATAAATAACACAATTAAAACTATAGTAGACTGGCTTAATGACAACAATTTATGTATTAACTTGACTAAAACAAATTATATAATACACTTTAGCAATTATAATAATAAAAGAATGAATAGGTTAAATTTAAATCATAACAATAACAAAATAAACGAAGTAGATGATTGTACCTTCCTAGGAATAAAAATTGATAAATATCTGAACTGGAAAACTCACATTGATTCTGTCTGTAATAAACTAAATAAATATACTTTTGTTTTAAATAAATTGCGTAAAAGTACCTCACAAAAAAATATGTTAATGGTTTACTATTCATAATATGTAGATTCCATCTTAAGGTATGGCCTTATAGTTTGGGGAAATTCATGTGACATGGAAAGGGCGTTCATAGCGCAAAAGAAATGCATTCGAGCAATATTTGGAAAACCTTCGACAGATTCCTGTAAACCTTTATTTAAACGTTTAGAAGTTTTGACTTTGCCATGCATGTACATATTTCAAATAGCTGTTTTTGTTAAAAATAATATACATCAATTTAAAAAAGCCAAAGATGTTTTCATCAGAAATACAAGGAATCCCGAAAGATTGGTTCTGGGCAGAACTCCTAGAACAGCTTCTTATTTAAAAAGTTGTCATGCTATGTGTATTAGAATATTTAACCTGTTGCCTAGGGATATTCAGACCTTGCCTATTAAACGTTTTAAGCCTGCCCTCAGTAAATGGCTCTTGTATTATTCATTCTACTCAATTATAGATTATTTTGATTATAAATCATTAAGACAATAACTTACTTAAGAATTATATAGTGACATGACTGTGTACCCTATTTGTATTTTTTTTTTTCAATAAGATTTGATATTATGTATTATATGATTTGTCCATTATTGAGTGTAATAGTAATTTTGAATTTAATTGACCAATTTGATTTTGTAAATAATTTAATTAGTATAATAATAATGTTAATGTTAAATGTTTATGTTAAATGTTACATATTAATAATTCTAAATGCTGTACGCCAGAAATTTCAGAATGCATGTTGATATTGTGTTCACAACAAATAAATCAATAAATCAATAAATCTATGAATTGCCAGGGGCATCATCTAGTTTTCATATATAATATTTGCCGTTGTTAATTGTAATTGGTATCTATTAAGTATCTATTACTAACGAAATTATTACGAATATGGAATAAACGATTGCTTTTTATTACGTTGCTGTGCCTAGTTGCTACTTATCTGTAATAAAGCAATTTTGCCCTTACAAGTAGATCTCGACAAGTTCTGTTTGAGTAATAATATTAAAGTTACTAATCAAGTCGTCTACAAAGTTATTTGTATCGTGAAACAATGTGAGGAAGTTTAACTAAAGGTAAGCGCATATTATTGCGGGCCGCAGCGGTACGGAGCGGGCAGCGTCGCAGCGCAAAATGCACCCTAGAGCGGGCCGGCCGGGTCGAATGTCAGATTTACAATCGGATCTTAAAACTGCCGGCGTTGAAAATAGATGTTATGAATACGATCTCAGACTTTCTTGTTTACTATAAGACGAAGAAAAATGAAGGTATTCGGCGAATACCATCAGCTTTTCCCAGATTCTCAGAAACTACCAAATCATATCAAACTTTGGGGCTATTTACGGATAACTTTTGTTTTATGTAATTACCTATATTTAAATAGACTCAACGAAAAATAATTTCCGCTCGGTATCAGGCAAACAGACGGGCCGCAACGTACCGTACCGCATCGCATGGGCGGAAATCTGCCGCTTAATAGTGTGACCCGCCAGAAATCGGCAAAGTAAGTTCAATTTACATTGTTTGGAACGGTTTTAGACAGATTTTTACGATGCGGTAGGTACAACCCGTTTTGGACCGCCATCATCAGCGCGTACCTTAAATAGACATTTCAATTACACAAAATAGTTATACTGAGGTTATACCACTACAGTTAAACGTTTAAAGGGTGAAGATAGATTTTGATAAGAACAGAAATTTAAGATTTAACTTGAACTTGAAGTAAGTAGATAAGGCACGCCCCAATTCCAATAAAATTTGTGAAGCAAAAGCAGCTGAAGAAAAGTTTGCCGCGAAATATTAACCTATGTGAAAGTCACCAACCAAATTGGAGTTAGAGACGAACGATATAATACGTTTGACGAGCATATTATTACTTTTTCGCCGGTTAAGTTTCTTGCTGTCCGGTAGGTGCCAATATTTTGTCATAACCCATAGATTAGATGTCCACAGCTGGAAAAAAGATTCTTGTGATGACTTCCACACGCAGCGATCTTGGGCTGCATGGATTCAGTGTTTCCTTGCCTCCTCCCTTGATGTCGTCCATCCTGTTAGGGGGACAACGCAGGGCTTTCCAGTGCGGGTCACCATGGCAGCATATTTGGAGTTGGGACCCCAACATCTATCGGTTCCTCCGATATTTGAACCGTCCCACGCCACTTCAGCAGCACAGATATTATAGGAAGAATTGCGAAAAACATAAATTTTTAGTTACATCATAATTTAATAAAAATATTTTTAATAATTTTAAACTTACTACCCCTTCCCGCATGAACGCGTAGAGGTATTAAATTGAAATCAAAATAGATAAGTGGAATAAAAATACTACAACTTTTACTCACGAGATATACCTACAGGTTTGTACGGAATCCTCGGTGCGCGAGACCGACTCGCACTTGGCCGGTTTTTTTTTCATATAAACTACCGACTCTGGCACCATATTACGGTATAGTATGTAATTATTGTTACCCGTAGTGTTTACTATTTGTAAAGACTACGTTGTCCTAAATTAGATAAATATATTTATTTCAATAAACTTACTAGGTACTTGAATTGTACTCAAATTCTGGACACAAAAATTTTGATTCCGTTTTGGAAATATTCAATAATTAGGTAGATACTTACTATTTATTAGATAACGCCCGCAACTTGGTCCGCGTGGATTAAATTTTTTTTATACCTACGGGAGCTCGGAGCATTTTTTGGCATAAAATGTTGCTCTTTTATTTTTCAGGGTATGCCAAATTACAGACAAATAATGGGTAGTGATGAATATTGGTAGTGATGACTGATTAGGTAAAAACTTTTCCTATTACAGATACATCGCTATTTTGTGTCATCGCGTATAAGGAAATTCCTGAAATTCGGTAATAAGGCTCCTCGATCTCCCGCCAAGCAAACTTCTTTGACAAGCAATCCGTCATCAAGGAAAGCAATTATTACTTTCCACGCTACGTTGTTTCTAACATAATAATAAGACATTTGATATCAAGATGTTTGCTTTGAGGACGCTTTCAGAATAACTTAAATGTTAACGCAAATTGATAAAGTTTCGAGGTTAAGCAATAATTGGAACGGGAACTATGTACCGCAACTGATTGATGAACTTTGTACAATAGTTAAATTAAATTCAAATGTATAAACTTTGATAACATTATCTGGTGTAGATCCTGTTGCGCATAAGTTTTTGGATTGAAATCTGAAATCTGTCACTCTCTTGCATACATAAATTAGTAGGTATAAGTGCTTACTGCGACTTCGTCAGCGCGGATGGAGGTTTTTTGGTTCCCGCGGGAACTCTTTAATTTTTCGTGATAAAAGTAGCCTTTTGTTTATCCGCTACAAGTTAGCCTTTGTCTGCGATCTCATCTGATGGTAAGTGATGATGTAGTCAAAGATGGTAGCGGTCTAACCTTTTAGGGGCATGGCAGTTATATTAAACCCATACTCCTATCCGGTTTCTACACGGTATCGTACCGGAACCCTAATTGCCGGTAGGGTGGTATTTAGCCACGGCCTTAGTCTCCCAGGCCAGACCTGGGTAAATTCATAAATTCCCAAATTGACCCTACCGGGGATCGAACCCGGGACCTCTGCACGTTAAGACAATAGCGCTCAACAATGCGCCACGGAGGTCGTCAAAAAAGTCAAAGCCTATGTGTTATTCCGTGAGTAGGTATACTAAAATTCTACATCAATAGTTATTCCAGACTATAGGTAATCTATCTCTGTGCAAATTTTCATCCAGATCCGTTCAGCCGTAACGATGGATGGATGTTATCCATCCATCCAAACTTTCGAGTTTCGCATTTATAATAATAGTAAAGATGAACAAGCGAGTGTACGTATATGACCACATACTCGAAACACATTAGCCACAGTTAAGGGCGGGCACGGGGCACCCTCCATTTAGAGCCTATAACAATGCCTAATTGTTCCCTAAACAGACAGGAAGGGGGAATAACTTCATTAGTAAGATGCCTGGCTGCTGTTTGATGATGTTTGACGCGAACATTTCGCCAATTTGGAAGAGAGTTTTACTTATTTTATCTGGGACTTTCTTTATAAATTAGTAACTAAATTTAACTTTATCCATACTAATATTATAAATGCGAAAGTGTGTATGTCTGTCTGATACGCTTTCACTGCCCAACTACCTACTCAACCGATTTTGATGAAATTTGGTACATAAATAGGTTACATCCCTGCATGGAAAATTGCAGAGTTCCCGCGGGAATCAAAAAATGTATCTGTTCAACTGATTTTGATGAAATTTGGTACAAGGACAGGTTGTATCCCGGGGAAGGACATGAGCTTTTTATCCCGGAAAATTGAAAAGTTCCCGCGGGAATCAATACATCCACGCGGACGAAGTCGCGGGAATCATCTAGTAGTAACTAAATTTAACTTTAACAATTTAACTAAACTTATCCTAACTACCATTTTAGTATATTTGCTGACATTTTTGTGTGCAGTTCAAAGTTTTATCCTGTCAGGCCTGTGTGCTTTGCTTTTGAAAGGAGACAAGGGTTGCAATAAACTTTGATACTGACAGTCAAGTTCTGTCAAACCTAATGCGGTGGGTGATCTACCAAAAAAACGCTCGTAAGATAAGATAATAAGACATATCCTGCTCAAAGTTTAAGGAGGAAGAGTTCAACGTTCCCTTCATAGCTGAGTGTCTTATGGCACTCACTGGTAAGATGGGAATTGTGGAATCACGGGAATTACAATGTAGGGACAGATCCAGCTATTCAGCTATATTGTGAGGCTTGCATACTGTTTGGTTTGGGATGGGCTATACTGCCAGTAGCCTGTGTCCTAATACGTAGAACTGGGTAGGATGGATGATGGGTAAAACTACCCGCTTCTAAGTACCAAGTGGTGAAATTTTCGTTAAGGTATGTTAGCTACTCTTGTGCTCCTATAGGTTTCTTCAAATTATGATGGAAATCCGGCCTTAGCTGCATTCATAGTAAACTGTGGGTCTGAGTTTTATTAGGCATCTTAACAAGTGTCTCAGACTGCAGACGTTATATCATCTATATATATAAAATTCAATGTCCTGACTGCCTGACTGACTGACTGACTGACTGACTGACTTATATATCAACGCACAGCCTAAACCGCTGGTCCTAAAGACGTGAAATTTGGAGGGTGTGTTCTTTGTAAAGAGTAGGTGTCCACTAAGAAAGGATTTTTCGAAATTCCACCCCCAAAGGGGTAAAATAGGGGTTGAAAGTTTGTATGAAAGTCCGTCATTTTTCAAGTTATATCCATGAAATTTGGTATTTGAGCTACCGGTTTAAAATGAAGAAATACGTGTTTTGCCATTTTTGAAAATTCTACCCCCAAAGGGCTTTGTATGAAAGTCTTTTATTTTACAAGTTATAGGTATCTACGAAACTTGGTATTTTGGTTTTCGGTAAAAAAATAAGAAGGACGTGTGTAACAATTTTTGAAAATTCCACCCCCAAAGAGATTAAATAGGGGTTGAAAATTTTATGAAATTCCGTCGTTTTTCAAGCTATAGCCATGAAACTTGGTATTTGGGCTTCCGGTTAAAAAGGATGAAATACGGATTTCTCAATTTATAAAATTTCTATCCCCAAGAAAGTCAAATAGGGAGTTTGTCCGTCAATCACACCGCAACAGAGCAACGGATCGGCGTGATTTTTTGCATGGGTATTGGGTATAGTTGAATACCTGGAGAGTGACATAGGCTTCTTTTTATACCGGAAAAGTATGGAGTGCCTGTGGGAATTAAAAAACTTATGTCACGCGGACGAAGTCGCGGGCGTCCGCTAGTCTCTGATAAAATAAACCGTTTCTAAGCTTAGTCTTTAGCTCAGAATTGAGCGATTGTTCAGGCACTGAAGCACTAAACTTATCCTAACTTATATTAGGATAGAAAATGAATTTCATATACTCATGTAACTTTTTAATATCATATTGCAATGTTACATTTCAAACTCAGGAATAATATCAAGTCAAAAATTCATAAATCACAGGGAATATTCTTTTATTTCGGGATCC
The DNA here is from genome assembly GCA_963932025.1 of Erebia epiphron. Lineage (NCBI taxonomy): Eukaryota > Metazoa > Arthropoda > Insecta > Lepidoptera > Nymphalidae > Erebia > Erebia epiphron. The sequence goes on from OZ009954.1 coordinate 5,041,008, forward strand.
TTTGGAAAATCCTTCGAACAAAGGAATAAATGTACCTTTGTTGATAAACAATAAAAAGGGTTGAAGTTCAAAGAAACGTTTAAGGCGTAATTTATTCGCAGGGAAATGTACGAAACGAGTATTTTATAGGTACTCCCTTTAGGTTTTATGGAGAGCAATCAATGTGGCGAGGCAGGGTTTAATATAAAGATCTGTAAAGTCGCAATTAAATGAGTGAAAAATTTATGCTAATATTAAAAAGAAGAAATTTTGGATGGATGTTTGGATGTATGTTAGTAACTCAATCACGCCAGAACCAATGAACGGATCTGGATGAAATTTGGCACAGAGATAGATTATAGTCTGGAATAACACAGCTACTTTTTATCCTGGAAAATTAAAGAGTCCCCGCGGGAACTAAAAGACCTCCATCCACGCGGACGAAGTCGCGGGCATCAGCTAGCACTGCATACTTTCGACGACCTCCCTGGCGCAATTCTGAGCGCTGTATCGCAAAGTATTGAGGCAGATGAAGATTTCACAAAGGATTCTTGCTAGAAGGGGTCATGAGTAACACGAGTCAGATAAAGAGAGATCTATTAAAAATATGCTAATGAGAAATTAACTTTTTAAAGATGTAAAATATAATATTATGTACCTACCTTCCATATATTATGTATTATGTTTAATAGTAGATATCCGCGGTCATATACTCCAATGTAGTCTACGTTTAACGCACCCACAATAATGCGGATGAATAATTAAAATCATTCAACTCTGAACCTTATTCAAACTACATAAAGTACAGCGGAGGGTTGTATGAAGGAAATGCTGGTTGTGTTATACAGGGTGCGAGGCGTCGCTGCGTGCATCTGTGTTCACAGGGTGTTGCTAATATGCAAGCTGCCGTGCTTTTGAGTGGTACCTACTGTTTGTACGAGTAGGTAGGTGCGCCAGACGAAGTTTGATATGGAAATTGAAATAAAGTTTTGGAATTAAACGAAAGATAGTACCAACTTTGATGTTGGAGTATGAAGAGATGATATTGTTTTTGAAATTAAAGAAATGGTCATTTCAGGCTTTTATTATAATGTGTGGACTTTATTACTTTCTCTGCATTAGTAGGTACACGTAGGTATATGGCCACAGCTGGTTTTTTTTATCCACTGCAAGCCCTTGACTGCGATCTCACCTGATGGTAAGTGATGATGCAGTCTAAGGTGGTAGCGGGGTAACCTGTTAGGGGCATGGCAGTTATATTAAAACCATACCCCTAATCGGTTTCTACACAGCATCGTACCGGAACGCTAAATCGCTTGGCGGCACGTCTTTGCCGGTAGGGTGGTAACTAGCGACGGCCGAGCCTCCCACCAGGCCATACCAGGGAAAATTCAGAAATTATAAATTCCCAAATTGAGGATCGAACCTGGGACCTCAGCACGTTAAGACAACCTGGGACCTTAGCACACGCTCAACACTGCGCCAGGGAGGTCGTCGATGGTGTATTTAAGGTAGGGTATGATGTTCATAGAGTAATTATTATTTCCAGATGGACTCTGTACTTAATAGAAAGTGGTACCAATTTCTATTATGTAATACCAAGTAAGTACAAGTTGTACCTAAGTGAATTACGATAACCAAAATGTGTTTTTTTACTTGATTGCAATCGGAAGGGCTATGCCCAAGGACATGTGGCAGTTACATAGGTACCTAAAACTGATAGATTTCAAAGTGGCACCGTTGTTGGAGACTACGCCTACCAACAGGTTTTGCACGCGCGGGGCGCGGGCAGCGGGCGCGGGACATCGCGCACTCCAGCACTGGCCAATACGCATTCATACGCGGCAACTGTGCACATCTTATTATATACAGTTCGCATTCACATATTTATTGTATTGTTGACCAAGGAAAGTTTAATCTAAGCTTCAAGACTTTCTGTCGTCCTTCAACGTACTATCCTTAACAACCGTACCGAAACGGAAATTGCTTGGCAGCACGTCGCTTCTGGTGCGTTATTAGCCTCCACCGAAGCCTCGTTTCAGAGTTTCAAGACCAGATCTCTCTCTGTGTCGTATTCCTCGTTACCAAGGGTCGTGATCCCTCTCCATTAATCACATAATGGTAGGAGTTTTCTTGGGATAATAATACGGTGGGTTCCCACGTCTTTCCGCATAAGACCAGATGCTATTTAGAAATTACTAGATGATGCCCGCGATTTTAATTCCCAGGAGACGTCTTTAATTTTGCTGCATTAATAGTAGGTAGCCTATTTCCTTCTCCTAACAACCTCTATACCAAATTTCATCAAAATCGGTTGAAAATCTGGGCCGTTAAAGCTGAGACAGACTGGCTATCTAGATAGACGGAAAGACACACTTTGGCTTTATAATAATAATAATATATTTTAAATGACAAAGTGTGTCTATCTGTCTCTCTAGATAGACAGCTGCCAGTATAATATTAATTAAACTCCCGAATTGTCTCTGCCGGTAATCGAACCCGAGGCGTCCCTCTTAAAAGTCTACGGCGCATTCCATAGAGCTAGGGAGGTCGTATAACAAATTAAAGCAAGCAAAGCCTGTTATTTCTCTTACAAAGTACAATATTTCTCTTATAACATATGGGTTAAATGTTAGAAGCTATAAAAATGTTACGCTATTCAAACAATAAACGAAACAATTTCAAGCAACAATAGTACAATGTGTATGCTATGACATTGCAAAGGCAATAGCGTAGAATAAAATGAAATCAAGTCCGAAAACTTATAAAATCTTTCAAAGGATCGTTCGCATGCAGCGTAACAATCATAGAATAGAATTTTCTTAAAGAATTTGTACTGATTCTCATTCTGCAATGGTAATATATTTTTTAAACGATTTCATAATGTGATTAGAGCAACTAAAGTCAGTGACATATTATATCTGCAGATTCTTATCCAATCAAATCAAATATTTTTTGTTCAAGTAGACTTATAACAAGTGCTTTTGAATATTCAAGTGAATCTACCACTGGTTCGGTTCTATGTGGAATCTACCATTGTAAGCGCCCCAAGGACGGTTAAAGGCTTTTTTATGCTCAAGAATCAATAATTTCTCGCAGGTTTTATTAAGTATAAAAATCTACACGGACGAAGTCACTAAGCATCTTCTTATTTATAAAAAATACTAGATGATGCCCGTGACTAAGTCGTGGAATAAGTTTTTAAATTCCTGCGGGAACTCCCTAATTTATCTTAGCTTACCTATGCCCTTTTCACCGGATCGTTTTGAAGAAATCGGTTGAAAAGATGGGCCATTAAAACGTAACAGTCAGATAGACAGACACACTTTCGCATTCACAATATTAGTATGATTGTACTTTTATAAGGCATCCACCACGACGTGGTCTAGCACTCTTTGACTTTAACTTGACACACGGTATTTTGTCAGGGGTATGGCCGTTATACATATGTCACCGTAAGATTGTAAAAACCGTTAGATTATAATCCTACTCGCGAAATTGTAAACTGTCGAATGATTACAATATAACGGATTATTTTTCGGTAGATTGTAATCTGTTAGGTTTACTAACCCGATAGGACCTAAGTGCCCGGCCTGCAGCCGGGCACTACTGGATTATTTATTTCGAACCCTAACCTAACCTACAAGAAAGAGACAAGAAAACTTAAATACAATGAATATTTCAAAATTGACACTTAAAACATTGAACGGTTCACAATCTTTCGACTGTTTACAATCTATCGAAAAAAAAAGCGTTAGATTACAATCTTACGGTTTTTACAATCTTACGGTGACACATACATACCCATACATACCCCTATCGATTTCTACACGGCATCGTACCGGAACAATCGCTTTGCGGTACATCTTTGCGGTAACTAGCCACGATCGTAGCCTCCCGCCAGAGCAGACCACAGAAAATAATAAATAATAAATTCCCAAATTGACCCCGCCGGGAATCGAAATAGGGCCACCACCATCACCACTGCGCTAGGGCGGTCGTCAAAGTACTTAAAAACCGGTATATTAGCCAACGCTGCCATTCAAACTTCTTGGCACCTCAACGTCTGTATCGGTAAAAAAACCTAATAGTGTATTTATTACTTTGGTCTGAGATTCAGAATCCTATATCGATATTCAGAAAGTGTAATGGAATTACGTAGCAGACAATATTTGCTATTGCAATTAGGCCCCATAGCAAACAGTATGCATTTTAAAGTACCTACCCAATTCATTACGCAATGAAAATCATAAAATAATTAATATTATGAATTTTGTTTTCATCATTAAAGGGCCCTGCTCACTGCCACCAATTAATATTACTGTATACAATATTCGTCGAGTAGGTACTTACTGATATGATTGCTTTTGCCGACTTGTCTTCATGAATTGCTTTTGCTGAAATAATTTTAATAGGTACTTAATAATAATAATACTAGCGAATGCCCGCGACTTCGTCCGCGTGGTTTGAGGTTTTTGGTTCCCGCGGGGACTCCTTAATTTTCCGGGATAAAAAGTAGCCTACGTCCTTCCCCGGGATACAACCTATCCCTGTACCAAATTTTATCAAAATCAGTTGAACAGATACATTTGTTTGATTCCCGCGGGAACTCTTCAATTTTCCGGGATAAAAAGTAGCCTATGTGCTATTCCAGACTATAATCTATCCCTATGCCAAATTTCAGCCAGATCCGTTCAGACGTTGGGGCGTGATTGAGTAACAAACATCCATACATCCATACATCCATCCAGACATCCATCCAAACTTTCGCATTTATAATAATGTCGTGATCGTGTGTTCGACTGGCAACATTTATTTATTATTTATAGAATGGCAATACTGATTTCATGTTGGTATTGCACTATTAATGAATTCAGAGTTGGTAGAGGGTAGGCGAAAAAGACATTGTGTATAAATACGGGCGTCATTCTGTAAACAGGAAGTTGAGTATCGCTCGCCATCAGAGGTGCACGCCTGTGCTGTGTACATTCTTATATATCATAATATATACAGTGTTATACTTTTGTGTATAGAGTGAGTTGAGACGTGGTGTTGGAAAGTAAAGTGTGTGCGAGATGATAGCTGAAATGCCAGTAAGTCCTTTGTTGTATCGTTCCAATTTATTATTTATTTATTATTTAATCTCTGATGCATTTTAAGAGTAATCTTTAACACATGTGTTAGTGTGCTATTTCCGGATTTCTATAAGGTACATTGTGGGTAGCGAAGTTGTTCGCTACTACCCAAAAATATGCCCGTTCTATGCCCACGTGAAGTTTTATGAACTTCCAAATAAAGATCCGTAGTTAGTCAATCGGTCTTAGGTTGTATCTAGTCATGGAATATAAAGACCTTAACGGCAATTCGTGACAACTTCAGAAGTGAAAATGAACCCAAGAAAACAATATTTTTTTAACACGAGAAAAATATTGTTCACTAAGTAGTTATATTGTGACACAATTCTCTGTGTCGTACCTTCAAAACTTTTAAACAAAGAGTATTCCGTTTACTAAGTTCAAAAGAGATTGACTACTTTAATCAAAGTTAGCATGTACTTGAGATCCATTCTTGCTATGCTATAAAGATAACGTGCAGCAAAGAACTTTTGGATATTGCTAAATCTGTTTTGACACCTATTGTGTGGGTACATTGAATAACATTAGTTCTGGGTGAACTCTTAGATTTGCTATTTTGGCTATAATATTATGTTGTATTCCATTTGAGTAGAGGTTAAATCGAGTGTTTGGTAATGATCTCGTGCGATAATAATTGACATTGTATCAAGGCAATTAATATTTGAATTACATTTATATTTCGTATTTAGTTACCCACAAATTGGAAAAGAGTTTGCTGTAAACTTTAATATTACGTCATCACGACGTTAAGACTGTGAAGTCTCATCTGAATGAATTGCCAACTCAAACCAGCTTGGCGACTGGCTTCCATCGAGGAGGATGATCCCCGAATTACGATTTTGTAAGCAGTTTACTTTAGTGTCGAAGTAATTCTGATTCTAAGGTATTTAGTTTAGATAAAACACATCGATAGAAATTTCAGTGAATTGAGTTTTGAATATAGTGTCCATAGTATTTATTTATGATAGATGATGTAAAAATGTCATGTCCTGGACATGAGTCCAAGAAATTTTGTGTTATTTAGCTATAATCAACAAATAAAGCGTCAAGCGAGAATTTCGCCAGTATGAGAGTTGACATACTGGAATCACTAGCACCGGCCGTCTGAGCAGCCATTTTAGATGATTAAATGCGATACCATACAGCTTGGTTATTACTACTGGTTAACCTGAGGTACTCCTAGAGATATGAAATAGGTAAATAATTATCAGTTCTAATTAACTCAAGTATTTGTGAATTATTCTCTGGACCATTACTTTGGATGAACATTACCTAAAGTTTTATTTAGTGTAAATGTAGTTAAATGATTATTGAATTTAAAAGCAGCCTCGTGCCTTCAGACTAGTGTACTGAATGAGATTGTAGTTTTTTTTTACGCACCGTTTAAGTTTCGAATTTTGATTTTACAAGGTTTTTAATTTTTAATTTAGTTTTTAATTTGAAATTTCTATTAACCAGGCATAGAGTAGCATACTGGTTATTCACGAAGAGAATTCATGGAGTGAATAATAGTAATAAAAAAAAAAAAGAGAAGTGAATATGTCAAATTAGATATTCTCATGTCAATACTAGGATGCAAAGCAATTTATCGAACTCTGGATTAGGTAGTTTCATGTGTGATTTATAAGAAATACGATTAAAGTATGATTTAGTTTTAAATTCTCGATATAAAAGTATACTTGCTGGTATACTTATTTTATGTGATCTAGATAGTTTAGTCTGGTAGTACTAGACTCGATCAAAACAGGTGTCTTAGGAATTTGTAGTGTTTAAAAAGTAATTTTTTTTGAGTGGCAGGGCAACTATTTATATTAGTGCCGCGAGTGAACTTAAATTACATTAGTGAAGTACATTGGCCAGACATGTAATTTATGATAAGTTTATTTAAGCACTTGCTTAAAATCATTTGCCCTTTTATTAGTGATTTGTTCGATGGTAGTTGTACCTATGCTGAAAGAATAATAGTGGTTTTACTGACCAAGTCCATTTGCAACTCTTAATATGTGCTATTATCACAGCATATGTATTTTAGTACTGTATTGTATATCAGCTATTGATATCATTATCATTTGTAGTTTAAAAAAAAAAAAGGGGAACCTCTGTCTATCGCATTACAGGTTGATTGACATCAGGGGTTCCGCTTTCATGTACGGAAGCCTTAGTGTCTCTTGACAGATTTATCAGTGATTGAGGTTAATAATGAAGGATTTTGGAAGAATACAAGATAGAGACGTTAGAATATCTTAGATTTCAAGTTGAAATTGACGATTTTGCGTAGCTGGTATTGTGGGAGTAAGAATAAAGATATTGAATGATGGTCAGAGAGCTCGTATACGTTTGGAGTAGTCATGAGTGTGTCTACTCACTATTATAGAGTGGCCAAGTGTGTCGATATTTTAAGGTGGCCATGTGAGTCACCATTTTAGAATGACTATGTATGTCATTTGGGCCATGTGAGTCCATAGAATGTAACCAAGTGTGTTACTAGAGTGGAACAAGTGTTTCCATAAGTTGTGACCTAGGTGGTCATGTGAGTCACCATTTTAGAATGACTATGTATGTCATTTGGGCCATGTGAGTCCATAGAATGTAACCAAGTGTGTTACGAGAGTGGAACAAGTGTTTCCATAAGTTGTGACCTAATGAGCCGGTAGGTTGTGAACAAGTATGTTACTGTTTTTGACAGTATGTTATCTAACTGTTCGTGAAATATCTAATGTATTTTATTTACTTAATTTTACGTACATATCAAACTAAAGGGATGTACATAATGAAAGCAAGTTTTCTAGTCCAGAATTATTAGCTGCTTTAGTAGATTACTGTACAAGTAACTCGTTCTATCTAGAACTACCATGGCATTTTATTCATTTTTCATAGTTCCTGTGTGCCTTTAAATGTTTTTGATCAGACGACTAAGATCAATTTTTACAAGTAGTATAACTGTACCTAATGGTAAGCCGCAAAAATTGATTGTATTTGTATGGACTTTAAAATGGATTAATTAGTGATCCCGATGTAAGGCGACCGATCCTCGACGTGTTTCGGATGTATATAATCTGAATGCACCGAAATACGAATGAATTATAGTTATTTCAAAAAAAAAACTATGATGATCAAACGAACTTGCAAATTGAAATTAGATCGATATTATATGAGTACGCTTCATTTGAAGATATACAACAACATAGTTATTATATGTACACTATTTATAATAACGTACCAGATCGATGTCGATGTGGTTTAGGAAAAGATGCATTTAATAGCCTTATTGTCATTGGTTCAACTTATCAGTTGGTCACTCACCCATTCGTTAAATTTGAAAGATTTGTGTTTCTCAAATATATGACTCACTTGTAGACTATGCTTAGTAGTTTAAAAAGTTAACAAGCAAGGAATGCAAAAAGTAAATTGAAACAAAGGTTCCAAGTTTGTTGTTGTTAATAGATCTTTCACTCTTTTGTTTACACTAGTTTATGGCTTTCAACATAATGCGGTCCGATGTTCGGAATGCGTTAAGAATTAAATACGGAAGGATATATACTTCAGCTTGTAACGGTGAAGGTTGTAGTAATTTTGAAATTCTAGATATCGCAAAAATAATAATTCCAAAAATAGTTCAAACGTGTTTCGTCAATACTAATTAGCATTCCAGTGATTCAGTTTGACCAAGTTAGTTCATTAAATGTTAAATTGAATTTAATAAAAAGATTAAAATTTTTGGAACATTTACTAATCACAAAGAAAGATAAATAAATAAATATAAGGGCTGAACATTTGAGGCTCGAAGTTAAGTAGCTTGCTAGAAACTACAGTCACGACACGAGAAGCCCGTTCAATAAAGTAATAAAATTTTAAAAATGCGCCATTCTCGAAGTCACATTGGGTTTTCTTTCTATATATTTATCTGAGTGATTTGAAATAATGAACTGGATTATAAAATTTAACAGACTATTATTTGAATTGAAAATGAAATCGCGCAATTAATTATCTTTTGCCGTCCAAAATCTCGAGAGTATAATATGATGTAAAAATTATATTTTCTAGAGAGTGACTAGTGCGTGCTTGCTTACTCTAATTTTATCTCCATATTGTTTTTCTCAAATTTATTGAATAATGTCGTGTGATGCACGGGCGTTGTGGATCCGCAAGCTCGTGACGAAGGTATACCCTCACCTAGCGGCTCCGGCCTACAACCGTCAGTTAATTTGTAAATACTTACTTTAATTATTAAAAGACGCAGAAAAGTAAAGCAAAAAGTATTGAAAAGTAGAATGAATAAAACACTCAGTATAATATATACTATATTATGTTACTGACGTAATATATTATAACTTGGTGTAACGTTTTTATTTATAATTGGTTTGATTTTTGTTCATATGTTGAGGTAATGATTCTGAAAAAAAAGACAAAAGAGGTTTTGAGTATTAAATTCAAATTTCTGAATTTGGGGTTTTCATCTAGTTTTTTTTATTATTTAGTTTTGTATCAAGCTTTGGATTTACAGCAAAATTTGAATTTTGTATTTTAATTTGAAATTGCTATTGAGTAAAGTTAATTTAAAATAATTATATGATAGCGATTTAGTATTGTACAATAATTGCAAGCCGATTCTACTTCAATTCATACAAAAGTTTTGCATTTCAAAGAAGCCTTTGATGAAGAGTTAGATTTAGTTTTGGACTAAGGTTTAGTTTTGGACTTTTTGTTTGGTTTTCAATGATGATTGTAGTCAAAGTTCAGGTATTTGACCCAGTTCAAAGCATTGGGTAAGATTCTAAGTATTTCACAAGTTAAAGATTGTCTTGGACAACATAACCTGAACTGATTCGGTTGAATTTTGTGGTGCTGTCTCTTTTTGATGGGTTTATTCAGAGGTTAACACGGAAAGGAAAGGTTAGGAAAAGAAGGGAATAAACTAAAACAACTTGTGTTTTGAGGCGTGTTTAATAGAATTGAACTCTATTTGTTAAAATTTTTGAATAAGCTACGAAAAATTTCATTTCATTTATTAAAAACGTTGACTGTTACATAGTTAAAGATTTTAAAATAGTAATAATTTAACATAGTGGGAACAGTCTACCGCCAACAGGTATACGATGTCAGGAATTTAGAGCAGATAATTTAACATAGACTTAATTTGATTCAAACGATTAGTAAAGATTAGTTAATGGTACAGCAGATCCAACTGAATTGAAGAATTGATAGATTAGTAATCCTGATTAATGTTTGCATTGGATGCGGTTGTAGATTTTATTGTGAACTCTGGGGTAGTGTGTGATACTTATTTCTTGTCAAGTCCTAAAATTTTAATAAAATCAGCTTTCCTTTACGTTCTGATAAATTTTTCGATTTCAATAAAGTTTTTTTTAAAAAAGCAGGCATGACACGTCATGTATGACACATGATAGGTGGAGCTCAGGATGATGGACCTGTTGGTCTGTTACAGATTGTAATCAGGGATTTAGATATTTACTTAGCTTTAGATTCAGCGTCAGATGCTTGTAAGGTATAAATAACTGAAACGGTATAAGAAATAAAATAAATATTGGGTATTTTATTAAATTTGAATTCAGTTTTAGACTTTTGCTTACGGTATATGTAACATACTGTTTAGATTATGTTTTAGACTGTAACTGTTCCAGACTTTGATTAAGTTTCAGATTAGATTTTTATTCAGCTTTAGATAATTAATCCTTTATTTGCCTAACTTTATTCTATATGAGTTTTAGATTTAAATTGCGATATTTTTATTTCTGTTGTGAAATTTCGACTCAGCGATATCAATCAGCTTAATTGCACTTCACACACACTTTACAAATCTCAAGATCAAAAGCTCGATAGTTTTGGATTTCAGATCGGTTTGAGGTTTTAAGTTTGATATTACTAAATTAAAAAAATGTAGGTTTCCTTTTTGTTATCCTTTTTAATCCTCCCGAATGTCGTGATTTACTAAAACTAAATGTCATCGTGCAAGTATGAATGGATGAAGATGTTTTGTTGTACACTACAGATTGTTGCAAGGAGTGAAGCGAACTAAGCTTAGCAAAGCAAATGTTTGGTGGTTGTGCACCGGGAGGTTGCACAATGTCGGATGGCCGAATGTCGTGATCGTGTGTTCGACTGGCAACGTTTATTTATTATTTATAGAATGGCAATACTGATTTCATGTTGGTATTGCACTATTAATGAATTCAGAGTTGGTAGAGGGTAGGCGAAAAAGACATTGTGTATAAATACGGGCGTCATTCTGTAAACAGGAAGTTGAGTATCGCTCGCCATCAGAGGTGCACGCCTGTGCAGTGTACATTCTTATATATCATAATATATACAGTGTTATACTTTTGTGTATAGAGTGAGTTGAGACGTGGTGTTGGAAAGTAAAGTGTGTGCGAGATGATAGCTGAAATGCCAGTAAGTCCTTTGTTGTATCGTTCCAATTTATTATTTATTTATTATTTAATCTCTGATGCATTTTAAGAGTAATCTTTAACACATGTGTTAGTGTGCTATTTCAGGATTTCTATAAGGTACATTGTGGGTAGCGAAGTTGTTCGCTACTACCCAAAAATATGCCCGTTCTATGCCCACGTGAAGTTTTATGAACTTCCAAATAAAGATCCGTAGTTAGTCAATCGGTCTTAGGTTGTATCTAGTCATGGAATATATAGACCTTAACGGCAATTCGTGACAATATTTAATGATGATTTGATTATTATTTTAATTAAAAGCAAATCATAGTAATATTATAAATGCGGAAATGTGTTTGTCGCCGTTAGATTCTTTTCTTTTTGTTGATTTGCAATCTCAACTTATTGACAATTTAGAACGATTATTACTTATTATCCTAGCTGGAGTAGCATGGCAGGTTGAAGTTTCATCTTAAATGCCTTCATATTAATATATCTTTGATGACCTCCCTGGCGCAGTGGTAAACGCTGTTTTATGTGGAAGGTGGAGGTTCTATTCTTCGCTGGGTCAATGTGTGAATTTATAATTTCTGAATATACTCAGATCTCGTCTTGTGGGCGGTTTCGACTATAACTGGTTAGCTTCCTGCAAAGACATGCCGCTAAGCTATTTAACGTTCTTGTACGATATCGTGTAGAAACCGAATACTACCTTAACCCATACAGGTTAGTCCGCCACCATCCTAGACTGTATGAAGTATGATGGATGCAGGATATGTTTTTTTTAATAGATCAATGTGTAAGGTCCATAAGAGTAACCCAGGGGTGGCGCAGCGCAGTCGAGTCTGTTTACACGCTAACAAGTTTATACAGAGCCGTCGTTTGTGTACGTCTGTCACTTTATACTTTACTCTAGTGTCACCTTAAAATACACCTCTGACTCCGAAGCTATAGTAGTTTTAGATGGACTTCCGATATAATATTATGAAGGCTTCCTCACAGTGTTTTCTTTTACCCAAAACTGTATTATGCATTGTAAAGTAACAAGTTTATACAGAGCCGTCGTTTGTGTACGTCTGTCACTTTATACTTTACTCTAGTGTCACCTTAAAATACACCTCTGACTCCGAAGCTATAGTAGTTTTAGATGTTTGACTTCCGATATAATATTATGAAGGCTTCCTCACAGTGTTTTCTTTTACCCAAAACTGTATTATGCATTGTAAAGGTCTAGCCCCACTACAGAGGCGCGGCACGTAGCGGCAAGTATTCTTTGTATAAGGTTGTATTGGGCTGGGCCCACCTAAACGATGCGGCAAAGAGATGCACTGCGCGTTGGGCGGCTCCCCGTACAAACTCAGATTATAAATATTTGGCATTTGCCACTACGTGCCGCGCCGTATACCTTAATATCAAAAGGGCACCCATGTTTTGAAGATAATATCAAATAATGTCCTCACGGTCGAATTTCGGCGATGGCCAATCTCCACAGAGATAAGGTAGGGGTTCTTTGGATAAAAATGCGCCACCCATTTCCAGATCCTTCTAAGACTATTGGACTAGTTACTCAATTCTCTACGAGTCTACTTTCAATTACTTGGTCTTTAAGCTTTTAAAAAACGCCAACAACAATGGACCGTGCGGAGCCGAGCGGCAGCGAGAAACGTCCGCGTTAGAAGGGAACGACGTCTTATCCCGTCGCGTAAGCGTGTGCAACACCGAAGTGAAAAATCAATTTTGCTCTTAGATGGTAGAAAGGGCTCTAGCACATTACTACAGAATTACTCATTTTATAAATCAACATAATAGAGTCATATTATCATACTAATGCGGAAGGACGCGGGAAGTGGGAACACACCGCATCGCATCATCCCAAGAAAACTCCTACGATTATTTGATAAATGGAAAGGGGTCACGACCCTCAATAACGACTCAGAGAGGGTATCATACTAATATTATAAATGCAAAAGTGTGTTTTTTTGTTAGTTTGTCCTTCAATCACGCCGCAACGGAGCAACAGATCGACTTAATTTTTGGCATAAGGATTTCCCGGGAATAATAAAACTTAAACCACGAGGACGAAGTGGCGGGCGGGTATACAGCTATAAGTAAAAGGGAGTAACTCAGATAATCGTTCCTTTGTTTCCGAATAAAAACTTTTAGTTTATTAAAGTTAGAAGACGAGAGATGTTTTGATCGTTGTTTTACTAGAACAAGGATTGACTTTATCAGAGCTCGGTGTTTAATGGAGGAAGTTTTGCTCTTGTGTTTGCTTAAACGAAAACTTTTACCACTCACTAGCCTAAAAGTTCTATAAATACAATTGGTAGATATGTACCTACTAGCTGATGCCCGCGACTTCGTGTGGATTGAGGTTTTTAGTTCGCACGGGAACTCTGTCACTATCCGGAGTTTATAAAAAAGTAATTTAAAAAAAACAAAAAACCCGACTGCTTGAATATCAAAAAGTATATAACAAGACATGAAATTGAAGTATTTCATTTATTATCAATTTAAATCGTATACTATTAATAAAATGTATCAAGGCGCAGTCGCACGTTCTATAGCTAACCTTAACCTCAACCTTAAGAATCATCAAAATCGGTCCACGCGTTTAGGCTGTAGCAGCTGTCCTGCAAGGAACAAACAAACATATATAGATTGGCGAATACATAACCCTGTGCGTTCCGCAGTCGGGTAAAAAGTAGCCCTTGTGTTATTCCAGGCTATAATCTATCCGCCGAGTCGAATGCTTCTGCACTGGACTCTTTCTGGACCTGGGAACTCACCGCTGGGTAATCTCGTCCTGCATTAATTTTTGTGTAAGGTCATATTTTGACCCTCAGGAATATGCCACAGAAAGAGTGACCAAAAATTTTTGGTGTATAAGTTACGGGCAAAACCGGGCAGTATTAATATGGACCGTCAAATTGATAAATTTATTTCTTTGACCGGCCATATAATTAAAAAGGTCCGACGGCCCGCGGTCCTATTAAAAAATCAAGGTTTGGGTTACCTTGAATTTATCACTTGGACTGGGCAGTATGAATACTACCCTAATTCTAGCCGGGAACTATAATATTGTGTCCCCGGACGGAATTCGATATTGAGACTGGTCATTATTCATAGTGACTTCGTTGCCATATCCACCAAATTTCAACTGAGCAAAACCAAAGCGGGTCAACTAGTCCATGATAATTACTAGTTAGATCAGGAATAAGCCCACGTTATTAACAATTTCTCCACGGCATTCCTGCAACAATTTTCAGTTTCAGTCGGGACTTACCACTGACATGTTTGTACAGCAATTTGATACAGCCAGACAAGGGTTGGCAATTTTCCTTATTTATCGCCCTGAGGAAATTTATGAACGCCCCTTAAGCCTTGTTAGGACGGACGTCTCGTGCGAGGCCGTGTGGAGTCAGGTTTTTCTATTAATTTAGAGGCGAAATTTATTTCTTGTGAACCCTGTTTTTTGAACTCAATAAGATAGGACAAACCATGTGGGGCGAAGTGTTCATTTCATCCAAGCTGGTGAACTATAATCTGAAAGCAGCTGAAACTAAAAGCTGATGACCGCGACTTTTCCTGCGTGGAACAAGTTTTTTTTTTTTAATTTCCACGGGAAATCCTTATTTTTCCGAGACAAAAAAGTAGCTGTTGCGGATTGCGTGTAGGTTGATGTGATGTTGGAGCAGAATTGATGCACACAGACTCGGTGTTAATATGGCAATATATTTACAGATGAATGTTAAACTTATATACTAAGAAATTAGGTACATTGGAGTGGGGAAAACCTTGTAATGATCATGAAGTGCTAACTAAAATATTGCTTATTTACTACTACGTGACAAGGTGTGATCTAAATATAATTAAATTGTAATTAATAAATTTGTAACCTACATTTCTATGGTCACGTATTTGTAAGTGCCATAGATATTCCCCCCTTGAAAAAAGAAAAAATGTACAGAATTATTATGAATATAAAATAATTAAATATAGCTCATGTCACCCTTTAGGTACTCAACTATATCTATGCAAAAAATCACATCGTCGGGGCGTCTTCAATTGTTGATTGTCCATTGCTCTAGTCTCTTTGTACTTATCACTTATTCCAGTGACTTCGTTATTAGGATTTTTTCAAATTTTCGCAGCATAAAAAGCATCCCATCACCCAAGGTAGTGGTAGCGGGTACTATTTAAGCTGAGTGCCAGGTAAAATAAACCCAATAGTAGGTATAGTAAATTAAACTACATTAATTTCATATAGGAACAAAAAACACCACGAAATAAATCATTGTCATCACTTTGTCTGGTTCGTATAGGTTTCTTGCAACGATTTTCGAAATTTTCGACAATATGAAATATCATTCACTTACTTAAAATAAAAGCACGTTACTGTAATCATAGTCATTTAAGGCAATTTAAATGCATTTTCCCCTTTACAAGAATATTAAACAATAAAAGCCAGCTCTCTGGTAACACAGAGAATACAGCGGAAGCAATAATCGTAAAGTGCGGCACGCTTCCGCGCTCCGGATCAGACTGTATTGCAGTTTTATGCGGCGCTTTGTAGCATTTGAGCTGCATCCAAGTGCCGCACTAAATAATAAATAGTGGCCTAATGAGTTGAATCCGCCTCAGGATGTATCCGTTTACTCCGTGCTAGCTTGTGAATTTGTAACGTGCTTTGTACTTTTCTTTAGTTAGTTTGTTAGTCTTTCTTAGTTTTGTAAGACGAGTGTAATCTTTAATCGGTAACTTTTGAACAAAACTCTTTTTTTACCATTATGAAACTCTTAACACGAAGTAATGACCACTATTAATCGTGAATATATTTTGTAACAGTCATTTAAGGCAATTTAAATGCATTTTCCCCTTTACAAGAATATTAAACAATAAAAGCCAGCTCTCTGGTAACACAGAGAATACAGCGGAAGCAATAATCGTAAAGTGCGGCACGCTTCCGCGCTCCGGATCAGACTGTATTGCAGTTTTATGCGGCGCTTTGTAGCATTTGAGCTGCATCCAAGTGCCGCACTAAATAATAAATAGTGGCGTAATGAGTCGTATCCGTGCTTGTTTGTGAATTTGTAATGTGCTTTTAGCTTTTCTTTTGCGCGGTATGATTTCAATCTTTTTTCCTTTGTACCTACGGGATGGTTGTGAAATTACTTTCCTTGACAGTTGTTACTTCAGTATTTCAAGCTTTTGTAACGGCTTTGAAGAAAGACATGGTTATATTTTTGTCGTGACATTATTTAAATTCACGTCGACTTACTTCGAAGGAAAAATGTCGGGAAACCTCAGTGCCGCTTGACGAGGTGTAATGCGGTCTTTCCAAGCTGTTTTGTTTTGAATAGTTCGTACCTAAGTTTGGATTTTATCACTTTGATTAAAATTGTTAGTATTACATATGTCACCGTTAAATTGTAAAAACCGTAAGATTGTAATCTGACGCTTTTTATCTCGATAGATTGTAAACTGTCGAAAAATTGTGAACCATTCAATGTTCTGAGTGTCCATTTTTGAAATATTCATTGTATTTAAGTTTTCTTGTCTCTTTCTTGTAGGTCAGGTTAGGGTTCGACATAAATAATCAGGTTAGGTTCTATCGGTTTATTATACCTAACAGATTACAATCTACCGAAAAATAATGCGTTAATTTTTAACCTTTCGACAGTTTACAATCTCGCTAGTTAGATTATAACGGTTTTTACAATTTTACGGTGACATATTATTATATATTCCTTGTATTTCCTTTCAAATCTCCACCTTAATAATGGCTTACTTTGAAGGAGCGCTCGCCAGATTAAAAAAAACCCCAATTCAAAAATCCTTAAAACTTAGGCCTATCGATCTCACTTTTTCCAGCAGTTGATTGAAAACGGCCCAAAGGGAGAAGTGAAAAAAAAACGCATTAATCATAACTTAGACACTTTCCGTTACTTTAAGATA
Source organism: Erebia epiphron (assembly GCA_963932025.1). Taxonomy (NCBI): domain Eukaryota; kingdom Metazoa; phylum Arthropoda; class Insecta; order Lepidoptera; family Nymphalidae; genus Erebia; species Erebia epiphron. The sequence continues at coordinate 5,058,487 of OZ009954.1, forward strand.
TCAGCACTTTGTTTCGGACATGAAGTGTTTAACGATCATTAATCATAACTTGACTCAGGCTGCCTTTTCACCACAAATGTGTTACGTTGCTAATTTAGATCACTATTAAAAGATGGATAAAATTAGGTTGATAGAGTTTCTTGTTGTTAAATATTTAGACGTATGTTAATTTCGTCACTACTTGTCAAGTTTCCGTGGTGTAGCGGTTATCACATCTGCCTAACACGCAGAAGGCCCCCGGTTCGATCCCGGGCGGAAACATAGTTTTTGTTCACATTTTTGTTTAATTTTTTTTTGAATGTCTTCAATCGACCAGATGGGCAGGTAGTCTTGCTTTTATGTAAACAAATCGTTAAAAAATATGATTTAAAATAACGAGTAAATATTTAGTAATAAGTACTCGACGTTACCTCAGCAACGTTTGACGTCAACTTATCTAGGGATATCAATTTACGAAGCCCTTTGATGTGGCGGAGACAGGACTAAAATAATTAATTTTAATTAACGCCAAATTGTAGATTCTATACAATCTTATAGCTCAAGCTTGATTAAATTATGGCTTGACATTTAAGTAAAGGTAGTTTCAGTTACTCAAATGAAGTAAATAATGTAATTAATGTTTACGATCATAATTACTAGTGGTTCGCCCCGAACTGAGACCTCGCGGCGCCATCTATTGACATCATTGTGAAGTTCTGTTGTAAATACTAAGGCTCATTTAAAAATTTAATAATTTCGTTTCCATATGATATTTTTCTAATTTTAGTATTTGTTGTTCAAGTACAGGATATAATTCAAATAATTGATTCAGAAAATTTTGAATTCTGTCAACTTCGGACGTTAGAAAATCTCCACTTTGAAAGCCCCCCATTTCGTCAATTTTAGGGGAAAAATTAAAAAAAATATATTTTTGGACTCTATTCCTAATTATCTTTAAAATAATATACCGCAACCCTATGTAACGATATAAAAATATTTTTTCTTCATGTTCGCTTCTATGAGAGCCCCCCTGAAATAAAGATTTACTTTTTAAGCCATATTCGGCTGGAGGCCATCGGTTTATATGTATAATATTTAGATTTGAAGTAATAATTATGTTCAGTAATTCAGAAGTTATAAGGCTCTGACAGACGGACGGACGGACGGACAGACAAGTGCAAATTCACTCAAGAGACCTTCACTTCGCTCGGTCAATTATATTATGAAGGACGTAGACTCTCAATACGATTTTTAAAAATAAATAAATTAGGTAATTTTAGTCAGTATTCATATGCTACCATTCCCACACAGGCATGCTTTGAATGTGTTATAATTATTAATATTATGATAAGTTTTCAAGTCTTCCTGTAACATTCATAATAAAACATAATGACCTGACCTGAATCCTGTAACATAATGAAAATAAGTTAAATCAGTTTTTAATCCAGCGGCACGAGAAGGTAAACGGATGCCTATAAATCAAGAGCTAACTATAATAAAATAAATGAGTTGAATAATCATTAATGCTCTTCAATTAAAGCCTCTACAAATATAATACTGCATAGCTTATTAGACTTTATTATTTTTAACTCCAGACGCAAAAAGAGAGGGGTGTTATAAGTTTAACGTGTCTGCTTGTGTATCTGTCTGTGGTATCGTAGCTGCGGATGAACCGATTTTCGTTCAGTTTTTTTTGTGTCATAGATAATTTTATCCTGAGTGTTCGTAGCCATGTTCCATGAAAATTTGTTCATCCGTCTTGAGATCATCAGCTTTTTTCTATTCGGGGTTTTTTTTAATTTGTAATTTATACTTGTTATAAGTAGAATCTGGTCAGAAAATAGGGCCCACTATGTTACTATTTTCTGACCAGATTCTCATTTCATTCTCATACAAGGATCCCATTGAAAATCACAAATGTTATATAATGATGTATGGAAGGATGTTCAACAAGGCCAGAATATCAGTAGGTAAGTAAATACTAAATTGTTGCAAAGCACTCAAAATATAGTTCTGCGAAATTTTGTATTATTTGTTTCTTCATGCCAAAGTTTATTGTTGATTTAAAATCCTCTCCCTGAAACGCATAATATATATATCATATAAAATTCTCGTGTCACAATGTTAGTTAACATACTCCTCCGAAACGGCTTGACCGATTTTTTATGAAATTTAATATGCATATTCAGAAGGTCTGAGAATCGGCTACTATCTATTTTTCATACCTCTACGCGGACGGAGTCGCGGGCATCAGCTAGTAATATATAATGTTATGAAAAGGAAAGCCATTACACAAATACTTTCTTTTCAACAAAACCAACTAACATGACAAGAGTTCAAATAATCATTGCGATCTTTTTAACACTCCATTGGCAGCTCTAGAACGTTGGATTAAAGTTGATATTTCGACGGTGGGCTATTAAATAAACAGGGGCGCCACGAACGAGATAATGATGTAGGCGCAACATTAAGTGTTTTGCTTAACTCTCAGCTATATGGCTTCATAAAACATGGCAGCCCTTACTTTGTTTATGGTCTCATTCATTTTGGTTTTGTCTTTGGTACAACGGGCTGTACTTGATTTTGTCGTGTGTATGCTTTTTGTAATTGTGAATTCAATACAGTAACAAAGATCCAACCTGGCACTAATGGTTTTCCACGAGTTTGTAGTTCATTATCCGGAACAGCTTCAGTTATTTTGTATAGAAGTACCGTTTGGCAAACTTTTTCTTTTAAAAAGAAAATATGCAGCTTTAGATGGTTCACATTATTCTGTAGCATTCGAGTTTAGCGATCTATTACTTCCCAAATAATGTTACTTCATTCTTTTTTGCATTTTAATGGACCTTTAAATTACGGGAGCAATCCATATGTTTTAGCTATTCTCCCATTTATTTGGACCAATCAACACCACTCCTATTAATCAATATCATCTTAAAAGTCAGCATCGAAATTGTTCAGAAATAAAATAAGTACCTATCTTAGTCAAGTAACAAGTTATACGACTAACCAATTTTCTTCTTCTTCTACTTGACCTTATCCCACTTGAGTGGGGTTGGCAAGACATGTTTTCTTCTTCCACTCACTTCTGTCATCCGTCAACGTATCATCCACCCATCCATCTTTCTTAGCAATATAGCCTGCTTAATTATTATTAGTAAGTTAAGTGCCGCAGTAGGCAGGCCATGTCTACTCGTTGGGGCAGACTCATTCTGGGGTGAAAACCTCGTACCGGTAATAAAAAGAAGGAAGAGGCAGAAAGTCAAGGATCAACGAAGAAGGCAGAGGATTCGCGCTTTTTTCAAAAGGCTGCATCAATGGATCCATCCTAATCCAGCTTCGGAATATATTCACTGAAACTATTGACTGGCAGTCAATCAGTTTTTAATTTAAATCTACAAGTTAGCCCTTAACTGCGATCTCACCTGGTGGTAAGTGATGATGCAGTCTAAGATGGCAGCGGGCTAACCTGTTAGGGGCGTGGCAGTTATATTAAACACATACCCCTTATCGGTTTCTACACCATACCGGAACGCTAAATCGCTTGGCGGCATTTCTTCGCGCGTAGGGTGGTAACTAGCCACGGCCGAAGCCTCCTGCCAGGCGAACACTTAATAAACACTTAATGCATATTCGTACCTAGTGGCTATAGTAACTACTCTCGGACGTTGCGGTTTGTTGGTTTGTCCTTCAATCACGTCGCAACAGAGCAACGGATCGAAGTGATTTTTGGTATGGGTACCTTTATAGTTGAAGACCTGGAGAGTGACATAGGCTACTTTTATCCCGGAAAATTGAGGAATCAAAAACATAAACCACGCGGACGAAATCGCGGGCATCAGCTAGTAAATAATAAAACATTATATTATCTAATTATATGTAGGTACAAGGTTTCTGATAATGAAAAGGTCACGCAGATAACTTTGCCCAGATATTGGTATCAATACTCTACAGTCATTGATGTAGATTTTAGTAATATAATGTCTACAGTCCATGATCTAGATTCGATATTATGCACTTTCTTTTACTTGCATAATGAACCAGATCGTGAGTGGAAAATTTAATACGTAACGTCAAGTTTCCGTGGTGTAGCGGTTATCACATCTGCCTAACACGCAGAAGGTCCCCGGTTCGATCCCGGGCGGAAACATACTTTTGAAGCAAAAATTAATATTAATTTTATAAAAGTTACTTTTCTTAAAAAAAAGGAAGATTAGTTGCAAACATTAATTTTCTTCTGGTTATTTATATAGGTAATAGTAATAGAAACATTAAGAAAAGTCGAAATCGCACAATTATAAATCCTTTTACAAATCACTTTGAGTTAACAATTCTACAGATATAACTGCAACCTACCACTTCATTATTGAAACAGACTAGTCCTGAAGGCATCCCAATCAATCGGGGCATTCGACCAAACGCGGTACATATCGACGACCACATTAACCTGACCCCTCTTACTCGCATGCTACTTCCTTACAATCTGATGTCGATTGTTAGAGAACTGGTAGGTCATTGTTGGTTGGCGGTCAATCACAATGTAATTGGTACAAGGAACAAGATACCCGTGAAATGACTGCCCTCTGACGAAGGTCTGATGCTCTGGGGCTTTGTATTTAGTCTAACACCCCGCTTGAGGGATACTTTTAACGAGTGAGTCGATTGAAATATTCGGTTGGATAATTGTCGCGATTTGAATCAATTAATGTAGTTAATGTACCTATTTAAAGTCGAATAGAAAATATATCGATTATTCTCTTATATATATATATATAAAAGTTGCTGAAACGGCTTGACCGATTTCGATGGGTTTTTTGTGTGTGTGTTTGATGGATGGATGGATTAATGGAGGGATGGTTTTTAACTATAATTGGACCAGGTAGGGGCGCTGCAATAGGTTTAGGGTAGGGCAACGCCCGATTACTAGTGTAATGTAAAACTAGTCTTCTTCGGGGATTTAATTACGTAAATAATTGTTTATGATTGCTACAGTGTGAGTTCCACTTGTGTGTGGCCATCCAATAAATGTAAAATCCTTCGATGTACAATCTTGACAGTAAAAACAATTTAATTTATAAGTGAGGAGCTGATGCCCGCGACTTCGTCCGCGTGGTTTGTTTTTTGTTTTTCCCGCGGGAACTCCTTAATTTTTCGGGACAAAAAGTAGCCTATGTCACTCTCCAGGTCCTCACCTATACAACAAAAAAATACCGGGCAAGTGCGAGTCGGACTCGCGCACGAAGGGTTCCGTACCATTATTAATAAATAATTAACTTTGTTAATGAACCGCAAGACTAACTTTGTTTGTAGAGGCTTATTGTTAATATCAAAAAAACTATGCTAGTTAGAGCATTGGCTATAGTTTTCCTGTAAAACATACGTAAATTTCTATTGACCATAGTTATTTCAAATTTTTCGATTGGTAAACTCCGGAGATAAGGGGAGGGGAACGGAATTTTTCAGACATTTTCCCCGATAAATCAAAAACTATCATAACTAAAAATAATTAAAAATCTGTTTTAGAATGTACAAAGTAAACCCTTTCATATGATACCCCACACAGTACAGTTATCTCACTTTTAAATTTCAACCCTCAGATTTTCCCCCCTTTTTAAATAAGAACAAAAATAATTTCCAATTTTTTTTAATTCCAGTGTCTTTGGGCCACTAATATACACAATTATCCCAAATTTTATGTCGATAGCTTCGGTTGTTACTGAAATAATCGAGTGTGACGGACGGACAGACAGACGGAGAAAGTCGCACCATAAGGGTTCCATTTTACCATTTTGGTACGGAACCCTAAAAAGAATTAGCGAAATTGGTCCAGCCGTTCACGCGTGATGCCGTGACAGAGGGCAATAGGGAGTCATTTTTATATATATAAAGATGAACTACTAGGTACTATCATAATATTCAGAGGAAAAGAGATAAACCTAATAGCATCTGGATTGGGTTATAACTTATGTAAATGTGAAATTAATTGCTTGTGTTTGGTTTATCAATAAATGTTCAATTAATTACGACATCATAAGTCCTTATCATAATAATTAATTTAATTGAGATTTACCTTCTTCAGTCATGACTATTGAAATATTTAGTTTGGTTTAAGATACAACTCAAAGATCACGCAATAATGTGGAGAAAATTATTCTTGTGCATTTTGTTCCTATACTTAGTGACAAACTATTCGGAATGTAGAAGACATCATGGGCATAAGCATAAGCATTCTAAGTGGGGTCATAAATGGAGATTGAATTCTACAGGGTCTTATTATCCTCATTCGTCGAAATATCCTTCATCTCACACAGGGTTATCTGGAATTGGAAGCTACAAACCTACGTATCCGACATCCCCAACTAGATTGTCTGGAACCGGATCTCATTACGAGCCTTCAAAATATCCTTCGTCTCATACTGGCTATGGAAATAATGTGCCTTCATACCCTTCGTCTCCAACTGGACTATCTGGAACCCGATCTTCGAATTATCCATCATATCAAACATCATCATCTGGATATGGAAAATATGGACCTTCATACCCGTCATCTGATACTGGACTGTCTGGAACTGGATCTCAGAAATACAGACCTAACTATCTCCCTTCTTCACCAGGGTATGGGCTTAGAAACCACACACACCCTTATTCTTCATTTGGGTAATCAGGAAATAAATTGTATGTAACCTAATAGTATAATAATCATATACTTAATATTATAAATGCGAAAGTCACTTTGTTTGTTGGTTTGTTGGTTTGTCCTTCAATCACGCCGCAACGGAGCAACGGATTGACGTGATTTTTGGCATGGGTATAGTTGAGGACCTGGAGAGTGACATAGGCTACTTTTTATCCCGGAAAATTAAGGAGTTCCCGCGGGAATAACAAAAAACTTAAACCACGCGGACGAAGTCGCGGGCATCAGCTAGTATAAAATAAATCAAAAGAGCACGAGTTGAAAAATCTTTTCACTCGATTGCAACACGTAACTTTTCATCCCACCTCAGCGAGGAAATGACATGACGTGAAAGAAAATGGTGCGCGCAAAGCAAATTAAAAAAGTACACCAAGAAGGTTACGAGTGTGAGTTTTTAACAAATTAAAAAAGGTTGTATGGAAATTCGGCACCATAGAGGTAGAAGTAAATAGGTTTTAATGATATTGTGAATTCACAAACTTCATAGACGAGTGATATTTACTAACGTGCATACGATGTTCTAAATTCAATGTACTTTATCCTCAAGAGGATAATAACGGCTTTGCATTCAGATATCGAAGATTAAAAATACTCTTTCCGAGATGGTGGGATGAAAAATATATTATCACGAGTTTCAGAAAGTGGATTTCCTGTAACAAGATTCCAATAATTTCTTAATTCACCAGAACGTTATTTATTTGGAAAAAGGTGTGCAGCAAACAAGAATGGGATAATAATAATCATTAATCATCAACGAGGTTTAGGAATAAGAACTTCTTATAGAAAAATACGTTTGATTATGAAAAGTAAATATTTGTAAATACCTTGGACTCTAGATACGTAATATATTTATTTATATTTATTTTAAATATTTTAGCGTGTGCACCGTTTTAAATCTATATTAATGATTTACTGCTACAGTAATAGTGTGTTATAATTATCCGTTCGGTTAATTTCTCTCTGCGCCTCGGGGATTAAATGAAGCCGTCAATTTTGCTTGTTATCACTGGTGATTATCATTGTGCTGATTTGGAACATTATTGTAGTCTGTGTATAAGAGTGTTGTTGAATGTTATTCCTACGAATCATAGTAATCATAAGGTATAGACTTAATAGCTAGTATTCTGTGCATACCTACTTATGGTGAATAAAGTTGACTGATTGATTAATTATTTTATTTATTTATTTGTTTATTTATTTATTAACACAACCAAATTCCTGGAGCGCAGAATATAAAACGCGGAAATAAACTTTTCATTTTAACAGTTAGGTATAGATTTCTTTATGAAGTCATTCTTTTTGGAAATTTAACGCTTAAGAGGATTAAAACGGAAAAAATCTATCCGTGAAAATTCGTTCCGTCTTAATAAGGTTTCCGGTTAAAAGAAAAGCGAATTTCAGGATTCTTCAAAATTCTTCGCTGATGTTCCAAACTACACCGAAGCGATGCTGGGGCGGGTCAGTTAGTAACAGATGATTCAAGTTTTTATTATCTTTCTAAACTTTGTGCTGTTATCGAGCTAGTTCCTAGCTAGCCTTCACGTGGCCGTTGTCTGTTGTCTCAAACAACACCGCATGTTATTCCGGGCCCGCGGGCTTTGGCTTTAGCCAAACTAGATACAACAATAAACTTTAGCGGCTAGGTTCAATGGTTGGATAATATTCAAACTGTTTATCAAACAGCAAACTATATTAAGCAGAAAGTTTGCTACCTGCCAGTTGCCTACTGTGGTAGATAATTTCTTTAGGTAAATTATCTTATGATGACGAGTAGATAGGTGACTGATGCTTAATATGAGTTCAGCCGCGTGGATTTAATCCTATGGGAAGTCTTTGACCTTACCAATGCATCATGAGTGATTATCATCAGTTGCAATACTATCTCGTATACAAAATTTTGTAGTTCAATGAATAATATAACTTCCTACTTCATAAATAAGCTCACAGTAATAATTATTAATTTCAAGGAAAGATAAACATAGAAGCCTTTTAGGCATAATGATTGTTGTACAAACTTAAACCATTTCTAGTACACAACTTCAAGCAACTTGGAAATAAACTTCTTAATAACTTATTACAGCAAAAAGGCATGCTCGATTTTATACCCTATTACGTTGATATATAGTTGCATTTCATGTGGTTGTCAATGTATATACAAAAAGCTACAAACTACTAAGCTTTATGAAATGGTGAGAACATGACATTTGTTGATTAAAACTGCATACATTTTCAAAGGAAATCCAAGTGAGGGACTTTGGCAGAGGTGGACTAAGCCCACCGGATGAGGCCCGAGGCGGAATCACTTGAGGCCCCTGGTTTTTTAATTTTAAGTTTAGGGAAGGCGGAGAGACCATCTCCCTTATTATGTAAAACCTGCTTCAATCATTGTTACAATCTCAACTGTTGTGACTTTGCTGAATTTATTTGTATATGGACAATGGATTTGAAAAGGAGTTAACCAATCGGAGTTGATTGCGATCGTTACACTGTAGCAATGACCCTCGAATATTGAAAGCAAACAGGAAAACAATACCTTACGTTCCGTACCGTCATGCATTCCACGGCTACAGCAAACTTAATTATATTATGAAAAATGCATAACAGTTTCAAATAGAGAGTGAGAGAGATAAAACTTTTTATTTATTTTACGAAGAACAATCTACAGGACTACCTTCTCAAGATAACTATTACGTATTAAGGATTTCTAAACCTTTGAAGAGGCCTTCTATATATTTAGGCCCGGAAAGTACCAGCCCTTTGGCTTAAATTTTAGTCCGCCTCTGGGATTTGGTTTACTAGTGTTATAAATGCTACCTTTGAAAAGATTGCAGCATTGTCGTTAACATGTCATACTAGTGCTAAAATAAACTATAATTATCGTAGAGAAGTGTGCTTTTGTGTATAAATTTTCTATTCTTGGAATACTTGGTTTGATTTGATTTCAATTTAAATTAAATGAAAATAGGTATACATTCAATCTGTGGATTTACGATAATTTAACGAAATTAATATTAGTCTGTTGGCAACATAGCATAGCTTAGTATGGAAATGCTTCATATTGTATACCTACTATTAGTATTATTCTATAGATAGGTAGATGGGTAGGTACCTACTTAAATATTATTTGAAGGGGTTCTGACACTAAATAGTATTATTAGTAGATTATTAACCAAGGGGATAAAGCAGTGTCTTCTGTCGCGGGTGACGATTTAAATCGCGAGTGTAGCGAGGGATTTAAGTTCACCCAAGACTAAGACAGCTTTATCACCGAGGAAAATACTCTACTTTTCGTACCATTTGCGAAAAAATTAACACAATAATAATATGAGATAAGCATTTAATAGAAATAATGACAATTAAAAGTAAAAGTTAACATTCGAAACATTGGTCCAATTATTGTTAGAGAGAGTTACATTTTTGTTTGGTACATTTATTGTTGATGAGTTGATTTGAGTTTTTCTCTGTTCTTGCGTCTGAAGAACTATTTAGAACATTAACTTATTTATAAAAATCAATTAAAATAAACTTAACGTATATTTGAAGAAAACAAAAACGCGGCAAATTCCTAGACTAATATTTTTTTGTCGGAAAAGCAAAGGCATCAAGCTCATACGGCCTCGTCGATTTTCGTAATTTTATTTAATAATCATAACTCATCGATATATATGTAAGTACTAGATGGGCCCTTTCATAGAAAAATGGCGGGCGACCAACTATGAGAGCGCGCTCCTATAACCTGTCATAAGCCTGTCTTTGCCCCCGTCGTAGCGCGATCACGGTCGCTCATCGTGTAGATAATTTGTTATTAAGTTAACATCTAAAGTCTTATTAGTTTGGCACTATATTATTTTTATTTTAAGGTAAGTGTTTCAATTCACAATTATACATTTCCAAGAAAACGTTATTTAGTCTTCCTATTTAATATTTTTATCCATTTCGCAATCATTTAATTTCCGCGGCAAACTGTATGATATATTTTTTTTACTAACTGGCCTTACGGCTTTGGGTTCCAGCCCTAGAATAGTCCAGTCCAGGGGGGTTACTGCCACTGCTTAAAGCAATATTATTATGTTATTGTTGCGACAAATCCTACCATCACGTCCCAAAAATAAGCTTATTAACACAATGTTTTCCTGAGCAGTTTTGTGACGTCGCGATGCAAATCATTCATTCAATTCGTACCACCAAGTGTTTTTTGAGAGCTAACATTCTTGTTTTACGTAGGATTTACGTCACATTTAGCAATCATAAAACAGTTACTTTCTTGCGACGGATCAACGACGGATTGACTTTGTAAACAAAGAAATAGGAAATTGTGAGGTGTTTCAAGTGAATATTCTACTGCATTAAACTAAGATAATGAGATATAACTTTATAAAAGTGAGTTATAGAATTTTCCAAAAGGTATTAAATTGAAGAATCAGGCACCCAGGGCAGTGAAGGGGGCTATGCTTGGAGTATTCCTAAGTGCTCAAATCAGAAATGAGGAGATCCGTAGATTACCTACGGATTTAATACTTCGAAGAACCGACACCGACAGACGTTTGGGTCGCACGGTGCTTGAATTTCGGCCTTACTGGAAAGCTCAGCTAACCCAACGCAGACGATCTCAAGTATGTAGCTGGGAGCCGCTGGAAGCTAGCAGTACAAGACCGTGCCCTGTGGAGATCCAGGGTAGGGGTACAACAGTTAATACCTACCTAGTTGAAGCCGACCTCACAAGCAATTACCAGAAGTTTCTACAGATACAACTAGACATTCTCTGCCAAGGCGGGGGAGATGACGAGGCATGCATCATCGAAGAGCGGTACCTAGGACTCTGCTCTAAGCTCAGGAAGCTTAAACGTACAGCGGAGCAGGAGGGACTTTGCGCCAGTTCTACATGTGTCAAGCAGCGGGTTCATCTTCCTCCCAATATCATCAAGCCCTATGATGGGAAGGACATAAGTGGATACAAGCAGTTTATAGATTTGTTCAGTACAGTGATCAACAAAGATAATTTATCTGTTTATCTATCTATCTATCTTGTTGTATTTACCTACTGTTAAAAAGCTCACAGTTTGAATGATATTGTAAGCCGTATTAAGCAGCATACATCAGCTTTAGAAAACTTGACACAACCCGTTGTGCAGTGGGGACAGGATATAGGTATATAATAGCACCATTGAGTTCGAAGTTGACAATCCCAAGACATCAGTTAAATGGTGCTCTAGTACTCAGTAACTTGATGATTAAAGTTTCTTATATATTTCCAGATATTAAAAACATCAGCTTATTTAATTATGGTGGCATGGCCCAGATTATTTACAAAATAAGAGTAGGTACTTATAAGTAATTTATATTTGTTTATAATTGAAATTCCATTACAACAAAACTGATACCTAGTGCAAATTTAAGTGTTTGCCCGAGTAATATTGATAGTCTTGATCTTTTATCTATCTATACAAAATATTCAAGTTTATTATAAATTGCAGCAAGTCTGTTACATGGTGAGATGTGTTAACAAATGTAAAGGAAATTCCTTCAATACAGGTTTCATCTCTGCAATGGAAATGAAGAATTCATTAGGTACATACCTATAGTTATAAAAGGACTGCAGTATATTTACTTCAGTGATGAAATAAGATGCTTGCAGAAAGGACAAAATGTAACATCCCACTTATAGCCCTTACATCCTTTTTTAGATAAAGTTGGTTTGATAAGAATAGGTCCATGACAGGGCTATATCCAAGGTGGTAGTGCTGCTAGTGGATGATGACACTACCTTATACAATGTAGTTAGCTTCTTGTAGGACTTCTGAAGTGTGTAGGTCCAGCTTCACTGGTCTACAATGCCAAAAGAGCCACTATATTCTTGTTAAAATATTAAGCTAAGGTTTAGGTTAGATTAAAGTCCTAAGCATAAAATATATGTACTTAGTAATATATCATGAAGTAATGTTATTTTGTTACCTTTAGTTAATTTACTAAGGTTATTTACTTTCTTTTGTCATGTTAAGTTTACTAACTTCTACAACTGCTTATGTATCCATTGATTGCTAGTGTGAACTAACTTTCACAATTTATACAGTAGCCGTTTATTTTTCTATTGAATTAGCCACTATGACTTATTATATTATTGTTTTTTAAAATACAGTGTCTCATCAAGTAAAAAAAGGTCTTTTTGATGTAATTTTAATATACTGTAACTCATATTATATTTTATACAGAATTGATTTATATACTTGCTTGATTTAACATTTCATACATGTACCTATTGTAATATCATTGTAGTAACTTCAAGTTTGAATTAACATGTCGTTCTGTGCTCACCTTATTAAAATAAATAGCTATTTCAAGTATAATGATTTAATTTCATTAACAAACAAACCTAACTTCAACAGTAACTAGCTAAAGCCCGCAACTTTGCCCGCATGGATGAAGGTTTTTTGGCTCCTGCAGGAACTATTTAATTTTCCAGGATAAAAAGTAGCCTTTGTGTTATTCCAGACTATAATCTACCTCTGTTTCAAATTTCATCAAGATCCGTTCAACCGTTCTGGCGCAATTGAGTAACAAGCATCCACCCATCCATCCATTTTATAATATTAGGTATGTATTAAAATAATACTGCCTCGTTGGTCTAGTGGTTAGCATAGTCGACTGCGGATCACGAGGTCCTGGGTTCGATTCCCGGTCGGGCATAAAAAGTTAGGTATTGGGTTTTTCAATTAAGAAATTCTCAGTGCCAGCCCGGAGTTGGAAGTTGGCGGTGTTTCACCCCCGTGCCTCGGAGAGCACGTTAAGCCGTCGGTCCCGGTTATTATCACTAACATGATAATAGTCGTTAAAGCCCGCCAACCCGCATTGGAGCAGCGTGGTGGGTCTAAGCTCTAATTCCCCCTCTCCTATGAGAGTGGAGGCCTGTGCCCAGCAGTGGGACGTTAATAGGCTGTAGTGATGATGATGATGATGATTAAAATAATTCAAATGAAAAAGTATATGTAAAAATCGATATATTTATTATATATGTATACATAGCAGTTAACTTTAAATTTACAATAACTAATCTAGTCACATTTGACTAAACATAAACTGATTTAAACTATAATTTTCAGTTAAAAGTTTCACGTGACTGAGGATATCCATTGAGAAAAGCAATGATGATTTTATTGGATGCCAGGCTCCAGACTCGCTTGACTCGCCTGAGGCACATTATACGAATTTGTATGTTTGCACTCGAAATATGCCCTTAGCGGAATGCCCTTATTCAACAACTCTGTGCAAGACGGCAGCATTTATAGTTCTGGAAATAAACATAATACTCAATTCAATTTAATAACATAAACATTTATTTATTACTAGCTGATGCCCGCAACTACATCCGCATGGATTGAGGTTTTTTGGTTCCCGCTGGAACTCCTTAGTTTTCCGGGATAAAAAGTGCCTAAGTGCTATTCTAGATTATAATCTATCTCTGTGCCAAATTTCAGCCAGATCCGTTTAGCCGTCGGGGCGTGATTGAGTAACAAACATCCATCCATACATCCATCCATCCAAACTTTTGCATTTATAATATTTATTTGATACTTGTTAGATTGTTAAATTCATATCAAACTTGTTTTCATAAAAATAAAAAACTTATTATTTTATATTATTATTAACTAGAAGATGCCCGCGGATTTGTCTGCGTGGATTAAGATATTTGATTCCCACTTGAATAAAATTATGTCCTTTTGTCCTACACCTATGTCCTTCCCTGGGATACAACCTACCCCTGTACGAAATTTCATCAAAATCGGTTGAAGGGATGAGCCGTGAAAGCATAGCAGACAGACAGGCACACTTTCGCATCCATACTTATATTGTTATAAATGAGAACTTATTTCTGTCTGTCTGTCCATCTGTCTGTCTGCTACGTCTTCTCGGAAAATTCCGGAAGTTCCTGCGGGACTCGAAAAAACTTAGTCGACGCGGACGAAGTCACGGGCATCATCTAGTTAATAATATTAGTATGGATAGTGTTGAAGGTTATGTAAATGATAAAAGCGCTTGCATTTGACTTGCTCCAGCTATGCTTAGGACTTTTAATTTATTATTCTTCAAAGGAGCAATCACCGAGTTTCTTGCTGGCTCTTGTAAAAAATGGCATTACAAGCCAGTGGTAGATTCAACCAATGATTCAAAAGCACTTGTAAAAGTTTATTTGAATGAAAACGTTTGTATTTTGAATTATTGTAATGTTGTGTGTATATTATTGTTTATTTTTCTTCGACATCTGCTGCAAAAAGCACACAAACCACTTGAAATGCACTATGTGCACTTCTGCATCACAAATCCAGTCCGATCTTCACGCGTAGCGCCACAATTTTACTAATATTTTTTGTTTTATCCAAGAAAGCAATAAACTCACAATAATTAGACTTAGGTACTCGAGGCCCGACATATTATATAATTATAAAAGTTATAAAATATTAAATAACCTCAAATTTCAACTATTATTTATTTACTTTTACGTGCCTTGTTTGACATTTGACATCCGTTTCGTTTTACACAACGTAAAAGAAACATATACATTGTCGAGTTAATTTTTATCCTTTAGAAAAGTGCAACCAAACAAATATTATTTGGTTTAAAATAATTAATAATAATACTAAGAAACTTTTTGTTATTTATTTTACTTTATAAAGGTAAAATAACTTTGTAAAGTTATACTATTTAATTAAAAAGGTATCGGCTCTGTGTTATTTTATGCATGAAATGAAACACGATGAGACGAGATAGCGCTATAGAAAAAATATAGCTACATCTCGCTTACTCTGAAAGTAAGGAATAGACAATGATATGAGTATCATTCGTTCTTTGGCAAGAGTAAAACCATAATAGTTTTGTAGGGTCATGGTAGCTTTCTCAGTAAGATTAGAAAGAGATTGAAACAAGATGTGCCTGTATCATAATGGTTTTCTAAATGATGATAGTAACCCCCCAGTACGATAAAAAAAATGCAACCAAGATTAGTTAATGCATAGATGGGCAGAACGGACAGTAGGCATTAATAGCTTCCGAGACGCAATATTATGCTATTGTAATAATATGATAAAATTAGTTATTGACGTGAGTTTAATGTTTAACAAACTTCAATAAATAAAGGGTTTTTATTTATTAAAGTTGATAATTTTTATTTTGTACTAGCGAATGCCCGCGACTTCGTCTGCGTGGTTTGAGGATTTTAGATTCCCGCGGGAACTCCTTAATTTTCCGGGATAAAAAGTAGCCTATGTGCTATTCCAGACTATAATCTATCTCTGTGCTAAATTTCAGCCCGATCGGTTCAGCCGTTGGGGCGTGATTGAGTAACAAACATCCATACATCCATCCATCCAAACTTTCGCATTTATAATATTTATATTATTATATTATATATTATATATTATTATATTATTATTTTTGATTTGATTGATTGATATTTGATGAAAAATAAATAGTTAATTCAAAATTCAGAATTTTATTATTTCGTTGAACAAAAGTTGTTCAGTACCTATTATGTACAGCTACCTACTTAAAAGTGTTTATTACTTAATCGTATTTTTAAATGCACACTGTGTAAGTGATTTATCTCAAAATAACTTTTAATATTTCTTTTGATGACAAGTAGCATACTTAGAAATGTATAAAATAAAATAATTTCAAATGAAGTATTTTTCTGTGACTCGATCCATTAGTACTCTTTCACCTCTCCCATTCCAACCCCTTTTTATTATAATAGTACTAATAATTATTTTTGAATTCTTTCATTTGCAATAAGGTTTGGCGAGGATTATTTTAAACTGTTTTAGCTGTTATTATTTTAAATTTCAAGTTTTTTGCATTAGTAGTTACCGAATTATGCTAAGTGTGACGGACATTCATGTCGCACCACAAGGGTTGTTTTCTTATCATTTTGGTACGCAACCCTAAAAATGACTTTATTTCTGTCAATTTTTCAACAAAACTTCAGTATCAACAATTAACAAATAATTAAATTAAAAAAACCCACGACGAACTGCAGCGCCCCATTGTGTGGACTTTGACCTTTAAATATATCTAAGAACCTTCTCACAAGCTATATATATCTAATGCAAAAAACCGCATAATAATCGGTTCAATGGTTTTCCAGGAAACTGGTAACAAAAAAGTGGTAAAAATAACAACGTCATACTAACATTTATCGTTTACCTCAGAGAGTACACTCATGTAGGTATTATTTTCGACAAGCGCATCTGTACTAATCTATGATCGAGTCATACGTTTTCAAGATGGCGCATATGTTGCAAGCAAGTTCCCGCTTTTCAGACTAGATGGCGTTGTTAAACATAAGTCCACATTCTTTGTTCGACAGGGCCCGTCTATGTAAATTGAGGTCGTTGTCATAACTGCATAATAAATGCGTATTCCTTTTTCAAAAAGATGTTTAATGCTTTATATACAAACTCCATGGTGTAAACACAGATGTAGTTCAGTATAAATTTCGGTAAGTAGGTAGGTATTCCAAATTTAAATAACATTCTCCTCCTAGAGGATGAATGAAATTCAGTACAATTTTCTTTCCCTGTTTTTAACAGATTAAAAATGTCTATTGTTATGTTCGCTTTTTGTGGCATAGAATGTCACTTTTTTGAGCAAGTGGTACGAAAAATATATTTTTTGTTTATGTTTATATAAAATGTAGAGACGATAAAATAATTGCGTATGAAATTGCTCGGCTTATCACTGAATTTGTCTTAACTGTCTTGTCACTTAAAATCCAAAACTATGTTTCCTTGTAATTTTGTACAACTTTAAGATCTGTTTAAAAATAAAATCTAAATCTATCATAACTAATCACTAGACAGGATGCGGTGCAATCCTAGATTAGAGTTTTTGAAAACTTTTAAAATTATTCCTTGTCGTATCGACTGCCTCGTTCGTCTAGTGGTTAGCATGTTTGACTCCGGCTGACGAGGTCCCGGGTTCGAGTCCCGGGTCGGGCCATAACAAGTGTTGGGTTTTTCTGACTAGAAATTCTCAGCACTAGCCCGGAGTTAGGAAGTTGGCGGTGTTTCACCCCCGTGCCTCGGAGAGCACGTTAAGCCGTCGGTCCCAGTTATTATCACTAACATGAAAATAGTCGTTAAAGCCCGCCAACCCGCATTGGAGCAGCGTGGTGGGTCTAAGCTCTAATTCCCTCTCTCCTATGAGAGAGGAGGCCTGTGCCCAGCAGTGGGATGTTAATGGGCTGAAGTGGTTGGTGGTGGTGGGGGTATAAGCCAAACACTATTGATAAGTACCTAAGGACGCTCTTAAAAACTAAGCGATGTTTCAATATCAGGATAGATACTGATAAACACAGTAAATCCTCTCGGTCATCTATAAATCCCGTTTAAATATCGATAGCTCATCGAATAGCATGCATTATAGTCCCTATTTCAGTTCTGATAATTTCAGCCTAATGGCTCATTACCGTGCTAATTTACAGTGGCACTATGGCTGCCTCTTAATTTATAGTTACATGTGCCATAAGCCTATAAATTGATGCAACGCAAGGTATATGATGATTATAAGGTATTTATTTCCACCATTGTATTATTTTATATATATATGTATTTATGACTTGAGAATAATTTTAAAAAATTAACAAAAAGAAGAGTTTTATAAATATGCCGTGTTTACCTACCTACGTACGTATCTGTCTGTTGCATAGACCATGCGAATTAACAGATTTTTAACCGACTTCCAAAAAAGGAGGAGGTTCTCAATTCGGAGCGTTTTTTTTTTTTTTTTTTTATCCACTACAAGTTAGCCCTTGACTGCGATCTCACCTGATGGTAAGTGATGATGCAGTCTAAGTTAGGGGCATGGCAGTTATATTAAACCCATACCCCTATTCGGTTTCTACACGGCATCGTACCGGAACGCTCAATCGCTTGGCGGCACGTCTTTGCCGGTAGGGTGGTAACTAGCCACGGCCGAAGCCTCCCACCAGGCAAATTTTTTAATGTATGTCGGTGCATATCTCCGTGGTTTCTGAACCGATTTGAAAAAAAAAAAATCTATCAGTCGTTAGAGGTAGCTCTCGAGGTGGTCACACAAAAAATTCTGACTCCAAATCCTCAACCCTGACACTAAAAAGTGAAAAAAATTTTTTTTTCCAGAAAACCGACTTCCAAAGCCACTGTACAGTATAAAATAATTTTGATTTCTACCCACTATGTTGAAGCCGGGCGGTTATAACAAGGATAAGCAAAGTTGACGCATCAGACTCGCCCGACTTCAACATAGTAGGAAGAAATCAAAATTATTTTTTACTTTACAGTGGCGTTGGAAGTCGGTTTTCTGGAAAGAATTTTTATATTGTTTGAAAGGTGACTAATCAAGTCACCTTTCAAACACGCAATTTAATCGCAATCGCGATTGCCCTTGATGATACGGCATTTCAGAAAGGGTCACTTAAATGTAATCATAAAGTTACAATTACAAAATCAAACCGTTTATTCTGACATTATTATTAGCTGGTAGGTTTTCCAACCGACTTCAAAAAAAGGAGGAGGTTCTCAATTAGACTGTATTTTTTTTTTTTAATGTTTGTTACCTCAGAACTTTTGACTGGGTGGACCGATTTGGATGATTCTTTTTTTATTTGAAAGAGCATACTTCCCATGTGGTCCCATATAAATTTTATCGAAATCGGTCGAGCGGTTTTTAAAATATCAACAATAAAATAAAAACTTTGTATAGCGTGTGCTTGTTGTTGTAAAGTTGGCGCGGGAGTTTGAAGTCGGTTGTTTAAAACGTATTTTTTATATTAAATTATTATACAAATTACTCTCGATAATCAATCTTTATGAAATTCGTATGGATTTATAATGCCATATCACTTTTATAATCTTTATAATAGATATGCACAACAATAATATCTCTATAAATCAATTAAATATCAGTTTTAAAAATATTCAACAGAATCACGCACCAATTTACCGTATCCCCCGTTCTAATCTCTATTAAAACCAAATGGCGGCGGCCGACTCGCACAGCAACCACAGACTACATGACAATCACAGATTATACTATAACACCACAGATTTGTGCATAGCACGGATAGCACGCATCACAGAGCTATAATGTGGCATAGATTAATTATGTCGTGCTATATTATTATGATTCAAGAAAATATTATGTCCAGCTGTTTCAATGCCATCAGCTCTTTTCTAGGTAACAGCATTAAAAAGGGCAGTCAGGCAGTCATCTAGTATCGAGTGGTTTTAAAGTCAGTATCAATTGTAGTTAGTGTCATAAATTAAAAGCTTTATTTTTTACCTACTCATTTCAATATTACTTACTAAATTCTAACAAGCCTTATTTATATTAAATTTTATCGTATTATCTACCACAACTTATTGTACTTCGAGTCGAGAGAATCTCCTCTTTCGGCTTTCACAAAAAGACCTAAGTATCAGAGTTTGAAGCTAGGGCCTGCAATTTTTGCATCGTCAATGATAACACTAGCTGATGCCCGCGACTACGTCCGCGTAGATTGAGGTGTTTTGTTTCCCGGGGAACTCCTTAGTTTTCCGGGATAAAAAGTAGCCTATGTGCTATTCCAGACCATAATCTATCTCTGTGCCAAATTTCATCCAAATCCGTTCAGCCGTTGCGGCGTGATTGAGTAACAAACATTCATCCATCCATCCATCCATACATCCGTCCGTACGTCCATCCATACATCCATCCATACATCCATCCATCCAAACTTTCGCATTTATAATGTTTATTTGATTTTCTAGGGCTTTTTCAAGTTAAACCATCAAAGACTTTTGAGTAAGTAATCAAATCCGACCTTTTTCTTCAAAGTTGCCTATAATTCAATATCATCCATACATCCATCCATCCAAACTTTCGCATTTATAATATTTATTTGATTTTCTAGGGCTTTTTCAAGTTATACCATCAAAGACTTTTGAGTAAGTAATCAAATGCGACCTTTCTCTTCCAAGTTGCCTATAATTCAATATTTAAGGACGTCTATTGAATTTTCTATAATTGGTTTTAGCTAAAACATCGAACTGGCTGAATGGAACGTAATTAACTTTTTAATTAACCTAAATCCCATTTTTCCATTTAGGGTTCGTTAAGAGAATTTAAAGAAATAAAGGTGTCGTTATGTTGATCCTTGGTGCAGTAAGCGCCGAATAAATGGGTTGGGTCTTCTAATACACTTAAAAACGGTTTGGGCTTTGAAAAAAAAGGCTGGTTCTTTAGCTAAGCTTTTTTGAAATACACACATAATATAACACACGTGGAGGATTACTCTTATACATTTAAAATACTAACGGCTGGTTTCTGAATTAAGCATTCAAGGAAAAACAGCAAGCTCCAACTCTCAAACCTTACACAATATCAATTAAGAAACAAAAATTTGCTTAATTAGTCCTTAAGTAGTCTTTGAGACGACTCAACATGAAATTCTCAACTCAGAAACCGGCCGTAAGTTTGGTTTGTAGATGTCTTGGTTTGTCCCTTAATCACGTCGCAACAGAATAACGGATTGACTTGATTTTTTGCATAATTGAGGACCTAGAGAGTAACATAGTCTATTTTTTATCCCGGAAAATCAAAGAGTTCCCGAGGGATTTTAAAAACTAAATCCACGCGGACGAAGTCGTGGGCTAGTGTAGGAATAAGTGTGAGTTAATATTTTAGTTCACATTGACTATAAAACGGTCCTACTCGGATTTATAATTCAAGCCGCAATCAGCCATTCACTATACACCAAGCGCAGCGTTAGACGACCCCCCACAAGCGGAACAGGGGATACGGACGATCAAGACTGCATCATCACTTACCATCCGGTGAGATAGCAGTCAAGGGCTAACTTGTAGTTGATGAAAAAAGCAAGTAGCCGGAAGCCCCTGCAAGCAAGCGGCACAAGACCTTGTCCAGTGGAGAGTCATACAGGAGAACTTCGTCCAATAGTGGACGCCCATCAGTTTATACTGATGTGTTTCATCTATACGAAGACGTTATATTACTAAACTATGCTTATACGTCTTCGTATAAGCATACCTAGTTATTTATACGTCTAGCTGATGTCCGCGATTTCATTCGTGTGGAATAAGTTTTTTTTTATCCCCACGGGAACTTAAAAAGTAGCCAATATTGTCACTCTTCAGGTCCTCAACCTATACTCATGCAATAAACAACGTCGATCCATTGCTTTGTTGCGGCATGACTGAAGTACAAACCAACAAATCAATAAATTGGTTTATTAATAAACACACTTTCGAATTTATAATATTAGTATGACTTAAATTTTTAACCGACTTCCAAAAAAGGAGGAGGTTCTCAATTCGGCGCGTATCTTTTTTTTTTTTTTTTTAATGTATGTCGGTGCATATCTCCATGGTTTCTAAACCGATTTGAACAATTTTTTTTTCATTGGTTAGAGGAAGCTCACAAAGTGGTACCATAAAAAATTCTGACTCCAAATCCTCAATCCTGATGCTGTAGGTGTACCGAACTACATGAAATCATCAAAACTAGTGAGTTAGAAAATTTTGATGGTGAATTCATATAGTAGGTATCAAGTCACGTGTATACGATACAACTCTGAGTCCCAAATCCTCAACCCTGATATCCTTACAGGGTACAGAACTCCTTAAAAATAGCGATTTAGGATTTTTTTATGGTGAATTCATATTGTAGTCAAGCAACGACTTTATACTTAAACCCAAATCCCAACTCCTCAATTCTGATGCTGCAGGGTACTGGATTAAGAGTAGGTACACTAAAAAGTTAAAAATAAAAATTCTTTTCAAAAAACCGACTTCCAAAGCCACTGTAAAGTAAAAAATAATTTTGATTTCTACACACTATGTTGAAGTCGGGCGAGTTTAACAAAGATAGGCAAAGTTGACGCGTCAGGCTCGCCCCACTTCAACATAGTGTGTAGAAATTAAAATTATTTATAATGGAAAATTTACAGTAGAGTAGAGAGAAACTGCGTGGCTACATAACATTACCTACCTTATTAGATACAAACACTATTATTGTTAATCGACCACCAACTGTGCTTGAAAGTGGCACCACACAGTGATGCTATTCTACAATGGTACTTACTACTTAGTCCTATTATATAAAAATTTATCATGTTATCAGCAAGTACATTTAATTAAATTACAACACAATATGGACTCTGACAGTAATTATAACTTTTCAAAAAAGTATAGTGTGTTTAAATGACTAGGCTATAGAAAAAATTGAAATGGTTAAATATCTAGTTGATGCCCGTGACTTCGTCCGTGTGGATTTTAGTTTTTTAAATCCTCAGGGGACACCTTCATGTTCCGGGATAATAGCTTATAATAAGCCTTCCATGGGATGCAACCCGATGCAAATCTTTTTGCCCAATTTCTTCAAAATCGGTTGACGAGATGGAATGTGGAAACTTAGTAGACGGACACACATGGATTCCACTTAAAAAAAATCTATAGAAACGTATCTAAGAGTGGCTACAACGAAATACTTAAGTATTCTTCCAATATTTGGTCCATACGTAACGTGAGGACTTTCAAGTTTTTCCACCCGCAGGGGAAATCCTATGCTCTGTCAATCCGCAGTGTAATATCACCTGCACAAAAGGCTCGTAGCCGGGAGGTGCGAAGAGATTTGCTGCCAAATTGGAAGGCCCGACACTAATCGGCTTACGGCGAGTGCGATTGTGAATGCAACAATCGGAATCGGACTGACAACTTTTGACTCTGAGTTAATACTTGATTATGCATCTCCTAAAACATATTGTAACACCAAAGTACATGTTATTTTGCAATAAATAAATAAATCCTAAATTTTAAAATTCAAGCATAAGACTAATTTTTTTTTCCGACTTCCAAAAAAGGAGGAGGATCTCAATTCGGCGCATATATTTTTTTTTCTAGAAAATATGAGTTCCAAGCGGATGATGCAACGTCAATATATGGACTTCACCTAGTGGTGAAAAAGCTTGGCACTCATAAATGGATTAATTGTTTTGGCAATTTCGGCTACAATTTTTGACGTAGTGCTCACACAACCCCACTAGTCGTTGTGCCAATAGTCTCGGGCTATAATTATTTGTTTCAATTGATTTTCAAATCTATTTCCACGGGAGAAAAGTCGATAATGGTTTGGCAGTGAAAAATGCGCTACCCTGTGCTTCTCCAGATATTGCGCCAGTCCTTAGACTGTCACCTGTACTACCTATTACCTATTCTGTACTGTTACTGTAGGTTGGTAGCTAGCCATAGCTTTGGCCTTCCACGGTCCACCAGAACACTACATGCAAAAACACTAGGTACATATTCCAGACATGCTCCTAGTACATAGGTCCAAGGGTCTTTCCAGTGTACTTCCGTGCGTCCACCATTCAATTAGGTTCAACGTAATCCGCTTACGGTCGTCACCGACGTGGATGAGACCGGATTAATTATGTAAATTGAAGTTGTTTTTGCCACCGGGCCTACGGAATTTTGAAACCTAAATAACTTTGAAGCAAATTGGACTAAATCACGATTTTCAGGCATTTACTTTCCTCTAACAGGCCTCTTTCTCCTTCCTATTTCTCATATAAAAATAATAAGTGAGTGTAGGCAAATCGTAAATATCAATTATCATCAATCGATAGTAATTTCTATAATAAATCACATTTACGATTTGCCTACATTAGTAGGCACCTACCTACTGCTGTTTCAAAAGGGTTTTGAAAAAAAATCAAAAGGTTTTTTGATTTCACTTGGATACCCGGACTATTGAAAACATAATTCTTTAAAATTATTTCGCCTTTATATTTTCAACAACTTGAAGTCAACAACACAAGTAGTCATAGCAAGTTGATAAAAAATGCTATGCAATAGCTTTACCGCGGCCGTCTCCGAGTGCCACACGTCTTTTTATAACTTTTAATTTTCTTCAGATATTTTCCTACAGGTAAAGCCATAAGATAAGCTCAATCTACAGTTGTTGCTGAGTAGGTATAACTAAATTTCTCATCGAAATCTCAAAAAATCTTAGGGACTTTTTATAATCACGCAATTCACATAGTTTGTATGAAAATCTTATATCTTTTATCGCGGGAAAACATAAAACGGACGGATGAAGCCGCCAGCTATAACAGTACAGGATAGCACCTTCAGTACTTATTAATTTTATTACTGCAAATATGATTTCAGCATAGCCGATATCAGATTAATTTATGTAAATTAATATTGTTTTTGCCTCTGTGCCAACGAAATGGTATTTCAATAGGCATGATGACTGATTTTGAAAAATGGGCAAATTATGTTCGGAAGTATCGATTTCGAAAAAATATCTTATTTCAGCAGAAAAATAAGGTTTGGTAGGAATTGGCATTTGAAATTAAAATTTTAAAATTCACGCCAAAACGCTCGGCGGTGTCATGGCGTCGTTTGTGACGTCACTATTGTTTTTACCAATGTACTCTGTGCAGTGTGCAGTAAACAATAGTGAGATTGTCAAAGCTCGAAAACAAACAATTTTGACGTCATTCGCTCCTTGAGTTTCATCAAATAGGGCGGATTGCTGTATTTTATAGTTTTATTTTATCAAAATAAATAGCAATCTCACACGAAAAAGAAAAATAAATAGGTTTTTATAATCCATGAATCCTAATTCATTAGATAAATTCATAATTTCGTTGATTCTAGGTTACTGTCATCATGCCTATTGCGGCATAATTAATAAAGTGCCGAATTGTTCGACCCGGGCGTTTGTGATGGATGATACAAATCATTGCTAATTGCCCTCTGATAATGAAATTGCAACGCTACTCTGCATCGTGGACGCGAATTCCTTTCAAATTGAAAATTAATTTGATTTTTATTTACTAAAGTACTATGATAATGACGTATAGGTTTGGGGACGGAAACGTGGACACTGGTTGGCCGTCCACAAATTTTATTAATATTATCTATAGTTACTTATATTATAAATGCGAAAGTTTGGGTGGATGGATTGATGTTTGTTACTCAATCATGCCAGAACGACTAAACTATAATCTAACTCTGTGCCAAATTTCATCCAGATCCGTTCAGCCGTTCTGACATGATTGAGTTACAAACATCTATCCATCCATCCAAACTTTCGCATTTATAATACTAGTATTGATAATCTGACTGGCTGATTACAAATTACTTATCAACGTGCAGTTCAAACCACTGGACTTAGAAACTTGGTATTTTACACGTAGGTTTTCACAACAACACAGAAAGAATTTCCAGAAATTCCATGGTCCATCAAGTTTAATATATTTGATTCAAGATCAACGCGGTTTCGATTTATTAGAATATCGTTATCCCTCATTTCCTTCCCCTCTATTAGTCGTAGGATTTCATTAGGTGGCGGATCCCCAAAATCGTTTAAGGTTTGCTTCTTTTTCTCCAAGGAATGAGCATGAAAGGTGGATTTGATGCTAATTGAAAGGAGGGGAGAGCATCGATTATGTATTTAATCAATTTTATATTAAGTATACGTAATGAGTAGCTTGATGATTTATGCACTGGTTTTTTAATTATTCTATCAAGGGAGGGTTTCTTTATGAAAGGAATATTTCAATAGTAAGTAAGTTTACAATCTAATAGTATAGATAAAGAATTCTAGTAAAAGAAAAGGGATGCTGAAGTCAAAAATGGCAACGGGAAGCAATTTGAAAATATTTCAAAAACTGATTTGAAACAATCGGTTGCCCTTTCTTCTAGATTGGAGTGGTATTGCGGACCCGCTCTGCGGTTACCCTGGGAGTGTTGTGATTTCACAGAATGCATTCTCGCGCCACTGTGTGACAGTGCGGGGCAATTCCGGATAGTGTGCGCTGGTGGATAAGAGAGCGGCAATGTGCTAGCACCTTAAGTGCCAATGTGTTGGATCAACCCGCCTCAAGATCGAGCGCTTGTAAAATAGGTACAATTTTAATACTTATTATTATAAATGCGAAAAAGTGTTAGTTTCTTAAAGAGTTCTAAAAAACTACTAATAGCTAATAAGACAAAACATATCTACACTTACCGAAAATATCTTTACCGTTTCCGAATAAGATGAAAAATCCAGATTTTGCGAAAGTGTGTTTGTTTGTTTGTCCTTCAATCACGCCGCAACGGAGTCACGGATCGACGTGATTTTTGGCATGGGCATAGTTGAGAACCTGGAGAATGACAAAGGCTACTTTTCATCCCGGAAAATCAAGGTGTTCCCGTGGGAATCAAAAAACTTAAAACACGCTGACGAAGTCGCGGGCATCAGCTAGTATTTTTATAATTAAAAAAAATAGGCTCATTGTGTTTGTTTCACACAGATTAAGTATCTAAAAAACACGTATTGAATAAAAATGGGAAGGTGATTGTATAAATAATTTTCAAATAAAATGCTTTTAAAATGCAAAGAAATATCGCTTAAATTCTCAATATACGCGGTCCAATAGAAAAATCGACTAAGGTCGACTTGTTCCTTACTGCTCTTCAGTTTATCAAGAAGATATCCCAGGCAAAACGAAGATAATATAAGCAAAACGATCGTGTTGCTCTACGTGCTAGAACAATGAGCTCGATAGAACATTGAAATTCAGACGCCTTGCGGCTAACGTAGCTTATATTATTCGCAGCTTTCAGACAATTTTCGCGGCAGCTATCTGGAGAGCTTGTTATTTTAATAGGATTGCGAAATAGTTTAACATATATTATTAATAGCTGATGCCCGCGACTTCGCGTGGTTTAAGTTTTTGTTATTCCCGCGGGAACTCCTTAATTTTCCGTGATAAAAAGTAGTCTAGCTCACTGTCCATGTAATGTACTCAACTATATCGATGCCAAAAATCACGTTGATCCGCTCCACGTTTGTTTGTTGACAAAACAAATAACAAACACACTTTCGCATTTATAATATTAGTATCCCACCACGACTACAGCCCATTAACGTCCCACGTCCCACTGCTGGGCACAGGCCTCCACTCTCATAGGAGAGAGGGAATTAGAGCTTAGACCCACCACGCTGCTCCAATGCGGGTTGGCGGTCATAATATTAGTATGATGATAATTAAATGAGTACCCTAAGTTTCTTTAGTTATCTAAATAATTATTGGATAGAACCGTTACTTTGCGGAAGTCTATGGTAATGAAAGAATAGAAGTTAGTAGACAGGTAGGTAGGTAGAAGGATTAGAGCGACTTAAACTTCTAGTTCTTTCATCTAACTATATGTTGATGCTTTTGAATCATCAAGTTAATCTTGTGTCACGCGACCGGAAAGAAACGCTGAGAAACACGACAGTCGCTCGTTTAGGTATAAGTAAGTAGTTTGCAGTTTCGCGTATGGTAATCGCTCTTTATGATCGCAGATTATCGATTGAATATAATATTATCGGTTGATTGATCGCTTTCTTCGCGAGTATACATACAAAATTCATAGCATAGTAATTATTAATCTCTTTTAGAAAACTTTTTGATGCGTGTTCAAGAAACAGTAATGACGTATCAATCTATAGATTTAAAAGGTAAGCGGGGTTTTTAAACGCGAGTGAGCGAGCTAGGGAAAACTGCATAGAAGCACTCTCACCTATAAAGAGTAGCGGAGAACCGAGCAAAAAGTGTTTAAAATGAGTGGGCAACTGTCAAAAGTCTTTGTTATTGGAAGTAAACCTATTTTTTTAGTCAACGACCTCTATTTAAATAGACCGGCCCTGTGAAACAAAGAATTTGGACTTATTTTACTAACGCCATCTGGTATGAAAAGCGGGACAGCGCTATGGCGGGGACAAGGGGAGGCTTACAGGTGAGGGGCATGCCCTACAAGTCGGACGCCCAACTTTTTTCAATGAAAGGGCCCATCTAGTACCTACATATATACCTACCGATGATTTTAGTTGCCTACACGGACTCTGTGTAGGAAACCACACAAAGTGCGTTCCGCTTGGCTATTTCCCCTTCATCACCTTTTTGCAGTGGAAACCGCGCTATACTAATTGGCATAGTTACCAGTCAGTTTCGTTTAAGAGATTTATCTACTCCAGCATCGAAAAGTTACAATTTCGAATTTGACAACTATATCGAATTGAACCCTGTTTCGTGTTTGCTTCTCATGACGATACATTTCGTTGTATGGGAGCTGTATCGTTATGAGTCGTAGCTGTATCGATATGGTTATCTTCATAAATAGGATACCTATAGCTTAGCGGCTCTGGGTTCTGGCACTTTTGGTTTTTATTAATTTATAAAGTAAAAAATTATAAAGACGTCCTTGTCATAGATAAAATCTTGTATGCAACTGTACGTAATTAGTCATTTTAATTCTCGTACTTTCCTATTTTGATACTCGGCAAGCCTCGTATCAAAAAACAGCACTCGAATTAAAATGACCCTCATTACGATACAGTTGCATAAATAGCTATTATAGGATTAATTATTTTCTTATACGTGTCTAAAATAGAAGTATAATAAAAACTCCTCGTACGGTATCGTAAAATAAAACGAGACTATCTATTGAAAATATAGATTTTACTTCCGGAAAAGATTGGAGGAAATCCGCTTAGCAGTTCCCGTTTATTTCCTTTGATTTTCTGAAATTCCTTGTCCTTCTTTGTCTGCGAGTGGAGCAATTATAGATAGTGTATATTGCGGGTGGGATAATTGTGAAAATGCATTGCAGAAGAGTATGTGCCGGCGAATTTTAGAAAAGATAATCTTATAGTACTTATTAACTTTTATGTAGTTAGAAGATTTTTTATCAAACACTGTCTTGTTTTGAATAGATATTGCTAACAACGTTTTCTATGGTGCCTTGAAGAGCAAGTTAGGCCGTATAGATCTTAAAAAGGAGCAAGTCTGAAGAAGAATAACGGCCGGGTTCTGAATTAAGCATTCAAGCAAAAACAGCAAGTTCCAACTCTTAAGCCTTACACAATATCAATTCAGAAACAAAAATTTGCTTAATTAGTCCTTAAGTGGTCTTTGAGACAGACTTAACTTGAAATGCTCAATTCAGAAACCGGCCGTATGACTATTGCGGGCGGAGTTTTGTTTCATGTTTAATCGTAGTTTGCACACTTTTTAGGGTTTAGGTATGCGTATTCAGGCACGCACTTGAAACTAGATGATAGTTGCTGCTCGCAACTTTACTAGCATGAATTTAGATTTTTTAAGTCCTCTATTTTATAAACTCTTCGATTTTCCACACTTCGGAGAATCTTATTTACGCCAGAAACGGGTAAACGATGAGCAATGATAAGGTATTAAGTAAATAAAGACAAAAGCATACGTATTAATAATATTAGTAAGTATGGAAGTAGGTATGGGTTGTGTACGTAAAACTAGAAAATGGCATAAAGGAAGATTACCGTATAGGGTAATTTATTCTGAATCACGTACGTATTCTGAAACTCAAACGGCGTTAATCGTCCCAGCCTCCCGGGACACACGTTCTACTCACTCCTATTTGGAGACGAGAGCTTCCTTTATCATAATCAGAGGAGTGTTTTGAGAGTACTTACCATAAAAAATCCTAAATCGCTATTTTTAAGGAGTTCTGTACCCTGAAACATCAGGGTTGAGGAGTTGGGACTCAGAGTTGAATCGTATACACATGACTTGATACCTACTATATGAATTCACCATCAAAACTTCCTAACTCCCTAGTGTTGAGTCGTAGGTATACCTACAGCATCAGGATTGAGGATTTGGAGTCTGAATTTTTTATGGGAACAACTCGCGAGCTTTCTCTAACCACTGAAAAAAATAATTTTCAAATAAAAAAAAACATACCTACCTACGTGCCGAAATGGAAGTCTCCTCCTCCTTTTTGGAAGTCTATTAAAAATCTTCGATATTGATTAAATACTACTATTTTTTTATGGTATAACTACCGACCGCCAGTGGCTTTGCTCTAGTAGTAACTTCGAAAAAACTGTCTTAATCCTTATCTACACAAAGGCAAGGGTTAGGGTTGGGCGTTGATGAGGCAATCAGATGGGACATTTAAAAAGAAACGTTATTTCTAAAACACGCAGATTTTTTATGTATACGAGCAAACGAGTGATTACCGCCGCCCATGGACATTTGCAGCACCAGAGGAATGCCAATGCTTTGCCGGATTTTGAGAAATTTGTTTATCCGCCCTTTGAAGAGCCCCATATTATTTCATCTTTTGTGTTCCCACAGAAGATGGAAGCCATAAACACGATGAAGCCGTAATTGGAGATTTGCCAATAAAGTATGATTTTAGCTTGCACCTGGATGCTCACAACAATCCTTTGGGACATAATTTGAAACAAATGGAATTGTCTCGGGATAGTATGCAGATTTATTCAATTAATCCGCCACCACCCTGTAGTGGGTGTCACAAAGCTGTGTGTTAAACCGTCAACTGCGCGACTAGTTTAACGCTTAAAGGGCAGATTGCATTAATTATGGTCACTATATTAAATTTATTATAATCTATATCTATATACATACGGTACATCGTTTTCTTTCTCTTTCTAGGAGAACAAATCTGTCAATGAGTGAGTGAGTGGTAATTAAGCTAAGCGAAATACCACTCATTCACTCACTGACTGACTAATCACGATATCTCAGGAAGTATAAAGCTTATACAAACTTGAAATTTGGAATCCTACGCAATCACCCAACGGAGACGTCTAGATAGAGAAATCCTCTGGGGTAACAAGGTCAAGATGGGGGATCTCTGAGCTGGTGGTAATTTCAGTACAAAACTCTGTCATTCTAGCTCACAATAACTAGTTTACAGCTTATAAGTATAAACAATGCTATAGGTAGATGTAACGAGTGTTCTGGAATTTGTGTGAGTATTGATTGATCCACTGAACTGAGGGCCTAGTGGGAGATTTTCTTCCCATTCGATTGCGACAACGTTGACTACGATTTGTATGGAATTCATTGTTGTAGACTTTAAGTACATACGGAATTATCAAGTGCTTGACAGCTGGTGCTCTCTAAATTCCATATAAATGGTAGATATAGTTGATAGTAAAAAAAACACCCACTCGGCCTGCTGATAACATATGCTGTTTTATTATTATTCGGTAAAAGCAAATTAAAACCTTTTCAGTGTAAGTATTCTCGCACGTGTTTATACCCAATTTGAAATAAATGAAAATGCACTGAGTTAAAATGCAAATTTATTCAATTAATCCGTCCCCAGTCTATACTTGGTGTTGCAAAGCCGTCATTGGCGTCACATCATGCTTGTTTAGTCGCCTGAGGGGTTCCAGATTTTCATGCTTTTTGAAACTTAGAGAAAACCAAAACATACGAGGAATAAAAAAAGTGTTTGTGCAATTCACACATGGCAGAAGTGAAACTTCAGAAAAGTAGCCTGCGAGAGAATGAGATAAGTATAACTTGTATTATATCTCATTCTCTCGTAGACTAAAATATTATATGATTGTCTCTTCTTGGTGTCGCTTTTTCGTTTCGTTGAATTTTCAAATCACGATTCTAAAGAAGTTTTCAACCGACTTCAAAAAAAGGAGGAGGTTCTCAATTCGACTGTTTTTTTAATTATGTTTGTTACCTCAGAACTTTTGACTGGGTGGACCGATTTGGATGATTCTTCTTTTATTTTAAAGAGCATACTTTCCATGTAGTCCCATATAAATTTTATCCAAATAGGTTGAGCGGTTTTTAAAATATCAACAATAAAAAAAGTACTTTGCATAGCGTGTGCTTGTTGTTGTAAAGTTGGTGCGGGAGTATGAAGTCGGTTGTTTAAAAATAATATTTTATATTAAATTATACTTCAAGAAGGTCAACGGAAAATGTCCGTGTCTTAAGGGAATGACGTTTAAAAATTTGTCTTGTAGCAGTAGTGTACGTGCTCCATATTGTACTAGGGACCGAAAAGAACGAAAGGTCGACGCCAAACGTCCGCATCGTGTTGCGAGTGAACAATCTTTTGTCTTGTCGCGCTAGCACGCTCCATATGAAAGTAAATGACGCATATTTAAACTTTTGAAATAAAACTCACCACCTCTACATCCGATTAACGTTCCACTGTTGGGCACACACCACTACAGCCCATTAATGCTGGGCACAGGCCTCTACTCTCATAGGAGAGAGGGAATTAAAGCTTAGATCCACCACGCTGCTAAAATGCGGGTTGGCGTTGGGTAAAGCTCAAGTTTTTTTTCGATCCGAATTAATAAAGGCTAATTCAAAGTGGTGCAATATATCTTTTGTTAATTTACAACTTAGACGACCTCCGTGGCGCAGTGTGTAGCGCTGGTGTCTTAACGTGCGGTGGTCCCGGTTTCGAGTCCCGGCAGGGTCAATTTGGGAATTTATAATTTCTGAATTTTCCCTGGTCTGGCGTGGGAGGCTTCGGCCGTGGCTAGTTACCACCCTACCGGCAAAGACGTATCGCCAAGCGATTTAGCATTCCGGTACGGTGCCGTGTAGAAACGGACTAGGGGTATGAGCTTAATATAACTGCCATACTCCTAACAGATTAGCCCGCTACCATCTTAGACTGCATCGTCACTCACCATCAGGTGAGTCGCACTCAAGGGCTTACTTGTTGTGGAATAAAAAAAACACGTTTCAAATCATTATAGGAGAGGTAGTTACAACGTTATTCAACTGACAATTTGCTAGATTTGCTGTATAAAGCTGGATGTACACACCCTGCGTATTGTCAGGTAGCGTGTACAACGGTATCTGCATACCAATTTGGTGTGTATTGTGCAAACGGGGGAATCGCGCGACTATTGTTCTGAGAACTCAAAAAACACCGATTAAGGGCGACTGAAAATTTGCATGCTGCGGCTACAATAGCTCATTATCTCCTGATAACTACAGTGACATTAGAGAAATACGGAATTTTTACACCATTTTAAAATCATAATTAGCGTTTGTTTTGTTTACAGACAGGTAAAATACCTAATGCTAGAACTTAATAAATTCAACAGTAATACGTACCTACTCAAAGAGTACTTTTAAAGACGTACGACGGAAGCAGAGGAACTCAGAAGAAAAAACTGCTAGCCAACTTCGATTATGCAGCATGATACCGTGCACATTAAATATAATTATAATTATGTATAATAAAATAGCAGTACTTAATTATTGTAGGTAAATTATACCTAATCACATGCTAATTGGTATTCGTGTCTAAGTCACCTAAGTCAAGTACCTAGTCCTAAGTCTTCATTACCTACAATAGGTTACTGACTTTATTGAACGAAACAAGCGATTAGTAGTCAATAACCAACTCACAAAAAATACGGAGAAAAAGATACAACGGATGATAAAATTTGCCTCAATTTCTTTCTAAATAATTTATCTTTGA
This sequence comes from Erebia epiphron, assembly GCA_963932025.1. Lineage (NCBI taxonomy): Eukaryota > Metazoa > Arthropoda > Insecta > Lepidoptera > Nymphalidae > Erebia > Erebia epiphron. Next base: position 5,092,492 of record OZ009954.1, read on the forward strand.
GATAACGAGTGGATTATGGAGTATAAGAATAAAAGGAATATTTCTGTCCGTTCCCAGCGCAATTTGAATACATTAGGATCCGAATGTTGGTTTTTATGGATCTGAAGCGGTAACTGCTATTACTGTAACGATGCAGGGTTCTGTCGAGTTGGCCAATGCTGGATTGGAATACCTAATTGAATCTTGAAAATAAAGTTCTCTATTTTGTTTAACGCCTTTATAAATTTTACAATGTTAACCAAATTTTTATCCGTAAGTATTGCAAAGTTCTTGGTAAAAAATATATACTAAATAAGTATACCTACACTAAGTACGCCTTAATTTTACATGATATAATTAATATGCAGCGAATTATGACTGGTAGTTCCTAGTTCAAATCAAATCAAATCAAAATGCTTTTTATTCAAATAAACTTTTACAAGTGCTTTTGATTCGTTAAGTGACTCTACCACTGGTTCAGTAGAGTCCTGGTAGACCTACATTAAGTTTTCAAAGGTGTATGAAACTAAGAGTGCTCAGACCCAGGCAAAGCCGGCGTTGGGCTAAGATTATGATGGTTGTTTTGGAGTCGACTAATTCCCGTCTCGAAAGAGACCGTGTACAACTAAGCGAAGTGTGGAGCGTCCTCCATGCGATGGACCCGTTTAAAGAGGGTGGTGGTTAGTTTCTTACTATTACTACACCTAGATAGACCACTATTCATTAACAAAATTCAATACAAATGATGATTGCTAATGTTGAAATAATATTATATTTCTCAAGTGAATCTCAATTCTCATGAAAAGCATCTGCATACATCAAGTTGCAGAATATTTGCAGAGCGATAACTCAGCCAGTCGATAGATATATCACATCTCTCGACCACACGGTCTCTCCCACGGGATGGGGACATTGAACATGCATTGCTTTGCTCCACTTGGCACTCTTCACTCATAACTGGGTAGTTTTGCCTTATATACGACACTATCAGTTGATGGTGCCATAAATCTATACTTCTATAGTAATTCTAACTATTTATACTAATTATAAATGCGCAAGGATGGATGGATGGATGGATGGATGAATGTATGGATGGATGGATGTTTACTACTCAATCACGCCAAAACGGCTGAACGGATCTGGATGAAATTTGGTACAGAGATAGATTATAGGTAGTCTGGAATAACACATTCCAGCTACTTACATACAGCTACTAGGGATAGCTACTTTTTATCCCGAAAAAATGAGGAGTTCCGGCGGTAACCGGAAAACCTCAATCCACGAGAACGAAGTCGCGGGCATAAGTTAGTAAAATTATATATTTTTAATCCTAGCACCGTAACGTATGATAACATCACGACCAATAACTAATTTCCAGAAGTAACTGCACGTTTCTAGGAATCAGCAATCAGTAATGGATGTTTAAGGTTATGCAATATGTGTAAACTAGTATTATACTAGGTATGGTTTCAATTTTGAACTTCCTTCCTTCTTTCGTTACGCCGCCTGTGATTTTTGTGTGGTTAAGTATAGTTAAAACTTGGAAATTGACAAAGGCTTGTTATCCCGGGAAATCATAGTCACATCCACGCACACGAAATCGCGGCAATCATAATTATGTATCTACTACAAAGTTTTAAACAGATTTAAATTTAATTTAACTATCATGACATAATTAAACAATAAAATTTTTATAAGATCCAAGTTAAAAAGGCAAAACATACCGAGTGGAACACACCAAACTCGTCCTGCAATCTACAAGATTAAATCGTGATTAAATGCGTTTTTAAACCGAAACCATGGGCTTTCCACAACACTTCCCACTCTTTGTTTGTTATAATTTCCATTGTCTAGCTTTTCAGTCAAAATGGAAAGTGGGAGATGCGATTTTTTTATTTTTGCCACTGGATAAACAGTGAAGCGTAATTTCGTGATTAAGTTTTTTTATTTTGTCATGGCTGTGACATGAGGGTCGAAGGAATGGGCTTTAAGGCTGCGTCAAATAAATTGTAAGTATTTACTTGAAGCTTATACGAACTATTTGTAAACTATACGTGGCCTGTTTACGTTTCTTAGATAATATTTTACTCCTGCAAGCAGCTATAGACTTATGGACATTATTTTTTAGAAATAACAATAGCTAACACGTCCGGCTTAACTTGGAGAATTTCTGAAAATGCAATGGTGGAGGCACAGAATACTTACTTAGAAAACTTACATTTAAAGGAAACTCAAGGAACTAGACTTTTTTTATTAATTTTCTAGACTCTTTGGTTTGACTCTCTTGTTATTCCAGACTATAATCTATCTCTGTGCCAAATTTCATCCAGATCCGTTAAGTAGTTTTGTCGTGAAAGAGTAAAAAACATTCATACATCCATGCTTACAAACATTCGCGTATATAATATTAGTCCTACCTAAGGAAGTAAGGATTAATTATTATTTTTGGCTAACTAAATCTATTGCCTGTAAAAATTTAACTTTGATGTAATAATGTATATCAATCATTGTATTTTAAACCAAACCTTTTAATTTACGTAAATTTAAATTCCGACTATTAAACGTCCTTCCGCTACTAAATATCAAGAAATCGCAGACCCGGATTCAGCATCCGAACTCAATATACCTAAGCCAAATCCAATAACCCCACCTTGTCTTCACATCAGGGAACGTTAGGAATGCCGTTCATTACTTCTGTGCACTTTCAACTTGTTACCTATCCAATTTAACCGGATTTCACGAATTCTGGGAAATTCTGCCGTCTATATGAAATTTCTTCCGAGTTTCATTTAATTTCAAACGGGCTCTGAGGCTCGTTTGACACTTGATAATAAGATAAGATGCAATCACGGAGAACTTCGTGTTAGCATTATTACTGTTTGTCATTACACCTCATGAAACAGAAAGTATAATATCTGTCAATTTGAGTCGTTTCATGTCATTCGATTTAATCTGCAGATACGGACGCCATATTGAAAATAGTTAGTATTAATACGAGTGTTTGAACGATGGTAATTTAGACTCAGCGATTATTGAATACTTTTGTGTTTAGATCGCATTTCGATTTAGAGCTTAACGCTAGCAATCGTGGCCGGATCAAATGAATATTATCTGTAAGTTTAGCCATCTTTTATCTAATTACATTAAATCTCTCGTGGAACTCCTACACGTTTAACCATTTATTCGTGCAAGTTCCAAATGAGAGTACAAATATATTAAAAGTGTCTCATAAATACCTACTTCTGGATTGTCTCTTACATTCGTCATATTTTTTTTTGTTTTCTGCAAATAATTTAAGTTTGTTTTTGACGACCTCCGTGGCGCAGTGTGTAGCGCTGTTGTCTTGACGTGCGGAGGTTCCGGGTTCGATCCCTGGCAGGGTTAATTTGGGAATTTATAATTTCTGAATTTTCCCTGGTCTGGCCTGGTGGGAGGATTGGCCGTGGCTAGTTACCACCCTACCGGCAAAGACGTGCCACCAAGCGATTTAGCGTTCCGGTACGATGCCGTGTAGAAACCGAATAGGGGTATATGGGTTTAATATAACTGCCATGTCCCTTACCACTTACCATCAGGTGAGATCGCGGTCAAGGGCTAACTTGTAGTGGATAAAAAAAGTCTACCTACTACCGAAACTATTGTAAATATAAACTTTGCTTGCCATTAATTACTAAGTAGGTACTCTTACTGCTGCACTCAGTAACTTAAGGTACTCCTTTGTATAGATTTTGCATTAAAATAGCTATACCAAGGAGTTCCTATACCTACTATAGTATACAAATAATTATAATTTATAAATTAATAATTATATAAAAAAACCGGCCAAGTGCGAGTCGGACTCGCGCACCGAGGGTTTCGTACTCAAGAAGTAGGTATAATTACCTTTGTTAATGAACCGCAAAACTAACTTTGTTTGTAGAGGTTTACTGTTAATATCAAAAAATTACGTTTGTTGTATGGGAGCCCCCCTTTAATATTTACTTTATTGATATTTAATTATTTATTTTGAAAGGTAATATACAAGTTAATATTCTGTGAAAATTTGAAACGTCTACCTGTTACCGTTTTTAATATTGAGCAAAAAAATACGAAAAAAACACGTTTATTGTATGGGGACCCCCCTTAATATATATATTTTTTTAATTTTTAGTATTTGTTGTTATAGCGGCAACAGAAATACATCATTTGTGAAAATGTCAGCTTTCTAGCTATTACGGTCTATGAGATACAGCCTGGAGACAGACAGACAGACAGACAGACAGAGACAGCGGAGTCTTAGTAATAGGGTCCCGTTTTTACCCTTTGGGTACGGAACCCTAAAAAAAGACGTGTGGCACTCGGAGACTGCCGCGGTAAAGCTATAGCATATGGGGAATCAAAAGGTTTTTTAATTCCCCTTGGACACCCGGACTGTTGAAAACATAATTCTTTAAAATTATTTCGCCTTTATATTTTCAACAACTTGAAGTCAACAACACAAGTAGTTATAGCAACCAAAGTGTTAGGTTTTTTTTCGTTACGGAATTTCTGGATTCGGTCTCCACGCTCAAGGCCCGCGATAGAAGCTATGCAATAACTTAATAACAATATTAAAAAGCTCGAATGATACTAAACAATGAATTGGAAATATAAATAAAGAGCAGGTAATATCGCACACTGAATTCAATAAGATCACGAGATTTAAGAAACGCTAAATCCTATAAACTCACCTTCCTATGTCTTCGCATTTAGGAATGTTGGGAACGCATGTTGGGAACGCCATTAGAGTGTTCGGCGCTATCAAATTGTAACGTATCTAAACCATTTATCCGAATTAAAGCAGTATCTACCTAATAGTACTGCTATAATTTGACGACCTCCGTGGCGCAGTGTGTAGCGCTGTGCCTTAACGTGAGGAGGTCCCGGGTTCGATCCCCGGCAGGGACAATTTGGGAATTTATAATTTCTGAATTTTCCCTGGTCTGGCCTGGTGGGAGGCTTCGGCCGTGGCTAGTTACCACCCTACCGGCAAAGACGTGCCGCCAAGCGATTGAGCGGTCCGGTACGATGCCGTGTAGAAACCGAATAGGGCTATGGGTTTAATATAACTGCCATGCCCCTAACAGGTTAGCCCGCTACCATCTTAGACTGCATCACCACTTACAATCAGGTGAAATCGCAGTCAAGGGCTAACTTGTAGTGGATAAAAAAATAAAAAAATAAAATTCCTTACACCTTCCTCTGTGCACTTGTAAAATGTATTCAAACATCAAGTTAAATTACTAATATTTATTAAAATAATAATCATACTTAGTTTTCAGTTTTATCCAGAGATACTTTCCTGTCCTGTTATCTATATTAATATTATAAAAGCGAAAGTGTGCCTGTCTGTCTGTCTGCTACGCTTTCACGGCCAAACGTTTTGTGTTTGTTACTCAATCACGCCGGAACGGCTGAACGGATCTGCATGAAATTTGGTACAGAGATAGATTGTAGTCTGGAATAACACATAGGATACTTTCTATCCCGGACAATCAAAGAGTTCCCGCGGGAACCAAAAAACCTAAATCCACGCGGACGAAGTCGCGGGCATAAGCTAGTTATCCATAAAATATTACTAATTACGAATATAAATTAAGAAAGTACACAACCTTTAGTTAAATAAATAAACTTTTATCCAGAAACAACTTAAAAAACATAATATACGAACGATAATCCCGCAAAAGTTAAAAACTGCGTTTGCAGTGATAATCGCCCTCCTCAAACATTGTACAGTGTTTCAGGTTGAATAAAAAATTAAGTTGTCTTTAGAGTATTTGCCATTAAAAAGTATGTAAACATATTATAGTTTAATATATTATAATATAATCAAAAGTTAAAAATTGCAATTCATCTGGTCAGACTTGTATTTGTCCACTGTGTTTTTCACGGATTCCTCTCAGAGGTATTGTGTATCCAATTAAAATTTGTTCCGCCGTAACACAACGTTTTAGGGTTCCGTAGTCAATAAGGAACCCTTATAGTTTCGCCATGTCCGTCCGTCCGTCTGAGCTTAGCTGTTAGAGCTTAATTAGGTAATGCTGTTTTGATCTTCCAGTTTCTTTTTATTGACTAAGTAAAATATGATTTCAATTAGCAAAATTACTTAAAATATGTGTAGTTTAGTTTTACTTTCTATTTTTCATGTGAACAAAACACAGACATAATAAAGGAAAATCAGGAACACAGACCAGTGGTCAAGTGCACAGATTATATTATATACCAGAGACAATTAAACAGAGAAAAGTAATTTGACACTGCCAAGATTAGGTCACAGACGAATAATCAGTTGGAGTCAGTAACATAGATTTAATGATTTAAAACATAGATAAGTTACAACATACTACATAGTGGCGCCTACTTTATTTACAGTTATACTTATTTTAAATGTGTTAAAGTGGTATAGTAGTTTAGTTAATGTATATTAAAGGATAGTGTTAACAAGCATAGTTTTAAATCTAAGTAAGTAGTTAATAATTACAATGTTCTGTTAGATGTTTAGCGATGTCGGGTTAGCGGACCACCCGGGCCGGTCCGGGGCGTCGAAAACTATTTTTAGGGATCGGCTGAAAATCAGCGCTGTTATGGTGTATCTACACCATAACAGCATTATGCTGAACCGATTCCCTTTTTGGAATTATCCTGTCACAGACTAGTTCATAAGTTATTTTATTTTTTCTTTGTCTACTAGTACTTAAGTTTTTGTTTGTTTGTTTCTTCAATATATCTGGTAATTCCAAATAAAGATTTTATTTATTTATTTATTTATTTATTTAGAAAGCGAAAGTGTGTTCGTTGGTTGGTTTGTTGGTTTGTCCTTTAATCACGCCGCAACATAACAACGGATCGACGTGATTTCTGGCATGGGTATAGTTGAGGTCCTGGAGAGTGGGCTATTTATCCCGGAAAATTAAGGAATCGATAAAACGTAAACCACGCGGATGAAGTCGCGAGCATCAGCTTGTACCCTATACCTACATATTAGTTACGCCGACAAAGTGGTCAAAAAATGTGGGGTACTTACTCCACTATGCGTAAAGCGGGGATGTTTTTTAGCGGGGGTAGGTATTCGTTAGACAGTTTGTTTAAAAATGTTGGGTGTGTAAAAACCATTTTTCGAACCATTTGCGAAATATTTAGCTGTAAAAAAATTATGGCATAAGTAACCACATAATATAACAAAGATAAAAGGAAACCTATCACAGCTAAGTAGGCTTTACAAGTTAACAATTAACTGTCGACCAACTTATAAAATGTTTGTTAATTGTGACGGCAACTACGGAACCCTACACTGCACGCGGCTCGACACGCACTTAGCCGGTTTTTTGTATGGAATGCTGCGATCGCGGAAAGTTTTCTAATTAAAGGTGTCGCTGTTATATAAAAAGTTGTTATTATATTTTGCAAAAATATTTGCTTCAAACGAGGCATTACTTTAATTGGAATAAAGAAAAATAAGATAGAAATTTCATAAATTAAATATGCCCAATTCCTGTTATTGTTTACATTACTTTTGGGCAAAATAAAACGCGGAAAAATAAAACGGCGCTGACAAATATCATTAAACTCTGTGTCTCGTTCTACCTCAATTAGTAGGTATCTATAGGCTATTCTATAGATAACTTAAAAAATTTGACTCATATTAAAATCAAATATACGATACCACATGGCTTTTTTGCTTGCCTTTGGCATGATTTTTGATATGCAACTACTTATATTATGAAACTATAGTCTATACTCTATAATATACTATAACAAATAAATATTATAAATGCGAAAGTTTGGATGGATGGATGTATGGATGTATGGATGTATGGATGTTTGTTACTCAATCACGCGCCAACGACTGAACGGATCTGGCTGAAATTTGGCACGGAGATAGATTATAATCTGGAATATTACATAGGCTACTTTTTATCCCGGGAAATTAAGGAGTTCCCGCGGGAACCAAAAAACCTCAATCCACGCGGACGTAGTCGCGGGCATCAGCTAGTAATATTATAAATGCGAAAGTTTGGATGCATGCATGGATGCATGGATGTTTGTTACTCAATTACGCCAGAACGGCCTAACGGATCTGGATGTTGGCACAGGAATAGATTATAGTCTGGAATAGCACCATAGGCTACTTTTTATCCCGAAAAATTTAAGAGTTCCCGCGGGAACAAAAAACCTTGATCCACGAGGACGAAGTCGCGGGCTTCAGCTAGTAAAAAATATACCCACCTGATAATTTATTTTAAGAGAACTGAGAAGGCTAAAACATCAATAACACCGATCAGAACACGCTAAAGGTAGGAACTCTGTTAGTTCTTTCTAACCACTAAAGGATTCAATATTCAATTTATTTATCCTTAATTTGTCAATAAACTTCCGTAGCTTATCGATATTTTAAGTTATTTGTCTAAAAATGGTTGCTCTTTTTCTACAAAATAATAGTAACGCTTGGTAGTTATCACGAAAAGTGTTATTCAGCGTTTGACGATTCTAGTAGATTATTAATTTCATTATTATAAAGATCACGAACACGGGGGTTACTATCTTCCCATAAAGCAGTATTATTTTAAGATGACAGTATTATGTGATGTACCTTGACGTCCATAAAATAAGGATTAGTATTTCACAATACGAACGTTAACAATATTACTAGTGGTTCGCCCTCGACATCATTGTGAAGTTTTGTTGTAAATACTAAAGCTCATTAAAAATTAAATAATTTCGTTTCCATATAATATTTATCTAATTTTAGTATTTGTTGTTCAAGTACAGGATATAATTCAAATAATTGATCAGGCTCAGCATTACAGAAAATTTAGAGTTCTGAGGTCAACTTTGGACGTTAGAAAATCGCCACTTTGAAAGCCCCCCATTTCGTCAATTTTAGGGGAATAATGTAAAAAAAATATATTTTTGGACTCTATTTCTAATAATCTTTAAAATGATATACCGCAACCCTATGTAACGCTACAAAAATATTTTTTCATCCCACCATCTCGGAAAGAGTATTTTTAAGCTTCGATATCTGATTGCAAAAGCCGTTATTATCCTCTTGAGGATAAAGTAAATTGAATTTAGAACATCGTGTGCACGTTAGTAAATATCACTCGTCTATGAAGTTTGTGAATTCAAAACATCATTAAAACCTATTTACTTTTACTTCTATGGTGCCGACTTTTCATACAACCGTTTTTAATTTGTTAAAACCTCACACTCATAACCTCTTTGGTATACTTTTTTGTGATTTTTTTATTTGCTTTGCGCGCACCATTTTCTTTTACGTCATATTGTTTAAAATTAAAACCTTCGATTAAAAACAAGAAAATTGAAAATAAGTTAAAAACCTAAAATGAGTGATTCTAGTGACGAAGAAGTTAATTTGACGCCAACAGAATTGACTGAAACTGTTAAAAATGCGGAAATGAGCTTTCTCCCTCAACAATCACGCGAGAAATATTTAATTTCCTCGGTGAGGTGGGATGAAAAATTACGTGTTGCACTCGAGTGAAAAGATTTTTCACCTCGTGCTCTTTTGATTCCCTCGCTGACGCTCAGGATTCTAATTTTTGAACCACTCGCTGCGCTCGTGATTCAATTTTAGAATCCTTCGCTTGCTCGGTCATCAAAATTGAGCACGCGGTTAAAAAACAACTTTTCACTCTTGTATAACAAATAACTATTTCTTCATATTCGCTTCTATGAGAGCCCCCCTGAAATAAAGATTTTTATAACTTTTTAAGCCATATTCGGTTGGAGGCCATCGGTTTATATACATAATATTTAAATTTGAAGTAATTACGTTCAGTAATTCAGAAGATATAAGGTTCTGACAGACGGACGGACGGACGGACGGACGGACGGACGGACGGACAAGTGCAAATTCACTCAAGTAGACTCAGAGAACTTCGCTTCGCTCGGTCAAAAACAACACGAGTGATGGTAGTATGGCCCCTGGTTAATTCGGAATACGTACCCATTGCAACACACGGTATCTGTTAGCATGTTAATTGTCATTTATTACGCACGGCGTGCTATACGCCCGTCTGAAGGGCCTCTTAGCGTAACTCAACGATCTACGGCGTAACTGCCGTGGTAATAACTTCCTCGTAATGTTTGTGGAAATGTTGATAGATACTCGTAGATATCTATACCACTGCAGTTCATTAACGCCCCACTGGGCACGGGCCTCGACTCTCTTAAGAGAGAGAATTAGAGCTTAGACTCACCACGCTGCTCCACTGCGGGTTGACGCGCTTTAACGATATTATCATGTTAGTGATAGTAACCGGGACCGACCACTTAATGTGCTCTCCGAGTACGGGGGTGAAACCTAACCTAAAAAAACTTCCTAACTCCGGAATAGTACTGAGAATTTCTAGTCAGACAAACCCAATAGGTACTTAATATTATGGCCCAACTTGGGACTCAAACCCGAGACCTCGTCGGCCGCAGTCGAACATGCTAACCACTAGACCAACGAGGCAGACATGTATACGGATTAAAATTAGTATTTGACCTGAAAATGGTAACAGTAATTAATACAAATATATACCTACACAAATTACGCTAATTTATTATTTATGCAATTTTATCTCGGAAAAATAAGAAGTTCCCGCGGGAATAAAAAAACTTAATCAACCCGGACAAATTCACGACCATCATCTAGGATTTAATGTTATATTCAATACTAGCCGATGCCCGCGACTTCGTCCACGTGGTTTAAGTTTTTTTGATCCCCGCGGAAACTCCTTAATTTTCCAGGATAAAAAGTAGCCTATGTCACTCGCCAGGTCGATCCGTTGCTCTGTTGCGGCGAGATTGAAGGACAAAACAACTAACAAACACAAGTGTGCATTTATAATATTAGTATGATTAATATGTCCACTAGAAATAAAGCAGGTTGAGTCAGCTTTTCTCTTAAGTACCTACTTATAAGAATCAATAAGATGCAGGTATCCACTCGTGCCCATTCATGAAAGAAACCATCCCGCTATAATGTTTTCCGAATAAATAATTTTCTCCCAAATTCAAAGAAAAATAGCTTCCAAATTGTTTGCTACTAAATAAAACCTAATAAATTATTTTTCTTACAAATTTAATGAAAGAAATCACCATTTCATTCGATTCTCGTCTCAAATTATCACCATGGTGACGCCTGCGCCATCTCTCGTCAGTTCATTAACTTTTTCGCATGTTTCACACGAGGAGCCAAGGCACAAGAGTTTGACTCATTAAGAAATCATGCACCATAAGTCAGAGATATTACACAGTTTATTAATTAAGATTTAAATAATAAAACAACATGCATACTAACATTGCGAAAGTGTCTGCAAGTTACTTTATCACGGTCAATTGTGTCGAGTTTGGTAAAGCTTGAGCCTCGGATATGAACGTAGAAATAGATAAGTAGATAGAAACTATGAGTTCCGACATTAACTATGTGAAATCACTGAAACGGTTCATGCAGGGCGACCGCGTATCTTTTGCATCAATCATTGATACATCGCAATCACCTCCGATTGGCTGAATTTATGGTATTCTTGCTGCGTCAATGGATTTCGTCCAATAGTGGAAGAGTGTTAATCAATCAGAGGTGATTGCGATGTATCAATGATAGATGCAAAAGTTACGCGGTCGCCCTGCGGGAAATACATTAAATTAAAAATGTAAACAAATGTAAAAAAACAGCGTTGGAGTAAAGCACAAAAAAATGTAACTTTAAGGAGAAATAAAAGCTATTTTATCTTATTTGTCTAATAAAAAGTAGGATGTGACAGTCCTGCTTTCAGCTTATCCTTTACACCACCACCTTGAGTTCCGTGAAAAATCTCTGCAATAAATCTTTATTGCCGTGTTGTTTGCCTCGCATTATTTGTGCTGTTCCACAATTTTCCTTTGACGACTTCATTTTTTTTGTCGTTTTTTTGCCGGTGCTGAGTCGCCTATATTTTTCATTGATTTTTTTATGCCAAATTTTAATTACGCGGAAAAAGTTGTCGCTAACATTTAGAGCTGTGCTTTATCGAGGGCGAGCAATAAAATGTTAAATATAGGAAATATTGTTGGTTTTATTTTTATTTGGGTCGTTATTCCAAGGAAGACTTGTGTCTATTGTTGTTGTTTAGGAAATCATACTTAATAGTGCGAAACCAATAAACCAACAAACAAACGTTTGTTGGTTTATTGGTTTGTCCTTCAATCACGCCGCAACAAAGCAAAGGATCGACGTGATTTTTTACATACGACCTGGAGAGTGATATATTTAAGCTACTTTTTATCCTGGAAAATTCCTTTTAACTTATGTTTCCGCAGGAATCCAAAAAAAATAAAACCACGCGGGTGAAGTCGCGGGAATTAGCTAGTTAAATAACAAATATGAAAGTTCTGTGAGCGTATTTTAATATTTGTCACGAAATTTTAGGAGAATTTCAGAAAAATGTTATGTTATTTTTATTTACTTTAATAGTAATAAAAATAACATTTTTGCGTCTCATATAATAATAATTATTATTATTTTAGGGCATAAAATATATCTTTGTCCTTTGAAGTTAAATTTTGTTTTGGAGGTAAAAATACGTTCGCATTGTATTTTATGAAAACACAAAACACCGAAGGATATTATTAGTCCTTTGAAGTTATTTTTGGTTAAATGTTGACGATTTGAGGATGGAAATATTTATTCAAGAAACTGTTTCCTTAAATACGAGTTCAATTCTCTTACAATCCCTATTGGAAATTCGTAGTGTAGTAGCTAGTGTACTATCCCATGTTCATAGCATCTGTTGCGGTCGATCGTAACTTGCTCGCCTCACTGCCAAGTTAGGACGAAAACACACTACGGACTGGATAAGACATAATTTAATATAAAAAAATTCTTTTTAAACAACCGACTTCAAACTCCCGCGCCAACTTTACAACAACAAGCACACGCTATACAAAGTACTTATTTTATTGTTGATATTTTAAAAACCGCTCGACCGATTTCGATAAAATTTATATGGGACCACTTAGGAAGTATGCCCTTTCAAATAAAAAAGAATCATCCAAGTCGGTCCACCCAGTCAAAAGTTCTGAGGTAATAAACATAAAAAAAAAATACAGTCGAATTGAGAACCTCCTCCTTTTTTTGAAGTCGGTTGAAAACGCCCGCATGGGCATTTTTAGGACAAGAACACATAAAAGACAAAACGTTTTTGTCTAGCTGACAAAAAGTATACGTGAGAACTTTTGTATACGGAGCTGCAGAGACAAGTGCGTGCAGCTTGACCGTGTTTCCTATACGTCGTCGCCGAGTTTTCGCGCGGGATCTTTTGTCATGTCCGTAGTGTGTTTACATGCTTATATGGTGCGTCACAGACTAACGTGACAGGACAAAGCGTCGTTCCCTTCCAACGCGGTTTTACGCCAGTTTGTTTTGTCCTGTCTGGTCTCTAGTTTGTATTCGACTTTAGTCTCGTTGGAGTCTTGCAAGTATCACCATTTATTTATTTTAGCTTTAGAAGTACCTATTAGTGTTACGAACGACTGCCTCGTTGGTCTAGTGGTTAGCATGTTCGACTGCGGCCGACGAGGTCCCGGGTTCGATTCCCGGGTCGGGCCATAGCAAGTATTGGGTTTTTCTGACAAGAAATTCTCAGTACTAGCCCGGAGTAAGGAAGTTGGCGGTGTTTCACCCCGTGCCTCGGAGAGCACGTAAAGCCGTCGGTCCTGCGCCTGATCTCTCTCCGGTCGTGTTGGATTTCCGTCCCATCGGGCTATGAGAGTAAAGGAACAGAGAGTGCACCTGTGTATGCGCACACACTTGTGCACTATAATATCTCCCGCGCAGATGGCTAATCTCTCTGGAGATAGGCCGCCGTGGCCGAAATTCGGTCGGGAGGACATTATTACGATTTATAGATACGTCTTTGTTGCGACTAAAAGGCTCTAAGTAGGTAAGTGCAATTTTTGTTGTTGCCTTTAATAAATAATTAACCTTATTCTACTTTGCTACTTTATCATAATTTTTGCATCGCGTAGACGTCCCAAATTCCTTCATAGCGTATATCGTAACATTAACCTAATGCGGTATACAAGGAAATATCAGAGTTTTCCTTGCTAGAATGACGGATTACATGGTTTACGCTTACAAAATATTCGTACTACTTTTATTACACTAACTCGATTGTATAGCTACAAAATTATGTATTTTGTAGATGGAGCTTTAACTTACAGCAATGTTCCATCCTTCTCTCGTAATCTACATCCATCCATACTTAATTATTATAAATGCGAAAGTGTGTCTGTCTGTCTGTCTGTCTGTCTGCTACGCTTTCACGGCCCAACTACTCAACCGATTTTGATGAAATTTGGTACAGAGATAGGTTATATCCCGGGGAAGGACATAGGCTAGGTACTTTCTATCCCAACTGAAGAGTTCCCGCGGGAATCAAAAAAGATTAATCCACGCGGACGAAGTCGCGGGCAACATCTAGTTAATTATAATTACCTAGTAAAATGTTATTTAAACAATAGATATTATATTTTATTTCAACTTATGACAAGAAGTCAAGACTTCGGAAGTTCGAAATACAAAACTGGATATCTTTTATCCACTACAGCCTATCAACGTCCTAATGCTGGGCACAGGCCTCCAGTCTCATAGGAGAGAGGGAATTAGAGCTTGGACCCATCACGCTGCTGGCGTGAAACTAAATCAAAAATACTTAGGTAGTACCTACTCTAATTATTTAGATTTATTTTTTCTATCTAAAACACAGTTTAAAAAGGAGATAATAACCCTACACCGCAAACATTATCCCATTTAAAAAACAAAATTAAAATAAAAGAACACACAGACAGTCCCATCTTATCACGCGCACACACTAAGCACACACACGCACACTCATACAAATACACACACGCATACTTACACACATACACACACACAATTATTATTACTCACTCACACACGTACCTACTATTACTAAGTTACAAATATTTATTATTATTTTACTTGTATTATGTTCTTACAAGTGCACTACTATCTACTCTGTTAAAATATTTTTTACTAGCTAATGCCCGCGACTTCGTACGCGTGGATCGAGGTTTTGTGGATCCCGCGGGAACTGTTTAATTTTCCGGGATAAAAAGTAGCCTATGTGTTAGTCCAGAATATAATCTATCTCTGTGCCAAGTTTCATCCAGATCCGTTCAGCCGTTCTGGCGTGATTGAATAACAAACATCCATTTGAGGTTATTTTGGTTCCCGCGGGAACTTCTTAATTTTCCGGGATAAAAAGTAGCCTATGTGCTATTCCAGACTATAATCTATCCCTGTGCCAAATTTCAGCCAGATCCGTTCAGCCGTTGGCGCGTGATTAAGTAACAAACATCCATACATCCATCCATCCAAACTTTCGCATTTATAATATTTATTTGATTGATTTGATATTCTTATAGGTACTGTAATCCTATATGGCCTTATTTAATTGCCAAGCTATATTTTTTGTTAATATTAGTTTTAACGCTGTTGATTACTGGGAAAAAAAAAAAAATTTAGTTACCTATTTGGTATTTTTGCGTAATACCTGTACACAGGTATTAAAAGTCAGTTTATATAAGTGAAGTGAGTGTCGGACGCCGGACGCCGTACCCGATATCCATGATGACCTGGGATAATTATTCAAGTTCTAACAATGCGTTTGTAAAATAATATGACTATTTAACTATATATAATACAACAAACAAACTTATTAAAGATATTATAAGAATCAGAGAGTAACATATTATGTCCATAAGGCATTTTAGGTGTGGCAGTCTTGAATGCAATAGCAGTCTGCATCAGCGTTTTCCTAATAGTCGCCATGACTGCCAAATCGGTATGGACACCGGAACGATGCCAACACACGTGCCAAATATTCACACGGGGCTAATGAGTTGATTCCACGCCTGTGTTTCAGATTATAGCGTTTATACTTTAACATTCCTGGGGGGCTACTACCATCAACTGAATCAGTACTAATCGCTTAAGCTTATTTCAAAATGTCAGTTTTATGCTGTGGTTTTATGTCACGTACCTTAACTTCCCTAAAATAAGGATTCCAAAACACGAAGGTCAACAATATTAAAACAATACAGCTTTAGGCAATGGTAGTATGCGCCCTTTTCATAATGATTTAATGGTGCTACTCAATTAATCAATATTAAAAAAAACTCAATATTTTTTTTCAAAATTTTATTTTCCCACTTGGCGTGATTAATATGGATACCTGTGTCAAATTACAGCTTTCTAGTACTGTCTCGGAGCTAAGCCGCGAAAGAACGGAGGAACGGACATGGCGAAACTACGAGTATATAGGTAAGGGTTCCTTGGTGACTACGGAACCCTAAAAATCTCGGTTATTCAGCGTTTACTGCTGGACAGGGGTGCCAAATCGCCGCCCGTCGCTGAAACTGCCACAACAGCGGTGCCTTGCCAAGAGGCAACATAAGTGCCAAACGGTCGGGTGGAGCTAATTTTACACAGTACCTAGTACATAGACATACCTACTGCTAACGTGTTCATTTTGTTTCAGAAATGTTACTAGTAGGCAGCATGTGTCATAAACTCATAACTATAACTACGGTACCTACTAATTACATTTTAGTGTGGGAGAAAATTTTGTGTAATCATACTTAATATTATAACTGCGAAAGTGTGTTTGTTTGTTGGTTTGTCCTTCAATCACGCCGTAACGGAGCAACAGATCAACTTGATTTTTGGTATGGATATATTTGAGGACATGTAGAGAGACTTTTTATTGTTTTTATGTAGAGAAAATTAAGGAGTTCCCGCAGGAATCAAAAAAACTTTAACCACGCGGATGAAGTGGCGGGCATCAGCTAGTAAACTCATAACTATAGCTATACGGTACTGAATACTTTTTAGTATGGGAGAAAATTTTGTTTAATTTATAATATTCAGTTAATTAAATTGTGACGGAACGAAATCCATTATTAAAATATATCTGTGGTCCTTGGATATATACTGGTACATATTATTATGGCAAATAATATTTTTGCATTAAAAACTAGCATAGGTACTATTAGCAATAAATAGACCTTTTAACAAAACTTTTTTTTCTTTTTTGTTGCGAAAAAATTGCTACAAACACATAAATAAATTTTTCGTACCACTTGCTCAGAAAAGTGACATTCTATGCCACAAAAAGCGAACATAACAATAGTCATTTTTAATCTGTTAAAAACAGGGAAAGAAAATTGTACTGAATTTCATTCATCCTCTAGGGGGAGAATGTGTTTTAAATTTGGAATACTTACATACTGAACTACATCTGTGTTTACACCATTGAGTTTGTATATATCATAGATAATACACTATATACGTATATATAAAGCATTAAACATCTTTTTGAAAAAGGAATACGCATTTATTATGCAGTTATGATAATTAAATAGAATTACGAAAACCGTCGAGGCCGTATGAGCTTGATGCCTTTGCTTTTCCGACAAAAAAATATTAGTCTAGGAATTTGCCGCGTTTTTGTTTTCTTCAAATACATTAACGTTTTATTTTAATTTATTTTTATAAATAAGATAAACAGTTCATCAGATGCAAGAACAGAGAAATACTCAAATCAACTCATCAACAATAAATGTACCAAACAGAAATGTAACTCTCTCTATCAATAATTGGACCAATGTTTCGAATGTTAACTTTTACTTTTAATTGTCATTATCTATAGGTACTAATATTATAAATGCGAAAGTGTGTCTGTCTGTCTGTCCGTCTGTCTGTCTGTCTGCTACGTTTTCACGGCCTAACTACTCAACCGATTTTGATAAAATTTGGTACAGAGATAGGTTACGTCCCGGGGAAGGACATAGGCTACTTTTTATCCCGGAAAATTGTAGAGTTCCCGCAGGAATCAAAAAATGTATCTGTTCAACCGATTTTGATGAAATTTGGTACAGGGATAGGTTGTACCTCGCGGAAGGATAGGTATATGCTATTTTTATCCCGGATAATTGAAGAGTTCCCGCGAGAATCAAAAAACATCAATCCACGCGGACGAAGTCGCGGGCATCGTCTTGTTTTTAATAAATGCTTATCTCATATTATTATTGTGTTAATTTTTTCGCAAATGGTACGAAAAGTAGAGTATTTTCCTCGGTGATAAAGCTGTCTTAGTCTTGGGTGAACTTAAATCGTCACCCGCGACAGAAGACACTGCTTTATCCCCTTGGTTAATAATCTACTATTTATGGTCTGGTCTCCCCTGCCGCGGTGTAATACTCCGCCCGCTAATACTATTTATTTGTGTATTTGTGTATGTAAGTTTATTCATTTATTTTTATTTACGTAAGTTAATGTATTAACTTATTAATATTATAACTATTATTAATAACTCATATGTGTATTTATTTTGTATGCGGGCGTGAGAGCTAAATTTATACCGATAATAATAATAAATACTTATCAGATATTTTCCTACGCTAATTAGCCACGAGTATTTTTTTTAGAACTAAAAATAATTTATGAGAAAAAAACGTGTATAGGAAAGTCGTACGCTATTTAACATCAAACGTTAAGCTGATACGCGGGAGCCGTCAAAAATGTCCGGATTTCATACAAGAATACGTCACGCACATAATATCTCTAATGTATGTACATATTTTCAAAGCCCCGTAAGCAAATTAAGGCTCAGATATTCACCCCTCTGAATTGGTGCTAATAACCGCATCTACGGAACCCCCGCAGCCCTCAATATAAACCTATATGTACAGCCACGCAAGCATAAAACTTAACAAAAAATCACTAGGAATTATTAACCTTTATATTGAGAAGGAGAAAGTCGATATTGGTATGCCCGTTTTTTTCATAATTTTGTATAGGTAGATCGCTTTGTCGTATGACAAGGGGACGTGTATTGAAAAAGGTGGTATTTTGTATTACGCCTCTTTTCACGGGCAGACGAAACGTGACGCGTTGATAGATGACGAGGAGGTTTTTTAGGGTTAGTGGGGTTAAAGTGACACAGCCTGATTAAGTTCTCAACTTTTTATCTTAGAAAGAAAAGAGTAGACGGTACTATCGTTTGTGCGTTTATTATTTTACATAAAACGTGACACTTAATTATAAATAATTAATAATTAATAATTAAGTGTCACTTTTAAATTTATAATTTCAATTAATTAATAAATAATTGACCGAGCGAAGCGAAGGTCTCTGAGTCTACTTGAGTGAATTTGCACTTGTCCGTCCTAGGGTTGCCAACCATACTATATAATACTATTATTATTGGTATTTTACTGTATTTCGGGTCTGCGTACTATATACTGTTGAAGAAGCACATAGTACGCAAAAATATTCCATAAAATACTATTTTTGTGAGTGTACTATATTTTTTTATAGCTTAATCCGAAAAATACTATATTTCGCTTAAGAAATGTTAGCAATCCTATCCGTTTGTCTGTCAGAGCCTTATAACTTCTGAATTACTGAACGTAATTACTTCAAATTTAAATATAATAATATGTAAACCGATGGCCTCCCGCCAAATATGGCTTAAAAAGTTATAAAAATCTTTATTTCAGGGGGGCTCTCATAGAAGCGAATGCGAAGTAAAAGATTTTTTATAGCGTTACATATGGTTGCGGTATATCATTTTAAAGATAATTAGGAATAGAGTCTAAAAATATTTTTGTTTAAATTTTTCCCCTAAAATTGACGAAATGGGGGGCTTTCAAAGTGGTGATTTTCTAACGTCCAAAGTTGACCTCAGAACTCTCAATTTTCTGAAAGGCTAAGACTGAAACTTGATCAATTATTTGAATTATATCCTGTACTTGAACAACAAATACTAAAATTAGATAAATATTATAAGGAAACGAAATTATTTAATTTTTAATGAGATTTAGTATTTTTAACAGAATCTCACAATGATGTCAATAGATGGCGCTAATGTTAAGAGATAAATATTATATGGAAACGAAATTGTTTAATTTTTAATGGGCTTCAGCATTCAGTCAGTTTAACAGAACTTCACAATGATGTCAATAGATGGGGCTCTGTAAAAGTTTATTTGCTTTATGGATACCGCGAGGTCTCAGTTCGGGGCGAACCACTATTTAAGTTAACGTTTAGTATGGACGTGGATTTTACGGACTTCTCTATACATTTGAGGCAGATACCTATCCAATAAAATGTAACACTAAAGCGTTTGCTTTCGTAATCCTTGCAAAATTTAATTACAGCTATAGATTTTTCATTATGGCACCTATTACAGACTAGGTAGACAGTACGTACAAATACATAATTTATAAAATATTATGAATAAAGCATGAGCAAAATTGTAACTGATAGGTAACATACTTCGTAAAGGTTTAAATAAGATTTTATTAGAATGAAGATTTATTTGCTTGAATACGGATACAAAAAGAGATACTTCTTTATCCAAACACAAAACAGATAATAATTCACGAAACGCCAGTTAAAACCAAATTTTCCAAGCCAAAACGGCTCCGAACAATAAACCTGAAATACCGAGAGCTTACCCCATTCATTGGGGTTCCGTGGAAGCTGTAAAAAAACTATTTGTCCACCTCCACCCTGTGGCGATAATAATTCCGCAATAGCAATAAAAAATCAGCGACAAATCTCGAAATCCCTGCGACGGCCAACTAGGCACGCCTTTGAAATTATTAAGCCCGCACCAAGAATCGTTGTTTTAAACCTTCCATACAAAAATCAACTCTAATTTTACACATTTTAGAATTCAAATTGTAATAATGTCGTATTGTATGTTACTGCTTTTTTAAATAAAAAAAGTGTTTACGATCCCATTGAATTTTACGCTGCAGAGTTTAATAGTCGACATAGTATCGTTTGTCCCGTTCTCTCAGCAATAGCTATCCTGTTTTACGGTCAAGCTCATTCAATCTGACTTCCTTTAATCCAATACGAGACCGGACAGACTGGATTTGTAAAGCACTTTGGCTCTCGTATCCGGAAAATATCATACGTAGGTCTTAGCGACGGCTTAAGGAAAATTGGTATGAGATGGACTTTAAATCTTCCAGTCCTTGGACTGATTGCACTGGCTAAAATTATTTTTAACCCCCGACGCAAAAAGAGAGGGGTGTTATAAGTTTAACGTGTCTGTCTGTGTATCTGTGTATCTGTGTATCCGTCTGTGGTATCGTAGCTCCCAAACGGATGAACCGATTTTCGTTTAGTATTTTTTGTGTCATAGATAATTTTATCGCGAGTGTTCTTAGCCATGTTTCATGAAAATCTGAACATCCGTCTGAAGGTCATCAGCTTTTTTCTAGTCGGGGGTTTTTTTTAATTTGTAATTTATACTTGTTTATGACGCAATCTGGTACAGGGATGCGTAGCATGCCTGGTATGCGTAACCAGCATGCTACCCATTTTACTAATATTTATCCCAGAAAATTAAGAATTTCCCAAACTAAGAAGAAGTAAGGAAACTTAATAATATATACTAATAATTATTATAAATGCGACAGTGTGGATGGATGGATGGATGTTTGTTACTCAACAACCCCAGAACGGCAGAACGGATCTGGATGAAATTTGCACAGAGATAGATTATAATCTGGAATAACACGCTACTTTATATCCCGCAAGAACCGAAAAACCTCAATCCACGCGGACGAAGTCACGGGCATCAGCTCTAGTATTAAAACAAATAAATAATATAATGAGATTTAGTATTAACTAGAATATAATTTAATCCAACGATTTTAAAGCATTAGGTTTAATCCCACTTAACGCTATCCGTTCCGTTTCACGAATGCGCTAGGTGCTTATAATTTTAGTTCCCAGCGAGCTTTACTCTGTTAGCCTACATAGATTATAATGTTATCGTCCAATTACAAATTCCATTACTCCCCTATTTACTTTCCAATTCCTCTGCAACAGATACAATGCACATAATCCTATCGATGGTTGTCGCACCGTGACAGGATTACTGGACACTAGACGTCAGGCCCTGGCCTATGTTACAAGAGGACGCGAAAATGAGTTAACAAATACTGCCACCAAGCAATTTAGCATTCCGCTACCATGCAGTGTAGAAAGCGATTAGGGGTAAGGGGTTTGACATGACAGCCGTATCCGTAATAGGTTAGCCAGCTAACATTTTAGACTGTATCGTCACTTAGCATGATTACGTAATATCGCAATCATGGGGTAACTTGTAGTGGAATAAAAAAATACAACATCCGTTGCCGTTTTCAGATTGAGAAGAGAGGTCGAGCTCATATTGTTAGACTTAAGACACACACCTTTGAGACATAATCATCTTCTATATATATAAAATTCAAAGTCCTGACTGAATGACTGACTTATATATCAACGCACAGCCTAAACCGCTGGTCCTAGAGACATGAAATTTGGAGGGTGTGTTCTTTGTGAAGAGTAGGTATCCACTAAGAAAGGATTTTTCGAAATTCCACCCCCAAAGGCGTAAAATAGGGGTTGAAAGTTTGTATGAAAGTCCGTCATTTTTCAAGTTATATCCATGAAACTTGGTATTTGAGCTACCGGTTCAAAATGAAGAAATACCTTTTTCGCCGTTTTTGAAAATTCTACCCTCAAAGGGCTGAAATAGGGGATGAAAGTTTGTATAAAAGTCTTATTTTACAAGTTATACTACGAATTATAATTTAGTCTACTAAACTTGGTATTTTGGTTTTCGGTAAAAAAATACCCGGAAAGGGATTAAATAGGGGTTGAAAGTTTTATGAAATTCCGTCGTATTTCAAGCTATAGCCATGAAACTTGGTATTTGGGCTTCCGGTTAAAAAGGATGAAATACGGATTTCACAATTTTTTAAATTTCTATCCCCAAGAAAGTCAAATATGGAGTTTGTCCTTCAATCACGCCGCAACAGAGCAACGGATCGGCGTGATTTTTTGCATGGGTATTGGGTATAGTCGAGTACCTGGAGAGTGTCATAGGCTTCTTTTATCCCGGAAAAGTAAGAAGTGCCTGTGGGAATTAAAAAACTTATGCTACGCGGACGAAGTCGCGGGCGTCCGCTAGTATTATATAATGGACATTCGAGTTCCAAGGTCCTGCAATGTCGACCACGAATCGGAAAGACCGATGGTGCTAGGTTGACATACGCCATAACAGGTCAATTCACGAGTTACGAGCAACACAAGACCTACCTATGTAAAACCCCATAGATCTAGCGGCACGTAGCGGCAAGTATTCTTTGTATGAGGTTGTATGGAGCTGGTCTCACTTAAGCAACGCGACATGGAGATGCACTGTGCGACGCGGCCCCGTACAAACTCATACCTACAATTTAACAACATTTCCCGCTACGAGCCACGCTGTTTCGTGCATTTCAAGTGGGGCTAGACCTTGAAGAAGACAGATATCTGTGGACGTCCATTAGTTGAGACGACGACACCGTCATTCAAGGCAAGGCACATTTTAAAATCTTAGTTAAAATCCGGCTCTGTCTCTACTTTGAAAATGATTTATTATAATCTGATTTGACATTATAATTTAATATCCCCGTATCCCGCTTTACGCTTGCCACTTTCACCAAATCATGACTATATCCATTGCGCGTTTGATTGATTTATTACTCTGTTTGTCAGTCAACAATTGAGTGACGAACAATGAACAGCGTAGAGCTAGATCATCGAATGATTAGTGGTAGGGGCGATAAATCGATCATAAGATCGATATTTTGGAATGGATTTATTAGTTTAAAGTTAATCACTAAAATAGATTTGTTAAATTGATTGAAAAAATAATATGATTTTCCCATCTCGCAACATTTTTGAACGACTATCTTTATCCAATGGTACCCTATACCATGGGATAGACGAGAAAAATATCATCCCCACTTTACGTGTAGGGGAGTTTTTTTTTTTTTCATAACTTTTTTTTTTTTTTGACTGCCTCTTTGGTCTAGTCGTTAGCTGACTGCGGCCGACGAGCTCCTGGGTTCGAGTCCCGGGTCGGGCCATAATTAAGTATTGGGTTTTTCTGACTAGAAATTCTCACTACTAGCCAGGAGTTAGGAAGTTGGCGGTGTTTCACCCCCGAGCCTCGGAGAGCACGTTAAGCCGTCAGTCCCATTTATTATCACTAACGTGATAATAGTCGTTAAAGCCCGCCAACCCGCATTGGAGCAGCGTGGTGGGTCTAAGCTCTAATTCCCTTTCTCTCATAAGAGTGGAGGCCTGTGCCCAGCAGTGGGACGTGAATGGGCTATAGTAATTTTATTTTACCACTTTGTCGGCGTGATTAATATGTAAACCAAATTGCAGCTTTCTAGTACTAAAACCGCGGACAGACTGCAGACGGCATGGCGAAACTAAAAGAGTTCCAATTGTTGACTATGAACCCCTTTTCCTAATGACTTTTAGTTGTACATACAACTGAATTAGATGAAAAATTAAAAAGAGAGCACTATTATAACTTTTTAAACATTATTAAGTCGCAAAGGGTCTTTAACTAGAAGTAAAATTCTTAAAACTGCTTTGGTGCAAGTAAGTTGGCTTAAAAAGTATAGGTAATTAACGTTTTACGAAAGATAAAACAATTTTGAGTACACTTTAAGAGGTCGCAGCTTGAGAAAAATTATCTGGCTAAGAGCTGTGAGTAAATAAGCCGGGAGAGTTAAGCCTTTTCAGTTTTGGCCTTTGACCCGAATATGAAGTATTTCTACCGTACAAAATCCTACCATCCTACTTATTTTCAATTAATGTGAAAGTTTGGATGTTTGCAAGTTTGTGTGTTTGTTACTCCTCTGAAACACAGTGGCTAAACCAATTAGGCTGAAATTTGGAGTGGAGATAGGTAACCTGAATGAATATAGGTTACGATTATTATATAAATTTAAGTAATTATTATTTAAGTATTAATTAATGATTGATGAATTCACGAGGGAACTCTTAAATTTTACGGGATAAAAAGCCGGAATAAGATAGCCTATGCGCTTCCCCGGGATACGCTATCCCAGGGAAGAAAGAAGAAAGTAGAAACGTCAACGTGTCAACGTGTAAACAAATATTCAAATTTTCTAGATAAATGAATTTATAATTAAATTGAATTGTGAATTGCGCGAAATAAAACCTATCCCTGTACCAATATATAGTTGAATAGATGGGCCGTGAAAGCGTAGCAGACAGACAGACAGACACTTTCGCATTTATAATATTAGTAAGTATGGATGTGGAAATTCGTCATTTATATTATAGACTAGCAAACCCGGCGAACTCCGTTTCGCCACCAGATGGCTTTCCCGCTAAAAAGATTTTCCCGCTTTTCTGTTGAAATTTTTCCTGAATTTTCTTTGCTATAAACCTCACGGAGCCCGAGACCTTTCCAACGAATGCAAAACCGTGGAAATCGGTTCGTGCGTTCTGGAGTTATAGCGTCAGGAAGGAAAACCCGACTTATTTTTATATAGTAGATTTAATTATGATATTATTTATTATTTATTTATTATTATGTTTTAACCTAATTAATTACGCAGCATCTTGCGGTTGTATTCTTTTTTAAATCTCTCAATTGCAGTAATAGTTTCACCACATATAATTGCATTTCTCAGCAAAGAGTTAATTTGGAGAGTGTCCAAATTCCGCTTTTATCCGCAAATAAAAGTGGAAATGCACTAGTGTTTGTATTGGATAGTATTTTTAGAGCGTCCGAGATTGCGTGAGGATAATTTACTTCTAGTACAATAATTTCGGTTTTTTTTCTGTTCAATAAATGACGGTTTATTTTAATTTAATGATGACGATTTGGTTTTATTTTATTGATAACTAGCCTTTGGCCGCGACTTTGTCCGCGTGGACTATACAAATTTCAAACCCAATTTTTACCACCCTAAGCATTGATGTAGAATTTTAGTACCTACTCATTCTATTTCAATGACCTTATGGGTAGAATTTTCAAAAATCCTTTCTTAGCGGATCTACGTCATATTAGCTATTTGCATGCCAAGTTTCAGCCCGATCCGTCCGATTTTCCTTCACTTATCTATTTGGAATAAAGAATATGTTACTTAAAATTTTATCTTGATCAGGGTTTATCGTGCTTGCTGGGACCTCTAGAGCTTGATGATTCATGATGCCTTTTTAAAAGTTTCGTGTTTCTAATTTTTTTAGACGGATTGCTTTTTGGATTTTGTTATTTGGATAAAAGTACCTATTTGTACTTACTTTAAAGCTGATTATGTCCATAAGTAGACGTGTACATTATATAAAATAATGAACAAAATAAAACTTGCTTAAAAGATTTACTTAGACATGAAATATTTAAATCCGGGAAAATGTAAATCGTCGAATAGTTTTTAAAATAGTCACTAAAGAGTAATAACATAGCTAGCTAGTGCGCCATACTATTATCATTGCTCTATGCAAATTTAAACTACCTCGTTTGCGTTCTGACGCTAACGAGTTCTGATATTATTTTCGTTGCTTGCTTTAAAATCAAATATAATATAAAAGTTGGGGTAATATTAGAGTTGTCTTCAAATGGCATTTTGCGGCAAAATTTTTACACATTTGGGTAAATTTGTACTCAACGAGTGTCTGACGTGATTGTATTATTATTTTAGGTCGTGCTTTACATAGGATCATAATATTTTTGTATGTGTATTGTGTATAGCTAAATGATGCCCATGACTTCGTCCGCGTGGGTTACGGTGTTTTAATATCCCTTGGAAACTCTTTGATTGTCCAGGATTAAAAAACTCAGCCTAAGTTTTAACCAGTTTTGTCAAAATCAGCCAAACGGGTAGCTCGTGAAGAAGAAACATGAAGAAACATTAGCTAAACATACTTTCGCGTTTTAGGAAGATATGTGGATCCGATAATGAGATGGGTGCTGACGTAGTAGCTGTAATTATAAAAAGAATACCCTACTGAATTGGTGAGGACTCTTCTCAGACCAGGGCATGTTCGGAACCCTCGTACCTTTAGTTTTAAGTTGACTTTGAATTATCACCATTTTAATATAAATATAGCTGCTCGTGCTGATTCACTGATTGATCACCTCTCCTGTAAAATTTTGTATGAAATTTTTTTTTTTTACTTATCGTTTCGTATAGAAGACAAAAATTCATTCGGAGGAAAAATACGGAGAGAGCTGATGATTGAGGATTTAGAAGACGGATGAAGAGCACAGTCAGGGTATCGAAGATAGGTGGGGGGTGCTCGACCAAATGTCACTCGAAACTTCATCCAATTGACAGTGAGCTGAAAAAAATTTTCAAAATGGCGGATTTTAGATTTTTAGAAGAGTGGTTCCTGGCAAAAGATGATCAGGACACGAAGGTCTACTTGATGAACAGGAAAAAAATTCACGATGGCTGAATTTATTTTTCCATAGAAAATGTATGGCGAATATTGAAGAGGCTATAATTTAGTGTTGAACTATGCAAGACTGTGATGCGGTTCCTTTTCAAAATTTGTTCTTAAAGAAGAACTATCCATAATTTTTCGGAGAAAAAAATCTACTTATGGTGAGCGATGATGATCGAGGGTTTGAAAGATGGGTGAGGAGCACGGCCAAAATTTCATAGGTGTCTATTTCAGAAAGTACTTATACTAGATGGAAGAGTGGAAGTAGGAAATATGCATGACTTTGATATGGTTTTTTTTACAAGATTTGTTCTGTATGGAAGAATTGTCGGTTTGCCGTTAGGAAAGCCAAGATGGCGAAGTTCAATGGCATCTAAAGGTACCCGATCGTCAGCGGTATAATATTGATTGTATGCATGTCTGGAATTTTTTTTTACATTTAAAGGCCCTTTTAGAATCTTAGAGGGGTCTCTGTTTTATGTTTTCTTATGAGATTTTTTTACGTCTGTCGGACGCTTGGCATGTTGGCGCTTCCACTGTGCTCGCTAGCATAGCAGTGTATTGTTTACTACAGAACACGTAGGCAGTACATACTAGGATAGAAGGAGAGCAAGTAAGTAGACAGTGGACCGCGCGGTCTACTACTACTACTACCCTACTAGTTATACATATATCTCATCTATTTAACTTTTAGAGAATGTACATTGATTCTATAATACCATAGACTTATAATATTTACTACCGTCATAATACTAATATTGAAATGTTTATCGATCGCTTATGTACTAATAGAAAACAATAAGAACGATTCAAAATTCATTTTTCAAATAATTCTATGAATAATCAAGACTATTTAATGTAATTTAATTTCATCTCATAAAACTGATATAAAAATAGTAAATTTTAGACAGCATAAGTGTGAAAAATCTGTAGACTTGTTAGTGTAACGACTAACCAGAGAGAAACGTGACAAGTGAAGTTGTGTTGTTGGCAAAAAAATCACAATATAATTACACTTGCCATGTAAATTTAAAGGACTTCCCATAATAATTAATATACGCATTTCTCGCTTCGATTCTATTAAATGGTAGTTCACACAACTTTGACGGTTTTCACTCGGTAATAAGTTATATTTTCCCGTGTATTTGCGAGGTTTCGGGCTTGTTTCAGCGGTGTTTTCATTAAGGCTCTATCAAGAGCTTTTAAAGTTTAATTGAGTTGTGGATTTCAGTAACTAACGACTATCGGAAACTAACAAACTGAATTAAGAAATTTCTTGTTTTCCCTCAAGGACTCTATTTATGTACCTACTTAATAGATTGCGTCTATATTATTAGCATACTAGCGGTCCGCCCCGGCTTCGCACGGGTAGCAGTTGATCAAAATAGTCCATACCTAATAATGGTCAGTCGGCACTGAGACGAACAACTCCACCATACGTTCTCAAATTTTGTTCAGCAAACCGCTGTGAACGCTTGGCACTTGAGTCTCCAATACGCCGTATTTTCGCTGCCCTCACCTGGGAACTATATTGTTTAGAACTAAAAACTAAGTTGAGACCTGGCTCTTTTAGGCATTTCGCAGTCTGTCTACAACAGTTAGATATTTAAATGTTTAAAAAAATGTTAGTAACTTCTCTTGTAAGTATTTATTATGTTTGTCTTGACAAATATGACATAAAAGACATATGAATTAATAGACGAATAGAGGTTTAACGTAAAAAGTTAAATTAGGTGAATTTTCCGACTTAATTCACATTATTGCAATTTTCGAAGGGATCTCTAATTTATTTTAAAATAAAATGCAGCCTATGTTACTCGCTGATAAAGTAGCTTTCTATAGGTGAAAGAATTTTTAAAATCGGTCCAGTAATTTTTTAGTTTATCCATTACAAACAAACAAACAAACAAATTTTTCCTCTTTATAATATTAGTTTATAATATATTCAAAGAAATAACTGTACAGAATACATAAATTTAAAAATAATTAACGTCATACTAATATTATAAATGCGAAAGTGTGTTTGTTTGTTCGTTTGTTGGTTTGTCCTTCAATCACGCCGCAACGGAGCAACGGATCGACGTAGATTTTTGGCATGGGTATAGTTGAGGACCTAGAGATTGGCATAGGCTACTTGTTATCCCGGAAAATGGAGGAGTTCCCGCGGGAATCATTAAAACTTAAAGCACGCGGACGAGGTCGCGGGCATCAGCTAGTCATGTATAATGAATATTCAAAAACACTTGTAAACATTTATTTGAATAAAAAACATTTGAATTTTTGTGTTTTGAATTAGAGTACCTATAGACTTATAGAGCCATGTTATAAGACTTGTAAAGCCTTGTTCACACAGTGGAAATATCGCAATCACATCTCTGTATATCGCAATGTTAGTTCCCTCTAAGGTTAATTTCCACAGCATCCAATAAGGCAGACATCAAACGCGCGGGTCCGGTCTCGACCACGCCCTCGCTTTCACACACTGTAATTTCAACCGAACTGTATAATAATGTACTTATTCCGGATGCTAATGTATTCGATTACAAGTGACTCTGTAGTTTAATTAATAGTGTTTCGAAATGTGTTTTAGAATTTAGTTGATGTTTGATGTGGCGATCTTCGCAGTCCGCACATAATCCAATAGATGGCATTACTAGTACGATGCACGCGACCACGAAGAGTCCAACTCACGATTACGAAGTGTTCTCTGAATTACGCTATATATACGACCTCCAAAGATGAACGGTCGGACCAGTGGTCCCCGAGCACAACACCCGCTCGGAGGATGATCATCCTAATGTTACGGTTGAGCCCATATCACCTGTTCCCGTACAGATTTGAAAAAAAGTCTACTTGATTATCCTTCAACTTTTTGGAGCTATGGGCGTTTCGCTCTTATGTTACGGAAAAAGAAAAACATCGCAAGGAATCCTACTTTTTCCCCGTGTAGTCTGACAATCGGCACTTGGTCGGCGTGGCGGACTATGGCCTAGTGGCCTTATTAATGCTCATACAAAGGAGTGGGAAGAGAATGAAGGTCTAGCCCCACTGGGATGCGGTACCGCACGTAACAGCAAATATTATTTGTATAAGTTTGTACGCGACCACGTCGCGCAGTGTATCTCCATGGCGCGTCGCTTTAGTGGGACCAGCTCCATACAACCTCATACAAAGAATAATTGCCGCTACATGCCGCGCCTCTGTAGTGGGGCTACAGCATGATAATGTTTAAGCCTAAAAACTGCAAAAATTGGTTTGGGTAAGTCCAGTTAGCCCAGGATGCGTGGAACATCCAGGGTTTAGTCGGCAAAAGTCCGACATAACGCCAGTCCAGGTGGTGCCCCACGAAAACAAGGTTAATAATTGCATGGTACTCGCAGTTTTAGATTTTCCAATTCGCAACTTCGTGAACAGCGTGTCTATTAGATTATCTTTATTACCTAGAATTAGTCGCACAAAATAATGCTGTATTTTCTAAAATCTCATTTCTCTCCCCGGGAAATACGAAATGTAATAGGGTACAAAGTACTGCAGTATTCCAGCAGTAATTCACGGTATAACGTATAGCGACCAAATGTCGCAGTGCTTGTATATAGCATTATGTCATATACCTATTTGTACTAGACTACTGTAATATGTAAGCATGAAACTTATTTAGAGGTCAGGTCGGGAAATACTTTCTTTTGAAAATATAATATTGCTTGAAGATGCCAACGTCGTCTGCGTGGATATACACGTAGGTATTTTTAAGTATTTTTGGCACTCTTGGATTCACAATTACAATCCCGTCGGAACTCTATGACTTTCTGGGATTTAAAACCTTGACGACCTCCCTGGCGCAGTGTTGTTGTCTTAGGTCCCTGGTTCGATTCCCGGCAGGGTCAATTTGGGAATTTATAAATTCTGATGTGTCTCTGTTTGGCCTGGGGGGAGATTTCAGTCGTGGCTAGTTACCACCCCACCGTGACGTGCCATACAGCGTTCTGGTACCATACCGCATAGAAACCGATTAGGGGTGTGGGCACAGTATGGGAATCATATAACTGCTTTTAGCTGTACCCATAACAGGTTAACCCGCTACCGTATTAGACTGCATCACTACATACCATGACGTGATATTGCAGTCAAGGTTAGCCTTTGATTGCTGCAATCTAACCAGGTGGTGGAGTAAAAAAGTCTATTATTAAAGATGCGAAAGTGTGTCTTTCTTATCAGTCTGTAATCTTTTCAAAATCCACCCGCTCCATAAAAATCTGTTATTAAAGCTCTTTCTACTGAAAATTCTTAAAAAGGTACCCTTTAAAATTATTGTTAAGATAATCACCCATAAGACAGTTAACGGATGCACAAACTTGGTCTAAGGTGTCCGCACAAACGGGCGAACTAATAAAACTTGGACGTGACTGCGCCGAGGCCTTTCTGTCCTTCCGCACGTAATTTACATTCCGTTAAATTTTACACCTCGGGTGCATTTATGTACTTACCTACTGTCTACACTTCCGGTCCACTTCTGGTGCTTGATTTTCCGTTATTTGTTTTGAATGGATATAGTTTATTAAGTAACAGCTTTTGCCCGCAGCTTCGCTCACGTTAGGTTCGATTTTCATACAAATTTCAAACGCCTATTTTACATCTGTAGGCGTTGAATTTTCAAAAATCCTTTATTAGCGGATGCCTACGCCATATAAATTAGCTGTATGTCAAATTTCAGCCCGATCTGTTCAGTGGTTTGAGCTGTGCGTTGATAGATCAGTCAGTCAGTCACCTTTTCCTTTTTTATATTTAGATTTTTACTTTGTGAATAGCAACAGATGCTTTTGAAATACATGGTAAGTAATCCTTTAATTTTATATTAAAGGATTCTTTAATTTTATATAATATTAACCACAAAATTAAAGATACTATAAAAATGCAAAAGTTTGGGAAATCTGATCAATGCATTTTTATCAATCCAGAGGATCTAAGAAGCACTACAACACAGATAAAAATAGTTGCACATACTTATAAAATGTAGTGAATAGACGGTATATTATAAACAGTAGGTAATTTTAACTCCCATTTAATTGTTTCGTCAACACAAAGTCGGATAATAATAAAATTAGAAATTGTAATAGCATAAAACAAAATCGGCTTGTTGGACTCGAACAAAGTTTATTCCAATATTTACTGAGTACCAGTTGAAGTAGAATCATTTGTACAAGAGTTTAATTTCCTGAAAGTTTCTACAGAATTAATTAAACAACTTTTAGGTATTATAACTGGATTGTTTAGTTAATTAACAAGCATTTAAATATATCAATAAATCCATCCATCTCTATAATTTTTACATCATAATTATTTTTTAGCATTTTTTACAATACACAACGGGTTTTCGTGTACCAAACAAACGACTTTTTACCAAACTCTGAGCTAGCGTTATACCGTACTTATTTGATCTGGTATCATGATGTTTTTTTTTATTACGAGATAGGCTTGCGCTTGACGACAATCATGCTTAGTGCAAAGCAATGATGAGGTCTAGGTTAGGACGCGCTATGCCTATTCACTCTTGCCTTGAAGGTACCTGAGGTTATACGTGGCAGGAAACACGTGCGATGGGAGGGTGTTCCATCATCATAGCGGTTAGGATCAGAAACTTCGAGCAAAACTTTTCGTGCATATGAATATACTTAGTATAATTTAATGATATAATTTGACGACCTCCGTGGCTCAGTGTGTAGCGCTGTTGCCTTAACGTGCGGAGGTCCCGGGTTCGATCCCCGGCAGGGTCAATTTGGGAATTTATAATTTCTGAATTTTCCTTGGTCTGGCCTGGTGGGAGGTTTCGGCCGTGGCTAGTTACCACCCTACCGGCAAAGACGTGCCGCCAAGCGATTTAGAGTTCCGGTATGATGCCGTGTAGAAACCGAATAGGGGTATGGGTTTAATATAACTGCCATGCCCCTAACAGGTTAGCCCGCTACCATCTTAGACTGCATCATCACTTACCATCAGGTGAGATCGCAGTCAAGCTAACTTATAGTGGATAAAAAATAATAATTACCTTACACTAAATACCTACTGCCCACCAGAAAACTTTAATCGAAAATTATTCTCACAGCTGCATCTCACAGGAGTAATTTTGAACGTGATCTCGTCCAATTTTTGAAAGATAAATGTTCTGAGCTTGCAGAATTTTAATAAAAATGCTCGAACAATAAAACGTTAAAGAAGCGTTATGATTGCTTTCAAGCGATTGTCTAGTTTACATTTCGAAATCATGCTTCATATTATACTAATAGGTACTAACTAATATTAAAAATGCGAAAGTGTTTTTGTTTGTTGGTTTGTCCTTCATCAATCACGATGCAACAGAACAACGGATCAACGTGATTTTTTGCATGGATATAGTTGAGGACATGACGAAGACTTTTATCCCGGAAAATTGAGAAGTTCCCATATAAAAAAAAATATTCCACGAGGACGAACTTGTGGGCATCAGCTTGTTTATAAATATTTTTGAATCCAGTATTGGTGAATCAGAATAATACAAATTACACAATCTGCAACTCTTTGAAATGTTATAAGACCAACGTTTTAGATCGAAAATTAAATACTCGGAACCGGACAGAAACGTCCACGTCGATGGGGAACGTTTTGTCCTATCACCTAGTGTGTGCGCTCCATATAAAAGTGAATGACGTGGACTTTTAGTCGACATTTTTTTTTTGTTCGTAGTGTGATTGACTCCTAACCACAATTCTCATCAAATTCCAAACCTACAGTAAATCCTTTTAGCGAAAATCTTGTATGAGTTTGCTAAATTTTGGGTTCTCGAAAATGAAACGAGGATAATATGATTCGAGTTTGTGCAAACAAAACCGCCGGTTCAAAGTTTGCTTTCTTTAACATAATAAATGGAATATTATTGTTAAGTCGGCTCAGCTGGGATCGAATGCTAATAGTTTTGGAGGAGTTCCACGAACTATATACTTTATCAGCTCGGTCCCGATTGAGCCCTTCTTGCCCAGGACTTCGGTCTAGTAGGTTCAGTACTGCTGCAGTTACGTCAGAACTCAGAAGACACACTTTCGACAGACCCCTATTTTACCCCCTTACGGGGTATTTCCTGTGAGTATGCCAAATTTCATAGGAAATCTCGAGGATAGGACTGCCTCGTTGGTCTAGTGGTTAGCATAGTCGACTGCGGATCACGAGGTCCTGGGTTCGATTCCCGGTCGGGCATAAAAAGTTAGGTATTGGGTTTTTCAATTAAGAAATTCTCAGTGCCAGCCCGGAGTTGGAAGTTGGCGGTGTTTCACCCCCGTGCCTCGGAGAGCACGTTAAGCCGTCGGCCCCGGTTATTATCACTAACATGATAATAGTCGTTAAAGCTCGCCAACCCGCATTGGAGCAGCGTGGCGGGTCTAAGCTCTATTTCCCTATGAGAGTGGAGGCCTGTGCCCAGCAGTGGGACGTTAATAGGCTGTAGTGATTTGATTTGATTGTGATGCCAAATTTCAGCCAGATCCGTCCGTTGGTTTGACCTGTGCGTTGATACATCAGTGAGTCAGTCAGCTTTTCCTTTTTTTTTTTTATTGATAGATAGGTGTTGTTTTTGAAGTCTGTAGAATCAGGAATAACGTTCTAAATACTGGGGAAATAGCGAAATTATAACACAATAAACGTTATACAATGGTTGCTATTCAAAACTTAATAATGACATTCTTTTTTATTCGACATTAGAAAAATCACAGTATAAAACCTAACAAAGTATCTTATCCAAGTAGGTTTTACAACATCCGCCCTTAATGGGAATAAAAAGATAAAGTAGTAATGCTAAACACCAAAAAAAAAAAATTACTACCAGACTAAACAGAGATACAAAACATAAACCGAAGAAAAATAAATAAACAGAAAATTATTCTACCTATTTATCCCTAAACCCATATTAACTACACATCTTAGATGAGCTATGCGCCTTAAGGGCTTGGTTAAAACATCGGCTGTCATTTTATCCGTAGGTATAAACTTTATATCTATAAGACCCTCAGTAACCTTTTCACGAATAAAATGAAATCTCGTATCAATATGTTTGGTTCTATTGTGGTGGATTGGATTGAGCACAAGTTTCTGTGCACTTTGACTATCATTGTATAGCAACACCCTATGAGCAAAACCAGTAATGTCACACACTAACCGTCTTAAGAAAATAGCCTCCTTTGCAGCGCTGGTCAAGGACATATACTCTGCTTCTGTAGATGTAGCTTCTGCAGCTTCTGTAGCTTCTGTAGATGATAAGGCTACCGTCGGCTGCTTCTTACACTCCCAGCTAATAGGTCCACCTGCTAGCATGAAGTAGTAACCCGTGTATGACCGACGGTCATGTACACAGTTCGCCCAGTCAGCATCCGTGTATCCACACAGACGTCCACCGACTTTCCTGTAAGTAATGCAGTAATCCATTGTACCTTTTAAATACTGTAACACCCTTTTAGCGGCCAACCAATGCCTTTTATCGTGACAGTTATTAAACTGACTTAAATAGCTTGTGGCATAAGCTATATCGGGTCTTGTATTCACAGCTAGGTACATGAGACATCCTATCAAGTTTTGGTAAGGATATTCACCAAGAGATGTTGGATTACCTTTCTCCAACTTGTTATTCTCCAAAGGTGTAGACATCTCCTTGCAATCTTGCATATTAAAACGCTCCAATACCGCCTGTATATAGGTCTTCTGACTGACCACGATTTTATCGTCAACACGGTTAGCCATTGTTTAAGAAAGGTGATAAAAAAAATCTAAACAACTATCGTCCGATTACACTGATTCCTGTCATCTCTAAAATATTTGAAAAAGCTATGTAAATTTATTCACTAAACATGATATTATAAGAAAGGAACAGTTTGGTTTCCAGAAGAATAAATCAACCACCATAGCGGCATTTCAACTCTCACGCAAAATATACGAGAACATAGACTATAGAAAACCCACAAGTGTAATCTTCTTTGACATGACGAAGGCCTTTGATTTTGTATCACACGATATACTGTTGCATAAATTAGAAAAAAATGGTGTTAGAGGGCCAGCATTAGACTGGTTGAAGTCTTATCTAAATAATAGGAAGCAATGTGTTGAAATAGATGCAGTCAGCAACGATGGTACAACAAAGGTTTCTTGTAAATCTAACTATAAATTTAACCATTCCGGCGTGCCCCAAGGAAGCATCCTTGGACCGTATCTCTTTTTAATATATATAAATGACTTGCCCACTGTGGTTGACAATGAATGCTTCTTGTTTGCGGACGATATTTCAATAATAATGACATCAAATGATAATAATAAAATTGACCAATATGAGACTGACATCAATAATGAAATAATAAAAATAGTAAAATGGCTAGAAAATAATAATTTACAGATAAACATCACTAAAACATCATACATACAATTTTGCATTTGTAGTAGAAAACCTCAACCAAAACTTAACATAAATTATGATAATACTCCAATAGCGGAAGCTCAACAAATTAAGTTTTTAGGTTTGCAACTAGACAAAACCTTAAACTGGAAAGAACATGTTAATATGGTATGCCAAAAAATACATCGCTATGTATTCGTCTTATATAGGTTGCGTAAAATATCATTACCGCATACAGTTCTTTCAGCTTACCATAGCTACGTTTCATCTGTTTTACGCTATGGGCTGATCCTATGGGGGAATTCAGTAGAAATAAATCGAGCTTTTATAGCACAGAAAAAATGTATACGTGCGATGACAGGGGCCACTTATCGGGAATCATGTCAACCGTACTTCAAAATTTTGCGTATACTACCATTACCCTGTTTATACATCTTTGAAATATGCGTTTTTGTTAAGACTCACGGATATCTGTTCACAAAGGAATTTGAGGTATATCCAAGAAGTAGCAGAAATCGAGATCGCTTGGTCATGAGACATCAACCAAGGAGTTGCCACTACAATAAAAGTAGTGATGCTATGTGTGTCAAAATCTACAATAAATTACCAGCTGAACTAAAAAAATTGCCTTTAGTGCCTTTCAAAAATCGACTTTTCGCTTGGCTTCTGGATAAATGTTATTATTCAGTGAATGACTATTTTTCATTGTAAAATAAACAGATAATATGGTAATTGGACATAAAATTGTTGATTTTATTATAATAATGTAATGATTAATCATAAAAATGTAAAAATACTGATTGTGATCAAATTTAATGACATTTTAAAAGTTATTATAACTGTAGATATTATAAATTAATGTAATTCATTCTCATTCTTTCATTGTGACAGAAGTAATGTTTGCATGCCATTTTATGGCTGATTGTGGCTTTGTTTCTTGTATATAACTGTAACATCTCTTTTGTATACCTACAATCTAGCAAATAAAGGATTTATTTATTTATTTAATATTTAAGCCTAAACAATATGACAATGGACGTAAATCCTTTAGTGAGAAAAATTTTTTCAAGTCATTTTTGACAACGTCAAACAAACTTTTTTCTTTGTAAAAGACAATTAGATCGTCAACATAGACTGCAAGTATTATGGTTTCATTACCAAACTTTTTCAAGTAAACACATGATTCCGCAGATGTTCGTGCAAAGCCAATTTTCGAAAGAGTTTGATGCAATTTGATATTCCAGGCTCGAGCTGCCTGCTTCAACCCATAAATGGATTTTCTGAGCAAACAGACTTTACCTTCTGCCCCGTGCTCAACAAATCCCTCAGGCTGTTGCATGTACACCTCCTCCTCTAAGTCTCCGTTGAGGAATGCGGTATCTACATCCATGTGTTGAATCTTCAAATCCATTTCTGCCCCCAAACTTGACTAAAACCTTTCGCAACTAGTCGTGCTTTATACTTGACTATTGCTCCGTTCGCATCCCTCTTTATCTTGAATACCCATTTACAAGGAATTACCTTTTTATTTGGTTTATCCACTAATGTCCAAGTCTGCTTATTCAATAAGGCATCGTACTCATTTTTCATTGCAGAGATCCAATTATCTTTATTATCGCTATTAACAGCTTCACGATAATTTTTTGGATCATCATACAACAAATCAATATCGAGAGTGCCATATGAATAATAATCAGGAGGTTTTCGTACTCGTTGAGGATATCTTCTCTCAGGACAAACATCGCTGGGTTCATCTGAAGGAACCAGAGACAGATCACTTTGTTCACCCGAGTGTAGAAACTCCGTGTCACCAACACCACCAGCTTCATCAGTCGCGTCCACAAAATCGTCAACTTGCTCTACCTCTATCTCCACATCTTCTGAAGTAGATGAAGAAGAAGTAGAAACAGATGAGATAGAAATCTCCTGTGGCAAAGTGGTATCTGAAGAAGTTTAAAAAAAAAAATCAATGACATTGGGGCTCACAACAACTTCAGGCTGAACAGGTTTATCCTTCAATCCTGAAAAAATATTTTCAAAAAACGTAATATCCCGTGACTTAATCAACCTCCGAGGGTTTTCCGCGCTACGGAAATAATAACTCCTTGGATCATCTGAATATCCAACGAAGATATGTTCGGAAGCTTTCATGTCTAGCTTAGTTCTCTGGCATGAAGGCACGTGAACCAAAGCTCGGTAACCAAACACCCTTAAATGAGACAGGTCTGGTTTACTACCACACCACATTTCATATGGTGTTTTACCATCAAGTGCACGATGAGGTGACCTATTCTTTAAATAAACACTAGTCTCAACAGCATCCTGCCAAAAAGCTTTCGACAGAGAGCTCTGTGCTAACAAGGAACGGGCCTTCTCTACAATACTACGATTGCAACGTTCACTTACCCCATTTTGTTGAGGGCTGTAAGGTACAGACGTTTCATGTCGAATCCCTTGAGCTTGCAAATAATCTATCAATTCCTTGTTGACATACTCAGTACCATTGTCTGACCGAAGAGTTCGAATCTTAGTACCGGTCTGTCTCTCAACAAGTGCTTGGAAAGCACAAAAGAACTTCTGAACTTCTGTCTTAGATGACATACAAAAAAGAGATATAAAACGTGTATAATCATCTACAAAAATAATAAAGTATTTATTACCTTTAAAAGATTCTGTGGTCAGGGGACCACAAATGTCCGTATGGACCAATTCTAATGGTGATAAAGCTTTCTTATACTTTATCCCTTTGAAGGGCTTTCGGGCCTGCTTACCCTCTACACAAGGTACACATGGTTCTTTGTCAACCTCAGTATACTCCACACCTACAGCTAGACCTTTTCTGAGTAGATCCATACCGACTCGGCAGAGATGTCCTAGACGCTTATGCCAAAGCTGAAACTGGGACAAATTAGTGTGAACATTATAAGCTGAAACCTTTTGCGACTTTATTGTACAATCTAAAGTGTACAATCCACCACAAATAGAACCATGTAAAACAGGACCATTTATAAAAGAAACATCATTAGAATTATAAAAATTACAGCCATTTGTATCAAAAATAATCGAGAAACCTTTCTCTACTACCTTTTTGACTGAGAGTAAATTACAATCTAGATCAGGAACATGTACAACATTAAAAACCTTCTTGAAATCGGTTTTTGTGTCAATCGCAACATCTCCTAAACCCACAGCTGGCAAACTTTTACCATTTGCGACAGTTATCTTCCCATCACAGGGTCGGTAACTATCAAACCATTCAGCATGTGGAGTCATATGGGTAGACGCACCAGAGTCGATAATCCACTTCTCAGACATCTGAACATTAGGTGCAGACAAAGCCAGTTCCGTGACATCATCCAAAACCAATTCCGTCTCACGATTCGTCATATTCCTTTTACTAATAGCAATCAGTCCCTTATCTTCTGAACAATTTTCTGTAGAGCAACGCGCCTTTGCCTTTTTCTCCTTCTTTTTGAGAGGACAATTAGGACTCTTGTGCCCAGGCTTCTTACACCGAAAACAAATAACTTGTTTAGTATGCAACGCAGCCACACCATCTTTAGTCTCCTTCGTCATTTCGTTTAATAACTTAGTCCTCACCAAATCTGTTGTGACTTCAACGCTCCCATTCTCAAGCGCCATTATCATGGGCTCGTAGCGAGACGTTAGACCTCCCAATATAATAGCTGCTAAAGAGCTATCTTCTATGGTTTTGCCAATATCGGCCAGGTCTAGTGCTGTAGTAGTTGTTACCGACGCACCACCTGAAAACACACAAAAACATAATTAGTTAAAGCAAAATATGTATAACATGAATAGATATAAAATATAGTATATATAAATATTATTGAATTAAATTTAACTTACCTTTTTTATAATAAACTATAAATATGTACTTACCATAAACAATAAAGCGAATCGCACCATGTACAGCGTTAGTAATAATCTGTAAAAAGATTGGCAACACTGTTTATACGTATTCGTTGTCAAGTTCCATGGCTGCCGCCTTGCGCGCCTATCAAGTATCTGCACATCTTGCGATCCAAAGTCGGACAAAGTTGTTTCATTTCTATAAGTTTAACGCCCAAGACCGTGCCTAAGTCCCCTCCACTTGCTCCATCAGCTACAGTAGTTATTGCCGTTAAGTAAGCTTCTAAATCAGAAAAATCAGATAAGGAGTACCTGTACAACTTACGTTCCAATGACAGTTTACGACCCAAACTTCGATCCTCGTAGGATTTCATAAGAGCACCCCACGCTTCTTTTGCGGTCTTAGCTGGTCGAACAATCGAAATCGCAGCACCATCCACAGTAAGGCATATTTTAGAAAGAGCCTTTTCTTCCTTCCGTACATGGTCGGATGTCTTATTACCTTCGACCACTACTCCGTTTACGGTTTCCCACAATCCTTCATGGATTAACAACATTCGCATTTTAAATTTCCACACAGTATATCCTTCTCTACTACGAAGTATCGGAATACCATTTAGGGACATACCAGAATCTGCAGACGACATCTTACAATTTCACCACCAATCTTCTTTTAAATTTGATCGTAGATAAAATATACAGAGCCTTCGTGCTGATAACGTGTTGTTTTTGAAGTCTGTAGAATCAGGAATAACGTTCTAAATACTGGGGAAATAGCGAAATTAAAACACAATAAACGTTATACAATGGTTGCTATTCAAAACTTAATAATGACATTCTTTTTTATTCGACATTAGAAAAATCACAGTATAAAACCTAACAAAGTATCTTATCCAAGTAGGTTTTACAACAATAGGCCACATGAGTAAATAACGCTTGACGACAATCATGCTTAGTGCAAAGCAATGATGAGGTCTAGGTTGGAGCGCGCTTGCCTAAAAGATGCCTATTCACTCTTGCCTTGAAGGTACCTAAATTATACGTGGTAGGAAACACGTGCGCCGGGAGGGTGTTCCAGATCCTAGCGGTTCGGATCAGAAACGTTGAGCAAAAACGTTTCGTGCGGGCAAACTGGACATCGACCACATAAGGATGCCAACGCAAACGGTTTCTCGCTGTTCTGTGGTAGAACGGTGAAGGAGGAACAAGGTTGTGAAGTTCCTGAGCACACTCTCCATGGCTCCTTTTGATAGCCCTCGACTGCGATCTCACCTGATATAATTATGATGCAATTAAGATGAAAGCGGGCCAACTGGAGGTAAAAAGTTGCGATTGTCGCCAATCACAGAATGGCCCCCATTCTGTGATTAGCTTAAAACTCTTGGCGGGAAGTTTTTTGATTTTAGGGTGAACGAACCCGGACCAAGTTTGATACCTCCCACAGTCAAATTTAAAAGATTTTTATTTAAAAAAATTTAAAAATAAATAGTGCTCGAATTATCAGCAATCATACTAATATTATGAATGCGTAAGTGGGTTTGTGGTTTGTTCGTTTTTCCTCCAGTCACGCCGCAATGGATCGACGTGATTTCTCGCGTGGGTATCGTTGAGGACCTGGAGATTGAAATAGGCTAGTTTTTGTCCCGGAAAATTAAGGAGTTCCCACGGGAATAACAAAATAACTTAAACCACACGGACGAAGTCGCTGGAAGCCGCATAAGCTAATTATATTATTATTAATTGGATTTCTGCATTAACACAAAATTAATTACGGCAAAGCCATCGAACTCATATTTCATCGCTGAAGTTGCTCTACAAACAAGTTGATTGGAATTTTAATTCCGCTTCTCAGCGAATTAATGCAATGTTTGCGTTAAGAATCGAACGAAAATGCAGTTGCTTTAGGGCTGTCATTTACTTTAAAAAACTCTAGGTACTTAAATAAAAAGAAAAGTCCTGAAAGATGCATCTTTGGCGCATCTCTGGCCACAGCCTAGCTTTTCTGCCAGAGATGTGCTACGTTGCTAAGCTACGGATATGTCTTAAACCCACCAATATGAGCGATTGTTTCAACATTTAGCTATCTAAGCTATGATGACAATCACCTGCTCCTAATGGTAAGTTTGACACACTAGTAGAAATGCACTCTTACTCCCTCACTTACCGGTGTCCTAAACGTCCTGCTCAAACCCTTGGACTTAGAAAGCTTACATTTGGCTCAGAGGTTCCTTTTTAAATGTAGACAAGGAATAAAGACGTTTTTTTTAATTTCTACGAGATTAAAGCCTTATTCATTCCTTCACGAAAATTTCTTTCTTCTTAAATCCGATATATTTAATTGCTTAAGCCACGTTATAAAACCTAATAAATAAATGAAAGTACCACGACCGCTGCTCGGCAACCCTTGACTGTCAGGGGACGGAAAATTTATTCCAACGAACTTATTTAGCGGTGCTCAGAGACTAGTTTAATGCACTTGGTTTTTGTGAATATTTTCGCACTAATGACGAAAATATTGTATGAATCATGAGCTTGTACTAGGATGATAGACTATATTTTTATGCCGGTTAAACTATTAGAAGGACAGTGCTACTTCTTTGTGGAAAATATTTGCTATGTTGTGTCAGTTTGGAAAATCTTATTTGTCTGTCTAGCCAGGTTTGGCTTGGCACTTATCTGGTTGTACCAACAAAAAATAAAGCATTCCCGAAACAGGAAAGAAACTGGTGTTTCCAAAGTTTTATTAAAACTATGGATAGCATTACTTATGTTCGAAAATTATTTACAATCATATTTTTATTCGGAAACACCCCTCCTCTGCGGTCTCGAAATAAACGGAACCCCCTTGTGCGCGCAGCGTTTGACAGGTGTCGAATTTCGCGGCCGCCGGCGGGCTCGCGCCGCTTAAAAAAATAACAACTCCTATTACTTGTACTGAAGCTATGTAAACAAACTACGT
The DNA here is from genome assembly GCA_963932025.1 of Erebia epiphron. NCBI lineage: Eukaryota > Metazoa > Arthropoda > Insecta > Lepidoptera > Nymphalidae > Erebia > Erebia epiphron. Next base: position 5,136,061 of record OZ009954.1, read on the forward strand.
CATTCAAATCGTTACGAACTACAGCTGTAGATTAAAGTTTGAAAGGTAATCGCTCTTCTTTATGGTTTACATAGAAAAATAGCAAAAGAAGACCAAAAATTACCCTCTTTTTTTTGGTACCAATAAAATAAACAAAATTACCCGTATCTGTAGATTTTTTGATTGATGTGCACTATGGTTAGTCATTTTAGAGTAAAAACACACGTAACAAAGACTCTTTCCCATAATTCTTACTCTAGAACAAAATCAAAAACGACAATTTTTTTTTTTTTTAAAGTCCCACAAAATTTCTACCCATAAATTGATTACATAGAGTAAGAACGTCAAAAAATTCCTACTGTGTCCTTGTCTATCCTAGTATTTAATACCAAAGTTAGAGAGGAATCGAGACAGTAATCTATTTATAAGAAACAAAAATATCGGCAACCGCGGTGGACGCGATCCGCCATTTTGTTTGTAACCGGAATCCGGTTACACGCCAGATGACTCGTAAACGCCTGTAACCGGAATCCGGTTACTTGCCAGCCTAAGGTGAAATCTGAAAAGTTCATCAAGAAATGAAGATCTTCTATTTCAAAGAAGGGCATAACAATAAAACTAGTAAAGTTACTAGTTGTAAAACTATGGCATCATCTGCTTCGATTTTGTTTCTTTTTGATTCCAGGTTAAAATTATTCCGTACCACTCTCTCTTATCTGTGCGATACATTGTTTCAAGATCAGTTTAGTTGGTATTAGACAGATAACAAACAGACATTTTTTCTTATTTTATTATAATTCTATGATAGAATAGAATTTCTATCATAATAATTATGGAATTATTACAAATTCGTCTATTATTATTTAACAATTACTATTATTCGTTCATGTTCGTCTAAAATATTACACTGAAAGTTACTAAGATATTCCTAAATTATAATAACACCGTTGTAAATCTTTATTAATAAACTTGAAAACTTGTAATTATTCACAGCCGTCAGCCTTGACTTGGAGAAAGCTAAAAGCATTTTAATTTATTTCGACACGCTATTTTACTCGACGAGAACAAAGTTTAGTTAATATTAATGTATAATTAATTAATCACTTCACTCAAGTGTTAACGCAAATCAAAGGCGGAATTATGTTTTGTTTGATAGCCTTATTTGAGCTGTTAAATTTAATGATGTGTTTATTAATTATTTGGGTATAAAATATTGTACAATTTTAAAATTTTATTTCCAATTTGGAGGATCGAGTTTTGTTTGAATAGTAAATTATATGCGTATCGAGAGTATATAATTATGATAGCGAATATCATGCGAATATAGTAAATTTTTAAGAAATAATACTTCATAATCGTCTAAGTATAAGGCTTCCTTCATGATCGGCAGAAGCTAGTAAGGTCTAAGCCAGTAACTATTATTCAATTTGTGCCTTATCAATCAGCTTTGATATTACAAAAGCTTTTGATCGAGTCTGGCACCACTGAATTTCTTACGAAGTTACTTACAAGTGAGTCTTACGGTCACAGAATCAGATTTTGGACATGTCAGCCCCATCGTAAAAAGAATCAAAGTTGATGTCGACGGTTTTTACTCTCACAGCTCATCGATGCTGGTGTCACTCAGGGTGCAGTACTATCGCTCAAACTATTCCTACTGCATTGTTCAATATAATGACATGTTACGGGTGGTCTTGAATCAAAACGGCTCATTAATTTATACTTTATATTCAACTTCACCTTGTTTTATGTCTGCCAGACTTCGAATCGGGTCATAAAAAGATCTACTACCTACCAAGTGTTACATATTCAGAAGTTTTACAATATTTTTTTAGAAATTTCACAAGTTTGTGTATCATAAACTCGATCCCTGCGTGACAGATGGCGCTTATAAATTTTCCCGGGTGCAGCGTCCCAAATGCTAATATGGTGAAACCTCTTAGCAACTTACAAACTCCACTCAACCCCTCAGAAACTGTTTTTGATGCTTTTGATGGCCATCAGCTTTTTATATATAGGCGAGTTGCTTTTCCTGCATCGGCGTTGATTAAGTTTTTTTTTATTTCTGTCCGTTTCCTCAATTTTCCGGGATTCAAAGTAGTTTCCGCGATACAACCTATCTTTATACCAAATTTCATCAAAATTGGTTGATAAAACGGTTCACTTATCCGTCAGTTTTACATATTTCAGATATGTATCAAAACAAAGGCCCATATTTATAGTATTCCATATTAGTTAGTATAATTAATTGGTTGAAAAGGTGGGTCATTTTAAAGCGTAGCAGACAGACAGATACACTTTCGCATTTGTTAATACTGGTATGGATAAGTATGTTATGCATTTAATTAAATTGTATTTAACTAGTATCTAATATTTTGGAAATTATTTAAATACTGAAAATAATTAATTATTTCCACTAATGAATTATTATATAACTTGGACAGAAACAATGCACCAAAAACATTTTAAATTGAAAACAAAATTTCACGTCTAACTGAACAAACTGAAATTATGCGATAGGTATTTGAAATAAAACAGGATCTACACACGGAGCGCTGCAACAGTCGGTTAAACACAATTTTATTATACGGTCTCTTTTTAAAGCAATATTGAGTATTACGAGAGAGTCCTTTGAAACGCCCTCGAGTGTGAAATTCGCGTTCATTCCATTTACTTTCTGCTTAATGAAATTTTCGATACTGCGGCTACATTTTTCTGGCCAAAGTGTGGTCTTCAATGAGGCATTATTATCATTTAATATCAACATTTCATTTTCATTTCATTTCATTTCATTTTGGAAGCGTATATCGCTTTCCTAGAACCTCATACCGACGAGCTTTATAAATTCTTGTCTTCCACTGTAGTATCATACTTCATACTTAATATTATAAATGCGGAAGTGTGTTTGTTTGTTGGTTTATTGGTTTGTTGGTTTGTCCTTCAATCACGCCGCATCGGAGCAACGGATCGACGTGATTTTTAGCATGGGTATAGTTGAGGACCTAGAGAGTGACATAGGCTACTTTTCATCCCTGAAAATTAAGGAGTTCCCGCATGAATCAAAAAACTTAAACCACGCGGTCGAAGTCGCGGGCTTCAGCTATTTAAAAAGAAATTTTTCAAGTATAAACATGTTTTCGGAAAATTCCAGAAAAGGTTCTTTATCTAAATTGAAACTTCTTGCGTCCTCTGAATAAAGTAATATGAATAAACATTAAGTATTATAATCACTTATTGTATCTACCTACTGCTTATTATCAAACTCCATCTGTTGAGTTTTGTCTGTGTGTTTGTCTTACCTGTTTTTACACTTTGTTTTTTTACGATACACCAACTGTTAGACCTAAGTGAGGTTAAGTTGTATTGATTTTGTGCAAATTGGTTGAGTATGATGACAATTGTGTAAAAGTTTAGCAAAAATCTTTTGAAAGATTAAATACCACTGTACATTTTAGTTAAGTATGTAAGTATATGTATAATTAGTACAATGTACTGTGGTAGTATTATTTTATCAAACGTTGGAGACCCTGGGGCCGTGGTCTTAGTCATTAGCTAATTTTTTGCGCAAAGGATCAGCTTGGCTGTCCAGCGCGGAAATACAGCCAGAATTCTTGTCAACGTTCCACCACGTTCCACGTGGGCATGATTTATACAGTAACTAGGTGATGCCCGCGACTTCATCCGCGTGGATTATGTTTTTTTTTCTTCCCACGGGAACTCTTTAATTTTCCGGGATAAAAACCTTTATCCTTCCTAGGTATAAAACCTAATCCCTATCCCTGTACCAAATTTCATGCAAATCGGTTGAAAAGATGGGCCGTGAAAGCCCGCGACTTCGTCCGCGCGGATTGATGTTTTTTGATTCCCGCGGGAACCCTTCAATTTTCCGGGATAAAAAGTAGCCTATGTCCTTCCCCGGGATAAAACCTATCCCTGTATCAAATTTCAACAAAATCGGTTGAACAAATATGTTTTTTTGATTCCCGCGGGAACTCTTAAATTTTCCGGGATAAAATGTAGCCTATGTCCTTCCCTGGGATGTAATCTATCTCTGTACCAAATTTCATCAAAATCGGTTGAGTAGTTGGGCCGTGAAAGCGTAGCAGACAGACAGACAGACAGACGGACAGACAGACAGACACACTTTCGCATTTATAATATTAGTATGGATTTTCAATCCAACATTTTTTTTTTAACCACTACAAGCCCTTGACTACGATCTCACCTGATGGTAAGTGATGACGTAGTCTAAGATGGTAGCGGGCTAACCTGTTAGGGGCATGGCAGTTATATTAAGTTTGTATGTACATAAATGAATTTCAGTGAATTTTATTGGCTACCCTAGCCGTCGCTAGTTGTATAATGTAAGCCAAGTAACTGAGCAAAGTGTAGCCTTAAGGCACATTTCCCATTTATTAAAAACGGGATACCAATGCCCTAGCACCCCTGATTGTAATCTCGACAACGCCGCAGGCTATCGATCTACTTGCAAAACAAAGCTATTCCCAATTTTTGTCATTACCGGTCTGCATCGTTTTGATGATTTTTTCGTGCGGAATAATATTTATTCCTTGGTTATTCAAGATTTTTACGAAGGCGGAGGTTGTACCTATGAGGTAGGTACTTATGTAACTCCGTTTGATATTAGAAAAGGAGCCACATCAGCTATTCCTTAACTTACTTCGCCTGGTGGGAGGCTTTGGTCGTGGCTAGTTATCTACCGGCGTCTATCTATCTAATTTTTTCTTTGCTATTTTTATTATGGTACCTACTTTGAATAAAATAATTGATTTTGATTTTGATGATTTTTGATGAAAGATGTGCGATTTATGGTTTGGGTACGACGTTGTGTAGAGATCTATTACGGGTGTGGCTGCCATACACCTAACAGGTATTTGAACGACCTCCCTGGCGCGTGTTGAGCGCTATTGTGTTAACTGTTACCGTAACAGATCCCGGGTTCGATACCCGCAGAGTCGAATTGGTATTTATATTTTCTAAATTTTCGCTGGTCTGGCCTGGCGGGAGGCTTCGGCCGTGGCTAGTTATCTACCTACAAAGACGTGCCGCCAAGCGAAGTAGCGTTCCGACTTCCGATACGATATCGTGTAAAAACCGATTAAGGGGTTTAATATAACTTCCATACCCCTAACAGGTTAGCCCACTACTATCTTAGACTGCCATCCATTCAAACTTTCGCATCTATAGCTGTTTAAGTATACTTCACTTCATGCCGGACTATTATATCTCTGTAAGAAATTTTAAGCATAGCTCTTTCTATGAGCATTCTTAGTGACTTGTACGTAGTTTGTAGACCTCGCCGCCCACCGTGACTCGTTGAAATCAAGAATAAACAAAGAGAACAATAATACCTATTTTACTTCAAATCGAAATTCATGATTCTGGGAAAATATACTTATTAGGTACGCGCCATGATTTTCATAAACCTCGGCTTTTTTCTAAGAAGCGTACTTCTGCATTCTTAAATATTAATAAGCACGTTTTCCCCATATAATATCACAAATTACCTACATCCAACTATGTTCTCACAAATAAGACGAAGCGAGGAGGCAACCGGGGCCGTAGCCTAAACAGCGAAACCTATTGCGAGCTCATCCGTGTTTGTCAAAGTGCTTCCTGCACAACTACTAATGGTTCTCGAAGCAAAAAGTATTTCAACTCTCGAAGCAAAAAATATTGCAATAGCGAGCTCACTTCTTTACTTGCATAAATGAAATGTATGAAGTACGGTGTTAGTGCTAAGGCATTAATGCCCATGTCAAGTAACCAAAACTAGATGAACAATAGTGTTCATACCACCCGCTCACCACTCCGTTTGAAGCTCCGCTGATCCACTTGCCACACCACTCAAAGTGAGTGAAAGTGAGTGAAAACAGTATGTTTTCCCTGAGAATTAGCTGTATATAAAATTCAAAGTCCTGACTGATTGACTGACTAACTGACTTATATATCAACGCACAGCCTAAACCGCTAGGGTTAGAGACTTGAAATTTTGACAGTAGCTTCCTTTTGTGACGTAGGCGCTCACTAAGGAAGGGTTTTTCAAAATTCCACCCCTAAGGGGGTGAAATAGGGGTTGAAACTTGGTATATGAGCTATCGGTAAAAAATAAATAAATACGTGTTACTGTTGAGCCACCCGAAACTAGTTTTAAATAAAATTCCGTCTCTGTTTCATAATAATATAGTCGCCAATCTTGCAAAAAGCACGTAAGGTGAATATGGCATCGATCAGTATAAATTCAGCAGATGACTCTTACGTCATTCCGGTTTTAATTTTTAGTACTGATAATGCACTGTGAACTGCATATACACCTTTAGCGACTGTAACGGCTGACGATGAACTTCTTCTTGATATTTTCTTGATCGAGAAAACATAGTACTGACGTCTTAAAGGTACAGGAAGTCGGCGCCCCGGCGTGCTCTTTGAAACTAAAAACCGGAAATTGCGTCGCGTCTTCCCTCAATGCCTGGATGTCTGGAATGTCTTCATTAGTGGCATAAATTAAAATGCTTTCAAGTACAATGGGTTTGCCTTACTACGTCATAACTTCTAAAACCATCGAGGTAATTTTAAAAAGGTCCTGTTTTTGGTTTCGAAGCAAAGAGCTGTTTTTAAACCGTCGGCCTTGACGCCTTGAAAATTAATAAAAGGCCTGCTCTTTGTTAAATGTGTTTCTTGCTGTTTATAATTTGTTAATTTTGTTTATAATTCCGTTGTATTACATCATTCCAAAATCCAAAAGTCTTATTTTGTACAGTACCACATTCACTCTGGTTTGTACCCTTAAAAGGCTTAAAGGATCTCTCTACATAGTACCTATCAAACACCATAACACTAAGAAATTTAAATAAAAATGTTCGAATTCGAAAGTCGAGTCCACTTAGATCTAATAAGGCCGATTTGAGCTAGAATCCTACAACTTTTCTCCCCCTACTCGTCCTAACACTGAATAATCAGAAATTCAATTACAAGGTTACAGAATGAAGCAAAAACTTATCGCAAACTACATTATGTTGAAAAACCCTAAGTAAAAAAAAACAACTTTCAGACAAGTTTTCAACTTAAATAAATAAATAAAATCTTTATTTGAAAAAGATGAATGTTTTTATTTAACACAATTTTGAACATATAATCTTTATTTGCAACTAGATGATGCCCGCATCCTGTTTTTTGATTTCTGCGAGAAGTGTTAATATGTTATAGGGAAGCTATCTAAATGCCAAATTTCAGCCAAATTGGTTCAGTCCTAGTGGCGTGAAAAGGGCGTGAAGGAGTCACATCCACACATGCGAACCTACAAACATCCAAAGGTCCACATTCATCATATTTAGTAATATTAAGCTAATCTTTTCACAATCCAAACGCAAGTTTTCATAAATTATACAAAATAACTAGGAAAAGAACACGAATTGCTAAACTATGCAAACAATATTCACAAGGTAATACATTTCGCCGTCAGCGCCAATCTGCAACATTAAACTTCTATTTAGTTCCTCACCAAACTTCGGACGTCAGAATGAATTTCAAACAACTAAATTGTAGAGTTTTCTACAAGAAATCTTAAAGCGTAGCCCGTTCCTTGGGAGGTGACTTACACTTGATTGCTAAACCCCAGTCAAACTTAAACTCTATTTTTAATAAAATAAAGTTGTATATCCCTTATAGTATAAAAGGTTTGTATGATATTTTGGTGTTGTATTTGTATGAAGGGTGGGTAAGTAAATATCATTACGGTGGGTCCACAGCAGCACTCGGGCCGCGGTCTAAGATAGCCACTTAGCCAGACACTCGTATAAAATGTGTTTTCTAAGCACTCTCTATGGAGGATGAAGCTTCGATTTATTGCTATACATATAATGTCAGTATTTGCTCTTTAATTCGACTATACTCTGCTTTCATACATGCTAGAAATCGCACTATTAACATTCTAAGCTGTGTTAAGCTAGTTAGGGTGGTATTTTCGGATTATATGCGTTAGAAGCAATTAGACAGCATGGTGGAATATAGCCAAAACGCTTCTCATTCTGAAGAGAAATTGTTCCGAGGTCTCCCTTCAAGCACCTTGGGACTCCACGGTTCGTCGAACTATGTACTCCGTCCATTGCCGTCAAAGCTTAGTGCCTCTTTGAACTACATCGGTCATTCGGGTTCTCCTTCGAATATCCTCATTTCAAGAACACGCTCACTTTACCTGAACGAAACACTTTTCTGCATTCCTCATTTCTGAAGGTCGTTACCCCTTTACATTAATCACAAAATGATATAATCAACAAAACTATTTACTCTATTACCCGTGCAACCTGAGGTACGAAGGACACGAAATTAGTTCCTCCATAGTCACCCAAAAAACCACTGAAGTAATTGCTTGAATAGAGTAGGTACTTGAATTTTGTGTCGTTATTTTCTTTATGACAATATATAAAATTCTAACATCAACAGTTTTTATAACACTGAATGAAAAGAATTGAGCGCAAAAGTTTTTGTGGCTTGTTGGTATTTAATTCAATTTGACTAACAAAAATATACAGCGCAACAAAATCCCTCACTATTTTTCGTTCCGAACATTTTATTAGAACTTTTTTCCCTGATATTATCAGTGTGAAGTTTGGGTTGAACTATACTGGTTTTTTCAACAACATTTTGACCAGTAGGTAACACAATTCCCGCACGCAATATCCATGCATTTCCATACTTCCATACTAATATTATAAATGCGAAAGTGTGTCCGTCTGTCTGTCCGTCTGTCTGTCTGTCTGCTACGCTTTCACGGCCCATCTGCTCAACCGATTTTGATGAAATTTCATATACGGGTAGATTGTATCCCGGGAAAGGACAAAGGCTTCTTTTTGTCCCGGAAAATTAAGAGTTCCCACGGGAATCAAAAATCTTAATCCACACGGACGAAGTCGTAGGAATCATCTAGTTAATCATAATTCCAGGAAGCCAGAAACAAAAGTCATTTTGTTCAAAGTTTCAGTATAATCTTTTCAACCGATTTCGATGAAATTTGGTAATGAAGGTAGGTTACATCCCGGGGAAAGACATAGGCTACTTTTATCCGGGAAAATGAGGGAGATCCCACGTGAATTAAAAAACTTAATCTTCGTGAAGTCGCGGGTAGATAATCATCTTGTTCAAAATAATAGTATGAATTTTCTGCAAAATGTTCCTTGGACTCGCTGGATCGAATCTGCTAAAAGCGTTGAAATTTACTACATCATACCGAAGTGATAGCTGGAATAATATTACGACAGATATTACACTTTCAAGTATGATAGCAAAATGTCTTCTATGATATAAAAATCTTATATTCATAGGTGGAGCGAGAACTGTCCCATCAGCGTTTAATTCACTTAGTGAATATCCCGGGGCGAGAATATAAAATGGCGGACGGAGGCTTATTTGTATGGAAATGATTTGATTGGAACCTAGCCCTGTATAGATTTTAGCTCAATGATTTATCCAATCCTAGTAGGTACATCGGATAATGTACTTAGTATTCACCAAATACACAAAAAATATGTTTGGTAGTATGAGTCTCCACGCAGATTATGTTTGGATGGATGGATGGAAGGATGTATGTATGAATGGATGTTTGTTACTCAATCACGCCTGAACAGCTGAACGAATCTAAATGAAATTTGGCACAGAGATAGATTATCTTCTTCTGGAATAACACATAGACTACTTTTTAGGCCGGAAAATTAACGAAGTCGCGAGCATTCGCTAGTACCTATTATGAATGCATAAGTTTGGATTGATGGATGGATGAATGGATTGATGTTTGTTTCTCAATCACGCGTGAACGGCTGAACGGATCTGGATGTTTGGCTCTGAGGTAGATTATCATCTGGAATAACACATAGGCTACTAGATTCAGCCCGGAAAATTAAAGAGTGCCCGCAGGAATCAAGAACCTTCAATCAACGCGGATGAAATCGCGGGCATCAGCTAGTAAATTTATAAATTCCCGGTAATCGAACCTGAGTTCTCCACTCATAAGACCACAGCGCTCATCACTGCGTCAGGGAGGTCGTCGAACCTACAACGCTATACGATATACATTTTATAATGGCAAGCACAGTTATTGCATTAGCTGTACAGTATCGGATGTCTGCAAACAGGGAGTCCCCGCGGGAGCGGTTAAGGGGTCATCGGTGATTCATCAATTTTACACCCCCCACCGCCTACTGGAATGATGTCGCACTGCTAAGATATTTGGGCGATCTCCACTGGCTCAGTGCAAAACAGTATCTGTGGGGTCTTATATTTTGCACTTTATATCCATTCACGGGAGAGTTAATTTGTAACATTAACAATTTCTAAATTGACTCAGGTATGCCAAGCGATTTGGTTTTTCGGGTTCGATGCTGTTTGGCAAGAAATTGGGGTTAATTAAACTGTCGGTCTGACAGTTTAATTATCCCCAATTTCTTAGGTTAGATCTCGATATCCTTTCATCATCATCATCACTACAGCCTATTAACGTCCCACTGCTGGGCACAGGCCTCCACTCTCATAGGAGAGCGGGAATCAGAGCTTAGACCCACCACGCTGCTCCAATGCGGGTTGGCGGGATATCCCTTACCCCTAAGTATATTATGTTATAAGCGATAGTCGATTCTGTAGATACTGAAAAAGTCCTTTTAATTTTAGGTCAAATCAAGAGTGAATAATCATCTTCTAGGTAAGTGCGTCCCACCTTAGGCTGCATCATCACTTCCATGCAAGTCTGCAGCCAAGCGCTAGCCTATACTAAATTAAAAGAAAAGTTTCTAACTTACTTTGTATTAACCCGTTTTTAGATGCATAGTGCATACCTAGTGATGTTACACCGAAGCAAAGAGTCTTCTTTGACAATAATATTATTAACTTTTTACAACATGTTTGAAATTGGTAAATTTAAAGCAAACCAAGCAGATGAATCAAATTGCAACAAAAAATACGGTCAGCCTATCGTCTCTTCTCCACTCTCTCTCTGCAGGTGTGCGATGTGCCTAGTACCAGTGAGCTATCGAAACAATTAAAAGAATGCATCAAGTGATCGCAATATATCTCAATCCGTGTAACTCCTGGGACCTAATTAAATGATACCCGGCATCGGGCTTTTACTTAATGACAATTTAATGCTCGCCCGACCCTTAAAGTGTTTACCCCTGGATTTACTCACCTGTTCTGTTGCCCGCTTGAGAGCCAATACGATGCTACCTACAGGGAATGAGAATATTAAGGTGTAGCCCCACTTGAGGTGTACGGAGCGACGCGGCATGTAGCGACAAATATTATTGCAACGAATGTTCCTTATCGCGCGTTGCGAAAGGGGGCTGGACGGAAAAAATTAAGACCAAAAGTTCTAACGACCCTCTCCAAAAGTTGTAACGACACTTTTTACCATTTTTTGATTGAGAAAATATATTGAAATTTTAGCAGTCCGCATGTCGCCTCCATGGCGGAATGGGCTGCGGGTTCGGCTGTTAACCGAAAGGTTGGTGGTTCGAGCCCACCCGGGGGCGCAACAACGTTTCAGTAATTTTTTAAGAAAAAAAAAAAGGAATAGTTAGGAACCAGACCTGAAGCTCGTGGAAACCAGAAACCAGGTGAGCTCGAGGGAACTCCTTACCTACCCGCTCCAAACTACCCGTGCTTGGGCTCATTCTACTCAGCTCCCCCGGCACTTACCAACCCCGAACCCCGGGAAAAACTACCCCACACCCCCCTCCAACCCCTGCACCCCCCACTGCCCCCTGAAGCAACTGAGTTTACGTGGGCTCTGTTGACAGAAGGGTAGTCCCCCTTTATAACCCATTTGACACCAAAACCTTGGACTAACCAACCCACCCTCCCCCCACTTTTAGTGCCAACACCATCACGGGCTATAACTCGGGAACTATTACATCTAGCCCCCCCCCCCCCCCGAGTTTGGGTTCATTCGACGCGTCAGGGAAAAAGGAAACTTTCCAAAATTTCCCTTGTGCGAGCCGTTTTGGCTAAAATATTTTCGGCGCCGTGCGGCGTGCGCGTGTTTCTCTGTGTAAATTTTATTACAATTCCTTCACAATTAATCGAAAGGAACTTCGTTCCATGCGGGTGTCCCTTGACACCTCTCAAGTTTTTTGTATGAGTTTGTACGGGGTCGCGTCGAGCACTGCATCTTCGTGCTGCGTCGCTTAAGTGAGGCCAGCTCCCAATAAACTCATACAAAGAATACTTGCCACTAAGTGCCGCACCGCGCCTCTGTAGTGGGGCTACACCTTCATAGTTGTTAAGACTAGCTGACTTACCTTGGCTTCACATAAGATGTGATTAAGGACCAAAACGATGCTAAAAGAGCGTGATTAGGATAGAGTTATGCACAGTTGTGTACAGAAAGAACTGGAGGAAAAATCATTTAAAAACTAGTCTTGGTATCTATAGTTATTAAAATAAAAATCATAGAACATTTTAAGCATTTTTAACTATAAATAAAAATTCTTTCCAAAAAACCGACTTCCAAAGCCACTGTAAAGTAAAAAATATTTTTGATTTCTACACACTATGTTGAAATCGGGCGAGTATAACAAAGATAGGCAAAGTTGACGCGTCAGGCTCGCCCGACTTCAACATAGTGTGTAGAAATCAAAATTTCTGACCACAATATTACTGACCATTTCACACAGCATTGATTTTTTGAGTCAGTCAATGCTGACTTTAGTATATTTACGGCGGCATACGGCATACGAAGCATCGAGAGCAACTCTCGATGCTTCGTATGCCGTATCATTATATCTTAGTACTTATTTAATTTAACTATAAAAAAAAAGATACGCGCCGAATTGAGAACCTCCTCCTTTTTTGGAAGTCGGTTAAAAATACAAGAAACCTCTTTACCGTCTCCGAATAAAACAAAAAGTAAATAAAAATTGGAGAATTTTTGGGAAATTGTCGAGAAAATAATCTTAATATGTAAGTTACTCCGGCCTCACCTGGTTTTATATAAATTTTAGTAGACATCATTATTGTACAACTCGCCTAAAAGATAGGCAAGTACACTATAACAATTCGTGTCTTTATTAAAAAAAAATAAAAACCGGCCAAGTGCGAGTCGGACTCGCGCACCGAGGGTTCCGTACTCAAGAAGTAGGTACTGAAGCAAAACAATCAGGCAAAAACCAATATGTTTATTTGACGACGAGTACTTAGAAGAACTTGCGTTTAACCCAATCTTTGACGGTAATAATTCCCTTTGTTAATGAACCGCAAAACGAACTTTGTTTGTAAAGGTTTACTGTTAATATCAAAAAAACTATGCTAGTTAGAGCATTGGCTATAGTTTTCCTGTAAAATATACATAAATTCCTATTGACCATAATTATTTCAGATTTTTCGATTGGTAAACTCCGGAGATAAGGGGGGGGGGAACGGTATTTTTTTAGACTTTTTCCCCGATAAATCAAAAACTATCATGACTAAAAATAATTAAAAATCTGTTTTAGAATGTACAAAGTAAACCCTTTCATATGATACCCCACACAGTACAGTTATCTCACTTTTAAATTTCAACCCTCCGATTTTCCCCCCTTTTTAAATAAGAACAAAAATAATTTCCAATTTTTTTTAATTTCAGTGTCTTTGGGCTACTAATATACACAACTGTTCTAAATTTCATGTCGACAGCTTCGGTAGTTACTGAAATAATCGAGTGTGACGGACGGACAGACGGACAGACGGACAGACAGACGGAGAAAGTCGCACCATAAGGGTTCCATTTTACCATTTTGGTACGGAACCCTAAAAAACGCTTCGTCGATCTAACAATAAAGGAGACCTTAATCACTCCTCTGGCGCCAAAACCGTTGACAAACCGAAGTTTTTCTCGTTAAAATTATAAAAGGGGCCCGCAAATTTGCAAATTCCTTCTGATTATCACTAATTACAACGGTCGTTTGTAAAAATTTCGCCAGGGGGCGTACGGTTCAACGACCTTAAACGGGTGGCGACTACGGAAATGACTTGGTACTTTTTTTTATAAATGACGAGGGTAGGTACCTATTTTATAGACAGAAAGCAAAACATTTATATTCAAATTGTGCCACATATAAACAAGCATAGGTACATAAAGAGGTAGATCACCCCTGCACCTCAACGATCTAAACAAGATCTAGAATCTAAACAACAACGAAGAGGCGCAGGGATGAACTGTAACATGCTGTAACATGTTGTACTGTGTGTGTGTGTGTGTGTGTAACATGCTGAGGTAGTAGCCTTTTTAGCGATTACACGGAACAATTTTATTTTTTGAAATTATTTTGTAAAATACATCTTGTATTTTAGTAAGTAAGTTTAGTAAGTATTTGACCGAGCGAAGCGAAGGTCTCTGAGTCTACTTGAGTGAATTTGCACTTGTCCGTCCGTCAGTCGGTCAGAGCCTTATAACTTCTAAATTACTGAACGTAATTAGAGAAATATCAATTTGTTTTTACCCAATACCTTATTCAAAAGGGTACGTTTATGTATTTATTTAACAGATTGGGTAAATAGACCACTTAACAAGGTTACTTACGTCTCAACGAATACCTTTCGAGACTACGACGAAACGATGTCAAATTGATGTTTAATTAACTCATTGCCTGATTCTCGACGAAGATCAAAAGCGTTGTATTGGGGTCAGGAGGGTTACTACCATCGCTTGGAGCAGTATTACTTCAATATGTCACGTTCCTTGATGTCCCTTAAATAAGGATTATAATTCTAAAACACGGACGTCATCAATATTAAAATAATAAGGATTTAAGCTATTGTAGTATGTAGTCAGGCAGGTTGCGTCCCCAAGGCGCCGGGGAGACGGTAAAGGTTTACGCATATCACTCAAAAATCTAACGTTTTAAATAATTATTTACGAACCTGAGGGTACAATTTGATGCCCGGGACTTCATCCACGTAGAATTCCCGCAGGAAGTCCTCCTGTGTATGTTTCCAGGTCCTCAACTTCCCATGCCAAAAACCAAGCCGATCCGTTGCTCCGTTGCAGCGTGATTGAAGGACAAACCAACAAAGGAACAAAGATACACACTTTTGCATTTATAATAATAGTATGATCCTACTAAATTATTATCCTATTCATCATAATAATCCTATCGCTGCAAAAGTCTGTTTGTTTGTGGGTTTGTCCTTCAATCACACTGCAACAGAGCAGCGAATCAACGTGATCTTTGTGTTTGTATGAATGCTTATTACGGTTTTTTTTAAACTGTAACTACGCGGACGATGTTTCAGGCATGATTAGCTTATCATCTAGAAGCTGATAATGATAAAACAAAGCAAGCGAGCTTCTGGGATCTCTATCACGGTCTCTAACCTCACCAAAGAATTATAATAGGGATAAAATGATGAATAGTAAAGACAGTTGTTATTTTGACTCAGGCAAACTCATATTATAGTATAAATAAAACTTGATACTTTATCAACCGTGCCGGATTGGATTTTCAGTAGGTAGGTAAGTGTATTTAAGACCTCAAACAATGGCGCATTTTTGGAGACCTTGCAAATTGACGCCCAGTTCCTATATAAAGTGCGCGTTAACCCTTAGGATTGTAACCAAATGAACGGTAATTATTATTATCTATTTATATACAGCCTGTGGGGGCGCGTGTATGTAAACAACTCTAATCAAAAGTTATATTGCCACTTGACGGCCGTGAATTTACATCGCGTGTTTACTTGTTTACAACTTACTCTGGCGCCAGTAACAGTATGCCTATAAATACTCCATGTAATTAATTTCAAGTTACAACATCCACATCTTTGCCACTGTGGTGGGGCAGTGGACGCGTATGGCCATCACGGGCTTTCTTGTATTAAAAGTGCCGGTCGTCTTTCGTGACATGCTGCCCTGAACGACACCATTTGTATATCTCTTGCCACCGCTAAAGTGCCTGCAGTGTTAGAGCCTAATGGCTTGGCGCGCAGTGATGGTAAGAGACTTGACGGGATGGGATGACTCTTGTTTCGTGGAAGCAAGGAAGGTCGCTTGTTTGGGATGCCACATGCGTGGATACGTTATCCCACTTGCAGGCGTCCTCCATGACAGCGGGGGCGGCGGCCACTAAAGCAGAAAGAGCCAAGAGGCGCAAGTATGAAATTATAGAAAATAATTTCATTTTTGTGCCTTTTGGTGTTGAAACCCTGGGGTCGTGGGGCGAAGATACTAGACCCTTTTTAAGGATCTATTTTCTCATCGCACAGAGTTCCCAGGTGACCGGAGGGCTGGCAGTTACCTCGGCCAACATATAAAATTGGCTTTTCAGCGAGGTAACGCAGCCAGCGTTCTGGGCACACTGCCTCATTGCAGCGGCATAGATGATATTTTTAATGTTTAGTTTTTAGTTTTTAATTAAGATTTAAATGTTATTATCAAATAACAATTTATACTTTGGATCTAAATATAAAAATATACCATTAATTCCATATAAATAAATAAATAAAAGTTTATTTGCCAACACAAGTTTAACTTATACAAATTAAGTACATAATTACAGTGTGTATACTTGTGCTTATAATATGTGTAGTCGATTGGCCACCTCCTCAGTCTGTGCCACAGCATAAGAGGTATATATATACCACCTAACATACCGTAACGCTGATTTTCAGGAGGGGACCAAGGGCCAAGGACCATCACTTAACACCCAATAAAAATATTTAAAATGAAAAACAAAAATAAAATTTACTTAATCAACTAATAGTAGGTACAACAGTGTGTATCGTGCTAAAGGTACTAATTTTCTGCCTCTATGGCTTAACCTGACTGAAGGTATCTGTGCATAATGTGTGGTCTGTGGTGAAGCTTTTCGCTAATTCATTTATTCGATAATAATTTAATATAAAAAATACTTTTTAAACAACCGACTTCAAACTCCCGCGCCAGCTTTACAACAACAAGCTTTATTGTTGATATTTTAAAAACCGCTCGACCGATTTCGATAAAATTTATATGGGACCACACGGAAAGTATGCTCTTTCAAATAAAAAAAGAATCATCCAAATCGGTCCACCCAGTCAAAAGTTATGAGGTAACAAACATTAAAAAAAAAAAAAAATACAGTCGAATTGAGAACCTCCTCCTTTTTTTGAAGTCGGTTGAAAAGAATACGACACAGCCCCTAATGCCGCGACACGTTCGTTACGAATAAGTTTTATTCTTTCTGGTCCCGTGTGTTTTCAGTTTTCCATTTCAATTGTGTGATGAATTGAACAATAGGTAGGTACATAATGGTTCACCAATAAAATTAATAGATAATTAATTTAAAAGCATCCATAACTTTAAACGAATATCTCATAAAATTAATTGGTGTTTACGGTAACGATTTCCTTCCTTGCTTATACTTCGAATGGCGGCAGTTTGCTGAATTGCCGAAATTTGGTTTACTAATAACATTCATTTGCAGGTTATTTTCTCAGCTTGTCGATGTAAAAGTCTAGCAACATTAGGCGGATCACATTTTATCACAATTATTTCGAAAGTTTTGTTCATTTAAATGCGAATTTATCAACGAAATAATCATTGTTAATCTTAATTACTTAAAACACATTACACTAAAGTGTATTGAAATTATTAATCTGTTTATCAAATTCAAAATAATAACTGTGTATCAAAGACCTTGTGCTACGTCAAGAACTTAAGATTGTTTCGAAAAACAATGTTATTGAAAAACATTGTAACTTGATAATATTGTAATTGTAGCCATCGACATATGAATGAATTTAACTAGTAATTATGAAAAAAGACATTGGAAATAAAAAATAATAAAATTGTTCGTTTTCTTCTCTTGACTTAAGTACATGACTTTTTTTGTGTCATTCCTTTTTAAATTAAAAATAAAAAAATTAGTAGCCAGCTTGCTTTAACATTCTCCCGGCCTTGGAAGTTTTTCTTCTAACATCTTCTAATATCACTGCTCTTCATCGACAGGTAGGGGGCACACCTTTGAAAACGCTCGTCGAACGACCCCATTTGCAGTCCTGATGTCTGCCACTCTCGCGACTCCATCCCTTCCAGGAAACGTTTTGACAACTCTTCCCATCATCCATTTTAGTGGCGGCATATTGTCTTCTTTAAGAAGAACAAGGGTGTCTGGGGATAAGTCTTTATTTTTCGCCTTCCATTTGGTCCTTATTTGTAATTCAGAAATAAATTCTTTTGACCATCTCGTCCAAAAATGTTGGCGGAGCTGCTCTACTCTTTCCCAACGTGTCAGCCTATTTACGGGAACGTTTTTTACATCAGCGCATATAGGTGCGGTGAAAGGGCGACCAATCAAAAAATGTGCAGGGCTGAGTGGAAGTAGATCGTTAGGATCAGTGGACATAGGCGTCAACGGTCTAGAGTTTACTATGGCTTCAACTTGCGTTAACACAGTCGTGAACTCTTCAAACGTTAAATGCGCGTTACCTACTACGCGGCGCAGGTGATGCTTACAAGTTTTCACTCCTGCTTCCCACAGACCACCAAAATGACTGGCATATGGCGGAATAAAGTGAAATTTGATATTTTGTGAAGAACAATTAGACAGAAATTTCCGAAAGTCGTTCATCAGACCTACAAAATTCTTTCCATTATCTGAATATATTTCCACGGGCTTACCGCGGCGCGAAATAAATCTTTTTAATGCGAGAAGGTACGCCTCAGATGAAAGGTCACTCACCAATTCCAAATGAAGGGCACGCGTAACAAAACATATAAACAAACAAATATATGATTTTATTAACTTTGCACCTCTACCTTTACGGTTCAATATGAACACTGGCCCCGCGTAATCTACTCCTGTTCTTAAAAAAGGATACCCTGGCATTAAGCGTTCTTTTGGTAAATTTCCCATAATGGGTGTCAAAGTTTTACCGCGTATGCGCGCACAAATGCAGCATCTATGAACGATCTTTTTAGCAAGATTACGACCACCAAGTGGCCACCATGATTCTCTTATCGTATATAAAAGAAGTTGTGGAGCAGCGTGCATTAGTCTTTTGTGCTCGTAACGAAAAAGTAGAACAGCAAAGTGATGTTTACATGATAAAAGAATTGGGTGCTTTTTGTCAAAACTAAACTGCGGAGAATATTCAATGCGTCCTCCAATTCTTAGTGTTTTATTTTTATCGATAAAAAGATTCATGCCCGAGAATTTTCGCGTTTTACTTAAATCTTTATCATTAATAATGCTATTATATTCAAGCGGAAAAGATTCACGCTGTGACAATCGAGCTAAAGTCTCAGCTGAGTCCTGCAGTTCAGTCACAGTAAGTACGCCACTACGTCGATCGTGTTTATTGCGGGTATTATTAATGAAGCGTAACATATAGGCTGCAGCACGTCTCATGCGATCAAACTGAGAGAATCGTGAAAATGGAAATAATGAGCCCTCTTCAGGCTGACTAATGAATATATTTACTTCTGTAGCTTTAACTTCGGGTAAGTCATGAATTTCTGGCAACGAATCCATGACTTCTGGTATTTTTGCGTCAAAGTCAGCATACAGAAATTGCGGCCCGTTCCACCAAAGGTTACAAGAACTTAGCGTGTTTAAGTTTAGTCCACGTGAAACCAGATCTGCCGGATTTTCTTTTCCACTAACGTGGCGCCAGGGACTTTCGCCTGCTAGCTGATGAATTTCGGCGACGCGGTTCTGGACGTAAGTTTTTAATAAATTAGGAGACATATGTAACCAACCTAAAACAATGGTAGAATCGGTCCAAAAAATAGCCACATGAATACGACTACGGATTGATTGTACAATTTTCTTATATAATCTAGCCCCTATTAATGCGCCATTCAACTCTAATCTTGGAATTGTCATAGGGGTTAAAGGAGCGACCCTTCCCTTTGAACATAACAACTGAACTTTAACAGTTGACTCACTATCAATAGATCGAATATATGCACAAGCGCCATAGGCCACTTGTGATGCATCTGTAAAAATGTGTAATTCCGTACGGACGGGATTTTCACACACAACATAGCGTGGTATTTTTAAACTCTTTAGAACTACAAGATTTTTTATGAATTCATTCCAAAGTCTACCTACATCGGCCGGGATTGGGTCATCCCAATCGACTTTTAATAACCACAATTTTTGTAGAATTATTTTTGCGATAATAATTGTGGGAGAAATCAACCCCAGAGGATCAAATATTTGAGAACTCTCTGATAAAATAATGCGTTTTGTAGGCTGATTCTCATGAGGTTCATAGCGCGTGTGGTAATGTAAATTATCTGACTTATTAAACCAGCCTAGTCCTAATGTTCTGTT
The DNA here is from genome assembly GCA_963932025.1 of Erebia epiphron. Lineage (NCBI taxonomy): Eukaryota > Metazoa > Arthropoda > Insecta > Lepidoptera > Nymphalidae > Erebia > Erebia epiphron. The sequence goes on from OZ009954.1 coordinate 5,156,340, forward strand.
ATTCATATTTTCTCCTAAACATAACTCTTTTGAAGCGTTTATAGTATCCTCAGATTCAATAGCGTCGAAATTAAAAATCCATTTGCGTAAATTGAAACAACCAGATTTCAAAACCTTTATGGTTTCTTGACAAATGTGCATTAAATTTTTCATATCATTGTCTCCGCGGATTAAATCATCTACATAGAAGTCCTCTCTAATTGTTCTTGCCACATCAGGATCCTTACATTCTTGCGCTAACTGTTTCAAACATCTACAACTTAAGAAAGGTGCGGACGCTGTCCCATATGTCACTGTATTTAATTTATAAATTTGTATTGGATCACTGGGATTTTCGCGCCATAATATTAATTGTAAGTCACGTTGCTCGGGTACTAACAAAATATTTCGAAACATTTTCTCAATATCGGCACAAGCGACATATCTGCACTCCCTAAAACGCAATAATATCGAAATAAGATCTCCTTGAAGAGGCGGTCCAATGAGTTGCAAATCATTAAGTGATTTCCCACTCGAAGTAGCAGCGCTTGCGTCGAATACCACTCGTAACTTAGTAGTCGTACTGTGTTCACGGAAAACACCATGATGCGGCAGGAAATAATGAGGGGTTCCGTACGACGAAACACGAGTCATATGACCCAAGCTCTCATATTCGTAAAGAAACTCAGAGTATAACTTTTTATAGGCGGGTACGCGTTGTAAACGCTTTTCTAATGCTAAAAAGCGTTGTTCCGCCCTTGAGAATGAATCGCCCAAAAGATCGGGTGATGATTTTAACGGCATACTAAAAATAAACTGTCCCTCGTTATTGCGCGTCGTATTGCGAGCGAACAGTTCTTCGCAAGCACGCTCAGCATCAGTGCGCGTAGCTCGATCCCGAGGCAGCTCTTCAATCTCCCAAAATAAGCGTAATTGATCACTTAAAGAGTCCATGTCAGAGGACTGTGTGAAATTACAATGCGTATATTTAGTTTGTCGCGTATTAAAAGTTATAGGTCCGGAAATAATCCAGCCTAATTTAGTATTTTGTAAGAAGGGCCCGTTATTTAAGCGCATTTTGCCCTCATCTAGCAGATCCCAGAACAAATCTGCACCTATGAGAAGGTCAACAGGTTCGCTATCGAAAAACTTAGGGTCTGCTAGCTCAATATTATGCGGAATTTGAAACTGATTGCGTATCATAGTAGCACTAGGCAGTGTTGACGTTATTTGCGGCAACACAATACAATTGACTTGAGCGCTAAACAAATCATTCGTCGACTTGAATTCTATATTACAAGTTTGCGTGCTTTTACTTATAGAATTCCCTACACCTTTTATTTGCTGAGTGGACTGTATCATAGTTGCGTTTAATTTTTTGCATAAAGGTTTACTGATAAAACACCGCTCACTGCCACTGTCTAGAATAGCACGTGCTTTGTGGTATATGCCAAACTTATCGGCTACCTTTACATAAGCAGTAGACAGTAATACCGGGTTCATATTAGACACATGCTCATTTGATTGACCTAAAGATGTGCCTTTAGCGTGCAGTGTATGACATGCGTTAGATAGTTCAATTTTGTTATCAGCTGATGAAGACGGACAAACATTTGTTGATACAGACTCGCTTAATGTATGAAATGACGCCGTGGGTTTATTGTCATCTGGAGTATTCCTATGTACCAAAGAATTGTGTTTCTTAGAACAATGGCGGCATGGGCCAAATCTACAGTCAACAAGAGCATGTCCAAATCTAAGGCAGTTTTCACACAAGCCTTTTTCCTTAATAAATTTTAATTTATCCTGCAACGTTAAGTCTATAAATTTTTGACAGGAATATATTGAATGCTGCGCGTTACACATGATGCATGAAAAACCTTTTATGTTTCTGTAAGATGACTTGTCCGCAGGTTTATTTGTAGCGACATTACAATGTAGTTTAGAAAAGCTCTGTGTATTAGAATTTGATTTCTTATATTCTGCCTTAGGATTTGTACTTGCATGTGGGCTACCCTTATTATGCGAGGAACTTAGAGTTTCTAAGACATCTGCCCTACTACGTAAAAATTTTAATAAATCATCTGTCTTAACTAGTAAGTTCGCATCATCTTCATTATTTAACAAAAGAGAACTTTTATGTAGCTCCCATGCGCGTTCAGTTGTAGAATCTAATCTAGAAACTACCATATAATTCACTAAAGTATCCCAGGTCTCGGTGGGTTGTCCGAGTAATTTTAAAGCGCGAAGATTTTTCAATATACTGTCTATAAGCTGTCTTAATGAATTTGGCGACTCTTTTGCAATTGCAGGTATAGAAAATAACGATTTAACGTGGTTGTGCACAAGTAAGCGGCTATTGTTATACCTATTCATTAAAATCTCCCAAGCAATATTGTAGTTATCAGATGAAAATTCTAAAGCGTCGATAACTAACTGTGCGCTGCCCTGCAAAGAAGACTTTAAGTAGTGAAACTTTTGTATATCAGGAATATCTTTAGATTTATGTACTAATGATAAATAGGTATCACGGAATTCCAACCAATTATCATATGAACCGTTGAAGGTTGGCAAAGATATTGTAGGTAATTTAACAGATTTTACATTAGACGTAGTTGCTTTAATGTTTATGTTTTCATCCCCTAACTTGCATTTTGCTTGCGACAAAACACTGTAGTACTCAGACTCAAAGCTTTCCCTCATTTGGAGCTGTTGCTCTAAGTCTGCGTCGGGAATTAACGCATCTATTTTATTTTGTATATCGTTAAATTCTTGAAGCAAATTAGTCGCTGCTTGTACACGAAGCTTTATTTCCATTTGTAGTTGAGATGTCAATTCATCTTGTATTGAATATACCTTTTGTATATATTTTTTAAAATTGGTGAGTCGACCTTTCACCGTACCACGTCCTTTACATAGAGCCTTAAGCGCGTCGTCAGTCATTTTAGTGGTGTGTAATGCAGCAAAGAGTACTTACAGTTTAAGCGTGAGGAACAAACCCGACAACCCGACACAAATCCCGACTGGTACCCGTTCCACCAACACACTATATTAATGCGAAATGTGTAGTGTAAACGTTCCTTAAGCGCCTCGTATAATATTTGTTGCCGTCTTCTGCGCCGCCGTCGCTGATTTTCCCTTTTTTCGCTTAGGGCATCGAAGTATACATTAATAGCGTAGGATTTCTTCTATACCTCTAACTCATAGACTCATAGGTAGCTCATGGGTATATTTTTACTAAGCCAATTGTCGCCAACTTAGCCGCTGATAATAGTCCTTTTAGATCCAGCTTCGTATGGACCAAAACTTATGTTATTGAAAAACATTGTAACTTGATAATATTGTAATTGTAGCCATCGACATATGAATGAATTTAACTAGTAATTATGAAAAAAGACATTGGAAATAAAAAATAATAAAATTGTTCGTTTTCTTCTCTTGACTTAAGTACATGACTTTTTTTGTGTCATTCCTTTTTAAATTAAAAATAAAAAAATTAGTAGCCAGCTTGCTTTAACAAACAAATTTTACTGAGAAGAGCTGGCAATTGGCATGAAACTTAGCACTAACTTAAAAGTAACTGCTAAGTTGCTAAAAACCAGCATATTAATCTCATCAAATTATCTCCCAAATGAGCTTAAAGAACTCGGTTTATTAAATTTTAAGAGAAGCCTATTTAAATATCTCATACTAGATGATTCCCGCGACTTCGTCCGCGTGGACCTAATTTTTTCAATTCCCGCGGGAACTCTTAAATTTTCCGGGATAAAAAGTAGCCTATGTCCTTGTAACCAACCTGACGGGGTCCCTAAGCATCTACACCTCTCTCTACTTATAAAATTCAATATTTCTTTAAAATGGCACGTGATACATCTAGCAGTAAGACCCTCATTACATTGCTGTGTCCATAATAAACCAAGATCTTTTAGAGTTTCGGAAGCCTCGAATTCAATCAACCCAACGACTAAGTTATACACAGATTGAAATGTAATTCAGCTTACTTAAAACAGGCATTAAGTAACGTGATCGCGAAGAGATAAATCTCTTTGTGATATTTACGACAGTGTGTGTCTAGACAGTGTGTCAGTAGTACTGTGGCGGATTATAGCGAATTAAACTTCTAGTTCTTTCATTTGATATTTACTTTAGCTTTTTTTGCTTTAAGTTTACTTTACACGTCTGATGAGCCTTTAGCCCGATGAAGGGGATGGTTTGTATTGTGCCGCGATCGCTCCTCGAATGGCATCCGATGGGTGTTTCGGAGATAAATTGTTTCATTACTCCAGCCCTTTGGTCTTCCGCTGCCTACTATCCGGTAGGCTATGTTAAATTCCACGAAGTATTTTTTAAATACTATAATAGAATTGCAATATTGTTTCATTATTGTTGACTTTCGTGTTTTAGAATTGTAATGCCTACTAGATGATAGCCTATGTTTTTACCCGGGATGCAATCAATCTCTATGCCAAATTCATCAAAATTGGTTGAAAAGATGGGCCGTGAAAGCGCAGCAGACAAACAGACAGATACACTTTCGCATTTATGCTGACTTTTATTTATTTTCTAAAATCCCTTTTTGTGCAGGTCTAAAACTGAATTGAATTATTTTTATCGCTAAATTGCTTGGCGGCCAGTCATTTGGCGGTAGGGTAGTAATTAGCCACAGCCGAAGCCTCTCACCAGACCAGAATTACTGAGAAAATTGTCGACCCAAATTGTCATAAGAACGTTAGGAGGTTTTAGAATAGAATCTAACCAAACGAATCTTATTTCTTCCACATACTAAAAATAGGAGATATCAGCCGAAGTCATTATTTTGCCAACAGATGGCAGCACAATCGATTACGACGCGCGGGAACGAGGAGCGCAATTTGCGATCCGATCACCCGTGAAATCTACTGAAATGAATAAAACTATTCGAGAACACTCGAACAGTTCGATTTTTATCTCGACTCGTCGGCTCGCGACGGTGATTGATTCCTTATATTTTCTGCCTCCTGAATAATATTTTACGACGCTGGGTCAAGATTTCTTTTATTGGAAACATGTGTAATATGATTGTCGGAATAACAAACTAGGTTATTTATTCGTCTGAGAACGTATTGTTAAGTTTAAAGAGGTTTTTTATGCAAGCTGAAAAATATGGCGGTTCTTTGCTTCTGTTCTATGCGCTGCCTGATTCAACATCACCATTATCTCAACTCATTACCGGCTCATCACCATATGTTTAAAGGTACTGATAATGGAGGTCTTCTCAGAATGAGGTGGGATTAGGCCATCACTTACATCAAACTCCACCATGGGGACTTACTGACTGGCAGACCGAATAAAGCACGTCAAATCTCAAAATCGACTCATAGTCGAGTTTCATGTGGAAACATAATATATTTATTTACGCCGTCTTACTATAGCATGTTAAAACCCTTCTATGAAGTTTTAGTCACTCAGACTTCTTTCATAGATACGTACGTAATACAGGAACTTCTATGTTAACTATCTTGAAGTAAACTTAGTTATTTAGTCTTGCCTTAAATATCGGCTCTTAGCCTTAGGCGATAGAAGCTTTTAAACGCTGACACGACTTATTATAAAGTTGCTCGTTCAAATACCTAAGGCACATGCCCTAACATGTTTTAATATCAATAGCAAACTTGTTACATAAGTTATATGGACTTCGGCGATTAACTAGACAGACTCTGAGCTGTAATATCGAACTTATAGGAGCAACAATGGTCAATGGCAAGAATATCTAGTGCAATTTCGATCATTTTCCGATAAAAATGTCCTACGCTCTACCCAACAAATTGAACACGACACCACGCCCACTGATGATGACACCACGCCCACTGAATATGACACCCCGACCACTGAATACGACACCCCACCCATTGAATATGACACCACGTCCACTGAATATGACACTTCACTCATTGAATATGACACCACGCCCACTGAAAATGACACCCAACCCACTGAATATGACACCCCACCCACTGAACATGACACCACGCCCTCTGAATATGATACCCAACCCACCGAATATGACACCCCACCCACTGAATATGACACCACGTCCACTGAATATGACACCCCACCCATTTAATATGACACCTTGCCCACTAAATATGACACCCAACTATTGTGACTTTACAGTCTGTTTTAGATATATTTTTGGATTGATATTGATGCAAAGTGTCTGCACTTAGAGATTTACATTTGGTTTGATATCATGTTTTCACTATCATATTATGTGGTAGGTACTGTTAAGTGTTCATGATCACTGAGAATGTTTTCTGGCGGGAGGCTTCGGCCGTGGGTAGTTACCACCCTGTCGGCAAAGACGTACCGCCGAGCGATTTAGCGCTCCGGTACCATACTGTGCAACAGCCGATTAAGGGTGTGGCGGTCTTCGCAGTCCGCACATAATCCAATAGATGGCATTACTAGTAGCGCACGATGAACACGAAGAGCCCAACTCACGCTAACGAAGCGTTCTCGGAATTAGACTATATTATACGACCTCCAAAGGTGAACGGTCGGACCAGTGGTCCCCGAGCACAACACCCGCTCGGAGGATGATCATCCTATTGTTACGGTCGAGCCATATCACCTGCTCCAGTACAAGGGTATATGGGTTTAATATAACTGTCGTATATCCCTAACAGGTTAGCCGCTTCCATCTTAGATTGCATCATGACTTAGGTATTCTCTATATTTAGGTGAGATCGCAGTCAAGGGCTGACTTGTAGTGAAATAAAAAACACTGTGAGATTGGATGTTTGTGGGTTTGAATGTTTGGATGTTTTTTATTTCTTCACGCCACCTTGATTGGACTGATTTGGCTGAAATTTAAATTTAATATAGATTACAGCCTGATTAACACATAGGCTCATTTTATCCCGGTAAATTAATGAGTTCTCACGGGAATCAAAGTATAACCTTAATTCATACAGCCGAAGTCGCAGGAACCATCTAGTACCAAATAAATTTTCCCATGCCTATTTATAATAAGTAGGCAAAGGGTAAAGAAATTCATGTAAAATTTTAAATTTTAGGTTTTCTTATTTAAAAATAGTACATGCCTATTTATAAGAAAGCAACGGGTAAAGCAAAGTAAAATATATTTTTTTGTTCTTATTTAAAAAAAATATTTATTTATTCATTTATTACAAACTAGCTGATGCCCGCGACTTCGTCCGCGTGGTATAAGTTTTATTGATTCCCACGGGAACTCCTTAACTTTCCGGGATAAAATGGAGCCTATGTCACTCTCCAGGTCCTCAACTATACCCATGCAAAAAATCACGTCAATCCGTTGCTCCGTTGCGGCATGATTGAAGGACAAACCAACAAACAAACTGACTTTCGCATTTATAATATTAGTAACTAGTATGATTGCATTCATGTACGAGTACATATAACAATCTTAACTACATGAGGCCCCGTCAGGGCATTGCAATGGGTAACACTTATTTTAATTTAAAAAAAAATGGATTAATAGTAGCCAAACAATAAAGAATTAAATAAATATGTCAATTTAATACTTTTAAAGATCGAGTTCAATAGTTATAATAAGTATATATTAAATTACTAGATGATTCCCGCGACTTCGTCCGCGTGGGTTAAGTTTTTTTGATTCCCGCGGGAACTCTTGAATTTTCCGGGATAAAAAGTAGCCTACGTTCTTCCCCGGAATACAACCTATCCCTATACCAAATTTCATCAGAATTGGTTGAAGAGATAATTTTTTTTGATTCCCGCAGGAACTCTCAAATTTTCCGGGATAAAGAGTAGCCTATGTCCTTCCCCGGGATACAACCTATCCCTTTAACAAATTTCATCAAAATCGTTTGAACAGATGGGCCGTGAAAGCGTAGCAGACAGACAGACAGACAGACAGACCGACACACTTTCGCATTTATAATATTAGTATGGATGAATCATAAATTATCTTAGAAATATAAATTATATAATTATTAATAATTTAATATAAAAATTCTTTTTAAACAACCGACTTCAAACTCCCGCGCCAACTTTACAACAACAAGCAAACGCTATACAAAGTAGAAAGAAAGAAAGAAAGAAAAATAGTTTTTCACCAGTGGTGTCACAGATAAGACTAGATACAAATGTAACACTTTCGTCTGTGACACCACCCAGAAAGGGTGTACAGCTCAGCGTTTGCCCTGCGTGAATGCATACAAAGCAAGGCGCTGATTTTCAGCTGTGACCCCGGGTGACGTCACAGTTACAACAAAAATAAATAAATAAAAGTAACCAAAAGTTTAAAAGGAAGCAGTAAGTACAAAAGAAACATAATTCGCTATTAATATTAATTATAATAATATTACTAGAGTTAAGAAGAAATACATATTAAATATCTTTATAAATATACGATAAATTTATAATAATAAATATAAAAGTCATAATATACAAGTAAATATGACACATAATTATATAACATACCTATACATAATATTAAAGCACTGAAATATCGGCCGCTATATTTTCGAATTCAATCTGTTTACGTACTTATATTATTCTTCTTGTGTTTAAGTACTTATTTTATTGTTGATATTTTAAAAACCGCTCGACCGATTTAGATAAAATTTATATGGGACCACATGGGAAGTATGCCTTTTCAAATAAAAAAAGAATCATCCAAATCGGTCCACCCAGTCATAAGTTTTGAGGTAGGTAACAAACATTAAAAAAAAAACAGTCGAATTGAGAACCTCCTCCTTTTTTTGAAGTCTGTTGAAAATCGGATTGAATACTAACATAAACGTAACTTTAGCTAGTTTTAAGTTTAAAACTACCTACTTACTTATTTTTTACTAAATTAAGTAAGTTCAGTTAATTGTAAAGTAAGTTCTTGTTGTAATGCGTTCAGGAGCAATGCAATTGAACATTAAATTCACATAAAACAACACGACTCAATATCGTTTCAATTACGTGTACAGACTACACACCTACCGAGTCCTTTCTATCCAATTAGGATTAGTGGTGTGGCCCTATTCGTAGCGAAGCGGACTTAAATACGTCAACTAGATGATGCCCACGACTTCGTTCGCGTGGATTAAGGTTTTTTGATTCCCGCGGTGCATTAGTCAATTCCCGCGGGAACTTAATTTTCCGGGATAGAAATACCAATGTCCTTTCCCGGAATACAAACCATCCCTGTACCAAATTTCATCAAAATCGGTTGAACAGGTGGACCGTGAAAGCGTAGCAGACAAACAGACAGACACACTTTCGCATTTATAATAATAGTATGGATTGGAGAATCAGAGTCAAAAATGTAATTGTCCCATCTGCAGGTGGCAGAATGACTGGCTCATTTTTTGCACAAAGGATCAGCCTGGCTGTGCTGCGTGTAAAATGCAGTCAAAATTCTTGCCAAAATTAGACGCGGACATTTTTTGTATAGATACAAGTAATAAAATTAAAAATTTAAAAAAAACCCACGACGAACTGCAGAGCTCCATTATACCTTTGACCTTTATAACTTTGAAACAACAATGAGAACTTAGCAAACGTATACATTACATAATATATAAAACACAAAACTGCATCTTTGACGGCTCAGTATTTTCTTTGACCAGCGTGGTGGACTATGGCCAAACCCTTCTCTTTCCGAGGCGCGCTTGTCACGATAAATCAAAAGAGTCCAAATACGACGGGTTTACGATGAGTTCCTATGACAACCTCCTGGCTCCATCATGGGACCCTGGGCAGCATCTAGGTACAAAGTTCTTATCAAAACAAATCTAAAGAGTCCAAACGCGACGGGTATACGATGAGAATTTAAGGAGTTCCCATGACCACCTCCTGGCTCCATCATGATACCCTGGGCAGCATCTAGGTACAAGCTAAATATATCTAAATCAGCACAGTAGTTTTTGAGAAAAATGGTAACATATTGAAAAAATTAAATCATAGACTACAGCTCAGCTTTGTTGTCTATGGCTCTTAAATATATCTAAGAACCTTCTCACAAGCTATACACATCTAATGAAAAAAACCGCATTTCAATCGGCCCAGTACTTTTTGTGAAAAATGGTAACATATCGAAATATTAAAATCATATACTAACGCTCAGCTTGGTTGTCTATGGTCCTAAAATATATCTAAGAACCTTCTCTCAAGCTATATATATATCTAATGCAATAAACCGCATCTCAATCGGCCCAGTACTTTTGTGAAAAATGGTAACATATTGAAATATTAAAATCATAGACTACAGCTCAGCTTGGTTGTCTAAAATATATCTAAGAACCTTTTCACAAGCTAACAAGTAATAAAATTAAAATTTTTTTAAAAAAACCCACGACGAACTGCAGAGCTCCTTTATACCTTTGACCTTTATAACTTTGAAAATAAATAAATAAATAAATAAATAAATCTTTATTCGGAACTATCAATGACACAGCTAAAGTACAATACAAAACACAAAATTACTAGGACACAACTTAGAAACTACACTGTGACAAAGATAATTCCAAAAGGGGCATCGCCTCAGCGTGATGCTGTTATGTTGTAGATACGCCATAACAGCGCTGATTTTCAGGCGACCCCTAAGAAATTTTCGACGCCCCGGGCCCGCCCGGGCCGCCCGCTAACCCGACGTCGCTGGTAACATATTTATCGCCATTAAGACTTAAACTCTACTTAACTAAACTATCCCGTACTTTAAACTAATTACATAACATTACAATTCACTAAACTTACATATACCTATTTTAAAATAATTGCTATACTATACTGTACTATCCACTATTGTGTGGTCTCGCATTAAGTCAAAGTACAATACAGAGACAAGCCAGGTTGACCTAGTAGATAGTAACTTCAAATAATAAAACGAAATTTCTCACAGACCATTATAATTCGTCTGTGGCCTAATTTTGGCAGTGTCCAATTGCTATCCGATCTGTGCTGTAGATCACTATTCTTTGTTCTGGAGGCTCAGAAGAACTAGAATCCAGAGCCGTTAAATTAGTTAAATCTTTTTTTCTGGTTGGTGAGTTAAATATCTGAGTTCTCGTTCTGGAATTTGTACAATTATAAAATCAAATGACATGTAGATATTTTTGCTAACTAATCCTAAATTACACGCAATAAAGAACCTGATTAATCAGAACAACAGGAAACACAGCACTAATTAATTATTTAAGCTGCCTCTCCAGGTATTTGGATGCATCGCGATGCAAATTTCGCATAGGTAAGTGCTTTTATTTTTTTATTTTAACCCTGCTTTTGTTTATCTAGCAATATCTTTTTGACCTTAGATTTAAAGGTGCTTACTGATTTTAGGCCTTGCACAGGCGGTGGGATCACATTCCAAATCCTAGAAAAAGCAAGCCTAAAACTGCCTCGGAATGCGGCGGTCCTATGCCTTGGCACAGCCATTTGACATGCCAAACCTCTCGGCGCATATCTACTGTGCTGCCTTGCCCACTTTATCTTAGTGAATAGATACTCCGGTTTACCAGTAGAGATAACACCAAATAACAAAGTTGCCAGATGCAAGCTCCTACGGGCTGACATATTTAACAAATTTGCCTGATTCAGATATGGACTGATATGTGACCGAGGAGGAACAGGAAAACAGAACCGAGCGCAAGCATTTTGAACCCTTTGTATTAACTTTTTGGTTCTTTCCAACAAGCACGGCCCATACGCTGTGTCTGCATAGTTCAGCTTAGATAGAATCAGTGAATCACATAACCGTATTCGAACTTCTACAGTCAGGTAAGATCTTATCTTATATAGGACTTTCAACCTGTAGAAGCAGTTCTTAATAATATTTTTAATATGTGACTCAAAGTGTAAATTTGTATCAAAGATTACCCCCAAATTCCTTGCCTCCGAGACTCTTTCGACTGAATTACTTCCAATTCTGACTTGTGGATCAAAACTTTGAATAGTTTTTGTCATTTTAGAAGTTCCTAACAACATGCATTTAGATTTCAAAGGATTCAATAGAAGTGAATTCTTTTCTGACCACTTAGCTATTCTATTCAAGTCATCATTGATTTTTGTTTCAGCATCTATAGCATCCTGAGGCTTAAATGAGAAGTATAACTGCACATCATCAGCGTAAAGGTGATATAACAACAATTAGAACGTAGCAAACGTATATATTACATAATATCTAAAACACAAAACTGCATCTTTGACAGCTCAGTAGTTTTTTTGACCAGTGTGGTGGACTATGGCCAAACCCTTTTCAAATAGACAAATCAAAAGAGTCCAAACGCGACGGGTATACGATGAGAATTTAAGGAGTTCCCATGATCGCCTCCTGACTCCATCATGATACCCTGGGCAGCATCTAGGTACAAGCCAAATATATCTAAAACAAAAAGCCCGCATCTAAATCAGCACAGTAGTTTTTGAGAAAAATGGTAACATATTGAAAAAATAAAATCATAGACTACAGCTCAGCTTTGTTGTCTATGGTCCTAAAATATATCTAAGAACCTTCTTACAAGCTATACACATCTAATGAAAAAAACCGCATTTCAACCGGCCCAGTACTTTTTGTAAAAAATTGTAACATATCGAAATATTAAAATCATAGAGACAGCTCAGCTTGGTTGTCTATGGTCCTAAAATATATCTAAGAACCTTCTCTCAAGCTATATATATCTAACTAGTATTTCGCCCTGTGCGCGAGCTGCTAAAGCAGCTCACGGGTTGTGGTTAGACTTACAAGTAGTACAGATTTTACTGTACTAAACTGAATTCATTTATTATGGTGATAACAAAATAAATAAAAATGGAACTGATTTTTTAAAACTTTGGTAACAGTTTCCTGTTTCGTAACCCCAGGGAGTCCTAAATATCGATTTTGAACGAAATCGGTCAATTAACACAGAATTTCAAAATGGCGCTGATTTTTTAAAATTTTGGTACCAGTTTCCTGTTTTGTAATCCCACGAAGTCCTAAATATCGATTTTGAACAAAATCGGTTAATTAACAAAGAATTTCAAAAGGCGCTGTTTTTTTAAAGTTTGGTAACAGTTTACTGTTCTGTAACCCCAGGGAGTCCTAAATATCGATTTTGAACGAAATCGATCAATTAACAAAGAATTTCAAAATGGCGCCGATTTTTTTAAATTTTGGTACCAGTTTCCTGTTTTGTGACCCCAGGGAGCCCTAAATATAGATTTTGAACGAAATCGGTCAATTAACAAAGAATTTCAAAATGGCGCTGATTTTCTAAAATTTTGGTAACAGTTTCCTGTTTTGTGACCCCAGGGAGCCCTAAATATCGATTTTGAACGAAATCGGCCAATTAACACAGAATTTCAAAATGGCGCTGATTTTTTAAAATTTTGGTACCAGTTTCCTGTTTTGTGACCCCAGGGAGCCCTAAATATCAATTTTGAACGAAATCGGTCAATTAACAAAGAATTTCAATATGGCGCTGATTTTTTTAAAATTTTGGTACCAATTTCCTGTTTTGTAATCCCACGAAGCCCTAAATATCGATTTTGAACAAAATCGGTTAATTAACAAAGAATTTCAAAATGGCGCTGTTTTTTTAAAGTTTGGTAACAGTTTCCTGTTTTGTACCCCAGGGAGTCCTAAATATCGATTTTGAACGAAATCGATCAATTAACAAAGAATTTCAAAATGGCGCTGATTTTTTTAAATTTTGGTACCAGTTTCCTGTTTTGTGACCCCAGGGAGCCCTTAAAATATAGATTTTGAACGAAATCGGTCAATTAACAAAGAATTTCAAAATGGTGCTGATTTTTTAAAATTTTGGTAACAGTTTCCTGTTTCGTAACCCCAGGGAGTCCTAAATATCGATTTTGAATGAAATCGGTCAATTAACACAGAATTTCAAAATGGCGCTGATTTTTTAAAATTTTGGTACCAGTTTCCTGTTTTGTGACCCCAGGGAGCCCTAAATATCGATTTTGAACGAAATCGGTCAATTAACAAAGAATTTCGGAATGGCGCTGATTTTTTTTAAATTTTGGTACCAGTTTCCTGTTTTGTAATCCCACGAAGTCCTAAATATCGATTTTGAACAAAATCGGTTAATTAACAAAGAATTTCAAAAGGCGCTGTTTTTTTAAAGTTTGGTAACAGTTTACTGTTCTGTAACCCCAGGGAGTCCTAAATATCGATTTTGAACGAAATCGATCAATTAACAAAGAATTTCAAAATGGCGCCGATTTTTTTAAATTTTGGTACCAGTTTCCTGTTTTGTGACCCCAGGGAGCCCTAAATATAGATTTTGAACGAAATCGGTCAATTAACAAAGAATTTCAAAATGGCGCTGATTTTCTAAAATTTTGGTAACAGTTTCCTGTTTTGTGACCCCAGGGAGCCCTAAATATCGATTTTGAACGAAATCGGTCAATTAACACAGAATTTCAAAATGGCGCTGATTTTTTAAAATTTTGGTACCAGTTTCCTGTTTTGTGACCCCAGGGAGCCCTAAATATCAATTTTGAACGAAATCGGTCAATTAACAAAGAATTTCAATATGGCGCTGATTTTTTTAAAATTTTGGTACCAATTTCCTGTTTTGTAATCCCACGAAGCCCTAAATATCGATTTTAAACAAAATCGGTCAATTAACAAAGAATTTCAAAATGGCGCTGATTTTTTTAATATTTTGGTACCAATTTCCTGTTTTGTAATCCCACGAAGCCCTAAATATCGATTTTGAACAAAATCGGTTAATTAACAAAGAATTTCAAAATGGCGCTGTTTTTTTAAAGTTTGGTAACAGTTTCCTGTTTTGTAACCCCAGGGAGTCCTAAATATCGATTTTGAACGAAATCGATCAATTAACAAAGAATTTCAAAATGGCGCTGATTTTTTTAAATTTTGGTACCAGTTTCCTGTTTTGTGACCCCAGGGAGCCCTTAAAATATAGATTTTGAACGAAATCGGTCAATTAACAAAGAATTTCAAAATGGTGCTGATTTTTTAAAATTTTGGTACCAGTTTCCTGTTTTGTAATCGCACGAAGTCCTAAATGCAATAATCCGCATCTCAATCAGCCCAGTACTTTTTGTGAAAAATGGTAACAGTGGTTGAAAAATTAAGATCATAGACTACAGCTCAGCTTTGTTGTCTATGGTCCTAAAATATATTTAAGAACCTTCTCACAAGCTATACACATCTTGTGCAAAAAACCGCATCTCAATCGGCCCAGTACTTTTTGTGAAAAATTGTAACATATTGAAAAAATAAAATCATAGACTACAGCTCAGCTTTGTTGTCTATGGTCCTAAAATATATCTAAGAACCTTCTCACAAGCTAAACATATCTAATGCACAAAACCGCATCTCAATCGGCCCAGTAGTTCTTGTGAAAAATGGTAACATGTTGAAATATTAAAATCATAGACTACAGCTCAGCTTGGTTGTCTATGGTCCTAAAATGTATCTAAAAACCTTCTCACAAGCTATACGTATCTAATGCAAAAAACCGCATCTCAATCGGCCCAGTACTTTTTGAGAAAAATGGTGACAAAAAAGTGCACAAACAAACAAACAAACAAACACACAACCTCTTAGGGCAAACACATATACCGTCTCCGCTTCGTCGAGGGTAAAAATATCTAATGCAAAAAACCGCATCTCAATCGGCCCAGTACTTTTTGTGAAAATTTTTAACATATTGAAAATTAAAATCATAGACTACAGCTCAGCTTAGTTGTCTCAAGCTATATAATATATCTAACTAGTATTTCGCCCTGTGCGCGAGCTGCTAAAGTAGCTCACGGGTTGTGGTTAGACTTACAAGTAGTACAGATTTTACTGTACTAAACTGAATTCATTTATTATGGTGATGACAAAATAAATAAAAATGGCGCTGATTTTTAAAACTTTGGTAACAGTTTCCTGTTTCGTAACCCCAGGGAGTCCTAAATATCGATTTTTAACGAAATTGGTCAATTAACAAAGGATTTCAAAATGGTGCTGATTTTCTACAATTTTGGTAACAGTTTCCTGTTTTGTGACCCCAGGGAGCCCTAAATATCGATTTTGAACGAAATCGGTCAATTAACAAAGAATTTCAAAATGGCGCTGATTTTTTAAAATTTTGGTACCAGTTTCCTGTTTTGTGACCCTAGGGAGCCCTAAATATCGATTTTGAACGAAATCGGTCAATTAACAAAGAATTTTAAAATGGTGCTGATTTTTTTTAAATTTTGGTACCAGTTTCCTATTTTGTAATCCCACGAAGTCCTAAATATCGATTTTGAACGAAATCGATCAATTGGCAAAGAATTTCAAAATGGCGCTGATTTTTTTAAATTTTGGTACCAGTTTCCTGTTTTGTGACCCCAGGGAGCCCTAAATATCGATTTTGAACGAAATCGGTCAATTAACAAAGAATTTCAAAATGGCGCTGATTTTTTAAAATTTTGGTACCAGTTTCCTGTTTTGTGACCCTAGGGAGCCCTAAATATCGATTTTGAACGAAATCGGTCAATTAACAAAGAATTTTAAAATGGTGCTGATTTTTTTTAAATTTTGGTACCAGTTTCCTATTTTGTAATCCCACGAAGTCCTAAATATCGATTTTGAACGAAATCGATCAATTGGCAAAGAATTTCAAAATGGCGCTGATTTTTTTAAATTTTGGTACCAGTTTCCTGTTTTGTGACCCCAGGGAGCCCTAAATATCGATTTTGAACGAAATCGGTCAATTAACAAAGAATTTCTAAATTGCGCTGATTTTTTGAAATTTTGTTACCAGTTTCCTGTTTTGTAATCGCACGAAGTCTTAAATGCAATAAACCGCATCTCAATCGGCCCAGTACTTTTTATGAAAAATTAATAGCATAGACTACAGCTCAGCTTTGTTGTCTATGGTCCTAAAATACGAGCATATTTAAGATTAAGAACCTTCTCACAAGCTATACACATCAAATGCAAAAAACGGCATCTCAATCGGCCCAGTACTTTTTGTGAAAAATGGTAACATGTTGAAATATTAAAATCATAGACTACAGCTCAGCTTGGTTGTCTATTCCTAAAATATATCTAAGAACCTTCTCACAAGCTATACGTATCTAATGCAAAAAACCGCATCTCAATCGGCCCAGTACTTTTTGAGAAAAATGGTAACAAAAAAGTGCACAAACAAACAAACAAACAAACAAACAGACAGACAGACAGACAGACGGACGGACGGACGGACGGACGGACGGACGGACGGACGGACGGACGGACGGACGGACGGACGGACGGACGGACGGACGGACGGACGGACGGACGGACAGACAGACAGACAGACAGACAGACAGACAGACAGACAGACAGACAGACAGACAGACAGACAGACAACTTTATTAGTTATAAGTTTTATGTGTTACGTTTTCAATAAATAATTATTGCATTAAAATTTCCCGGAAATATTGCAAAGTAATTCGGAGCATTCGGAATAATAGCTACAATGCCTTACATCGACTCGCAACTTTGCTACTGCGACTATATGGTTAATATAGGTTTTCTGAAAGTATTTAGTAATTAAAGATCTATTTATCCGGTAGTCTGGAAAATGTTGAAGTATGTACCTACAAGCAGGGCCGTCTTAGCACATTTGCCGCCCCCTCAACCCATCCCATCCGGCTTCACCTCAGCCGTTTTTTTTTTGGCCTGGCCTGAAGGTATAGTATTAGGTGGTGTGGTCCTACCCACACCTATGTCGCAAACAGTCTTACATCCGAACCTGTCGTCGGTTGTCGTCGGATGTCGTCAATTGTATATGCGGTAGTCGTCGTTTGTCGTCGAACCGATGACTTGACGACAAGCTCGAATACATAAAAATGTCGCAGACTGTTTTCGACATGGGTGTAAGACGACCAATATTATTACATATAACACAATAATAATAATGATAAAATATACACTAAATAAAAATGCAATTGGTTAATTTTGATTAATATTTTTATTGAGATCAATTAATTTACTTACACTAAATGATATTGTTAAGTTTTCATTTGGTTAATTTTTGTTAATATCGAGTTGAGATCAATTAACTAAATATACTTTATATTAAATGCCTTGAGGCTTTTAAATTGACTTTTTGCGGGATTTCATTGCCGCAAAATCATCTATAATATCTTCGAAAGACAATTTATTCATTACATCGGTTTCAATGGATAAAAGTGCCAGTGCATTTAGCTTATCTTGACTTAAAGCGGATCTGAGGTAATTTTTGACCCGCTTTAAGCAAGAAAAGCTTCTTTCACCCGAACAATTTGTAGCGGGTATGCATAACGCTATACGGATTGCTATTTCTAAATTGGGATACACCGCCTCTAAATTCTGTTTTTTTAAAAACGAAGATAGATTCTGAAGTGATTTGGATTCCGGTTTATTTAAAATCTGTGATGAGATGAAGCCTTTCCAGTGAATGATTTCTTGCACTATATCCGTTTCTATGTCGTTAGGATATGTTTGTTCTAACGAAAGTGCTTTTTCTGTGAGGGTGTGTAGTCTAACTAGTCTATTTTGGTAATAAATGCAAATTTTTCATTATAACTGGCATACGCCTCCTGTCTTTTTTTTAATTCTGTTACTAGCCTATCTACGAGGACGAGAAACGTATTTACGCGGAATGCGTTACTCGCAGTCATTATATTTTGCTCTTCTGGTGTTTCGTCAAATTTTCTCTTCCTTTTCGGCTGTCTCTTTCCCATGTCTTTACCGTATTGTTTGCATACGCTTAAGTCTATTGCTTTATCTTCAAAATATTTGAAATTTTCTCGTTGGGATACAAAAAACTGACGCAGTGATTCATATTGATCAGCAACGGTTACCAAATCTACGGTGGAAGACTGTATTTGAACATTTACCGATTGAGCCGCGCGCGGTTAGCGCGGTCTTTGCTGCCGCTCCGCCGCCGCCCCGGCCCGCGCTTTTATTAGGGTTTTGATTTCAGCCAGAAACTATTAATTTTTTTTTGGCGAATTTTGCCGCCCCCCAAAATCTGCCGCCCTAGGCTTAAGCCTACTCAGCCTAGTGGATAAGCCAGCCGTGCCTACAAGCTGTTTTCTAAAGCGATTTAATTTGATTTATTTTTGGAAACATTACATTTTTATTAATTATGAGCGAATTTTATTATTAACACTGAAAGTGGAGAATAAACACAAAACTGCTAAGCTGAATAACCAGAAACCAAGAACAATATCATTAAAATTATTACTGATGTTTTGCAATGTTATGTTCAAGACTGTGATATATGAGCCAATATTAATTCGTAGTGGGTGAGGCCACAATTGTTTTTACTGCTATTTGATTATACTGAACGAATCAATAAATAAGCTATATTCTTTCCCTAAGACGTCCCATTCCCTTAATTATAAAACAACTTCGCTATTAGAATCGCTACAGCTTATGCGATTCCGTTGATAGTAACGCCACAACTCTAATGGGATCCGATCAAGGGAATAATGCTCCGTATTAGTGGGCTTTTTGAGAGGTGTCCGTGATTGCTTTTTAATTATTTGTAGGAAACCGTGCGTGTCGGCTTATATGATAGGTAGTGTGTATATTTTTTTTTATCTATTATTTAAGGCACAACGCACACTTACAGAGTGGAGTCTTTTTCGATGAATCAGATTCAGCAGCGGCGCAGATATGCAAAGGGATGCCGCGCCCGGTCACATCTGCAGTCGTCTCCATTTTTAGGGTTCCGTACCAAAATGGTAAAGGAACCCTTATGGTGCGACTTTCTCCGTCTGTCTGTCCGTCTGTCCGTCTGTCCGTCCGTCACACTCGATTATTTCAGTAACTACCGAAGCTATCGACATGAAATTTGGAATAGTTGTGTATATTAGTGGCCCAAAGACACTGGAATTAAAAAAAATTGGAAATTATTTTTGTTCTTATTTAAAAAGGGGGGAAAATCGGAGGGTTGAAATTTAAAAGTGAGATAACTGTACTGTGTGGGGTATCATAGGAAAGGGTTTACTTTGTACATTCTAAAACAGATTTTTAATTATTTTTAGTCATAATAGTTTTTGATTTATCGGGGAAAAAGTCTTAAAAAATACCGTTCCCCCCCCTTTATCTCCGGAGTTTACAAATCGAAAAATCTGAAATAATTATGGTCAATAGGAATTTACGTATATTTTACAGGAAAACTATAGCCAATGCTCTAACTACCATAGTTTTTTTGATATTAACAGTAAACCTCGTACTCGTCGTCAAATAAACATATTGGTTTTTGCCGGATTGTTTTGCTTCAGTACCTACTTCTTGAGTACGGAACCCTCGGTGCGCGAGTCCGACTCGCACTTGGCCGGTTTTTTAATTTTTACTGTACCAACTTCGACCGTTAGAACTTAGAAACATTACGAAACATGTATAGATTTACAAGCTTGGTAAGAAAAGTTGACTTAGGCAAGACAGATATAAGTATCTCCTCATAGCCACCATATCTTCTAAGGCTAAGACGTCTTCATCGTCGCGTTCCATTACACACAGAGAGAAAAATTTAAAAATGAGTAAGTAGCCATAACCAAAAACAAACTCAGGAAGCTTCATTTGCCTTTTTGCCTCTTAATAATAAGAACCTAAAATAAACTTGATTGCGTTTATTTTCTCAGCGAGGCACACAAGGGGCTTCTTTCATCTCGACAATATTCAAATATTTATTTTCTCAAATTAAATTCCTACATAAAAAAATATACCCCGGGCAGACGGATACCTACAACTAGCAAACACGAGCAATATATTTAACGGTCTACCCGTTTGTCAAAGGAAACACCCATTGGATTTAATTTGTCACGTATTTACATAATAAATGAGCGTCTCCGCCTCGATGCGGTGTAATCCGGTTTAGAGCGGCTCAAACTGGTTTAAACCGGTTTTATCCGTCATTTAAAGCGACTTGATTCTCGATCGGGACGCAATTTGCATGTTATTCAGGTGTTAAGACGATAATAGTTGGGAAATGAAGTCATTTTGGATGACAGCATACCTCCTATTACGTTCTTAATATCCGTATTAAGGTCGCGAATTACTTAGGATTGTTTATTAGACAGTTCCTTAGGTTTGTAGTCTCGTATTAAGGCTTAGTTTGGGACGTTTTAAAATCATATTTTTATTTACTAGATGACGCCCGCGACTTCGTCCGTGTGGATGAGGTTTTTTTTTCCCGCGGGAACTCCTTAATTCTCTGAGATAAAAGCCTATGTCCTTTCCAGGGATACAACTTATCGCTGTTCCAAATTTCATCAAAATCGGTTGAACAAATGGGCCGTGAAAGCATAGCAGACAGACAGACAGACACACTTTCGCATTTATAATATTACTAGATGATGCCCGCGACTTCGTCCGCATGGATTAATGTTTTTTGATTCCCAGGAACGCTTCAATTTTCCGGGATAAAAAGTAGCCTATTTCCTTCCTCGGGATGTAACCTATCTCTGTACCAAATTTCATCACATTCGGTTGAGTAGTTGGGCCGTGAAAGCGTAGCAGACAGACAGACAGACACACTTTCGCATTTATAATATTACAGTATGGTATACTTAGTAAACCAAATACCAGCTTAGCTTATATTATTACACGTATAATTATTAGAAAACATTATATTTTCCACTAGCGAATGCCCGCGACTTCGTCTGCGTGGTTTGAGGTTTTTTGGTTCCCGCAGGAACTCTTTAAGTTTCCGGGAAAAAAATTAATTAAAAATGTGTGCTATTTCAGACTATAATCTATCTCTGTGCCAAATTTCAGCCAGATCCGTTCAGCCGTTGGGGCGTGATTGAGTAACAAACATCCATTCATACATCCATCCATACATCCATACATCCATTCAAACTTTCGCATATATAATATTGTAGGATTGATGCAATTATCACTCGCCAAAATCAGGAAGGTAGTACAAAACGACATTCTTGCGACTTTCTACATAGCTCTAAGTTTAATAGTTCAAAGTTCAATCGTTTCATCAAGCACCGCGGTCACACAAGTGAGAGAAAATTATGCAAGGACTTGTGAAGTTACTTCAGTACCACTGAAATCATGAAAGAAGTTAATAAAATAGTTGACATACTTTGACTTGCAGTTGAACTTCAGCTTCTTTGGAATTTAATTTAAATTTAAAAGAAAAAAGAAAAACCTTGAGAATAATATTATCTGTGTATTATTTAAACGTTACTTTAGCAACAACAAATGACTAAGAAACAATCATTGCGATCAAGCATATGACTTCTTACTTAAAAAGCACTATCCATCATTTGTCTTCTCTAGTAATCCCTTACACTACACTAAAAAGCTTTTACCAATCCCAACCTCACATGGTAGAGAATGTACCAGAATCACTGGGTACACAATGAACTCAAGTTCGCCTTCCCTAGGGGCAAGTAAGAAAGTGATAATCGAACCGACGACATTATAGTGCCTGTACTAGAATCGTTAAATCTCCATCAAGCTCTGGTTCGCTTCCCGACCCAACACTTACCCGGATTCAATTAAACTTTAACCAAGTGCTCGTAAACAAAACTATTATTACGCCGGCTATTAGCAATGTGGCTTGTCCCCTTGAGAGGGAGGCGTTATACTTTATCCTCTTCCCCTTTGCCAAAATACTGGACCAATGAATCACACAATCTTACTTAATATTATAAATGCGAAAGTTTGGATGAATGGATGTATGGACGTTTGTTACTCAAACACGCGCCAACGGCTGAACGGATCAGGCTGAAATTTGGCACAGAGATAGATTATAGTCTGCAATAGCAGATAGACGAAAAATTAAGGAGTTCCTGCTGGAATCCAAAAACCGCAATCCACGCGGACGAAGTCGCGGGCATCAGCTAGTGAATCATAAAATAGCACAATAAATTTTAGGATTTGTCTGTCTATAGTCTAGTGTTTAGAGGCTATAGTCGCTTATATCAATCAATTCCTGCTATAGGTATGACTACTACAGGATATCAAGCCTTTAAGTAGGGACATCGATGCGCTACAGTTTAGTGCAGTAGTGTGTTAGTGTGCATTCATTCGGTAAATAATTATGTGGTAATAGTAAGTTATAGTGTGGTATTGCACTAAGTCATGTAGATTTAATGTGGGTTTGTTTTTTGGTCCTCTTGACCGACAAGAGAAACAGACTTGGCTGTACTTGGCATTCGTAAGTACAATACGTATTTTTATTGGCAACCAATTAGAATTTTGTACTTTAAAAAATTACGCAAATAAGTGCTCACATTTGTTGCATATAACTAAGTAGAATGTGTGTTGTGTATTAATTGTGTGTGATGTAATGCCCCACACAAATTTTCATGTATTCAGGACTTCTCGTTATAGTGTAGCTTTATTCATGCCGGCGACTTAATCTAAATTCTATTGTTTTGATAATAAAGCGGTGTTTGGGTCGGTCCTGGCGTCGATCTCAATTATAGGATTAGCCTTTGTTATTTTTGCTTCAACGCCTTGAAGAAATAAAATATATAAGTGTAAGTGTCTGTATTACTTTTTGTTAAGATTTACTTAGATCACTTTTACTTTGGCTCTAAAAGTCGTAAAGTAATTAACGGCCCAAACATTAAAAAATTACTAAATCACACTATAATTATATTAATGGGCACAAATATAATGTACCTACGACTATATAAACTGGATCACCGCCGTAAGGTAGCCGGCCTATGGATATTTTATAGGATTTATTTCGGTAAGTGTGCTCAGGAGCTTTTCGGTCTTGTTCCTCCTTCACCTTTCTACCACCGTACCGCAAGTTACCGTGCAAGTTTCCACCACTACGTGTCATCGAAGAAAAAAATATTTGTCCTATTTTATATCAGATCTGGGTGCAGTATGCCATATGTATGCCACTAACAATCAAGCCTCAAACACTTATTTTTCCCAAGAACTTTATTCGTAAACAAAATGCTTTGTTTTCTTCTAGTTTAATAAAATTCATAAAAAAGCTAGAACAATAACAGTTTCCATGTATTTCGTTTATCAAATAAAAGAAAATTGGAAGGAGCCGTCATCAAACAATAAATTAATGTCGTCGTATAACGTTACGAAATAAGAGAAGTTTGAGTGTCTATTCTCAAATGTTTGGTGACCTAGCAACGTTTGATCTTGCAGTGTTGAACGATTTCTTTCACGAGGCTATGAAATACGCGGATCTATTGAAATTTCTGAACACAAAATCATAAGATCTCTAAACAAAATACGAAGAGATTCGGTCAGTTCGTTCAAATCGTCATACAATAATTAAAAGAAAAGTCCTGACACTCACTCACTCACTGACTAATCCCAAGCCCTTGGACCTAGCAAGCTGTTCTTTTTACAGAGGTTCCTTTTATAATTTAGGAATATTTTTCGTTATATTCAATGCAAAAACCATTAACAGTTTTTGGAACAGCTCCCAGTCTCCCAGAAATTTATCTTACAGTGGGATAAAACATTGATAATGTAGTTTTGGCGAATTTTAATGCAAGGTTCTGCAGCATGAATATTTTGGTTGATCTACTCGTTACAAATTCCCATTGACTCTGCTTGCGCCAAATTACGATGTAGATTATTTTTATGTGAAATTTTATATCGAATGAGAAGCGGACTGTATTTTTGGTAATTATAAACAGATGGTGCTAAAATAAAAAAATAGAAGGAAGAAATCGAGACAGGAAGCAGCACTTACTTGAATGATTCTGGAGCGTCACACGAGGTCCGGCCAGCCAGCAAGAGTGTCCCGAGTACCTCTTCTTCTTCTCGACACCACTATTTATGTTTTGATTAATTAGGCACAAGCACAATTCACTGAAATCTTGGAATGTTCTTATTGAAACCTTCCAAGGTACATTATGGGTTTACATTAAATAGTGTTCAATATGAACGGCCATTACGCTGCTAATTTTGCGAAGACGTCGAACTAGCGTGAAGTGAGTTACACTATACTTTTTTAATTATGTCCCAATCCGCAGCTTTGCGTTCTAGCGTTTTTGATGCCGCTAGTGTCGATGCGTAGTGCAAGTGCTGCTTTTGGGTAGGGAAAGTGGAGAGAGGAAAGCACCAAGTAATAAACAATATTTTTAATTAATTATACAAGGTAATCTGGCGCAACCATCCACCCGCCCTTAAAGGGTCACCTTTAAGAAAATTCTCATATTAAGATAGATCAAATAGTCTATGAGGAACGCATGATATTACGTATTTATGTTAGTTTATGATATATAATATACTAAGAATAAAATATTAATATAAATTACAAATAGAGAATATAGTATTAACTTATAGCTATTTACTATTTAGCCGTTGAAGTTATATTTAGCGCTTACTGCGTTGGAAGAGGGCATAAGCGAACAACTGGTCGGAGGTAAGTTCTCCCAGATATTTTTACAGTTGCTACGCGTACAACACCGTCTTTTGATGGATGCACTTTCTCCACTACTGCCAAAGGCCAAGCCAGAGGCGGCACGTTATCGTTTATCACTACAACGACAATTCCTGGAGTGATAGGTACGGAAGGCGTATTCCATTTTTGTCTAACTTGTAGGCTATGTAGATACTCCATCCTCCAACGATTCCAGAAGGATTGAACCATTTTATCCATTAACGAGTGCCTGTCTAGTAAATTGGCATTGTCTGAACTGACATCAGGCGCAGGCAAGGAGAAAAGAGGCGCAGTATGTAGAAAGTGACTCGGCGTAAGAGCTGAAGGCTCCGCGGGGTCCGAGCTGAGTACAGTCAGCGGACGTGAGTTAAGTAGACATTCGACTTGAGTGAGGACAGTACTTAGTTCCTCATAGGAAAGGAGCTGCTGTCCTATGACCTTAAACAAGATCGTCTTTGTTATTTTAATCATACTTTCCCACGCACCTCCGAAGTGCGGGGAATTTGAACAAATGAACTTCCAAATTATACGGCTCTCGGCGCATTCTTGTTCTAATTTCGGATAATACTCGTCTCTAAGAAATTTATCAAGATCGCGTAGGTAAGAAGCAGCGCCTTGGAAATTTGTACCTCTGTCACTATAGAGCACTTGAACTGGCCCACGTCTCGAGAGGAATTTTTTAAATGCAGCAAGAAAGCTAGGAGTGCTGAGTGAGGTAGCAACCTCAATATGAGTAGATCTCGTAGTGAGACATGTGAATAACACTATATATGCTTTTTCGCTGTGTACACCACGGCGGCGTACTGGAACGTAAGGTATAGGACCTGCATAATCACAGCCTGTATAACTGAAGGCCTTTAATGCTGGACGTGTACGAATATCAGGCAGATCGGCCATCAGAGGATATGTCGGACGCGGCTTATGACGAAAGCAAGTATTACACTTATGAACTCTTTGTCTGATAATGCGTCGTGCTGACAAAATCCAATACTTCTGCCGAAGCAAAGCCATTAAAAGTTCTGGTCCAGCATGTAAGTGTTTAACGTGGTAATAATCGATGATTATATTTACCACATGGTCACTGCGAGGCAATACGACCGGGTGTATTTTATCAAAGTCAAGTCCCGAGTTGACAAGACGACCACCGACGCGGATCAACCCGTTATCGATAAATGGTCGCAGGCGATTAAATGCCGGGGAGCATGGTGCATTATTTTGAATATTAGAATATTCGTTAGAAAAATATTGATTTTGTAGAATGCGAAGCATTCTATTTTCTGCAAATTTTAAATCTTCAGCAGTTATTGCTGAAGTGCTGCGTCGTGGAAGCAACTTTAAACACCTACAAATGTATACAATTATACGTAGAAGTTTGCTCCACGAAGAAGTACGAAGAGCGAGCTCATATAAAGCGCACTGTTTTACAGGCGTACATACAGGGTGTGTCAAAATCTTTTGTTCGGGAATGTCATCAATACATTGCCCATCTAGGGTTTTGAGCGGCCACTGAGACGGATGCAACGAGGCCCATGGTGGACCATGGAGCCACAGAGGGTGTGAGACAAGTTTCTCAGGAGTAACACCTCTGGATAAAATATCAGCTGAGTTCTCAGTGCCAGCGCAGTGATAAAAATTATCAGGTGAGATATTTTCAGCTATTTTTACAACGCGATTCGCGACAAAAGTCTGCCATCTATGTGGAGAGCTTTTTATCCAGTATAAGGCGACTTTAGAGTCGAGAAAAGCATATGTAGTTTTAATTGGGATGCGCTCAGCATAATTGTCATGTACCGTGCGAAGCAATTTCGACAGTAAGACGCCACCTAGTAGCTCGAGACGCGCGATCGAATGAGGTTTTGTCGGCGAAACTTTACTTTTCGCGCAAACGAGACGCACAGTATTACCAGAAGGTGAGCTCACGTGTAAATAGACTACGGCACCGTAAGCTGCGAGACTGGCATCTGACAGTCCTAGGAGGGTGACCTCACAGTCTTCGGTTACGCCCACATGACGTGGTATGCGAAGCTTATTTAGAGCTGGTAATTCATCGCAAAACTGTCTCCACATCTTAATGATGTGTGGCGGAGCTACAGTGTCCCAATCAAGGTTTAATTGCCAAAGCATTTGAATTAATATTTTGGCATACACAACTGTGGGAGCAACGAAGCCCATTATGTCCCACAGGCGGGCAACAGTCGACAAGATGGAGCGCTTAGTGCATGTCACATCGTCGAGTACGGAAATTTTGAAATAGAACGAGTCATTTTCAGTAGACCAATGCAGACCAAGTATCTTATGGTGCATGGCTTTATCAAACTCCACTTCAGTAGGAAGTTTGTGTGATGCCGGAAGGTTATCTAAAACTTCGCGAGAATTGCTATTCCACTTAATTAAATCCCACTGTGCGCCTTTAAAGAGATCAATCATTTCCTGCGACGCAGTGATCGCTTCTCGTTCGCTGGGAAGCGAGAAAGCAACGTCATCCATGTATAGCGCAGGTAGCACAATGCTACTCGCTTGCGGATATCTCGCGCCGTCGTCTTCTACGAGCTGTCTAACCGTGCGCAGTGCATGGTATGGACTCGACGTAAGACCGAAGAAGACACGATTGAACTGATATAGCACGAGAGGGTCTTGTGGTTTAAAGCGATATAAGAAGCATTGATAGCGACGATCAGCTTCGCGCATAATTATTTGTAAAAATTGCTCGCGGCAATCAGCTGTCATTGCTATCGCATGCAGACGAAAATTTAAAATTATTTTAAATAGATCTCCCTGTAAATTAGGGCCGGAATGTAGCAGATGGTTCAGTGCCCGACCAGAGCTGGTACGACATGAAGCATCTACGACCAATCTCAATTTCGTAGATTTGTCTTCCCGCAAAATTCCAGTATGTGGCATCACATAGATGGGAACAGGATCTTTAGAGTCATATGAAGGCGCGGGAGAAATATAATCTTTCGCGAGGTAATTTCTTATGACGTCATCATATGCCGATCTCAATTTAGGCGAAGCTTCGAGTTTTCTTTCGAGGCACGCAAAACGTTTTTTAGCTACATCCATAGAATTCCCTAGGCAATATACATCCTCTTTAAATGGCAGGCCGACAACGTATCTGCCAGTGACAGGATCACGGATAGTAGTCGATTTATAGAAATCTTCGCATTCAGCATCGTCGGGATGTTGAACGGAAGCGGTAGGAAGCTCTTCGAGTTCCCAGAAACGCCTGACTAACGAGTCAATAGCTGGAGGCTCTTGAACGAAACAGCATGTCAAGGCCGAGTAAGTGTTCACGGTAGGTATCGTAGGCGCATTACCCATGAACACGAGACCTAAGACCGTGCGCAATGCGACTGGCATCGACGGGTCGCGACGTGACGTATGGACGTCGTCGGGCAGAAGCAGGTGCGGGAATAGGGAAGCTCCTATTAAAGCATCTATTTTACCAGGTACGCCGAAACTTTCGTCAGCAAGCGGAATACCCTTTAGATGTGATAGGACAGACGTATCTACCACAGCCGTAGGTAATTTATCTGTTACTTTATCAACAACGAGTGGCGAAATATTAAAGCTAACGTTGTCATTGAAACGAGAATAAAACTTTAAATTAACCGAATTGGATTGTACAACCTTTTCGATCCCACCGAATCCCTTTACTATAGTACATTCTGTGTTCACGCATTGTAAACCTAAACGATTGCAACATTCTTGCGAGAGAAAATCAGCTTGTGATGCGGAATCTAATAATACGCGTATAATTTGTCGTTTACCATGGACATCGTACACAGCAATTTGAGCCGTAGCTAGCAAGACAGTAGGTCGCTTATCTCCGATGCGATTCAACAGTTGACTGCTATATGAATGCGTAGCGCTAGTAGAAGCGCCTACGTTCGTAGCACACAGTGCTACGTCGGTGCGTTCACTCGCTACGGGCGACGACGCGGTAGGTATAGGTATCTGCGGTGACGTCACAGCATTATCTAGTTGTGGCGCACGACTCTGTTCTTCGCGTTGATCGAAATGTAGTCCTTTATAATGCTTCTGTCCACAGAAACAGTGGGGGGGTACCTTGCACTGACCTACTTTGTGCGAGACAGATAAGCAATTCACACAGGCGTTTTTCTCTTTGACGCATTTAAAACGTTCTTGAGGTGTTGATAATTTATTAAAATCGACACATTTATATAAAAACGCATGCGATATATTTTTACATAGACATTTAGGCGAATTAGGCTTATCAACGGTGCTTACATAGGCCTGATACTTCGGCGCATTGCCGGAAGATCCGCTGTTTGTCTGTTTTATATTTTTATTTTGACGTGTCTCCGAAGCGTTTATTATATTTTTATTAGTACGCTCGAATACTTTTGCGCGAGTTGTGATAAATTCCACAAAGTCGTCGAAATTAGGTATTTTCTTACCACACTTAATTTCAAACGCGCGTATAGTTTCAGAGTCTACCTTCTGTGTAGCTATATGTAGTATGATTAGATCAGCTAAATTATCTAATTTTAAATTCTTCAAAGCGCTCACTGCGCCAGCAAACTGATCTATGAATGTTTCAAAGTTAGCTGCTGAGGGGGTTTGAAAAACTTTATAACGAAATAATTCGTGTAAGTATGCGGAAGTCAACATCCGTTTATCGTCAAACCGATTGATAAGTGTTTGTAAAATTAACTGGTAATTTTCAGCACATGGAGAAATTCCTGCGATCGCGCTTTTCGCCTTACCTTTCAGCTTCGGTAATAGATAAAATAGCTTTTCAGCATCGCTAAGTAATGGATTATCATCTATTACTGATTTAAAAGTCGTATAGAACATCTGAAAAGATTTTATATCACCATTGAAATCTAGAATCGATATGGGAGCCAGCTTTGGCTTGGCCTTCAGCAGAGCGGGATTCGCGTTATGCATTTCCGTTGTCGAATCGGAAGTCGAACATTTCGCCTGAATTCGTTTAACCCTACTATACAACGTCTCAAAAGCGTACAGACAGTTGTAATCAGGTATTGCATCAGCATCTAATTGCAACAAACGAGAATTATAATCATCAACGATGGACTCGTACTTTTCGCGCAGCGAATCAATCTGTGAAGATTCATCGAGAAAATGTTCCCTTTTTTCGATATCAGTATGAATGTCGGTTTCACGAGTTAATTCATAGATACTTTGCATAATTCTAAATATAGCTTCACGTTTAGCAAGTAAGATAGACAGTCTAGAATCTTGAATATCTTTATCACCTTCACTAGATTTAGAATTTACCTTAGGCATTTTGATAACACGTAGGTAACTAACAAGCTAACGAAATCACATAAAATAATAAGTATTCAAATGCGCAAAATAATAGGCAAACAAAGTCAAATGAATTGAGTAGGTTACGTAATCGGTAAGCAAGCGCATAGAAGGCGCTCAATGATGACGCGGTCGGTTTGTACTTATCGATCACGTGATCGACCCGAGACCTATTCAAACGAATCTCGAACTTATGCGTTAGAACTTAAGAGTTATGTAACTTTTGAAGTATAGCTAAATACGAAGGTATTATGAGATATTCAAGATGTATTTTAACTGTTAATATTATATGAATAAACTACTATATTTATCAAATATACATAAATATGTGTAGATTATAAGTATGCCTAACTGGGGAAATAGCTAGCTCAATGCTATAAGCCGTTTAAGCCAGTATTTAGACAATGAAAAATGATGACGCAATGTCACGTTTTTTCTTTACAATTGAAATACATATATTCGCAATGAATATTATATGTAAATATTATAATATCCCACTTATTAGAGCCTATAGAAGTATTCTAACAAATGAAATACGCTGGAAATATCCGTCGAAGAAGGAACCAAAAAATTATGCTTGCGCCAAATTACGATGTAGATTATTTTTATGTGAAATTTTATATCGAATGAGAAGCGGACTGTATTTTTGGTAATTATAAACAGATGGTGCTAAAATAAAAAAATAGAAGGAAGAAATCGAGACAGGAAGCAGCACTTACTTGAATGATTCTGGAGCGTCACACGAGGTCCGGCCAGCCAGCAAGAGTGTCCCGAGTACCTCTTCTTCTTCTCGACACCACTATTTATGTTTTGATTAATTAGGCACAAGCACAATTCACTGAAATCTTGGAATGTTCTTATTGAAACCTTCCAAGGTACATTATGGGTTTACATTAAATAGTGTTCAATATGAACGGCCATTTCGCTGCTAATTTTGCGAAGACGTCGAACTAGCGTGAAGTGAGTTACACTATACTTTTTTAATTATGTCCCAATCCGCAGCTTTGCGTTCTAGCGTTTTTGATGCCGCTAGTGTCGATGCGTAGTGCAAGTGCTGCTTTTGGGTAGGGAAAGTGGAGAGAGGAAAGCACCAAGTAATAAACAATATTTTTAATTAATTATACAAGGTAATCTGGCGCAACCAGACTCAATAAGTGAATTTATTATCTTGGCTCCGTGCGATATTTTTGGAGTTTACCTCCTTAGGAATCGATTTTAGTGAAATCAAACTTTCTCCGTTACGTTATTGATGTTCTCATGGTAACACTTGTTTATGTTTCCATACCTATGTAATGAATTTTGATGAAAGTAAATTATATACAAAATAATTAAAATAAATAAATGTTTTAAGCATGCAATGCGATAATTTTCCCTCGTTGACTAATCTATATATTATTTTATATAATCGTTCGTAGAGAGTAAACTCCAGTCGTGCGTTGGAGCTGACATACACAATATTTTTTGTTTTCAACCATTAAAAAAAGTAGTTTTTTTTAATGTTTGGAAGCTGGTATATAAAGCGGTCGAGTGAATGAATGAACGTAAGGCACGAGGGGAGTATTGTGAGGGTATGATTATTTTAACCACGCCATTTTAAGGGCCGTACGAAGAGAAGCCTCTCGCAGCCCTTGTTTCAAACGTGGGCAAATTACAACTCCCTGGTAACGCATCGATTGTTCCCATTTACAATGTATACCTATATCTATACTTCCATACAATACACGTGCCTTGTGTTTTCCGATAATACAATTTTCTTTTATAGCTGCCTGCTTTTTACAACAAGAGAGTTCTAAATTAATATAATAATGTACCAATAATACAATTTTCTTATATAGCAGCCTAATAAAACAAGAATTCTAAATCTGTACTTCTATATACTTTATACTAATATTATAAATGTTAAAGTTTGGATGGATGGATGGATAGATACTAAAATAAAATTTGGCACAGAGATACATTGTGTGGAATAACACATAAGCTACTTTTTATCCCGGAAAATAAAGAGTTCCCACGGGAACCAAAAAACCTCAATCCACGAAGACTAAGCCGCGGGAATCAGCTATTTAATAATATAATGTCCTCCCGATCCACTGTGGCTAACCCCCACAGAGATTAACTACCAGATGTAATGAGAGGATATTATATCGCACAAGTTTAGGTACGTATCATAATATGTAGTTGCCACTCTCTATTTCCACACTCGCTCGACGGCTTTGGATGAGAATTTATAAGACATTTCTAGTTTTTTTTTTAACCACTACAAGTTAGCCCTTGACTGCGATCTCACCTGATGGTAAGTGATGATGCAGTCTAAGATGGTAGCGGGCTAATCTGTTAGGGCCATGGCAGTTATAGTAAACCCATACCCCTATTCGGTTTCTACACGGCATCGTACCGGAACGCTAAATCGCTTGGCGGCACGTCTTTGCCGGTAGGGTGGTAACTAGCCGTGGCTAGTGGCCGTGGCCGAAGCCTCCCACCAGGCCACACCAGGGAAAATTCAGAAACTTTAAATTCCCAATTTGACCCTGCCGGGGATCGAACCCGGGATCTCCGCACGTTAAGACAACGGCACTACACACTGCGCCACGGAGAACGTCAGATTTGTCCGAAAAAGTGAGTGCCGAAGTTTTGACTTATTACGTCATCATAATCCCATCGCTGACCCATCTACTCAGGACGGGTCTGCTCCCAGAACTAGAAGAGTTTTGGGCGTTCACATGTTTTCCTCACGACTCTTCATTGTATCATTATCATCATCGTGCAACTTTCTCGAAAGGAAGTTAAGTGGCCATAACTTGAAAAGCTTCTCTATTTAATGCCGCGTCTTTTAAGTTTTGAAGCTGTCTTGCCTGTTATTTTTTCTTCAGTGGCGGGCACAGGGTGTGAAGCTGGGGTAGGTATTAGTAAATCAGAAAACCTATTTACTGAATAAGGAGCATTGACGTATTTCCATTTGGGTAAGCGGTGCTTTTATGCCTCTATGAATAGCACGCCAATGCTGTAGTTCCTTCCAATAGTAGTCTTCAACAAAACTTCGTTCTATAACATTGGATAAATAAAAATTATTGCAAACCATGCGAATTCATGCATCATGACTCTCAGACTCCATACAAAAGGATATTTGAATTAACATCTAACCCTTGCTCGGTTACACAAAGCGTAAAGGCTTTATCGAGCAGCGTTTAATTTACGCAGGTAGTTTTTCCCCGCGGCCGGCACGCGTCATAAATTCACCATCGACTCTATGGGTACCACCCACTATCGTAAAATGCACGTTGCACAGTCTGTTTGTCCATAAATTTTGCAGTGTACGGTGTACCGCGAATGCACTGGATTTGAGATAAGGGTTAAAATGTAAGTGGAGAGATAATCATACTAATATTATAAATGTGAAAGTGTGTGTGTTTGTTGGTTTGTCCTTCAATCACGCCGTAACAAATCAACGGATCGACGTGATTACACGGGTATAATTGAGGACCTGGAGAATGAAATTTTTATGCCGGAAGCTTAAGGAGTTCTCGTGGGAATCAAAACAAATATTCCACGAGGACGAAGTCCCGCGACTTCGTCCTCGTGAAATATTTGTGCTTCAGCTAGTGTAATATAGATCGAACCCCGGACCATTCGAATAGGAGACCGAACGCCTAAGCTACTAGGCTATCACCGCTTAATCATTAAGTTATCTACGTTTTTGAGTAAGGCTGGAAATATTTAAAAAATCTGCCTGTCAAAACGGTACCACATCTTAAGTCAACACGGTAACAACGCGTCGCAGTGACAAATGTACAGTGGTCCGCCATTAGATGGTAAACGGAATTGATGGCCTCGCCTTAGGTTGCCCTCATAAATTTTACTACTTGCACAGGACATTCACCCCGCACGTTCGGTTGTTAATTTTCTAGTCGGCAGTGCCTAAAATTGAAGAATGCTAAACAGGAATATCCGAATGAACACTTCTTATTATATAATACACAGGTATCTTTTAACAATCTCCCTGGTGCAGTGGTAAATGCTGTAATCTTATAGGGGGAGGTCCCGGTTTCGAATCCAGGTCCTTTTGGGAAATTATAACTTCTGAAGAAGGTCTGGTCTGGGGAGAAGCTTTGCCCGTGGCTAGTTACCACCCTATCCTATTCGCTATTTATAGTTCTGGTACGATGCCCTGTAGAAACCGATTAGGGGTATGATAAATGCGTATGCTATCGCGAAAGGACAAAACATCACTATCCTTGAACGCAGAGGTTTTGCTCAGTTGAGACATGTGTATTCTCTCTTGTCCTATCAGTAGACTTTATACGTCATGCAGATAAATTAGATCAATGGATGGAAAATTACAATGAAAAGGTTTCACCTAGTACTGACATAAATAACTCAAGCATTACGATACTTACCTACACTTTTGAGTGTTTTGTTTTCGTTAAACTTTCCATCGAAGCATTATCGTGACGCGCAATTTTTGTTAGTGAACCCATACCAAGATTTCCTATGCGATAATATTTGATTACACACCTACGCAGTGACGCACAATCTTATGATTGCTTCCACACGTGACGTTACTTAGATACGCACGAAATTAGGTTTTTATTTTTATCGCAAAACTTATAATGGGAATTGGTCTACGCACAACGTAGAATGTCTACGAATAACGTAGCTAGGCTACAAATGCAATGGCTTGCTTATTAACTAGCTACTGCCCGCATTTTCGTTAACGTGGGAATTCCAAAAAATCGGTATTTATTCCTTTTGCAATTTACACAAATGTTATTGTAATTAAAACTAAGAAATAAATTAAATTACTTAAAATCTAAATTAAAAAAAAACTTTTTATATTTACATTTTTTTTTTTTTTTTAATTTAAGTTTCCTTGTCCACATAAAGGGAGCCTCTGTTCTAAATTTAAGCAGTTAGCGAGTCAGTACCGTTATCTCCAAATGCAGTGTTATGGTGGTGGTAGTACCATGCCCCATAAATAGGTATAAATAATGATAGTTCACGATGGGTAGCTGGGTTCGACTCCCAGGTCGGGAAAGAATTGTTAAGAAATTTTCAGTAGGTTTAAAAGTTTCTCAGTAGATTGTTGAGAATTTTTCTATTAGTAAGACCCGAAGTTAGTTGGGAATAATATGTCACCCGCATGCCTCAGAGATCACGTTAAGTCTTCGATCGTGCGTCTGACCTCTCTAGCAGTGTAATTCGACTATTCATGAGCACTTGTAAAAAGTCTATTTGAATATTTAAAAAAAAAATTGAATTGAGTTGGATTTCTGTCTCATTGAGTATATAATAGTAGATCGCGCAATGGTGTTTGCATAAACCCTAATATTATATCCACTCACAAGTGACGTACGAAAATGTCAGTATTGTACTACTATAATAAAATGTTATAATTCTAAAACACAAACAGCAACATATTAAAACAATACGGATTTAAGGGATGATAGTATATCCACCACCACCACCACTACCTCCTTTCTCATAGGAGAGAGGGAATTAGAGCTTAGACCCACCACGTTGCTCCAATGCGGGTTGGCGGGCTTTTACGACTATTATCATGTTAGTGATAATAACCGGGACCGATGGCTTAACGTGCTCTCCGAGGCACGGGGGTGAAACACCGCCAACTTCCTAACTCCGGGCTAGTACTGAGAATTTCTAATTAGAAAAACCCAACACTTAATTATGGCCAGACCCGGGACTCGAACCCGGGACCTCGTCAGCCGCAGTCGAACATGATAACCACTAGACCAACGAGGCAGTTACGTTAGTTAGGTGAGGTAAGATGGCTATATTCTGTGCAAATTGGCAGCAGCGGCCGAAATTAGGTCGGTAATTCATTATTATTTTTATACTACTACTAAGTACTAATGTTACCTATTTCTATCCCCATGTAAGTACCTTTCAATACTAAAAAACAATGTTACACTTGTAAATAAAAATTAATATGGAAAGGAACATTTTTCTTGTCATTTTGTTAAAAAAGAAAACTAATTAACAAACGGCAATCAAAATGAAGCAGGAAACTCTTTATTATCTACCGTGTTTCTTGCAAAGTTTATTCAAGATAAATACCTACAGCAAAACGCAAGTTAGTATCCTTACCACAAGTTTTGAAATCACACATACGTTGATCGTGTTCAAAATTTTGGACATATTGGCGTCAAAATAAAATGATCCATAACTGCATTGTTTTAGACCTCAACTTCGTGTCAAGCATTCACAGCTAGCGATCTAATAGGACGCGTTTCGAAATTAAAATCGGTTTTACTGAGTCTGTGACTTAAAA
Organism: Erebia epiphron; assembly: GCA_963932025.1. NCBI lineage: Eukaryota > Metazoa > Arthropoda > Insecta > Lepidoptera > Nymphalidae > Erebia > Erebia epiphron. The sequence continues at coordinate 5,193,243 of OZ009954.1, forward strand.
TCAAGGGCTTTTGTGTCCGGTCTGATAAATGATTTCTTTATTTCACGTAGGACAACTTGTGACTATGATACACCAATGACTATGATACGTCAAGACTCTACCGGTTTCACCAAAGCTGATTCTACTGAGAAGAGCCGGCATTAAACTCAGCAGTTGCTCTTTTCTTAAAAAGTAAACAATACAACACATATGTTACATTTTACTTTGACATCAATGTGTTCGAACGCTCGAACACGATACGATGAACGTAGGTGTGATTTCAAAACTTGTGGTAAGGCTACAGACGTAGACGCAACGACATAGCTCCTGATGTTTTAATTGTAACTTCTCAACTGTTGGCCAACTCTGTTGCGAACTTCAGGGCGGCAATAATGAAATATTGTACGAAAGTTTTACAATGAGCATACCTATCTTTTTTTTGCACGTTTGTACTCTGTACGTGTTGTTCATCTTATTTATTAACAGAATCCGGTTCATATGGGTATAGAAACCATCGACGACGAGATATTATTTTTTCACGCTTGAGAAAAAATAAAACTGTACACGAGAGATTATAATTATGTAAAATTTGTAAAGCCACTACATATTGTAAATAGAAATAGTTAGTATTCTGTCTAAGGAGACACTTTCTTCTGAGTCACACACAGCCATCCTAAGTAATCTAAACAGAGCAATGTGGGATGCGGGGTGACAGCTGCGAGACGGGGTATCTCCAAGCTGGCAACATTTTCAATACAAAAATCAGTCACTTTAGCACAAATCAGGCATAATATCACACTAATATTATAAAAGCGAAAGTGAGTTTGTTTGTTGGTTTTTGAATTTGTTGGTTTGTTAGATTGTCCTTCCAATTACGCCACAACAGTTTAGGATCGACTTGATTTTCTGCATGCGTATAGTTGAAGGCCTGGAGAGTGACATAGGCTACTTTTTATCCTGGTAAATTAAGCAGTTCCTGTGGCAATTTAAAAAAAAACTTAAACGAGTCGGCATCCATTAGTGATATAATAGGTATATAATTTAAGAGTAGGTACTTTTATACTTTTCATGTTGCATGTCTTTTCATATTTTTAATCTCATTTGGTGTCACAATGTTCATCAAACTTCATATTTTCAGTTCACTCGTTAAGGATTTAAGTAATCCATAACACATGTACGGCTATTTTCTAACTCTATTCCGCAGTTCATAAAGCTATAGCCGAGTCATAAACGTTTTTACGAGGGAGATACGAGCGATTCTGTCGAAGCCGACAAGTCTACGTTTGTCCACTTTATGGACGTACAGTAATATCGCGGAAGCTGTGTCAAAGTTTACTGCTAGAGTCCATTGAAAAAGGAACTATTTTGTACACTTTGATACATTATTTATTGGTGTGTTAAAATAGTTTGTTGGTAAAATACTAACTAGGTGGTAGAACCGAGAAGAAGGCGTTTTTTCTCTAAAACGAGTCTATCTAACGAGTAATCTAAAGTAATTTTTTAATTTTAAAGTAAATTTTTTTTCAAAAGAGCCACCACCGAATTTCTTGCTTGTTCTTCTCGGTAGGAATGTTATTCCGAACCAGTGGTAGATTCACTCGACTATTCAAAAGCACTTGTCAAAGCCAACTTGAATAAACAAGATTTGAATTTTAAGTAGGTACTCGTAAAATGTATACCTACGTACTATACTGTATAGTCTATATAATTTCGATCCTAGACAACTCTAGCTATTGCTATGTCTCCTCAGCGTTGGCGTTGTTGTTGTTTAAATGAAATAAATGAAACAGTTTGCGTCGTAGGGGAATGATGTTAAGTCTTTTCGCGGTAGTGTGTGCTCCTTAGAAGACTTAAGCCGGGTCCGGTGCGCCTTGTTACGAACAAAATATTGTTTTGCTAACACGTTAGTGAAACATAATTTTATAACAGGCCGTCCACTGCGATTTTCGAGTAGGTTTAGATTATTTTTGTTAGTAACATATTTTTTTTTTAATTTATTGATCAAGTACGTACAATCATAAAAACACCATCCTAAAAACCACAGAGTACTTTGTTTATATAGCTAAAAACAAAGTATTCTCCTTATTCCAATCCATACCGCTTATCTAAACCGAAAAACAAAGAGATTTGACGAGTTGTGCCTCTGGCGAGCACAGATACGAAATGAATTAAAGTTCCCCCCGGCCCCCCCGCAGGCGAACGCGGGGATGTTTTCCATCCGAGGCGGCAAACAAAAACACTTTCAAAACAGTTAGGCCACGCCCCCAAATAGCATGACCTTGGTTATAATAACACGTTTGTGTTAGCAAAACACGATAACAAGGCGCACCGGACCCGGCTTTACGTGGACTTTGTTTCAAACAGTTTTTTTTAGTACTTAGTTATGTATTGGCTGCTATGCATTCAGCGACAAATTCTAGTAAAATTACGATTCGTTGTCTTCATAACAACGACCTCAATTTACATAGACGGGCCCTGTCAAACAAAGAATGTGGGCGTATTTTTAGCAACGCCATCTAGTCTGAAAAGCGGGAACTTGCTTGTAACATCTTGAATTAAAGCTTGAAAACGTATGACTCGGTCATAGATAATATAGGCTATAGCCATAGAAGCCGTAAGGCCAGTTAGTAAAAAAAAAATATCATAAGTACAGTTTGCCGCGGAAATTAAATGATTGCGTAATGGATAAAAATATTAAATAGGAAGATTAAATAACGTTTTTTTGGAAATGTATAATTGTGACTTGAAACACTTACCTACCCTAAAATAAAAATTGTACAGTGCCAAACTAATAAGGCTTTGGATGTTAACCTAAGAATAACAAATTATTTTCACGACGAGCGACCATGACTACGCTTCGATGGGGACAAAGACAGGTTAGGAACGCGCTCTCAAAGTCGGTCGCCCAACCTTTTTCTATGAAAGGGCCCATCTAGTGCTTACATTATATCGATTCATACATATTATTGTATGGCTTTAGCGTATAGAAATCTGACTCATCGAGGCAACATTTTTCCTATCATAACATGGTGTCAGTTATACACTTTTTATTAACCTATATTCTCTCGGTATGCCATTAATATTTTAACGAGGAATATTACGACTGATTTTGTCGCCAATCGTTAAGACTTCATTTGTTCAGTTTATTATCGCTCCAGTAATGTCAAAAGCTATGTTGTGTGTATTGTGGGGCTATAATCACAGCTATAAAATGACATGCTCTGTGGATGGCCTAGTTGTGACAACGCATATCTGTCGATTGCGATTGTTAAGCAACGTTGACCCAAGTCGGTAACTGGATGGGTGACCGAATTTGGAGGTTCAATGGCCTTTTCGATTCCTTCGTGCCACTTTAAATCGTCGGTCCCGGTTTTTATCACTAACATGTGATAATAATCGTTACAAAAACCCTTAAAACTCTTAGACGATTCGTATGCGGAAGGACGTGGGAACCCACCGCATTATAATCCCAAGAAAACTCCTACCATTATGTGATTAATGGAAAGGGTTCACGACCCTCATTAATAAGGAATACGATGCAGAGAGAATGTCAAAAGCTATGTTGTGAGTGTAATAAATAAAGATATAAAATGACATGTTCTGTGGTTATGTCATGAAATTACAAACCGCAACGCACTATTGATTTTAAACCTAAAATATTTGCATTTTAAATAATACAAAATATAGTCCGCGAATTTAGAATGTCGGTTTTACCATTAAATATAGACTAACTAGCTGATGCCCGCGACTACGTCCGCGTGGATTGAGGATCCATACATCCATCCAAACTTTCGCATGTATAATATTATTAATTATATTATATATTATATTAGTCTAGAACACGAAGAAAAGTTTTAACCACCGTGAGGAAAATTCGACTTTGCAATGACTTGCAATGAGAGTAAGGCAAACATTCTGTACAATTAATTATAATATTATGTAGTGTTGGTCATGTTAAAACGATAATATTTTTAGAGACAAGTAATAAAATTAAAATTTTTAAAAAAACCCACGACGAACTGCAGAGCTCCATTATACCTTTGACCTTTATAACTTTGAAACAACAATTAGAACGTAGCAAACGTATATATTACATAATATCTAAAACACAAAACTGCATCTTTGACAGGTCAGTAGTTTTTTTGACCAGTGTGGTGGACTATGGCCAAACCCTTTTCAAATGGACAAATCAAAAGAGTCCAAACGCGACGGGTATACGATGAGAATTTAAGGAGTTCCCATGATCGCCTCCTGACTCCATCATGATACCCTGGGCAGCATCTAGGTACAAGCCAAATATATCTAAAACAAAAAGCCCGCATCTAAATCAGCACAGTAGTTTTTGAGAAAAATGGTAACATATTGAAAAAATAAAATCATAGACTACAGCTCAGGTTTGTTGTCTATGGTCCTAAAATATATCTAAGAACCTTCTCACAAGCTATACACATCTAATGAAAAAAACCGCATTTCAATCGGCCCAGTACCTACTTTTTGTAAAAAATGGTAACATATCGAAATATTAAAATCATAGAGACAGCTCAGCTTGGTTGTGTATGGTCCTTAGAGATAGATATGAGAGAACTCAAGCTATATATATCTCACTAGTATTTCGCCCTGTGCGCGAGCTGCTAAAGCAGCTCACGGGTTGTGGTTAGACTTACAAGTAGTACAGATTTTACTGTACTAAACTGAATTCATTTATTATGGTGATAACAAAATAAATAAAAATGGCGCTGATTTATTAAAACTTTGGTAACAGTTTCCTGTTTCGTAACCCCAGGGAGTCCTAAATATCGATTTTGAACGAAATCGGTCAATTAACACAGAATTTCAAAATGGCGCTGATTTTTTAAAATTTTGGTACCAGTTTCCTGTTTTGTGACCCCAGGGAGCCCTAAATATCGATTTTTAACGAAATCGGTCAATTAACAAAGAATTTCAAAATGGCGCTGATTTTTTTTAAATTTTGGTACCAGTTTCCTGTTTTGTAATCCCACGAAGCCCTAAATATCGATTTTGAACAAAATCGGTTAATTAACAAAGAATTTCAAAATGGCGCTGTTTTTTTAAAGTTTGGTAACAGTTTCCTGTTTTGTAACCCCAGGGAGTCCTAAATATCGATTTTGAACGAAATCGATCAATTAACAAAGAATTTCAAAATGGCGCTGATTTTTTGAAATTTTGGTACCAGTTTCCTGTTTTGTGACCCCAGGGAGCCCTAAATATAGATTTTGAACGAAATCGGTCAATTAACAAAGAATTTCAAAATGGCGCTGATTTTTTAAAATTTTGGTACCAGTTTCCTGTTTTGTAATCGCACGAAGTCCTAAATGCAATAAACCGCATCTCAATCAGCCCAGTACTTTTTGTGAAAAATGGTAACAGTGGTTGAAAAATTAAGATCATAGACTACAGCTCAGCTTTGTTGTCTATGGTCCTTAAATATATTTAAGAACCTTCTCACAAGCTATACACATCTAATGCAAAAAACCGCATCTCAATCGGCCCAGTACTTTTTGTGAAAAATGGTAACATATTGAAAAAAAAAAATCATAGACTACAGCTCAGCTTTGTTGTCTATGGTCCTAAAATATATCTAAGAACCTTCTCACAAGCTAAACATATGTAATGCAAAAAACCGCATCTCAATCGGCCCAGTACTTTTTGTGAAAAATTTTAACACAGAAAAATTAAGATCATAGACTACAGCTCAGCTTTGTTGTCTATGGTCCTAAAATATATCTAAGAACCTTCTCACAAGCTATACACATCTAATGCAAAAAACCGCATCTCAATCGGCCCAGTAGTTTTTGTGAAAAATGGTAACATGTTGAAATATTAAAATCATAGACTACAGCTCAGCTTGGTTGTCTATGGTCCTAAAATATATCTAAAAACCTTCTCACAAGCTATACGTATCTAATGCAAAAAACCGCATCTCAATCGGCCCAGTACTTTTTGAGAAAAATGGTGACAAAAAAGTGCACAAACAAACAAACAAACATACAAACAAACAAACAAACAAACAAACAAACAAACAAACACACAACCTCTTAGGGCAAACACATATACCGTCTCCGCTTCGTCGAGGGTAAAAAACACCTTTGTACTTCAAAGTTGCAAGAAATCATTTTTAACCGACTTCCAAAAAAGAATCGGCGCGTATCTTTTTTTTTATTGCTAGGAAAAACGAACAAGTTAGGTACGCGGTTTATTTGCATATCAGGCAATCGGCGAGGCTTCTACCTTGACTTAACATAATACGAAAACTGCAAACAGCCCTTAGCAAATCATTGACGCTGTTTGAAAAATATATTTAGTTACGATATATTAAGTGATCATGGCTTGCTTGAAAATTAATTCGCTGTACAGATCAAAATATGATGACCACTTTTGGACCTTTTATATGATTACAAACCGGACCCGGGACCGAGATCAGGGGACCAAAAAAGAGGACCAGTTTAAAACGGCAGACCAATCAAAATAATCAGATTACGTGAGCCGCTGAACGTCACAGTGGAATGAAGCTTTGTCTATATCAAATTAATTAAATTACAACGAGAATTGAACGGGCAAGGGTGACGAGAGAGTTTGATTTGGCTGTTTCCAAATTTTCGCATCGCAACGGGTTATGCGTCTAAATCCGTTTTCATGCTTCAATTGGATTAATTCTGTATTGAAAAAAATATATTTTTTGAACTTGGCCATGGTGGTGACTGGTGACACGCAATTAATACGAAAACACACTACCGACTGGATAGGACAAAATCTCGCGTCGCGTCGTATAGGATATCACGTTTCGTCTTGTCACGTTAGTCCCTGTGGTTTCATAAAAAAGTGCGCTGACTTTTTGTTCCCTAGAATATTTTTTTGTGCTTTGTGTGTTTTTACCCTTGACCTTCATTTACAACTGCAATATTGCGACAATAGTGTACAGAATAATGCAGCAGTATCACTACCTATACTAATTAACTGATCCATTATAATAAAATAACAATATTGTGTATCAGGTACTTACATACTTACCAACATGCATTTGTTACATTACGTAATACATATATTTAAATAAAACGTAAATATCTACATATATATTAAACTAGCGAATGCCCGCGACTTCGTCCGCGTGATTTGAGGTTTTTTGGTTCCCGCGGGAACTCCTTAATTTTCCGGGATAAAAAGTAGCCTACGTCCTTCCCCGGGATACAACCTATCCCTGTACCAAATTTTATCAAAATCAGTTGAACAGATACACTTGTTTGATTCCCGCGGGAACTCTTCAATTTTCCGGGATAAAAAGTAGCCTTGTGCTATTCCAGACAATAATCTATCTCTGTGCCAAATTTCATCCAGATCCCTTCAGCCGTTCTGGCGTGATTGAGTAACAAACATCCATTTGAGGTTTTTTTGGTTCCCGCGGGAACTCTTTAATTTTCCGGGATAAAAAGTAGCCTATGTGCTATACCAGACTATAATCTATCCCTATGCCAAATTTCAGCCAGATCCGTTCAGACGTTGGGGCGTGATTGAGTAAAAAAACATCCATACATCCATACATCCATCCATCCATCCAGACATCCATCCAAACTTTCGCATTTATAATATTTATTATATTATTTGATCAGACCTTTAAAATATAAGTAAAACAATATAATTGAAGCATTAATGATGTCGCTGACGCTCGAGTCCCTATCAACTTTTATTTATCGCGTAAACGTCTACACTTTTTGCAAACAAGTCGTCTGAGACATTATTTATCTCAACTCACTTAAGGGTCGACCCTCGAAGCGTTGAGGTGAAAGTAATCGCCGTATCAAAGCGAAATTTGTCAAAAACACGGCTCCAGCCGAACTTCCGTCAATTCTCTCCAATTAATAACTCTACTCTATCGCATTTGCGTTAACGGAAATTGCATATTTCCCTCTCACTCTTGTCCCCTTGTTTAAGGAGCCCCGTCGAGATGGAATATTGCCACTTTGTCGCCTGCCCTCCCGCGGGCTGTACCTAAACACACAGAGAGATTGCAATTTTTCTAGCGTTGACGCAGGAAAATACGTTTTCCGAAATTCACAAAGTTCCACAAAGCGAAGAAAATGGCTCCTGGCTTAGGTTAGGATTGCTGGTTTAACGAACTTGGCTCGTGGCAAAATTTTCATCGCTCTCGTAGCACGATTGCTTTTTTCTGCAGCGTTTTAATTCCTTTCACATGTTGAGCAGTTTATATAGTTTTTTTTAGAAAACCATACCACTAGTGCGAGTTATAGAATTCGGCAAATATAGAGTACTAGCTGATGCCCGCGACTTCGTCTGCGTGGTTTAAGTTTTTTTATTCCCTCGGGCACTCCTTAACTTTCCGGATAAAAAATAGCCTATGTCACTCTATTATATATGCCTAGCCCTAGTCCTCAAAATTAAGTTGATCCGTTGTTCCGTTGCGACGTGATTGAAGGGCAAACCAAAAAACTAACAAACAAACAGACTTTCGCATTTATAATACATATTAGTATGACTATATAGACACAGTATAAGAGTGTTTAAACTACTTATCTATATTGGCAGGTCGTCTCAACGTATAGACGTCCAGCAGATATATCTCCTCAGAACATGGTCTCGTGCCGCTTACTTCCAGTGTCTCCAAGCGAATCGTTTGTGATCATCCATCTACCTAGTGGTGGGATGCGAGGCCGCCATTGAAGCACCTTAGGACCTTAAGTACACCGATTCTTCGAAGTGTGTGCTCAAAAGTAATTTCACTATGCGTCATCACCTTATACTTACTTATATCGAAATGTGAAGTCACGTTTTCTAAACTGACCATAAAAAAAGTGCACTCCTTGAGACAGACAGCACGAAATTTTCACGTGAATCGCCCGCGTCGGAGGATAGCGACATTTTGTTCGGTCGCCTAGTGTGCTGTATGTCACCGTAAGATTGCAAAAAGGCCGTTGGATTGTAATCTAACTGGCGATATTGTAAACTTTCGACTGATTACAATTTAACGCATTATTTTTCGTTAGATTGTAATCTGTTAGATATATTAACCTGATAAAACCTAAGTGCCTACCTGGTCATTTATGTCGAACCCTAACCTAACATACAAGAAAAAGACAAGAAAACGTAAATACAATGAATATTTGAAAAATTGACACTCGGACCATTGAACGGTTCACAATCCGTCGACAGTTTACAATATCGCTAGTTGGATTACAATCTAACGGTTTTTGCAATCTTACGGTGACATATATAAAAAATGTTTTATCCGTAGTGTGTTTATGCCTTAAAAGTCAGACCAAACCCTAACTTCAAAGTAGCTATGCGTATTTCACTGCTGTCGAAATGCCTGCTTTTCATAATGCAAAAGCAGAAATTGAATTGTGTATCATAAACCATACAAATATTATAAATGCGGAAGTGTGTTTGTTTGTTGGTTTATCCTTCAATCACGCCGCAACAGAGCAACGAATTGACGTGATTTTTGCATGGATATTTGAGGAGTTGGAGAGTGACATAGACTTTTTATGCCGGAAAATTGAAGATTGCCGCGCGAATGAAAATAAATCCACGCGGACGAAGCCGCGAGTATCAGCTAGTTAATAATATAACATACGGGCGTATTCCGTAGCATTGTCTCCTACATGAGCCCCGGACATACGTTATGCAATATCAAATAGACTGTGCCTGCGATGTTTCCCTCTATGAGACAGCGCCTTCATAAAAATGTCCCTTTTCTGAGTTTAATAAAGTAATACAGTTACGTAAGCACCACTTTCATGAAATGATTTTTTATAGTATAAACTTAAACTGGGTTAAAATTACTGTGTTGTGGTGTGATGTGGCGCTATCTGTTGTGTCGGCGAGTGTTCATACTTATGTGGTGTGTCGTGTCGCTTTGTAGCGCGTTTTGGATCATTCATAGTCCGTACATTGTGGTGTAAATACATCTAAAATGTTTTTCTCAGAATCATATCTAATTGCGACAGCGATTTTGATGAAGATATTAACTTTCAAGTATTGGCGACTCTTCTTAAAAAAGAAAAGGAAAGTTTATAAGTTCGTCGGACATTTTTACGTAGTAGGATATCATTCATACGACCGTATCTGTCGCGATAACGCGTCGTACTGCTAGATACATACTGCTGTGGCCTGTGGCGTGATGTGGTGCGACAGATCCCCCACCACCACTGTGGCGTGACCGGGTGTCGAGCGATCGACGCCGCGACAGAAGCCGCCCCAACGCAATGCAATACACTGATGTGAATCTAGCCATACTAAAAGTATGAAACTGATAGCATTCTGTCGTGCCACACCACATCACAACACAGTAATTTGAACCCAGCTTTAGTAGAATTGCGATAGTGATAAGCTCGTTAAAGCCGTGGTAAGGTGATGATATTATGTTATTAGTTAGTATAATATTACTACTATCATTTTTAGATCTATAGATTACTAACTGAAGACCGCGACTTCATCCGTGTGGAATAAGTTTTTTAATTTCCACGGGAAATCCTAAATTTTCCGAGATAAAAAGTAGTTTATGTCACTCTCCAAGTCCTCAACCGTGCAAAAAATCACGTCAATCCGTTGCTCTGTTGCGTGATTGAAGGACAAACAGACACTTTCGCATTTATAATACTAATATGATTGCCACATTGGAATATGGCAGTACGGGCAGTACCTACTTTTTATATATTGTATCATTACTATATTTAGATTGTTGGGTGTTGTAATCACTTAGAAGTGATATTGCATAGGTTTAGGTAGTGTTAGCGAAAGATCTTACCAAAATCCGGCACTTTATCGTCAACAAGTAGGTACTAGCCAAGCCAGATACTTAGAATCAAAACTTGTAAGTTTAGTGACGTCACTAAACTTACAAGTTTTGGTTCTAAGTATCTAAAGAGTCTTACAAGATTGTATAGGTAATTATGGCTTTTCATAATATTTTGAATACTTCATTCAACCTAAATTAAATCAATTTGATGAACATATTTTTCAGACACTGGGTTTTTATTAAATAATTACTCATAACTAGCTGGTGCCCGCGACTTCGTCCGCGTGGTTTAATTTTTTTGATTCCCGCGGGAACTCCTTAATTTTCCGAGATAAAAAGTAGCCTATGTCACTCTTCAGGTCCGCAACTTTACCCATGCCAATCACGTCGATCCGTTGCTCTGTTGCGGCGTGATTGAAGGACAAACCAACAAACCAACAAACCAACAAACCAACAAAACAACAAACCAACAAACCAACAAACCAACAAACCAACAAACCAACAAACCAACAAACCAACAAACTAACAAACCAACAAACAAACATACTTTCGCATTTCTAATATTAGTATGACTAGTCCCACGAACTTATCTGACCCAGTGGCCAATATTTGAACAAATTGTATGCCTGTTTAGTTTTTGTTTTTCTTTTATTTTCCATATACACTAACGATGCTGTCACCGGGTCAGATAAGTTTGTCGGACTATACCTACTTACCTATACTTTCGTTTTAATTATTAATGGAAAACGGGAAATAAACTATGGAAACTATGTAAAATAAAACTGCAGATTTTATTGTAAAATAACATCTTGTTTCGTTCTTATAATTCACAGATTATATTGCGTACATAATACATACATTCACTTATAACTACTTTGCAAAAAATCATAAAATACGGGTGTATTTTATCACGATTTTCATTTGTCGCTGTTACTTTTAAAGCATTGCGCAAACTTAAAAACTTTTCTATTTTGTTGTCGGGTACAAGCCACCATTAAATATAAATATACCCACCCACAATTACGCAAACGTTGGTGTCCAGTTTCTTCCATTTGACCCTCAGCAATTGCAAATCTAAGACTGCATCATCACTTACGATCAGGTGAGATCGCAGTCAACAGTTAACTTGTAGTAGATTATAAAAAATCAAATCAAAACCTGTAAAATCCACGGTTTTCTATATTGACACCATTCGGTAACAAAAAGTTTCTACGTTTGCGCAGCGCCTGAAAATTTTTTTAAAGCAACATCAAACTTTTCGGAAAATTTTCAGAGTACGTTTTAAGTGGGAACTTCTAGTAACTCTATTGAGACGTAATTATTATAACATACAATCACAATCATCTGGCACTCTGTCAAAATGTCTGACATTTAAATCACTCATATCGATTTTCACACATTATTTTACAATACAAGCAAAATGTTAATGTTAACATTGTAGAAGAGAGGAAAGTTATAGTAATTGTGAGTGGAAATTAGAAATGAATATTTTATTTCGATTGTTACTATTACGGGGTATTTTAACATTTGATTTTTTTAAATATCGTAACTTACGGAGTCTGATTGAGAGTCCGTAAAATTTGTCACTGACCTCCGATACTGTAAAATTTAACCTAAAAATTAAACAGTAGGTATAGGGAAAATTAATTTTACTTAGATAATTTAATAAAAATAGAAAATAATTACATACAAAAAAAAATATCTTGTATCTTGCACCATATAAAAGCTTATAATATTATCTATCTCACAAAAATATGTAACGAAATTCTGGGTAAGTACCTTTAATCATCATCTCAGTATGCGGACGTCCACTGCTGAATAGTACTGTTGCAGTACCTTTATTACCTAGTTTAAATACAATAAATAGATATAATTACATGATAATAATATTGTAGTAGGTAACATATAGCGCATAGTATATTAATATAATAGCATTCAAAGAAGGAACAATATGAAAATATACCATAAATAAAAGCGCGATGAATCGTGATTTTCGTGATCGAATTTTAAAATTCATACATTATTGAGCAAGAAAATGGTGTTGGGTAGGTACAAGTATACTTTATTACTATGAAAACTTAACAATGTACAATATTCGTACTGTAGCCTTTATTATAAACTGTACTAAAGCATATAAACAGCAATACTAAGTAGGGAAATGTTTTTATGTGTGATATTGTTACTTATCGCATTGAAATGAAAACAACCATTTCTGTTAGAGGATTTTACCAAATTAATACGGAAACGATACATATACTAAAATGGTAATAAAAATAATAAAGATTAAATTCAAAATATATCACATTTAATTAAAGATCCAAGTAAATGCCACACACTGAAGCTACTGCATGATAAAATATTCGATAAAATACATCATATTTAAAATTGGGGGATTATTTCAAAAATGCAAAAGGATTATTTTCTACAAGCAGTTTGATCTTTATTTTTGGTATCAATATATTAATTTATGAATATAATGACTTAGAAAATTTGGACATATAAGTAATTCTTTGGTTGACCTTAATTTAAAATCCATTTATATATTAAATAGGTCTTATAGTTAGATAAAGATAGCGCTTCTAGCGATCTATGGCCAATTCTAAGTTAGAATATATTTTTAAAGGACATAGAGTTGACATTAGAGTTAAAAGTACACGTTGAAAACACCAATTCTACAAGAAACATACAATTAATACTATATAATCTTAAAGCTAAAGCTCAGTAGAGCGCAAATAAATAAATAACCTTTAAATTATTAGTTCTACCATTAGCATGAAATGCCTAGGAGTTACATAATAACACCCTGTATAATCCATAACGCGTTAAAACATAACATTATAAAAGCACGTCCAAAGATTATTTAATGATGACAATACAATATAATGATAAATACAATGCTAGTGAAACCATAACGATAATAAAAATGAATAATTTACTTACAAAGAACAACTAGCTGATTTAACATATCAAAACTAAAATTTAAATAAAACTTATATATATTATTATAATTATGACAGCAATAATGTTGAAATTATAAACAATGTTATACTTTTTTGTGCATGATTAATATACTATAGAGGTATTTTAAATAAATGAGCAAACAAAACGTAATGTGCTGAACTAAAATTAAATTCTCCTATTGAAATAAGCGTATCATACTTGTAGTACACGGACCAACTTGGTCCGTGTTGAAGTGTAAATAATTATTTAATGTATAAAAACAAAAAAAGTACGTGAATAAATACTAATATCGTATTAAGTAATTACATTTATGTCAGAAGACACCGATGAAATATTATACTTGCTACTCATATAAATTCGAAATCGATTGAAAATCATCTTACAACTATCATTCTTCAGGCTTGCTCACAACAAAATCCTCTGAATAAAGATATTAAACAAATAGAAAATATGGAGCTACTTATTACGGCAAAATTAATTTCATTCTCTCCAGCGATACTCTCTCTAAGAACTTTCAAACTTTTTGGCATAGATCAAATAATTATTAGAACAGATAAATGAAATTGCTACCCTTGATGTAATTTAGAGTTTTATTTCGAAAGTTAATGTCGAAAATCTTTCACGTTAATTTGTAATTTATGAGAATGAGTACTTTAGAATTAAGATTAAGGTAATTCAGTTCAGTCAGTAGATTACTGTTCCAAATGTTTTGTTGGTTAAATAATTACTTTAATGGGACTGACTTGTACGGGAAATCGTGATTGGTGAAATATTTTCAATAGCGTAAAACATAAACATATAATAGATTTGTAATATACAATACATAAACAGGTGACATCAATCAATATTTACAACATTCACTATTTTGTCAGTAATTAATTAAGGTACATAAAATAGGCATAATTAATTATGACAATATTATATTTTATGTATAAACTGTGGTTAATAGACAATTATTTCTGTTCATGGTTGCATCGAAATTAGGCTTTGAAGGATTATTTTTAGATTAAATATTTTAATTGTCATTTTGTTTCTAATTAAAATGTACAGTGTACATTATATGTTTTTATGGACGTCAGTGTAGTTTTAATCTATAGCTTTTTGACACACGCTTTTGAGATTCAGATCATACAGATAATCCATCAAAACCATTTCGACAATAGCACCACGACTAACTACTGTTTTGGTGTTGATCCTTTTGCCGGCCTGGACGGACTTGCATGTCCTCAGGAACTCTAGCCTAGCTTACAATTATTATCTTATTTAATAACACCAATAATATATTGAAACTAATCTCGTAATAATATTTAATTTTATTTAATTAATCTCATAAAAAATTAATTCCGTTTGCATCGACTTGGTATTTACATATTGTTACGTCGCATTTTATAATAATATTTTATCTTAAACTACGAATTCATTTACTTAATTGAATAAAGCATTATTGTTATGTACACCTATCTATATATTTTTTTAATTCTTTTAAAAATTAGCATCATTGCCTGTGGGACACTTTGCTTCTGAAAATTTTCATAGGATACCAATTACTTTCATACGAATTCTTGCTTTCCAAAATTCTCAATTTTTACACACTTATTTTTACTTTATAGATATAAGTCCTTATTCTAATATATTAAGGTTTCATCGATCCTTTTGACTGCTATATAGATGTATGTTTTCTTTAATTGTATTCTGAGTAATAAAAAAAGTCTTTCACTTTCGGCGATTAGAAGAATTCTACGAATTCACTTTGAAACATATGCTTTTCAATTATATCTAAATCTTACACAAAAACCGTAGTTCATTAATAATAATTTATTATTCTAATTACATATTATATCACTTTAATATATTCAGTGTCTTTTGTACAAGAAATTTTATAATTATTTTTCTTCATTTGCTCTTGCATCATCAATTTTGTTTAATAATATTATGTATAAATGTCGTCCAATACTGCATTTCTAGATATTCCTTTTTATTTTCATTTTTAAATATTTATTCAATGTTCATTTTAAATAATCTTTAATGGACTTTACTAAAATATAAATTAAATTGAGATTATTTTCCTCAGCTTTATCTTGATGTTTGTTACTGTCTTCGGATTTAACAAAATTATTTTATTTATTTTAAAATTAATATGGTAGGCACATTGGCATTGGTATCTTCTAAAATATGAGAATTGAAAACTAGTAAAGCAATTAGAAGATATTGGCCTATATAAAATTTTAAAGATTATAGTTTTGACGAAATTCGTAAAAGACGATAGTCATAATTTCTAGATTTTTTTGAAGTAACGTAGTATTGGGATAGAGCGTTCGCTAAGTTTAAAATTAAAGAAGTATTTTAAAGCTAGGATAGATTTTGAGATTTAAATATATGTACTGAGCGTTTGCCTAAAATCGTGAAGAGCAGCTAAAAGTTGTGGAGCACTCGGCCTCGCTGATGGCGCCGTTGTCCAACACCAAGACATCAAACCATACCTGACAAAGTTAGATAAAATAATATTTTATAAACTGAATAAACAAGTCTAAAGTTAAGAGATCAAATTGTCAATACATTTTAGAAAAATGTGCAAATAAATGAAGAATTGCAATCCGATAAAATATGAGCAGATATAATGATAAGATAAATAAAGATCTTTATAACAAGCAATGAGAAGAGACATAGAGTACTTAATATAGCATAGACTCACAATTCATCGGGACAATTGTGAGGTTGAGAGGGTCTATACCCTCCATTGAGGAAAGCACCCACATCCGCTGCATCCAGTTCCGCTAAAGGGGATGCTCCTAGTGTTGCTAGTTCCCATAGCGTTATTCCTAACGACCACTGCAGGAATAACGAGCAATTTAGAATATTAATATTTTATATGACGTTTTAAATAAATTAAAATGGGTATGATCTGGTCCAAATACCTCAACTAAGCAGTGATTAGGAACGGCTTAAACACTTTCATCTTCAACATAAATATTTATCTTTTAGACTTAAAGGGTTTGATAACCGTAGTAATTTAGTCAATTGGCTATTTAATTGCAAATATTGTGTAATCCAAGAACTGTTGTTTGTTGGGCAAAAGATTTCACCATAAAAGTGCGTCTACATTGCGAATGTCGTAATTATTGGATATTTTGCAGTAACGTCTTACCACATCTGACGCGGTCGTGTACTGATCCTGGAGAAGTGATTCTGGGGCCATCCACTTGACTGGTCTATTTTCATTGTCACCAAGACAGTGGTAGTCATCAGGAAACAGGTCCCGTGACAAACCATTGTCCGCCACTTTCAGTCTTAATTTCTCATCTATTCTGTAATAGGATTTAACATAATTTGGATTCAAGACACTACGAATCACTTGAATACATTAGAGTTGTAGTTAATAGTAAAAAAAAACGGGCAAGTGCGAGTCGGACTCGCGCACGAAGGGTTCCGTACCATTATTAATAAATAATTACCTTTGTTAATGAACCGCAAGACTAACTTTGTTTGTAGAGGTTTATTGTTAATATCAAAAAAACTATGCTAGTTAGAGCATTGGCTATAGTTTTCCTGTAAAATATACGTAAATTCCTATTGACCATAATTATTTCAAATTTTTCGATTGGTAAACTCCGGAGATAAGGGGGGGGGAACGGTATTTTTTTAGACATTTTCCCCGATAAATCAAAAACAATCATAACTAAAAATAATTAAAAATCTGTTTTAGAATGTACAAAGTAAACCCTTTCATATGATACCCCACACAGTACAGTTATCTCACTTTTAAATTTCAACCCTCAGATTTTCCCCCCTTTTTAAATAAGAACAAAAATAATTTCCAATTTTTTTTAATTTCAGTGTCTTTGGGCCACTAATATACACAACTATTCCAAATTTCATGTCGATAGCTTCGGTAGTTACTGAAATAATCGAGTGTGACGGACGGACAGACGGACAGACAGACGGAGAAAGTCGCACCATAAGGGTTCCATTTTACCATTTTGGTACGGAACCCTAAAAATTGAATATACTGTAAAACATTAATTAGTAAAAGTAGGTATGCTTACAAGAATCTACTGGTATATTATGCTATTACTATGAAAAGTTAGCTTTGTTTGAATTTTTTTCATAATCATAATCAAAATCATGATATCTATTTGCTGATTGCAGGTAGGAAGTTCTTACAATAAAGACATAATATCGAGCCACAATCTACCAATCATTTATGGTGTGCAAATTATCATTATTAATATGTACTTAATAAATTCAAGAAAGTCATACAATTTACCACTATAGTCTATCTTCATCAATAAAAATAATTATTATAGAAACTATCATTAGAATTTAAGATAGAATAATATAAATATATCATTATCATTTAAAATTATTATGTCCATATAGGTAAATAGTAAAATGTGAATGTGTGTCTTCATTGTGAAGATGCAACAATCGGTGAAATCTGAATTCCTTGTTATTTGTGTACATAAAGGCAAAATAAGGTTATTGTTTCTTACAATTTCGCAAAGTATTTGCTCAAACACTCTCCTTCTATTTTTCAATGTGTAAGTAACTGAAAAATAGAAGCAAGAAAGGATACATTTTACATGTTCTAGAATCTAGATATAGCTATCCTATAATACTTACATGCAATTCCTGGCTGCAATATCTGCATGTATCAGCCGTTGTACATGCAAGTACGCCAGGCCGCAAGCGACTTGTGCTCCTAAATCTACCAATTCTCTAGTGGCCGGTGCCGCTTGATGGCCAAGCCGACATGATGTTAGGAACCTGTGTACACGAGTGTTAATTTTGGAAGAGCTGCCTCGTATGTTAGTTAAAAATCAAATATTTTCGTACAACCTTGGAACATTTAACTAAAAATTTAAATGTAGAAAATAATAAAAACAAAACTTTTCATTCAAATAAACTTTTCCAACTGCTTTCAAATCATCGAATTAATCACTATGATTTGGAACGGCTTTCCTACTAAGAAGAACCATAATAATTAAAATTAACTCACTAACTATATGCCCGTGACTTCGTCCGTGTGGAATAACTTTTTTTCTGCCACTTTCCAGGTCCTCAACTATACCCATGCAAAAAATTATGTCAATCCGTTACTTTTTTGCGGCGTGTTTGATGGATAAATCAACAAAAAAATTATTTTATATTCGAAAATGTGTTACTTTTGATTCCGTACTAATATTATAAATGCGAAAGTGTCTGTCTTCTACGCTTTCGAACCATCTTCAACAGATTCTGATGAAATTTGGTATAGCGGTAGGTTACATCCCGGAGAAGGACATATGCTACTTTTATCCCAGAAAATTAAGGGAATTCCCCGGGAATAAAAAAAACTTAACCCACGCGAACGCAGACGCGGGCACCAACTAAATATGTAGTTAAAAATAATTTAAAATATGAGATAGATGTGAATAATTTATTCAAATTAATGTTTCAAAATCAATATCAAATTATAAATCTGACACATCGCAACTTGGAACTCGACCCCTATTAATTAATCTGGTGTGGTCGCCGACCGGTTATTGCCCATTACATGCACAAATTCTATATCATTACGGGATTTTCGGTGATTTGAATATTGTTCCGGAACGAAAATTGTTTCACTATTACCACCTCATTTTAGATATCACAAACTATAACAGAACTGAAAAAAGAAAACCGATTATATATCATACTGCAGTAACAATCAAAACTATATAGCAATCATTTTATTATTATTATTGAACTCTTTATTTGAACCACACATAACAAAAGTAAATTACAGAAAACATAAAATAAAACAAAGAAGTACTCAGGACGGCCTTATTGCTAAGTAGCGATTTCTTTCAGGCAACTTTATTAGGAGAACACAAGGAAAACAGACTGCAGGTGGCGCAAAATTATACTAATATTACATACGAAAGATTACATAACAATACATAGACAACAATACACAAATATCTTAATACATACAATGCATAAATATATTATAAAATATATATATACCATATATGAACTTAAATATACAATTACATACTATACACATATACTTACAATAAAATATACATTTAGATTTTTTAAAGGTGTCAATTGCTTGCTTTAACATTATCACACACAGAGTCCACACGGCGCGTTGCGTTGCATAGCCGGCCATACGGGCGCTGCGTCATCGCAGCGTCTACTACACCGGCGTCGCAATGAGTACACCCCCGCCCGCTTCGTCTCAGGGGTGCAGTTCCGTCGTGAGTGCGTTGCGTCGACGCAGCGCACCGTGTGTACACTATGATTATTGGTATGTAAAACGACGCAGCGACAGCGCTACGTCGACGCAACGCTGACGCAACGCGCCGTGTGGACTCTCTGTCAGGCCCACTTGCACAAAGCCGTTAAATATGATTAGTTAAATGTTCTACACCTGTCTGTGTGTTAAAATTAACAGCATCACCAAATCTTCATCATCAATCATCCTGAAAATCAGCGTTACGATATGGTAGGTACATGCCCATCATGGTGTGGCACAGGCTGAGGCGGTGACCCATTCACCACACATAGTTTTAAATTAATAGTACATAGGTTAAGTTAGATAAGTTAACTTGTTAAATTTTAGTTTAATAATGGGTAAATAAATATTTATTTATTTATTCAATTCAATTTAACTAAATCAATTCAGCCAATGTTGTGCAAGTCAACCTTAGTAGTATAATACTCACCTCTTAAGATTAGAAGAATGTGACACACAGCAATACACTAGCATAGGTTTCCTGGCTTCTTCTGCGCAAGCAGCCATTGGTGCAAGAACATTACCGTGAGCTAAGCCGCAAAGTCGAAGTCCTTCAGCTACGAGTAATGCTGCTTGCAAAGCTGATGCTGCTTCTAAAGGTGCAATAGAATTATATAAATATTGGCAGTAAGTAGAAGACAAATTTTAGTGTTTTTTAAAGATGAATGTATCGTTATAACTTAAGCTGTTTTATGGTCTCTTGGTTGTCCTTACCTACCAAGTGCTTAAAATAATTATGTCCCTGAAATATCTCTTGTAAAATATTTACATTAGTATAGTTTTATGCAAAAATCTGAACTTTTGAGCTAAACTGGCCTAAACCTGGTTAAACCGTATAGGCCTTCTTTTTAAATTAGTCCTGGCACTTATTAGAGTATTAAAACCTCTAACATCACTAACTTACTTATCTGGCCAGGTGGCCAAAATTGGAACTAATTTTTACACTTATGTTGAGTTAAATAATGTTATACTAGCGACGCTATCACTGGGCCAAATAAGTTTGTGGGACTATACAAAATTTTATCAAGAACCCATTTATATTATTCTTGTAATGTAAAAAGACTTACTTACCTGAAACAGTCTTAACTAGAACCTCTTCATAGGTATCTCCTCGTTTGAACACACCCTTGTAAACTCTCCCGAAGGTGCCCTCATGAACTAAGATTTCAAGGCGAATGTTTGACCTCGGTGTTGTGAGGTAACGGAGTTGTTCAGCTGGATCCGTTATCCGATCTTTCGTCACTGTTTGCTGGTGGAAAACAGGGAAAATTGGATCATTACTTTGCCAAAGATTTTTTATCTCTGTAGTCACTCTCTTCTGGGCAACCGCTGGATACAGAAACTTGAATTTATAATTTACTAGCTGATGCACGCGACTTCATCCGCGTGGAATTAAAACACCTTTTTAAGTAGCCTATGTCAATCTCCAGGTCCTCAAACATACCTATACAAAAAAATCACATCGATCTATGATCTACAGCGGTGTGATTGAGGAAAAACCAACAAACAAACACACTTTCGCATTTATATTATCTACTAGCTGATGCCCGCGACTTCGTCCGCGTGGTTTATTTTTTTTATTCGCGCGAGTTCTCCTTAATTTTCCAGGATAAAAAGTAGCCTATGTCACTCTCCAGGTCCTCAACTATACCAATGGCAAAAATCACGTCGATCACACACTTTCGCATTTATTATATTAGTATGATTCGGGATAAAGTTCTTTTTTTTATTCCGAAGAGTAATGTTATTCAGAATTATGTCAGGGTAATTACAGTTAATACCATACTC
Organism: Erebia epiphron; assembly: GCA_963932025.1. Classification (NCBI taxonomy): domain Eukaryota; kingdom Metazoa; phylum Arthropoda; class Insecta; order Lepidoptera; family Nymphalidae; genus Erebia; species Erebia epiphron. The sequence continues at coordinate 5,215,001 of OZ009954.1, forward strand.
AATACATAAAATAAAGTTTTTTAATTGAAAAGAGATCTCCTAAGCCATCAAGGAGATATTCCCGCTGTCTAGCTTCACTGCATTTTTAAACTGCAGAATGCAGATGTTTATACACTCAAGAGGCCCGTTGCGGAGCAGATCTCTGGACTTATGCCAGTTTTCGCTTCCTGATTCTAATGCATTTACGTTAACTATAATAACTTTATCACAGATAAATCTATTAAGGTATCGCGAAGAAATCCTTCTTTACAAACTCATGAATAATGGTGTTGACTCTCCATATCTAATTTCTAAAATAACTTTAAGATGTCCACGGATTAACTCTCGACATTCAAAACTGTTTCGTATTGCACCAAGCAAGACAAATTATGCAGAAAATACATTTATAAAAAGATGTTGCAAGCAGTATAATGAATTGTTTTTCAATAACGACTTATTTCAACTCTCTCTCCCCAAGTATAAATTGGCTATTAAAGATTGTTTGGCACAAACCAACTAGCTCATCATTTTTTCTTTTTTTTTTGATCATTATATCTTTGTACTTACTTATGTTTTTTTTCCTTTGTTCTAATTTAATGTAGATATAAAAAAGAATTTTGTTTTTTCTAGCTTCTATACCCAACTATTCTTTTGGAAAATGTTTAGACAATATGTGCTAAGAATCTTTGAAAACTGTTTTGGTTTAAGTGCAATGTTATATTTGGTGTACCTATTGTATCTCATGTAACTGTATGTTTTTCAAAATAATAATAAAATAAAAAATAAAATAAAAATAAAGTTTTTAATGAATCCTTCGTATTTATATAAGCTAAGTATCGGATTTAATACATGTTACAGAAAGTTTCAAAGTTATAATATGTAAAAACGTAGATATATTTGGCTTGAGAACTATTGTAACAGGGATGATGTGAATTCAATCAAATCTGCAACACTTTATCAAACCTAAAAACCCGCTTCTAGTACTGAAATTTGTATGTAATAAATAGTTGTGACGTCATCAAATTCGAACGCATTTCAATAGTTATTAAACTTAAAACTAACCCAGGATGTGAAACTTTTAGAAGACCCTCTATTTAATAATCAGTAAAATAAAGAAATATTTTTGACATCCTTATTGATTTATTGTTTTTAAAAAAGTCCCGTGGAAACTCGTTAACACACCAAAGTAAGAACTAGGATATTGTCTGTCCCTGGGGTACAAACTATATTTATACATCATTTGTCAAAATCGGTTAAACGGAAAAGTAACAGACAGAAATACTTTCACAATAATAATATTGGTATGAATTACTTTAAAAAATAAATTTCATTGAAAGAGCGACTAATTAGCAGCAATTGGTAAGGAAAAGGTATCCAGTTACGTTTTCTACCTTCGTTAACGCCTCGCGTAAAGGACACTAATTCATATTTCCTGAAGACTTTCAACGGCGCGATAAATTTACGAACAAAAGGGGTTGCAAATTAAAAATGCCGTTCCGTGCCAAGCATAATACAACAGATATCAATACGCTAGAAGAGATAATATAAATTAAATATTATCTATAGAAATCTGGCAAGGTCTTAAGATCGATAGACAGTTAGTTTGAATATTATAGTACCTATTCATAATAACTGAGTAATAGAGGTATGGGTTTAATATAACTGCCATAACCCTAACAGGCTAGCCCACTGCCATCTTAGACTGCATCATTACTTACCACCAGGTGAGGTAGCAGAAAAGGACTACTAACTTGTACTGGAATAAAAAAAAAAGATGTACCTAAGCTGTATTATTTTGCAGAAGTCGATGATAGTAATTACATAAAAAAGAACAGCTAAAACAGATCAAAATCTAGCCGGTTAGATCTTTACTTATAGATGATAGACTTATGTATGGATGGATGTTTGTAACTCAATCACGCAAGAACAGCTGAACGGATCTGGAATTAATTTGCCACGGAGATAGATTATATTCTGGAACAACACATAATAAGCCTTATCCCAAAAAAATTGAAAAGTTCCCGCGGGTATCAAAAAAACTCAATCCACACGGACGAAGTCGCGAGCATCAGCTAGTGTAAAAATAAATATGTTATTCCTTGCCATTCCTTGCAAACACGGAGTGTTTAATGAAAATCTTAATTCTTCCAGTGTATCCATGAGAGTGAAGGCAAGAAGATCGCTAATTGCATTACGTTTGTCTCACCTGAAGGGGAGGCTGCATCTCGCTCAAATTGGATCCTTAATGAGGTAAAGGGCTCATTTTCTGCGCAATTCAATCTTCCACGATGCTCAAAAGTTTCAAGAAAGTGGCCCTCGCCGGGTAAGAGATACGATATCTTCTTGTGACTTTTATGTTTAGATTTGAGGGCTTTTAGAACAATGATATTGCCACAACAACAAGAATTTTCGTTTGCAAATATCTAACACTGCTTTCAATAAATTAAATGTATTTTTTTTATTTAAACTGAATTTGCGGGACTTAAATTCAAGCCTTATTTTTTGCAGAGCTTCATGAAAAAGATGACAGAAAAAATTATGATAAGGAAAACGGGAAGCAATCTAGATATGAAAACACTGCACAGTTGTGTACTAAATTCGTGGTTCCTTCTTTGATAAAAAGTAGGCTAGGATGCAATCTTTACACCAAATCTCGTTAAAATCGGTTGAAAAGACGGGCCGTGAAAGCGTATCTAGCAGACAATACAGAATGATACTAGGACTTGTATGTGATTGTATTGAATAATTTGTCATCGTAACATTTTCCTTCCATGATAGAAAGTTGTACGCCAAGCTTACCCTCGAGGGAAACGCTTTTGGAACTGCCAGACAGTAGACAGACCTAACATACCTTAACAGTATATCAATGTCAAAAAGAGACGGTTCAGATTTGTATGGAGCTTAGGCCTGGTCTTGTACAAGTAGAGAAATGAAGGAAAATAAAATACTAGACCAGTTTTAATTGGTCAAATCAACGAATTCGTCTTAATTTCTGTGGCGAAATTATTTCATCTTTCTAAGTTAAGCAACACTAAACACGAGTGAGTAACAATGGCGGATTCATATTTTTTGACGTTTTCAAAAGAAAAACACGTTATTTTGACAGTGACTGTCAGAAATGACATTTGATACATTTCGCGCCTACTGCCTTCTCTATGGCTGAGGGTTACCATCTTGGAAACGTATCGAAAACTTGAAATACATTTTTTTTTTTTCTCGTTACTTACTTTACTGTTCTAAATTATTATATTTTTAATACAATCTATGTATTTTCCTCTATTCATCGTAGAGTGTACAAGAGTAGGCCTAAAATGAACCTTTTCCTTTGCAGCCTAAAATGGCTGAAAAAAATTCATTTCGTTATAATATCTCTTACAATAAAGACAAAATTCCTGACGCATTCACTTACTAACTGACTCATCAACGCTCAACACAAACCCCTTGGACCTAGATATCAGGAAATTTCGACTGAGATTCACTTTATATAATAGCGGTAAGTACGCTTAGTCTACTCGTAAGTTTTTACATTGCAAACTCGATTGATCTTATTTAGCGTTCGATCACATTAGCGTCAAAGTAAAATTGACCTAAATGCTATTGATTTAAAGTCACAAATTCAAAACGTATCATTTGTATACGAAATTGAGCTCGAAATTAGTTATCATAGGGTTCATTTTACTTTTACGCTAACTTCATCGAATACTCAATACGAATTTGCAATGTTAAAACTTCGAGTAAGCGTAAAGGACGGCCGGATTTTTCTAAATTCTCGTGAGAATAAATAAATAATACTGTAAGACTGTAACAACCTTACTTACTTTAGAGTTATGTATTAATCCATCAGAATAGAACTAGCATTCTCTCAACATGAACCCACTTACCACAGTCTATGTGGTTTAATTTATTTGCGTCGATGTACGAACTTACGAAGTAGTAAGGTTCTAATTTATTAGAGGAATAGAGGCAGGTTGGTCGGTAATTGTGGCTCTTAAAGTATTTTTATGGGTGGACATAACTCCATGTGTTAGATTAATTTGGTGTTTAGGTAACTTATTAATAATACAGCAAGTGTTTTCATTTTTGAAGACGAGAATACTGTTTTTAAGCTTTTTAAGTGAGGCTTAAAACATTAGATAGATTTTCACAGGCTTCATTTAGAGTAAGTTATGTAAGTACCATCTTAGCGTTTATCAGCATAGATCGAATGCGATAAGCCCTGGCGACAAGCGCGAGCGCGACAACGCGACTTGATACGACGCGAAATTAACAAACGGTAGCTACACGTGGTTTTGTTTTTGCGTAGTTAAGTTTGTCATTTTCTATTGAGTCATTTTGCATTGAATTACGTCGCGTCGCTTTTATTGCTCACCTAGGACATTTCGTAAAGGAAATAATAGTAGATTATTAACCAAGGGGATAAAGCAGTGTCTTCTGTCGCGGGTGACGATTTAAATCGCGAGCGTAACGAAGGATTTCAGAGTTAACCCAAGACTAAGGCAGCTTTATCACCGAGGAAAATACTCTACTTTTCGTACCATTTACGAAAAAATTAACACAATAATAATATGAGACTAGCTGATGCCCGCGACTCCGTTCGCGTGGACGTATGAAAGATAGATAGTAGCCGATTCTCAGACCTACTGAATATGCATATTAAAATAACTAATTAAATGACGATTGATCAGTTATCGACCGGAGATGAAAAATGATTAAATTACTAAAATAAAAAATAAGGGTTGATCGTAGAAGGGTGAAAATTTAGGATTGTATGTATTTTTGTATGTTGTATCATAAAAAAATAAAAACTAAAAATTTTGTCTAAAAAATAAAATAAAAAAATTTTAGGGGTGGACTACCCTTAACATTTAGGGGGATGAAAAATAGATGTTGGCCGATTCTCAGACCTACTCAATATGCTCACAAAATTTCATGAGAATCGGTCAAGCCGTTTCAGAGGAGTATGGGAACGAAAATTGTGACACGAGAATTTTATATATAAGAAAAATAAGATAAGCATTTATTAAAAATAATGACAATTAAAAGTAAAAGTTAACATTCGAAACATTCGAAACAAACAATGCTCATAATTAATATACTTAAAAAATAAAAACTATATACAAAATAAAATTCAATCTTACAATACCGTCGCGTGCGCGGATCCATATAAAAATTAGTTACGTGGATATTTTTTGTCGGTATAGTGTGTTGTGGAAGCTGCACTTACCTGTGATACGTGTGTAAGATTAGAAGCGGCGTAGTAGGACACCCTCGACTCCGGCTTGGCGTAGATGTGCTCGCCGATGTGAGTCGTCGCGTACGGAGACGGCGATCTTCGACTTCCTGAATACAAAGTCTATTGAACGTCTTGTTTTGAACTAAATATTACGAGAGAAAGAGGGAACGACAACTTTACAGTAAGCACTCTAAACAGGCCAGTGCTGCTTTGCCGCCCCAAAGCTATAAAAATTTTTGCCGCTCCTACTGACTTCTAAAATTAGATACACTGTTCACAATAAAGTTAATTCCTTTTTTTAGGGAATAATCTAGATTATTTTCCAACTTTTTTTTCTATACCAAATTTTTTTTGGGCCAATTTTGTCGCCCCCCTAATTTTGCCGCCCTAAGCTTTAGCTTTTTCAGCTTCTATGGTAAATCCGGTACTGAAACAGGCACAACGACAACAGACCTTTATCATAATTTGCCCGTGACTTTGTCCGCGTTTATTTAGTATTTAAAATCCCTCTGTGATTTTCTGGGTTTAAAGTAGCTATTTAGTAGTAAAGCTTAAAGTTGGCCTTTCGCTGTAAGTAAACCAACCTCTTAAAAGTTTCATCAAAATCGGAGTAGAACAGATGGGCCGTGAAAGAATAGATAGTATAGACAGACAGACACGCTTATCGCATTTATAATATTAGCAGGTATGGATTACATTTTCCATCATACAATTTTTTTAGATAACCCTAATGGTTGCCAAGTGGCATCCTTCGACAGATAGCACTAATAAAGAAGAATTTTGTGTCACTTGTCAGTGCCTTTAAAATCGCGGCATAGTAGATTAAACAAAATATTACAAGTAGAAACAACAAAATTTTAGTTTCACCTATTATTAAATTCCCTTCAGAGCAAATAATGAAATAACTAAAATAAATTTTAAACCAGCCGTTTACATTGCAATATTAAATTGCAATGGGCTAAAATATCACAAAGGAGCTACGTAGAAATGCAAATTGATCATTTCGACTGAAATTGTTCACAAATGAATAAATAATAGACCGTACTGACGCTGTAGGAAACCTATAAAGGTGCCAATACAAAAATTTTATCCTACTGGTTTAATATCAATAAAAGGATAGTACGGAGTCCATATTGTGCAATCATTCATTATTCTTAATCAGCTTTTTGAAAAGCTCTAGTGGATATTCTCTTTTTCATAGCGATTTAAATAATGTATGGAAAATAGCGTGGGATAGCTTTGGAGTTGTGAAATGCATACGATTTCGAAAATTCCCTGAAATTTACTCGCGTCAAAGTTAAAATAAAATACAATATTCTACTACGCTATACCTACGCTAATAATACTCAAGTTTAAAGTTAGTTTCAAACAATCTTGGACTACAGTTCGCGAGCGAGGTGAATGCAGAGTAAATGTATGTGTACCATACATAATAAATAAATATTCTATTCTATTCTATACATTTACTCTGCATTCAACCCGCGCGCGAACTATACCTATAATTCCTCTTCCTGACTCCAATGTTTTTCATACGGGGCTAAACTGGTAGCGCCTGGCAAGAATTCGACACCACAGATGATTTTCCTATATTATTCCTATTAGTATAATATAGGAAAATCTGCTGTGAAACCTTGCTTCTTGCCAAATTTCATGATTCTACTCGTAGGTCAACGGGAAGTACTCTATAGGTTTTGATTTATTGTCGAGTTTCAAAATATGCGGCATTTTAAACGGCCGTATCTTTTGATTATACGTTGACTTAGAAGCTTGATTTTTTTATAGCTCCAAGGGGCCGTAAATTTGATCATTTGATATTAATTTCAACTTGATACGCGTTCCTGAGAAAAGGTGGTTGACAGACAGACAGATAAAGTGAAGAAGTTATCTTAATAAGGGTTTCTTTTTCCTCTTGAGGTACGGAACCCTAAAAACACAAATAAGAGGAAGCATTAAAGTAAGTTAAGTCAAACTACTTACCGAAAGGAAACTTGTGCAGGCTGGCTATAGTAGCATAGGAGCCCGTGGAGCTGGGCGGCCTGCCAAGGGTGTCTAGCCGTAACAGCACGTTCTGATGGCTGCCATACGCCGCGGTGGTGTACGATGTGCTGGGAATACGTAGTTTGATTAACATCTTGTACGCATTTTCAACCGACTTCAAAAAAAGGAGGAGGTTCTCAATTCGGCTGTATTTTTTTTTTAATGTTTGTTACCTCAGAACTTTTCACTGGGTGGACCGATTTAGATGATTCTTTTTTTATTTGAAAGGGCATACTTTCCAAGTGGTCCCATATAAATTTTATCGAAATCGGTCGAGCGGTTTTTAAAATATCAACAATAAAATAAGTATTTTGTATAGCGTGTGCTTGTTGTTGTAAAGTTGGCGCGGGAGTTTGAAGTCGGTTGTTTAAAAAGAATTTTTTATATTAAATTATTTCCTATAAGTACCCTTGAGGAACGAATGGTAGTTGTAAAAACGCATATCAGTTGAAATTGCGATAGTTTGGAAGTCCGAATTTGGCCTTTTCGTTACCTCCGTGCCTCGGAGAGCACGTTAAACTGTCCCGGCTATTATCACTAACATCTGATAATAGTCTGTATATATAATAATAATCTGATAATAGTTTTGAAATCTGAAAAAAGTTAGTGTCATATATCCAATTCTGTACTACAGTTACTATCCCACTGTATCTCAGGAATTGAATACGTTAATAATTAACTAAACTGTTATAATATTAGGTATGTTAAAAAATTTATCGAAATCAATATTATAATTATTTAGTTTGCGAACCTAATACGGGTATCAGTTTGTAATCCCATAAAAAACATGAAAATACTGTAAAAGTGGCGTGCAAAAAAGCAGCCAAAGAAAAACGATATGCGAAGCCTTTCAAGGTTTGAGGTTAGATTCCAAATCCAGACAAGCCGCGCCGCTGAGGTTTGGCGCTATCGCTTTGTATGGTAAGAAAAGGGAATAGGGAACTACCTCATATTCGCGAACATTTGGTTGAATTATATTACGAATATAATATAAGTCTTCAGTTATACCTCACACTTTATCTCGTTTTATCATCATTTTCATATCCATGCATCTGAGGGTACCCTGCTCCCTAGGGCATCAGCTAGTTTATTATATATGGCTCTGATAGTTCCTTAGTTAAGATAGTTTGTGAAATAGTGATAATGAAAAAAAAACCGGCTGAGTTTGTTGAGTTTTGGGCTCTTCGCAGACCCCTCGTAACTTTAGTTTTAAGATACCTGATTATCACCATTATATTTTATAAATAACTTGACGTCAGTAAGTGTAGTAATAATGTTCATTCAATTTAGGTAGGTACACTACGTACCTACCTAAATTGAATAAACATTATTTGGCTTTGACTTACTAGCGGATACCCGCGACTCCGTCCGCGTGGAATAAGTTATTTTCCGCTTAACCCCTTTTTTTTAAAAATGGGAAATCCTTAATATTTCGGTCTATGCCACTCTCCTGGTCCTAAACTATACCCATGCAAAAAATCTCGTCGATTCGTTGATGTGTTGCGACGTGATTGAAGGACCAACCAACAAGCACATTTATAATATTAGTATGAAGTACGGATGGCAACTAACTCTAGCGACATGAATAACTGAAGAAATTTTGGACAAAAATGCACAAGTCATTAATATTCAAAAGTTTCTAATAATCGAGTAAGTACCTACGTACAAACCATTTTTCATTGCTGCGGAACACTAAAGCGGTGCGCAATTAAACGTCACTGGATAATTTATTATCTATCGATAGAGCCTTCCGTATCATCCATCAAGCAGGGGGTCGGGGGTCGGTAGACCAATAATGTTTGTACGAGTAATTAATACCGTATGCTATACGATTTTATATTACAATATTGCTCAACTTTGTAGTACTTCACTATGTAGAACAGCATGTTCAAAGTTCCTACGGGATTAAAAAGGTAGATTGAAGATTCCCAAAAACTGATCCACGCATCTGTTGACCAAAGAGCCATTCAACGAGGTAATAGCGCCAGTGTTTTGGGCACCATGCCCATTAACGATCACTTGGACGGCGTGTATTTTTTGTACATATAATTAGTTTTTTTAATTTAGATTTTAATTTATTTCTTAGTATTAATTAAAATAATATGTATGATGTTGTCAAAAAAAGGTAGATACAATATAAGTTAAATCACATTTTTATGATCATAGGATCTCTAAAACTATTCACGGGCAGAAGCTGGTTTTATCTACGTTGAATAAAGGCTTTTTAATGGAACAAAATACTTAGTATCATAAAACGCATAAGTATGGAACCTTCGTGAAAATTCTCCATTAATTATTTGCGATTTGACAGCGTCCCGTTTTGAAGATAATTCTGGCCAAAGTTCTCATCATTAATTTGTTAAAGTCTAAAAGTAACTGGACTAAAACTCTTCTGTTTGTTACGTTTATGGTAAGTTTGAATCAATCCCATGACAATCCACGTTTTCATGAAAAACTCATAACCAAATGAAAAATAAAAACCACAAAATAATTAAGTTAAATTTTATATTATCCATTTTTGTTTTATTTCAACCATTGATGTAGAATTTTAGTACCGAAAATAATAACCCAATTTATTTTAGTTAATTTCTGAAGTCTCCAGTAAGTTACTAATATCGGCATAAAACAGTATTCAAAATGACAGTTTTATATCAGGTACCTTGACGTTCCTAAAATAAGGATTATACTAATTGTAAAACACGATCACTAAAACAATACGGCGTTAAGTATTGGTATGCCCCCAGATCTTTTCTTTCATTACCATTGCTATCTTAGTAAAAAATACTGAAAAAAGACGTACTCTGTTTAAAGACTCAACAAAAAGTGATAAAATGTTAAAAAAAAATTTATCTTAGCCTACATTCCGTTCAGTATTGTAGATGTTCGAAAACTAGAGCAACAGTGAAGTTGCGATCCGTTTCATGAAAATTTTATTACAACAGCGTCATTATTTTGATAGAAGCTTTACAGCCGTCCAAACCATTCCCGTGTTTTTGTCCCAGTTGAATTAAAGCATACCTACTTATTATTTTTGCGACAAATGTGGATGACTGTTTTATCAATAAACTATATTTTTCGTTGAAAATACATTCAAAATAATGTTAGCATTACCGACAACAAGTGTAATACTACAATAATGTCTGCCGAAATCTTGATTTTAGTTGGTGTTTTGGAAACTTCTGGTTTGTATCATAGGCACATACTACTATTATGCCATTTCCCTGGTTATCAATTATGAGTATCGGCCGTGACTACCCTGTCTCTCTTTATTCAAGACTTTTATTCTTATTACATTTTAACATTTAATATTAAGATTTATTGATTTCCGCAAGAACTCTTCAATTACCGGGGATATTCCCCGGAATGCAAGCTAATTCCGGGATTATACTTACCAAATTTCATCAAAATTGGTTGAACAGATGGGCCGTAAAAGCGTAGCAGACAGACAGACGGATAGACATACTTCCGTATTTATAATATTAGTATGGATATCATTCACGATAGTTTAAACGTTAAAATTTAAAATGATCCTTACTGTATGGAATCATGGTGCCTGGCCTTGTTCCCCCGTTTGTACAAAGTGCCAGCTGCGGCGGCGCCTGCGAGCAGAGCCAACGCGGCTGCTGCACAGCCTCCGGCCGCGAGCAGCACACCGCCTGAGCTTCTGTTAGCATCGCCTGCTAGTCTTGCCGTTTCGTTGTGCGTTACTATTGTTGATAAGCCTGCCAAAGAAGGTTTGGATTAAAAAAAAACAATATTTAATATATTTTTTTATTTATTCTCTTAAAACCCCGATTTTCCTTCGGAGTCCTTGTATTTTTCGATTGTAACTTAAAGTGGAAGTCGGGGGTTCGATTCAGGGTCAGTTTGGGAGTTTATAATATTCTCTGAATTGGCTTTGGCCATGGCAATTGGCCAAAGACGTACGCCAAGCTATTTAGCTTTCCGGTACCACCAATTATAAGATTGCAGTCAAGGGCCAACTTGTTGTGGAATAACATCTCGTTGTTTTTTTATTCCACTACAAGCTCTTCACAGTGATCTCACTTGGTGGTAAATAAAGATGGTAGTAAGTAGCGGGCTTCGACAAAAAAAGTTGCGAGATAACCTGCTATCCTTCCAAACCCATACCCCTACTCGGGTTTATCGGCATCATCGCTCCTGGCATCGGCACCGGAACGTTAAATTTCCTGGCGGGACGCCTTTGCCGGTAGGGCGGTAAGAAGTTACTATGTGCGAAGTTAATTATATTATTATGTCTGACATTACACTATTGCAGTTATTATATCACTTTTAATCGCTTTATTAGTCGCTTTATTAGCGTTTACTAGCATTTATTAGCGTTCCATCCAAACGCTATTCACCAAAAACACGTCAGTATAACCGCCCGATAATAATTTGTTTTCATCAGTGCGAAAAGTATTCCCCCCTGCAATATTAAGTGAAACCCAGTAAATGAAATATTAGGGATAATAGAAAAACTTTCAAGGAACGGTGGAGGGACCGTGGGGTGTTAGCAATCATCCTGTACGCTTAGTCTAAGTTTTTACATTGCAACTTCGATTGATCATATCGAGCGTTCGATGACATTAGCGTAAAAGTAAAATGGACCCAAAAGCTCTTGATTTAAAATCACAAATTCAGTACTACCGTTTTGGAAACGTATCGTTTGGACCGCTGGCTATGAATGCATAAACGAAATTGAGCTCTAAATCAATGCGGTTAAGTTCATTTTACTTTGACGCTAATGTGATCTAACGCTGAATACGATCAATCGAATTGGCTATGTAAAAACTCAGACTAAACGTACAGGTAGGTTTTATTAAACATCGTCTCGTTTTCAAACTGGGCGGAAAACTTTATGAAATGAACATTAGATTAAGTAGGCAAGCGTACAATGGGGATTTTATTGGCTTTGTAATGGTGCTTTAATTTGGTAGGTAATAATAGGTACCTATAAGGTGTGGTTTATACAAAAGTAGATATATATAGATTGGCAGAGTTAGGAACGGATTCATACGATGGACGCGCCGGCCCTTCCATGCACATAATTATAGTGTTAATTTTAAAAATACTAATACTTTCTCTACATAATACGATGTTTTTTGTTTACAACTTTTTATAAACTCAGTGTATTATGTTAAAACATTTCACTGTATACTTCTAGAGTCTAGACCCTCCTTAACTCCGTGTTTTCAGTACACAGTAACCGGTCTGCCATTCAGCGAACGTATGTGACATGGAGTTTAACTGTATTAGAGGAGCCAATTTAACTTTATTTTTGTTTGGAAAAAAAATTCTATTCCCAGAGTTTAAAAAAGTCGTGCGGTTAAAAGGCGACCACCTAAGGCACTCGAATTTTGGGAGGCTCGTACGTGCGTCTCGCTTGTCTGTGCAACTCCATATAAAAGTGCGTGCGCGAATTTTTTGGCAGCCAGACAAAAAATATTTGTTCGCAGTGTATTTTCGCCTTTAGTTCAAAATGTTATACCTATAGCAGCGTGGTAGAATATCTCTAGCATTTTCTCCAAGCTATAAACATATCAAAGTTTTAAACGCGCCAATACAAACTAGTTCGGTACGGAATTCAAATTTTCGAAACTAAATTATCGCATCCCTGTTAGAAAAGTTGTAAGCGCAATTAAAACATACTGCCCATATTATGAGCCTAACTTCTGATATTAATATGGAATTTAAATCATAAATTTATTTAGAGACTTTTATAGCTATCAGGTCTGAAAGTTTATTTATTTAGGTAGGTTTGAATAATAAATATTATAAGTTATGAAATGTACTCAGTATTCTTCTGCCCTACATCGTTTGTTACTTAACATAACGCTTGCTTGCTTGTTATATATATCTATATCTATACCTATTTACAATAAAACTGTAATTGGACGATTTTATATACGAACAAATATCAAATCAAATAAATATTATAAATGCGAAAGTTTGGATGGATGGATGTATGGATGGATGTATGGATTGATGTTTGTTACTCAATCACGCCTCAACGGCTGAACGGATCTGGATGAAATTTTGCACAGAGATAGATTATCCCGGAAAACTAAGGAGTTCCCGCGGGAACCAAAAAACCTCAATCCACCCAACTAAAACCAAGCTGATGACCTTCTCGGCTAGTCGGAGATCACAACCTGCAGAACCACTTTCAATACAGATACACAACTGTCTAACCGCACAAACTTGCTGTGGATGTCCTAGAGTTGATCATGTGTCTGAAATAAAATATCTGGGAATCCAAGTGGACAATTTATTAAGTTGGAACCCACACATTAATCTTGTCACTCATAGGATTAGGAAACTTACCTACATATTTAGAAAGATAACCAAAACAGCTGACGATGACGTATTAAAAGCGGCTTACTTTGCTTTGGTGCAATCCCTGATTGTCTATGTCATAACGGTTTGGGGTGGCTCTTTTGTTACTACGATGCTTCGCCTAGAAAGAGCTCAGAGAGCCACACTGAAAGTTATGTACAAGAAACCTGTACGACATCCTACATATCTGCTCTATAGGGAAAGCTCAATGTTATCAGTCAGGCAGCTGTACATATTAAATATAATACTACGAAAACATGCGGCAATTTCGAATGAATCACTACTGCAACCAAAAAAGCGCAACATTCGGAACGTCTACCAGATTAAACGTTATCGAACTGCTTTTGCTGAACGCCACAGTTGTGTCCTTGGCCCTCGCTTATATAATAAAATAAATAAAATCCTTAACATAAGTTGCGTTAATCAAAACAAATGTAAAAACATGCTTACTTCGTGGTTAAAAACTCTTAATTATAATGAGACAGAAGAATTACTAAAAGTTATAAAATAAAATATTTGTATGGTACACACACACACACACACACACGCGCACACACACACACACACACACACACACACACACACACACACACACACACACACACACACATACACAAACGCACACACACTAATTAAATCATCCAATTTCCAATGATATTAACATTTAATAATTAAATATATATACATATAATTATTGAAATAAAAATAATGATAATTAAATAAAGAATATTTAAATAATATTGCGCTAAAATATTTTTTTCCAATATCTTTATTATTATATAACTAGAATAATTATTAATGAAATCATATTATTGTAAAAGGTTCGGAGGAAGGTGACGACACCCGTAATACAAGTTATCTTAGTACGGGTGTCTAAGCACTCCTTTGCTCATTTGTATCAGAATAATAATAACCTTGTCTAGTTTTTAAGGAGTATATTGAATGTGCACATATTGTTGTATTCACAATAAATACATTGAAATACATTGAATACATTGAAAGTTTGGATGGATGGATGTATGGATGGATGTATGGATTGATGTTTGTTACTCAATCACGCCTCAACGGCTGAACGGATCTGGATGAAATTTTGCACAGAGATAGATTATCCCGGAAAACTAAGGAGTTCCCGCGGGAACCAAAAAACCTCAATCCACGCGGACGTAGTCGCGGGCATCAGCTAGTAAATATTATAAATGCGAAAGTTTGGATGTATGGATGTATGGATGTATGGATGTATGGATTGATGGATGTTTGTTACTCAATCACGCCCCAACGGCTGAACGGATCTAGCTGAAATTTGGCACAGAGATAGATTAGTCTGGAACAGCGCATAGACTACTTTTTATCCTGGAAAATTTAAGAGTTTTGTTTTGATTTGGAGGCAGCATCAATCATTATTATCAATGCAATATTTCTTTTTTGTATGTCTGTCTATCTGTACAGCCATCACACGGTAACGATTTAAATGGAATTTGGCACACTTATAGCTAACACTATGGTAATGGGGAATATGCATGATTTATTTTTATTTCTTAAATCAATCATTTACATCTTTATAACATAGTTAAGCAGAATGACCAAAAGTGGGCCACTGTTGCGTCTAAACCATTTATTCATAAAAAATCTTATTTTGAATTATAATTTCACATAAATTAATTTTAATCAAAAGCGAATGGGGGTATAAAAGTTGATTAAAAAAAAGTATTGTTTTGTTTTGAAATAAGCGGAAACGCCATATTATTTTGTCTTTGAACTGCCAATGTTGCTGTATGATACCAGTTTATTACGAATTCCCTTTGTAATGGTAAAAAGGGGAGAATTACATATGGAATAAAATGAATGAAAACTTAAATACAATTTAGCTTTAGGATATTATTGGTCAAATATTATTTCATTAAATCATTTCTATGATAGATATCGGTTCCCGATTCAAAAATAGGCAAAGTAATGAAAAGTAATCATGGAACATGGCGTCCTTTATTTCAAATATTTAGGGATACGTATTTTTATTGCACCTGCACCCCTGTGTCAATTTGAATGACACTAATTAGTTCTGTAAACATTTTGGTCTATCGGCAGGGACGTTCCGATACCATCGAAATAAATATCGATACCTACTCTACTACCAAAAATGTACTACAAACTAACTGTAAAAGTAGTTCACAAATCGTTTGGCGATTCTTCTCTTAATATTGTAAGTATAGTAATGGAAGTTTTTAAGTATCGATAACTACTCATATCTTTTTTTGTATTAGCTTCTCATAGCCATAAATTAGCATTGATGTTTAATGCGATACCGATTAAATGTCGGATAACAATTAAACATATCCAGGTGTTCAAATTACTCTTTTTAATAAATAAACTATTAATGTAAAGCAGTAGATATATCAATCAGGCAGGTCATAAAAACCATCCATCGCCAAAAATGTACGGTGCTTAAAGCCCAAAGGACAATAAAGAAAGCTGCATCATGTGATGCAGCTTCGTGGCTATTTTGAAAAGGAAAGTGGTAGGCACTGGTAATTTTTTAAATTTTATTACACTACAAGATAGCACTTGACTGCGATCTCACCTGATGGTAAGTGCCGACGCAGTCTAAGATGGTAGTGGGCTAACCTGTTAGGAGTATGGCAGTTATATTAAACCCATACCCCTAGGCGGGCTAAATCGCTTGGCGGTACGTCTTTGCCGGTAGGGTGGAAACTAGCCACGGCCGAAGCCTTCCCCCAGGCCAGACCAGAGAAAATTCAGAAATTATAAATTCCTAAATTAACTAATTATAAATTCCTGAATTGGGAATCGAACCCGGGACCTCCCACGTTAAGATAACAGCGCTAAATACTGCGCCAGGGAGGTCGTCAAATTACTAGTTAAGTACCTATACTAGGCACGTCGCTTCACTATTGTAAAAAAAAATTGTGTGTGTGTAATTCACACACGGCAGAAGTGAAACTTCAGCAAAGTAGCCTACGAGAAAATGAGATAAATATAACTTGTATTCTATCTCATTATCTCGCAGGCTTAATCCGATATAATGTTTGTTTTTTTTTGGTGTCGCTTTTTCGTTTCATTTTTTGGTTTCGTTGAATTTTCAAATCAACGATCCTAAAGAAGTTTCACTTCAAAATTCTGCATTCATTTGGTATTGCATTGTTTTGTATCGACAAAACCATCCGGCAACCATCGGGTTGCCTGACAATCATCATCATCACTACAGCCTATTAACGTCCCACTGCTGGGCACAGGCCTCCACTCTCATAGGAGAGCGGGAATTAGAGCTTAGACCCACCACGCTGCTCCAATGCGGGTTGGCGGGCTTTATCGATTATTATCATGTTAGTGATAATAACCGGGACCAACGGCTTAATGTGCTCTCCGAGGCACGGGGGTGAGACACCGCCAACTTCCAACTCCGGGCTGGCACTGAGAATTTCTTAATTGAAAAACCCAATACCTAACTTTTATGCCCGAACGGGAATCGAACCCAGGACCTCGATGATCCGCAGTCGACTATGCTAACCACTAGACCAACGAGGCAGTTGCCTAACAATAATTATATGAAACTGCAGCGTGCCAAAAGTTAAAAGGTTGTAAGGAAGGAATGTAATCTACGGCTATTTACTTTTCTTTTGTATATAAATCGTTCAACATGTGCATTATGGAGTTATCCACCAAATTATACAAAACATACTGTAGTGCCCGTTCCTCACTATACATACCTACACTTCTAGTGTAGTACCTTTCTCTACTCAGGGGTGCGTGCCGAATCGAGTCAATACAAGCCCATTTATTTCGATAATGAGTATAGAGTTAATGGCTCGATTCCCAGAATAGTCGATATCGAAACGAAAGTATCGAATACTTGCTTGCACGTCTCTGTCAATCATCATTGAGTTAAACCAGCAGGGCGACCGCGTATCTTTTGTATCAATCATTGATACATCGCAATCACCTCTGATTGGCTGAATTTATGGTATTCTTGCTGCGTCAATGGATTTCGTCCAATAGTGGAAGAGTGTTAACCAATCAGAGGTGAATGCGATGTATCAATGATTGATGCAAAAGATACGCGGTCGCCCTGCAAAACTGCTTTATTTATTGTTTACCCTGTGATCGTAACGCTTGCGTTCATCATTCAGTTGTGAAAAATAAGTGTTTTCTTCATTTTATTATTCTTTTTTAGTTTAACGTTGAGTCGAGTAGGGAGTACGAGTAATCCGTTGATTAGCAGCACGTTTTGTGACCGAGATAGGATTCTTTAATTAACTAGGCCCCAAGCAGACCAGAACTCATGTACCTACCTATATTTCTGAACTAGGTAGAGTCTAGAGTAATGGTAGATTTAGTTTTTTTATCAAGTATTTCTTGAATAATGCACAAAACCTACTGTAAATATATTTTTTCTTGAATGTTACCGAAGTCCCTAACTAAATTATATTGCCATCAACCAGACTTTCACTGTGATTAGCTAAGATAAAATAATTATCTCTATTTATTTATGTATTTCGGAATCCTGCATGTCGATAAATATATTATTATTAGCTGAATGGCTAAATATTACCTAACAATTGCCAAACTTAACCTCAAAACTTAAAAGTCAGATTACTCCAAACTCCCAGTTAATATCTTAATGATTTTTTACTTATTTAATCCTGAGTATATTTCCAATATTTTACCGTTAATTTCATTAAGACGCAAGAATGGCCCAAATCTCATACAAAAATGATCAAGATCCTTTGGCACAGAGATAGATTAGTCTGGAACAGCACATAGACTACTTTTTATCCTGGAAAATTTAAGAGTTTTGTTTTGATTTGGAGGCAGCTTTATTATCAATACAATATATCTTTTTTTTATTTGTTTTTTGTATGTCTGTCTATCTGTACAGCCATCACACGGTAACGATTTAAATGGAATTTGGCTCACTTATAGCTAACACTATGGTAATGGGGAATATGCATGATTTATTTTTATTTCTTAAATTATAACATAGTAAAAAATATAAATAGGTTTGAAAATAGTCAAATAATTACGTTATTTGGTGTTTCAAAGTTAAGTATAAATTTGAGCCGTTCAAACGCCAACATTAATCGCTCGCTTTTGATGACGTCATTGGTTATGTCCCGTGTTTGTTTACTATAGCGGTTCACTTGAGTTACTTCATAATTATTATTATTTAACAAGTAATCACACAGGAATACAGTTTTAAACAATTTTTTCTCACAAACACTACTAACACAGTATGAATATCGACGCCGATAAATCCACTGACGTGACCATTTACGTCACATTTCGTTTTGACCAATGGTGACGCGTTTTGCAAGTTTGCATTTGCCTCCCTTATTTTTCACTTTCTATTTAATATTTTCTGGGTTTAAATAGTAATTAAATAAAAAAAATACCTTTTAAGTATAATGTAAAGACAATATAGAAACTAGAAAAAAATATTTGAGACAAATTTAAATTTTATGCATATTCCCTATTGATAAGTACTTTTTATTCCATAATAAAACAATAGGGTTAATCCGGAATAGAGGATGAAAGTTTTGGTTGATAAATCGGTCAAATATAAACCGATTTTGACAGTTCTTTTTTCTTTTCAAAGGCGATATCAGACAGGTCTCATGCTAATTTTATGATAAATAGTTCGAAGACGGTCGGTGGAACTCCCCTAGGAACGTCTTGCTGTAATTTTTATAAAGCTCGGAATAATTTAGTCTCAGAAAGATTTTGGTATGTTCCACCATGCTGACAAACCTAGTTGTGTGATAGATATAAAGTTATAATAATTAGGTACTTTTGGACACGACTCTGAAGAAACTCATATCGTAGGTATCTAAAAGTTCCTACAACAACAATACAAACGACATCCAATCATTTTGCAATCTTCTTTCAATTGCTTCCCATACTTAGGCTACATTTGTAACGTGAATTTGATAAAAGGCACAATAAACTTGACGCCGGAGGGAACGTAAATTTCCAAGTCAAATAAAAGTACAATAGAACAATCGATACTTCCTTGTAAACACATTAAAGAGGGGCGCGGAGTACACCCTCATAATACGTCTTCATCCCTTGCAAAATATCCTGTTGCATCATTGATATAAGAATTTAGAATTACACTTCGCCCAGAAACAGTTTCATTCAATGAAAATGACACAGTAAAACTTTTAGCTGGCTAACCAAACCTAACCTAATCTAAATATTAAAAATTCACAGATATAGAATAATACCCGCGCGGATTAAGGGCAAGAATGCTGGCATACATTAGCCTGAATCAAAGCGCGAAAAATGCAACAAAAATGAGCCAACGTTTTTTTACGAATGAAGTTTTTGCATTTAGACTAACGAAGTCGTTTTTTACTGTTAAGTTTTTTCAATTTATTTTTTAAAGAATAAGAAGACGCCATATGTGGCATTCATATTCGATAAGATCGATACAGTTTTGTTAATACAACCAATTTAAAAGACTTAAGATAATTGAGTATCTTGAGTGTTTGATATCAACGTATCGCGTCTACCGAATCGTCTACATGCTAATAAAGAATCAGAGGGAGTGATTTGTTCGAGTAAACTTGGAGCCGCTCATCTGTGAGGGAATCAAACGGTTTTTTGGGGCGCCTTGATACAAGGAATATTGTAAAGGTAACCGATAAACCAAGACAATGGTATGAACTGAAAAGGAATTTTCTACAAAAAAAACATTTTCTTTTCTTCTTTTTCTAACCAAATAAGATATAGCCACTAAATACACAACAAAGCAGTCAAAAGATATTCTACGGTATAGCGTCGAAGAGTCCATCTATCTTTACAAGTTTTTGTACAAGTACTAAGTTAACTGTATAAACGCAATGCGGTTTGCGGATCCGACTGATTTAGGCACCTTGCGCAGGGAAATACTTCAGTCTTTTACTTTTCCTTACTACGACTTCAGTAATAAAAGTTTTGCAAGTTCTTTCAAGGATCGAGAGTGAAGCTTTGAGTTAGTTTTAATCTAACTTATCATAAAAAAACCTATGATTTCGTTAGTGAAATAATACGTATACTTTTGTTCTTTAACGATCTCCATTTCGACGTATGGGAGGCTTCGGTTATATCTTATTACCGCAATACCATAAGAGCCTTTATGCCAAGCGATATAGATATTTTAGGTCTCGTTAAACTTCTTCTTCTTTCTCCCTTTTATATTTATAGCTTTAGTTATAAATAGTGTAACTAACACGACTTTCTTTTATATATATAGATTATAATTATAATTCTAGCCTGTAACTGTCCACGGTTGAACATAGGCGTTTAAAAGGGTTTAAATACGATACGCATACTAAATTATTATTCAGGTAAGAAAACAGAACCGATAAAATATATAGTTAACGTAACTTAACAGGTTTCCTGGCCTTATTCAACGAATATTTCACGCCAATGGTCAATATCGTTTTACGATTTGTACTGCATATTACATAAAAGGTATCTATCCGCTGAATTTGTATTCACTTGCCAAACATATTCTGAAAATATTGAAATTCTAATGAAAAATACGGTTGAACGCATGTCAATCCGTCAGATTCATCTGTGAGAAATTGAACGATCTTCCGGTATTAAAATATCGTAAATATTATGTACTGGTAGTTTTTTGAAAAGAGTTCCGAGCATGCTATCAGGTGACGTCGATACGACACGGTAACGTACAGTCGATCATAATATAAGTTTACGTATCCTCTTCTTTTGTGGGTGATTACCTACTACTTAACTGTCAAATAATGGTAGATTTCCCTTTGAAGATCCCGTGCATCATTTATTCAAAATATTAAAGAAATACTTAATATAGATACTTGGATTGAAAAATAACTTAATGAAAAACATAATTACAAATTGATAATTGTTTTGTTCATTTGCATACCCTAACTTGCCCCATTTGGTAATTTCAAAATAATAATAATAAAAAACGAGGTGTCAAGGGACACCCGGATAGAACGAAATACCAAAAGTTGTAACGACACTTTTTGCTATAGTTGTAAGCCGTGCGGCGAGCGCGTGTTTCTCTGTGTAAATTTTATTACAATTCCTTCACTAATTAATCGAAAGGAGCTGCGTTCCATCCGGGTTTACAAGGGTCACCCGGATGGAACGAATAACTAGCTTATGTAACTATTGAAAACATATTTCTTTAAAAATATTTCGCCTTTTATTTTCAACAACTTGAAGTCAATAACACAAGTAGTCATAGCAACCAAAGTCATCTTTTCATAAAAAGTGTCGTTACAACTTTTGGTCTTAATTTTTTCCGTCTAGCTCCCTTTCGTAAAGCGCGATAAGGAACTTCGTTCCAAAATAAAAACGTGATGCTCATCATATTTCTGTTTTTGAACAGGTAGCATTATCATGGGCCTCATACTGGAATCAATCATCGTTACAGTCTCAATGTAAGACGCAAAATGCGAATTTATATTATGTAGAGTCAGGCAGTTGTAGAGAGTTGTTTTATGACACACGAAGTCGCAACAATACTCGAAATAAAGTGGCTTTTAAAAGTTCACTCCGCTGGTCTCCTTTGTACATGCGAATATTTTGACAATTCGATTTGTCAGTTTTTCTTTTCGTAGCCCAGTGTACACCAATTATATTTTTCATTCGTAGACTTCTGCGAGTATGGAAATTCTAATTAGATTTTTATAATTATTATAAAAAATTATGTGCCTGAGAAGCACAAAATACTACCTACTAAATAATAGTCCTGTTGTTCACATACCTAATGCCATCGAAAATAGTGTAAAAGTGTAAAATACATCGATGGTAAAATTGTAATCCCAGTTTTCATTCTTGACACCTAAACTTCGTAATGCATAATAATGTGGTTTCCTCACTTGAAATACTATTTAAAATCTTGGTGACTTTTATAACGCGGTTGAAGTCGGGGTAATTGTTATAGTCATTTCATCCTGTGATCTTTGCATAAATATTTCCACCAACCTGTCCCCCGATTGTCTAAAGAAAATCTTAGTTAATAAACGTTTATCTAACGGATAATTTGATCTGATTAAGCAGTTCATTCAATCTGATCAAGCTCGTTGGTCTAGTGGTTAGCATAGTCGACTGCGGATCACGAGGTCTTGGGCTCGATTCCCGGTCGGGCATAAAAGTTAGGTATTGAGCTTTTCAATTAAGAAATTCTCAGTGCCAGCCCGGAGTTGGAAGTTGGCGGTGATTCACCCCCGTGCCTCGGAGAGCACGTTAAGCCGTCGGTCCCGGTTATTATCACTAACATGAGTATAGTCGTTAAAGCCCGCCAACCCGCATTGGAGCAGCGTGGTGGGTCTAAGCTCTAATTCCCGCTCTCCTACGAGAGTGGAGGCCTGTGCCCAGCAGTGGGACGTTAATAGGCTGTAGTGATGATGATGATGATGAAGCAGTTCATAGGTGTCTGCATGTTAAATAAAAAACCGGCCAAGTGCGAGTCGGACTCGCGCACCGAGGGTTCCGTACAAACCTGTAGTAAGTTTTAAATTATTAAAAATATTTTGATTATATTATGACGTATTAAAAAAAAACTACTTACTAGATCTCGTTCAAACCAATTTTCGGTGGAAGTTTGCATTGTAATGTACATCATATATTTTTTTTAGTTTTATCATTCTCTTATTTTAGAAGTTACAGGGGGGGACGGACACATTTTACCACTTTGGAAGTGTCTCTCGCGCAAACTATTCAGTTTAGAGAAAAATGATATTACAAACCTCAATATCATTTTTGAAGACCTATCCATAGATACCCCACACTTAAGGGTTAGATGAAAAAAAAATTTTTTGAGTTTCAGTTCTAAGTATGGGGACCCCCAAAATTTATTGTTTTTTTTCTATTTTTGTAAGAAAATCCTAATGCGGTTCACAGAATACATCTACTTACCAAGTTTCAACAGTATAGTTCTTATAGTTTCGGAAAAAAGTGGCTGTGACATACGGACGGACAGACAGACAGACAGACAGACATGACGAATCTATAAGGGTTCCGTTTTTGCCAATTTTGGCTACGGAACCCTAAAAACATGTATGGAATCCTTAAACAGGTCGAGTTATACGCTTTAATTCAAGCACTCAAATGATTACGACTTTCTTACACTTGGGCCTCACTTTGTGACAATATTTTGAATTAATATTTAAAACTTTATTTAATACTTTCATCTGCACGAATTTTTACCCAGAAATGCTATCTTTAACTGTAGCCGAGTATACCTACGCCAGTTATTCTGAATAAACAGGATGATGGAAGCCCTCTTATTGAACCAGCGGCAGTTGGGAGTCGGAGAATTTATTGTTATTATTATTGCCACAGACAAAGTGTTCGGGAGAACTTTAGTTTTATATCGCTTTATGTGTTTTTAGTGTATCTATTGGTTTTTATAAGGAGATCCGAGGGGAAGTATTACTCGTAGCTCCTATAAGTTTTGTCATTTTTCAAATTGCGGCGATAAGAAAATGGTTATTTTATTTTCTATTCGAATACATTATTTTCTATGGTGATATACGATAATGGTTATGTATTAGATACCATTACATACATCTGGCAGTTACCTATGTATGCTATGTGCGTAGTATTAATGCTGTCATACTTTGAGTCACTAATCATACTAATATTATAAATACGAAGGTGTGTTTGTTTGTTGGTTTATTGGCTTGTCCTTCAATCACACCGCAAAGGAGCAATGAATCGACGTGATTTTTGGCATGGGTATAGTTAAGAACCTGGAGAGTGACATAGACAGTCACTACGAGTGACATAGTTTTCATCCCGGAAAATTAAGGAGTTCCCGCGGGAATACAAAAAGCTTAAACCACGCGGACGATGCTAGACATTTTATAAGGATTTCCTGATCAATAGCTTTTATATTGAGATCTATACTAAGGAGTTCCTTAAGTAATGATTAAGCGACTTTGGGTGCGACAGTCGGAATTACTTGCTAAGTAAATTTACCTTTCAAGCAAATCTTGTTTCTTTTGAAAGTCAACCGTACATCCTTATGCATTCGATCAGGCGACGAAATGTTGAGCTGCATCGTCACCAAGATTTCTGCACTTCTTGAACCCGTACACGGCAACCGAACTCTGAGCAAACCAAAAATACAATTATTAGTGTAAATTAAAAAAAAACACACATTGACCGATTATTAGGATACCTATTGAAATGATCTATTCGTAGAAGTTCCTTACATCTCTTACAGCCAATAGAAAAGAGCTGTTAATCTTGATACGGCTGAACAGATTTTTTTGAAATATAGCTAAAGACCTCTCTCGATAAGGTTGTCTTTCAAACAAAAAAAGTTAAAACAAAATCGGTTCATCCATTTGGGAGTTACGATGCCACAGACATGTACACAGAAACGCAGTTGGTGCTGATGAATATTTGAACTTGGAAGTTTAGATAATTTTACAACGAAAATAGGCTTCGAATCCAAAAATAGTACAGGATTCGATTCCAGAATATCTATTTGGAATGAGAAACTTGACCTTGTATAAGCGTAACTTAACTTATGATCTGCCGCGTCGTAGGCACGTAACTACGCTCGGAGATATTGACTTGAGATGACATCATGGTTCTCATTATATTATATACCCATCACAAAGCTTAACTTTTACCTACACATATATGTAAAAAGGTACAACGATATCCTATTCCAGAACATCGATAGGATACAATTGACTTTGTATAAGCATAACTTACCTTAAGGTCTGCAACGTCGTAGGCACGTAGCCCCGCTCGGAGATATTGACTATTATACCCATTACAAACCTTAACTTTTGCCAACATAATAAGTAATAATGTTAATGGTACAACGATATCCCATTCCATTTATATCGGTTTGCAAGAATAAAAACTTTAAGTATATGTATGAATGTCTCTTTTTAACCGACTTCAAAAAAAGGAGGAGTTTCTCAATTCGGCTCGTATTTTTTTAAATGTGTGTCGGTGCATATCTCCGTGGTTTCTGAATCGATTTGAAAATTGTTTCTATCAGTCGTTAGAGGAAGCCGGTCCCATAAAAAATTCTGACTCCAAATCCTCAACCCTGATACTAAAAAGTTAAAAATACACATTCTTTCCAAAAAATCGACTTTCAAAGCCACTGTAAAGTAAAATATAATTTTGATTTCTACCCACTATGTTGAAGTTGGGCGGATATAACAAGGATAAGCAAAGTTGACGCATCAGGCTCGCCCGACTTCAACATAGAGGTTAGAAATCAAAATATTTTTTTACTTTACAGTGGCATTGGAAGTCGGTTTTTTGGAAATAATTTTTATGGTACGTCGAGATTGCCAAAAGTGTTGATGTAAATGTATTAACTAACAAAGTAGGTATAACTTACCTCAAAATGGGAAACAGTATTTACAGTTACTATACAGCTGCGAACCTGAAGCCTGTTGTAGTGTACGAAGCACACCGCTTAGCATCCATTTGAAAGGAGTAACTTGACCTTGACTGGATGTACAGTGAAAGATAACTTACATATAGGTCTGTAGCAACGTAGGAGATACTTATTGGCGGTAGCATGGCACCCCTACGTAGTACTCATCACAAAACCAAAACTTTTCTTCATATTTTGAAAATGAAAAGGATACTTATATATTGTTTAACTTGATTAAATTCTTGCTGTTTACAAAGTACATTCGTAAGGTATATTCTAAAGTATCGGTTTAGAAGGATAAATTCGACCTTGATTGGATGTATAGTGAAACTTAACTCACCTAAAGGTATGCAACGTCATAGGCACGTATAGCCCCGCTCGGAGATATTGACTTGAGGCGGCAGCGTAGTTCCTCGGCTCTCGTGATCTATACTCATATTCACAAAGCCTTACTTTTTCCGATACTTCGTTACTAACATTATATTCCAAAATATCGATTTGGATGGAGAAACTTGACCTTGAAGAAGTGTAATGTAGTATGTATTTTACCTAAAAGTCTGCAGGGTTGTAGGCACGTAGCCCCGCTCAGAGATATTGACTTGAGGCGGCAACATGGCGCCTCTGCTCTCGTAGTCTATACCCATCACGTACGGCAACTGTGCGGAATTACAAACAACACTTGTATGAATAACGCATTGCCGGCATAGCTCTTGATTCATTTAGCGGCGGGAAATAATTAAACTGGTTGAATGAAGACGGTTAAAGTCACAAGACTACAAAACAAAATTAAAAGTTTATTGCAGCCATGTGATAACTACGTGAAATTACCGTTGTCTTAAGGAACTAATATAATATTGATAAACTCTGTGCATGTTAGTCATAAGTAAATAGGAGATCAGTCAAACTGTTATTAAAATTGAAACTGTTACGGTAAATACTTACTTAAAATAAAAAATGTACACAAATGTAAAAAAATGAGAAAAATAAAAGCTATTTTTATACGACTGCCTGAAAAAAGGAGTATAATAATATTGTTTTCAGGGTTCATGTATGTATGTTTGTATGTGAGTTTGTATATTCCACCATAACTTATATAAGCCTGAACCGATTTTGATAAATGAGGTATCGTTAGAATCCCTAGCTTATCCCGGGTGACATAGGCTAGTAATATTAAAAAAAAATTGATGGGGTGACCATGGTACCGCATTAAAGACTAAAGTTGAAAAAAAATATTTGAAAATAAGATTAATCATATAATCATCATCTAGAAAATGATGAGTAGATTCCAAAAATATATGAAACTTTAGTTCAATATCCAGTGATTCACAAAAAATATCATTTAGTAAAAATGTGATTTTTATTACACGACTGCCCAAAAAGTTATGTGTTATGTTTTCCGGGTTCGTGTATGTATGTGTGTCTACGGCAGAGCAGTCGTATTTTTTAATAATTTTAATTATATTCACTTGTTTACAATACGACTGCCCAAAAAAGGAGTGTTATGTTTTCAGGGTTCGTATATGTGTGTGTGTCTACGGCAGAGCAGTCGTATTTTTTAATAATTTTAATTATTATCTATGGAAATATGTCATTTGTTCTAAGATAAGTCATAATGTAATGGCTATATTATATGGCACAGCAGTAGGGCAAGTCTAGATTACCCATCACGTATAGCTCAGTGCACGGAATTACAAACAACGCAGTGAATCCCTGCGTGAGTCCTCAAGCATTTAGTTGCAGAATGATATACATGCTAGAAATATTATCTTTGCAATAGACTATAATAAAATGTTCGGGTACCTAATGGTGTTAAATAATACGTAGAGTTACCTAGTAAAATGAGTAATTTTCTAAGATAAAAGCCACAAACACTGTACTGTATGCACGTCAGATATAGTGTGAGTCTAGATTACCCATCACGTAGAGCTCAGTGCATGGAATTACAAACAACGCAGTGAATAATCCCCTACGTGAGTCCCCAAGCATTTAGCTGTGGAATCATATTCTAGACGTTAGAAGAATTTTCATTGCAACCTCGTAGCTAAGTGATAAATTTTAAAGTTGGATTGTACTTTTTATTTATCTTGGCTATTTGTCTTAGAATTATTTCTATTATGGTTATAACGACCTCCGTGGCGCAGTGTTAGCGCTGTTGCCTTAACGTGCGGAGATCCCGGGTTCGATCCCCGGGACCTCCGCACGTTAAGGCAATCGCACGTTCTGAATTTCCTTGGTCTGGCCTGGTGGGAGGCTTCGGCCGTGGCTAGTTACCACCCTACCGGCAAAAACGTGCCGCCAAGCGATTTAGCGTTTCGGTACGATGCCGTGTAGAAACTGAATAGGGGTATGGGTTTAATATAAGAGCCATGCCCCTAACAGATTAGCCCGCTACCACCTTAGACTTCATAATCACTTACCATCAAGTGAGACCGCAGTCAAGGGCTAACTTGTAGAGGATATATATATATATATATAAAATATCTAGAAAAAGTAATTTCGATTTTAATGCAATAAATTACTTTTCGGAACATACATAACAAACTTACTTTTAAAATTCATATTAATTCTCTTTTGCCAAAATTTTGTACCTACTCCAAACCTTTTTGTACAAACTCATCGTATTATTTTAACGATCATTTTGTTCTGCAATTACAATTAACAATCGCACCTAAATTCGTTACTTACACAATCTATCAAATAAATCGCTCGATAAACACTGAATGCGCTTCAGAATTTCAATGAAAAACGGCGACTTAATCTGGTCTTTTGTTATGTAGAATTAAATCGCTTTCAAGCCAAATTGGAAAGTGCGGAAACAACATCTAATATTTAAACTTGCTATTTGAAACAGTGTTTGCTGAATGGGAGACTAATTTAATGCTATAAAGGCGAATGCGTTAATTAATAAGGGTCGAACAAGGACGTACGAGTACCTGCGTTTGGTATTATAATGCTGTATTCTTAGGTTTAACCAATACTAATAACTACAAATAAACTATAGGTTCGTATGTAGATAGATAAATGAAGAGTAATTATAGATCATTGCTATGCTTTGTGAATTTTCTATTTTATAAACGACTAGATTATGCTTTCGACTTCGTCCGCGTGATTGATTTGTTATTCCCGCGGGAACTCTTCAATTTTCTGGGATGAAAAGCAGCATATGTCCTTCCCCTGGAAGTGACCTATCTCTGTACCAAATTTCATCAAAATCGATTGTGTAGGTAGTTGGGCCGGGAAAGCGTAGCAGACAGACAGTCATACGCACTTTCGCATTTATAATATTCGTAGGGATTACTGAAGTTTCTAAGCTTAATCCAAATGAAATCAGTGACATTTTGCTTACGAGTCCGGTTTTCTGCAACTAAGTGGTCACTTATTTTTTTGTTACAATACAAGTTTCATTAACTCTATTTTTCGTCTGTTAAACATGAGGAAGCAAGAACGAAGTAAAAGAATATACATCTATGAATATTCTTAGTTTCTACGCCGGTACTTAGCTACTTGAATAGTTGCTACCTGATAGTGAGGAGTTTTAGTAGCTACGAGTAAGTACCGGTGACCTGTCCAGTACTTGTCATACGAAGTTGAAGTCAGCTATATGGCTGAAGCCAGCCGGAACATTAAGCCAGTCGTTTAAGTGTCGTTGCGACAGTGCATATCAGTCGACTGCGCTGGTTAAACAACGTTGATCTTGGAATAATGTGGGTTTTTTCGGTTCGCAATTAAAATGATGGTGGCTGTTGGTGAAGACGTTTTTATTCGGTGGTGTCTTAACATTTACTCTTAACTAACTACCAGTATTAATAACGAAATCTTACTTGCTATTGTTTTAATAATATTTCTTAATGTAATCTAATTACATTTTCAATGCACCTTTCTTCCAAATCGATGAGTATACAACCTACATTCATTTATTGAGGAGTTGCATCTTTATGCTGCAGTTAATATGAAATGTTACGTTCAGCCTTCGAACTGAGTACATATTACAATCTAAATTCTACTTATATATATAATATTATAAACGCGAAAGTTTGTATGGATGTATGGATGTTTGTTACTCTTTTAGAACGGCTCTCTGCCAGAACGGCTGAACGGATCCGGATGAAATTTGGATCAGGGCTAAATGATTATAGTCTGGAATAACACATAGGCTACTTTTTATCCCGGAAAATTAAAGAGTTCCCGTGAGTACCGAAAAACCTCAAACCACGCGGACGAAGTCGCGGGCATCAGCTATTGATGAATAGAAATGGGTTACCCTTAGCAATGAAAAATGCGATACAGTAAGATAAAAATCAAAGATTTACCGGTCTCCTGCCAAGCGCTTGCCACATGAACTCCAAGTCAGCGATATGCGCCGGCACGGGGACGATGAAACCGGTGGCATAGGTGTTCACCACGCCCTCTCGCACGTAGTACAGTTCCGCGTCTAAGCCTGTAACAATGGAAACACAGATTTAGTTGATTTATTACGTAACTATTAACATGATCATTAGCCATCACACATCCACTGTTGGATATACATAATGCCACCATCTTCTACTTCTGTATTTTTTCCGTTGCATCAAATTCCTACTAGTATTGGATTGGCACCTTCACCCTCGTTTCTTTTTTTATATTATGTTAAGAAAACTCATCAATATTTCAAATGCATTCTCTCAAAAAATTGCATTATTCTAATTTCGGAAATGGATAAAATATATTCCAATCTAAACTTCCTTATTTTAGGGCAATAGGATTCAAAGTCCTCCAACAAATGATATGCGATTCTAAGTTGGATACAGACGAATGAATGCACCGTACAATTGGTCCAGCTCCCCAGATGCTAGTTCGATTCCCGGGAGGCGTAGTGCGTCAAATTATCCAACTAACTCCATTTGCTAAGCCAAAAAGAAAAGAGTATCTCGTACCTACGACCGAACGATTTTGGTACTTTAGCATAAAAAGCCCAATAAAATTGCTACGTGCACCACTTTAGGGAGGGTTTCAATTTTGGAGAATTGGTCGGCGCAATTTTTTTTTATTTACAGATGTAAGTACCTAGTAGTTATCCTGTAGACTGTGAAATCTAGAACCTTTGTGGACTTATCTTGGAAATACGATGAACGAAATTGTACAGATATAAATAATTCGTCGGTAACTGAAAGGTAAGGTTTATCCCTATCTTAAACTTTATTAATTTTCAAACAACGCTTATTATATGTTTTATATTATTATATTGTTTATTGTATTAATAAGTAGGTACAGAATAGTAACTATAAGAATAGAAATAGTAAAAAAATCTACTGAAAAAACATTCAAATAACAGTGGAGCCTGCCAATTAAAAAATAATAAAATACTGTACAATTAGTTAAACGAGTTTATTTCTTGTTAAGACGTGATGTTGAAAATTTATTTCTTTATGACTGTTATTGATATTTTTTTAATGGATACTACGATATTTATTTATACTTACTATACTAGCGTGTTCAATTCAAATCGATAAAAAAAATGGAACAAACGTTTTCAAAAAAGCGCCTATAAAATTTGAAACAGGCAAAAACGGATCACCATAGAATATACGTTTCAAGGGTACTCGTCGAAATTTTAGCTCGGTGTATTGAAATTGCTAGGATTAAAAAAAAGTTAAAATTAAAATGGCGGATCATCCAATCAGCGTTCATTTGGAGGCGGCAAAGCGGACGCGACTGTCAAACGGACTGAATATGAAGTGGCACTTTGCACAATTGATGAATCACTACCCCTACTTTGTACATGCACAGATAGCTTGTAGGGTTGTCCACTTAGGAAAAGTAAAATATTCAATCAATTAAGGAAACTTCTCAAATAATTTTGGATTGTGCTTCCAGTGCTTCCAGGAGGCTTATTACCATCGCTTGTTTAAAATTTATGTTTTATATGCTGTACCTTGACGTACTAAAATAAGGACTATAATACTGACACAAGAGCGTTAACATATTATTAAAATAATACTGCTTAAAACGATGGTGTAAGCCCCCAGTACAGGTAAGTTCGTTGAAACAATACTAATCATTATGAAATATTTTCTTTTCTAAAAATAAATAAGCACTTGCCTAGCTTTATGAGCTATCATTAGGTATGTGGTAACAGATATGAATTTTCTAGACCTATTTACTATGTAACTCACCACAATGAACCGAACACATACACACACATCCACATACACAATTTATTGAAACTATTTTACCTCGCATGGATTCAATAAAGCTATTCTGTTTTATTTTTAATCATGTTGTTTTGTCTAGGAACCCACTAAACAGATCGCTGATATAGCAAATCCATACTATATAATATTATAAATGCGAAAGTATGTCTGTATGTCTGCTACGCTTTCACGGCCCATCTGTTCCACCGATTTTGATGAAATTTGGTACAGAGATAGGTTGTTACCCGGGGAAGGACATAGGCTACTTTTTATCCCGGAAAATTCAAAGGTTCCTGCGGGAAACAAAAAATGTATCTGTTCAACCGATTTTAATGAAATTTGGTACAGAGGTAGGTTGTATCCCGGAAAGTTCAAAAGTTCCCGCGGGAATCGTAAAAGCTTGGTCCACGCAGACGAAGTCGCGGGAATCATCTAGTAATAATATAACTATGAAAAAAAAAATACATCTATAACATGATAATACATGGTAAAAATCTTTATTTCATAATAATAATCTGCTCGTTCCCTGAAATCAAGTTGATTTCACTTACAAATTTGAAATAACCAGTCAAACATCAATAAAAAAAGAGCTCTAAATTTTCCAACGTTTGACAACCCTAAACAGCACGCACCCCATTCTCCCTTATACTTTCAGACAATATAGACGTCGGACACCCTAGACATCCCTGTAGCCACTTTGAGAGCGTCGCTGTTTATCTGCTTTAATATATGATTACGCATCTGTTTACGGGGGATGGAGAATTTAAAATCAACTAGCTGAAACCCGCGACTTGGTCCGCGTGTAATAAGTTTTTTTAATTACCACAGGAGCTTCTTATCTTTCCAGGATAAGAAGAAGTAGCCTATGCCACTCTCCAGGTTCTCAACTTTAACCTATGCAAAAAATCACGTTTATCTCTGCTGCTGCGTCATGCTCTTTTGCGGCGTGATTGAAGGACAAACTAATAAATCAACAAACAATCACGCTTTCGCATATTTATGATATTAGTAAGTATTATATATTAGTTTTTTTTTATTCTTCTAGTTAAGCCCTTAACTGCAAACTCTGCACATGGATGGTATGGGTGATGAATTTTAAATGGTAGCTAGCCTGGTAGGTGTATTGCAATTATGTATTAAAATCTATACCCCTGATCTGTTGCTACCAAGCACCGTACCGGAACACTAGATCGCATAGCAGCTGTACGTCTTTAACGGTACGACGGTAACTTATTAAGTTATTACGGTCAAAACCTACAAGACCAGAACAGACCAGACCAATTTGAGAACTTCTATATTCCCTTCTTTTCTCATATATTTGAGAACCTATATATTAACTTCTTTTCTCCTGCCGAGGGTATCCTATTTATGTAACAAAAGCGCTAAGGGAGGTCGTTGTTTTTAAATCAATTAAACAAACACAGTCGAAGCACAATAAAAATCCCTATTTTAGATAAACATAGGCTGCAGTTCGCATACTATGCGAAAGTGTCTCTGTCTACCCATCTGTCTGTCTGTATGCCTGTTACCTTTTGGTATGAAGATACATCACCGCAATATAAGCTATAAAGCTATAAAACTTTAAAAAAATTACAAAAAGAAAAGTACCTACCCAGACGATTATCAGAAAAATTCAACAAAATTACTCAGTAAGCTGGAAATCTCAAGAATATAATAAATAACCTCTTTTGGACTTACGAAAGACTTAAACATTCTTTGCCCAAGTACCATAAGAAAATTTTAATTTACTTTAATTGTTGTTGTATTATACAGAAAGTAAAACATAAAAGGTTTTATTTTAATCGTTTGTGTGGAAATTCATTGCAATGTTATTAAGATTGTTATTTGAGTTGAAAATAGCAAATATTATCTGGAAAGGGTTTTATCAAAAACTATACTATAGGCGTATGCTACTTCATAGGCGTGGATTTTTAGTTTTTTTTCCGGGATCACAATGTAGCATATGTTCTTTCCAAGAAACTGAAGAAAAGAACTATATCGTCAAATTTCTTCAAAAAAGGTGAAAGAATAGCAGACAGATTTTGTTTAAATTTGGTAAGTTAATATATCATCCCGGAATAGATTGCATTCTGGGGAATATCCCCGGAAATTAAAGAGTTCTTGCAGGAATCAAAAATCTTAATCCATGGGGCAAACCCGCGGGCATACTTTAGTATAAATATAATATATCACGGTGGTAAATGAACAATTTTAAATCCCTATAATGAACGTTCCAAAAAACTGTGTCGACTTACTCGTAATTAAAACCATTAATTAAACATCTTACAAAATAAAACAGAAAACATTTCCCCATAAAACTGAATATGTATCCTTTGAAACAATCACGTTCTAATTATATGGGAACGTACTAACGAACAGATGAGCATCCCTGCGGCGATTCCTTTGTTGCCAGCGCGAATATGCACCTCGTTACAAGATTCAATCTAGGAACTTGTTAATGAGATCCCCTTAGTACTACAGGGTGCTACGGGAAACGCGCCCTCCTTGCTGTGCAAGTACGGCTAGCGCAAAACGAGACTAGCGACTTAACGCGCGACAAAATGTGTCCTTATTTTAAATAAATAAATAAATAAATAAAATAAATAGATAATTTTTTTTGACCAACACAAACTTAAACTTACTCAAATTAATTACATAACGTACCTAAGTAGGTACTGTGTATTTACTTAAGTGTGGTCAATGAGCCATCTCCTTAGCCTGTGCCACACTCGTATGTACCTACCTAACTTATCGCAACGCTGATTTTTAGGAGGGGCTCAAATTTTAAAATTTATTCATTTTAAATTTTGCTCAATGATATTTTTTGACTTTAATAGGATATCGTAATATACATTAAAAAAAACTTATGCCGACATATTTTTTAATTTCTGCGTCTATTTAATTCCATTTCAAGCGTTCGTCATCAACTCAGTATAACACTATACTTAGCTAAAACGTAAGCCAACTACGTGAAATAACTACCGTTTTTATACAATTTTTGTAAAGTTTTTTGCAGTGAAACTTTAATTGCACTACTAGCGTAGACTTAAGATGAAAACACACCGCTGTTAGGCAAAGAGTCCACACAACTAAACTTTTATAAGGATCAACACACACTACAAGACAAAACATCGTTTCCCTCAAACGCGGACGTTTCAATTTTTTTATGTGTACAGACATTATGGACATTTTGTGGTGTCCAGTCCCTAGAATGTTTTCTCTCTCAGACAATATCACTTGAAACAACATGTTGGAAATAATCTTTTATTTTATAGTTCTTACAAAAAATAGTTATTAGGATTATATTGTTACTAAGAATAATGGACCGTAAATGTTGTCTGTATTAAATAAATGAAATTAAAAAAAAACTATTTTAAAAGGTAATTTTATGTCTACCAGACAAAAGGGTCATCATTTTAAATTGTCACTATATTTACCGTTACATTTAAACCCACTGTAATCAAGCTGCAATTAAAAGCTAGTGTTCAGTAAAATTACATGCTCTGGAAACACACCAAGTAATTATGATGAATAATTTTATACGCCATGTAACAAGTGCCTTCGTTGAATTGAGTATCATATCTAACGTTTGATATAGCCTTAAGCTGCCTTACCGTATGGCAATTATAATAAACCCATACCCCTAATCGGTTTCTACACGGCATCGTATCGGATCACTTAATCGCTTGGCAGCACGTCTTTGCCAGTAGGGTGGTAATTAGCCACGGCCGAAGCCTCGTACCAGGCCAGAATGATAAATTCCCAAATTGACTCTGCCGAGTATAAAACCCACTAGGCTTGAAGTGCCAAGTCGAATCTAATTGGAATAAATCGCCATTCGCCACCTTAAAAACAATTATTCACTATGAAGTTGCGTCGATTAAAAGTCTTTACGCATACTGAACAAATGCGACTCGATTCCATTCGAAGTGATTCGGCTGTAGACTGTAGTCGACGCCGGACTTTAGAGCTAGTCGGGAAATTTGATTGTTTAATTATCAAGTGCACCTGTTCATAATATAATGGTAATAGACATTTAGAAATTGCGGATTTCAAGAGCCTTGGAGAGCAAATTGTTCATAAATTCACTTTAACAGGCGGCGACACGCACTCCGGTTTCAGTGTAATGAGCCATAACACGTAATTACGGACAGTGCGGTTCCAGTGATCCTGTAATTTGGGTCATTTTACTGAGCACTAGTCCGCGCTTTTAATAGGCAATGAGATAATAGAACCCGCTTACATTATTTACTTGTGTACTGTTGTAAAGTGCTTGAAAGCCATAAAGATTAAGTAAACGTCATGTAACAAGACGTGCCTTCATTGAAATTTGTATCCTATATAACGTTTGATAAAGTCTAAGGGCCATCGCACACCTAAATGACCCAACCCCCAACTCCACTCAAAGTGAAGAAAATGTTTAAATAATTGTTTCACGTGCGGTAGCATTTCTAAAATTCGATCTAAACGGGATGTACAGCTTGCGTCACGATGTTTAAATGCCTCTGAGCAGAGTTCCAGTATGCGTTGTGCTTAACAATCGTGCATTAAACGGGTAGGGAAATTATCTTATACACGTGTTCTTAATGTAATGGTAATAGATATCTAGAAATTGCGAATTTCAAGAGCCTTGAAGAGCAAATTGTTCATAAATTCACTTTAACAGGCGGCTACACGCACTCCGGTTTCAGTGTAATGAGCCATTACACGTAATTACGGACAGTGCGGTTCCAGTGAGCCTGTAATTTGGGTCATTTTACTGAGCACTAGTCCGCGCTTTTAATAGGCAATGAAATAATAGAGACCGCTTACATTATTGACTTGTGTACTGTTGTAAAGTGCTTGAAAGCCATAAAGATTAAGTAAACGTCATGTAACAAGACGTGCCTTCATTGAAATTTGTATCCCATATAACGATTGGTAAAGTCTAAGGGCCATCGCATACCTAAATGACCCAACCCCCAACTCCACTCAAAGTGAAGAAAATGTTTAAATAATTGTTTCACGTGCGGTAGCATTTCTAAAATTCGATCAAAACGGGATGTACAGTTTGTGTCACGTTTAAATGCCTCTGAGCAGAGTTCCAGTATGCGTTGTGCTTAACAATCGTGCATTAAACGGGTAGGGAAATTATCTAATACACGTGTTCTTAATGTAATGGTGATAGACATCTAGAAATTGCGAATTTCAGGAGCCTTGAAGAGCAAATTGTTCATAAATTCACTTTAACAGGCGGCGACACGCACTCCGGTTTCAGTGTAATGAGCCATTACACGTAATTACGGACAGTGCGGTTCCAGTGAGCCTGTAATTTGGGTCATTTTACTGAGCACTAGTCCGCGCTTTTAATAGGCAATGAAATAATAGAGACCGCTTACATTATTGACTTGTGTACTGTTGTAAAGTGCTTGAAAGCCATAAAGATTAAGTAAATGTCATGTAACAAGACGTGCCTTCATTGAAATTTGTATCCTATATAACGATTGGTAAAGTCTAAGGGCCATCGCACACCTAAATGACCCAACCCCCAATTCCACTCAAAGTGAAGAAAATGTTTAAATGATTGTTTCACGTGCGGTAACATTTCTAAAATTCCATCAAAACGGGATATACCTACAGCTTGCGTCACGATGTTTAAATGCCTCTGAGCAGAGTTCCAGTATGCGTTGTGCTTAACAATCGTGTATTAAACAGGTAGGGAAATTATCAAATACACGTAATGTAATGGTAATTAGACATCTAGAAATTGCGGATTTCAAGAGCCTTGGAGAGCAAATTGTTCATAAATTCACTTTAACAGGCGGCGACACGCACTCCGGTTTCAGTGTAATGAGCCATTACACGTAATTACGGACAGTGCGGTTCCAGTGAGCCTGTAATTTGGGTCATTTTACTGAGCACTAGTCCGCGCTTTTAATAGGCAATGAAATAATAGAGACCGCTTACATTATTGACTTGTGTACTGTTGTAAAGTGCTTGAAAGCCATAAAGATTAAGTAAATGTCATGTAACAAGACGTGCCTTCATTGAAATTTGTATCCTATATAACGATTGGTAAAGTCTAAGGGCCATCGCACACCTAAATGACCCAACCCCCAATTCCACTCAAAGTGA
Organism: Erebia epiphron; assembly: GCA_963932025.1. Classification (NCBI taxonomy): domain Eukaryota; kingdom Metazoa; phylum Arthropoda; class Insecta; order Lepidoptera; family Nymphalidae; genus Erebia; species Erebia epiphron. Next base: position 5,253,273 of record OZ009954.1, read on the forward strand.
AGAAAATGTTTAAATAATTGTTTCACGTGCGGTAACATTTCTAAAATTCCATCAAAACGGGATATACCTACAGCTTGCGTCACGATGTTTAAATGCCTCTGAGCAGAGTTCCAGTATGCGTTGTGCTTAACAATCGTGTATTAAACAGGTAGGGAAATTATCAAATACACGTAATGTAATGGTAATTAGACATCTAGAAATTGCGGATTTCAAGAGCCTTGGAGAGCAAATTGTTCATAAATTCACTTTAACAGGCGGCGACACGCACTCCGGTTTCAGTGTAATGAGCCATTACACGTAATTACGGACAGTGCGGTTCCAGTGAGCCTGTAATTTGGGTCATTTTACTGAGCACTAGTCCGCGCTTTTAATAGGCAATGAGATAAAAGAGCCCGCTTACATTATTTACTTGTGTACTGTTGTAAAGTGCTTTAAAGCCATAAAGTTCTAAGGGCTGAGCCACGAAAGAGTGGAGCAGTATTTAGTTAGTAAAACCAACCTAAACGCAGTTCTATTTTCTTTGACGTAAAGCCGAGGTTTTTATAATGAAAACTAGGGACGAAGGAGCCGCCGATTTGCTAAAGTAAACAATAGTTACAGCTGTTATTACTAAAGATCGTAAACAGCTAAACAATACCTAATAATCTCCTTTTTTGACATAATAGGGATGATGATAACTTAAAAACGCGCTTCTAGAGTTTGTATGAAATAAATAGTTGTGACGGCATCAAACAAAGTAGTTTTTTTCTTTACTCTATAATTTAAAATGGTAAACTTTAAAGTTACCGAGGATGTGAATTTAAGGTCTTTAGAAGACTATCTATCATACTAATATTATAAATGCGAAAGTGTGTTTGTTTGTTGGTTTGTCCTTCAATCACGCCGCAAATAAGCAACGGATCGACGTGATTTTTAGCATGGGTATAGTTGAAGACCTGGAAAGTGAAATAGGCTACTTCTTATCCCGGAAAATTAAGGAGTTCCCGCGGGAATCAAAAAAACTTAAACCACGCGGACGAAGTCGCGGGCATCAGCTAGTTTAATATAAGTAAGAAATAATTTATTTTTGACAAAGGCATTCAAAGATGAGAAAATCGTTAAATATTATTTAAAATAGGTATTAGAATCACGTTTTCTCAAATAAACCACCACTTTATTACCCTAATACAAAAGCCATCCCAGACATCATATACAACTGTATCTCTGCATACCGTAATTCAAAGATAAGCCGTTATTGCCCTGCTAGTTTATTTACAACGCAAAGTTTCAGGGGCATTTATTAAAATGGCGATAACCGTGTATTTATTGTTTCGTTCTTTGTTATATACACGCGAACGAATGCTTACGGGCGTTTGAATTTACCATTTTCGGAGTTTATGCAGTTTGTTTCGGTGGACGTGACAAAAGCTGCAAAATTTTGAATGAAAATAATGGAGATTTTATTGTATCAGAATAAAATCAAGCTGCTATGTTCCGTTGTATTTCTTTTTTTTTTATCCACCACAAGTTAGCCCTTGACTGCGATCTCACCTGATGGTAAGTGATGATGCAGTTTAAGATGGTAGCGGGCTAACCTGTTAGGGGCATGGCAGTTATATTAAACCCATACCCCTATTCGGTTTCTACACGTCATCGTACCGGAACGATAAATCGCTTGGCGACACGTCTTTGCCGGTAGGGTGGTAACTAGCCACGGCCGAAGCCTCCCACCAGGTCAGACCAAGGAAACCCAAATTGACACTGCCGGGGATCGAACCCGGGACCTCCGCACGTGAAGGCAACAGCGCTACACACTGCACACACACACACTTTATGATTTTTATAAGAATCATAGTATTGGAATTCACTTTTTATACGACTGCCTGAAAAAAGGAGTAGGTATATTGTTTTCAGGGTTCATGTACTCGTATGTATGTGTGTGAGTTTGTATATTCCACCATAACTTCTATACGCCTGAACCGATTTTGATAAACGAGATATCGTTTGAATCCTTAGCTTATTTCGGGTGACATAGGCTAGTAAAATTTAAAAAAAATTGATGGGGTGACCATGGTTCCGCATTGAAGACTAAAGTTGGAAAAAAATATTCGAAAATAGGATTAACTATATATAAATCCATACTAATATTATAAATGCGAAAGTGTGTCTGTCTGTCTGTCCGTCTGTCTGTCTGTCTGTCTGTCTGTCTGTCTGCTACGCTTTCACGGCCCAACTACTCAACCGATTTTGATGAAATTTGGTACAGAGATAGGTTACATCCCGGGGAAGGACATAGGCTACATTTTATCCCGGAAAATTGAAGAGTTCCCGCGGGAATAAAAAAAACAATCCACGCGGACGAAGTCGCGGGTATCATCTAGTAATAAATAAATAAATATCTTTATTTACAGACATGACATCCAATTATTATAAAAGTAGTGCTGGTAGTTAGTGGTGTTCGTTAATTAATATAATATCTACCCTTTGTGCAACACTGGGAATGCATGTGCATGCGTACCCAGTGCCCCACAAAAGGGTTTTCAAATCTTTCAACCAGTGTCTTCAGAATACCGTTGGCACTCCCCCGCATCCTGCCCATCACTGATGCTGCTCTTATCTTATCTTGCTGCTATTATTATATATAATCCTCACCTAGAAAATGATGAGTAGATTCCAAAAATATAATTAAACACTATTGTTCAATATCCAGTGATTCACAAAAAATATCATATAATAAAAATGTGAATAAGATTCCAAAGGTATTAGTGACTGTGGTATCGTTACGTAGTAGCAGTGGTAGCCGTACTTGCATTTGAGGGGGATTTTTTAATACACGACTGCCCAAAAAAGGAGTCTTATATTTTTAAGGTTCGTGTATGTATGATGTGTCTACGGCAGAGCAGTCGTATTTTTAGGGTTCCGTACCAAAATGGTAAAATGGAACCCTTATGGTGCGACTTTCTCCGTCTGTCTGTCCGTCTGTCCGTCTGTCCGTCCGTCACACTCGATTATTTCAGTAACTACCGAAGCTATCGACATGAAATTTGGAATAGTTGTGTATATTAGTGGCCCAAAGACACTGGAATTAAAAAAAATTGGCAATTATTTTTGTTCTTATTTAAAAAGGGGGGAAAATCTGAGGGTTGAAATTTAAAAGTGAGATAACTGTACTGTGTGGGGTATCATAATATGAAAGGGTTTACTTTGTACATTCTAAAACAGATTTTTAATTATTTTTAGTTATGATAGTTTTTGATTTATCGGGGAAAATGTCTAAACAAATACCGTTCTCCCCCCTTATCTCCGGAGTTTACCAATCGAAAAAATTATGGTCAATAGGAATTTACATATATTTTACAGGAAAACTATAGCCAATGCTCTAACTAGCATAGTTTTTTTGATATTAACAATAAACCTCTACAAACAAAGTTAGTCTTGCGGTTCATTAACAAAGGTAATTATTTATTAATAATGGTACGGAACCATTCGTGCGCGAGTCCGACTCGCACTTCGCAATCCTCATCTGTCATTTGAAACGATCGGACGTGTTATGTGGGTAGTGAATTTAAAATAAATCAACAATCATGGGAAAGTGTTTTAAATGTTCGAAAAGTGTTACGAAAAAGAGTCCTGGCCTAGAATGCAGTAAGTGTGGTGTTTTAGTCCACGCAGCTCCTGCCTGCACAGGACTCACTAAGAAACAACTAAGTTCGCTAAAATCAGCCGAAAACCTGGAGTGGACATGCAACGACTGTTCTCGTAAGTCACCGAGGCGAGGTTCCTTTATAACACCTGAAGACGAGACTGAAGACGAAGACGACGAAGTGGTGTCCAACAATGAGTATCCGATTAACATGAAAAAGCTTCTAACTGATCTTACTCAAGAAATACAAAAAATAATTAAAAAGGAATTAAAAGAAACAAATACTGCGCTGCAGTATAACAGCGATAAAGTTGATGAATTTCTGGAATGTATGGAAGCTTTCAAGGAAAAAATTAAACACCTGGAAAAGAAAAACTGTGATTTAGACAACAAATATAAATGTATGGAAAACAAGATGGCCGCGCTGCAACAACGTATAAATGAATTCGAGCAAAAAGAACTGTGTCATAAAATAGAGATTATAGGAATACCGCATGTAGAAAAGGAAGATCTAGGAGAAATTACGAAAATTATAGCCAATAAGCTTAAGACAGAAGTAACGGATGTCAAAAAAATTAAACGTGCGCCTGGGCCGCCGGAGAGACCAGGCGTACTTAAATTACAGATGCAGGATGAAGAAACTAGGTCTAAATGGCTTAAGCAAGCGCGTTTCTCAAAGCTAACCGTCGACAACATCATTTCAGGCATACAAACTCAAACTGGTAAGGAAAAAGTATATATACGCGAGGAGCTAACCAGTTACAATAAATCCCTATTATGGAAAACTAAGCAGCAATGTAAAGATAAATATAGATACGTATGGTGTAAAGATGGAAAAATAATGGTGCGTAAATCAGAAAACTCGAAAGTCTACACTATTAGAGCAGAAGACGACCTACAGAATATAGCAGTCAACTGAGTGTACCTAACCTAGAAATAGCTACGTATAAACTCCTATGGCTCATATTAACTTGAAAACTAATATTACTGAACTTTACGACTGTGTTAACATCTCAGATTATTTTAAGTATATTCCTCAGTGTATAAACAACCTAACTTTTATTCACTTGAACATTCGGTCTTTAATAAAAAACTTTAGCCAACTAGAACTACTTGTGTATAGCTGTAAGATCGATCTTGATGTAATAGTACTAACAGAGGTAGGCATTAGTAATTGTGTAAGTTCTATGTTCCAATTAAATGGCTATAGCATGCACACAGAATTGCGAAGCGATCGAAAAGGTGGCGGAATAATTATTTACGTGCACAATAAACACAAATTTAACACACTTACACATAAAACAAAATATTTCGAATGTATCACAGGAAAATTTATAACTGTGTCGAATCGCATCGTATTTGTGTGTGCAATCTATAGACCACCTTCGAATAGTATACCGTATTTTCTAGCTGAACTGAGAAGTATATTACGCTCTGTACAAAGTTGCGACTTACTTTTGTTAGGTGACATCAATATAAACATCAAAGTGCATAATAACATCTGTACACAATACCTTAACCTAATGAGCGAGAGCGGACTTGAATGTGGGATCTCAGATTACACAAGAATAGAACTCACAAAAAATAATCTATCAAAAACTTGTATAGATCACATTTTCATGAGATCTCACAAACAAGAAATGTTCTCGGCGGCGATCGGAACTGTACTGGCTGACCATCGCCTTACTGCTATTACCTGCATCGGGACGCATGACATACAGCCTGCTCCAAAATATATAACGAGGTATAATAACAAAATAGTTCTTGAAGAGTTAAATCGAATAAATTGGAATGAGCTATGCGATACAGGATGTCCTATCGATTTATATAATAATTTAAAATCTAATATTCTTAAATGTTACGATTCAGGGAAATATTTATTAAAGGTTAAAAGCTCGAAAAGAAGTTCACAAACATGGATAAACAAAAGTATAATAAAACTTTGTGAAAACAAAGATAAAAAGTTTTTAGAATGGAAAAAAGATACAAGTAACAAAATATTGAGACTAGAATATACTAATATAAGAAATAGATGTAATAATATGGTACGGAAACAAAAAGATAAAAATACACAAAATGATATAAGAGCACATATAAATAAACCAAAAAAACTGTGGAACATTCTCGATAGAATATTAGGCAGAGTCAAAAACTCCCTGGATAGCGTTATTTTAAAAGCATTCAGTGATAATCAAAACACAAAAAATATAGCAAATAATTTTGCCCAAGGTTTTGACAGAACTATTAAAGACACTTTACCTAAATGTCAAAATCCAATCTTAGACCCTGACTCATACAGACGACCTGCTAATGTTTCAATTCGGTTTAAAAATGCAGAACCTATAGATATATACAAAATATTAAGAAACATCAATACACAGAAAGCTCCGGGCATAGATAAAATAAAACCTATAGACATCAAGAATATCGCGAACAAAATTACTCAAGCTATTACAAAATTTATTAACCTAAGCGTGTCCACTGGTCAGTATCCCGATGAATTAAAGCTTGGTGTAGTAAGGCCAATTTTCAAAAAGGGTAGCAAAAAAGAGTACAGTAATTACCGTCCTATTACTATATTGCCGGTAATCGACAAAATCGTAGAAAAATACGTAAGCAACCTAATTCATAATTTTTATAAAGAAAATGATATATTAGTAGGCGAACAATATGGTTTTCAACCGAAGAAGAGTACAACACAACTTCTAGTTAAGCTGACCGACTATATTAACACATGTCTCGATTGCAGGAAACATATTCTTATGGTATTTGTCGACTACAGCAAAGCATTCGACACCCTTAGACATAATACACTTATCAGAAAACTAGACGACACGGGAATAAGGGGTCCTTTGCTTAGATGGTGTGAAAATTACGTAACGGGTCGTGCATATTATGTGGTACAGGTTAATGGTGAGCTAAGTGATAAGGTTGCAGTCTCAGAAGGAACAGCGCAAGGATCCGTGCTTGGACCACTGCACTATCTAGCGTATGTAAATGATCTAAAAAACGTAATCACTAAATGTAAGCTTTTCCAATACGCAGACGATACTTGTATCATAGCTGCAAGCAGATGTCTATCAACTGCATTAGATGACCTTCAACAAGATTTTAACTCCCTGTGTAAATGGTCCCACGATGTAGGACTAGTTCTTAACGCGCAAAAAACAAAACTACTACATATTCGCTCTAGTCATAGCAAAAGTAGTGAACAACCTCACCTCATATCGCACACTCATGCGTGTCTACACCTCAATTCGACGACGTGTAACTGCAAAGCCATAGACGAAGTAACGGAGCACATTTATCTTGGCCTGGTACTAGATCACAGATTTAATTGGGACCGACACATTGAAACGGTGTGCAATAAACTCAGAACAATTATGGCAAAATTGTACCTTGCAAAGAGCAAATTGACATTTAAAACAGCCTTATTACTATACACTGCACTTATGGACAGTGTCATATCATACGGTCTCACTGCTTACGGAAGAACTTTTAAAACTCACCTCAATAAAATACACAATATTCAAAAAAGAACTTTAAAAATGATTCTTCTACCAAAAGCTAAGGCCAAATTTAGACAAAACGACGAAGGAGTATTTGAATATTGCAAAGTACTTCCAATACAAAAAAAAATAAAACATGCACTACTTACTCAAAACTATTTCGATTATCATCAAAAATATATAACACATAAAATAACGACGAGGGCTATCACAGGACAAAAGCTACTTACGACGAAGGCAAACAATTTTTATGGGGAACGGACGACAGATTTTTTACTACCGAGACTAATCAATGAATTACCACCGGATCTCAAATCCAAATTAACCAAAACAAACATTAAGTATAAAATCAAAAACTATTTATTAAAATGTCAAAATTAAAAATTAAATATTAAACTATCCATTATTATTACAAAAACTATCTATTTAAATGTTCTAGTAAATAATATATTTAAAATATAACTATAACAATAAAACATAATTAATAAAAACCATAGATTAAAACATTATTATTAAAAGATTCAAACAGAACAGCCTGTATCTCGAATATACAAAGTCCAAACGCTCCGGTGCTCTGTACTCGTAAGTCGTACGTCGTGCATTGTTTTATTGAAATACCCTACAACTTTAATTTATTATGTATGATGATTGTTTACCTTTACATACTTTTTGCTTACGCATTCGGGGTACTATTAATTATTATTGTTTATTGTTGTCTTAATGTTATTTTACTTGTCCACATAACATAGTATTTAAGTAATAGATTTAAGAGGAATGTGCAGCCCCCAGACAAGACGGCAAGCCTTAAGGGGAGCTAAGAAACAATTGTAAATGTAAATCTCTTTGTTAATAAATAAATAAATTGAATTGAAATTGAAACTTGCCCGGTTTTTTTAATAATTATATTAACTTGTTTTAAATATTGGTATCTTATTGAACGCTCGTACTTATATTAGATTTCATTTATTACGTAAAAATATTGTGATACTAATATTATAAATGCCAAAGTGTATTTGTTTGTTGGTTTGTTGGTTTGTCCTTCAACCACGCCGCAACGGAGCAATGGATCGACGTGATTTATGGCATGGGTTGAGAGGAGTTGAGGACCCGGGTCCTGGGAAAGTGTGTCTGTCTGTCTGTTTTGGTACAGGAATGGGTTGTATCCCGGGCAAGGACATAGACCACTTTTTATCCCGGAAAATTAAGGAGTTTCCGCGGGAATCAAAAAACTTAAACCACGCGGATGAAGTCGCGGGCATCAGCTAGTATAATATAAAAGTACGGGCGCCGTATCTAATTGCATTACTTTCATGTGCTTAATTATTTTGGTTGCGTAGTATTAGGTATACAACGTTACATTCCTTCCCAGAAAAATATACCATCTTGATGGTAGATGTCATGATAAACCCCCTATTACGTTAAAATGACAGATACTGTAGCTGTGCGATCTCAATCAATCCTGATTGGCTGATATGGCTTTAATGCGTTGTTTTTACCACAGTACCTACCATATTAATGGTATTCGGCCAATCACAATATAGACGTTCAGTTTTGCCCGATTTTTTTTCAAGTGGTCTTACAAGAAAATATAAACCTTAACACTAAGGCATTCAATTTTAATTTCGAATGTAGTATATTTATATTTACATAATACCTTTTGTCTTCGTAACAACGCGAGCTCATGGCGCTGTTCGCGAGCTTATCGCGAGCATGTCGGTCACGGTCACGCGAAACCACAAGTTTACCCCCTACCAAAAAGTGCTCAACGCGGCTAAAGAAGTTTTAACTTCAAAAATAAACAATTCTGTTGAGACATTTTCGAGTCTTGTCGAGTTTTTTTGAGTATTTTTTAATTTTTATTTGAATCGTTAGTAAGTACTCTAATATATCTGCGAATAAACCAGCTAAGTAATAAACCTTAGGAGTGTTTTTACGCCGCCAGTAAGTTTCAATTACCCAAGACGGCGCAAAATAAAGGATTTATCTCCGAAAATGAGGCCCAAAGCAAATTTAAATTTATCGTGGCGATAACGGAGTTCGGTAGGCCCCATAAATTGTGTGGTCGGATATTTTATAATTTTGACATTTTGATGTAGTATCCTTAGAAATTTTGGGTGTAATTTTATCCTTTAATGTTAGTAATGATCTTAATCTTACTTATTTATAGCTTAGAAATAATAGTTTATTATATTAGCGGTGACCATTTCGAGCCTAGCTCTGACTAATACTCGCAACTTCGTCCGCGTATTTAAACCATGGGGAAAAATGGATATAGAGATTAGTTCAGTGGGTCTGCCAAAGGACTTACCAGACAAATTGACAGACCGAGAAAAAACTTTTGTATTCATAATTATACTAGATGATGCCCTCGACATCGCGTTGTTTAAGGTTTTTTGATTTCCGCGGGAACGTTTTAATTTTCCGGGATAAAAAAGTAGCCTATGTTGACCGGTATGGCCGGGATTAACAGACAGAGAACAAAACACTTTCGCATTTACGGTAAGTAACACATTATTATTATTATTTGCAGCCTGCAGTGTCCCAAATCCCAAGGTTGGGCATAGGCCTCCCTTTCCTCCTTCCATTTATCTCGGTCCATAGATTTTCGGGGCCAGTGCTCCATAAAGGCATCGAGTTCGTCGCGCCAGCGGCGCCTCGGCCTTCCTCGACGTCTTTTAGTGTTTTGTAGTATCCAGTGTGTTGCAGTCTTTGCCCACAAATCATTGGACATGCGCATCACATGTTATACATATTGATAACAAAATTTTGTAAATCCTTACGGAGAAACTTGTACCCTGTCTTCCAAGACCAAGGGCTTTTCAAGTCTGAAGGATAAAGGGTAAAGGAAACAAGGACTAAGTAAATAAGTTCAAAGTAACCAGTAGCTTTTGAAATTATTCACTGCAGTTCTGTGTAAAAAGTGATTTTAGAACCCCGAACTGCTGTAACAATCAGAACTATTCCAATATAGCTCAGCAATGATAGCCTGAACTTTGGTTTATTAGTTCTTGTATCAATCTATTGGTCCCTTTCTGCGCAAGCTTTTCAACTGGAATGTTCTTCTCTAACTCACGCTTTTTCCCAGAAGATAGTACTATGACTATGAAGTCGATGACTCAAATATTTCATGTCTGTACTTAATTGATATTTAATCATTACTTGAAAACCAATAGGTAGAACCGATCTAGTGAAAGCTAAGAGAGCAAAATGGCAGGACATAAAAAAATGATCAAACTCGGATGTGATAACCAATTCTACCTATTTTTCTTCCTTGTTTTTTGTTTAGTCTTGAGTTTTGTATAACCCTTGTATTGCCACTTTCTAAAAACGTAAATAATCGACTCTGAGTTTTCACTATCAACTATTACAAAATTAATTTAATAGCTTCAATAAAAAAAGTGAAGTACTTAGAACCGTTTTTTACCGCCCCACTTTGAACCATCTATTTGTTTGTTAATTATCGCTTCCTCCGGAAAAACCTTTTGTAAAGTTTTTCCATCGTTGCGATGATTTTTATTAAAATTAAAGTCTTTTAGAACTTCGCACGGCTGGAAATTGATCATAATATTATTTTCGAAACAAAAAATTGCAATTTAGTGTCGTTTTTAATTGGCAAAGTTAAAATTTTAACGAAACACCTATTATTATGTACTAACTGCGCAAAGGAAAAGTTGAAAATGATTTTTTAAAATTAATTAGTTATCTCAAATATAGCGCTGAAACGTAGACACTAACAAAAGGCTTGATCCAGAAATTAAAAGTCACTCAGAGAGCTATGGAGAGGGTTATGTTAGGAGTTTCTCATCAGGACAAGATTCGAAATGAATAGACCCGCATGAGAACCAGGGTCACTGACATGGCCCAAACTAGTAGCAAGCTGAAGTGACAGTAGGCAGGCCATGCCTGTCGACGGAGCGATGGCCGCTGGAGCCGGAAAGTTTAAGAGTGGAGACCGCGTACAAGGAAGCGTAGTAAAAGAAGAAGGGCGTCCACCAGCACGATTGACCGACGATATAGTGGCTGGATGAGGAAGACTGAGGACTTGGTGTAGTGGCGTTCTCTGGGAAAGGCCCATGTTCAGCAGTGGACGTCCGCAGGCTGAGATGATGACGATGAATTAGTTATCTCACATTTCCTCAAGTTTGAAGTAGCTTAATTTATTGCAATAGATCAAAATAAATTTTCAGGTCTAAAAATAACAGTTGATTATTTATTAACAAGGTAGATACAGCCCATACTAAGGGGAACAAAACTAATAAACATTCGTGTCTAGCGCGAAACAATCTTAAGGTCCTTTGCGTCATTGTAAAATATCATGTAAAATAAACCCGCACGTATTGACAATTTTTTACATAAACTGAATTATGTAAACGGTGTGTCATGAGTTCATGACGTATTAACGTTTGTAATTGTAATGAAACCTGCCAACGCTGTAAGAAAGTACGTGGCGCATGTAATTCCATGGATTATTCATAACGCGTGTATACACGTATGCTTTCTTTTAATTTCTTAAATGACTCAACGCTTTCTGGGCGTCGCGGTGGTGGCGGCTTAATTTAGTTAAGTAATTAGATTCTCTTTTAATATGCTGATGAAGGTATTTTGTATGTGCATACGTACACGGCTACACGCAGGTGTTTCGGTTTCGGCGTGATTTTTGCGACACGTTCAAGAGTTCCCGTATAGAATCTGAGTACAGATTCTATACGGAAAAATACAATATTCTGAGTACAGAATACAGAGTTTGTTCTGTATTCTGAGAGTATGTACTGGATTGTTTTTAATATTTTTAATCTTGCACTGAGTATAGTAGATATACCAACCTATCCATTATGAGTTATTCAACGTCAAAAAAATAATGTACATGCACTTTTCAGGACAATGATGGGATTCTTCTGACTTCCGAAGCAAAAACAACTATTTTAATCTCCAATATCTGGGTATTTGACGACTAGTGTAATAAATTATTTGTTATGATTATAAAAAGAGGACCTGTCACGTTTTCTGTTAGTCTCATGATTGACAACTATTTTTAATTATCTAATAAAGTATTTTACTATTGATGACGTCACAATTCGGTATTTTTTTAACAAATTCCTACGCTAAACGCGCGTTTTGATGTTTAAATAAAAAAGTGTACCTGATTTTAATAGTTGTCAAATACCCAATTTATTCTAACGAGACACAATCTGGTCTCTTAGGTGTGATTTAAAGATAATTGTATCGAGCTACCACTTTACCGGGAAAACTGAGGTATGAAAAATATTGTGTAAAGTCGGACAGAACTAGGTACATCCTTATTAGGTATACTTAAATAAATTAGTGTTATGTCAAAGTGCTAAAACATTTCGCATAAAAAATATTTTAAAAAGTTAATATGGCTGAAGAAGAAACATATACCTACTCCATCTTATATCAAAGCAAATTTACTCTCAACTTCTATTCTTAATTAAACTACGCGAAGCTCATACAAATGTGAAAATCTCGCTTTAGAATCGCGACCCCGTTTGAAATGAAACAAATGGTGTCATGAAAATTAAAATTAAACTTGCCGTGTAGGTACAAGGAACCGCAAATTACATTCTACAAAGAGTCGTGGGAGCTACAGTGTGCTCACGACAAGTGCGCCATTAGTCAAATCTTGTGACTGAGCAAAAACATTATTAGAAACCGCCGCAATGTTACAATAGTTGTTGTGCAACTAAATTTGATGTTGAATTGTTTATGAGGGTTTTAATGTACCGCAGTAACAGACATTTTGTTATTTGCGGTATATTAAAGCTCCTGCACAATTATGCTCTGGTTTTGTAGGATAGCGGTGTTGTTGCATATAGGCTACAGTATATTAAGATCGAGTAACGTTTCTTAAACGCTATTTTCTGTAACAAAATAGCGTGGTTTCTTAAAGCTTATTCCTTGACACTATACGATGCAAGTTGGTGTAATAAAATCTGTCCCTACAAAGAACCACAAATTACGTTCTACAAAGAGTCGTGGGAGCTACGGTGTGTTCACGACAAATATGCTATTTGTCAAATCTTGTGACGGAGCAAAAATATTATCAGGATCCCGCAGCAATCTCTTGTCTATTGCACTCGAAATTTTCCTCTAGTCTAACAGAGCAGCATCAATAACTCTCACAAATCTAGAAATAAACTGTCGAATGTGGTATTCAAACGCCATGAAAAATTAAACAGCACGTTTTTCGGTAAAATATCGTCTCTTGCAGTACTGTCCACATCCTAAATATCTGTTACATACTGGCAGTTCTGCAACCCTGGTTTTGCAATTATCATTTTTATGAGTAGCAGAAAAAATAATTACTTTTTCAATACACGAATTATTATCTTTAAATCTAACATAAATAAATATCAATAAATAGATTTTAAATTTCAAATGCTTTTGCTTTTGAATCGTTAAGTGAATCTACCACTGGTTCAGAATGTCATTCCTACCGAGAAGAACCAGCAAGAAACTCGGCGGTTGCTCTTTTGAAAAAAAAAATTTACAATTTAGTAATACATACATAGATACTTATGTAACCGCCGTCCTTAGCATTGCTACCCAATCTACCAATGAAATGCCTCCACAACATCGAATATTAAACGGAGTGTACGTGCTTTTATTTGCCCGTATTTGTTCCGCTTCGTCGTATACCCGAACCAGATCGGCAAATAAACAAACTCTCCCTTTGACCTCGACATTTGCGAAAGCCGTCTATTAATCTCGAAGATATTACCCGATATTGATATTCCATCGGATTTCCGCTTAGCTTCCTAATAAAAGATCGTAACATTCCCGCTTTGGGGATAACAATGACATTACTTCAGGGTTAAGTGGGTTTCACACGCAAGTTCGTCCATTTGCAACAAGTGGTCGAAGCGAAAAGTTCGTGAGACCAAATTTGGTCCCATGGACGTTAACGAAAATATATAAAAGAAAATTTGATCTGTATAAACACTCATAAATTCATATAAAAATAGTTTTTTTTTAATGTTGTCACTTAGTGGAAATCGCAATATAATATTATGCTAAACGTTAAATAGCTATTTATGCAACTGTATCGTAATGAGGGTCATTTTAATTCGAGTGCTGTTTTTTGATACGAGGCTTGCCGAGTATCAAAATAGGATAGTACGAGAATTAAAATGACTAATTACGTACAGTTGCATACAAGATTTTATCTACGACAAGGACGTCTTTATAATTTTTTACTTTGGTTGGGAAAGTGCCAGAACCCAGAGCCGCTAAGCTATAGGTATCCTATTTATGAAGATAACCATATCGATACAGCTACGACTCATAACGATACAGCTCCCATACAATGAACTGTATCGTTATGAGAAGCAAACACGAAAGAGGGTTCAATTCGATATAGTTGTCAAATTCGAAATTGGAACTTTTCGATGCTGGAGTAGATAAATAATATTATGCTATTGCTAGAAAGTGAAAACATTACAAAATTAAACTAAAGTTGTTTGAAAAGTCCTCGTGCAAGCGGCCCTAACATCTGACCAATTCACAATTTGTATATGTATTAAAATATAGTTATATGTAATAGCTCTGATACCCTCTCTCCTATGAGAGTGAAGGCCTGAGCCCAGCAGTGGGACGTTAATGTGCTGTAGTGGTGGTGGTATAGTTATAATATATTTTTCGTATCACTTGCTCAAAAAAGTGGCATTCTATGCCACAAAAAGCGAACATAACAATAGTCATTTTTAATCTGTTAAAAACAGGGAAAGAAAATTGTACTGAATTTCATTCATCCTCTAGGGGGAGAATGTGATTTAAATTTGGAATACTTACCGAAATTTATACTGAACTACATCTGTGTTTACACCATTGAGTTTGTATATAAAGCTTTGATTAGGTATATAGAGATATAAAGAGCATTATACATCTTTTTGAAAAAGGAATACGCATTTATTATGGAGTTATGATTATTAAATAAAATTACAAAACCGACGAGGCCGTATGAGCTTGATGCCTTTGCTTTTCCGACAAAAAAATATTATTCTAGGAATTTGCCGCGTTTTTGTTTTCTTCAAATACATAAACGTTAAGTTTATTTTAATTTATTTTAATAAATAAGTTAATGTTCTAAAAATACGTTACGATGTTAAATCAAAGCGACAGTGACAGTGAATTGTCGGATTCCATCAGTGCAAATGCTGCCGCAATTATAAATAATTTGCTTCCAACAAAATCCAAGGAAAATTATTCAAAAACTTATGAACTCTCTCTATCAATAATTGGACCAATGTTTCGAATGTTAACTTTTACTTTTGATTGCCATTATTTTTAATAAATGCTTATCTCATATTATTATTGTGTTAATTTTTTCGCAAATGGTACGAAAAGTAGAGTATTTTCCTCGGTGATAAAGCTGTCTTAGTCTTGGGTGAACTTAAATCCCTCGCTACACTCGCGATTTAAATCGTCACCCGCAACAGAAGACACTGCTTTATCCCCTTGGTTAATAATCTACTAATTATGATTGTCGCGTATGCGTTAATAATGAACACTCAAAGTTCTTATTTCAGAAACGCCAAAGAATGAATAACAATAACAATATTATTTTCCTCTGAGAAATCAAATTCGTAACCAAAAAACTCGTAGGAGGATCAAACCGACTGACCTGAACTCGAGCTTTCTACTCGAAAGCTCGCTGCGTGAAACTGAACTTTTTCGGTAGCCATCTCTGTTAACGCTCGTTTAATTATTTTTGTATTGATATTCCATCTAATATTGTTAAAACAATTATCAATATTAGAAAAATACAACTTTCTTCTTTTTTTTTCTTCGGGGGACGAAAAAATCCCTACGGACTTCTGCCTGACGACAGGGCATGTCCGACTTGCACGGACGGACATCTTTTCTTCCTTTTCTTTATCTTCTCTCCTCATCATGATAGCCCTGAGCATTTGGCTGTACCGACTCCACATGTCTTCACTTGACAGCATTCGCTTCACAAGGTTTTGGGCATTTGCATTGGCAATACAACAATTTGTCCAGTTATATTACAATAGTCAATTAAAGGCATACAGCAAGATAATAATATAAGTTTACAAGATATTGCTATAATAATATTTTTTTTAATCCACTTACACGTGAAAAGCATGATTTAAAACAAAGCAATATTTCCATCCACGGCATGCACTTCGGGTGAAGTAGGGTATGATACATAGTAAGTATTGCTCACGCATGTTTTAAATGTAAACAATTTTCACCTCGTTAAATTTAGCGTAATAGCCGAGTGGGTTTATTGTTTGCTTTGAATATATTGTACGCCTTTTAAATTAATCATCAGTGCTCTGGGTAAATAGAGTTAAAATTACAGTTACTTTTTATTATAATCGATTGCGTTTGCCGCAGTGTCTACAAATTTTATCAGTTTTCTGAATTCTCATCTTTCCGCACCCGAAGTTACATTTATATCAGAAGTTTAAAATCAATGCGGACGAAATCACAAAGTATGATGGAGTTGAAAATAAAAATCGCAGGCAATTTAGGTTTCTTCCTCATAATCCTTAATTCTCTTGATGCCAGATTAAGGGAAATCTAGTTTTTATAATGTACTAGCTGATGTCCGCGACTACGTCCGCGTGAATTGAGGTTTTTTGGTTCCCGCGGGAACTCTTTAATTTTCCGTGATAAAAAGTAGCCTATGTGCTATTCCAGACTATAATCTATATCTGTGCCAAATGATGCCACTATATGTGAGCCAGATCTGTTCAGCCGTTGGGGCGTGATTGAGTATACAAACATCCATACATCCATCCATCCATACATCCAAACATCCATCCAAACTTTCGCATTTATAATATTAGTAAGACTTAGTACCTTAGTAAATAGTCATTAATCAGTCAGACTACATTACTAAGCCAAATCATTATAAATCAGTGATTACAAATAGTTCAGTAAGTAGTTAAGTAATAATTTTTCGTTTTATTTTACTGTGACAAATTGAAGTCAGTTTTTCATTGATGTAGCTACCAACTACCATTTTTTTTCTTACTATTCAAAAAAGATTCCACTATGAGACGTTTTTCTTCGATGCAATCTGCCCCACCAAAATGAAAAAATAGGGCAAAGCTTATGCTGAAATTTTAACAATTGGATTCTGAACATTTACTTGAAGTGATTTTATGTGTTGTGGGGTTATTATCGTGATTTTTGCAAGCTACACGAACATAAAAACAACCAAACGCATTGATAATTCGAGTTGTCAAGTCAAACGAGCCCCAGTGGGCAAGGTGTACGCTCCAACAATGATAAGCCCAGATAAATACATCCATATATTTCGCGGGATGTTTTGTGTGCTTGCTTTTTGACGCCATTTTTGCTAACGAAGGACTATTGGGATACATTATTATCTCCTTTAGCTGATTAATGCGTCGCCATGATTTTATATTTGAATTATTGTACGAATTATGAATGGAGGATTGTGGTATGTGGCTTGCGTCGATGGTTGGGCAGAAATCTAAGCGATTTTCCATGTTACGGATTTAATAAATAAAATTAATATTTATTGCCTCTGCTATTAATAAGTTCATGAGGTAAATCAGAGCAAGAAAAATCTTTAAAGCTGAGTCCATATGCATGTACATGCTGGACGAGTAATTTACACTATAATTATTATACACATGAGACTTATTACAGTATAATAAGTCTATTAACTACGACGTTAAGCTGTATTACAGCTATACGTTGTATTTATCTAATTTTTCAATTCCTACAGTTCCTATTTAAAGATTTTTTATTTTGTTTTTAATGATTATCTATCGCTATTAAAGAATTAGCAAGTTACTCAACAATTTTATAGACCACAGAACTAGAATTTGAAAGATGTAGTGCAAATAGACCGTATAGTCTGTGTTAGGGCTGACAACATTTATAATATTGTTCTATGTTTGTTTTATTTCATAAGCCACGTTATCATAGAGAAGTACTTTATAATAGATAAAATAATTGATAATTAAAGATAATTATTCTACAGAAAAAACATTAAGATTAATATAATATTATTATGGTGATAGAATACCCAATTGGCTCTTAACCCTCGCGACCAGTCGCGTGGGGTCTTTACAAGCCTAGCTCATACTAGATTTATTTATTTTCATGTAGGACCACTTGTGTCACTTATGATACGTTAAGACTACCACCGGTTCGGAAAACCGTTTCTACTGAGAAGAGTCGGCAAGAAACTCAGCAGTTGCTCTTTTCTTAAAAACGAAAAAGGTTACAATATGTAAACAATACAACACATACTCGTACATCAAATATTACACTGTATCATACAAAAATGCAAAGTATTAGTTTTTAAATGTGATGCTGTTTATATTACTTTTAATTGTGAAACTGATACCTTTATTTAGGTAGCTCCCTTAAAAGGATTATACTTAAAACTTGCACTGGCAACATTCAGTTTGCGTGATATCTTAATTTAGCGGGAATTAGATGCAACAAACGAAATCCCATGTGCAACTACGTACAAGTAAGTAGGTATGTCGCACCCCACGCTGGCAGCTTGCGATAAGACTGCTCCCGAATTGATGTTTGAACTGCCATTAATTCCCCCACCCCGACAGATGTCGCTTTAGTCTATTATTTTGACACATACAACTGTTATTTTTGTCACAAGACTGATTTTTAGAGCATTTAGCCAATTAATTATGAACTCATTTTCACTAATCGCTGCTGTAATTACTTAATTTATTGAAATTGCATTCATACTATCCATACTAATATTATAAATGCGAAAGTATGTCTGTCTGTTTGTCTGCGACGCTTTCACGGCCCTTCTGTTTAACCGATTTAGATGAAATTTGGTACGGGTGTAAGTTGTAACCCGGGTTACAACTTACCCGGGTAACTTACCGGGTTACTTGCCGGGGAGGCTACGTTTTATCCCGTAAAATTAAAGAGTTCCCGGATGAATCTAAAAACCTTATTCCACGCGGACGAAGTCACGAGTTTCAGTATATAAACCTTTTTTTAAATTTATTATATGTAGCATCTAAGGTTTATTATATTATGAAGAGACGTTATCTTAAATCATTTTTAAGTTAACCCTGTATACCAAGTGCCTCTGTTCTGATTAAAACGTAAACATAAAGAACTTTGCGAAAAAGATTCATTCATTTTTAGCTACCGTGTCTATAATTTAAAATATTCCCCTCTATGTTGTACTTTCCTTACACCAGTATTTATACTGACACAGGAATTTTAATGTCCAACATTTTAGGTCGTTTTACGTCGCCTTTTAATTGGACACCGGGCTGACGGATCGCAATGTATCCGGTTCTCGTAATTCATCACAACGTATGATGCAGTGGGTGTGTAGTCGATACAAATTGGTTTGACTGGCCGACTTCATTAACTATTCTGATTTGTTGGGTCTCATGTTGGTGTGTCAGTCTGTGGTTTTTATGGTGGCGCATATTTTTTTTTTTTGGAAGATATTTTTTTAAATGTTGTAACTTAGTTTTGGTTACTAATTGATTGTAACGCAAAATAGGGACGCATTTTTCGGTAAGTAAATATTTTTATTTTTATATGATACTAGCGAATGCCCCGTGAATTTAGGTTTTTCGGTTCCCGCAGGAACTCTTTACTTTCTGGGATAAAAAGTAGTCTTTGTGTCGTTCCAGACTATAATCTATCTCTCTCCCAAATTTCATCCAGACCCGTTCAGCCGTTGGGGCGTGATTGAGTCAAACATCCATCCATCAAAACTTTCGCATTCATAAATTAATATTAGTATAGGTACCAAGATATAGATAAGTAGGTTATTATATTTATATAGGAAATTTATGGAATGAAGTAAAAATGTTTTGTGTTTGATTAATTATGAAATCCGTTTGTCAATTAATAAAATATGTTCTTAATAATTAATACGTTTTGCCCTTAGGTATATACTTAGCTAAGTTTTAACATAGAGTTTTGAGTGAATATCATTTGAAGTGATTCGGTAATCTGCTGATACCACTTACTTCTTACTTACTTCTTACTCTATCTTACTTTCTCTGAAATCAAATAGTTATCTAGGTACTTCACAAACCCCGATACTGTGCTAAAATCTCAGATTCCTTTTTAAAACTGATGTTGAAACTTGAAGTATAAACAAAAATAAACAGAACTGCATTCCAAGAGCTAAATAAACACTCCACGTCATAATATATGACAGTTAACACTAACATTAACACACGAGACTCACGGGAGTTTGAATAATACCCGTCAATTTAGCACGTTTTACGTTGCTTTTTAATTGGACACCCTACGACAGATTGATACCTACCCCAACTCGTAGACTGGGCGCACATTTGAAGCTATTACCTGAAACATCGCTTCTTTAAAGCGGAAGCTTAAATTTCTGAATTTAAACGGCTTATCCACACCCGTAAACTGGAGAGCACCTGAATAGCAGCGTTTTTCTTTGATAAAAGCACTAACCAGTCTCAAACTTACCTTTATCTATTTTTTTAAATAAATAAATAATAATTTATTCATGAGAATGTAGGTGATATAAAGTTGACATGGTTACAGTTTGAGAGCCTTATACATTCTACCAATTAATGGTGTATGAATATTTGGTATAAATCATCAAAGTTAAAAAGAGAAAGTTAGTAAATTAAATTAATAAAAGGTCATATAAAAATACAATTAAAACCCGAAAGAAAATAATATAAAATAATCAATGATATATGATAATAGTACTTAATTACAATTACAAATGTCAAATTCAATACATTTTGCACAATATTTACAGTGCTGAAATAAATAAAGGCTTGAGCAAGGTGGTAAAGATCGATTAATAATTAAATACAGAAACAAGCTGATGCTCGCGACTTCGTCCGCGTGGATCGAGGTTTTTTGGTTCCCGCGTGAAATCTTTAATTTTCCGGGATAAAAAGTAGCCTAGTTATTCTAGACTATAATCTAACTCTGTGCCAAATTTCATGCAAATCCGTTCAGCCGTTCAGAAGTGATTGAGTAACAAACATCCATCCATACATCCATCCATCCAAACTTTCGCATTTATAATATTAGTATAGAACTATAGAGTATATATTAAACAAAGTATTATTGTACTTAATATACAGAAATGGTCTAAATATTACAATTTTGGACATTATTAAAATAGCACTGGATTCAAACTGTTAATTTATTATTAAGAGACTAGCTGATGCCCGCAACTTTGACCGCGTGGTTTAAGTTTTTTAATACCGCGGGAACTCCTTAATTTTCCGGGACAAAAAGTAGCCTATGTCACCCTCCAGGTCGTCAACTATATTCATGCAAAACTCACGTCGATCCGTTGCTCTTTGTGGCGTGATTGAAGGATAAACTCTCTATTTAACGTCCTTGGGGTTACAATTTTCAAAAACTGTGAAACACGTATTTCTTTATTTTAAACCAGAAGCCCAAATATTAACTTTCATGGCCATAACTTGAAAAATGAAGGAATTTCATACAAACTTTCAACCCCTATTTCACCCCCTTATGGGGGGAATTTTGAAAAATCCTTTCTTAGTGAGCGCCTACGTCATAAAAGAAACCTACGAGTACTGTCAAAATTTCAAGTATCTAACCCCAGCGGTTTTGGCTGTGCGTTGATAAGAACGATTTTATATATTTATATATATATATATATATATATATATATATATATATATATATATATATATATATAAATATATATAACTCGTCGCTATGTATTAGGCTGGGAACACATTGTGGTTTATTCTGCTTAACATATATACATATATATATATATATATATATATATATATATATATATATATATATGTATATATGTTAAGCAGAATAAACCACAATGTGTTCCCAGCCTAATACATAGCGACGAGTTCGGTGTTATCGAATAAGTGAGTAGTCGATACAAATTGGTTTAACTCCGGTTATGTTCATTAACTATTGTGATTTGTAGCATCTCATGTTGTGACAGATGACGGTTTTTATGATTTACAAGCCGTGGAGCGGATATTTGAAGAACGCTGTAGATAAAATGTCGAGCTAAGAGATTTATTTTGACTTAGAGGCGGAACAAAAAGAAAATAATCTTTTCATCCCACCATCTCGGAAAGAGTATTTTTAATCTTCGATATCTGAATGCAAAAGCCGTTATTATCCTCTTGAGGATAAAGTAAATTGAATTTAGAACATTGTGTGCACGTTATTAAATATCACTCGTCTATGAAGTTTGTGAATTCAAATATCATTAAAACCTATTTACTTCTACCTCTATGGTGCCGAATTTCCATACAACCTTTTTTAATTTGTTAAAACTCACACTCGTAACCTTCTTGGTATACTTTTTTAATTTGCTTTGCGCGCACCATTTTCTTTCAGGTCATGTCATTTCCTCGCTGAGGTGGGATGAAAAGTTACGTGTTGCACTCGAGTGAAAAGATTTTTCACCTCGTGCTCTTTTGATGCCCTCGCTGACGCTCAGGATTCTAATTTTTGAACCACTCGCTGCGCTAGTGATTCAATTTTAGAATCCTTCGCTTGCTCGGTCATCAAAATTGAGCACGCGGTTAAAAAAAAAACTTTTCACTCTTGTATAACAAATAACTATTTACCTATCTGGTATACTCATACTACACGGTACGATGCCGTGCAGAAACAGAATAGGTAACTGCCATGCTCCTAGCAGGTTAGCCTACTACATTATTAGACTGCATCATCACTTACCATCAGGTGGCATTGCAGTCAAGGGCTAACTTGTAGTGGATAAAAAATAATTACAATAAAATCTCGTAAAATTGCTCTAACTTCACTGCTATTTAAACTATAAAGTTGAATTTCCATCCCGAGAGCTATAAAAATATTACCGCACAGCTGTTATTAGCCTACAAAGAAACGCGCTTATATTCATTTTCGCACTTGTGCGGAAATTAATGACCGCCATACAAAACTTTGAATGAATTCGACCTGAGCAAAACCGGGGCGGGTCAACGAGTAAAAGAACAAGTAGGAGTATTTTGCACACCATAAAGAAAAATGAATGAATATAAAAGTAAATTTTCAATAGTTCATTAAGTCATTTCATCATGACTCCTATTAAGCGCTTATTGTTCACGAGAAATATGTTTTTTTTCTGCGATCTCTTTGCTCCGAGTCTGTGAACATTTTAAAGACAATTCAGTTCTTTACAGTAAGGTTGATAGGTATCTAATTTCAAGCCTATAAGCAAATCCGGCCCGGTTTTGCTCGCATCCAAGTATTTTGCTAGTGGGTGTCAGCCAGCCAACCCGCATTGATGGAGCAGTGTGGTGGGTCTTATTCCCTCTCTCCTATGAGAGTGGAGGCCTGTGCCCAGCCTTGGGACGTTAATGGGCTGTAATGTGGTGGTGGTGGTGGTGGTTGTGGGTGTCTAAATTATGAAGAAAACCTACTTACACGCTAGTATAGTGTTTTGAGCTAAGCATTGATATGTCAGTTAAGATTTCCGTTAAACAAGTATAAATTACAAATAAAAAAAACCCCGACTAGAAAAAAGCTGATGACCTTCAGACGGATGAACAGATTTTCGTGAAACACTCGGGATAAAATTATCTATGACACAAAAAATACTAAACGAAAATCGGTTCATCCGTTTGGGAGCTACGATACCACAGACAGATACACAGATACACAGATACACAGATACACAGATACACAGATACACAGATACACAGACAGACACGTTAAACTTATAACACCCCTTTCTTTTTGCGTCGGGGGTTAAAAAGACGTGTGGCACTCGGAGATTGCCGCGGTAAAGCTATTGCATAGCATTTTCTATCAACTTGCTATGACTACTTGTGTGTGTGTGACTTCAAGTATGTTTTCAATAGTAGGTTATTTGATTCCCCTTGGACACCCGGACTATTGAAAACATAATTCTTTAAAATTATTTCGCCTTTATATTTTCAACAACTTGAAGTCAACAACACAAGTAGTCATAGTAACCAAAGTGTTAGGTTTTTTTTCGTTACGGAATTTCTGGATTCGGTCTCCACGCTCAAGGTCCGCGATAGAAGCTATGCAATAGCTTAAAAGAAATCGAGCGTTTCCCGTGACTTCATTCGTGAGGGTTCAGGTCTAAGCGTCGACTGAAATCTGAAATCTGAAATTCAATCCCACTAAGCCTAGCTCAAGCTGCTAAAGCTGCTTATGAGCAAAGATTTGTCGTAGATAAAGAGACCAGGGGGCATACTGAGCTATTATTATTGACTTTCGTGTTTTAGAATTATAATCCTTATTTTAGGAACGTCAAGATAAGTACGTGATATCAAACTGTCATTTTGATTAATGTTTATTGTAGTGCTTCAAACTTTGGCAGTATGGCCCCGGTTTCTTTAAAGGAAAACGTCGTTATTAGTAAGAAATAAACTAACATGGCACGGTAAGCTTCAACTGGCATGTTGGACGTCAACCGTAATTTCCGTTTCGGTAAATGATTGCTATAAAACTAATGGGCATTTAAACTGAGTAATAATTATTGAATAGCGTATTTACACCATAGCCAATATTTATTACTAACATTTTAAAAATTTTGTTATTTTCACTAAAAGTTTGCTCTTTATTGCAAACGTATCTGGTATTAAGTGAGGATTTAGGTGTAATGGTATGGTAGCGGACTAAAGTTCTCTTAGGATCTGTTTATTGGGAGTGATAAAATGACAAGCTTTAAATAAAGTCTTATAATTAACTAGCGAATGCCCGCGACTTCGTCCGCGTGGTTTGAGGTTTTTCGGTTCCCGCGGGAACTCCTTAATTTTCCGGGATAAAAAGTAGCCTACGTCCTTCCCCGGGATACAACCTATCCCTGTACCAAATTTTATCAAAATCAGTTGAACAGATACATTTGTTTGATTCCCGCGGGAACTCTTCAATTTTCCGGGATAAAAAGTAGCCTATGTGCTATTCCAGACTATAATCTATCCCTATGCCAAATTTCAGCCAGATCCGTTCAGATGTTGGGGCGTGATTGAGTAACAAACATCCATACATCCATACATCCATCCAGACATCCATCCAAACTTTCGCATTTATAATATTTATATTATATTAAATATTATTATTTGATTTGATTATTAAGTAACAGTTTGCACAAAGAAAATGTTTAAGATTTCCGTCGTCCACTCGAAATACGAGTATTATGCTTGTTGGCCTAGGCAATAATCATAATTTCCGTTTAATAATGGGTGGCCAATAAAACCATTGGCCGCTACTTACTGTGAACTAAGTATTAAATGGCTTAAGCATAGCAAGTATTTATTGGGTCATTTCCTAGCTGGATATCAACCACTTGTTGGGGGTGATGTAATGACGAAGCCAGACCGTAAAGAAAGTCTTATCGGAGAAGGCAATCAATAAACTTGTGTGCTTAAAATATTGTTAGTGACTCATTTAATTATTAAATACTCTTTTAAGTTATAATTGCTGGTTTTTAGATAATTTTTTGCTTGAAAGGCAACTTTGTATATAAAGTGAGGTAGCCAATCTAAAAATAATATCTTTACCTACATAAGTCCTTCCGAACGAATTTCGGCCACGGCGGCCAATCTCCAGAGTAATAAATTATATATAGTGCACAAGTGTGTGCGCAAACACAGGTGCACTCTTTGTTTCTTTCCTCTCATAGCCCAATGGGACGGAAACTCTGACACGACCGGAGAGAGATCAGGCGCAAGACCGACGTCTTAACGTGCTCTCCGATTCGTTCCCATTCTCCAATATAAAAATAATATCTATACTTAAGTAAGAAGAGTGTGACTCATGGTTTTTTCTTTTGATCTATTGTACTTAGCAGATGCCTGATTCTGCTAAGATGACTTTGAAATACAATGATAATACCATATTCGGAGTCTGTGCAGGGAAAGTTCCCCTCGTTCCATTATAATTGCAGAAAAACTACATTTTCTTTAAAAATTTCGCTGAAATACTAAAATTTTAAATAGCTTGTTATTACTATTTTTGTAGTAAAATGGTGTTACTGTTATTTTTTCATATTTTGAGGTATGGTTTTAAATTGAATATTGGGTTTTCTATCAAGAAATCTTTAAAAGGTTCCGACGGAGTAGACTACATTTATGCTCTTAAAAAAAATTATTGTAAATTATAAAAGAGCGTATATTTGACTCGCTCCAGCAATACTTGGGACTGCGGTTACTTCTGTTATTTTTATCATGCCCGTCAAATTATTCCATCTCATTTATCGCGACGGGTTGTTGTCGCGTATGCATTGCAGTGGCGGACGGGTCCTTTATCTCTAATAAGATCCCGATTCCACGTCGCGGCCTCCCTAACGTAATAAACCACTGGTACAGTGTGGTATGTTTTCATTCCTCGGAGCGTCCCGAATAATTCATAAGAAAGACGGACTCGAACTCGAACGGGCGAGCTAGTCTAGTTGCATTGTGGTGTATTTTGCACTGCAATCTTGTTTAATGTTCAAGCCAGCAAAGTCGTTAGTCTGTTCAGTAAGTTCGGTATAGTCTGGGCAGTTGTCCTACATGAAAAAAAAAACATTGAATTTAATTTGTTTTAACAATCATTTCTGACTGAACTGAACCCGTACTTTGATTGACGCATAATCTGAAAATCAATCTCAATAAAATACTCATACAAATTAAATAGAAACATTCAATTTGATAAGTGCTTTACTTAAAAACTTACTTTAATAGTTTCTCAATAGAGATGAGCAGAGTAGTAGCAGTAGCAAACTTTGTTGAAGTAATAATCAGAGAAAAGAAGCAGGAAGAAAAACGTAGATAGAAAGGTAGTAAAAAACCGCAAGTGTAGCAGTAGCAAACTTTGTTGAAGTAATAATCAGAGAAAAGAAGCAGGAAGAAAAACGTAGATAGAAAGGTAGTAAAAAAACCGCAAGTGTTGTAGGCTGAAAGGCAGGTACGCGGTAAATAGGCAGACAGTAAAGAGTTTAGTCGGTATGAGTCCGGCACTATCCATGAGTATTTCCCCTGCTGTATAAATCCAAAAAAAAAGAGATGAGCTATTTTTTCAACTTCTTTAACCTCAGATCACGTAATCTCGTAGCTGCCATTTGACTAATAATGAGACGATTGGAAGTCAATAAATATTTGAATATCTTCAAAAAAATAAGCATCATCATTGGTCACGTGGCAGATAAGATGACGTGATCATACGTTAAAGTAGTTTAAAAATTAGCTCATCTCTTTTGGAACAGACTTTGGTTTTTTGTGCCTACAGCTGCACAACGAAGTGTCGTGCGTCAATGGAAACACCCTCAATTGCGTATAGGAAATACGTCGAATTTGTACAGCAAATACAAATGGTTGAGGGTAGATCGGGGGTAGATAATTACATTTTTTGATCTTCGGGGATGACGTCACGCGGAGTGTCAGGTCTTTGTGCTAGTGTTTTGATAGTGTCAAAGATATTGGACGTGGATAAATAATTTATTGATTTGTAGTGGACAGTGCATTTATCTTAGGGTGAAAACACAGTACAAAACTTTTTTACGCCACTATAAGTTAGCCCTTGACTGCAATCTCACCTGATGGCAGGTGAGTGATGATGCAGTCTAAGATGGTAGCGGGCTAACCTGTTAGAGGTACGGCAGTTATACCAAACCCATATTCCTAATGGTTTTTTCACAGAATCGTACCGGAATGCTCAATCGCTTGGCGGTACGTTTTTGCCGGTAGGGTGGTAACTACTAACTAGCCATGCCCGCAGCCTCCCACCAGACCAGATAAAATTCAGAAATTATAAATTTTCCGAATTGAACAGGAATCGAACCCGGGGACTCCCACTGTAAGACACAGTGCTCACCACTGCGCCAGGAAAACACGTTTCATCGCGAAGCGGTAGTATGTGCAACTCCATTTAAAAAAGTGTCTGCCAGACATTTTGCCCGTAGTGCGTTTTCGGTCAAACTGACTGTTTCAAATAACAGAATAAATTATCATAATCTACATCTTCCACCCATTGCCGACTGACTACTGCTCTCGAATCTCCTCTAAGAATGAGAAGCGTAAGGCCATTGTACATCACGTTGGCCAAGTGCGGATTGGCAGACTTCACACACCTTTTTATATATTTAACTCGATGATGCCCGTGAATTTGTCCGCGTGGATTTTTGACTCCGCGGGAACGATTTCATCAAAGTTGGTTGAACAGATGAGCGTAGCAGACAGACAGATAAACAGACACTTTCGCATTAATAATATTAGTATGGATATGGACTTTTACTGATTTTAAAGTAAAACATGATAATATTTAACTGCTTGAAAAATACAAATCTCACAATAGTTTTCTATTTCCCGAGGACAGGATTAGGGGTCAAATTTTTATGAGGATGAACGTCTTTCACCGCTAATTTAATACCGAAACTGTAGTGTTTGACTGTTTCGTTGATACACTCGTAAGCATGTTCGACTGCGGCTGACGAGGTACCGGCCTCGGGTCCCGGGTTGGTCCTTAACTAGTATTGGGTTTTTGGGACAAGAAATTCCCAGTACCTACTAGCCCGGAGTTAGAAAGTTGGCGGAGTTTCACCCCCGTGACTCGAAGAGCACCTTAAGCTGTCAGTCCTGCACCTGCTCTCTCTCCAGTCGTGTCGGATTTTCCGTCCCATCGGGCTATGAGATTAAAGGAACAGAGAGTTGACCTGTGTATTTTCACACTACTTATGCACCCACGCAGATGGCAAATCTCTCTGAAGATAGGCCGCCGTGGCCGAAATTCGGTCGGGAGGAAATTATTATTAAGTACATAATATTATCAAACTTTACTGACAACGCATTGTCAAAGAAAACTAAAGGACTTGACATTTAATTAAAAATAAACCTTGACAACGTTTGCACTGAGTTCTAATTCAATTAGCATCTTAAAAATAGATTCTTAATTGGTAAAAAACTAAACTTACCTAACAATTTCATAACTTCTGCCTGGCTGATAAGCACGTTGAGATGGCCTGTTGCCAGGGGCAACGCGAGCCAGACCGCCCAAGCGATAACGAACCTTTTCGACGCCATTGTACACTGTTCGATTATTTCAGTTTCACTTTTGAATACATTTTCACACCGTCCACTCTGCCACCGACTACGTAGTATCCATTTTTTTTTCAGTCCAATGTCGAAAATTTTTATCCGCTGCCGTCTGAATCTAATAATTAA
This sequence comes from Erebia epiphron, assembly GCA_963932025.1. Lineage (NCBI taxonomy): Eukaryota > Metazoa > Arthropoda > Insecta > Lepidoptera > Nymphalidae > Erebia > Erebia epiphron. Next base: position 5,282,579 of record OZ009954.1, read on the forward strand.
AAAAAAAAAGTTCTTTTTACTCAATGAAAGTGTAGCGATTAAAAAAAAACAAACATTTTATTCAAATAAAGTAATACAAAAATTTAAAAAATTAATTTAATAAAATCACAAAACAAAATATCAATCCGAAAAAAAAACACGATAATTTAATTTAATTTAAAAAACAATATCGAAACTAACAAAACCTCCGAACGCGGTTTTCGAATTCTGACGCGTTCGAATTTCGAACGTGCAGCGCGCGCTCGGCGTCCGATCGCACCGCACTGCCGTCGCCGTTCAGAAACAGAGCCAACAAGTTAGTTGCTGACATGCGCACTTAACCCCAGCCCTCTTCTATCAACTATGAATTATTATAACTACGGCGTTCATGAAAATTTCATATTTTTACGACTTGAAGTTCAGTTAAATACGGGCTAAAAAAAATAAAAAATAACTTGGTATGTTCTAACACTTCTAACACTAAAATGGCCCATTACACATAATGCCCAAATTATGATTATTGGCTGACCAATACTTCATACTTATTATTATAAATGCGAAAATTTGTTGGTTTGTCCTTCAAACACGCCGCACAGGGCAACGGATCGACGTGTTTTTCGCATGGGTAGGCATTAGTTAAGGACCTGCAGAGTGACATAGGCTACTTTTTATCTCGGAAAATTAAAGAGATCCCCTGAGAATAAAAAAATACTTATTCCACGCAGACGAAGTCGCTGGCATCAGCTAGCAGGATCTAAAGCTTGTCAGCTCAAAAAAGATACCAAACTAGATACAATTAAAAATAAATTATTAAATGAATTTCGAATATTTGCCATTTAAAACAACTGAACAATAAATAAAGTTAGTGTTCGAAATTCGAACATTTCACAAGCACTGACGCTCAAAACTCTAGCGTCACAGCTTCATTATTCAAAAGACATTCCTTTTTCAAAAAATAAGCATACGAAAAGTTTGCGAGGACGCGCCGTGCATACTGCACGCCCGCGTGCGTTTCTACAATTTTCCGTGAGAGCGCGCTTTCGAGCGTGGGTGCATCCGTTGCGAATACATAATACAAATATGCTAGTAATTATGTTTATGAAACTTAAATTCAATACGAAAATGTACGTTTCAAACTGCAAACAGAAACACTGGTGAATATCAGGTAAACAACTAATAAGACAGCATTTATAGTTGAGTTGTTTTGTATGAGAAACGTTTTTAAAATGTTACCTGTTTAGTATTTGCAGTCTTCCAGAGAACACTTCATATTTCTGTTAGTTTGTCAGAGGGTTATATCGTTTCCATTTGAAATTGTAATTCGGTGTCTACAATTAAATTTTAATAAGGTTTTAGTAAGAAAGAATATTTGCAACCTCATGAGTTAAAACTTTATAACGGTAATCTAGTACATTTTTTTGTACGCATAAATCTGCATATATTCCATACACACACAAGCAAGCAATACTACAACCCTCGGTGGGTCTTGGCCTACCCCACAGTCATCTTTCATTCCACCCATTCGACTCAAGTCGTTACCAAAGAAGGTAACGGTTTTTAGCCTGACTTTTGCTCTTTTCTATTGAAACATCTAGCTCTACATAATTTTTACGACCCTAACACTACCAATAGGTACTGTGACCCTACGTATAGAACACTTCACCTTCGCAACACTTTGAACTATGTCAGTTAATTCAGTGAAGACTAAACGTGAAGAACAAACGTATGACGACCTCTCTGGTGCAGTGTTGAGCGCTGTTGACTTAACGTGGGAGGTCTCGGGTTCGATTCCCGGCCAGGTTAATTTGGGAATTTATAATTTCTGAATTTTCTCTGGTCTGGTCTGGTGGGAGGCTTCAGCCGTGGCTTGTTACCACCCTACCAGCAAAGACTTACCGCCAAGCCTACTATAATATTACTATAATATTACTATTGTAACAGCTCTTTTGTGGTACCTACAATCAGCAAATAAATAAATGACTAATGATTATGAAGCCATTTAGCGTTCCGGTACGATGCCGTGTAGAAACTGACTAAGGGTATGGGCTTAATATAACTTTCATACACCTTACAGGTAAGGCTGTTACCATCTTAGATTGCATCATCACTAACCATCAGGTGAGATCGCATAATAGTGAAATAAAAAAAATGTGTATAGCTGCGTATTTCAACGTAACGACTAAAGATCATCAAATGAAAAAAATGCGACTATAAAGAAGAAAAATAAAAATGACAGGAAATAGGAAAATACATTCTTGTTTATGAAACACATCCATCCATCAGTGTCGTTGCTCCTTGCTTAATTACTTATACATTCACCGCAGCTGTAAGGTAACTTGGTTTATTTGATGAACTCTCTGACACAGTGAACCGCTGTGATCTTATAAGTGGGAGGTAGTATCGGTTCGATTCCTTGTAGGTGTAATTGTCTCTGTCTGGTGTGAGGCCAGTTTTGTTTTATTCCACTACAAGTTAGCCCTTGACTGCAATCTCTCACCTGGTGGTAAGTGATTATGCAGTCTTAGATGGTGGCGGGCTTACCTGTTAGGGGTATTACAGTTAAATAAGCTATTCCTAATAAGCCCATATACTCTTAATCGGTTTCTAAACGGTATCGTACCTATGTAGAAACCGATTAGGGGTAGGTTAGGTTAGGCAGTATTGGTTTCTTGTAGAACTCTCTATACCACTGCTGATTCCCTGTCTGTTATTTTTCTTTTTTCCTATGTTCTTTATAAGTTCTTGATTTATAAAAAAACAACTACGAAGGTTTTTTTAGGCGCCACGCATTAATAATTTTACTTTTAACTTTTACTAGATGCCCGCGCCTTCGTACACGTAGAATAAGTTTTTTTTTAATTCCCGCGGACACTCCTTATAATTTTCCTGGATATACATTTAGCTTATGTGTTATTCCAGACAATAGTCTATCTCTGTGCCAAATTTCAACTAGATTCGTTCAGCTATTCTAGCGTGATTGAGTAACAAACTCCATCCATACAACGAAAGTTTGTATTTATTTATTTTATTTCATTTATAATAATATTACTAGCTGATGCCCGCGACTTCGTATGCGTGGATTGAGGTTTTTTAGTTCCCGCGGGAACTCTTTCATTTTCCGGGATAGTAAATATGTGCTCTTCCAGACTATAATCTATCTCTGTGCCAAATTTCAGCCAGATCCGTTAAGCTGTTGGGGCGTGATTGAGTAACAAACATCCATCCATAAATCCATACATACATCCATCCATACATCTATCCATACATCCATCCATGCATCCATCCATCCAAACTTTCGCATTTATAATATTTATATATTTATTTATACTCGTATTTGATAGATTAGTAAGTTTAGTACGATTAACTTACTATACTGAGTTTATTGATACGAGTAACTATAGTAGGAAAGGTGAACTTCAGTTTATTAAGCCAGCTCATTCATCAGTGCCGGGGTTATGCGATTACTTATACATTCGAAGCCAGCGGTAAACGTTCCAGGAAAACTTGGTTGATGCATGAGGTACCTAAAACAAAACAATTTTGTTTTCCTGAGGATAGGAAAGGATAGCTATGTGATTTATTTTTATACATAAATATACTTGTTGATTCTATATTGCAGCTTGCAATTTAAAAAAAAAAAACCAAAATAAGCAGTAAGTATTAAAAAACTGCTGTTAGGAGGCTGGGGTCTTAACCACTATGGCTATCACCGCTTCGTCTTATATATCAGCAGTGATAATTATTTTTTAGCTAGATGATGCCCGCGACTTCGCCCGCGTGTATAATTATTTTTGATTCCCGCGGGAACTCTTCAATTTCCCGGGATAAAAAGTAGCCTAAGTCGGGGATTAGTATGGATAATAATAAAAATTGAAAAGGAAACAGTGACTGATTGACTGATCTATTAAAGCACAACTCAAACCACCGGACGAATGACGGATCGGGCTGAAAGCAAGGCTGGTATAGGTATAAGTATTTTCACGTAAGCATACGCTAAGAAAAGTACATTCAATTCCTAAAGGGGTAAAGGGGGTTTGAAAATTGTATTCAATCTTACTCAATATGAGCCCGGAAAAAGCATATATATATTTATAGCAACATAAATGTCATCATACACAAATCTCGATCCGAAATATAATATTTACTCTCCCGTCCCATAAAATAGAAGATAATTTTATTATCAATGCGCGAATGGCTCTAATGCAAAACGGAACAGCCGTTCCCTTGAGACAAACTCAATTAATTCCCTTTAGACGCCATCGAGGAAAGCCTTTCAGTTTTTAACACACTTTTCCTGCAGTTCAAGGGGGTCCCGACGTACCACTGAGTGAAAAGAATAATGTTATTTCTAGAAATATTCAGGATATTCTTTTTTAGTTGGCTTTTAAAATATTTAGTTTGAATAAAAAATCACAAAGAAGATCTTTAAGGTTGGGCAGGATATAAGGAATTTGACAAGAATTACCATGCTTAAGTGACATGATAATAGTATTATGTTTTGATATTTGGCCCAATATTTAAATTTAATCGTAATATTTTACAAATATTGAAAAAAAATATTTTTTTCTCATACCTACTCTACCTCAACCATTCTACTAAACTATCAGCCATCCTACTATTATTCATATTCATATTCATATTCATTTATTTGCATTATAAACCCTGTTGGGGCACAGCAAGTACATAAATAAAGTTACAATAATTAAAATTAAAATTAAAATACGTTACATTAACTTTAACTTCTAACTATCTTAATTATTACATTTATATTCAAATTAAAATTATTGATAAAACATCAGATTTCATTAAATTAAATTAAATTTTGTCAAGTAAGTACCTACAATATTATGTCAAATTAAATTATAAAGTATTAAATAAATAAAATTATGAAATAAAATGATGTCAAGTGAAATAAACTATTAAATATTATGTCAACTAGGCTTTTTGCGCAGATTGTTCAATTGGCTAAAAATTCATCAACCTCATAGAATCCCTTCTGGGTTAACAGGGTCTGGAGTTCTTTCCTAAATTTATTATCTGATTCAGTATTTTTAATCCTATCGGGAATTTTGTTATATATCATCGCTGATGCGTAATGTGGGCTATTAGAGAATAGTTTCGTTCTGTGTTGAGATAAGGCCAGTTTAGATTTACGTCGAGTCGATTTATATGTTTTTTGTGTATAAAAGTTCAGATGTTTCCTCACGAATAAACCAACTTCTAGTATGTATAGGCTAGGTAAGGTCAAAATATTATATTTTATGAAATATGGTCGACAGCTGTCCCGGTTGCCGAGGTTAAAAATTACTCTAATACATTTTTTTTGCATGATAAATAGTTCTTCGGAATTGACGCTATTTCCCCACAATATCATGACTCCATATCTCAGCCAGGACTGTGCATATGCGTAGTATGCGATTAGGGCAGTTTTTAAATCGGTATTACGTTTCAGAACATTGAGCGCGTACAAGAATTTTGATAATTTTGCCTTGATATTGTTAATGTGTTCTTTCCAGTTCAGGTGCGAGTCAATAGTTAAGCCTAATAATTTAAAATTTGATACTTGTTCTATTTCACAATTGTTAATTTGTAATTTTAATTCTAAGGGTAATCTTTGATATTGGTGAAATTGTATTATTTTTGTTTTACCAAAGTTTATTTGTAGATTATGATCTGTAATCCAGCTATCTACTTTTTGTATAGTGTTTTTAAGTTTTTCGTTATAATTTTCATCCTTTTTAAAGTTCAGTAAAATCGAGATATCGTCCGCGAAAAGGATACATTGATCCTCTAAAGATTTTGGTAAATCGTTGATGTAGATTAAAAATAGGATACAGCCAGGAATGCTTCCTTGAGGAATTGATCCCTCGAGAAATCGGCCCTCGGAACGGTAATTTTGTGTTTCTCGTGTTTTATAGTCATGATGTTCTATTTGGACCCGCTGTTGCCTCGCGTGCAAGTATGATTTAAACCATTCAAAAGCCTGTCCACGAATTCCGCATCCATATAACTTAGTTAATAGTATTTTGTATGATACTTTATCATAGGCTTTGCTCAGGTCGAGTAAGATTCCTACAGCGTGGTATTTATTGTCCAAGTACTTATGTGCCTCCTGAATATATTTATATACCGCTAAAGTTGTTGATCGATTTTTCCTGAACCCGTATTGGTTATTGTTGAGTATGTGATTTTTCTCGAGAAATTCGCATACGCGGTTATACATGGCGCGTTCAAAGACTTTAGATATTGCCGGCAAGATAGCAATAGGTCGACAGTCGCCGGGGTTTGCTACATTACCCTTTTTGAATACCGGTTTTATCAAAGATACTTTTAGTTCATTAGGGAATTGTCCGTCAGTAAATGATTGGTTTATCAATGCTACTAAAGGCGGTGATAGCTCGTTAGCGCATGCTTTAATCAAGGTCGGTGGTATATCGTCAACGCCAAAGCTATTCCTATTTTTTAAGTAGCGAATAATACCTATTACTTCGCCCTCTGTAACCGGGCGCAAATACATCGAATTGACTGGCGGGGACTGCACCGGGCGTCCGTTCGGCTCCGTGAGCTGTGTTTGATTGACATCTAGTGGTGATCGGTATACGCTTGCAAAGTAATTATTGAAGCAGTTAGCTACTAAGCAGGGTGATTCTACAAGACAATCGTTAATCTTTAATTTTAGGTTAGTTCTTAATTTACGTTGATTTTTACCTGTTTTGTCCTTTATTATTAACCACATTGTTTTAGTTTTATCGTTGGATTTTTCCATTTGATATATGTAGTTTAATTTCCGGGCCCTCTTAACGCATTTTTTAAGATTTTCGCGTAGGATTTGTCGTGTTTTTTTAGAATAGAGCTTGTTATTTGACTTAACATTATTTTTAATAATCTTTTATGTTTACAAGAATTTCTAAGACCTCGAGTTAACCATGATTTATTTTTTATCGGCCGTAATTTAACTTTTTTTAGTGGGATTACTTCATTGAGTGTTTTCGTCAAGATTGCTAAAAATGCCTCGTATTTTTTATTTATGTCACGATGTATTAAAATGTCTTTCTAGTTTACATTTTTAAGTTTGGTTTTAAATTTCCTTATACTTTCCTTATTAAAATTTCTTTTGTATGTATACCATGATAGATTCAGGTTTTCAGTTTCTGATTGTTTTACCTTGTATTTAAAAGTTACACTGCTGTGGTCCGATATACTATAATTTTTTATTTCGGTTTGATAATCAGTGGTATTTATATTTGTAAAGATAAGGTCTATACAGGTTGAAGAATTTGGTGTGGCGCGTGTAGGGTCTGATATAATTTGCTTAAGGTTAAAAGAAAGCATAAGATCTTTTAATCTACAAAAATTATTCGACATTTTCAATGCATCTATGTTAAAGTCACCTCCAATTATTATTTGTTTATTTACTTTAAAGCTGATTTTACTGGATAATAATTCTAACTGTTTGAAAAATACCTCAATCTCACGGTCCGGTCTATAAATAGTTATTAAGACTAAGTTTAATTTTGGTATTTCTATTCCACTACACTCGATTATACACTCTTTTGATAGGTCGGCAATGTATGGTATTTCTTTAAAGTTTATTCCTTCTTTTAGTAAAATGGCCGCTCCTCCTCCGATGTGTTGCGTTTGGTAAAAAGCAGATGCAAAAATGTAGTTCTTTATTAGAATTAGTTCGGATTGGTTGTGCTTTATCCACGTTTCCGTAACGCATACTGAGTCAAAACTTTTCTCCTCCAGCAAGCTCTCCAAGATGTGCACTTTATTCTTTAAACTTTGTGCGTTTTGGAACATTAATGTGAAAGAATTATTAGGAGCGAAAGGAATCATTTGCCTGCAGTGCTCGTGAACTGTGTCCTTGACCTTGCGATGATTGTGATTTTCTTGCCGCCGACGTATGCGCGTTTGAAGGTAAGTTTTCGTTTGCTTTATTATCTATGTAACTTTCCGACTTCTGGGATTCTCTTAAAGTACCTTGTAATTTCCTTTTTTCTATTAGTGATTTTTTATCCAGGTATTCTGAAATAGCGAACCCCGTACCTTTAAAATAGCGTGCATGGTCCAACAAATAGCGTTTCATGCGTTTACTAATCAGTTCGATTGCAATCGGCCTCCTCGATCTTATTCTACCTATTCTTGCTACATCTTCTATATAGCCAGCTATATATTAACTTGACAATTCCTGTACATTTTTTTTAATAACCGTCTTTTAGGCATACATTGTCGTCATAAATAGTTACTAGATAGATCTTTTAAATCTGAAAACTCAACATCGATGGAAAACTCAGAGTTTTACAATTTATCTAAAAGTAGGGCACACCCTTACCACCATTCAATTCAACTAATATTGCAATCCAAATACATTATCTCATATTTCGCCAGGCCTGTGTAAATATTGGCGGTTCGAGTCGTAAATCTCTTGTTACCAGAGGTACTGCGGCCCGGATGGGATTACTTGGCCAAATAAACGGATTTCCGTACGCCTAGCGTGAAACGGTTATGGAGATTTTTGGTCATACTTATCTTAGTAGTTGAAGTATTATTTATATAACCTAGCATAAAACGGTTATGGAGATTTTTTGACCTATCTTAGATTAGTTAAAGTATTTTTCTAGATAATTGATAAATATCTGTCTTTGAAATGAAGGGGCGTAGGTTTTTTTTAAACTACCTCACATTGATGGTAAGTGGATGATGCAGTCTTAGACGGTAGCGGGCTAACCTACAGCGGGTACTGCGTTTTATTTAACGCTAAATCTCTTAGCGGAACGTCTTTGCCGATAGGATAATAGGATAGCCATGAATGACTAAAGCGGGAGGCTTTAGTCATTCATGGCTATGTATAAGACTAGACTGGATACAATTTAGAAATTTCTAGTTTTTAGTCGATTTGCTTGACTGCAGGCAGTAGGATGGGTGAGATCTGGGGCGTTACTACGATCGCTTAATCGCTAAATCGCTATTACTTCAAAATTACAGTTGTATGTCACGTACCTTGACATCCCTAAAATAAGGGTTATAATTGTAAAACACGAACTTTATCAATATTAAAACAATACGGCTTTAAGCGAACTATTCTTCTCTTCTTCTAGTGGTCGTATCGCCAACCATTACCTATTCTGTGGTATCGCTCTTGTCAGAGTGGTTGTGGTCGTCACTTTGGGGTTCTCCAAATGCATTCATGTAAGGGGACGTCCACCGCAGCCCTCACTTGGTCTGTCCACCTCATGGGTGATGCCACGTGCCCTGGTGCCTTCTACACTTCCTTGAACAACCAAACGCTCAATGGAGATGCTACCGTCGCATATTATGCTCCATGAAATGAGAATTAATAATCAGGCCTTTTTTCTGTTCTTTGTGGTTCAGAAACCAGACAAAGTCCCTGTGCTCACAAGACTGCCGGCAGTTTTGAATGCTTAAAGATCGGACAAATAATATAATAATACGTTTATTACAGAGTAGGTACTATTTTATGGTAAGTGTATATGAATAAACGAAAGCGCATCGAGCAATATGGCTTACTATTCTTTATTAACCCCCGACGCAAAAAGAGAGGGGTGTTATAAGTTTAACGTGTCTGTCTGTGTATCTGTGTATCTGTGTATCTGTGTATCTGTGTATCTGTGTATCTGTGTATCTGTCTGTGTTATCGTAGCTCCCAAACGGATGAACCGATTTTCGTCTAGTATTTTTTGTGTTATAGATAATTTTATCCCTAATGTTCTTAGCCATGTTTCATGAAAATCTGTTCATCCGTCTGAAGGTCATCAGCTTTTTTCTAGTCGGGGGTTTTTAAAATTTGTAATTTATACTTGTTGGAACAATTTTCACAATTTCATATTTCGCAGACCGTGTGCGATTTTAATAAATGCTTATTTATGATCTGGCTTAACTAGATGACTAGCCCTGAATTCGCACAGGATGACTTTTCTGAATATCCTTATTCCTTGCATTACTATTGTTTTCTTCTTAAGTATTTCGATATCAAGTATCAACAACAAAGGTACATATTAATATGAAATGTAAACAATTATAAGTGGAGCTTTTAACTCGTCCAATGGAGAAACTGACTAAAGGCCAGTTTTCCTGTCGCGCTAGTCTGTGCGCTTCATTTAACTGAGTTACTTAATAGCTATTTATGCAACTGTATCGTAATGAGGGTCATTTTAATTCGAGTGCTGTTTTTTGATACGAGGCTTGCCGAGTATCAAAATAGGATAGTACGAGAATAAAAATGACTAATTACGTACAGTTGCATACAAGATTTTATCTACGACAAGGACGTCTTTATAATTTTTTACTTTATAAATTAATAAAAAAGTCAAATTAATCAAGTGCCAGAACCCAGAGCCGCTAAGCTATAGGTATCCTATTTATGAAGATAACCATATCGATACAGCTACGACTCATAACGATACAGCTCCCATACAACGAACTGTATCGTTATGAGAAGCAAACACGAAAGAGGGTTCAATTCGATATAGTTGTCAAATTCGAAATTGGAACTTTTCGATGCTGGAGTAGATAAAATTTTATAACTATCTAACTTTTAAGTCTACTAAAATTTTCTTCGCTCTAGTAATAATGCATTGCTAAATCCATAGTTCATCCTTACTTATTAATATTATAAATGGGAAAGTGAGTTTGGATGTATGTTTGTTCCGCTTTCACGCCGTAACTACTGAACCGATTGCTTTGAAATTTTGCAGACGTAAAGTTAGAAGTCCGGATTAAATAATAGGGTACTTTTTATCCCGGAAAATTAAAGAGTTCCCGCGGGAACTAAAACTCCTCAATCCACGCGGACGAAGTCGCGGGTATCAGCTAGTTTACAATAATTATTATATCAATGTGTACATAAGTAACCGCTGTCCTTAGCATTGCTGGAGCGATCAAATCCATGCTCCCCTATCATTGACATAATCTTCAACAATATAATAAGCTTTTTTTAGGAGCATACATTTAATAGATTTCTTAAATTTGTGTATAGGCAAGTTTAAAATAGGTTGTGGAATTTTGTTACAGAAAAGAATGCCCACGAATGACCTCAGACCTTCTGACTTTTTGGAGGCAGAGCGATGGAGTCACGAGCCTATTACGGCGTCTAGTTTGCCTATCGTGCAGATCGCAATTTTTTTTGTAATTATGGATGTGCTGTTTTACAAAAATTATATTACTGTAAATATATTGCGAGGCGACGGTTAGAATACCAATTTCTTTAAATTTCTCTCTAAGGGAATCACGCGGTTTTAAATTATAAATTGCACGTATTGCCCTTTTTTTTTCCTCCGCACGTTAAGACAACAGCGCTATATACACTGCGCCACGGAGGTCGTCAAATTTTTTTTTAAATACAAAATTTTTTGAATATATCTGCCGCTTTACCCCACAGTAAGATTCCGTAAGACATAATGCTATAAAATAAGCAAAATATACAATCCTGGCAGTTTTGATGTCAGTTAACTGTCGAATCTTTCTGACAGCGTAAGCAGCAGAATTAAGCTTGCCAGAAAATGTTGATATATGGGTACCCCATTGAAGTTTTGCGTCTAAGGTCACCCCCAGGAACACAGTAGTCAGTAGTAACTTCTATTTTCAACATATCATTCGACAGCTGTTTATGTTGATGAAATTTGGTTAAATAGTGTGTTTTCACAGTAAACATTAAACATGCTTGCTATATGTGCTAAATGTGTGTGCATATGAGTGCTAAAAACGAAGCGAATCCAATATCGTTGCTGGTACGCCTGCAAAGCAAATTGCTAAGGCTTGCGGCTTTGACATTATGAGCTAGTAACTGGCTCATATGAAACAAAGCCACGGAACAACTGTTGTTCGAACGGACAATACGCTAAAATTATGCCCCACAATATCCAATATCCTGCGCCTTGGGCAAGCAATTTTTTTAACAGACGACTATCTAAGTTACACGTTATAGTCCATACTAATATTATAAATGCGAAAGTGTGTCTCTGTCTGTCTGCTACGCTTTAACCGCCGGTCGGCCATCTTTTCAACCAATTTCGATGAAATTTGGTATAGAGGTTGGTTACAATGCGGGGAAGGACATCAGCTTATGGTAGGGTAGTCGTGTTTTTTTTTTTAATTATGTTCTCTTATTACCTTTCAAGGGTAATAGGAAGGGCTGCGACAGATCGTTGAGATGCTGCGACAGGTGCGAGAGATGAGGTGGTAAGAACAACGGCGGCCACCTGGTCAGTGCTGCTCGCTGGTAAAGAACGGAAGGCGCCGGTGCTAAAAAAAAGCCCGGAAGGAGTTCCCTCGGGAAAAAATCTTTACTGCCTTAAAACTAAGGCATTAAAGTTTAATTACGAATGTAGTACATTTAATTATTTATATTTAAGACCTTTTGTCTTCGTAACAACGCGAGCATGCGGTGTTCGCGAGCATGTCGCTGTTGGCGAGCATGTCGGAGCGAGGTGTCGGTGACGCGAATCCACAAGTTTACCCCCTACCAAAAAGTGCTCAACGCGGCTTTTCACTCAAAGTTATCAAGTTAGGTAGTAGTAGTGTTATTATCACTTCAAAAAACATAATTGTCGCGAACAAAGTCGCGGGCATCATCTAGTTCGTAATAAAGAACAGAGATAAAGAAAAAATAAACATAAAAATAGGTACACAATGAACCCGTAATTTTCATGAGCGTATGTAAAAGTACCTATCTAGAAATCGTTCCATCAGAGATTATCATAAAGATGCCCGCTCCATATTGAGAGAAATGTTTACTTATGCAAACTGGTCCTAAGTAAACCGAAATATACCCACTGGAGAAAGTTTCCTGAATAGCGTGATTGTTTGTAAATACGAGCAATAATTTTACTCGTGTAACAAAGGAAAACAAAACATTCGCCCATATCAAGAATTCACCTTAGGCTGTGTCACAAAGTCATAAAGTCTTTAAATAACACTAGCTGATGCCCGCTACTACGTCCGCGTGGATTGGGGTTTTGTAGTTCTCGCGGGAACTCCTTAATTTTCCGGGATAAAAAGCCTATGTGCTATTTCAGACAATTATCTATCTCTGTGCCAAATTTCAGCCAGATCCGTTCAGCTGTTGGTGCGTGATTGAGTAACAAACATCCACACATCCATACATCCATACATCCATACATCCTTCCATACATCCATACATCCATACATCCATACAAACTTTCGCATTTATAATATTAGATATATAACAAAATTTAAACTACCTGTTCGAAGCTAGTTGCCAAGTATGGAGCATCTGCTGAGGTGGTGAAGGCATCTATCTCTAAGGATTTTTTAAAATTGTGAGAAAGGCTTGCGTTTGACTACAATCATACTTAGTGCAAAGCAATGATGAGGTCTAGGTTGAAACGCGCTTGCCTAGAAGATTCCTAAAGTTGTTTTCTACTCAGAACGTATATAAGGAAAGCGCAAATCTTATAGCCAATTCTTATGATACAAGAACGCGCATAACATCGCAAATGATGTACGAAGCGACACGTGACACACGACACTGTTCATAAGGCTGCCTAAGATTTTAAAAACCCAGCCAAGAACCTACTACAACCACCTACACCTACAATGCGTTGGATCTATTGCATTGTGTGCCCTGGGGGGTTACTATGATCTCTTAAATCAGGACAGAAATTGAACTGCAGCACAGTTCAATGCAGTGTCTGCCTACCAGTTCATTGCCTTGAAGTTAGGTGCAGTTCAATATCTGTCCTGCTATAAGAGCTCATGGTAACCCCCCAAAAATTTTAAAACAAAACTTGCTTTAGACACCTGCGTTCATACAACCGACATCACAAGCCTTTTAACGTATGTTTAATTTGTGTAAACTAAGTGTAATTGTATTGTAGTGTTGGTCAATAAACTTTTTTTTTATAATTGCTACAGAATACTTAACGATCACAATCACCACAGATTGGCTATCACGCTTTCCTTACAGGCCAAATTCCAATAGCATCATTCAGTCAATCACAATAATTGAGACTGTAACAATGATTGATGTAACTTTGACTGAATAGTTTGACATAGTCTAAGAGGCATCCGACGAAAAACACGATCAAAGGAAAAGGCAAGAACAGTTTTACTGGTCGTTATTTTTAATACAGAAAACATTTAAAAATAAATAAATTAAAAAAAAATTTACTTCTGGATAGCAAGGCTCGAGTTTTTCAGAAAACTTATAAATTCAGTTGACCTGTTTGTGAACTAGAGCTTTCAAATTTGACTGCCGAGTGCAATTAATTTTTCTATACAATTTCTCGTAAAAGTAAATTTTTCTACTCTTTTACGAGAGAAAGAAAAGTTGTAGTTTAATACTCCGTAAAAAAAAATATTCCTGCCCTGAAATATTTTTTTAATAATACATTATAAGTTATCAACATAGTGCTTAGTGCTTATGAATTTCTTTATAATATAAATAGGGAATTATTTGACATAATGGATGCCAAACGAATGCTTCTCTGTTTTATGCTAATAATATTATGTAAGCAAAAGTGTCTGTGTGTCGCCTTTTCATGGCCTATCGATTTTACCAATTTTCATATTTGGTAAAGAGATATCGTGCATCTCACAGACCTATACTCCAGGTTATTATTAACTAGATGATTCCCGCGACTTCCTCCGCGTGGATTAACTTTTTTTGATTTCCGCGGGAACTCTTGAATTTTCCGGGATAAAAAGTAGCCTATGTTCATCCCCGGGATACAACCTATCCTTATACCAAATTTAATCAAAATCGGTTGGAGAGATATTTTTTTTTGATTCCCGCGGGAACTCTTGAATTTTCCGGGATAAAAGTAGCCTATGTCCTTCCCCGGGATACAACTTATCCTTGTACCAAATTTCAACAAAATCAGTGGGACAGATGGGCCGTGAAAGCGTAGCAGATAGACAGACAGACAGACACACACTTTCGCATTTATAATATTAGTATGGATGGATTCAATTCATACAATTGTATTATCACAGTTTGCTTTCAGATCTAAGGCGTTCAGGTGAATATTTAAAAAAAGTTGTAGAAAGATTAAAAAAGTATACTAAAAAAGAACTTTTCTACAAAACGCTAGAGGCTTTCACGAGCAGGATTAAAATTAATTTGTAGAAACGCTGTACACAAAGAAGCCTCTCATTTTAATTTGATTTCAAAGAACTATTTACTGAACTAAAAGTAATGCGATAGTATTATGAAACTCACGTGTTACACGAAGGCAGGAAACTCTTGTAAATAATACACACAGATGATGCTTCGTATAGTATAATTCCACGTTCGGTTATTTCATGTGTTTATTAAGTACATAATATAATGCGATTTAGTTAACCCGAAACACCAATCACAATTATTACTGTTGACAATAATAATTACACTTTCACTAACAGATAAAGAATGACCCAAGTACCGCCAAGCGATCTTATTTATAGAAGACACATTTAGTTTATTGACGTTTTTGTCATGATATTATATTTCTTGATTCAATTTAAAGTCAAATGAGCTCTTATTATTCATAAACGCTAACAGCTCGGCCGTCCTGTTTAGACGAGTCCTCGCGTGAATCTACCACCGGTTCGGAACCTATACTCTACAGAGAAGAACCGGCAAGAAACTCTGCAGAATGGAAAAAAAAAATAGTTATTTTATCGGTAAATGGTAATTGTTCCGGCCATCTGATCATTTAATTGGTCCTCCAATTGCTATTGACATGATATCTTTATTATTATTTTTTTGGAAATCCAAGTGTTTTTTATTAATTATAGTATGCATAATTTCGATCCAAAAATCTATTGTAATTTAGTTTGATTCCATCACTCAACAATAAGTGACTAAGAACAATTTTTTTATTAAAATTCGTCATCATGATTTTAGTTTCACTATTGATATTTTGCACTGATGGTATCAATAATTATGATTTATCTCAAATTACATAATTATTTTCCAAGCTTTCTAAACACATAAAATAAAATCAGAAATACCTTAAAGCTAATTTGCTCATCACTCATACTGGTTATCCCCCTAACTTAGCTCCAAAATCTCAAGACACTGCAAGATCAGCTGCTCATCACACATACTGCTTATCTCCAAAACTTTACTCCAAAATCTCGAAGACTTTAGGATACACCTTAGACTGGACTCCAAGATCACGAAAACTCTAAAATCACAAAACTTTTCTCATCAACTCTAACCATCATAAAACTTAGGAGTCATCTATAAGACTCGTATCACTCAATCATCACAAAGACCACAAAACTTAAGAGTCATTTTAAGACTCAAATCACTCAATCGTCATAAAACTTTACTGTTTAACTCTAACTATCACAAAACTTATTTCTATCTAACTCTAAACATCACAAAACTTAGGAGTCATCTCAAGACTCAAATCACTCAATCGTCATAAAAGTTTTCTCTCTAAATCTAGCTTTCACAAAACTTATTTCTATTTAACTCTAATCATCACAATACTTAGGAGTCATCTCAGGACTCAAATCACGCAATCGTCATAAATCTTTTCTCTTTAAATCTAACTTTCACAAAACTTATTTCTATTTAACTCTAATCATCACAAAACTTAGGAGTCATCTCAAGACTCAAATCACTCAATCGTCATAAAGCTTTTCTCTTTAAATCTAACTTTCACAAAACTTATTTCTATTTAACTCTAATCATCACAAAACTTAGGAGCCATCTCAGGACTCAAATCACTTAATCGTCATAAAGCTTTTCTCTTAAAATCTAACTTTCACAAAACTTATTTGTATTTAACTCTAATCATCACAAAACTTAGAAGCTATCTCTAAGGCTAATCTACCGATCGGCTTACGTATAAACATAATACGTTCTCTTTCGCTTCGTTTTATTTTTTTGAAGTGAAATCTTCTTCAGCCGCGTTGAGCACTTTTTAGTCGGGAGTAAACTTGTGGATTCGCGTCACCGATACCGCGTTGTTACGAATTTCAAACGGGTGCTAATTAAACAAACCTCCACTCTCAATAGCACTACTCGCCTCCAAAAACTCACACCGTCCTCCAAATCACTAAGTCAGACACTATCAAAGTAAGTCTGAAAAATACTATCGTATCCGCTATATTTCTTCGAATTATATTTTTTTTTCGGTGACATTTAACATTTTTTTTTAAACGTTTTTAATAATTTTAAATGAGTAAGTTAGTGCTATTTTTATCGAATGTAATGTAATTTAATCGTAAATTTTATTTTGAAACAATTTGCACACCATTTGGTAGAATATTTGGTAGAATATGTTAGTGAAATTACCACTTTAAGACCTAATCTGTACCCATAATCTTGCAAATAAATATTGTTTTTTTAAATTTATTTAAGTAAATACAACTCGGCGTATTAAAAGTACAGCGAAACATATATAATTTACAACTCGTTCTATAATGTTCACCCAATATTATCATCAGATTTATGGCCCCTAAATATTAGAAACCCCCAAGGGCAAATGTTTAGCCGATCACCAAAAATAGCAAACGATCACCAAAATTAGTACAAAAGTAGTACATGGCCACCGAAATCTCAACCATATTTCAATTTAACTAATTCTAATCGTACAAAATACAGACATGACTAGATTTTTATTATTTATTATTTTATTGTGTGATTATTTGACTTATTATTTAACTGGTTATTTGACTACTTGCTCAATTACTCGTAATAGAATATACTCATAGACGTAATAGAATTAGTTCCATGGACATAATATGACTTTTAAATACGATTATAATGACTTTTAAAAATATCATATTATACTAACCGCCATGACATGCCATGTTTAAATTCAAGTTACCAAAACCGTTACAGTTTCTTAATATGTTAATTAAGTTTTATGTTAAGGGTGAAAGTCTATAATATTATGTACCTATAAATTTATTGAATTAATTTTTAATTTGAAATTTTTATAAATTAAGTTGACATTATAAGTTTAATTGATTGTATAAAATATTCGATATTGCAATACCATGGATGGGGCCTCATGTCTCTGTGATTGTATTATGAACATTGTACATGAAAGCAATAATAAATAATAAATGGAATGAAGGTATATTAGCCCAAAATAGCATAACTACTTTTGAATATTTATGTTGAATCCTAACCTAAGATTTTAATACATATAGAACTTTAAAAAAATCGATTTAACTGCATAAATTCGAATGGTGCTCTTCCTTTAAATGAGGAACATTATATTATGATGAAGCTTTAAAACGTGAAATATTGGTGAGTTGTAAACACTGTGGCTGAGTTTGTAAATTTGATGGCGATATATTATATCAGTAGGACAAGTAGTTTGTTGTTCTTTACTTGATGCTTTCTTTGAAATATTTAGTGATTGTTGCAAAAAAATCTCATTTTCCCGTTGCTTAGTTAATAACATCAGAAATTAGGTTCCGTAGCAAAAAGTAATAATTCTGCAGCTTGAGTTAAAATTTCCTTTTTCAAACCCTTATCTTATCCACTTAGTGATTCTCTTTCTTTTTCTTCTAGACTTTTTCCATTATTTGGAGTCAGTTCTTCTCATTTGCTTGCGCCAATATATTCTGTCTTGGGTTGTCTGCTGCTGAAACTGCTTCGCACTCCATATCAGGTTACAGTTGTCCACCACGTGGCTGCAGGGTACCCTCTCCGCCTCGCGTTCTGCCAATACTCTCCACACAACATGATTCTCTTCTCGCCGCATAATGTGTACTAACGTAAACGACCCTCTACCATTTTGTCCGTTATTGGGGCAACCTTAAAACTTCTTCTGATCTGCCCATTCCGCACTTTATCGAGTCTAGTTTCATTGGGCACCCATCTAAGCATCTTCATTTCGTTAACACGCGATTTCTATTCGCGAGTCTTTTTGGTTGCCCAGCACTCTGTGCCGTACAAGCAATGCAGGTCAGACTGCCGTTTTCTATACCTTGCCTTCGATCTTTATGGGCATCCGGTTATCCCCTATTAGGGTTTGTACTTTCTAAAATCATTTCCTAGCTATGTACAGATGTCCACGTCATAATAGCTATCTTTAAATTTCAGCCCGATTCGTCCAGCTGTGTATTGTTAGAACAGTCAGTCAGAATACCAAATTGTAACTACAATATATTTAAAAGAATGTTAAACGAATAGCCCACATAAAATTGATTTTACAGTGAAAAATTATGTTTTCTTTTTTTAAGCAAATATACCTTTTTATAATAGTTTAGATAAACTAGTTTATTGGGTGTTTTGATCATAAAAGGAATACTATGCAATCGGATATTTGTGAAGCAGCCAGGTAACCTTCACATTATTGAACTGAGATTACAACAAACAAGTGAAGACTTCACGTTTACAATCAGTAATCCTAATACTTAACTGTAACTTTCACAATGTCGGTCACAACAACTAAAATCATACATAACTTTTACAATAACATTTGTGGACTACCTTCGTCCATCACACCTAATATCATACACATCTCTCTCATTATCAATTGAGTGACCACCTTCATTCACAACAACTAAAATCATATATTATCTTTCACAATACCAGTTGCATAACCACCTTCGTTCACGATCTAGCGACAAGAAACCAGTAAGAAACTCGGTGGCGACTAAAATAACTTTGTCAACTAACAGCCAGTTTTTCATTTCAACCTTGATATTGTCCATTATATTCACAACATTGTTGACATCAGTATTCAATCATCATTCAATTCGATCGATCAATTTCGTAATATAATCAAACATAAAATTTACCTACAAAAGCATGTTATAAAATCACGTTATTCCTCAGATAATACGAAAAAAAATGTTTTTTCAATGGAATTGATTTCTTTCTCTTTAGATAACAAAGGCTAATTCTAATTCAATTCAATAAACAAATTCTATTTCAAAACCAATCATGAAATTGTTAAAAATCAGTTTTAACGTTTTTTTTTAAATTTACAGCTTAGGTTGGTTTGCATCAACACATTTTGACGGATCGTAACCTCCCAATATGGCGCCCACAAGCGTTAGTCAAAGAAGGCGTCGATCATAATTTTTACCATGACGCAACACTAATTAACAGAAGTCAACGTAAGCTACGATAACCATTGATTTGAATCAACCGGCCCTTATTCCATTAAAAACATTCTTATTCGACCGAAAAATAAGTACATGATTCTATATCAACCCATAATTAAATAGATAAATTAATGAATGATTTCACCATATTCGTAGTCCAGTATTTTCCCATCGCAGCAATGTGGCCTCCAACACCGCAAGTATACACGCGCCTCCATGTCATCCACAGTCCAGCACTCGCCCATCGCAGCAATATGGCCTCCGACACCGCAAGTATACACGCGCCTCCATGTCATCCACAGTCCAGCACTCGCCCATCGCAGCAATATGGCCTCCGACACCGCAAGTACACACGCGCCTCCATATCAGCATTCACGTCATCAAGTTCGCAGCGTCAGAGCACCATCATCACACCCTGACGCGCCTCCATGTCAGCATTCACGCCATCAAGTTCACAGCGTCAGAGCACCATCATCACACCCTGCCCACACCGCAGGCACTCATTGAAGTAATTGATATCCACATGGAAAAAAAAAAACAAACACGTTAATTTTCGGCTCGCCACTACTATGAATCGTGCAGAAGAAATACACGAAAATATTTCATCGGTAGTAAACTTGGGAAATAATAAATTAATGTAAAATGTGTGTGGATTATTTTTCAGCTTACTAATAATGACATCTACATATTATTATCTTTGATTTTTTTTTTTTTTATAATTATAAATTGATATGAAATTGTGTTACAAACAGTGACACAGTCAGCTTTACTTTGCACAGTGTTAATATATAGGAAAGACATAATTATTATAACTAAAGAAATAAACATGCGACTAACTTAAAAATTAAGTGGGTAATCTACAAAAATTTTAGCTTAGCGCTTAGCAACATCGCGTCGCTGCCAGCGAAACCGGTTTCAGATTGCAGTTTATGCGTGATTACTATTTACTTTAGAGGTTGCTCCAAAAATGTTTTTTTTTTAAATGTTTGTGTTTGAAATTCTTTTCGTTCATGCTTTCTTTTAAAATTTCACGAAACAAAACAATTTACTACTTTTGATATGTTGGCACTACTCAGTACTAGGTATGGCAAGGTACAGCTACTGCCTGATACTTAAACCAACACAGAAAAGGAATACATCATGGTACATAAGTATCAAAAGTCGAAGTAGCTATTCGAAACGAAAATCATGTGAACCCATTAAAAAAAAAAAAACTAAATCGAATGTATGCAGGCTGCTAATAGAATTATTTTATGCAATTGCCACTACAAGGCGTATAAACATTTAGAAACATAATCATATCCTATATATATATAATTTTTTACACTCAGATACTTTTTTAAAGTTTCTATTTTTATTATTTTTTTTACAATTTTAGCTACTTCCAAAATAAGACTATTTCTATTCTTCAAAAATGTATAACATTTTATGAGCAAGTTGTAATAAAAACAACTATCACATTTTTGTTAAACTCAATATATACCATTGCTTGGTTAACACTCGAATCTGATTTGAATTAAGATACTATTTACTATAAAAATAATAATCGATTCACACGTACCTTTAATTTTAGCCGAAGACGAGGTTCATTAACACTTCTGAGCTGTTACACGAAGGCAGGAAACTCTTGTAAATAATAGATACACACAGATGATGCTTCGTATAGTATAATTCCACGTTCGGTTATTTCATGTGTTTATTAAGTACATAATATAATGCGATTTAGTTAACCCGAAACACCAATCACAATTATTACTGTTGACAATAATAATTACACTTTCACTAACAGATAAAGAATGACCCAAGTACCGCCAAGCGATCTTATTTATAGAAGACACATTTAGTTTATTGACGTTTTTGTCATGATATTATATTTCTTGATTCAATTTAAAGTCAAATGAGCTCTTATTATTCATAAACGCTAACACACGCGAATGCTTCTGAACTATAAGTTTTCAGAATACAAAAAAAAAATAACAGAAAAGTGTACAGACATCATACTAATATTATAAATGCGCAAGCGTGTTTGTTTGTTGGTTTGTCCTTCAATCACGCCGCAACGGAGCAACGGATCGACGTGATTTTTACCATGGGTATAGTTGAGGACCTGGAGAGTGACAAAGGCTACTTTTTATCCCGGAAAATTAGGGAGTTTCCGCGGAATCAAAAAAACTTAAACCACGCGGACGAAGTCGCGGGCATCAGCTAGTGCAAAATAATTTGATTAAAGGTAAGTATGTACTCTAAACTTTACCAGATTTGTCAACAAGTAAACTAAATGAGGGACGAGTGGCCTAGTTGTGACAACGCATATCAGTCGATTGCGATTATTAAGCAACGTTGACCCAAGTCGGTCCCTGGGTGGATGACCGAATTTGGAGTTTCAAATCTGGCCTTTTCGTTTCCTCGGTGCCTCGGAGAGCACGTTAAGCCTTCGGTCCCGGTTATTATCACTAACATCTGATAATAATCATTACAAAAATCTAAGTTAACGCTTAGTCGAGTCGTATGTGGAAGGACGTGGGAACCCAACGCATTATTATTCCAAGAAAACTCCTACCATTATTTGATTAATAGAAAGGGGTCACGATCCTCAGTAATGAGGAATACGCCGCAGAGAGAGAAACTAAATACGAGGCTTCATCAATCAGCAACCGCGCACGCAGTCAATAAATATAAATACAAAATTAAACTCTCGTGTGATCCAGCAATCAGTGCTCCCCCCTTCCCCTCCTTTACCATGCCGCCAGCATCAGCTATAGCGGTTACCTAAATCAGATTGCATTTTGCGGAAAAGCGTCTAGCGGAATGTCAAATGGGCTTATACCAACTTGGAAATAAAACATACTAGATGATGCCTGCGTTTGCTGTGTCCGCGTGGTTGATTCCCGCTGGAACTCCTTCATTTCCGGAAAAACCTATGTATTATTAGCCATTATTATTATTAGCCAGTGATGTAACACTTTCTTACTTATCTTAAAATGAAGATCCAAACAATCTCAACATTATTTTCTAATGAATCGAATAAAAAAGGTTACAGCAGATCCAATAACTAAATAATTACCTTTATGGATGCTATTATTATGACTCCATGATGTCTGTAACGTAAACACCACTGGGTCGATTATTATCCTGACAATGTACAGTCACAGTTACAGATAAGGTTTGTGTGATTCCACAGTATATAGGTAATAGTAGTAAGTGATACTTAGATCTATCTCCCCAACAGTACAATGCGTACGTACCTGGATGACTAGACCACCTCTGCCTGGATTTCTTCGTCTCACAAGCACTCGCAGACATAGACCGTATCTAAGGTACACGGACATCGGCCAGTGGACTCTTTGCTATAGGTATATCAGTTATATACGCTTTGCTGTGTCCGCGTGGTTGATTCCCGCTGGAACTCCTTCATTTTCCGGAAAAGCCTATGTATTATTAGCCATTATTATTATTAGCCAGTGATGTAACACTTTCTTACTTATCTTAAAATGAAGATCCAAACAATCTCAACATTATTTTCTAATGAATCGAATAAAAAAGGTTACAGCAGATCCAATAACTAAATAATTACCTTTATGGATGCTATTATTATGACTCCATGATGTCTGTAACGTAAACACCACTGGGTCGATTATTATCCTGACAATGTACAGTCACAGTTACAGATAAGGTTTGTGTGATTCCACAGTATATAGGTAATAGTAGTAAGTGATACTTAGATCTATCTCCCCAACAGTACAATGCGTACGTACCTGGATGACTAGACCACCTCCGCCTGGATTTCTTCGTCTCACAAGCACTCGCAGACATAGACCGTATCTAAGGTACACGGACATCGGCCAGTGGACTCTTTGCTATAGTTATATCAGTTATACTGAATGCTATATTATCACACACGAGTCACTGCCATGTTGTTTTTCGGAAGGTAAATGTTACGATGGACACTTGAATATACACAGTAAGAAGTTCGTGACGATAATAATTAACGACTTAACATCAGTTATTGTAGTTAAGTCGATGACATGGCTTAATAAATAGAAAGAAAGAAAGCAACCTCGTTCCGGCCACTTCACGTTGTCAATTCTTCTTTCTATTGCGTGGTCGCGGGTAGGCGGGGAAAAAGTTGACGTGGTGGTTTGATTACCCGTACGCATTGGACAGTGCAGTGATAATGTTTTTAACCGACTTCCAAAAAAGGAGGAGGTTCGCAATTTGGAGCGCATTTTTTTTTTTTTTATGTATGTCGGTGCATATCTCCGTGGTTTCTGAACCGATTTGTTAAATTTTCTATCAGTCTCTCGAAGTGGTCCCATAAAAAATTCTGACTCCAAATCCTCAACCCTGACACTAAAAAGTTAAAAATAAAAATTTTACTAAATTATTTTGTACTTTACAGTGGCGTTGGAAGTCGGTTTTTTGGAAAGAATTTTTATTAAGAATTAATCTCAGTATCAGTACTTTGTTAAAGGGTTTCTATCGTAATCTTAACTTTTGCATTTTTAATATTAGTAAGTCTAGCTGATGCCCGTGACTTATTCCGCATAAGGTATTTGAAAATCCTGTGCGAGCTACTAACCTAGCTCTGTGCCAAATTCGTTAAATTCAGTTCCCTAGATGTGATGTGAAAAGGTAAAAGACAGAAAAACAGGCCGACTGCAATAAATTCGTTAAAAAAAAATTAAAAAATCACGATGGCGAATTTAACTAAGAGTAAAATGACGGTTATAATTCGCTTGTCGCTCATATCAAAATCAAATCAAAATGCTTTTTATTCAAATAAACTTTTACAAGTGCTTTTGAATCGTTAAGTGACTCTACCACTGGTTCGGAATGCCATTCCTTATATATATTCTTGAACATTGTGGCACCAAGCTATTCTTAGCTGATTTTCTTGCGTCACTTCTCTGCTTCTAGGATTTATTGCTCTAAGAGTTTGTAATGATTTGCATCTACTTAACCGGCTCCCTTACTTTGCCAGCTTAGCATTTTATACACAAAGGCGACTGCTTCTCTGAATATTCTGCTCGAAACTAAGACACTACAATAACAAGTTCATTAATCCAGCGATTTTACAATCTAGCTCCTATAAATTCCAAAAGTTGATCGTGTGAATCGCCGATGAGCTAATATTGAAAGTTCTTCCAATCTTTCGTCACGTCGTATTTGCGTGATACGAATTAATTTCCTGCAGTGCAAGTATCAAAACTAGTAGTATGATAGAGTTTGCTTTTATTTTCATTTTCAATACCTATTTTATCATTTGAATAAAAATGCATTCTCATATTGTCATATTATATCATTTACTTTTAACAGATTAACTTACAAGTTACACTACATATTTAATTGCAAGTACTCCTCACACAGTTTAGAACTGAAAACACGAACATCGTTAAAACAAAACAAAATAACACTAGTTTCTCCTCGTGCATTGTTTTCTATAACAATCCCAAGTTATCCGAACATTGCCGAAGCTAGCCCAAGTTCTAATCTACACCGCCTGATAGTTGACTCTAAAGTTGTAAGATAAGTTTATCTAAGCTCGTCCCGACCATTCAACGTGCACGTATTGGCGATAAAGTGGAAATTGTCGAATGCACTTCAGCTAAGCTGAACTAACGCTCAACATTGTAGAGATGCAAAATTTTAGATTACCTTCAAACTAGCGTTTCTCCAGCGTACGCGTTCGTTGAACATATACGACGTTCGACGCGATACGACGCCATAGAAAAAGACAGACGTATCTTCGCGACAACGTAGACCACGTGACCCGACGCGACGCGATACGACATCTTAGGAAATGCCGTTACGTTTACGTTTTGTCGTAGATACTTCTGTCATTTTATATGGCATCATACCATGTTGATAAGGTATCATACCATACCTTATCAACAACGGGTATGCGCAACGCAGACAATTCGATGCCTGCGCCATGGTTACAGCTGAACGCTGCAAGCATTGTGCATCGCGAAACGCATCAAATTATTAAGATATTGCATAGCTTCTATCGCGGGCCTTGAGCGTGGAGACCGAATCCAGAAATTCCGTAACGAAATTGAAAACCTCACACTTTGGTTGCTATGACTACTTGTGTTGTTGACTTCAAATTATTGAAAATAAAAAGACTATTTTTATGAAAAGATGATTTGGAATATAAAGGCGAAATAATTTTAAAGAATTATGAACATAATTCTTTAAAATTATTTCATCTTTTCATAAAAATAGTCTTTTTATTTTCAATAATTTGAAGTCAACAACACAAGTAGTCATAGCAACCAAAGTGTTAGGTAAGTTGATAAAAAATGCTATGCAATAGCTTTAACCGCGGCAGTCTCCGAGTGCCACACGTCTTTTTTTTTTCTTAAATTTCTTAACAAAGCAAGCGAGTTAAAAGTGTTGTAAAATTGTGTTTGCGATTGTAAATGACGTCACGCCCACCCGACGCTAGCGCAACACTTAGGAGTTGACGCTTGCTTCGCGTTGTGGCGGCTTCTGCGCTGCGCATAGGTTCTACGATCGCCTACGATGGCGAAGCAGTAGAGTTTGAAGACTGCGAACGCCTACGATGTAGAAGCGCTAGTATAAATGGGACCATTTCTATCTATTTACTTAGTGAGTTATGTTTAATAGCTAAGCTTCAACGCTATAGTGTTTCTGTGGGTTTGATTTTAAGTAAATTGTTACTTGGTGATCATAGTTCCATCAATCAAATAAATATTATAAATGCGAAAGTTTGGATGGATGTCTGGATGGATGTATGGATGGGTGTTTGTTACTCAATCACGCCCCAAAGGCTAAACCGATCTGGCTGAAATTTGTCACAGAGATAGATTATAGTCTGGACTAACACATAGGCTACTTTTTATCCCTGAAAATTTAAAAGTTCCCGCGGGAACAACAAAACCTCGATCCACGCGTACGAAGTCGCGGGCATCAGCTAGTAAGTAATAAGTAATAATATTATAATGTAGAAACTGACTGACACAATGCAACGATCTTCTTAATCTGCTTAAACAGAAAATTGAAAATATATTTATCTACTCCAGCATCGAAAAGTTCCAATTTCGAATTTGACAACTCTATCGAATTGAACCCTCTTTCGTGTTTGCTTCTCATAACGATACAGTTCGTTGTATGGGAGCTGTATCGTTATGAGTCGTAGCTGTATCGATATGGTTATCTTCATAAATAGGATACCTATAGCCTATAGCGGCTCTGGGTTCTGGCACTTGACTTTTTTATTAATTTATAAAGTAAAAAATTATAAAGACGTCCTTGTCGTAGATAAAATCTTGTATGCAAGTGTACGTAATTAGTCATTTTAATTCTCGTACTATCCTATTTTGATACTCGGCAAGCCTCGTATCAAAAAACAGCACTTGAATTAAAATGACCCTCATTACGATACAGTTGCATAAATAGTTATAGTAGGTTTACTTTACAGCGTTATAAGCCATGACGAAGTATTAGTAAAATCGATGAAAACTAAGTCATCCTTTATTATACTAAATGATCGTCTGCGTCGATTTGGGTTTTAAATATCCCGCGGAAAATATTTGATTTACCTGGATAAAGTCGGTCGAGATAGTCAATGTCTCACTCTAGGTGAATCACTCACTCTTTACCTCTATGCTCACTCTCAATAAAAATTCTTTCCAAAAAACTGACTTCCAACGCCATTGTAAAGTACAAAATAATTTTGATTTCTACCCACTATGTTGAAGTCGGGCGGGTATAACAAGGATAAGCAAAGCTGTCGCATCAGACTCGCCCGACTTCAACATAGTGGGTAGAAATCAATTTTTTTTTGTAATTTACAGTGGCGTTGGTAGTCGGTTTTTTGGAAAGAATTTTTATTTTTAACTTTTTAGTATCAGGGTTGTGGATTTGGGGTCAGAATTTTCTATGGGACTACCTCGAGAGCTTCTTCTATAACGACTGATAGAAAAAAAACAAATCGGTTCAGAAACCACGGAGATATGCACCGACATACCTTTAAAAAAAAAAACGCGCCGAATTGAGAACCTCCTCCTTTTTTGGAAGTCGGTCAAAAAATGCGTCAATTCGTTGCTCTGTAGCGGCCTGATTTAGAAAAACCTAACCAACAAACAACCGCAATCCGCAATTGTAATATTAATATGGATGAGACCAAATTCTCTCAAATTTCCATCCGTAATTTGACTCAAGCACTTAAATCACTTCCGGTATAACAAACTTACGTAATATTTCCTTCTTCCACATTTTAACCTCATTTCTGAGTCAGGGAAAAAGTTTCCATAATAAATACCTCTCACAATCTACCGCCGGTATTAAATAATCATGCGACACATTCCCTGGCACATATTTCACTGCTTAGCGCGTCGTTATAAAGCCGTAAACCTAGAAACTTCAGTTAATATTGGCGATTATGCTGTGGTACAAATATTAAAGAAATACAGAGCAAAATAATTATTGGAAGTTCCTTATCGCGCGTTGCGAAAGGGGGCTAGACGGAAAAAATTAAGACCAAAAGTTGTAAGGACACTTTTTATGAAAAGGTGATTTTGGTTTCTATGACTACTTGTGTTGTTAACTTCAAGTTGTTGAAAATAAAAAAGGCGAAATAATTTTAAAGAATTATGTTTTCAATAGTTACATAGGCTAGTTATATTATACGTGTAGGTATGGGTAGGGGGAGAAATGAGGTTGTCACAGACAAACTATATCGAAAAGTTAATAGAAAAATTTAACATGGGTGAATGTAAGCCGGTTTCAACGCCGATGGAAACGGGTTTAAAATTGGAGAGAGTTTAATTAATCGAAAGGAACATCGTTCCACCGGGTATCAATTGACACCTCTCAAGTATTTTTTCTAGCTATTATGGACCTCTCCAAACCATTATCATAGTACAGTTTCTAAATATCTTCTAAATATTACTAATATTATAAATGTTAAAGTTTGGATGTTTGTATGTTTTCAAGCTTGAATGTTTGTTATCCTTCACACCAAAATGACTAAACAGATTTGGTTGATTTTTTAATGAAGAACCACAGGTACTAAAATTCTACATCAATGGAAGAACCTGAGTCTTTTGCTTAATTTATACCATCAACTTTTTTATTACTATAAAACTTGTTCAGTTTTTAGGGTTCCGTACCCAAAGGGTAAAAACGGGACCCTATTACTAAGACTCCGCTGTCTGTCTGTCTGTCTGTCTGTCTGTCTGTCTGTCTGTCTGTCTCTAGGCTGTATCTCATAGACCGTGATAGCTAGAAAGCTGAAATTTTCACAAATGATGTATTTCCGTTGCCGCTATAACAACAAATAATAAAAATTAAAAATATATATATATATTAAGGGGGGTCCCCATACAATAAACGAGTTTTTTTCGTATTTTTTTGCTCAATATTAAAAACGGTAACAGGTAGACGGTTCAAAGTTTCACAGATTATTAACTTGTATATTACCTTTCAAAATAAATAATTAAATATCAATAAAGTAAATATTAAAGGGGGGCTCCCATACAACAAACGTAATTTTTTGATATTAACAGTAAACCTCTACAAACAAAGTTAGTTTTGCGGTTCATTAACAAAGGTAATTAATACCTACTTCTTGAATACGGAACCCTCGGTGCGCGAGTCCGACTCGCACTTGGCCGATTTTTTTGTTATTATTTCACTAAAAGTTAGCCCCTGATGCAAGCCACATTGTCGCGTTTGTACATCGTACAAGTCGTACGCTTGTCACGTAGAGTAATGATTGATCTAATCCTTACTATCTTTACTTCCTTATCCTTACTTCCTTATCCTTACTTCCTTACTATCCTTACCAATATTATAAGCGCGAAAGCTTATAAGTATGGATGTATGGATGTATGGATGTATGGATGTATGGATGTCTGTTACTCTTTCACGCCAGAGCGGCTGAATGGATCTGGATGAAATTAGGCAAAGGGATAGATTATAGTCTGGACACAGGCTACTTTTTATACCGGAAAATTAAAGAGTTACCGTGGGAATCAAAATACCTCAGTCCACGCGGACGAAGTCGCGGCCATCAGCTAGTATATTTTATAATTTAGTAGGTTGCTGCTTCGATCTTAAAACGCTATAACTCATAGTTTGTGCCAGACAATTTTTTGATCAAACGATGTAGTATCATGCAAATGGCCATTGGCCAACGCTCTAGCATGATCGTCGGACATAAACCCTTTACTTTATTTTGTTTCCTAAACTTGGTTATTAGGTAAATGATTAGTATAAAATCTTGACCGAAGCAATTAATTAGCTTTAATATTTTAATTATAATTTAAACGGACATCTTTAAGGTTATAGGCCATAAAAACCATAAAATCCTAAATCCAGAGCAGACCAGAGAAAATTCAGAAATTATTAATTCCCAATTTGACTCTGTCGGAGATCGACCCACTTTCAAGACCACGGTGCTTGCAACGCCAGGGACGTAATAAATAAAAATATTTAAATTTTCTTAAAAGGTTGAATTTTCAAGCGAGCAACTGGGAGCCGCTGGAAACAAACGGAACAAGACCATGCTCCGTGGCAATCCATGCAGGACACCTTCGTCCAGGACGTCTATAGGTTGAGACGACAATGAAAATGTTGAATACTATCATTTCTTGAAGTACAAATCCATACCAATATTATAAATGCGAAAGTGTGTAGTCTGTCCGTCTGCTACGCTTTCACGGCGCATCCGTTCAGCCAATTTTGATGAAATTTGGTTCAGGGGTAGATTGTATCCCGGGGAAGGATATTACTTTTTATCCCGGAAAATTAAAGAGTTCCCGCGTGAATCAAAAAATCTTAATCCACGCGGGCATCATCTAGTTAAGCATCATCTAGTTAATAATTATATCTACTTGTGTGCAGAAAGTATATTGATCCACAGAGTAGTAAGAAAACTGGAAGTAACTTCGCCTCTTTTAACGACCCTTAAAGTTTTTCAGCCCAACAAGTTTGCAGTGACGATCCTGACCTAACTGCTAAAGTCTGAACGCGTTCCAACTCCGCTCGAGTGTTATCTACTTTGCGAATGCGACCGGCTGTGAAACTGAATGAGGTTCACATACAAATTATGCACTTTTAAATAATATTTCTCTAACAATAATAATAAAAATGTCCAATTCCAACCACCGAATTAACTTACTAAGGCGACCACCAGCTCTAAAGAATTAGCCACCCAAGCGTGAGCTAATTTCACAGCTGGACACAAACACAGATGTTCTCTATTCCCTCACTCTCATAATATTATCATTTATCAAATCTTACTAATATTATAAATGCGAAAGTTTGGATGGATGGATGTATGGATGTATGGATGGATATTTGTTGCTCAATCACGGCCGAACGGCTGAATGGATCTGGATGAAATTTGCTACAGAGATAGAGTATAGTCTGGACTCTGGAATAACACATAGGTTACTTTTTATCCCGGAAATCTAAAGAGTTCCCGCGGGAACCAAAAACCTCAATCCACGCGGACCTATAGTCGCGGGCATCAGCTAGTTAAAAGAATAAATCAAGTAATTGTACATAAGTGTGCAAATATAGTAGCAAGAAGTCTATCTACTTTGGGAATGCGACCGACTGTGAAACTGAATGAGGTTCACATACAATTATACGGTTTCAAATAATATTTATCTACCAATAATAATAAAAACGTCCTCCCAAGCGTCGAATTTACCACGGCGACCATCAGCTGCAGAGAATCTCTGATAATTCATTTGAAATCCATCTTCGTATGAGATCGCATACACATTTCGCTTTTTTTATTGAGTATAGGCTTGCGCTTGACGACAATCATGCTTGTTACAAACCAATGATGAGGTCTTGGTTGGAGCACGCTTGCTAGAAGAATGCCTATTCACTCTTGCTTTGAAGTTAGGTACTTAAGTTATACGTGGCAGGGAATACATGCGCTTGAAGGGCATTCCACATCCTGGCGGTTCGAATCAGAAACGTAGAGCAGAACCGTTTCATTCGAGCTGACTTAACATCAAGCACATAAGGATGCAAACGCTGACGGTTTCTTGCTGCGGTAGAACTCTGAAGGGGGAATAAGGTTGAAAAGTTTCCAATTTAGTAGGATTTAGAATGGATGGTTTAAATACCTATAACACAAGTTTGTCCTTACTGTCGCCTGACATCTACGTTAGTGTTCCTTCGGTAGTGCAGCTTGTTCTATGGTTTCTCTAATTTAAGATGATCATTTTAACACATGAGAGGTGTACAGCAAAAGTGAAGGACTAGAGTGAGATAGACTGAAGCAGTACTATGCAAATGGCGTCTGCCAAAATTATCATTCTAAATTAGACAAGCTATAATTAGCCTATCTAAGCATAAGTTGGGCTTGAACCAAGTTATTAATGGACCACTCTACTATCTCATGTTATTTCCCACTAACAAAAACGATGATGGGCCAACATTGTGGCGTACCTACAGCTACATTGTGCAGTTAATGGAGTCGTAAATTAGGCTTTACTTGGCAACTTAGAGAGCTATTACCGCTTTAAAACCTAACTTAGCTAACGCTGTTACAATGATATAGGCCGTTAACATTGTAATAATTTATGTGGTGATAGCATAAATCAATGGTGTATCCAGTGGGTTTATCTAAATACTTCTATTTGTATTAGAGTATTAGAGCAATCGATGACCGTAGGTACATTAATTATGTACTTCAGCTTTCCAGCAAAAAATGAATGGTTTGAAAATTATTAGGAACAATACTTCTATACTTAATATTATAAATGCAAAAATTTGGATGGATGGATGGATGTTCAAGCTGATGCCCGCGACTTCGTCCGCGTGGATAGAGGATTTTTGGTTCCCGCGGGAACCCCTTTTACGACAAAAAGTACCCTATGTGTTACTCCAGACTATAGTCTATCTCTGTGCCAAATGTTATAGTCTCGAATAGCACATAGGCTACTTTTTATCCCGGAAAATTAATGCGTTGCTGTAGGGTTTCAGCTGGTCTAGTCACAATAATATGTCGGTTTACTTAGTAATTTGCTTAGTTATAATTTTAGCTTAATATATATTTAGTTTGATACCACTTTGAGTCTATATTTACTCGAAATAAACTTCTATTTATTATTTTATTTTTAGATTCGTAAAGAAATTTACAAGACAGAAGAAGAAATGTTTGGATCGGCTATTATGCATACAATTTTGAGTGCTTCAAATATAAAAATAATGGTACGTAATAAATATAGGCGACTGGCGACCAAATTCCTGGAAATTCTTGCCAGATTTTTGGAAATATCCAATGTGCAGATAGAGGTTATATTATGATGTCAGAACTTTTCTTTTTTGATGTATGAAAAAAAAAAGTTTCAAAATAATATGAAAAACGTAAAGGAAAGGTAAGCGTTCCAGTATATTCAAATGCCCACCTAACACGTTTGCCGACACAACGTTGAGTCTTCCTTCCAGAATACGAACACAACTTAAAATCTCCATTTCCATGTTCAAGCATACATCACGCGCAGTCGGAAGTTGAAGCCGGGACGTTAAAATTTCAAAATGCAGTCGCCCCGGATGATTCCCACTTTCAAACTTCCCGTATGTATTCATGGTATCCGGCTCAACGGTGTAGAAAAGTGAAAACATTTTCAACACTACGATCCTATCTTTAGCTTGGGGTTTAAGTTATCGAATAAAAGCGATTTGGACGAAATCTCTCTCTCTCTCTCTCTTTGCGTCGTATTGCTCATTACTGAGGGTCGTGATCCCATTCTATCAATCAAATAATGATAGTTAGTGGTTTCTTGGGATAATAATACAGTGGGTTCCCAGTTCTGCATACGACTCGACTATGAGCATTTCAACTCTTAGGTTTGTTACGATTATTATCAGATATTGGTAATAATAAACGGGACCGACGGCTTAACGTGCTCTCCGTGGCACGTAGGAAATGAAAAAGTCAAATTTGAAGCTCCAAATTCGATCATCCATCCAGTTACCGACTTGGGTCAACGTTGCTTAACATTCGCAATCGACTGATATGCGTTGTCACAGCTAGGCCATTCGTTCCTCTTGGTTGGACGAAATATTTGTTACAAATTAAGAGCGGAAACACACTACACTAGGATATATCAGTGTCGGTGTGGAACGTCGTCTTGTCTTGTCGTACAAGTGCTTACAGCTCCTCATAAAAGACCGTTACGCGAGCCTCACTGACTAGCGACTTACTGACTTTGGACTAAAAGTTGTCTGAAAGGGATCACTCTTCAGTCTTTAGCGTCCTCATCATTCTAATTTGATTTTTAAAGAGTTTATTTTTAGTTATCGCTATTTTATCAGATAGCTCATGAAAGGAGTCTGTTTTCTGGCATCGATTTTAATATAACCATTTGTAATAACCATATAATATTATGACATTGACTGACTGACTGACTTATATAACAAGTATCAACGCACAGCTCAAACCAATGGACGGATCGGGCTGAAATTTGGCATACAGATTGTGACCTAGGCATCTAAGCATCTATGAATCTGCTATGAATGCATTTTTGAAAATTCGACCCCTAAGGGGTTAAAATAGGGCTTTAAAATTTGTATGAAAATCGAAACTAACGAGGGCTTTACAATTTGTATAAGCGATAGCCGCATGCAAAAGTCAGTTTTGATATAATTCAGTGACTAATAATTGAATATCTTGTGCATCTGTTGATGTGTTATTTAATTAAATCGCCATACCTTATGGCTTACTCCACAAATAATACAAGAATGTCGAGTGACACAAGCAAATATTCTATCGGAGATGTTGTTTGATCGGCGAGACAGGTTTGCCGACAAATATCTGCTAAAAAAGGCTTTACCGACACCCCTGGTAAGAACACGAGCCAGGAATGTTTTAATATATTCCCAAGTACATAGTGCTGAATATATCAGGGACTTTTGCTTTAACGAAATTCACTATTTGAGTTCCTTTATTTGGTTTTATATTATCTTGGTTTCTACGCAGGTACTTTGAAGAGCGATTTTTCTTTTCAGGTACGCTCATAGAGCTTTTTTTTATAATATAAACGATTATTGTGTAATTTTGCAGGCTTAATTTGGATTCTAGTGGAATTTTGCATTTCTACTGGAAAACTAATAATAATAACATCTCATTGTAAAAAAATGTTTCTGCAAATAAAGAATTTTTAATTTTTAGAATTTTCTTTCTTCTCCTGTGTTTCCGCACTTAGCCATAAAGCCATTCTGGACCTTAAAATTTAGGTTCTGAGTAGATTGAACTTATTCTGACAATGTAACAGCATTATCATCATCATTACTTGTTGCATCCACTGTTCGAATTAATAAATAATTTCTCATTCAGTCACTTCTAGCCAGGGGTAGGTATTATATGCTCTAATCATGCCACAGTCGTGATTCCATTTATTGTTTCTGCCCTGCCCGCCATAATATATTTTTAATAGAATACCAGCTGCCAAGCGTAAGTTAGCATGTTATTTTTAGAATTTCAGATGTTAAACAAAACTAGAGTAAGATTTAACGATATAAAATATGAGTTTAAATAATATAATACACGTGAAAGTGCTGCAGTCTCTTGGCCCACATAAGGCATGATTGCGAACTTGGCACAGATTCAACTGAGATTACTGAATGCTGCGGCCAGGTAGCGTGCATCCATTTTCATACGTCGCGCTTACCTGAAAATGGTATGGCCAACTTTCAAATATTTAAATCAGTATCTTATTCGCGCTCGTCAGTATATATTGATTCTCTACTTCTATTCTACCACTAAAACTCGTCAGTTCTAGCAGGCCTGGCTCACTAGTCACGTGACCTACGACGGCGTAATCCGTCGACGGTAGGTACACGTATCAGTGGCGCGCGTGTACTGTAAAATACGTTTCGTAACATATGAAATAAGTACAATAAGCGATATTGAATTAAAAAAAGTTATTATTATATGCTACAGAGAACATAAATTGGCTTGCAATCTTAATTTTTCAATTTTATCACCATGGTGCGGATAAAGTCAAAGTCAAAGTAGAGTATGTTTATTCAATTTAGGTACACTGTACACTTATTGACGTCCAGTTACTTATAAAAATATGATGGTGATAATCAGTTACGGCATCTTGAAACTAAAGCTACGAGGGTATCAAACGCGCGGTTTGAGAAGAGCCCACAACAAACTCAGCTAGATACATATACAGCTCAGATACATATATACTGTTAAGTATGTTACTACCTACATCTTTAAAGATTTGCGCTAAGTACCTATTCTTTTTTTAATCATAAATTGTACAGCACAATAATGAGTTACGTAAAGTTACCTACAATAGAAAACGCCCAAAAATATGTTTCCAAACTCAAATACCAAACCCTACTAATACCCTTACGATCGAAGTGTGAACAAGCACGAATCAATAGCCATCGAAATCAAAAATATGAGCCTTGTCACCCCATCCGATGTCAACCTGAAGGGCTGGCCCGCTCCCGGCGGACCCGATGCAATTTAAAACCCATCAATAATGCCGTAATGGACAAACTTTCCACCTTGCATCGCAATTACACTAATGTGATTATTTCTTTGAGTGTGGCTATCTAAAGAAAGAAATACTTAGCATTATTTTGATAGAATTGGCTATTAAGGAGGCCGGCGGATGATTTAACAACTGTTTACTCCCATTCCAACTATGCGAGTTCCCGCAGTTCAGAGGAGAGTTCAGAAGTCTCTGACCACCTTTCTGTCCGTTAACAATCCTGAGCACGATCTAAAACGCAATGCACATTTTAGGCATAATACTCGTAGGGACAATGTCTAATATCTTGCAATGCATGTTCTCTAAAGGTGATGAGAAAGAAAAGTTTAGAAAGAAAGTAAGAGAAAGAAGAGAAAGAAGCTTTAATTGTTTTATATTTTTTTTACTATAATTATTGTTTGCTAAGGATAAAACCTACCTTGCTAATCCAGATATTTAAGTGTTTAAAGATACATATTTGACTTTATTTTAACGAACTTTAAACGATGGTGGTAAACCCCTGGATATTACGTTTAAAACGTTAATTTCGCAACTATAACATGGCGGACGCAGTAACCGCAAGGCAGATAGGGTGTATAGCATGCACCGTGCACATGCGGTTGTGTTGCGCGAATGTGCGGTTACCTGCCTCCGACACTATCTCAATTAACGCGCATCACATGAACCATCGCATCTGGTAAAGCCAAGTACACACGCACATACATGTTCGACCAACAAGTTTCAGAGCATAGTAATTTTACTTATTAATTCTAGGTGCGAAAGTATACCTACCAGTTAGTCTGACAGACTCTTACATTGTCACGGCCCCTGTTCAACGAAATAGAGATAGTAGGTATCCCAGGGGAGGACATGGGCTAATTTTGGTCCCGGAAAATTAAAGAGTTCCCACAGGATTTTGAAGAAACCTATTACTACTGCTGGACATAATAAGTCTTTTAAAGGGAGTATATACGTTGGCGTATAACGGGTCTTCGATCTATTTGTAATAGTAAGTATATATACGTAGTACTTACCTAATGCACTTTTAAAGGACTTCATTGTAGTAATATTCCTACGTTTTTAACCGACTTCCAAAAAAGGAAGAGGTTCTCAATCCGGCGCGTATTTTTTTTTAAATGTATGTTGGTGTATATCTCCGTGGTTTCTGAACCGATTTGAAAATTTTTTCGTTAGTCGTCTAGAGGAAGCTCTCGAGGTGGTCCCATAAAAAATTCTGACTCCAAAAATTCCAACGCCACTGAAAAGTACAAAATAATTTTGATTTTTACCCACTATGTTGAAGTTGGGCGGGTATAACAAGGCTATGCAAAGTTGACGCATCAGACTCGCCTGACTTCAACATAGTGGGTAGAAATCAAAATTATTTTGTACTTTTCAGTGGCGTTCGAAGTCGGTTTTTTGGAAAGAATTTTTATCCATTACGACGCTGTATACAATTGAAACCTGAATTCTTGTCTCTAACTAAAAAAATACGCGCCAAATTGAGAACCTCCCCCAGTTTGAGAATCAGTTAAAAGTAAAAGCAACATTTTATTTTAATGTGTATCATGAAATTCTTAAAGAATAAGAATGAATTCTAAGTAGGTACATGAACGCTCTAGTATTTGCTTTATCCCGGGTAAAGAGCTCCGTAGATTGTAATACTTTTGCTCGACCAAACATTTCAATTTTCGCTGTGTTTGAATAACTGTAAACCCTCTTCTAGGAAACGATGATTGATTTCTGTTTACATGGAGGGTAGTATCTTTAGTATGCGTTCGCACAGCTCGATCACGTTGATAGATTACGAGTATCAAAATTCAGTTCTTAAGTCAGTTTAAACTGGATTCCAAATATTTTAATTTAAGATATTTATTCAGAATAACTATAAATTATCATACTAATATTACAAATGCGAAAGTCAGGAGAGAGTCGCGGGCATCAGCTAGTTCAATTATAAAATTAATACACAAAATCAACGACTTATTACAAAATAGTTAAGTTACTTTCAATATATTTAACAAATATTCAGTTTAGAGCGCTAACTGAAGAACTTCCACCTTAAACCAAGAAAATAAGTCCTTTTTCAAAATCGCATTCACGAAAAATTTGCTCTAATACAGTGTCAGAGAATTGATGGTTAAACGAACTTACCTTAAGTGATGTTTGACCATAATTATATGAGACGTTACATCCGAAGAGATTTATTTATTAAATCACTATGTAGTTCACTTCTCAATGTACTAGGCATCGCACAATAAGTTTATAGCTAGAAAAGGAAAAAAAAATAAGTACTATAATTTTTAAAAGTCATGAAACTGACAACATCCATCCCCTCCCCTCCCACCCTACGTCCCTCATCGCTGCGCGACCTGTTTTCATTGTTTTCAGAGATCTATTTCGCGTGATTTGGGCAAAGACAGTTATTATTGTAGGGTCGGGAGGGTAATAAATCTCTTCGGATGTAACGTCTCATATAATTATGGTCAAACATCACTTAAGGTAAGTTCGTTTAACCATCAATTATACTGCGACGTTACATCCTCAAGATTTATTTATTAAATCACTATGTAGATGTTTAGCGTTGGAGCGAAATAGATAATGGGGGACTCGCATGGCAATCGAAATCATTGATTATCATGTTTATGTTTATTTTAAGTTATAAATTTTACAATTAATCATATAATGTAAATCAAAATTAATCAAAAATTAATTCAACATAAATCGGCAAAAGCTTTAATTATTAATATCATTGTAGACGGCATCGGCAAAAGCATTATCAACGTCTTCAACCAGCGGTCTATTGTAAAATTTGGCAAACACCAAGGAATCCCCTGTCCACCCAGCTGTTCTTTTTATTACTTCTATCGATATACCTTTTCGGTTGGCCGCCGAGGTGGAAGCATGGCGGGTGCTGTGAGACGAAAAAATTGTGGTGTCAACTCCACTCTCCCCGAGCACAGATTTTATCCATCGGCTAATTGTGGAAGAGCTTGCGTTATGTATAGGTTTTTTAGTAGTTAAGACTAACCTATCGGTGTTCGGAAGGTGTCTAAATTTACGAGTTAGATCGATATACGTCATTAATGCTTTTGCCGGGCAAATTTCCTCTTTCTGAGGAAAAAAAGGAAGTATTAACCTTGGCAGGGGGCGACCCGGGGCCGAGGTTTTTATCTGATCGGTGATAAGGATTTCTATATTACTTGCGTTGACTCTGATGTTGGGTGAGCGGATTAATGATAGCGTCTGAACACGTTGTGCAGTTGACAATGCGAGCAGAGCTACTAATTTCTTTGAAATCTTGTCTAGGGACAAGCTCTCGTTTGGGTACCAATTACCTAGGAAGTCTAGGACTATGTTAGGGTTCCACGTCGATTGGTATCTAGGCAGAGATGGTTTTGTTTTAAAAACTCCTTTAAGAAACCTAGATACTGTTTCATCTTTACTGAAGTCTTTACCCAAAATCAGAGCTAGCGCTGATCTAATAGTATTTAGGGTAGAAAAACTAGCGCCACTTTTAAATTGATACGTGAGAAACGCTAAAGTATATGGAATATTATCAGTATAACAGTCAACATTATTGTGGCTACAATATTGCCACCATTTTTTGTATGCACTATTATATTGTTTTAGTGAGTTGTGACTTAAGGAAGCGAGAAGTATATCTATAGTATCCGTAGTTAAGCCTTGTTTTGAAAAAGCTCCCCTGATAACAGCGATGACACCAGGGTAAGTCGTTTCCAGAGTGGGTGACGTGTCCTGAAAGGAGAAAGTAGTAGCTCAGGCTCTGGGTTAAAATAAATAGGTTCATATTTTGAAAGTTTCATAAAAATCGGAAACCATGGCTGGCTAGGCCAATGAGGTACGACTATGATACCGGTTGCTCTTTCATTAATGATTTTTCGTAAACTTTTGAGTATTAGTGAAAAAGGCGGAAAGGCGTAGAAGAAAAACGAACTCCAGTCCATAGTGAATGCGTCAATATCAAAGGCTTCAGGGTCTCGTTTCCATGAAATATATTTCGTGCATTTAGCATTTATACGTGTTGCAAATAAATCGATTTGCGGGTGGCCGAAGGTGTTCGTAATCTTATCAAACGCTGAAGATGACAGATTCCATTCTGTATCAATGTTCGTGCGACGGGACTCCTCGTCAGCCTCTACGTTGTCTTTAGATTTGATATAAGACGCATACACGTACAACTGTCGCTCCTCACACCACTGCCAAATATACCTCGTAATATCATTAAGATGAACATATTGTATCCCTCCATATCTATTTATATAGGATATTGCTGTTGTATTGTCTATGCGCAATAATATTTGCTTTTTCCGAAGGTTATTCGCAAAACACTTTAATCCGTTAAAGGCAGCTAGCAGTTCCAAATAATTGATATGATTCCTTGTCTCTTGTGTGTCCCAGAAACCCCCTGTTTTTTCACCATTGCATGATGCGCCCCATCCTGTCAATGAAGCGTCTGAAAAAATTTCGAGAGCGTATTTTTCTTCGCGAATGTTATTACATGACGTCATAATGTGGTTAATCCACCATGAAAGATCGGGTTGAACATGAGGTCGTACCTGCATGAAGCTGTCATAACCATCCTCTGCATTTTGAAGTGCTAAGAATTTTTCACGCTCTAAGCGTTTTGTATATACCCAACCGTAGGCGATAGCCGGACATGCAGAGCAGAGTACGCCCAATAGTTTAGCAAAATTTCTTATTGATATGGTTTTTAGGTTGGTGACGTCATTGATATGCTTAGTTATTTTTAAGCGCTTACTGCTTGGTAATCTTAAACACATGTTTTTTGAGTCAAGTTCAAATCCAAGGTAGGTTTGAATTTGTTTTGGATTTAAATTACTCTTTTTATAGTTAATTATAAAACCTAATTTTTTAAGTAAATTGACAGTTTCTGTGACACACAATGAGCAATCTCTATGGGAATTTCCAATACAAATTATATCATCAAGATAGATAGCTAGTATAAAGCCCTTACTTCTAAGTCTAGATGTAACAGGTTTTAGGAGCTTTGTAAAAACCAGTGGTGCCAGGGACAAACCGAAAGGAAGGCATTGGAATTCGTAAATACTGTCTTGAAATTTAAATCTTAAATACTTTTTGCTTTTGTTATTTAACGGTACTAAGTAGTACGCGTCCTTAAGGTCCACCGTAGCCATGAAGCAATCTTTAGTCATCAATTTTGTTACGGTCCGAATATCCTCCATTTTAAAATGTTCCGGATTGATAAATTTATTTAAACTTTTTAAATTTAGTATAAATCTAAATGAGCCGTCTGGTTTTTCGGTAAGAAAGATTTTTGATAGATACTGACCTGGCACAGCGGTGCATTTTACAATGGCTCCTAATTTCTCTAATTTTTTTAACTCTAAATTTATTTGATTGATTTCTGATTGGTTAAAATTATTATTTTTTGGCGCAACAGATTGTATAATTCGGCAGTTAAAAGGTATAGAATAACCTTTAACATACTCTAATACAGTTGAGTTATCTGTTATTTCGTACCATTTATGTAGAAAGTAATTTAATCTACCTGCGTGTGGTATTACCTCGGTTAATATTTCGGGGTCTTGGGGGTGGTTTTTGTTGTTCGTGGTGTTCGGTCGGTCGGTGGTGGTGGCCTGCGGTTCTGTTGGGACGAATAGCGACCTTTCGACCCACCCTGCCTGTTCGTCCGTTGGCCTTGTGTGCGGGGTGGGCCCCTCCAGTTTCCCTGCTGAGATGATTTCCGGTAGGTAGATGACGCAGCTGTGTTATTGCGTCTTATTTGCAGTCCCGATCGCTCTGCAGTCTTAGATGCTTTTATTTTTTCGCCCAGGTTTGCGCCGAAAAGGAAAGAATCCCTTTTTACCTCCGTCACCATGTATAAAAATTTCTTATCGAGTGATGCTGTTATAAGTTTTCGTCTCCGCTTCGTATCTTCGTAATGGAGGTCCAGAAAGATTTGACTAATTTCTGAAATTTTTTTGAGCATTTCGACTTTGCTTAAGTCCTCTTTGATGACGGTGGCGGCTAAATTGGTGAGTTCCGAGATGCCTCGACCAAGTTGGTTTTGCGACTTCTCCATTAGCTTGTCACGAGTCCTAGCTGCGTCGCTCAAAACATGGGTGATCTCCGGATTTAGTAAAGGAGCCTTTGCTAATCGAAAATTATCTGGAATCAGGTATTTTTCCTCCATCTGCTGCTTCTGTTCTTTGGTCAGGCCATCTACTAGCACCCGTCCCCAACGTTGAGCTATCTCCTCGGGTATTGGTGGGCCAAAAACCTCCTCTTTTGTTTTTGGATCTCCAAGAGCTTCTAAAATGTCTGGAGGTAAGGTTGGTTGGGTACTAGTGCTCGGCACAGGTGCAGGTTCGGATGGTGCTGCAGCCGAGGGTATTGACTCCGCATTGTTCGGGGGAACTTGAGCGGATATTATCATAGACCTGGGACTGGTACTGTCGGCTACTGAATTGTCAGAGTCTGACAAGGGCAGCATAGGTATTTCATTGTCACTCTCTATCGGTGGTGTTATATATCTAGGTGACTGATGATCACTTTCATTGCGATCTGCAACGTTTCGGAAAAAACGGATTTTTATTGTAAAAGTTATTTTAAAGTCATTGAACGTACGCTCGTTACGCCGCTAGACTGTAGGTTTGTAGGTATACCAAAGTGGTATAATTATTTAAAGTCGTTGGATGCACGCACGGTGCACCGCTAGACTATAATATTATTATGGTTTCAGCTGTGCGCTCGTCACAGCGTATAACCATGGAATTACAAAAATAGGTAGCTACCTACTTATACTGTTTATGTTACATTTTACAGCAATCATGATTCCAGTTTGATAATAGTAAACTTGTACTAAGCTACGTAACTCGTCACTGTTCTATTTTTCCATTAACTTGAAGGTAGGTCAACAAAACATCAATAAAACGAAAATACTACTCATTCATAGTTGAATAGTATAGGTAAGATTTGTCAAAATTAAGTTAATATTTAAAAATGAAAAATATTACTGACCTTCATCAATCGACGAATCTGATGAATCTTCGTAAATTCGATGTAAGTGTTTCTCCAAACGCCTAATCTTCTCAGTAATGCGGCGTTTTTTATCGTCGCGTTTTCTTTTTGGCATTTTTCTTTTTTATTTTATAATGCACTAAACTAAAATAATAACTATAACTATCTTGGTAATAAATATGATGTTGCGATGCCCGCACAAAGAAA
Organism: Erebia epiphron; assembly: GCA_963932025.1. Taxonomy (NCBI): domain Eukaryota; kingdom Metazoa; phylum Arthropoda; class Insecta; order Lepidoptera; family Nymphalidae; genus Erebia; species Erebia epiphron. The sequence goes on from OZ009954.1 coordinate 5,326,324, forward strand.
GCGAATGAAAACAGGTCGCGCAGCGATGAGGGACGTAGGGTGGGAGGGGAGGGGATGGATGTTGTCAGTTTCATGACTTTTAAAAATTATAGTACTTATTTTTTTTTCCTTTTCTAGCTATAAACTTATTGTGCGATGCCTAGTACATTGAGAAGTGAACTACATAGTGATTTAATAAATAAATCTTGAGGATGTAACGTCGCAGTATAATTTATTGCTTAGAGTTTTGATCTGATTGTGTAACTTTTCAAGTAACGTTATCTGTGCGTGAACAGTCTTTAAGTATAGGCGAAAAAGGTATAGGAAAATGTTCTGTTCTACCATCTCCGAATCGAAATGTACACTCATGGTTCTAAAAAATAGTATAATTCACGGTAGTCGTGAAATCTGGTGTGGATTACTCAAAGGCGACAATATCCATTTTACTCCGGAACCTACTTGATTCGACACTAGAGATCTTTAAACGTTTTTTATTATTATTCCACTACAAGTTAGCTCTTGACTGCGATCTCATCTGATGGTAAGCCTAAGATGTAGCGGGCTAACCTGTTAGGTGTATGGCAGTTAAGGGATTCACAAATTAACCCTACCGGGAATCGTCCTCCCTCGTTGAGACAACAGCGCTCAACACTGCGCCAGGGAGGTCGCCAGGGTGGTTTTCGAAATTTAACTTGTACTAAGCCCACTGATCGCAATTTAATATCTTATTGTTAATCGAGGAGGCGTCTGTTGACTCAGTTTCTCAGTTGTTAATTATTGTAAACGCCTCAGCTATTGTTCTGTTTGCGTTCGTGTTAATGGAGCGCAAGTCAAATAGGTTGTGCCGATGTGGAGTTCCGGAAGCAATTTAATACACTGGGTATTGGAATTTTAATTAATTTGATCGAAAATCGAACCCAGTAGTCCTCTGGCCTACCGAAGTATCCATGACGTCGTGTGCCTTCTTCAAAACAGCAGAACGCGACGCGAAAACCATCTTTATTTTGAACCATATATAGCTTTGGATAGCCACTTGCACCTTTGGTGACCTGAAGCTCTCTTGCCTGCAATCCTTCCTTCCAAACCTAGTCTTGGAAGTGAGAATTGGGCTCCTCTTTGTATATGTCCGAAGAAAGGCAGTTTTCTTCGCATGATGGTGGACATGATTCTCGGTTTCGTCATCATCACTTCACCCAATACCAGCTCACTTCTACCGAGTCTTCTCCCTCAATACCATCTTCTCCCTCAATACCAAATGAAGGTATACAATTAATAAATTTTTCGTCCTATTACAAGTGGGCCCTTGTTTTCAATCTAATTTTGTGGTAAGTGATGATGCAGTCTCAGATGGTAGCGGGCAAACTGGTAGGGTTATAGCAGTTACATTAAACCCATACTACTGATCGGTTTCTATATGGCATTGTTCTACATCATTATATGGTAGACAGGCCAGACCAGACCAAAGAAAATTCAGAAATGGTTACAAATTCGCAATTTGACCCTGCCTACTTACAACCACTATGGCCCTTAACGGTCGTTTAAGAGAGCAATGGGCCTAGTAGTTGTTTTTTAATTGTCTACGAAAAAAAACTACGATTTGTATAGGATTGAACAATTATCGTCTGTCATATTAATTATCATATAATTATTATGATATCATATAATTATTATGTCATATTAAATATATTACGTAAATATCTCCCACTTGACCCCCAGAATTTAAAACGAAGCAAAATATATGAAGTTTGTTGTCACTCAAGTTACTTAAACACGTTACTTTGTTACTTAAATTTCCTAAATATATTCTCCAAGTGCCCGTAATGCCTCCACTATGTTGAGGAAGTCTTGAATTTCTTAACTCGCTGTAATTAGTTCACGTGAAAGTTTCATAGTATGTATCTCTTTACTTAGAGATGCTCCCACGTTTAACAAGGAGTAGTAGGTACACATAATATCCCTCGTAAAGTAGCTTCGGTAATGTAATGTACTATTGATCATACTTGTATCACCTTTTACTTTAGTTATTCTATATTCTAAAGAAACTAAATAAACTTTAAGAAAAGGTTATTATGCTTTATCAACCGACTTCAAAAAAAAGAGGAGGTTCTCAATTCGACTGTATTTTTTTTTTAATGTTTGTTACCTCATAACTTTTGACTGGGTGGACCGATTTGGATGATTCTTTTTTTATTTGAAAGAACATACTTCTCATGTGGTCCCATATAAATTTTATCGAACTCGGTCGAGCGGTTTTTAAAATATCAACAATAAAATAAGTACTTTGTATAGCGAGTTGTTGTAAAGTTGGCGCGGGAGTTTGAAGTCGGTTGTTTAAAAAGTATTTTTATATTAAATTATTTTACTTTTGCACATGATAAAATTGGCCGGTATCCCGATCTAGCAAGCATACGTACGTTCAATGTACGTACTACCAAAGCTAAAGCACCACATAAATTTTGTTACTGAAACATTCAGTAATATCTGAGGTCCCTGGGATCTTTTTATACTAGCGTCAAAGCTCGGTGAAGCAATATAATATTTAAAGAATGTTAAGTTTTTTATATATTTCAATCGCCATACAAATTCCCTCTAGAATCAAAGACGGGCAGTTCCTTCCCTCAGGGCACGGAACAAATAAAATGTACGCGCGACCGCGGTGTGATGAGGCGTTGCTTGGACGCTTAAGCGATTTAAGCCAAAGGATTTCACGGCTGACGGGCGCCAGCGATCCACGCTTGCGGAAATACCAACTAGAGGGCTCTATTACCGATATAGTAGGTACATATTGATTGAAACTGGTTTATATTTATTTATTTATGGGCTTGCGCTTGGCCACAGGTGTATTATAACTTAAATTACACGTATATCGTAACTATTAAAATAACTTATATTAAATAAGTTATTATAAGGCTTGGCTGCCATCATACCTGCTTAGTTGTTGTACTGCGGGAATGAATAAAGCGTCCAACATCAATGACAGTAGAAGGTCGCAGGTTAAATTCCTGGTTAGGTTAGGTTATCTATGTATTTAAAATTTTTAAACAATCAGGGTTCCAGATTTCGGTCCGCTCTGACTGTCCAGTTGGGGCAATAAATAGGAATCTGCTTATTATGAGGTTGAGGCTCAATGACTCTAATGAGCTAGTATGGATATTGTATTAATGTGTACATCTTTATGCAAACTGGGATTCTTGCTATGTTAAATAATAATATAAAACTAGAGATCCTGTGACTTCTTTATGTCATCGGACCAGCGAATTAATAATATTAGTATGGATTTTTCAGGCCAAATACAATTGCAATAGCGACTGTCGAGATAATAGGTGACAAACTATTGTCGCCTGCGGACAGCGCGGACGGTTCGGGCGAAATTGCAAAACCGCGTGCGCCACGACTCTCCCTGCAGTGAATGGATGTCTCACGCTAGGTGCATACGTACCGCACAACGGACTGTCGAATTGAATATTTTTTTTAAAATACGCATCTTGAGAACCTCCTCCTTTGTTTGAAGTCGGTTAAAAAGCCAACACATTTGTGTGGACGATATTTGGACGGGACAAAATTGTATGAAAAAATTAACCCCAAAATGGCGATCAGACCGAAACCAAAACTCTCGTGTTGTTTTGACAATTGGTACTTACATAGTTATTTTTTGAGGTGTCCTGATGTTTATATAAAAAGTCCCAAAAGGTGGAGGGGGGGGGAGGGGGGTGCCATGGTTGGGGAAGGGGTATAAATGTCGACTTCCCATAATTATCTCTAGGTAAAATTATCGGAAACTAGCTGATACCCGCGACTTCGTCCGCGTGGATTGAGGAGTTTTAGTTCCCGCGGGAACTCTTTAATTTTCCGGGATAAAAAGTACCCTATTATTTAATCCGGACTTCTAACTTTACGTCTGCAAAATTTCAAAGCAATCGGTTCAGTAGTTACGGCGTAAAAGCGGAACAAACATACAAACAAACTCACTTTCCCATTTATAATATTAGTAAGGATTAGTAAGGATAAGGATATCAGCGCGGTTATGTACTTCAATCAAAATTAAATTAATCCATCTTTTAATCTTTCATCCAGTTCTATAATAAAATAATTTATACCTGCCTTAATGTGTGAACTTAGCTTTACAGAATGCAACCTAGTCTGCGTATGCAGTGCAGCCAGTCTTTTAATTGCTGAAAAACGTTTGTCAAACAAGCCTTTGTTTCTTTCGTGATTATTATGAAATTGTATCGGCAAAAGGATGTTTATGCTTGAAATCACAACACTTTGTGGACCTTAGCCTACAGTTTCTCTCTCATTTTTGAACAACAAAATACTCTTTGATAAAAAGCTATCTCTCCTAGGAATAATGATACGTAGGTACTAAAATTCTACATCAATGAATAATGGTTATAAGTATCTAGGTACATACTTCAACTCTCTGTAAGTTACCTTTCGCACGTTACATTGCTATATTGATACAATCAAAATACCTAATCATGAAAATTACTACTAAGTTTTTGCAGACTCTTCTCACTAGAAGTCTTCGGAATCGGAAGGCTTCCGTAAGATAGGGATGCATGCATTAGATAGATAGATAAACTCTTTATTGCACACACTTAAAACAAAAACAATAAACAAAAAGGTTAAAAGATAAAATCGAAGGTTGCAGGTTGCGGTCTTATAGTTATGCAATAAGATTTCTGATTCTTGTATTTGTTAATTTGAACTTTCGAAAAGTACCAAACTTTAACGCAAGAACGCCGACGATAACTTTAACGATGTTAGATCCAAGTTGTTAGCAAGAAAATAACAAATTCGTAATCTGTTATTCTAGGTGAGAGCCAAAAGCGACGCGACGCGACACGATACGACGCTATAGATAGTAATTTAATATAAAAAATTATTTTTAAACAACCGACTTCAAACTCCCGCGCCAACTTTACAACAACAAGCACACGCTTTACAAAGTACTTGACCGATTTCGATAAAATTTATATGGGACCACATGGGAAGTATGCCCTTTCAATTAAAAAAAGAATCATCCAAATCGGTCCACGCAGTCAAAATTTCTGAGGTAACTAAAAATAAAAATTAAAAATACAGTCGAATTGAGAACCTCCTCCTTTTTTTGAAGTTGGTTGAAAATGACAATCTTGCCTCTACGCGACAACGTAGACCACGTGAAGGGACAGCTATAATAATATGTTTACTGTCGCGTCGCGTCGTATCGAGTCGCGGTGTCGCGTTTGTCGCTCACGTAGGAGAACGGCTCAGTTTTTGAAGTGAGAATGAAGTTTTAATAAGACTATGAATGAGTAGCCCTTTCCCAAACCGCCCCGCAGCCCTCTTTTGTTTATGGCGCGTTTACACAGCGTAACGCGAGCTAAGTGAATCAAACTGTCATTCTCGACGCATTACCGGACAGAATGGGATGGTTTTATATGGACATGCTGGAATATTGACTTCTTTATTCATTAAGGTTACCGGTTCGCAAAGAAAATTGTAGCAACTGAAAAAGGCGGTCATAAGCTTATAATTTTTTTTATCAAATAGATTTAAATAATGTTAAAATACTAGATTTAAAGTAAAGCCTGCGACTTCGACCGCGTGTATTTAAGTTTCTTGAAATCCCTGTGGGAACTTCGATATTCGGGAATGTGAAGTATATAATAGCTTGTTCTTCCTCGGGATAGAACCTGTCACTTTATCAAATCTCGTCAAAATTGGTTGAACAGAACGTAGCAGACAGACAGACAGGCCGGCACACTTTCGCAGTTATAATATTTAGTAATCGGCACCTATGTATTGTTGCAATTCCACCAAAACCATGTGCAGCACATAATATTGTGTACAAACATACATTTTAACTCGATTTCTGTGTAACAGAAAACGTTTGCTTGAGCGAGTCCACCGAGAGAAATATTTCTGCCGCACACTGGTGGAAAACCGTAGAATCGCGCCCTAAGACAGAAAGAGCCTTATCCATACTAAACTCCCAACCATCTCATCGCCAGTTAATATCAACCCCGCAGAACAAGGGGTGCATCTGCCCCCTCGCCTTTTTGCTAAGCGAAATCACTTTCCCCGTGTAAATAAACCTTCATTTTTTTCTTTTCCAATTACGTTTTTTTCTTAGTGAAACGAGAAAATAATGACATTGAAATTGAGCTTTTGAATAAAATGTCTGCTTTAGCTTTGTTTAAAAGCATTTAGTTTATATTGTTTATTTAAAAAAGTGGGTAACTTTATCCTTTAGCTATGGCGTACTTTTTTAAATATAGGTACGGTAAGTAATATAACGTTTACATAAACGTAATACGTGTTGTACATAATATTTTAAACATTATAAATGCGATGCTAAGCTTACACAACCCAACTGTAGGTAAGTACGAGTAATTGATTTAATACTATTTATTCGTCGTCGTCGTCGTCGTCGTCTCAACCTATAGACGTCCACTGCTGGACGAAGGTCTCCTGCATGGATCGCCACAGAGCACGGTCTTGTGCCGCTTGTTTCCAGCGGCTCCCAGCTGCACGCTTGAGATCATCCGTCCACCTAGTGGGTGTAACTATACGTATCTTACTATTCAGTGGAAAATAAGTAATTATTAAAAAATAAAAAATAAAAAAATATATATATATATATATATATATATATATATTATAATAATAAAATAATAGTAAAGTAATATTAAAACGATAATAGAAGGGTAGTACAGTATGCCGCGGATGATTGCGCAAGTGTTCCCGTAACCCAGCCTTCTAAGGCGATGCGCAGGAGTGCCGCTGGGTTTTAGTGGGTATTCCGGAGTCCCGATGAGTCCCACATACCCTCTCGGAAGCATCGTGCCATCGTACATCGTTTCATACTGCCTGCATCCGAGAGGGATGCCTAAATGCATTTCCCAGCGTTAAAAAAAAAAAAAAAAAAAACAAAAGGGTAGTATAGTATTGGTGTATATGATTACGCGACTACAAGCTTACGGAGAAGTTTCCCGTCGTTCCGACCACTCGCCAAGGGTGGGTATGGCGGTGGTGTAGGGATCGAGCGTTCGCTATCACAACGTTGGCAACATGTTGTGTTGTTGTTGTGTTTGCGTCCTGGTAAGATAAGTTGGGCGATACATAAAATTAATATATTGAGCAGGTATATTTGCAATAGATCGTTTGAACGAACTGTGTTGTTGGATGCTGTCTAATGTGAGGACCCTTAGCGGACCTAGCTTGAGAACATCCGACGAAATCTTATCCGCCTCTGTTGGATTTATATACATATCATAACTACAACATATTTACACGTATATTACTAAACCAATTATTATCGCAGGTCGGGTCAGGCCTGTGGGGCGTACGGTGTCTCGCTTCAGCGATGCCTCAGCACGGCTGGTTCTGTCTGGATGTCTACCTAGTTGGACGTTCAGATGGGATTGGTTTGTTGTTGAATCAGAGAGCTTGCTTTCTGAGCGCAGTGCAGTTCGAGTATACTTCTACGTTCCGCAAAACGTCTGACTTTACCTTGCGATCTACTTATCTAAATTACGTACGTCGTTCGCAATACTCGAACGATAACTGACCATGGTTGGAAGGACGCTGTTTATTATTGCCGATGGTTGGATTATGCGTACGTTGCGCCTGATATCTTACTACATTTTGCACTACGCTTGTTCAGCCTCGACACTTCATAGTTTCATGGATTCACGACCCATGTTACTTGTAAAAGCATAGCTTCACGACCTATGCTGCGGCACATTGGCTAAAAACCATGTTACGCAGAAACGACATTCTTTCACCCATGGTGGTTCCGCGCTGTATTTGGTATAACATACTATTACTGAAGGGTGCATCACGCCTGTGGCTCTGTTACGTTGCGACGAACGACCCTGCAGTGCGTCCGGTGTATCCTTGAAACCTATTACAGGTATATGTGAGAGTGCACCACTCTAAAAATGCAATTATCCAGCTATACGCTGACATAAGTGGAACGCACCACTCTAAAGTATGCTCGTACATACGTTGCGCTGGCCTTTGCGATTGATGACCAAGTGGTTAAAGGGGGGGGGGGGGGGGATATAAATGATGCCATACAAAGCATCTTCCTTTTCTTTGTAAAAGGTTATAAAAGGAAGGTGCTACCACTTGGGTTAGTTCGTAAATATCCCGAAGAGATTTATCTCTTCGCGATCACGTTACTTAATGCCTGTTTTAAGTTAACTGAATTACATCTAAAATCTGTATATAACTTAGTCGTTGGGTTGATTGAATTCGAGTCTTCCGAAACTCTAAAAGATCTTGGTTTATTATGGACAGCAATGTTGTGAGGGTTTTACTGCTAGATGTATCACGTGCCATTTTAAAGAAATATTGAATATTATAAGTAGAGAGAGGTGTAGATGCTTAGGGACCCCGTCAGGTTGGTTACATGGGGGGTCGTCCAACGCTGCGTTTCCCGGTGCGAGGCCGCCATTCGAGCACTTTGGGACCCCAACGCCTATCTGTTCTACGAACTATGTGCCCCGCCCATTGCCACTTAAGCTTGGCGACTCTTCGAGCTATGTCGGTTACTCTGGTTCACCTACGGATCTCCTCATTTCTGATTTGATCACGCAGGGATACTCCGAGCATAGCTCTCTTCATCGCCCGCTGAGTGACCCTGAGCCTTCTTATGAGGCCCATAGTTAGCGACCATGTTTCAGAGCCGTAAGTTATCACTGGCAACACGCACTGTTCGAAAACTTTCGTCTTCAGGCACTGAGGGATTTTGGACGAGAAGATATCGCGAAGTTTCCCGAACGCTGCCCATCCGAGTTGGATTCGTATCACTACTGGATACTATTCATTCAATCGTTATTTATTCAGATTAGGTACACTCATCGATGGGCCCTTTCATAGAAAAATGTTGGGCGTCCGACTTATAGAGCGTGCCCCTCACCTTTATATGACTTTCCTTGTTCCCGCTATAGCGCTGTCCCGCTTTTCAGACTAGATGGCGTTAGTAAAATAAGTCCACATTCTTTGTTTGACAGGTTCCGTCTATGTCAATTGAGCTCGTTGGGTACACTGTACACTTTTTGACGTCCAGTAACTTATAAAACATGATTGACTTTGACGATATATCGGTATGCAGATAGATTGTGTCCAAGGGAAGAACAAGAAAAATTTTATCCTGGAAAACCAAAATGATCCCACTTTTTTTTTCAAAATCTACATCCAGGCCGACGAAGTCACGGGCATCTCCTAGTCTAGAATATTTAGAAAGTATCTACTACCCCCGAAGGCTACGTTTGTAATAAGCTTAAGATGAAACAGCGTCAGAACTTTCGTCGAGTAAGAGAGATTATGTACAAAATGCTATTAAGGCTGAGGAAAGTTTCTTGTATATTAGATTTCCCAATAATCTAATGCAGGCTGATGGAAGATCCTGGGTCGAAGGTCGGGTGGGCGTTGCATCACTCTTGCGGACACTTCATCAATCACTGTGCTGTCTTCAGTTCGCTGGGTAAGATATTGAACACGGTGTAGGTACATACCTAACATGGCCTATATGTTTAATATGTAGGTCATTATACATAATATTATAAATGCGAAAGTGTGTTAGCTTTTTAGGGTTCCGTACCCAAAGGGTAAAAATGGGACCCTATTACTAAGACTCCGCTGTCTGTCTGTCTGTCTGTCTGTCTGTCTGTCTGTCTGTCTGTCTGTCTGTCTCCAGGCTGTATCTCATAGACCGTGATAGCTAGAAAGCTGAAATTTTCACAAATGATGTATTTCCGTTGCCGCTATAACAACAAATACTAAAAATTAAAAAAATATATATATTAAGGGGGGTCCCCATACAATAAACGTGTTTTTTTCGTATTTTTTTGCTCAATATTAAAAACGGTAACAGGTAGACGGTTCAAATTTTCACAGAATATTAACTTGTATAGTACCTTTCAAAATAAATAATTAAATATCAATAAAGTAAATATTAAAGGGGGGCTCCCATACAACAAACGTAATTTTTTGATATTAACAGTAAACCTCTACAAACAAAGTTAGTTTTGCGGTTCATTAACAAAGGTAATTATACCTACTTCTTGAGTACGGAACCCTCGGTGCGCGAGTCCGACTCGCACTTGGCCGGTTTTTTTAATTTATTGACTTGCGCTTGGCTGCAATTAGAGTCGCTGAAAGAAGTGATGCAGCCTGAGGTGGAGCGCGCTTGCCTAGAAGATTCCTATTCACTCTTGATTATTATAAGCGGATGGAAGAAGGGCGTTCCATATCGTGTATTGGTTTGTCCTTCAATCACGCCGCAATAAAACAAGTTTTTTTTTCATGGGTATAGTTGAGAATCTGGAGAGTGAAATAGGCTACGTTTTAACCCGGAAAACTAAGGGATTCCTGTGGGAATTAAAAAGAGGTATTCCACGAGGATGAAGTCGCGAAGAAGATGAAGATATCGAACTTATCATGCAATAAAAGAAGAATACGCTGCAAAAATATTTCGACTCGGTTTTAGTAACTAAAAGGTAATAGAAATTGGAATTTAAAAATCCATGTTCCAGTATCGTATCAGCTAGCGGTTACCATACATAAAACGCAAAGTTGTACCTCAGGGGAGTCCAGTTGGGACGGGCTGAGCCGAGGAGATTTATGCATTTCAAATTCGATACGATAAAGAATTACAACGCAAGTGTAAATGTAAAAAAAAATCTTTAATTTTGCATTTAGTTTACAGTTTTCAAATACGTAATTCTTATCCTTTAGAATATATAAAACAAAGTCGGGTTTGTTCAAACGCTTATAACTCTAGAACGGCTGGACTGTTTTTCATAGTTTTTGATTTGTTGTATTTGTCTCCGTTCCAAACAGCAGAATAACTATTAAAACATTGGAAAATGGACGAAAAAATAAAATAATATAAAATCCATTTTCCCTTGATTTTCCCATACAAAAAACCACACGGACGAAGTCGCGGGCATCAGCTAGTAAATAATATAAACGATTTAAAAGGGAAATCTGACTGACTGATAAAACCATTAATTTGAATTGGTTTTCTTGTTCCACTACAAGTTAGCCCTTGACTGCGAGCTCACCTGCAGATGGTAAGTGATGATGCTGTCTAAAATGCTAGCGGGCTAACCTGTTAGGGGTATGGCAGTTATATTGAACCCATACCCCTAATCGGTATGTGTATGTATGTGTATATGTAGAGCCGATTTTTAGAAACTTAACATTTTAGACAAGCGAAACCAATGGCAATAACATACCTAGTCCATAAATAAGTAAAAGGTAAACATCTCGTTCAATTCAAGATTATCAATTTACGTTTTTAATTTTCCTCTTTTCAGAGGGGGTGGATTTACGATTGACGGACGTACTTTTCCCCATTCGTCACACCATGTCAACAATCGTGTGAAACAGCCCCTATTTTACATTTAATTGCATTTCTTTGTCGATCTCCCCGTTAATCTGAATGCACCCTTGTCGCTTCGATCCGACCATTTATTGATGACCTGTCTTTCCAGATTACGCTGCAAACATTTTCCCAGGAGAGGTGACAATGTTTGAAGATACACGGGTCTTGGTAAATTGGTAGCGTCTAGACTTGTTTGATATCGAAGGAAAGTGTGTGTTAAGGCAATATTTGCGGACTCACTTAGCCCGATAACGTGTGCTTAGGTTTTTTCTTGGATTAGATTGGATTCGATTGAGGCCAGTAATCAGAGCTAAGTAAATTAGATCTTTATTTAATTAACTGGATTTCTATTGCCTAAGAAAAGGTTTCTTTTTAATTCCATTTACATAGAATACGTACCTAGCTTTTAGGTACCTACTTTATACCGTAGGTAATAGGTATTACGTTTGGACCAATCAAACCTGTGTGGCCATTTTTGTTGGGTCCTTTTTTGTTAGAAGTAAGGGTGGTATCCCTACCAAAATCAACGTATTTATCTATCTCTTCATCATTATTTTGTAAAAAAAAATTAAACTTACTGTCTAGAGTCAAAGTGGGTACCTATTTGACAACAAATGAAATTAGCAACATTTTTTCAAACGTCAAAACGTGTACTTTATATTTTTTTTTTTTTTCTTTTACGACCGTTTATTATGGAGCCCTAATACTCTGTGATATAAATTTATTAAGTAATTATTAAAAATACAAATCATTAAATTCTAAATTAAACCTAAATTAAAAACTAAAAACTAAACATTAAAAATATCGTCTATCCCGCTGCAATGAGGCAGTGTGCCCAAAACGCTGGCTGCGTTACCCCGCTGAATAGCCAAACTTATATGTTGGCCGAGGTAACTGCCAGCCCTCCGGTCACCTGTGGACTCTGTGAGACGAGAAGATAGATCCTTAAAAAAGGATCTAGCATCTTCGCCCCACGACCCCAGGGCACCAAACACCAAAAGACACAAAAATGAAATTATTTTCAATACTTTCATACTTGCGCCTCTTGGCTCTTTCTGCATTAGTGGCCGCCGCCCCCGCTGACATGGAAGACGCCTGCAAGTGGGATAACGCTAGCGTATCCACGCATGTGGCATCCCAAACAAGCGACCTTCCTTGCTTCCACGGAACAAGAGTCATCCCGTCAGGTCTCTTACCATCACTGCGCGCCAAGCCATTAGGCTCTAATACTGCAGGCACTTTAGCGGTGGCAAGAGACCTACGAATGATGTCGTTCAGGGAAGCATGTCGCGAAAGACGACCGGCACTTTTAACACAAGAAAGCCCGTGATGGCCATACGCGTCCACTGCCCCACCACAGTGGCAAAGATGTGGCTGTTGTACTTTATATGGAATTTTGTATGAAATACTGAATTGTGAAGTTATAAGAGTTTGACGCACTTTTCTACTTCAATCGATAGTTTAAAATGGTTATTCAACACAAAACTAATAGGGGACGTGGATATTATGACTTTTGGGGGATATTTAATATCAAATTTAACTAAAAATAATTTATTTTACTAGTAGTGAAATACTCAATTATATTGATTCATATTCATATTAATTCTATAAAGGTAAGGTCATACTGTGGCTAATATACACGATCCCATGCAATGAAACTGTGCAAAATACTGAATTTGTACGAATGTACGCAAATACACGTGACATTCTAACACACTTAATATTCCTGAATGAATTTGCATTCCGCACAAAATTCGCCTTAGTATCCCACTTCTGACACCTGACTGATGTGAATTTTATAAAAAAAATATTAAGAGATCAGCAGGGCGACCGCGTATCTTTTGCATCAATCATTGATACATCGCAATCACCTCTGATTGGTTAACAGTTAACACTCTTCCACTATTGGACGAAATCCATTGACGCAGCAAGAATACCATAAATTCAGCCAATCGGAGGTGATTGCAATATATCAATGATTGATGCAAAAGATACGCGGTCGCCCTGCAGGAAATGAAACATCGTGCGTCCATCTCGAAGCCAAAGACAAGAAGGTTTTTCTTCAATTATTTTTTTAAATTACTATAAGTGTAAAACATAGACAATTATGAGTTAAGTGTCTTTTATACTACCTACCTTTAGCTGTATATTTTATTGTCTTTAATTGGTCGTCCACTAGCCGTCCTCAATAACAATTAATTTTCGACGAGGTTCATTAATTCTCAGGCACTGTAACGTTCAATGTTTCGAATTTAAGAGTAATTATAGATATTTTACAGAAACAATAATAAAATTGGTAAATTTTATTATATTTTCCGAGGAATAAAAGGGAAACATTTTGCACTGATTTGTGATATTATCCAATAATCTTTTTTTGCTCGTGTGTTTTAACTATGTATAATTATGTAATACTTGTGCTAGATTAATAGGTATTATAGTGCAGGGAGTGACGGATTGGTTGATAAAGTGGCTTATTACCTTCAAGTCCCAAGTTTGATAAATGTTTTATTTCACGTAGGTCAACTTGTGACACTTATGAAAAGTCAAGATTCTATCACCGGTCCGGAAAGTGCGTAATAATATAAGTTACCAGCTGATGCCCGCGACTCAGTCCGCTATAGTCAATAAGTTGTTTTATTCCGAGGGGAACTCCTTAATTTTCCGGGATAAAAAGTAGCCTATGACACTCTCCAGGCCTTCAACTATGCATATGCAAAAATCACCTGCACAAATAAACACTTTTTCGCATTTGTATGATTTAGTTTCTGTCAAAGCAATCGAACCGGTGACATCTTGCCTACGAGATACGGATCTTTCCCGGCTGAGCTACAGATGGCTTAAAGGTATTCAAAATATTCAACACTAACTAAAATAATCATAACATACAAATACTGTCTCTCTCTCTCTCTCTCTCGTACCAGACAAGAAAGAGTTTAACGCTTTTTTGTCACGTACGATTTTTCCAGGCGCAGAAACGCAGGGATCTGCCCTGCGTTTCTTCGTGCCATGTTAAAAAAAATGTATGCCCCGCCAATCAAATATTCGTGGGTGTCAACTTACCTACCACTACTTTTACACTTTTAATATTTAATGCAAATTGGTACGACACAATTTCTTACGTAATGTGGGTGTAATAGCGGATAATAGGCCGCATTGTCTTTACTTTGAAGTCTAGATAATAGTCGGTCTTTGTATACAAGGGCTATTAAGTGTTTCTATGATGGGAAAACGTATAATTTGAAACGCTTTCTTGTTTCAGCTTAATTGAGTACCTACTAAACAACAAGTCAAATCAGCAACTTTTTATACGACTGCCTGAAAAAAGGAGTATATTGTTTTCAGGGATCATGTATGTAGGTATGTATGTATTCCACCATAACTTCTGTATGCCTGAACCGATTTTGATAAATGAGGTATCGTTAAAATCCCTAGCTTATTCCGGGTGACTAACGCTGAGTTGCACGAAACAAATTCAAAAATTTAAGCGGCAGTTAAACTTATTTAATCGCAAGAATTGTATGAAGTCTTGTCATTAAATTAGTTTAATCAACACTTAATTAATTTATAAAATTGTTTCGTGCAACTCAGCGATAGGCTAGTAAAAATTAAAAAAAATTGATGGTGTGACCATGGTCCCACTTTAAAGACTAAAGTTGTTTTTTTTTTTTCGAAAATAAGATTAACTATACTTATAATCATCATCTAGAAAATGATGAGTAGATTCCAAAAATATATAACGCTATAGTTCAATTTCCAGTGATTCCATAGGTAATTAATGACTCTGGTATCGTTACGTAGTAGATAGTTACGGGCAACGGCAGAGCAGTCGTATTTATTAATAATTTTAATTATATTCACTTGTTTTCAAACGTCAAAACGCGCGCGGGATGTTGTAATATGAAGTACTGAACCGTGACGTCATCAAAATTAACGCACTTTTTTACTCCAATCGATAGTTTCAAATGGTTCAAAACAAACTAACGGGAGATGTGTATATTACGACTTTTTGTAGTAGGTACAGTATAGCTACATTTGGAGACTTTTTGAATTCAAAATAGATGTTAATGAAATTTGGTACAGAGGTAGACTGCATCCCAGGGATGGACCTATGTCCATTTTATCCCGGAAAATTAAGTAGTTCCCGCTGGATCAAAAAGTCTTAATCCAAGCGGACGAAGTCGCGGCCATCATCTAGTTCTCTCGCTAGCGCTTTTTGAGTCCATGATAACCAAAAGATAAGGATGGAAAAAAGGATTCAATATGCAAGCTCGCCGCCCAGCGTTTAGAAATGGGCGGGCGGGCGGGAGGCATTAGATACATATCGAATGCATGCACACTGTGCCACATAGATTTGTCTGTTTTAGAGGATTATTATAGCGTATTTTAAACTACTTGTTCCTTGGAATAAGGTTCTACGACTGAAATAAATTTCAAAAGTAATTTAACTACACACCTACAAAAATTACTCGTAGAAACTCCACTTAAATGTAAAGTTTTCATTGAAGTTTCTGTAATAGTGCCGTAGATGCCTATAATATTACTGTATTTCATAGTAATTATAGCCTCATTATATCCAAAACTACTAAGATAGTTTTATTTTATAAATAACTAGCTAACTAGCTGATGCCCGCGACTTCGTCCGCGTGGAATAAGTTTGTTTGATCTTCTTAATTTTCTGGGATCAAAAGTAGCGGTCACTCTCCAGGTCCTCAAATATACCCATGCAAAATATCACGTCATTTTTTGCGGCGTGATTGAAGGTCAAACCAACACACTTTCGCATTTATAATATTAGGTATAATATGACTAGCTGATGGTACCTACACCAAAAAAATCCCGCGGGATAATTCTTAAGTTTTAAACGTCAAGAAAAACTTTCTCGGTGCTCTGTTGCGGCGTTATTAAAAGAAAATACTATATTATTCCTCGTACCTATATCATGGACTTGCGCAATGTATCGCTCATCTATATCCAAAAAAGAAGTAAAAGCTAGAAGACAAACAAGAACCTTTTATATCCTCGCATAGAAGTTTTAAGCTTAACAAAAGCAATGGGCGGATCACATAGTTCGAATAATAAATTTCTTGCTGGTTGCCGAGTTTCTTGCTGGTTCTTCTCGGTAGGAATGGCTTTCCGAACCAGTGGTAGAGTCACTTAACGATTCAAAAGCACTTGTAAAAGTTTATTTGAATAAAAAGCATTTTGATTTGATTTGATTTGAAATCAATAAATCAAGGGGCCAAAGACTGTGTCTGTGGAGATCAATGCAAGAGACCTTCGTCCAGCAGTCTATTTGCTGAGACGACGACGATGATGTGGTGTAGCCTTAATTTATGTTCCCTTACTCACTTTGTCACTTTGTGAACAGTGAAACTACGTTTATTTATCGAAAAGCGTCCATACATAATGACTGCCTCGTTGGTCTAGTGGTTAGGAGGTTCGCCTGCGGCCGACGAGGTCCTGGGTTCGAGTCCCGGGTCGGGCCATAATTAAGTATTGAGTTTTTCTGACTAGAAATTCTCAGTACTAGCCCGGAGTTAGGAAGTTGGAGGTGGTTCACCCCCGTGCCTCGGAGAGCACGTTAAGCCGTCGGTCCCGGTTAATCACTTACATGATAATAGTCGTTAAAGCCCGCCAACCCGCATTGGAGCAGCGTGGTGGGTCTAAGGTCTAATTCCCGCTCTCCTACGAGAGTGGAGGCCTGTGCCCAGCAGTGGGACGTTAATGGGCTGTAGTGGTGGTGGTACATACATAATACATGTACACATAGGTAAAGTCCAAACACAGTTTGATGAATATAAACTGAAAAGGGGGGAGTGACAGACAAATTTGTGTCTATAGCGAACACCCGGCAAAGCTTCAATGAGGGCAATCAACGGTCATTGACCCATGGGGGGTAATCAATATTTCGGCTTTTCATTTCAATTGACAGTCCGTAACTTATGGCTCAGGGGCCATACTGCCAACGCTTAAAGCCATATTGTTTCATTATTGCTTACTTTCGTGTTTTAGAATTATAATCCTTATTTTAGGAAAGTCAAGGTACGTGATATAAAACTGACATTTTGAGTAATATTGCTTAAGTATTGCTTTGAGTGTTGGCAGTATGGCCGCAGGTATGTTATTGCTATGAATATTTCAGTGGTGCGTTAAGTGTACAATGATTTTGTGTAGGGGATTGTTATTAACCAAATTGATTGAACCGTGGTTTTGTGGTTGAAAATTCGAATGTATTAAATACTTAAATTTGTGCATAAAACATAATAGGGTATTTTATATTTATTTCGAAACTTGCGACCGCCGAGGCTTCACTCATGTTCAGTTTGATTTTGATTTATAAATTTCAAACCTTATTTTTCCCCCTTAGGGGTAAAATTTTCTAAAATCCTTTAATAAGTAACCTTTTGTACCGATATTGACTGATCTATAAACGCACACGGCACAGCTCTAACCACGAGACAGATTGGACTGTATGGCATACAGATAACTAGCTTTTATGGCGTCGGCATCAAGCAAGTATTTTTGGGAAAGGTGCTAAATAAAATAGGGGTTTCAAATTCACCAATCAAAATAAAACTGAGCGAAGCCGCGGCTTACGAGCTAGTCATAGAAATGGTTTATCGTAATTTTTCTACCTATACATTTGAATAATCGATTTTCTTATACAGAGCGTATTTTTGAAGTAGGTATAATTTGTGGATATTTAATACCTCATCACGGGCTTTAGCGAACTTTTCCCTATTCCTCGTAAGAAAACTTCATAAGGAAATGAAACGAGAGTAAGCCCCTATATCATACCTATTCACTTAAATATTTGATATCCTTGAAGCAAATTGCAAGGACCCGAGGAGCGGAGAGAGAGAGTAAAATAGAAATAGAAATGAAATATACAAGCCACAGTCTAAGGAGTCAGTTCTTTCATATCAGTCGTTCGACGGAGGGGTCAAGACATAGCGACGCTGCGGGATGACAGGGAAGAAACGGAGGATACGGGCAGAATTTCCACTCACTCACTCACTAAAGCCTATTAACGTCCCACTGCTGGGCACAGGCCTCCACTCTCATAGGAGAGCGGGAATTAGAGCTTAGACCCACCACGCTGCTCCAATGCGGGTTGGCGGGCTTTAACGACTACTATCATGTTAGTGATAGTAACCGGGACCGACGGCTTAACGTGCTCTCCGAGGCACGGGGGTGAAACACCGCCAACTTCCAACTCCGGGCTGGCACTGAGAATTTCTTAATTGAAAAACCCAATACCTAACTTTTACGCCCGACCGGGAATCGAACCCAGGACCTCGTGATCCGCAGTCGACTATGCTAACCACTCGACCAACGAGGCAGTTGTTCCAATAAAGTACAAAATTTTATCACTATAACGTCAAATTAGTAGGCAGTTTCCTACCTCCATAATATCATGTCTGTACCATGGGATGAGAAACGTACCGTATACTTCTAGGTGCTACAACATTAGCATGAGCGCCGACCCACTGTATCAATATACACTTTACGCAGTGTCCAAGCGCTGGCGGTCAAATACTCCAATCACGTGTACATTTCGGACAGCGCCCGGCTCTTTATGGAGGAAATTGCATTCTATAGGTACCGTGCCCCTTGAATCGGGCCCGGCTGGAAGTGCCTACTGAAACTACCTGCTTAAATTATGACTGACCTATTATAATTCTCGATTTTGTTTTATTTTTATTTTACAACAAGTAAGCCCTTATGCCTGCGATTTTGTTTTTTGGTATGTGATGGTAAGTCTAAGACTGTAGCAAGCTAACCTGTTAGGGGTTATACCCATACCCCTAATTGTTTTCTGCTTTTTATACGGCATCAAACCGGAACGCTTAATCGCTTGGCAGTTCGTGTGTGACGGTACGGTGGTAACTAGCCAGTTCAAAAATTCATAAATTGACCCTGCTGGGGATTGGACCTGGGACTTTTCACTTATAAGACCTGCGCTCATAGGAAATCTTCAAGTTCTCAACATAACTCCGTCGCGCTTGGGCTCTTTGGATTGGTCCCGACAAATATGTAGGTACTTTAATGGCTGTACTGTGATGGCTGTAGAAAAGCTGTTTTTAAAATAGTTTTTTAATATATACTATAGGTAACCAATTATTCCACTATTCCTTATTTTTCTCAAAAGTGTGTAGTCAGTCAGGTCAGCATATAAATCCTTAAAGTATCCTTGCCACCGCTCATGTGCCAGCTGTACTGGAACCTATTGGTTTGGCACGTAGCGATGGCAGGAGACCTGATGGTATGACGCTCGTTCCTTAGAAGATGGGCAGGTCACTTGTTTGGGATGCAACGTGTGCAGACACTTTAGCTGCATCCCACATTCAGGCGACCTCCTCTGTGGCGGGTGCAGCGGCCATCAGCGCCGAACAGGCCAAGAGGCGCAAATATGAAGACCTCGATGGGAGCTTCATATTCGTGCCTTTTGGTGTGGAGACCTTGGGGCCGTGGGGCCCGGGGGCTCGAGCTCTTTTTGAGGAAATTTCGAAAAGAGTTATCGAGTCAACCGGGGACCCGAGAGCCGGCGGCTACCTTGGTAAAAAAATTAGTTTGGCCATCCAAAGGGGTAATGCTGCCAGCATCTTGGGTACAATGCCTCGCTGCGGTGGTCTCGATGACGTTTTAGATTTAATTTAATTTAATTTAGTTTTAATTTAATGTAAATAGTTTTAATAAATAACATCAGTTATTGTTATTAAATACCTTCTGCTTAAAGAATTACAGAATAAACTCATGTGCAAACACCGACACCAGGGATAGCCAACCTTACAGCCGGAGGTTAAAAATAAAGTTTAAAAAGGTTAAAAAAAATGTGATGGGACGTACTATGTCCTAAGTTTTAGTAGCTGAGCTTTGAAGAGGCTTCAGCCAAGTATGTTTTGGTTCGAGAATAAGCAAATCAGAGAGGAATTGTGTGTCGCACGTCGCTTATTTTCTGTGTGTATAAAGTTTATTTGGTACAAACTCGCGTACCTTTGACATGGGTTATAACTTGTTAAATCAGAAAATTATTCGAATATGTATGACATTCTGTTAACTTTTAAAATCGTCACACTGGATGACGCCCGTGACTTCGTCCGCGTGGATTAATTGTGATTTGAGCGGGAACTCCTTAACTTTTCGGGATAAAAAGTAGCTTATGTCCTTTCCCGGGATGCAACCTATTTCTGTATCAAATTTCGTCAAAATCGGTGGAAAAGATGGGCCGTGAAAGCGTAGCAGACAGACATAATTATATACTTTCGGATTTATAATATTAGTATGGATGCTAGAGGTAACGTCATTTGCCAGTAAGATCAAACCATGTTAAATGAAAATATTGAATAGTAACAGGAGATTTCGTATCTAAATATAACAAAATTGCAATCTTCTACTAACCGCTTTATATATCAAGATTTAGTTTGAAGGCGACTCGAATAGCAGATAAACTGCGAATTGAACACACAGAGAATGTTATTTTTTTGTAATTTATTGCTTAGAAAGTGGCTTTTTCAACGAACTATAAAGTACTGTAGTACCTAGCAATAGTTCTTGCCACTTTCAAGACCATTTTAAAGTACTAACTCAGAAATACAATAGCTTTTAATAAATAAATCTCGCATAAGACTTAAATAAAAGCAACTGTCCCAAATTAATTAATCTAATACCTACTAATATTATAAAGAGGTAAAGTTTGTGAGTTTGTGACGTTGTCGTTGGGGGTAATCTCTGTATCTACTGAACCGATTTTGAAAATTCTGGTATCATTAGAAATCCACATTATTTGGAAGTGTCATATAGGCTATATATTAACCCGAAAAATAAGGGAGTTCCCGTGGGAATTTAAAAAACTTAATTCACGCGGATGAACTCGCGGGCATCTGCACCAATAGTTTTAGTTTAAACAATTAGATTTTTGAAAACGATAAAAGAAAGTCCCTACCCGTGCCTACGCTACCTTTTTAGATTTAACTAGCACCATTTGTAAACATGCTTTAAATATTCACCAGTTAACTAAGATATTCTTAATAGGATTAAGTTTATGATAAAGATTTTCACAAATCACTCGACTGAGAAAACATTGAAGATACACAAAAAACCAACCCCTAAAATCTGCTAAACTGGGGGATGTAACAGCACTCGAATCCACTCGAACGGTTTGATGTTGATCGGTGGGGGTGTGAAGATATACCTTACGGTTTAAAAAGTCTTAGGGGGTGAAATAAATAACAACAACGTTATTTACTAAATAACTTAAATATCTCGTTCAGATAGCGCGTTATAGGCCTATTCAATAAACGATAATAAAATTGCATGGAAAAGTTCAGAGATTTATAACATAAACTAGCCTTTGCCCGCGACTTGGTCTGAGAAAAATGTGGCTTAGGTTGATAAAAAAAGAAATAAAAAAAACTTATAAAATTAATTTTTCATTTATGACTGAAAGCACAAATACCTTCATGGATGTAACTTGAACTGCCGTTCATTTCTACGGTCAGCCATTTAGGGCTATAGGTTGTCTGTCAGTCACTCAGGACAAAGCCTTTTATAGCTATTGATAAATAGGCCTGTAATAATAAGCAGACATCAAATTAAGAACACGTTCTCGATTTATGTAAAGACCGATATTTGAGAACCCGTTCTTACCTGATATCGGTTTATTAACAAGGGCCTTATAGAGGTCTGCTTGGAGACCACACCCCGGACATTCTAAAAGGAGTCCAAAGACTTAAACGAAGTCTGAAGACAGACCCGGTATCCTACGTGAGCGACAAACGCGACTACGCGACTTGATACGACGCGACGCGACAGTATCAAACAGTAGGTGACCCTTCACGTGGCCACGTCACGTAAACATATTTGTCATTTTCTATGGCGTCGTATCGCGTCGCGTCGCATCTCGTCGCTTCTGAGGTACTGTCATGTACACAAGCAGTTAATTTAAGCACTATATACCTAACAATAATTCACAGTAGCTATATAGAAAGACCGAGTAGCGCGTGAAATCGCATCAACTATACCGTCGAGAGGCAACTAATAAAGTAACTTCATTAAATAACGCGCTACAAACTTGTCCAGCGACTACCAGGGATGGAGCTACGAAAATCAAAATGGAGAGGTACTTTACTACTTTATACTACTTTTCATGCATAATATTGTATTGCTTTCATTGATACAATGAAATAGTTCTGGACATAACGTGGACCAAGGGCAGAACCAACGAAAGCACACTGTGAAACAAAATAAAAACGTCTACGCAAAACGTACACGTCCGAAGGAAACGACGTTTTTTCCTGTTGGGCTAGTGTGTTCATATGATAAAAGTGAGATCGTTTTTCCATCAGATATTTCATTGTATGTGTTAACGCGTAAGAATCGGCCGTCTGTCCGCACCCGAAATACTCGAGAAGTAGTTATCTAGTAATGGAGGAAGTTGAGTTTGACGAAATCTCTTTCATACATAGAGCCCGCGCGCCCGGGCAACTAAAAGTTGCCAGCAACTTTTTGACTTAGTGCAACCTCCAAGGAATTGATGTTCCGACGATTAAAGTAGCCCGTGCGTTGATCACATGAAAAAGGCTGATGATCTATACTTACTCTATCTATAGGTACTAATACTTATTAATTATTATTATATAAATGCGAAAGTTTGGATGGATGGATGGATGAATAGATGGATGTTTGTTAAGCAATCACGCCAGGATCTGGATGAAATTTGGCACAGAGATAGACTAAAGTCTGGAATAATAAATAGGCTACTTTTTATCCCGGAATTAACGAGTTCCCCGGGAACCAAAAAACCTCAATCTACGCGGACGAAGTCGCGGGCATCAGCTCAGCAGCTAGTATTGTAATATTTATTGCAGTTTAGTTCAGATATAATAAAGATAAAACATTATCAGAATTCAATAAATCGATATCGGTTTGGGATCACATCAGATTAGTGATATTGGGACTGACTCCACAAAATTATTTTGGCTCGTTGCCATACCAATAACGCGTATTTTTTTTAAAATAATTTAATGCAAAAGCTACCTAGTAATAAAAGAGTAATAATAATGATAAAGTGATGCCTAATTATAATGGTTTTACTTAAATAAAACTAGTGGGCCCGGCAGACTTTGTCCTGCCTTGAACGTCGAAACAGATTGCAGCGCCCCCTACAGGGTCCAATCATACTAATATTATAAATGCGAAATTGTGTTGGTTTTTTTGGTTTTTTGGTCTGTTGGTTTGTCCTTCAATCACGCCGCAACGGAGCAACGGATCGACGTGATTTTTGGCATGGATATAGGTGAGGACCTCGAGAGTGACATAGGCTACTTTTATCCCGAAAAATTAAGGAGTTCCCACGGGAATAACAAAAAACTTAAACCACGCGGACGAAGTCGCCGGCATCAGCTAGTTGTGGATGTAAGCCATCCAACAAACACAACAAAAAAATAATTAGCGAAATTGGTCCAGCCGTTCATGACCAAGGGAATGCCGATGCCGTGACCAAGGGAAATATGCAACATTATACAATATAGTGTTATTTACCTAGGTACATCTGTCTGTCTTTTCAGTCCAGCCGTTCAACCGATTTTGACAAAATTACCGAGATACATGTTAGTTGTTACTGAGATAAAGGACATCCCAAAGAAGGACATAGTTAAAAAGATAAATTATTTATGCCACACAAGATTAAAACAAATAAACAAATTACAAAAACTGACCAGGACCAGTATGGGTTAATATTACTGCTATGTGATACCCCTACAGGCTAGCCCGCTATAACCATCTTAGTGCATCATCACTTACCATCAGGTGAGCTGATGGCAGTCGAGGGCTGACTTGTAGTGGAATAAAAATATTTTTTTAAAGGAAATCGCTTGATTTCAATATTATTATATCCTCCATCTCCACGTTACCTCACACATGATAATTCAATGGTTTTCTTGGATGTGTGTGTGTGTATACATACATTTTGTGAGTTTATGTTGTCACTATACAAGTGGGAACAATGTCACCTGGAGTTCCCGAACAGCGTTAATATGGACAAACTTTGACGGGAAATTGTGTTTTATGAATATTTAGGTGGATACATTGTTTGTAGGTTTAGTGCTATTCTCTGCACTATGTAGACGTAAAAGTGAAACAAAAGGTATCAGTTTTTGTGTTGAACTTAATAATTTGGATAAATTATTATATAAATTTATCCAAATCATAATTTTTTATTATTAATTAATATTATTATTATCGGATATTATAAGTATATTAAAGTTGTCATATCTTACACCAAGCTCATTTTAGGAACTGGGACAACCAAAAGAAATGTGGTATGAGCTATGACAGGTATTAATAATGAAGTAAGTCCTTCATGATAAGGTCTAGCTAGACTCTATAATATGATATAGATCATAAAATAAAAAGCCCTCACCCTTTTTCCCTCAAAACAGAAATTATGCACTTTTGCACTGGTTATAATGTAATTTGTCAAGTAATAAAGCCGGATTCTAACGGAAGACAAATCTAGCTAGTTTTCTAGCATGCCTCATTGTCGCTTTTAATTTACTAGATTCTAGTGAATTATAATGTACCTACGCATTATTTTGTTACACGAGCATGATTTAGAACAAATATTTGTAACACCAATCTAAATCAAAGTATTAATTGAAGCTTTGTTTTTGACAAATTCATTGGTCTATTTACACGTGCTGATTAATAAATAAGTAATTATCGTATAATTTCACCTATTTTCGTTTGTTTAGGACGCCGCAAATCATTAATAGTTTTGTATAGCGGCTGGTTATGCAAACATCAAAGGTTACAATTGAAATCTATGTTGATATTGTTTTTAATTTGCCATCTTCGCCACATTATTGCTGCCCTTTTGCCCTTGACTTTATCCGTGTGGATTTAGGTTTTTTTTTATTCCCGCGGAATCTCTTAAATTTTTCGGGGTAAAAGAGATCGCAATTGACATCTATTAGCCATCTAGCTATCGAAAAAAAAAACCAAACTTAATATCATAATTTAATCTGTGTTTCTGCTACGCTTTGCCGACCCATCTCTTCAACAGATTTTGATGAAATTTGGTTTAATGATTGGTTTCATTCCGGGGAAGGAAGGCTTTTTTTGAAAAATGAGTTCTTCAAATAATAGTGAAAGTATAGAATTAACTCCTGAAAGTATTATAACTGACGCAAGAAATGTGATCTTTCACTTGCAAAATCCCGGGAGAAATATATGAAAGCCTATAGCGCGGGAATAAAAAACTGAATTCACGCAGACGAAGTCGCGGGCATCATCTTGTATTAATATATACGCTTGCACTAGCCCACATAATATCCCTACTTCATGCTCCTATCTGATAGTCGTAAGGACCGAAATCCACAAACCACCCTGGATTGTGGATTTCGGTCCTTATGACTCTGCTCATCCCAGAGTAAAACTCCAAATTTATTGCCGTAAAATCCAATATATAGTAGGCATACTGTAAATATTGGATTTGACGTCATTGATGAAAATAGATTTTATCAATAAAGTGTAAATGGAATTCGGTTATCAAAGAAATACAATTTTCTATACAGTGAGAGCTCAACCGCTTTATATCTGAGGATTTGGTTTGACGGCGACTTTCAAATAGAAATAAAAGTTACTCCGAGTGGCAGTCACAAAGAATGTGATTCTCGAATTTATTACCTACTTGAGAATTGGCTTTGGAATACTGGTGCTGTGTATTTTTATTCTAAGATTGGTAAGCGAATTTTTGTTTCATC
The DNA here is from genome assembly GCA_963932025.1 of Erebia epiphron. Classification (NCBI taxonomy): domain Eukaryota; kingdom Metazoa; phylum Arthropoda; class Insecta; order Lepidoptera; family Nymphalidae; genus Erebia; species Erebia epiphron. Next base: position 5,352,451 of record OZ009954.1, read on the forward strand.
AACCGACTTCAAAAAAAGGAGGAGGTTCTCAATGGGGAGGCACAGGCAAAGCTAATCTCAGATGGCGCCACCCTCGCTGGTAACTGTCAGGTTCATTTACATACATAATTGAGGTAATTAGGCGTCCTATTTTAACTGAATCTGGGAAAAAAAACCAGTGTATGCTCTTGCCATAATAATCGGCAGGTCTAAAGTAAGCGCTACATAACCTAGCCGATGAACTGGGTTTCCAATTTTATTGGTGCAAGGCTTTGTACCATAGTCTTCTTCATTCCTCATCAGCAGGAAAACGGAATGCACAACATTTAGGCATAAAAATGAATTATTCTAAGAAAATGAAACTGTCGCGTAAAAAATATATGGTGTTTGACAGGTAAACAACACCAGCGACGATGCGTCACCTAGCGGGATAAATTGGCAGTGTGCCTCCCCATTCAACTGTTTTTTAAGCTATTGCATATAGCTTCTATCGCGGGCCTTGAGGGTGGAGACCGAATCCAGAAATTCCGTAACGAAATTAAAAACCTAACACTTTGGTTGCTATGACTACTTGTGTTGTTGACTTCAAATTATTGAAAATAAAAAGACTATTTTTATGAAAAGATGATTTGGAAAATAAAGGCGAAATAATTTTAAAGAACTATGTTTTGAAAACTTGATTCTTTAAAATTATTTCGCCTTAGATGCTAAAAATAGATAGATGATAAAAAATGCTATACAATAGCTTTACCGTGGCAGTCTCCGAGTGCCACACGTCTTTTCTCTGGTCTGGCCTAATGGGAGGCTTCGGCCGTGGCTTGTTACCACCCTACCGGATGCGATTTGCGACGCTGTGTAGAAACCCGACCAGGCCGGAGCCAATTGAAAAATAATTAATCTCCAAATTACTCCTGCAAGGGTTCGAACCCCGGACCTCCCAAGACCACGGCACTTACTGCGACAGAGAGATCGAATCGTTACAAGTTCAAAACATCATATTCAGTCATGTATTTCATTTTTTCCACCCCACAGGCGCTCGCTGATCGGTATGAAACCGTTCAAGTGAGCTGGAGTGCTGTTACAACCCCCAGTTTAGTGATTTTAACGCTGGTTTGTGTACCGACAAAGTTTTTTGAACGAGTGATTTAGGATATCCGTCGGATATTCAGACAAAATGTCGGTGTAAACTGAACGTTGTGGTTAAAGAAACACAACGATATAATATACCTATCTTTAACTAGATGATAACCATGACTCAGTCTAATTCTTGAAAATTGAATTCTTAAATTTTCTGGGATCAATGTCCTATGTCCTTCCCTGTGATACAACCTATCATTGTACCTTTCATCAAAATCGTTTGAACAGATGGGCCGTGAATGCGAAGCAGTCAGACAGATGGACGGACAGACAGACAGATAGACAGTAAGACAGACAGACGGATAGACAGACACACTTTCATATTTATAATATTAGTATGAAAGTATGGATATTCAGAATTGTATCTATTATTGCTACACTTTTTTGGGAAGTTAAAATCTTTCTCGATTCTTATTTGAAACGCTTTCATTTCAATACCGTAGTCAAAATAAACAAAATAATTTAATATAAAAAATACTTTTTAAACAACCGACTTCAAACTCCCGCGCCAACTTTACAACAACAAGCACACGCTATACAAAGTTTTTATTTTATTGTCGATATTTTAAAAACCGCTCGACCGATTTCGATAAAATTTATATGGGACACCATGGGAAGTATGTTCTTTCAAATAAAAAAAGAATCATCCAAATCGGTCCACCCAGTCAAAAGTTCTGAGGTAACAAACATTAAAAAAAAATTGAATTGAGAACCTCCTCCTTTTTTTGAAGTCGGTTGAAAACAATGGAAACACGCACTAACAAGTTTAATTGCGATCCGCGGGTGTGAAAGTCTGTTAGTAATTTTGTCGCGAGTTTCAAACGGATCGCACAAAACGACCTATAGTTTTTAACTAGATACAACTACAAAGCTTTCAGCAGAATTTCAGGATAAACATTTTTACACAGCCTTTTGAAAAATAAGAAGCAAAACACTGGAATTGAATGTATTTTAGATCACTACGTGATATATTAGCCTACCTATTTCATTCGCCGGGATGCAACCAAACATCAAATCGGTCGAAAATATGGGCTGTAAAAGTAAGCATAGTAGACATACAAACTCACTTTTACAGAATTTTGCATATTTTATAGTAGAGTATAGATTTTAGATTTATAACTGCTTTATTATCCCGCAATAAAAAAAACATTAAACAAAACTTTAGTGTATACATAAAGCAATTTTTAAAAGTCTCAAAAGCTTAATTTTAAGGGAGGCAAATTCTGCGCTACTGCGCGTAGAAGATTACGAGTCATTTCAAAAAGACTTGCTATAGTATTAATTGTATGATTTTATATCCATCATTTTGCGTAGGTATAACGTCCATTTATCTACAGCACGGTATCCGGTCAAAGTGTCGGACAATCGAAAGCGATCGGGCCAACTCTGCAGACAGCGCGCGGCGTCGCAACTCACAAAATGATGAAACTTTGTCAACGCCGCCTGCCGTGTGGCTTCTATACGCTTTGTTAAGGACTAGAACTATTTTTAGTGCCTGATAAGCACTCAAAATATGTGAATAATCTAGGGGTTTTAACGTGGTCCTATTCGATTAGTCGGTCCTTATTTAAACATAATCAGTGGTTGGTCCATTCACGCACCTCTAACTTTTCGGAAATAAGTGCGTTTTAAGGAATTAAATACTTGTGAAACTAAAACTGTATACCAGAGAGTTCTCCATGATAGTCTGCCAATTTGTACTTGGCCAGCGTGGTGGACTATGGCCAGACCATTATCATTTAGAAGGGAGACCTAGTGACGATGACGTGTGTAGTGAGCCAGCAATGATTATGAACAACAATGCAACTTTATATTTGGAACTGCTCCTGAAAAGGAGTGTAAATTTTAACACTGAGTGTTCCTTACCTCACTCCGCTTATTAAACTCTAGCCAAAAATAGTAGAATGCAAAGCTAAAAAATGAATAAAATCAATCTTGTCATGTATTTAAAAAAATCTATGCAGCATTTTTCTGTTCTTAGGTTGCAAGATTTCTGTTCCTAGGAGGTCAATTTTATTGATTACAGATAGTCAAATCTGTAGTCAATAGTCGTAGACCAAATTTGTGCTAAATTAATTCAGCATCGCTTGACCTTAAACACAACCGCCGTGTTTCTGTTGCCGACTGCCTAATTAAACTTCGCAACACACAGCGCTGTTTGTGTCGCTCCTACATCAATTCGGTGGTCGCCCGCCACTGTACAACACAATAAACAACGGCGCAACTCGTTATTTGCGAATGCAACTACGATACTGTGTACATTTCCAAATGAACGTATAGGTACCTTAAGACTAAATGTAAGTATAGGTACCTTGCTTTACAAAGCTTTATAAACTGGCCAAAAATAGTAGAAAGCATGGCTATTTAAACGAATAAAAGCTATCTCTCGCAACGTAAAATCCTATACAAAAAAGAATTGTTTCTGTTTCCGTTGCTACCTATAGAAATCTGTTTTCAGTAGCTGAATTTGATTGACTGCGCATATGAATAAGCCAATATATTCAAAATTAATTCAGCATTGCTTGACCTTAAACACAACCACCGTGTGTCTGTTGCTGACTGCCTAATTAAACTTCGCAACACACAGCGCTGTTTGCGTCGCTCCTACATCAATTCGGTGGTCGCCCGCCACTGTCGACACAATAAACAACGGCGCAACTCGTTATTTGCGAATCCACCTACGTTAGTGTATAATAAATACATTTCCGGTGTGTATGTAGCCTTAGTTGGCCTTGCCTAAGTTTTTCAGCCCTGTTGTCTTAACGTGGGAAGTCCCGGGTTCAATCCCTGGCAGGGTCAATTTGGGGTTTATAATTTCTGAATTTTCTCTGGTCTAGCCATACATTCGATTCAAGCGGACGTTTTTACCTGTCCTGTCGGTAGTCAGTTTTCGCCCTAGTGTTATAAATAATAAGTAAATCTGCCTGTATTAATATAATTGTGCACGGCAGCTGAATTTCCAAGTTTCCTCACAATAATAATATGGCATAGTAAATACTCCATCGAAGCACACACAAGCATAACATTGGAAAGGGTGATTCGGGTCGAGTTGAGCTACCGAGGGCCGAACGCGGATTATAGGCATCTTGTTGTTGTTTGTTGAACATTTCGCTTGACTGACTTCTCACAGTTAAACAGAGTTAAACTGGTTTGAATTATAAATCTACTAGATGATGCCCGCGACTTCGTCCGCGTGGATTAAGATTTTTTGATTACCGCGGGAACTCTTTCATTTTCTGGGATAAAAAGTAGCCTATGCCTTCCCCAGGATACAACCTATCCCTGTACCAAATTTGATCAAAATCGGTTGAACAGATGGCCCGTGAAAGCGTAGCAGACAGATAGACAGACACATCTGTAAACATCAGCTAAGAAACGGTGTTGAGAAAATCCACCCCTAAGCCTAACTTCACCCGAAAGTCCTATGTTTTTAGGCTTCCGTACCCAAAGGGTAAAAACGGGACCCTATTACTAAGACTCCGCTGTCTGTCTGTCTGTCTGTCTCCAGGTTGTATCTCATAGACCGTGATAGCTAGAAAGCTGAAATTTTCACAAATGATGTATTTCCGTTGCCGCTATAACAACAAATACTAAAAATTAAAAAAATATATATATTAAGGGGGGTCCCCATACAATAAACGTGTTTTTTTCGTATTTTTAACCCCCGACGCAAAAAGAGAGGGGTGTTATAAGTTTAACGTGTCTGTCTGTGTATCTGTGTATCTGTGTATCTGTGGTGTCGTAGCTCCCAAACACATGAACCGATTTTCGTTTAGTATTTTTTGTGTCATAGATAATTTTATCCTGAGTGTTCTTAGCCATGTTTCATGAAAATCTGTTCATCTTACTGAAGGTCATCAGCTTTTTTCTAGTCGGGGGTTTTTTAAATTTGTAATTTATACTTGTTTTGCTTAATATTAAAAACGGTAACAGGTAGATGGTTCAAATTTTCACAGAATATTAACTTGTATATTACCTTTCAAAATAAATAATTAAATATCAATAAAGTAAATATTAAAGGGGGGCTCCCATACAACAAACGTAATTTTTTGATATTAACAGTAAACCTCTACAAACAAAGTTAGTTTTGCGGTTCATTAACAAAGGTAATTATACCTACTTCTTGAGTACGGAACCCTCGGTGCGCGAGTCCGACTCGCACTTGGCCGGTTTTTTAAGTTAGAGCATTGAAATAGAACGAGTACACTAAAATTCTACATCAATGAGTTAGAGATGAAAGTTGGCATTTAAGTTATTCGTTTTAAACACTTACTACTCGGTGGTTTTAAATAATAAAAACCTGCATTATAAACAACATAACCGCTATACCCCCTCTCCTCGTTGCCTCGACTGCCTCGTTGGTCTAGTCGTCGCTTTTCCTACGAAAGGACCTATCTGACACTTTTGACGTAACTGCACTAAATACATCATAATAATGTATTTTTGATTCTCTGTCGATCTGTCTTATCGACTTTTTCATATCTTTTACCGTTTACTGGCTAGGACAATCGGTAAGTATGGCGTATATGCTCATTTGCGAAAAGGAAATCATACTAAGTGGCGTATTTTATACTTAGGGCTATTAGAAAGATTTTTATTTAGTGATCAGCTAAATAAAAATCTATCAACTATGACGTAACTGAAAATACGTCATTTAGTGTAAACTAGACTATATTGAATGAAAATGGGGTTTTCACTTACGTCTGAATTTTGATTGCGACGGAATACCTTAGACATTAACTAATAGAGTTAAAAATTTATGTAAATTGGTGACAAAAAATGTATAAAACCTTGGGCAGTAAAAAAATCCAAAATAGTACGAATCCAAAAACTTTCAGTCAAAAAATGATTTAAAACTATCCTAATTATTATTATATATAAAGAAATAAAAAACAAATTATTTTGAATTAAATGTGATTTAATTATTCAGTAAAAAATACATTCGTATCTCCTAAGTAATTAATTTTTCAGAAAAACAAAGTTCTTATGAAGTGGCGTAACTGTTTTAAATATTTTTACCTAAATGAATACGCACATTTAAATAAGACAATTCCTACTTGCAAAAAGGCCTTGATTCACAGATTATAAGAATATTTTTTTAATTTTAATATAGCTTTATTTGAGCAAGCTGTGGACAATATAGTTGAGCACGAAACCGAAAAACGCTTGCCCTGAACAATTAACTCGATGTCAGTTAGGTCCTTTCGTAGGAAAAGTGACGTAGTGGTTAGCATAGTCGACTGCGGATCACGAGGTCCTGGGTTCGATTCCCGGTCGGGCATAAAAGTTAGGTATTGGGTTTTTTCAATTAAGAAATTCTCAGTGCCAGCCCGGAGTTGGAAGTTGGCGGTGTTTCACCCCCGTGCCTCGGAGTCGAGTACGTTAAGCCGTCGGTCCCGGTTATTATCACTAACATGATAGTAGTCGTTAAAGCCCGCCAACCCGCATTGGAGCAGCGTGGTGGGTCTAAGCTCTAATTCCCGCTCTCCTATGAGAGTGGAGGCCTGTGCCCAGCAGTGGGACGTTAATAGGCTGTAGTGATGATGTGAACCGCTATAAGTACGCCTCTCTATATGTCATAATCTCATAGGATATCAGAAATAGCACGCGGACGAACTTACGACGATCTTACGACCGCTAGTAACTTACTCGTATATACTAGGTATTTATGCAACTGTATCGTAATGAGGGTCATTTTAATTCGAGTGCTGTTTTTTGATACGAGGCTTGCCGAGTATCAAAATAGGATAGTACGAGAAATAAATTAATAAAAAAGTCAAATCAATCAAGTGCCAGAACCCAGAGCCGCTAAGCTATAGGTATCCTATTTATGAAGATAACCATATCGATACAGCTACGACTCATAACGATACAGCTCCCATACAACGAACTGTATCGTTATGAGAAGCAAACACGAAAGAGGGTTCAATTCGATATAGTTGTCAAATTCGAAATTGGAACTTTTCGATGCTGGAGTAGATAAAGTTTATTATATTATAATGTCCTCACGACCAAATTGCGGTCACGGCGGCCTATCTGCAGAGAGATTACCGTATAAATGCGGGAGATATTATACCTAGTGCACAAGTGTGTGCGCATACACAGGTGCACTCTCTGTTCCTTTAGTCTAATAGCCCGATGGGAAGGAAAATCCGACACGACCGGTGAGAGGTCACGCGCAGGACCGTCGGCATAACGTACTCTCCGAGGCACGGGGGTGAAACACCGCCAACTTCCTAACTCCAGGCCAGTACCACAGAATAAGTAATATTACGTCTAGTACTGAGTTTTTATTTAAATAATATTATACCTGTTAAAAGACCAGACGACATGAGCCGACTAGCCAGCATTTAAGTATAGGTCTAACAAACGTTAGACTACAACAAATATTTAAACAGTTACTTAACTTATAATAGATAGTGTAACTAGTAAAGGTAAGTAGGTACCTACCTCTGCCGTCTATCACAAAAAGACAACATAAGAATATCTTAAGAAATCTTTCTCCCGCTACTAGGGTTATTACCTGTTTATTCATTCCTTAAGGTTGTAAAGATTTTCTAATTAAATTAAATTAATGGTCGGTGGTAATAAAGATGTTTGATTCGTTCGAAGTAATAAAGTAACGTTTGCTAGATAAAACAGTTTCTCATATAATTTACATAACAATAATATTACAATAATAATATTTCTTTTTTATGTTGGTAAAGTAATGAATTAATAGCATATACAAAGGCGTCAAGTTAAACTGATAAGAGATTTCGAAAGTATTCTATAGAGCATTTCACTTTATAAACGATCTTCCTTTCTCTACCTTAATGCCTATCAGGAGCACACATCGAAAGCGTTAGTCCGACTAAAGGTCTAGCCCCACTACAGATGCACGGCGCGGCGCGGCACGTAGCGGCAAATATTCATTATTAGTTACCTATTTTTATATTTCCTTCTAAAAATAACGTACACCCTCAACTCTTGTTCACGAGACTTAATTCCTATAAAACGTCCTTGCTACCTGGAAGAGATCGCTCCAAAGCGATGAGGCCGCCATTTGTCTTTTCTAATTTTTATTGTTGTTGTTTAAATGTATTTCTCTTGTTTTTTTTGATAAACAGTAAAGAATATTTCATTCATTTATTCATTAGTCTTTGTATGAGTTTGTATGGGTCTGGGCCCACTTAAGCGACGCGGCAAGCAGATGCACTTCGCGACGCGGTCCCATTAAACTCATACAAATATTATTTGCCGTTACGTGCCGCGCCGTTCCGTGCATCTCAAGTGGGACTAAACCTTGATACCTATCAAGAGCACATATCGGAAGCGTTAGCCCGACTAAAGCAGTCACACGGACCCTCGTTACTGGGAGCCTGCAGATGACACTAACATTGGGGATGTTCCAACGGAAATCGTGTAGTAGGTATTACGTGATCATGTTATTTGTAGAAGTTTATCGTTCGTAAATATATTTTAATAATCCCAAATGTCTGAAGCTTTTTGTAATGCGATGAAGTTCGAGTACTATGTCTAATATAATTCAGAAATGCTATTGCCATACCCGGTCCAGGCAAGGGCTAGGTATATTTTAAGACAATGTGATGTGATGATGATTTCTGTGACTTATTGCAATTTGAAAATATGCTTGTGAGAAAAAAATATGTAAGTACTCATGTTACTACTGATAGTAAGACTGGTGATAACACGGGCAACGGAATATGTATATTTTATTTCAGTTTTACAATAGAAAAATAAAGTAGGTAAATAGGTATCTGAACTATCATAAAAATATTCCAAATAAACGACAGATTTACGAGAGGAAATGCTCAATATAAAGTACCATTGCAGCTAAAAGCTCGCTAGGAACACTCCAGTATCTGTAATCACGTTACAATATGATCGAGTTACGTCCCGCCCCAAGGTTGATACGGGAAAAGGGGCTCCATAAAAAATCACGAAAATGATTTACCTTCGTAATGCTAGGTCTTTCAGTACAGATTTGGGAAAATTATAATATAATCCTCTCGAACGATTTTCGGCCACAGCAGCTATTCTTCAGAGAGCTTAGCCATCTGCGCGGGAGATATTATAGTGTACTATAAGCGTGAGCGCAAACACAGGTGCACTCTTTGTTCCTTTACTCTAATCCGGAATGAAAGAAAATCCGAAACGCCGGGAGAGAGATCAGGCGCAGAACCGACGGCTTTACATGCTCTCCGAGGCACGGGGGTGAAACACCGCGAACTTCCTTCGGACTTTCCTTTTCCTAGATTTGGGAATAATGTCTTAGTTACTAACTTATTCCCAAATATCTACCGACTAGATCTAGTATCTCCTTAGTTAGTTACTAGGATGTACATTATTTCTTTCCAGTCAACAGAACAACAAAAGTGACAGAATTTTCATTACAAAATTCAGTCATTCTAGATACTAACCTATATTCTGTAATTCTAACATTAAATTTGTAATGCCAATGTTTTTATAACCAGTAGCGGAAAGCAATGACAATCTGCCTGATAGACTAACTGCAAGCAAACAGACTTACTGTCCCCCTGTTCACCCGAATAGGATGCCGGGTGTCTAAACCAGGCTATCATTAAATAACAGTCAAGCTCTTGTTTTTTTTATCCACTACAATTTACCCTTGACTGTGATCTCACCTGATGTTAAGTGTTGCTGCAGTCTAAGTTGGTAGCGGCGTAACCTGTTAGGAGCATGGCAGTTATATTAAACCCATTCCCTTATTCGGCATCATACCGGAACGCTAAATCGCTTGGCGGTACGTCTTTGCCGGTAGGGTGGTAACTAGCCACAGCCGAAGCCTCCCACCAGGCCAGACCAGGGAAAATTCAGAAATTATAAATTCAGAAACTGACCCTGCCGGGGATCGAACCCGGGACCTCCGCACCTTAAGACAACAGCGCTCAACACTGCGCCACGGAGGTTGTCAAAATACCTTTCACAGCCTGTCACCGACCAAAAAAGCTGTGATCGCAGTCAAGCGATAAAAAAATGCCGACAAACTTTTGCAACTATTCCAAAGCAATAGAAATCTTCGAATCAGCAGACGTATTCATTTCCTCCCCCTTTCGCCTGTACGCGGCACCAGACTGCCTTCCGGTTTCCACTTCCGCACCTCCCGATTCAAGGTTTTCTAGGGTTCCTTAATGGTTCTTCTCTGTAGAATCTACTCTCCAAACCAGTGGTAGAATCCTAAATGAAATCAAATAGGAATAATTCGTTGTCTGTCTGCCTGTCCGTCTGTAAAGACCCATCACGCAGCAACGCATCATATATCAAGTTGAAATTAATACCATACCAAACTTTGGTCTAAGGTCCCTTGGAGCTGTAAAGAAATCAAGCTTCTAATCCAATGCAATCTAAAAATATGGCCATTTATGCCGTATAATTTGACACTCGCAAGTGTAATAAAACCTAAAGGGTACTTCCCGTTGACCTAGAATAATGAAATTTGGCAAGAAGCAAGTTCTCATAAAACAAGTAAAAGAAAAAACCGAAAATGATTGATTTGTAGTTGTTCTTTATTAATTTGGTGTTGTTATTTTGTTAGAGCAATGTTCGTTGATTTAATAGTTTATGAACTTTAGTAGTTCAGTTTGCTTTTTCAAGAGAGCAACTGTGTTTCTTGCCGGCTCTTCTCAGCAGAATCTTCTTTCCGAACCGGTGGTAGAGTCAAAATAACATAAAAGACACCTGTATATCTTACATGTAATAAATAAATTTAGTAATGTTATCTTAAAACACAACTTTGTACGGAACCCTCGGTGCGCGAGTCAAGCTCGCGCTGGTCCGGCTTTTTTAAGTCCACGCCAAGTCGTCTATTTTTGTTGCCGTCCACGATTGAAAATATTTGTGCAGTTCAGTGAAATTGTTCTTGAAAGTGGAATGGCGATTGCGTCTTTCACTGGCGTAACCTACTAATATTATTAACGCGGAAGTAGGTATGTTTGTTTGTTGGTCTGTCATTCCATCGCACCTACTAAGAAACTAAAAGACGGACTGATTTGATTTTTGCATGGATATAGCGCTCCGAGTGCCACGCTGATATATTGTAGCTCGCCCACGGCTTTTTGCAGTAATTCAGTAGCGATAAAATCGAAAAAAATACCGCGATATAGACGCGATGCTGTGGCGGGTCCTTTTTTTCCGTGTAGGAAGGGAAAATCCTCATGGACATCCGACTCCGAATCGGATACTGCCGGACTCCTACCGGCTAAAAACCTCTCCTTTCTCCAAGCAGTAACGTCCCCGCCTTGAAGGCCTACCATTCCTGCCTCAACCTGCCTCATCCTCTTCCGTCCCTTTCATCCTTCTCCTTTTTTTCCATTATATCTTCCATAAATTCTTGGACTACAGCCCAGTTTCGTTTGGTCTCGAGCATTGTACATATGACGCTCTCTTCGCCCACGTAACCACGATTTTAGATTGCTACTAACGCAAAACAGCATCGATACAGACGCGATGCTGTTTCGATACAGGCGCGATGCTGTATCGATGCAGTCTGGCGCTATAGTGACTACCGGCACTAAAGCGCCAGAACAATCCCGGTCTTTATTTGATAACACCTAAAACAGTCGCGTGTTAGTAGCGATGCAGAAGCAATGCTGAATCGATGCTATGCGATTGTAGCCCTACTGAATTGCTTCTTTCGCGCGTTGCGAATGCGACTAACGCTAGACAGTTGCGATAAAGACGCACGTTGGCGAAACGCTCTACTAAATTGATGCAAAAAGCCGCCGTGGGTAACCTCCTGTATTGGACGTCTATACCACGCATATTATTCATCGGTATTCCCTAAAATCCTAGCTAAAGCGTGGCAAAATTGCCACGAAATTACCGCTATATGTTTGGACACACCTTTAGAATTTTAATAGAGTTGAAAATACAAGCACGAATCACAATTTGATTTTCATATTGCATCGGACTATTTTTATTCGGGTCATCGTAGCATTGATGCCTTTGAAAATAATGCTCGCTTTGAAAATTGATATTTTCCTAGGAAGTCGTGCATATTGGTTTCACGTCGAAAGGTGCAACTTGACAGGCGCTGCAGAATAATGGAGTTTGTATAGGAAAAATATCAGTTCTTTCACCTGAGCAACTGCAAAACGTGGAAAATGAAGTTGTTTATTTTATCAAATATTATAAATGCGAAAGTGTGGCTGTCTGTCTGCTAAGCTTTCATGACCCGTCTTTTCAACCGAGTTTGATGTATGAAACAAAGATAGGTTGCATTTCGGGGAAGGACATGGGCTACTTTTTATCCCGGAAAATCAAAGAATTTCCTTGAGAATCATAACATCTTAATTTATGCAGTATTGGTATATAGTAGGTCCATTATATGACGTAAGCACGTGATAGAATTAGGTACCTACCTCTAAAAGATTTTCATAAATTCCACCCGAGACAAGCAGGGCAGTGAGTTAAACGAAAACCATATTAAGGCAAAGAAAATACGAGATGATACCGGTCCTTCCCGGAGATACAATATAACCATCCATCCAACCATCATTGTACAAAATTTCATCAAAATTGGTTGAAGATAGGCCGTGAAAGCGTAGCAGCCTGACAGACACAAACAGGCAGACATACAGAGAGATAAACATATTTTCGCATTTATATTATTAGTATGGATACATGGCTAATTTCAAAATACTAATATTAACCTCTTAAGAGACGGACACCTCTGTATAAATCCTTATTTATACGGAGTTTTCTGTCCTTAATTTATGCTAAGATATTTGATAAATCTAAGTAATAAGAAGGTAATGACATTAGGCGTGGCATATTCTAAAAAAAAACTTAACTATAAAATAAGTAAAACTACACTTCCTAAATTAGTATGAAACATTATAAAAGGAAAATTATCTTTAACATAATAAAGTGATTAGCTATGATAGTAATCTATCACAGAGCATAGCACTGAAGTTTCGCAATCAATTATTCCGCGCGTCACGTACTCCAAATACCCCGAAAGCTTACATGTAAATTAACACACATCGTCATTATTAACACACTGAAAATTGATTATAATCTTCAACTATAATTGACAGTCTTGCTGTAGGGTTGTCACTTAGAAATAAATTATATTCATAAATGATTGGCTCATTGTGTTATATTATGGAATTTGAATACGTTTAGTTGCCTTTGCCGTTTATGTATGTTTTAAATTAAATGAGCTGTTGTACCTCAGTTTTGTTATTTTAATAAAATTATCCTAATTAATGTAAATGTAAGTGCATGATAATAATATAATTTGTAAAATAGCCGAAGGAAAACTTTAGAAATAAGCACTTACCACTATGTTTTGGATACTTTTGTATTGCTTGCCTATTCACATTCCTTTCACATACTATATCCATATTATATGTATTATTATTTCAACATGATTCGAGCAATGACATATAATTCATATAATGGTTTTTACCTATTATGTTCTAAAACGCCAACCCTACGAAATGATAAATTAACACGGATCAAAACCAAAGAGAGGTCAACTAAATAATCGCTCCTAACCGTTCCGGACTACCCTCGTCAATGGAGGATGGTTTTGACAGCCCTACGTAAGTACTTGTGTTATTCAGAGTTTGAGGGATTATGTGATAGGTATTTCGGTGATGGGTATTTAGACCTCATTTTCATTTTTTGTGCCATAACAGCAGGTTCAACTGATGTTATATTATGATTAGATATTAGTATATTCTGGTTCTTCTCCAAGGGTTGTATTGAAGACCCTGTGTAGCGTAAAAGGGGGTTTTTAAAAGCAGTGTATCCATCAAACGGTGACATAATGTATGCTTGTAAAAATAATTTGCTGTTTTCAAGATCTTTAAGCAGCCATTGACGCATCTCAAAACACAATTTAAAAAAATCTCTGCATTGAAATTTATTTTAAACATACCTCTAAATTTACGTTTTAAAGCAATTTTTCTCCTTATTGAAACCAATAATTAGCTCTAGAAATATAAGATAAAATTCATATATCTATTATGAATTTATGGTGTATATTTTGCTATGTATTTTGACTTAAATTATTTATTCAAGCCATTTACTAAATTGCTTAATAAATTACCATACCTCACTTTATTACCTACTACCTATTATGTTTCTTCTTACTCTAACTTTTTCTCTTTATATTGTACGCACTGTGATCTCAACCCTGTCTCCACTACCAAAGGTTAACTGGAAGAGAATACCTCTAGGTATTAAGTTCGCCTTTGTACATTTGTTTTACTTTTGTGCAATAAAGAATTTAAAACAAACAAACAATATCTATATCAAACACATTGTCGGATTCATTTGTATTGAAAAGTTAATATTTTTGTTTTTACAAATGATTTCATGCATTTTTTGCGACATACGCTTCCTCGATTTCACCCCCCCGCACCTGTGTTTTTCATCTCGTGAGCTCACAGCGCCTGATCTTTTGAACTTTATGCTTAATTTTTTTAATTATTTCTTAATTAGCATAATACTAACTTTTTCCACCCTTGCGAGCTTTTGTTTAAGCATGTAAATTCTAACTGTGAAAACTTGTAATGGGCTTAATTTTTCTTTTAATGTAGAAGAATGTCTACCTCTATTTTCTGAGGATGTCTCTACCTAGCTGCAAGTATTCCAAACAAAAATAAAGTTTAGATATAACTACAGTAACTGCCTCATTGGTAGTGGTTAGCATGTTCAAATTTGAATGACAAAGTACTGGGCTTGATTTCCAGGTCAGGCTAGGAAGTCAGGAAGTATGCGGTGTATTACACCCGTGCCTCGGAGAGCACGTATAACTGTCGGTCCTGCGCCTGATCTTTGTCCGTTCGTGTTTTCTGTCCTATCTTAGATTAGGGACTCTAAAGCCTAAAGGAAGAGATTGTACCTATTTTTGCGCACACACTTATGGACTATATGGATACCACAGAATAGGTAATATTATGATAATAACCCCCTTTAAATCCATACACTGGATTTTGTATTTTCTTTGTTTGGGGAAGCTGAAAGGGATATGGGAGATCCCAAAACCGCGCACACAGTACGCTTTCGTCATTCAATATCCACTGATATCTCATTTCGCCACGCGAATTGTCGGGAACAGAATGGATACCGATTCTGGATCCATCGCGTTTGGTACAAGTGATAAGTGAATAGGAAAAAACAAGCAACATTTTTCTGTCCACACTACAGGTTAGCCCTTGACTATGATCTACTTGGTTGTAAGTGATGATACTACAGTCTAAGACGTAGTGGGATGATCTAATATGAGTATGGCAGTTATTATTAAACTCATATCCTAATTAGTTTATACGCGGCATCGTACCGGATATAGATCCGTGACTTCGCCTGCACAGAATTCTTATGTTTCATCGAAACAAGAAAAAAAAGCAACCTACCTTTAATCTGACTCCTTCTGATGATGTCATGACTACATCTACCATATTTCATTCCATCAAGATCGGGAAATCAACCAGTTTACCAAACAAATAGTTCCCAGGTTCCCAGTTCCAGTCTCGTCTATTAATCCCCACTGACATTTAATTTGGACTTACTTTATATAATCTCTCTTTATCGACCGAGCGAAGGTCTCTGGGTCTACTTGAGTGAATTTGCACTTGTCAGTCCGTCCGTCTGTCAGAGCCTTATAACTTCTGAATTACTGAATGTAATTACTTCAAATTTAAATATAATATGTAAACCGATGGCCTGCAGCCGAATATGGCTTAAAAAGTTATAAAAATCTTTATTTCAGGGAGGCTCTCACAGAAGCGAATGCGAAGTAAAATATATTTTATAGCGTGACATAGGGTTGCGGTATATCATTTTAAAGATAATTAAGAATAGAGTCCAAAAATTTTTTTTTTAATTTTTCTCTTAAAATTGACGAAATGGGGGCCTTGCAAAGTGGAGATTTTCTAACGTCCAAAGTTGACCTCAGAACTCTCAAATTTCTGAAAGACTGAGCCTGAAACTTGGTCAATTATTTGAATTATATCCTGTACTTGAACAACAAATACTAAAATTAGATAAATATTACAAGGAAACGAAATTATTTAATTTTTAATGAGCTTCAGTATTTTCACAGAACTTCACAATGATGTCAATAGATTTCGTTGGTGATGGTAAGTTTATTCGTATTATGGATACCGCGAGGTCTCAGTTCGGGGCGAACCACTAGTAACTTTCATAATGAAAAATCTTCATTCACGATATTGTGGTAAACATTGCACTATTCTTCACTCGCCTGAATCTTATTACTTGTACTATTCGTGATCTCAGAAGAAGCGACTTATAGCCACTGAACATTGAATTTTCCTCCGACACAGTCTTGTGAAATCATAACCGATATACCATACATATTATACAAATTGTATACACTGCGAATTTTCACGTAGTACAGTCTTCTTCATGTAGTAAACTTCTTCACGTTAAGGTGTTCATACCTACATGTTATTAATATTATACGATTTAAATTGATAATAATGAAATACTTCAATTCATTTCTTGTTATACGACTGCCTGAAAAAAGGAGTATATTGTTTTCAGGGTTCATGTATGTATGTATGTGAGTTTGTATATTGCACCATAACTTCTATACGCCTGAACCGATTTTGATAACTGAGGTATCGTTAGAATTCCTAGCTTATTCCGGGTGACATAGGCTAGTACAATTTAAAAAAAAGTTGATGGGGTGACCATGGCTCCGCATTAAAAACTAAAGTTGAAAAAAAATATTCGAAAATAAGATAAACTATATATCCATCATCTAGAAAATGACGAGTAGATCCCAAAAATGTATGACACTATATTTCAATATCCAGTGATTCACATAAAAATCATTTAATAAAAATGTGAATAAGATTCCAAAGGTATTAGTGACTGTGGTATCGTTACGTAATAGCAGTGGTAGCCGTACTTCCATTCGAGGGGGATTTTTTATTACACGACTGCCCAAAAAAGGAGTGTTATGTTTTCAGGGTTCGTGTATGTATGTGTGTCTACGGCAGGGCAGTCGTATTTTTTAATAATTTTAATTATTTTATACTTACTTAGTCGGATTTTAACTGACTTCCAAAAAAGGAGATGGTTCTCAATTCGGAGCGTATTTTTAACCCCCGACGCAAAAAGAAAGGGG
The DNA here is from genome assembly GCA_963932025.1 of Erebia epiphron. Lineage (NCBI taxonomy): Eukaryota > Metazoa > Arthropoda > Insecta > Lepidoptera > Nymphalidae > Erebia > Erebia epiphron. The sequence goes on from OZ009954.1 coordinate 5,369,696, forward strand.
TGTTATCAGTTTAACGTGTCTGTTTGTGGAATCTGCCTGTGGAATCGTAGAGCCCATGTTTCATTAAAATCTGTACAGCCGTTTGAAGATCATCAGCTCTTTATGAGTTGATGAGGGGATCTGACTACCTTCCATATGTCCTATCGATTCGAAATTTGGTACCGTATTACTTCAATTATACCTACTTTAGAAAAGACGAAATAAAAGTAAAATTAAAAATTTTAAAAACCTACCAATACCCGACACATAAAGTGAACTCCAAAACCTAACAAATAATATTTTAATTATTATCGTCACATATTATATTATGTAAGTTCAAATATTTTTATTTTATGAAACATGCCATGTTTCATGAAAATCTGTTCATCCGTCTGAAGGTCATCAGCTTTTTTAGGGTTCCGTACCCAAAGGGTAAAAACGGGACCCTATTACTAAGACTCCGCTGTCTGTCTGTCTGTCTGTCTGTCTGTCTGTCTGTCTGTCTGTCTGTCTGTCTCCAGGCTGTATCTCATAGACCGTGATAGCTAGAAAGCTGAAATTTTCACAAATGATGTATTTCCGTTGCCGCTATAACAACAAATACTAAAAATTAAAAATATATATATATTAAGGGGGGTCCCCATACAATAAACGTGTTTTTTTCGTATTTTTTTGCTCAATATTAAAAACGGTAACAGGTAGACGGTTCAAATTTTCACAGAATATTAACTTGAATATTACCTTTCAAAATAAATAATTAAATATCAATAAAGTAAATATTAAAGGGGGGCTCCCATACAACAAACGTAATTTTTTGATATTAACAGTAAACCTCTACAAACAAAGTTAGTTTTGCGGTTCATTAACAAAGGTAATTATACCTACTTCTTGAGTACGGAACCCTCGGTGCGCGAGTCCAACTCGCACTTGACCGGTTTTCTTAATCTGTTACTTCCATATTATGTCGGGGGTTGTTTTAAATTTGTAATTTATACTTGTTTAACAGAATTATATCACAGACTGTGTTTCTACACTTCCATTACTAGGCCATCCTTTCTCTATCTTTAACGATAAAGTTTGTCGCGTCATCCCAAAAAGTTCTTACACAAAAGACATTGTAAGTAGATCTACCCGCAAAAACTTTTTTCTTGTCGCGCCCATTAACTTTACGGCTCACAATAAATCTTGGTGACTTTTGTTTCCTACTACTGGCACACTATTTAAAAAGTAAAAAGAATTGCGCTCAGAAGTACCTATTAATCTTAATAATACCTACTGGGAGGTTTGAAATATTTCTATACATTTCAAGATCCCAGTAGAGTAATTCTGAACAAAAATCGTGATAAATGATTTATTTATGTCACGTAGGACAACTTATGGTACTTAAGATAAGTCAAATCTCTACCACCGGTTTGGATAGCTGATTTTACTGAGAAGAGGCGGCAAGAAACTCAGCAAGCACGCAATAGCCCGAAAAGACATAGTGATTAATTGCACACAATCACTAAACTAATAAAAAAAGAAATATCATCATAATAATATTATAAATGTGAAAGTGTGTTTGTTTGTTGGTTTAAAGAAGATAAACTGCTCAATCGTCCTCTTATCCCGATTTCTTCTACTAAATCCGCATACCCATATCGGCAAACCTCGCTTCGCACGCGAGAGATGGCGTTGCCTGTTTTCAAATGGCTTAATTTGGAGCAATGCGGCAACCAATCAGAGGCCGCATAGACAACCACACCACATTCCGCCACAAGCATGATGGTTGGCTTCGAGTTTCGAGTCACGTCGGTCGACAAAGTCCCACTTTGAAAAAACCCGCTACGCACCGCTAAATCTTCATAAAACCGCAATTACCTGAGCGATTACTATCATAATCCAGCTATCCCAGAACAATAAACTGCAGTAAAAATCAGTGAGAGTGCTCTGTGAACCTAAAGTGAGGAGTGAATTCGCTGGAATATGTCGCCATGCCCGTGAAGCAGTTTCGAGGTACGTTGCCGATATTTTCCCTTTTTTCCTCTCCTCCTAGGTCCTTGATTGAGCAGTTTATAATCTAGAAATACAGTCCATTGAATCGAATCAAAATTAATATCTTGTCGCGAATTCTGAAGTCGAAAAGATTTTAGCATTCGACTAACCGCGCCGCCAATTGGTTTGTTGGTTTGTCCTTCAATTACGTCACAACGGAGTAACGGATCTACGTGATTTTTGGTATGGGTATAGTTGAGGACCTGGAGAGTGACATAGGTTACTTTTATCCCGGAAAATTAAGGAGTTCCCGCGGGAATCAAAAAAACTTATACCACGCGGACGAAGTAGCGGGCATCTGCTAGTAGGTATATCCCTTATATACAACGTTTTGACCTGTGGTGCTAGTGTGTTCTGCAAATTGTTGTCTGCTCTATTGAATTTTGTTTTAGCCCCTACTAATGTAAGGTACTTAAGAGTTTTACAGCTATTGCATCGTGGTATTCAGACAAGATACAGACAGAAAGATAGAATTATTTCGCTTCGTACTCATAAGTACTTCTTAATCGTATGGGTATTTTTTTATCATTAGAAATAGAAATCTTTATTAAAGAAATTAACTTAAGTACAAATACAATGAATTCCTGGCCCCTTAACTAGGAGGACCCGTATCTTAGGGGCCAGTTCCTTCCCAACATTTATAGATAAATATTTTTCAATATGTGCTGTGATTTCTAAAAAGGTAAGAAAATTTCGTTAATTTACATTTTAGTTTATCATTCGGTTAGGTTATTACAAATTTAGGTTATATTAGAATGAATATGAAAAAAGCAATTACAACAAATTAAAAGTGTGAAGCTTAAATGAGCTTTTTATAGTGTTTATAATATTCATTCATGCATAAAGTGTTTAAGTTTTTTATCACCAAAATGTCTGTAGAAAAAAAAGAATAAGCTCCCTGGGAGTTATTTATTTTAAACGGTGCATTTAACTTTAAATATACGGTTGGTCGGCTCGCGAGTTGTTGAAGTGAATGATTTTCACGATTCTCGAATGAGTTGCCAGACGGAAATAACGCGAATTAAGTTCATCGATAAATACACTCATTAATTATTAATTTGAGATATTATTATTATATTATTATAGTTATTTTAGGTATTATTATTTGTATGTTTCATAAGGAAATAAATTTCATATAATTTGTTCCTTATATAATATGTAATTTATGGGCTGCGTAATATAGGGTATAGGTATTACGCAACCTATAAATTATTATATTTAGGTAAGCATTGTTGATTGTACTCAGTTATACCTTAGCTCTAGGGACCCGATATATTTTACGCTACATATTATTATTAAAGTAAGAGACGCGTTTACCTTGAGCGCTGGAGCGCGGCGACCTTCGCGCAAGTGATAACAACAACTGTACAAACTTTCAAATGGATCAGATGAACGATACGCGAACGCATAGGTTACGATATGATAGATAAAAATATTTTAAAAATGAACATTATTATAATAAATATATGTGGGTCAAAAAAATTCGAAAAACTATGTTTCCGCCCGGGATCGAACCGGGGGCCTTCTGCGTGTTAGGCAGATGTGATAACCGCTACACCACGGAAACTTGTTATTGACTGCTAATTTTTTTGACTGGTTGTAAAGTAGTTCTGAAGCATATTGTATATTTTGTATGGTCTAAGAGCTGGCTATACAACGACCTTCACCGATCTGTTAACCAGATGAAACCTACTTTTTATTTTTATTTTATAAATACGCCTAAAATAGCTTGCCTATCAAAATCCTGACCAGGCTATTTTTAAATTAATTAATTTTAAAATTTCTTTTTTGAAGTATAGTGTATTTATGTTATGTTGGTTTGTCCTTCAGTCACACCACAACAAAACTATGAATCGACGTGATATTCATGGGTATGTATCTACTATTTGAGATCCCCGACACAGGCGACTTTTTATCTCGGAAAATCCAAAGAGTTCCCTGAGAAAGAACTCCAAGAGAGCCCTGGATAAATAAAAAAACCTCACCCCAGTGGACGAAGTCGCAACATAATCTATGCTATGTTGTTGTTGTACGTTAACAACCAATCAATATCATTAAACTGCATTTTAATTTAGTTTTAAAATTCACTCCAAAGTAAACAATTACAAAAAGCGGTCAAAATACATGACGGAATGTTGTTTAAAAATATCAAAGCCCCGTTAATATAGCTTCGTTCGCAATATAATACGATTAGACGGGTTGCCGGCCAGCTAAAAGCCCGTGCATAATAACATTACTTTCGTTTTCGCCGAAGCGGGCGGGTAAATCAATTATACAGCCTTTGACAGACATCCTTGATGGCCGCAAGATCCGCAAGAGCCAGAACCTCAAGAGCCGTAACGGACGCGGAACGGGGTGGTTACTGGCTACGCTTATACTAAGGGTATAAGTAGTTGAAATCTCTGTGGGAGCGATTTGCTTCCTGGTTTCTTACACACTGGTAATATGTGGAATTATACTCGTCCGACTTCCCTTTTCCAAGAAAAATATTTTATTTAAGTAAGGCACTAGCCTTCAAGAAAAATGAAAAGATTTTCTTCGTTGCAGTTGGCTGCTAACCTTTTTTTTGTATTGTGAGATAGGATGACGATTATAATGCTTACTGCTTAGTGCAAAGCAATGATGAGGTCTAGGTTGGAACGCGCTTGCCTTGAAGATGCCTATTCATTCTTGCCTTGAAGATACCTAAGTTACAAGCATTTTCAATTTATTGTATTGAAACCATTTTTGTGTGTTGAGTGCATTGTTCAACACGTTGAGTGCGCTTTTTGCGGCTTTTGCGGCCCCTGCATCCCTTGTCTCATGACTTACGACAATCTTAAATCAATTATACAACCTCTAGCCGACTATACATAGAGCCGGGGACTATCTTGTTTCAAAGGGCCTTGTTTGGGTAAGGGTGTTCAGTTTCATACTTCCAAGTTTCTGAAATACTTATTAAGGTTATTGGATTTAATTTTGCTATGGATAAACGGGATAGTGATATCATATTATTATCTCTACCTTAAACAAAGTAGGTTAACTTATATAAATATAATTATCCATAGGTACCTACCTACCTATTTTGTATTAGGTTCATCGTAAGTTTGATAAACTAGGTATTTATGAGTCTAACAAAATGAGTGCTTAATATTTTTTTCATCCACTACAAGTTAGCCCTTGACTAAAATCTCACCAGATGGTAAGTGATGATGCAGTCTTTTTTTTTTTTTTGAAATGTGTTCCTTCCTTTTTTCCTCCGACATGGCGATCGGAGACTGTTCTAGGTCGGTACTGTGAATGGCATTTTTTTTTCTTTTTGCTGTAAAATGTTGTTACTTACTGCACAAGTGTGCGTACAGTTCGTCTAGGACACTTAACTACACATACATTTCGTATATATAAAGGTATATATTATATTTTTTTTTTGTTCCTTTTTTTTTCTCTCTCTTTATTCTCCTTTTTTTCCATTAACTCATGCTTTTCCCCTTGTTTTTTTTTGTTTCTTATTACAGTTATAATTACATAGTATATAATTTACAATTTGTGTCCTTATTTATGTGTTAGTACTAAATGTTACTTAAAGTGTTGTATTATTAATAATTTTTTTTAATTATTAATTTATAGGTTTTAATTTAGGATGTTCACCATCCTATTCTTATGGTCTATGTATTCTATTAAGCGTTAAAAAGCAATGCTATATTCTAAACAATAGATATTTCTTAATCTATCTTTAATCCCTTTTCTAACTTGTTTGTTTACTGACATTTGATAAGCGAAATGCAGTCTAAGATGGTAGCGGGCTAACCTGTTAGGGGCATGGCAGTTCAATTAAACTCATACCCCTATTCGGTTTCTACTCGGCATCGTACCGGAACGCTAAATCGCTTGACGGCACGTCTTTGCCGTAAGAGTGGTAACTAGACACGGTCGAAGCCTCCCCAGGTTAGGCCAGCCCAGGTAACATTGAGAAATTATAAATTCCCAAATTGACCCTGCCGGGTATCGAACCCGGGACCTCCGCATGTTAAGACAACAGCGCTCAGCACTGCGCCACGGAGGTCGTCAGAATCGGTTTGGTTTACAACTCGGCCCGTAGCCTACAAGGCAGGCCCTAGCCGGTTTTCCCGGCATAAAGACACCCACCGGGGCACAGAGTTGCCCCGCGCCCCTCCCGGGTAAGGAGGCTCAGCCTCGAGGCCCGTACCCCCGCTTGGCCCTCACGGGCCAAACGGAGAAGACCCACTGACGATGGTAGACTGTTTTGGAAATTGCCTTTTTGAATGCAACACCGATACTTCCTTATTCATACGCAATTTCAATGGTGTACTAGTATACCCATGATCTATCATACATGGAATTGAAAGAACGAATTTCAATACAAAACAATGCTATACAAAATTTGAGCACAAACACTGCCTTGCAAAAAATCCGGCCAAGTCACAGTCAAAGACGGTCACCGAGGGTTCGGTAGATCGGAAAGGAAGGAAAATTATATTATTAAGTATTATAAATAGTTGTTTGGTTAAATTAAACTAGGTACCGTTTTAAAAGCGAGCTAGAGGCCCTAGAGCCAAATATGTGGTAAAGGATTATTGCGGATTAAAAAAACCTGTGTCAGTTATAAATTTCTTTATCGCTATTTCCTGTAAAGACTATAGTTTATTTTTTTAATTATTTCAAAATTACCTAATTCTTCGAATTTATGTTATTTCAGTAAATAAGTAGTACTACACTCCGGATATAAATATTGAGTATTTTTGTGTAAATTTTACAAAAACAAAAAATATGTTCAAAAGTCGATAGCATTATAAGTAACTAGTACGCGAAAACTACTTAATTTTCCGAAATAAAAAGTAGCCCATGTCCTTCCCCGGGATACAATTTACCCCTGTACCTACCAAATTTCATCTAAATCGGTTAAATACCGATTGGACCGTGAAAGCGTAGCAGACAGACACACACACTTTCGCATTTTTTATATAAGTACGAGGCATTACCTAAGTAAGTTAAATGAAAGTGGGCGAATGAAGGAACGCACGAATTATACGAACTCAACTCGCACCAAAAACCTATTTTCAACCGACTTCAAAAAAAGGAGGAGGTTCTCAATTTGACTGTATTTTTTTTTAATGTTTGTTACCTCAGAACTTTTGACTTGGTGGACCGATTTGGATGATTCTTTTTTTATTTGAAAGGGCATACTTCCCAAGTAGTCCCATATAAATTTTATCGAAATCGGTCGAGCGGTTTTTAAAATATCAGCAATAAAATAGGTACTTTGAATAGCGTGTGCTTGTTGTTGTAAGGTTGGCGCGGGAGTTTGAAGTCGGTTGTTTAAAAAGAATTTTTTATATCAAATTATACCAATTCAGTACGGAACCTTAAAAATGGAAAACCCGTTCTACGCTGTCACCTCCAATCCACTTTCAATTAACGCGTCCAGAGGAGCGTTAACGCCGCCTGCCGTATACGCAGTGTACAATGTTAGGCTGAGGATACATTAATGTGACATCCTTTAAAATCAAAGTGACAACCTAAAAGCTACAATTATTAAATTTTCTAAGTCGTTTAACTTTTGGGATGTCCCTGAAGGTTATCTAAATGGAACAAAGTGTTATATTGAATTTAGACATTTAATTTTATGTTCAGAAGATCACATGATTGAAAAACTAATTCTGTTGATAAAGAGTTTCGGTTGTATAGGTACATAATGATATGACAAGCAAAATCTTACCACTGATGAATAAGACAGGACTTAGCGCGAATAACTTTAAAGGGTTCCTTAGTAAAACATGGGACCCTTATTGAATCGTCCAGTCTGCCCATCCGTCCATTCGTCTGTAAGTCCGTGTATCACCGTCATCATAATGTCTGTGTATCACCGCCATTTTACCAATAAACTATAATGACTGCGATGTCTTGAGACTTCAGAGTTTTTGTACCGTTACCAAAAAACATGCCTGAATTCATGCCCCATTCATTCCTGAAAATTAAAAGCGTGCTTACCTCCTCGAGTGTAATCTATACTTTCTGAATTTTTCTGTAGTCTGGTCTGGTGAGAGGCCTGCCTACCGCAAAGACGTGTCACCAAGAAATCTTGTTTTTTTTTAAAATTTATAGACTAAGCGCTTGGCTGCAATCTAACTTGCTGGCAAGTGGTGATGCAGCCTAAGGTATAGCGCGCTTGCCTATAAGATGCCTAGTTTTGAAGATACCAATATTATAAGCACAGGGAAAAACGTCAGTCATAAAACTAGATATATTTTATATAGGTATTTTGTATCTCACCCTTGTGCTCCTAGCTTAACCGGCTCCTCCCTCGCGTTATTCAAATATCTTTCAGACAGGGCAGATCGCAGGGTGCTAATTACGCGGCCTAGGGTGTCTACAGCCTATTGAGAGCCTGCTCGCTTAATAATAGCTGCGACAGACTTAACTAGCTGTTATATCATCTACTAATACTAAAGTTATTGTGACGTTGTATGGCATCATTTTGGGAACAATGAAAAATTATATTAATAAGGATTATTTGTATCAGTGGCGTGCACAGTATTCCAGACCAAGGCGTGTTTGGGACCCTCTTAGATTTAGTTTCTAGATACCGTAACTGAGTATCACCATTGGACGTCAATAACCTAAACTGAATAAATTGAATATTTATATTTTGAGTTTTTTTAATATTCTAGCTGCTTAATTTTGGTCATTATATTATTTTTTAGTGATTCCCAAAAGTCGTAATGTCTACGTGTCCCCTATTAGTTTTTAGTTTTATTAGCTTACCAGTGTGTCAGGGAGTTCGTCTAAATAACTACTTACCGACATATTTGCTTACATGAATTAAGGTTTATCAATTATTAAGCAATAATCACTCATTTTAACACGTTATCAGGAAATTACTGCGGTCGTAGAACCTTTTCAGTTAACCTACTGACCCGCGGTGACCAGTTAAACCTATGACAGATGTTTTCACGGCCCAAACGGCCATAAAACACGCAATTTTAACATAAATTGTCCAGAACGTATTTTAAAAAATCCACTCGACCACAGTGTGACTAAATCAGTCATTTACTTAACGGGGAATATAGTTATTTATGATACAAGTGCCAAATGCCATTTTCCATATTAACAAAGATAACTACTTATATATTATTTGTAACTACTTAAATTAATTCTGTGCATACTAGAAAGGCGCGCGAAATTACAATCTTGAAAATGTGTAAAGGTCTAACCTTGAGATGCACGGAGCGGCGTGGCACGTAGTGGAAAATATTATTTGTATGAGTTTATACGAGGCCGCGTCGCGCAATGTATCTCCGTGCCGCGTCGCTTAAGCGGGTCCAGCTCCATACAACCTCCACAACCTACAAAAGAATACTTGCCGCTACGTGCCGCACCGCGCCTCTACAGTGAGGCTAGAACTTTAGCGATAGCTTTTAGTATCTATGCTACGAGTAAAGTAGAAAAGAGTCATTTTATATTTGATCATGTTAACTATGTACCTACTTAGTACTATAGAATACATCGACAAAGGCAAGGTGGTTTTACCATAGCTGTTATTTTTTTAAGGAGGCCATTGTATTACCGTACTAGTGCGAAAATTAATATTACCGCACGTCATATGAAACTGTGCAGTTAGAATTGTTCAAAAGTGGAAGACTATCGGTGACGACGAAAGTCAAAAACCTTCCTAAACACGTAAAAAAATTAAGAAAGCTAGTGCTTTTCACTACAGTAGAGATCTGTAGCTCTACCAATGACTCTTGGCCGTGGAAGCCAAACGAAGAATAATGATGAAGATTCTTTCTAGGCTGTGACTTTTCTTTTATCTATAGAATGACCTTGCGTGACAAATATTAATGCAGCATTGCGATAGGAAAAACTCCACACAACGGGGTCAGAGTAAGTTATTTATGTCATTTCAGTGCTATTTACGTGTATTGCTGAATGGGTTTAATTGGTTAGGATTTTTTCTGAAAATCCAAGAAAAAGCCCACTTCCCTTGTAGCAATTTTTTATTCTGTCATAAAATCAACAAAAAAAACAAAATAGTAGCAAAAAGAGACAAAAATATAAAAAAAAGAAATATAGAACATGGACAGTCAAAAAAGGTGCCATTTCGCCACATGCTCCCCTTTTTTTATAAAAGAACTAGCTTTTTTAGCGGTCGCCGCAATGTCCCTGCTGGGGTCCGGATATCTACTACCCGTACTACCCCGTCACGCCCCGGGTGCAGAGCCGCGATCACGCCGCGTGGCCAGGTCCCCCTCGGCAAGTCTCCGTCACCGATGAGGACCGGGTCGCCAACTTTAACGGTGACATGTACTCCCGGTACGCGGCGGGGCGCCAAAGCGGGCAGATATTCGGTCACCCAACGACGCCAAAAGTGATCGCTCAGCCGGAGTGCCTTCCTCCAACCGCTCCGGCCAACCAATGCTGCATCCGTCAAATCATCAGCCGGAAAGGGGCGACCCGATGAATCCCCTAGTAAAAAATGATTTGGGGTGAGCGCCTCCGGGTAGTTCCCATCCGGGGAGACGTGCGTCAGTGGTCGCGTATTTACCACGGCCTCGGCTTCGGACAGTAGAGTCACTAGAACCTCCTCTTTCGGCGCCCGCTCTCTTAGGGTTACTCTTAGGGCAGATTTAACTGACCGAACCAGCCGCTCCCAAGCTCCACCCATGAAGGGGGCTGAAGGGGGAATAAAACGCCATTTAATTTTTTCATGCGCTGCAAACTCCGGTACCGCGGCAACGTATAAGGCTCTCAGTTCTCGATTTGCCCCCACAAACGACGTGCCGTTGTCCGAAAATATTTCTGTCGGTGTACCACGTCGGGCGATGAATCGTCGTAGACACATAATAGCAGAATCGGCGGACAAGCTGGTTACAATCTCGAGGTGGATAGCCCTGGTCACCAGGCACGTAAATAGGGCGACCCATCGCTTCTCACGCCGACGCCCGACGGAAACAGTTACAGGCCCGAAGTAGTCCAAGCCGGTATATGTGAAGGCACGTCGATGGTGAGCAAGCCTCGCTTCTGGTAGGTCTCCCATGGGTGGTTGTAGGGTTGGACTTTTCAACAATTTGCATAGTTGGCACCTATGTACCACTGCCCTCACGGCGTTCCTCAGTCCGAGAACCCAGTACTTTTGCCGCAGCTCGTTTATGACGGTTTCCGTATTAGCGTGCGCAAACTTCTGATGGTAGTGAGCAATCAACAGACGTACGGCTGCCTCTTTCCCATCTAAAATCATGGGTTGGGTGTTGGAAATGGCTGATGTTCTCCCCGCGAGGCGTATCACTCCGTCCTGGAGTACTGGCGACAATCTAGCCAAACGGCCCTTCGATATGGTCTGCCCATGAAACAGACAAAGCAGTTCTTCCCTGAAGGTGCTAATCTGGCTTTTCCCCAAAATATGAAGTTCCGCACGAACGATGTCCTCGACGTCCAAAGGCACTGGAGCGGTGGGAGAAGTGGCAACTAACCGTGAACCGCGGCTAAGCGTACCTGTACAAATACCCCGAACCCAAAAATTTTGAAATTCATGAGCCCGATTTCTGAAGATGGCAGCGATGAATTGATGAGTCCTAGCTGTTGCCCTTACCAGCCTAATCCACGAACTAAAATGAGTAATGTCAGCTACAACTGGTAAGGGTAACTGATGAGAATTAGTGACGTTAATGCATTCTGTGACATGTGATTGATACTTAGGTGACTTTGACCGACGGAGAGATGGCTTGAGTTCCTCCTCTCCAAGAGCTACTGGCGCTGCGACTTTGGGCTCTAAAGGCCACTCCGTAGTGGGAGCCAGGAGGAAGTTCGGGCCACATACCCAACGAGGTTCAATGTTGGCCTTCCCCCTCGTCGCATCGTCAGCCACGTTTAGCTCAGTTGGAACCCAATGCCATTCACCTACACTCGTGATCTCCAAAATCTCTCCTACACGGTGCGCCACAAAAGGCTTATAATTCCTCGCGTCACTACGCAACCAACCTAACACGGTCATGGAATCGCACCAAAATACACGTCGACTCGGCTTAAAGCGGTGGGCTTCACAAATTGTAGCAGCCAGTCGAGCGGCTATCAAGGCACCTTGGAGTTCCAGGCGCGGAATCGAAATTGGTTTCAAGGGAGACACACGCGCCTTGCTAGCTATCAGCGCCAGCCTCACGTCACCGTTGGGAAGCACAAATCTCCAATAGGCAACGGCGGCATGTGCCAGCTCGCTAGCGTCACTAAACACGTGTAACTCCAGCTCCGATAACCCACACGAATTATAGCACCGTGGAACTCTCAAAACTGAAATGGATTTTAGGCACTCAAACCATTCAAGCCAAGTTTCCTGGTCAGCCTGTGATAGCCTCTCGTCCCAGTCAAGATTCTTGCGCCACAGATTTTGGAATAAGATCCGCCCTCTCACTACAATGGGTGCTAAAATACCTAATGGATCGTAGATGCGCATGACGTGGGCTAACACTACACGTTTTGTGAAATGATCAGGAGTATTCTTAAAACCGGAGTTGAAACTAATGATGTCCTGAGATGGTTTCCATATTAGACCTAGAGTACGTGTGGAGGTGACTGAAGATGGTAAACTACCCAACTCTACACTACGACTAGCCAATGCTAGTGAGACGTCAGACAACAGCTCGCTTGGCAACTGATTGAGTGCGCCGGGATCATTCGACACCCAACCCCGCATCTCGAATCCTCCGCGCTTATGAACCTTTACGATATCGTCTGCCAATCGAGCGGCTTCTTCCGTGGAGACATCTACACTTCCGATATAATCGTCCATGTAGGTATCTGAAGTGATAGCCTCCACAGCCTGCGGAAATTCGGCCATAAATTCTGATGCGTTTTTGTTGAGGATGTAAATCGCCGTAGATGGACTAGAACATGCCCCAAAAATCATAGACGACATACGAAAGATCCTTATTGGATCCGCAGGATCATCGCGCCAGATAAAACGCTGTGCGTCGCGGTCGCATTCCTGAATTTTCACCTGTGGGAACATCTCTTTTATATCGGCGGTCAAGGCGATTTTGCCCTCTCTAAAACGCATCAAAATTCCTAATAGAGGTTGTAAAAGGTCTGGACCCGAAAGAAGCATAGAATTTAACGACACACCCTGTACTTTAGCAGCTGCGTCATGAACGACCCGGAGTTTCCCCGGTTTGTTGGGATTTACCACTCCGAAATGCGGCAAATACCAACAAACCGATGTGGGCAATTGTTCTGTACACTCCTCCGCATATCCTTTAACCCGCATATCGTCGATATTAGCCCTATACCGTTTGGCGAAATCAAAATCCTTCGACATTTTTAGTTCCAAGCTTTTGAAACGAGACAGCGCCAAAGGATAACTATCAGGGACAGGTCGGTTGTCCGCCTTCCACAGTAAGCCGACCTGGAAGTGCCCATCCGATCGACGCTGGGCAGTTTGTTCAAGGATGCGTAAAGCCCGCTGGTCATCCGCACTGCGCGGCTCCTTCTTAGTTATGCCAATTGCATCTAACCTATACTGATCCCTGATGAGCACTTCCAAATCATGCGCTGGACGCTCACGCAAGTGGCAAGAAGTTTCTACTAGAGCCGTCCGACTACTGGCGCATCCAAACAACACCCAACCTAGTGGTGTTCGAATAGCGACAGGCTGAGACTTTGTTCCATTTCTCACCTCAGATGCTATAATGAGGGGCCAGTTGTCAATCCCTAACAAAATGGTAGGCTTTGCCTCGGCATAACACAGTTCCTCCAGCACGTCAGAAAGGTAAGGAAACGAACTTAAAGACTCGCGAGTTGCCGATTGACTTTGCAGGCCTAAGTGCTTAATTGCCCTAGCTCGCTGAATTAAGAACGTCTGCGAGGCTGATCGACCTTTTATCTGAAAGTCAACAAACTGCACGCTACTATCTCTAGATAACCCTCCCACACAATCCAAATGCAGACTGCCCATCGGACCCTCGGCTCCAATTTTGGAGGCGATGTCGGCATCCACAAAGGTAGCCGTCGAGCCGTCATCTAAGAGAGCATAAGTATCTACACTCCCAGCCGGCCCAGAAACTATGACGGGTACTACTTTCAATAGTGGACGAAGTGCGGCTTCAACCTGCGAGTTATTGACAGCTACGAGAACCTGCTCAGTTTTTTCAGCATCCGTTGTAGTCGTAGGTTCAGGTTTTACCTCTCTAACATGAATCGATGTAACAAACTTATCATTATGTAAAACAGTGTGATGCCTACGCTTACAATCAGGTATTGTGCAACTAGCCTTATTTTTGTTACAAAACCTAAAATTGTGCGGAACTTTTTGAAGGCAACGATAACAGACTTTGTTGTCTTTGACGAAACGCCATCTATCATCAACTGTCAAAGATGTAAATGTCGGACAATTTGACAACTGATGTTCCCCTTTGCAAAATAAACAAACATTTTCCTGATCGGATGTTTTTGCAGGTTTTGTTTTAGAATTAGATGTAGTCGAAGCCCCCGCCGCCGACTCAGAAACGGCATGCGCTCGTTGTTTCTGTGCAGGGTTCGCCGATGGAGATGGTGTCGCCTCAAACACAGCGCCAAACTTCATCACTAAATCGACTTCACAATCTAAAAAACGCGACAATAACTCCATCCTAGCTTGGCCTAGGTCCTCATGATTAGCAGCAAAGTCTAACCAACGCGCGCGCAATAGTGGGGAAAGTTTGCTTAATAGGGCTCCAAACAGCTCCGGAGAACGTAAATAGTCACTGTGTTGTAACAACTTAGCAACCTCGACACAATTGCGCACACGGGTGGTAAAAACATGTAGGTCTCTTACCTCCGACCCCAGCTTGGGCAGCGCCTTGATCGCGCTCACCTCTTGTAGAACAATTTGCTCAGGTCTGCCATAGCGACGATCCAGGGCATCAATGACGTCGTTGGCGTGAGGTGCCAACACCAACAGCATGCTGACGGCCTCGCGTGCTGCGCCTTTTAGGGTCTGATTTAGGCGCACAAGGTTTTCTGCCTCTGTAAATCTACCTACAGTATCCTGAAAAGCTCGCTTGAACATAAGCCAGTCAAGGGGAGAGCTACCATCAAAACTCGGAAGTTTTATAAAACTTTTATTGGTATTGGGAACGTTAGTCTTCGCAAGTGCCTTTAGGGCCCCCACTAGCTGTGTAACGCCAATTGAGTCGCCGCCGTCTTCGTGAATATCAGTGGCAGCGGTCCTGGCCGCCCCGCTCAAATTGTGCTGAGGCAAAGGCCCAAGACTCTGTGCTGCGATATCATGAGAAACGACATTACGAACGTCACGTAGTGGAAGCTGGGAACACAAGACAACGTTAGAATTATTAGCCCCTACCTCACATCTATTGTTAGATTGAAAACCTACTACAGATGGCTCCCTATCCTGATGTGTAGGTAATTTGGCAGGGAGGGCAGTAGTATCTACCCATTGTTCGACGCTGGCACGGCTCCACCCACTGTGAGAACCGTGGTTACTACCCTCTGCCTCAATTGCTGCTAGCTCAGCCTGATATTCAGCTTCAGCAGCTTTGCGCTCTAATTCAACCTGCCTAGCCTCTACCTGTGCACGTAATTCCGCCTGCTTAGCCTCTAGTTCTGCACGCACCTCCATCTGGGCAATTTCTAACTGAGCTACGCGACGAACGTGTTGTGCTTCCGCTGCGGATTTTCTCGCAGCGACCAATACAGAAGACCGACTAGTGCGGCTAGTGTGTGTTGCGACAGAATGAGCACTCGAGAAAGGCTTTAACTGAGAAGAATGTACCTGAGTTTCCCCACTGATAGTCTGTGTAGATGTAGGTACTGCAACGGCCTCACTACTCGACTGGGGAGGTACATTAGGATCATCTTGAGACAATTTCGTCTGTGACCTCGTTACGACCATTTTGCTCTCTGAAAAGAGTACTTAAAAAACTGTTGTGGACTCGTTTTCACAGTACACTAGTTCAACTCCTCGAAGGACCACTTATTGCTGAATGGGTTTAATTGGTTAGGATTTTTTCTGAAAATCCAAGAAAAAGCCCACTTCCCTTGTAGCAATTTTTTATTCTGTCATAAAATCAACAAAAAAAACAAAATAGTAGCAAAAAGAGACAAAAATATAAAAAAAAGAAATATAGAACATGGACAGTCAAAAAAAAGGTGCCATTTCGCCACAACGTGGGATAAAGTTTACCCTCGTAAATTCCTAGAGGTCCTGTTATTACTATTATTTTTTGTTCATAGATTACAATAATTATACTTAATCATATGAAATAATTATAATATGGATGTGGCGTGCTTACGAAAAATTCCAATTTTGAGGAAAAGTTTCCTAAACTTTTTTTCTAGTCAAGCTTAAAACAATTCGTATTAATCTGTTAAATCATACTAATATTTATGCGAAAGTGTGTTTGTTTGTTGGTTTGTCCTTCAATCACGCCGCAGCGGAGCAACGGATCGACGTGATTTTTGGCATAGGTATATTTGAGGACCTGGAGAGTGACATATGCTACTTTTTATCCCGAAAAATTAGGGAATTCCCGCGGGAATCAAAAAAACGTAAACCACGCGGATGAAGTCGCGGGCTAGTTAGCAAATAAAAATTGCGATTAATTTCCGTAGGTATAAATATAAAATTAGTTAACTATATTTAACGGTGTAAATTGTACTAAGTAGTAAATAGTAAGTAACTATTCTTTGTTGTACGTACTATTACCTATTCTGTGGTTGTACCTATTAAATGCTGTAACCATATTTTGAGGGTGAGATGACTTCCTTTCATTTGATCATTGCATCAACGGTGAAAATATTATAAGCATGTGCATTTAGGTATTGCACTGATATTAAGATAATGTATTTGTATTTACATAATCTCGTAACTCTAAGTTAGTTCTCACTACAGCCTATTAACGTCCCACTGCTGGGCACAGGCCTCCACTCTCATAGGAGAGCGGGAATTAGAGCTTAGACCCACCACGCTGCTCCAATGCGGGTTGGCGGGCTTTAACGACTATTATCATGTTAGTGATAATAACCGGGACCGACGGCTTAACGTGCTCTCCGAGGCACGGGGGTGAAACACCGCCAACTTCCAACTCCGGGCCAGCACTGAGAATTTCTTAATTGAAAAACCCAATACCTAACTTTTTCATGCCCGACCGGGAATCGAACCCAGGACCTCGTGATCCGCAGTCGACTATGCTAACCACTAGACCAACGAGGCAGTTAGTTATTTTCGTGTACAAATTAAAAAGACAACAACCCTAAATTATAAAAATAACAATAAAATATCCATGGACATTTTCCAAAATTCAATTTATCGATTACACGCTATCTATAGAAACAGGGCAATTCCCCTTCATTGATAAAAAGGGATCGGTATTTGGCGTCGTGCCATCTGAGGGATGCAACACGATTGCAACCTTCGAGATATTTTGTATCGGCATGCCGATTTTTTTACGTCCGAATTGACCTAGGACAAGACGTTGGTTTTTAAAGTAAAGGCGATGAGCGATTTTCTTTCTATTTTACGATATGATGAACTATTTATCCACACATATAACTACACAACCACACACGTACTCACATACATAATATATACACACGCGTATATATTGTTTTGGTTTAATTATTTTTTGTACGCTCTTATCTTATAGTTATTGTGATTTTAAATTAAAAATAGTAGCTTTATGCACGTCTCCTAAATAAAAATATTAAAGAATCGATTTCATACAAATTTTTTGAACCATTATACATACTACCATTCGTCAAAATTATCAGCTCGGGATTCTAGCTTTTGAATATTGTTCGTATACTTGGCGGCCGGCACGGTAGCAAGGCGGTGAATTCGCGCGTCGCCTATTGATTGTTGTTCAGAGATTCACTCACCAGTCACCAAATACGTATTCCCGTTAGATATTAAAGAAAAAAACATTCAATTACCCTTATTATACGGTCAACCCTGAGTGGTAATAATACACGTAATGGTAGTACGTATTCTTCATTAAAATGCTTCAAAGTCAAAAATCACTGTCCTATATTATTATAATAATAGTACTTAGTATAAATCAGTAGATTAATATATTATTTTAGTAGAAATTGAGTTTTATTTAAAATCGCTACCTCTTATGTTTTATAAATCATGGCATTGCAAGAGGGGGATTTTCATAGCCTTAAGGGAAACGTCGAAAATTTTATGTTCTATTCGACAACCAATAAATATCCTGAACAGACCTTTTACTGTGGGGAGTTACATCAATGAGAAAGTTTAGGGCTTTCTCTAGGAAATAATATATTTTATTCATTTTAATGTTTTAAGGCATTTAACATTCTCATCCTATTTTCAAAAACACGATAGACCGTTTTACCATCTACTCTTCAAAATGCTTTTTTAGACAATATGGCCAACTTACTATAGATGGACCTTAGCTTTAACTTTCCAATTCATATAAACTATGCTAATATTATAAATGCGAAAGAATGTCTGTATGTTACGCTTTTGGCAATTCGGTACAGAGGTAGGTCGCATCTGTGAAGGACAGAGGGTTTTTTTGGACATTGATCATCCAAGTATGGGCTTTGGTTTCACATTCTATCACAATGTACTCTCATGAAACTTACCTCATTTGTAGGGTACAAAAATAACAATACTTCCTCAAATTATTAAATCTGTAGTTCGACGGATTTGTGAGAATCAGGTTACAAATGTTCACGAATTTAGGTTACTTTTTTGACACGATAACGTCAATGATTAGCGTCCACGATCAGAAACCAAAGAGAATATAACCACTACGTGTCAGAAACGTCAATGATAGGGAAGGCTGATGATAGGGAAGGGGAGGGTGATCTGAGATCGATTAATCGACAAAATCCTTTTTGGACTAACAGAATCGATATTTTTAATCGATATTACGAAACTGATGAATAATGTGTTAAGCCTTGTTTTATGTATAAAATAGACCTAGGACACAATATTTAATGGTTAAATAATACACAGACCATACAACCAATTGACTGAGCATAGCGTGCCCCCTCACCAGCCAAACGTTAGCAGTATGACTGCTAACGCTACGTTTTGTGCCTATAGTCGCCCTCAGTCCGTATTCGACAGTGCTCGGGAATTGATCTAGTATAAAACGAAAATTAGGCCTCTCTGTAGCATTAAATGGCGTGGAAAGAGAAGCAATACCTCCAGCTATGTAAAGGATGGGATAACATTTCATAAGTAAGTGTAGTTTTGTAATAATAAATAAAAATCATCACGCAAAGAAATAAAAATATTTACAAAAATGAAAAGGAACCCGTTGATGTCTTTCAGTATTTCTTTGTCTTTCACATGTAGTTCTACATATCTCCGTCTCTTCCACGCATAGCCCAGTGTAGCCCGTGCAACTATTGATAAATTATATCGATAGCCTTAGACCACTGGAATGCCAATAAATTAATTTATTGAGTAAAAACTTATATTTCATTAAATTCCGAACAATTCTGAAGTAGAAGAACAGGTTTCTTATTTATTTGATTAAAAGTTGTTGTTGAAAACTTAAGTTCTTTAGTATAGAACTTGGGCAATTAAAAAAAAATATATAAGTATCAGATAACTATGCATAATCATACATATGGTTGTATATTGCTGTTTGAATACAATTATTTGTATTGATTTTCCAATAGGTACCTACTGGTAATTTTTATCGATACATTTTTGTCGCGCAGCGGGCAGCCCAAGTGCCGCGGTAACATATACTTTGTACTTTTAACTGTGTAAAGTTGACCTTGAGTCAGCCAATGAGAAATGCTATTATTACCTCGTCCCCCGCCTGAAAGTGGTGAGATGTGTTTCAAAGCGAAAATGTGGCTATTAGCTCTCAATAGGTTTACTACTCGGTGAAATAATATTACCAAATTCTTATGATCGTTATGACCGTCAGTCGCGTCTTATAATTATACAGCGTACCTACCTAGTATCGGGAGCTTCATCAGATTTTTGTACCACATCCGAGAATTCAAGGTGGCGTCTGCGACTTGTTACTGTTAGTTTGCACGGGCTATACCTATTATGGAACTATATACACCAAATACAGCGTCAGTCTCAAATACTGAAGTCTTTGGGGCGACTTACATAAGCTGCGTCCGATAATTAAATATCTCTAATCGAAGATTAAAGAGCATCGATTCATGCATCGATTATTTAGTTATGTAGGTATATTTCGCAATTGTCTTTGGATACTGGCAGCCCTTTGAAACGTCGAACGACATTAATGGATACAGGAAATGATATAATCACTTGTTTCTTTACAAGATTTTTGTCCGGCGACGTTATGGTTTGGTATTTTAAAGGATTTTGTAAAAAATATAAACTTAGTTTTTGACACCAGTTTGAATCTGATACAAAACAAAACCATGTTTGAGCAATCTCCTTTAAGAATTCCTGCGGGAATCAAAAAATTTCATCCAATATTTTTTCTTCAACTTTGACTTCTACAAACAGAGTGATAATTATCGAGACCAACAAACAGCAATTCATTTTTATACATAAGACTAGCTGATGCCCGGACTTCGTCCGCGTGGTTTAAGTTTTTTTTGATTCCCGCGAGAACTCCATAATTTTCCGGAATAAAAAGTACCAATAAACCAACAAACAAACTCACTTTCGCATTTATAATATTAGTATGATATTCTGTCCATCCATCCATCAGCCTGTATGCGTCCACAGATGGGCATGGGCCTTTTCGATTGAGCGCGCCACCAAACACGGTCCTCCGCCTTCTTCATCCACCCGCTTCCCGCCACCATCTTTAGGTCATCGGTCCAGCAGACTATACGCTGTAGGTAGTCCTATAACATTGCGCTATAACATTTACGAAACACTACTCATGTAAAATATTACATTCAAATTATATCCAAACTGTTTCAATATAATTAAGCAATTCAAAACACATGAGCGCTGGAGCGAGTGAAACTTGAACGTCAAGTAGTAATAACCCACGCGTTACCACTCCGACCCATTACCATCTATTACGGTGGATTACCTACGCGAAATCTTAATTACTAAGTTGCATGAACTTAGGTCGCCTGGAGTTACCTACTCTGTTTTCAGAATTTAGTTAGCAGCTCATAAAATGCTACAGCAAAGTTTTTATTACTTACTAACTAAAGCCTGCGACTTCGTCCGCGTGGAATAAGTTTTTTAATTTTTACTTTTCCGTTATAAAAAGTATTTTATGTCACTCTCCAGGTCCTCAACAACATCCATGCAAAACATCATGTCGATCCGTTGCTCTTTTGCTGAAAGACAAACAAATAAACACACTTCCCTATATTTTATAATATTAGTATGAAGCGTCTTAACCCGCCTCCTTAACTCCGGACTTCTCAACTTCAGACGCAACTAAATGATTGGCGCCAGCTACTGAGGGTTGTGACTTGTGATGTCTGTAATTTCTGAACTACAAAACCAATGACATTGAAATATTTACGGGACAATCTTTAAAGTACGTTATTTCTAACAAAAAAAGGCGAATATTAATAATAAACCAAGGAAAAGCTTCCTTGGTTTATTATTAGTTTATTTTGGGTAGGTCTGTATAGGAAATAACCTTAAAATATAGTCCGTTCGCAGGTGTTTTTTTTTTCATAGACACAACAGTATCTTATCATATTAGATAGGTATTATTTATAACTCGAATAGATTACAGGGTAACATTTGAAGACAACATAAATTATGTTGTAGATTTAAGTTGCTTTTAGAAAAAATAACTATGTTAGAGTAGAAAAAAAACGTCCGTTTTCCACCTGCACTAAGTATAATAGGTACTCCTAATTCACATTAATTCATTAGTCTTGGTTTATTTCCTGTGACCTAAGTGTAAATACCCGAAACCGAAAAGGCTGGCAAGCGTAGCTACCGATGTGTTCTTTTATTCCTTTTTTCTTATAAGTGTCATATAACGAAAAGCCCTATCTACGTAGGTATATTCTGCAAATCTCATATATTACATTGACAGCGAATTGCCTCGGAAAGATTCTATCAATATCAAATTTATGGTTATAACGATAAGGATATTGTATTATTGATTTATTTTATTGTTACATTATTTGGCTCTACGAAGAAAATTTACCTGCACATCTGAAATTATTTGTCACAGATTAAAACTAGACTAACATTGCAGAGAAGGCAAGTAAGTAAGCAACTCCTAATCACTATAATAATAATATGTATTATTATATACACTATAATAATAACCATTAAAAAAATGCTCCTAAAAAAAGCTTATTATACTGTCGAAGATTATATTAATGATAAAGGCGCATGGATTTGACTCGCTCCAGCAATGCTCAGGACAGTGGTTACTTATGTATCTGTATATGTTGTATGTAGATTATTGTAAACATACCATATACTATTTATTTTTTTTCAAAAGAGCAACCATCGAGTTTCTTGCTGGTTCTTCTCGGTAGGAACGGCATTCCGAACCAGTGGTAGATTCATTTGACTATTCATAAGAACTTGTAAAAAGTCTATTTGAATAAAAATAATTTGATTTGATTTGATTTGATTTGTAGGTATGTATTACTAGACGATCCCTACGACTCATTCCGCGTGAATTTAGCTTTGTTGATTCCCGCTAGTACTTACTACTTAAATTTCCGTGATAAAAAGTATAGCCATTGACCTTCCCGGGATGTAACTAGGGTTGCCAACCGTGCTATAATATATAGTATTATACTGTATTTCGGGTCCGCGTACTTTATACTGTGGAAGAAGTACATAGTACGCAAAAATACTATATTTTAAAAAACGAGCTTTTGATTTATATTAAATTAAAATTGAATGTGATAAAGCTTAGGACACTTTTATTTTTAGACAAAAATTGTTTAAAAATGCAAGAAGTGCAAATAAATATAGTTTTTATAAAAAAAAGACGTGTGGCACTCGGAGACTGCCGCGGTAAAGCTATTGCATAGCATTTTTTATCAACTTGCTATGACTACTTGTGTTGTTGACTTCAAGTTTTTGAAAATAAAAAGACTATTTTTATGAAAAGATGATTTTGGTTGCTATATGTATAAGTAGTCATAGCAACCAAAGTGTTAGGTTTTTTTTCGTTACGGAATTTCTGGATTCGGTCTCCACGCTCAAGGCCCGCGATAGAAGCTATGCAATAGCTTAATAAGTCTACTTCGTCTCGTTCATAATAACATATTCGTCTATTTTTTACGATTTCCATAAAATACTATTTTTTTTAAGAGTACTTAATTTTTTTATAGCTTAGTCTGAAAAATACTATATTTCGCTGAAGAAATGTTGGCAACCCTAGATGTAACCTATCTCTATGACTATACTAAATTTCATCAAAATCTGTTCAAAAGATGCGGCGCGTGAAAGCGTAGCAGAAAGACAAACAGGGCATATCTATCGGTTGTCGACTACGTTGACGATGATATTTACAATTTAGTTTTAGGACTGCTTAAAGCTGCAACTGCACAGTGAATAAAGTATGATCTATAATCTTCCTTACTTTGTCAAATTGTCATACGGTGGATCCACACATGCTGCTGGTTCAAAGCGCCGGCTGAACCGGCGGCATGTGTACATCCACCGATGCACTGACGACTGCAGTTTAATCGGCAATTGCTTGAGCGGTTTTCTAGTGGCAACCCTACCTACTCTAGTCTTGGACACTGACGGATCTGCTTAATATTCTTTGGCGCATTACCACACAGATCACGTACCGGTCCATATATCGGATGTTCAAAGGTGTAACACGTAGCGAATGTGACGTGGATTTACGCGTGACCTTATTGGTTTTGTGGGTGAGCGGGCCATGATGCTATTGGATACCTACTACTTACTAGGATAACAAGCAATGCTCGAAATGGATCTGTAGGTGCTCTGTAGTGTTAGCTCTTGATTCGACTGTAAATTGCAGACAAATACCTATGTAATTTAATAGTTCTGTAATTTAGTTTAATTATATAATACTGTTTTGATTAAAGAATCTAATTAGTACCTATAGAACATATACCTACTTAATAAGCTCCTACGAGGAACTTATATTGAGTACGTATCCTAAAAATATTCCTCAATCAGGGCCTCATAATTTATCTATTATTTAAGAAAATTTAGAATTACTCAGTAAGTTATGCTTGGAGTAACTCTAGAGTAGGTACTCTTCCTAAAAGCTGGAGTCGCATCGGCGCGTTTCTCTAGCACTGAAAATGATCATGGGCAGGTCGCTTGGTTTCCTTGCTCTAAACAAACCAATACATCCTAATTATAATATACGAGATTGAGCATGGCTGTATTTATGATTCAAATACATCCTGCTGATTTATGAAATGATTCACGGAATCAAATTTATAAAGCTCCGTGAAAATCACGCTCAGATGGGACTTACTAACATTGCTTAAAACAGTGTTATTTTAATCTTGTTGACGCTCTTTATCTCAGAATCATAAACCTTATTTTAGGGACATCAACGTACGTCTTATAAAACTGCACTTTTTAAAAAAAGTGTGTGTTATTCACTCACGGCAGAAGTGAAACTTCAGAAAAGTATCCTACAAGAGAATGAGATAAATATAACTTGTATTCTATCTCATTCTCTCGCACTTTCGTAGGCTAAGTAGTAGTAAGGCACTTCAGTAATATAGCTTCAGGCAATGGTAGTACTGTACGCCCTCTGCAGATCTTCTCAGGGAAAATGATTTTCAGGGAAATTTCCACGCGTATCACGTACAGGCCCGTGTATTGAGAGCTCCGAGGTGTGACAGTAAATGTGACGGGGATCACACGTGACCTTATGCTGTTTGTTGGTAAATTGGGAACGGATGTTGGGATAGGCAACCCAATTTGTACCTATTTATCTACACTGGTTACAAGTACCCATTATATTCCGCCAGCTTTGAAATATCAACTAGGTACTTGATGATGCCCGCGACTTCGCCCGCGTGGATTACTTAGGTTTTTGATTCCCGCGGTAACTCTTTAATTTTCCGGGTATCAAACTATCTCTATATACCAAATTTTATCAAAATCAGTTAGGTACTTAATTTTCCGGGATAAAAAGTATGTCCTTCCACGGGATACAATCATACAACCTATCCTTGTACCAAATTTCATCCAAATCGGTTGAACAGATGGGCCGTGAAAGCGTAGCAGACAGACAGATGGACAGACAGAAAGAAACACTTTCGCATAATTATAATATTAGTATGGAATATGGATTGTACTTGAGCCGCATTACGATTCTGAAATTCTCGACAATACTAGCCCGGAGTTAGGAAGTCGGCGGTGATATTATATTTAACTTATTACCTACTACAGGAATAGATTTTCGATAAGTTTATTTTTAAATGGCACCTAATGTTAAGGTCTTCTGTAAGATCTTCTTCGTCGTTATACTCTTGGAAGAGTGGTCGTGGTCACGAAGTGACGGCTTTAAGTGGCAGATGTAATGCATCCGCCACGTCTCCCTGCTGGCCGACAGTCTGGTGCACTCGTGCAATGAACCGCCAACAGCCGACTTAATTGGTCGGTCCATCGCATGGGTGACCTTCCTCGCTCTCTGTTGCCCTCTACCTTGCCCTGCTCGACGAGGCGCTCCATGGAATCATTTTTACGACGGGAGACGTGTCTAAAAAAGTTTTAGGATGCGAGTTGCGACTCTGTACCAGCACTGAAAACAGTTGTTTAATGCCGAGTTCTTGGAGAATAGAGACGTTGGTGCGGAATTCGGTCTTCTGTAGGATAGGCATCTAGAAATTCGATTTAGTACCCCATTGTGTTTTCGTTTTCCTTTCACCTCGGCAGACCAGTTTTGCCGCCACACGAATTTTCCGACGTCAATTATTGCTAAACGTAATAGAATTTTTCAATGCGGGCAACACTGTTAGTACCATCACTATAGTTTTGCGAGTTGACAGCTTGCGTTATTACTACAAGATACTTCCATTTACTCGCTTGATGTTTGTAAGAAAGATAAATGTTAACAAAGTTCCTTGCTTGTGCACTCAGCTCTGGTCTACCGAGCTTTGACAAAGTATAAGGAAGCTGGTTGCCTCGTGGCAACTATGTGGTATGATTCTTACCTACCTACATGCCCCAGATACTCATATAGGTCTATGTATAATACAGAGTAACAGAGTAATGCCACCTTACGGCTTACCCGTTGTCCTAACTCTTAAGTGAACGCGATGCATCGCGACGCGACTGGGTCAAACGGTAGCTAAATCGGCTGTCCCATTTCAAAACCTAGTAAGGGACATTTATTACAAAAAGAGACTTATTGCGAAAATCTGCTAACCTAGTAAGTCCCTACCCAATATAAAAACATCAGAAGTGAAAGCTCAAAAATTATCAGATATATTTAAGCATCGATACCTAGTAAGTGCCATTATTCACTGCGTTGAACCACTTAAAAACCTAGTAAGTCACTTTAACCATTTCAAAACCTAGTAAGTTTCAGAGATTTACTAGGTTTTCATATGGTCGATGCGCCTTACGAGGTTTTTGAAATGGTTGAACACGGAGGAAGTACAGTAAATGTACAAAGATTTTAAGCAAAAAAATCGTAATTTTAAGTGTGGTATCGAATTATATATACTTAGGCAAAAAATAAAAGAACTAAAAATATCATTTCACATGCCGAAAGGCGATAGGTGTGTAGAATACTCGATGTATGAAGAAGATCTGAAGAAGTACGGAGATGCTAACTCGATGCCTGAAGAAATAAGAACGAAATAAGTATGAAAATCATAAGTTCAAATCTGAGTTGGCTTTACAAAAATACAGATTGGATGGAAAATGCAAAAACTCAAACAGAGTTAAATATGTATCAATGGATTTGCAGAAAAAGATTATTATACCAGAGATGCCTGATATTAAAGATGCGTTTTTCATGAGTCGTTTGGTGACTTTTTCATCATTTTCATTTGCTCCAATTATTGAAAAGAAGTCTACCGATTTAGCCACATGTGTCCCCTGACAAGGTTTTACTTATAACTTATTTATGTAAATACAATAATTTTAAGTCAGACTTGTTTTACTTTGTTGGACTTAACTTGAAACTTTATTTTTCAGATTTTATGAGCCCCTCCAGGAATTGGACCTTTTAATGAAAAAATTTGATTGCACTGTCCATCCTAAATAAAAATTCTTTCTAAAAAACCGACTTCCAACGCCACTGTAAAGTACAAAATAATTTTTATTTCTACCCACTATGTTGAAGTTGGGCGGGTATAACAAGGATAAGCAAAGTTTACGCATCAGACTCGCCCGACTTCAACATAGTGGGTAGAAATAAAAATTATTTTCAACCGACTTCCAAAAAAGGAGGAGGTTCTCAATTCGACTGTATTTTTTTTTTTTTTTTTTATGTTTGTTACCTCAGAACTTTTGACTGGGTGGACCGATTTGGATGATTCTTTATGATGATGATTTATTTGAAAGGGCATACTTCCCATGTGGTCCCATATAAATTTTTAGGAAATCGGTCGAGCAGTTTTTAAAATATCAACAATTTGGCGCGGGAGTTTGAAGTCGGTTGTTTAAAAAGAATTTTTTATATTAAATTATGTACTTTACAGTGGGTTTGGAAGTCGGTTTTTTAGAAAGAATTTTTATTTTTAACGTTTTAGTGTCAGGGTTGAGGATTTGGAGTCAGACTTTTTTATGGGACCACCTCGAGAGCTTCCTCTAACCACTGAAAAAAAAAATTCAAATCGGTTTAGAAACCACGGAGATATGCGGTAACATACACTAAAAAAAAAAAAAAAAACATACGCGCCGAATTGAGAATCTCCTCCTTTTTTGGAAGTCGGTTAAAAAGTATTCTCATTCCAAGGGGCATTAAACAAAAATAAAAAGAAGAAATTATTAATAAATTGGTCTGAATCAAGAAATACATTTTGGTATAATTTAAGATGAATTTACCCGTCAATGACTCGATTTGGTAAATGATGGACAAATGTCTGCAGCAGCTGAATAGCTCTTCTATCTACTAAATAACTTTTTTAATAAACTTTTCTATTCAATGAAATATTTTTTAATTTACATAAGTACATATTTATATAGTTACTAGAATGTAATCAATGAGATAAATTAACTAAATATTTTATAAACCTTATCAAAACCTAGCAAGTGCTCTTACTATGTTATGAAACTCATAACTACATGAACCTCATCATCGCGTATCAATTATCAAAGTTAGTAAGGGGTATAAAAAATGTAATACACACTTAAATTTTAATATGTGTAGTGCTATTCGTTCATTATTTAGTATTTTAAACAACCAATCGCATTTATTTTACTTTACATAAATACTTTTTAAAGGCTGGTCTTATTTACGTTTATGCGCTCTCCTGTAAAATTTAGTTTTAAGTCCTTACTAGGTTTTGAAATGGGACAGCCGAAATGTAGGTACCTGGCTTGTGGCCTACGTTGTCGCGTAGATAACTTGGTCATTTTCTATAGTGTCGCGTCGCTTTCGTCGCTCACCGGCAAAGATGTGCCGTCAAGCGATTTGGCATTCTAGTGCGATGCCGTTAGAAACCGGTTAACCGGGTTATAATTGCTATCACAGAACAATAATACCTTAGACGGGATTGCTATACCCACGGGTTAGCCCACTACCATTTTTCAACAGGGCTTGGAAACAATCATAATTATTAATATCTTACTTGGAAAAGAGCGCCATCTGTGTGCATCAAACTAAAATATCACAATTTATTGTCAGTGACATCTATTGTGAATTTCATGAGTTATCTGGGAATATTTTTTGTCAGCGCTATCTGTGAGCATTAAACTATACTATGTCACAAGACGACACTACACTTCAAACTCACGATAGATGTCACTGGTTTTATTTAGCGTTTAGTAATAATATTTTTTTTATAATCAACATTCATAAATCTACTGCAATATAAATCTAATTTAAATAAATAAATAAAAATTTAAAACAAATAAAATTTAATAGTTTTTTATTAAAGTAAACAAAAGTGTATTTTAAACGGTGCTATAATAAAGATTGATGAACGAAAGAGTATACCAGCTCTGGTATCGCTACTTACCTATTTTTGTGTACAAAAATATATTGGCGTATTTAAATAATTATTATTAGGGCCATATCTACCTTTTAAGAATTCCGAATTCTGACAATTTTTATAATAATAACGGCTATGGCCTATGATAATATTTCTTTAAATAATAAATAATTAGTTGTAGACCTGATTTGTTTTTTCACCATAAAACTTTTTCAACCTTACATGGTAGGTATATCGCTATTTCTGGTACCATGGAATTATCAAAATTGCACCTGATTTTCAAATACAAGTTGTCGAGGCACCACAGATGGAACGCTATATCAACGACTTATGTCCAGCAGTGGACATTTATCGGTTGAAGATGATAATGATGATGACTATGGACATACCGCAAGTGAACGATGCGGCATTGTGCGTTTTTTGTTTGATTGCTTCCATTTTGGAAATTTTGATATCAACTGATGGCCGACCGGTTAGGTATGCATACAGATTACTAGGATACTATACCTGAGGTGCAATCATGTAAGGATTGTCGATCAAATAGTCTAAGTTTGGCTTCAAAGTGAAATAAACCATAACTGCATTGAATTAGAGCTCAATTACGTGTATCTATTCTTAAACGTTTAGGGTATCGTACATACCTAAACGTATGAGAATGGATACACGAAATTGAGCTCTAATTCAATGTTGTTAAGGTTTATTCTACTTTGAAGCCGAACTTAGACGATTTGCTAGTCAATTCTTACATAATTGGGGGGCTAGTCTGTCCATGTTAAGGAAAACTGTTATACCTAGATCTTTCTTGAAACTTCATTCGTCGGGCTTGGTGTCACTATTTTTCTTAATGAGGACAGACTACGGGTACGCGGTATGAGTCTAAAATAAATAAGTAACTCACTGACATTATTATTTCTAAAATATGATATGCAATAATTGTTACAAAAATAATTTTTGTTTAATTATTAAAAGTACATGTTTTTCTTTTCCCAGTAGGAGTCTTGTAAGTGTAATGTGTATATAAATAAGTTTCTCATTATTTTACCCCAAGTTAGGGGGAATTTTTTACCAGCAACATCCCAATTCAATGACGTTAGTCGAGTACAAACTCAATGAAAAATGTTATCGATTCGTCATGCGTAGAATAATCGTGAAATAAATAAACACTTGTCGCTTCAGCCTTCGGCACTCTGCCGCTCGAGGACTGGAGTATTGTCGTGAGTCCGTTATTTAAAACCGCAGACGGAGTTAGATCTATTCAATTAATTAGCACAGTTATCAGCTATCACCAAGTGCTACGGGATTTACCGCACGTCGCTACTTCGTTGGCGGGATTTTTACCTTATTTTTATACGAAAATTATAACTATGAAGTCCTTTAAATTCCTAGTTTCTGTACTTTTTACTTTTTCAATTTATTGCCGTGGTATTTTTGCGTATGAAGTTGATTCGTACGAATTTCTTATGCCGAACGTTTGGCCCAATAAGGTAAGCCTTTTATTTTTTAATTTTTATGTAAGTAATCTATCGTTGTTTGGAAATCCCACCTTTAGAATATGACTAAAACAAAACATAGGGTTACAGCTTTTGGATGAATGGAATTGGATGTTTGTTACTCTTTCTCACCACAACGAATGAACCGATTTGGCTGAAATGTTGAATGGAGAAAACTTATAACTACTTATGCTTACCCTAAATTAAACATGTCATATTTGATCCTGGAAAACGAAAGAGTTCTCATGGCAATCAAAAAACCTTAATCCACACAGTGACTGCCATCATCTGGCTTAAGATACTAACCTAATGTTAAAGCAGTCATATTAAAATCATTATACTTATCTACTTCAATTACTTAATACCAAAGTACTTTTCATCCCACCATCTCGGAAAGAGTATTTTTAAGCTTCGATATCTGATTGCAAAAGCCGTTATTATCCTCTTGAGGATAAAGTAAATTGAATCCCATCAAAAACATAAATGTAAAATGAGAGCCAAAATCCAAAATTGTGATATGTATATAATATATGCATTGGTTGTTGACTTCAGCGACAAAAGAAGTGAGATCTAAATGGGTGCCAAAGTTCAATGGTCAGTCCTGCAATTTATTTATAACAACATAAAATATTTTATAACAACTTAAAATATCATTTCTTCTTATAACTTAGGATAATATGTTGAAGACTAAGGCTTTGGCTTGGCTAGTTTCCATATACGAATTATTATTAAGTAGGTACCTAAAAGTACAGTTTCTACTAGCAAGCCAAATTTTCGGAAGAATAAAATAAGAACTTACAGCTTTACAACTTGCGAAGGCTATAATTCGTATATGAAAACTAGCCAAGCCAAAGCCTTAGTCTTCAACATATTATCCTAAGTTATAAGAAGAAATGATATTTTAAGTTGTTATAAAATATTTTATGTTGTTATAAATAAATTGCAGGACTGACCATTGAACTTTGGCACCCATTTAGATCTCACTTCTTTTGTCGCTGAAGTCAACAACCAATGCATATATTATATACATATCACAATTTTGGATTTTGGCTCTCATTTTACATTTATGTTTTTGATGGGATATCATTTCTTTTTGTACAGAAATTATTGAACACAATCTCAAACTCAAAACATATTTATTCAAAATAGGTACCTACAAAGTACACCTTCTGAACGTCATGCTTACAGAGCGTAAGACGTGATGGTGATAACTAACTACGGTATCTTAAAACTAAAGCTACGAGGGTTCCAAACGTGCCCTGGTCTGAGAAGAGCCCGCAACAAACTCAACTGTGTTTGTTTTATTATCACCATCTCACAAATATTTGAAATTATATATACAATATAACAGTTACATAATCAGCCGCTGTAACAATTCATACCCATGCCTTGCTATCATTCAAATAATCCTTTACACTGTAATAGGACTTTTCTATTAGTTCATTGATTTATTCATCTTCATATTAAATAGGTAATCACTGTCGTTACATTATCAAGAAAGCTGCCGGTGCAACAATATCATTTCGATGGTGAGCCCACCCATGGTAACAACAGGTCTTAGCATCCTGTTTACACTCAGGTGACAATTTATGCACCTCAACGTAACGTACCCAAATTGCAAACAATGGTCATCCATGGAATATAGCGTGAAGTCGGCGAGATCGAATCCATATTATAGTATAGCAAAAGTTTTTAGTGAAACATTGAAAACAAGCACGGTAAACAGTCGATATCACTAAAACCACTATAGACAATGATTAAAAATCACAATGACTGACAACTTGAACTGACGACTTCAAATACGTTTCTTCTTCTTTTCTGTCAATGACGTTTCGTTGCACAAAATGCGTGAATACGAAGGTAAGGTTTTAATGCAACTATATTATTATTCATTATTATTTACATTAAAATAATAATTATGTGTCATTTTCAATAGTTAACAACACAAAATAACGAATTTAAACAAAGACCTGCAGTATGATTTATGTAATAGGAGTTTTTTTTTACTTAACAACTCTTGTTTTATTTAGTTGTGCATGCACTATGCGTAGAATGTAATGCAAGTTGCCGCAGGAAGTGGACGAGGGAGTTACTACCACCGCTTAAAGCAGTATTATTTCAAAGTAACGGTTGAATGTCACGTACTTTGACGTCCTTAAAATAATGATTATAACACTACAACATGAACGTCAACAATATTAAAATAATACGGCTTTAAGCGATGGTAGTATGCCCCGTGTCAGAGTTTTGATCTATCCGTAGGTAGATCATAAAAATGACGATTTTTGGACGTTTATATCTAAATAACCATTTGAGGTGTGGTTATGAAATTTGGAGCACATACGTATCTCGCGGGTCTCAATATATGAGCCAAATTTGACATGTTTAAGTGTAATAGTTTTTGAGTTATGAGGGGGTCAAAAGTGGCTCCAAATGGTTCGTGTAATATTACACACGGTGCTGCCAGTTCTTTCTTTTTTGGACTTTGGCTGGACACGCTTCCGCGTGTCTTGATTTAGAACATCGTGTGCACGTTAGTAAATATCACTCGTCTATGAAGTTTGTGAATTCAAAACATCATTAAAACCTATTTACTTCTACCTCTATGGTGCCGAATTTCCATACAACCGTTTTTAATTTGTTAAAACCTCACACTCATAACCTCTTTGGTATACTTTTTTGTGATTTTTTTATTTGCTTTGCGCGTCGTCGTCTTTTACGTCATATTGTTTAAAATGAAAACCTTCGATTAAAAACAAGAAAATTGAAAATAACTTAAAAACCTAAAATGAGTGATTCTAGTGACGAAGAAGTTAATTTGACGCCAACAGAATTGACTGAAACTGTTAAAAATGCGGAAATGAGCTTTCTCCCTCAACAATCACGCGAGAAGTATTTAATTTCCTCGATGAGGTGGGATGAAAAGTTACGTGTTGCACTCGAGTGAAAAGATTTTTCACCTCGTGCTCTTTTGATTCCCTCGCTAACGCTCAGGGTTCTAATTTTTGAAGCACTCGCTGCGCTCGTGATTCAATTTTAGAATCCTTCTCTTGCTCGGTCATCAAAATTGAGCACGCAGTTAAAAAACAACTTTTCACTCTTGTATAACAAATAACTATTAGTAGTTTATTGATATCACTCTAATTTATAAGTCTTCCTCATTCATTTTGTAAATTTTTGTTATTTGCAAATAAGTAAGTTGATAATTAGTACATAGAAATGTTGCTAGGTAATATTGGCATAAAATGTTAATTTTTACTTAATAATATTTTAAACCATTTTATAGCTGTGGTATGGCACATGGTTTTTTACCTACTCATCCTTACTTATACATAACTAGTGACTCTCCCTGGCTTTGCGCAGGTACCACTAATCATCATCATGTCCATACCCAATAACATATTCAGTGGGCAGTAGGCACTGGGCAGCACATTATATGGTGTCTAATCCATACTTCATATCATAAATGCGAAAGTGTGTCTGTCTGCTACCCTTTCACGGCCCATCATTTCAACCAATTTTGATAAAATTTGGTATAGAAATAAGTTGTACCCCAGGGAAGGACATAGGCTATCCCAGACCCATTTTTATCCCAGAAAAAGAGTTCCTGCTAGAATTAAAAACCTAATCCAAGTGGACAAAGTCGCAGGCATCATCTAATCCATATCCATACTTCCATACTAATAATACTTCCATATCCATACCAATATTATAATATGGGAAAGTGTTTCTGTCTGTCTGTCTATCTATCTGTCAGTCTGTCTGTCTGTCTGCTACGCTTTCATGGCCCACCTATTTAATCAATTTTGATGAAATTCAGTACAGGGATAGTTTATATCCCAGAGAAGGTCGTAGGTTACTTTTTATCCCGGAAAATTAAGGAGTTCCAGCGGGTATCGAAAAAATCGCATTAAATCGCGGGAATCTTCTAGTAAAGAATATTTCAATGATTCATCCAGTATGTGAGATCGCATTTAACAATCAATGAAAAACCTTAATGTAACTCTACCTAGAGATCTAAAAATACATTACTTGTTATCAATTGATGATACCATTTAATTAAGTAAACACTTTAACATTATCTTAACTATTCATCAACTTATCGATTGATGTTATAGGGGACACCCACATAGAAAGAGTAATTTCACAATATGTGGGTAGAATACATGCATATTGTAGAATACATGCATGTTCAGTTTCGGTTTTATCAGCTAGTTTTATTGGCAAATATCTAATACAGTTAATGGAGCATAAAAGTGTAGGATTATTACTTTTCTATTTAATTGATACTGTGGCCTTGAGATGCCTTATGCTATAACAGGATCTTGCTATTAATAACTTACGATAACTGCACCTGTAAAGTAAAGAAAAGCAAAACCTTGCACTTTACACATTGGCCAATGTGTTCGGCCAATGTGTACAGTGCTACTTGGTGTATATTATTGTCTGCATGTGATCAGTGCTTAAACAAGAAGAATGTCTGAGCACATTTTTCGTTTTATGTGCAATATTTGTGGCAGTTTTCATGCATGAAATGATTTTTGCGCTCTAAGATTATAATAATTGAATACCTACCAAGCATTGACAACCAACCTGCTGCAGTGGTAGGCTCTATGGCACAGATATAGTTACTCTGTAAACTGTGGTCTTATAATGGGAGGTCCCAGGTTCAATGGCCGACAGGGTCAATTTGGGAATTTATAATTACTGAATTTTCTCTGGCCTGGTCTGGTGGGAGGTTTCGGCCGTGGCTAGTTTAAATAACTAGATTAGCGCTCTAGTACGATGCCGAGTAACTAGAAACCAATTAGGGGTAGGTATGGGCTTAACATAACTGCCATACACCTAGCAGGTTAGCCCGCTACCATTATAGACCAGACCCAGAGCAGTCAAAACCGGCCAAGTGCGAGTCGGACTCGCGCACCGAGGGTTCCGTACAAACCTGTAGTAAGTTTTAAATTATTAAAAATATTTTTATTTTAAATATTTGAGTTGATTGAATGAAAGGTAAATTGCGGTTTACGATTTATGACGTATTAAAAAAAAACTATTTTCGGTGGAAGTTTGCATGGTAATGTACATCATATATTTTTTTTAGTTTTATCATTCTCTTATTTTAGAAGTTACAGGGGGCTGGGGGGGGGGGGGGGGGGCACACATTTTACCACTTTGGAATGTCTCTCGCGCAAACTATTCAGTTTAGAAAAAAATGATATTACAAACCTCAATATCATTTTTGAAGACCTATCCATAGATACCCCACACGTATGGGTTAGATGAAAAAAATTTTTTGAGTTTCAGTTCTCAGTATGGGGAACCCCCAAAATTTATTGTTTTTTTTTCTATTTTTGTAAAAAAATCTTAATGCGGTTCACAGAATACATCTACTTACCAAGTTTCAACAGTATAGTTCTTTTAGTTTCTGAAAAGAGTGGCTGTGACATATGGACGGACACAGATAGACAGACAGACATGACGAATCTTTATGGGTTCCGTTTTTGCCAAATTTGGCTACGGAACCCTAAAAATGCACAAATAATATTTATCGGCTTTACATCTTGTACCTACTGCAATATTATTTCTTTACACATATTTTACCACAAATCAGAGAAAATTAACATAACCTTTACTATAAAACTATCCTCAATATCTTTTGTTCTAGGATGAGCTGTATCTTTGCACTCCTATAAGAATTGCACCGCAGAAGAATTTCTATGTTGGTAAGTATAAACCACTATTTTATAACCAGTATTTCAGTACATATTAATAACTCTGAGCCATTTCTTTACTTGTCCAAAAGCCTGTGCCTAACCCGTCCCACAAATAATTAAATTTCATCGAAGATCAGCTTTGAAATCGATTGATCGTCGATTCACTTTGGAGTAAAATGAACCGAAATCTCCTTGTTTTAAAGTCACAAATTCAGTATCACCGATTTTAATTTCGTTACGTTTCCGCTTTGAGCGCTGGCTGGTGTAAGCATACAAAATTGAGCTTTAAAACTGAGTCTATAAGGATAATTTTTCCTTACTAACAAAGGGCATCATTGCTCGAATATGCTCAATATCGCTTCATTGTGATTTAAAATCTTGTGTTAATAGTATTGACTGGTTAGTAGGTATCTAAATACTACGAGTGTAAGCACCCATGATGGTTTATACCTACTTATTTAAAATCAACTACCGACTGTGCACAGCTTCGTTTCCCTAAAAAATTCTTGTTTGGATTATAAAGGGAACCTGTGAGCAAAAGACTAGAATGATGTATAGAGTCTGGCCTACCTACCATTCTGCCATATTTTTTTAAATAACGTCCACTCTTAGAACCCGTAGCATCAATACATGCAAGTACCTATTATATGAGACAAAATCTTCTAAATCTAAAGCGTCAGGTTTCTGAGTAATCTATCAAAGTAATAATCTACTCAATGATTATAGCGCAGCTTTGATTGTTTATATCTCGGAAGCCTGACACTTTAGAAGATTTTGTCTCATATAATACTTGCTTGTGTTATTGCCAGCTATTGATTAATACAGGTTTATGAGTGGCCGCTATTTGGAAAAAAAAACCAGCCAAGTGCGAGTCGGACTCGCGCACCGAGGGTTCCGTACAAACCTGTAGTAAGTTTAAAATTATTAAAAATATTTTTATTATATTATGTAACTAAAAATTTATGCTTTTCGCAATTTTTCCTTTATCTGCGCTATAAGACGTTGCTTCTTACTAAATTTCAAGATTCTGAGTTCACGGGAAGTACCCTGTAGGTTTTGATCCCCATTCCCCTTGCGAGTGTCGAAAATTTGCAGCATAAATGGCTGTATCTTTTGATTGCGTTGGCTAAGAAGTTAGATTTTTTCACAGCTCCAAGGAACAGTAAACCTGAGTATTTGATATGAATTTCAGCTTGATACCTCCATGCGTTCCTGAGAAAAAGCGTCTTGACGCACAGACGGACAGACAACAAAGTGATCCTATAAGGGTTCCGTTATTTCCTTTTGAGGTATGGAACCCTAAAAATGGTGGAACAGTTGGTAGGCCAAAATATTCATACCCCTTTCAGCTTTCTAGGTCCAACTTTGGGCTTAGTGTTTATGAGTGAGTCGATAAACCTATTGATTCTATGAAATCATGTTTTTGTTTCCAGTGGGATTCAAGCCAAACGCCTCAATGCATACAGCACACCACATGTTATTGTATGGCTGCTCACAACCTGGCTCAAATGATTCAGTTTGGTTAGTAGGATTTTTTATTTGTTTGCCTCTTTGGTCTTGTGGTTAGCGTGTTCGACTGCGGCTGACGAAGTCCCGGGTTTGAATTCCTGGTCCGCCCATAATGAAGTAAGTATGGGGTTTTTCTGTCAAGAAATTCTCAGTACTAGCTCGGAGTTAAAGCTAGTGGTGTCTCACCCCCGTGCCTCGGAGAGCACGTAAAGCCGTCGGTCCTGCGCTTGATCTCTCTCCGGTCGTGTCGGATCTTTCGTCCCATCGGGCTATGAGAACATTACAAAGATTAAAGGAACAGAGAGTGCACCCGTGTTTGTGCACTATAATATCTCCCGCACAGATGGCTAACCTCTCTGGAGATTGGTCACCGTGGCCGAAATTCGATCAAAAAACCTCAACAAAGAGGTTTTTTGATTTTTGACACCCAGACTATTGAAAACATAATTCTTTAAAATTATTTGGCCTTTATATTTTCAACAACTTGAAGTCAACAACACAAGTAGTCATAGCAACCAAAATCATCTTTTCATAAAAATAGTCTTTTTATTTTCAACAACTTGAAGTCAACAACACAAGTAGTCATAGCAACCAAAGTGTTAGGTTTTTTTTCGTTACGGAATTTCTGGATTCGGTCTCCACGCTCAAGGCCCGCGATAGAAGCTATGCAATAGCTTAAAAACTTATTACCATGTAAACGATTACTTAAATGACAAGGAAGGTTGGCAATGATTTGATCTAATGCCTCTGATAGTTCCTTAGTTAAGATGATTTGTGAATGGTGATAATGACAAAAAAAACCCGGCTGAGTTTGTTGTGGGCTCTTCTCAGACCAGGGCGCGTTTGGAACCCTCGTAGCTTTAGTTTTAAGATAACGTTACTGATTATCAACATTACATTTTATAAATAACTCGACGTCAATAAGTGTAGTATACCTACCTACCTAAATTGAATAAACGTTATTTGACTTTGACTTTGACTTTGACTTTTGGAAGACCCTCTATTTAATAATCAGTAAGACATAGGCATCATCCTTATTAACCACAAGTTAATGTGCATGGCTAATCATGCATATTTTATGTATGATGTCGAGCTCAAATGATTCAGCGCAGTTCATATAATATTGTTTATTGATGTTTCATAACAAGTTGACAATACAAACATGAAACAATATCATTTGTATATAAACTATTGTATGGCAGTCCAATGGATGATGTAATGTTTTTAAATCCATAAAACAATTAAAATAAATAATTAAATAAATTTGTAAAGCCAGAAACAAACAAACCTTATTTGTAAGCATTTTTGTTTTATCTCTCTTCTCTCTGATATCAACCCATCGCCAGCTCACTACAGAGCACGAGTATCCTCTCGGAATGAGAAAGGTTTGGCCCTAGTCCACCGCGCTGGCCAAGTGCTGATTGGCAGACTTCTCACTCCTAAAACAATTATGAAGAACTCTCGGGCGTGCAGGATTCCTCACGATATTTTCCTTCACCGTTTGAAACAAATTATATTTAATTTCTTAAAACACAGGAAACTTCGAAAATCGTCGAGTCGTTTGACGACCTCACTGGCGCAGTGTTGAGCGCTGTTGCCTTAACGTGGAAGGTCCCGGGTTCGATTCCCGGCAGGGTCAATTTGGGAATTTATAATTTCTGAATTTTCTCTGGTCTGGTCTGGTAGGAGGCTTCGGCCGTGGCTAGTTACCACCCTACCGGCAAAGACGTACCGTCAAGCGATTTAGCGTTTCGGTACGATGCCGTGTAGAAACCGACTAGGTGTATGGATTTATTTTAACTGTCATACCCCTAACAAGTTAGCCCGCTACTATCTTAGACGGCATCATCACTTACCATCAGGTGAGATCGCAGTCAAGGACTAAAGTGTAGTGGAATTTAAAAAAAATTGAGGTGTTTGTCCGAGGATCGAACCAGCGACCATGTACAGGAGTTATGGTGTCCTAACCACTATCACCGTTCATATTATTTGTTTTATAAAGATTTTGTATTGTTTTGTCTGATCGCAGGAGCTGTGGTGAAATGCAAAGCAATGAAATAGATAATAAATACACTACGGCGAGCCCATGCCAGTCTGGATCACAGGTTAGTGCTGTCTATGCCAATATTATAAATGCGAAAGTTAGGATGGATGGATGGATGTTTGTTACTCAAACACGTCAGAACGGCTGAACGAGTCTGGATGAAATTTGACACAGATAGATGGATTTATAGTCTGGAATAACACATATGCTACTTTTTATCCAGAAAAATTAAAGATTTCCCGCGGGCACCAAAAAAACCTCAATCCACGTGGACGATCGCGGGCATCAGCTAGTCATAAATAAAACAAGCCGTGTGGGGTCGTTGGACACCCCGTAAGAATACTAAATAGTTACTTTCGCTAATCTATAAAAATAGAAAAAAAAATGATTGTGAATAACATGAGTGAGATTCGAACTTGTAGACATATTGCTTACGACGCGGCTCATTTCCGACTGAGACACTAGCTAGCTGAGAAGAGAGATAAATGTGTCACAAGCCAACGCTTGGGCCGATCGTGCCTCTCTATCGCTTGTTCCGCGCTCTCACTCGCACGCTCAGGCTCAGGCGGAACGCGACACTTTTTCGTGCGTGCAGCCGGTATTCATCGATCTATAAGACGTTATCACGTCAAAAAAAATAACGATGATGATGAAGAATTCAAGTGTCATATTGTTGTCATCAGATAGTATACGCGTGGGCCCGCGACGCGCCTCGTCTGCAGATGCCGCCCGACGTTGGCTTCCTCATTGGCCGCGACTCGCCGATCAAGTATCTCGTGCTGCAAGTGCACTATATGAAGGCCTTCCCAGGTAATGCCAACATAAATAAAATAAATAGTTCTAAAATAATTATTCTGCCAGAGTTGATTGTATCAAAAATAATAATCTGATCTAATCTAATTAGTGCCGGCAAAGATTTTCAAAGAACTGACTAAAAA
The DNA here is from genome assembly GCA_963932025.1 of Erebia epiphron. Taxonomy (NCBI): domain Eukaryota; kingdom Metazoa; phylum Arthropoda; class Insecta; order Lepidoptera; family Nymphalidae; genus Erebia; species Erebia epiphron. The sequence goes on from OZ009954.1 coordinate 5,410,416, forward strand.
TAATAATAATTCTCAGCACTTTCAAAACACCTCTCTCTCTGCGTCGTAGTCCTCATTGCTGAGGGCTCCATTCCATTAATCACATAATAGCAGGCAGCAGGGGTGCATTAAGCAGGTGTTTTCTTGGGATAAAAATGCGGTGGGTTCCCAGATCTTTCCGCATACGACTGATCGGTCTACTATTTCAACTCTTCGGTTACTAACAATTATTATCAGATGTTAGAGATAATAACCGGGACCGACGGCTTAACGTGCTCTCCGAGGCACGGAGGGAACGAAAAGGCAAAATTCAGACCAAATTCGGTCACACATCCAGTTAACGACTTGAGTCAACGTTGCTAGCGACTGATATGCGCTGTCGCAACTAGGCCTGTCGTCCTTCAAAAGTACCCACCTAGACGACTAATAATTATAGTACGTCCTACTTGACCTAGTTAAATAGGGTGTTCCCTCAGCTTGAAGCTACAGTCGATAACTTCTATTATAGCGCCTATTAACATCATGTGAACGTAAACACGTTGGAGGCGTGTCCTTTTTTAGGCCCATATTAATAAACCGACATCAGCTAAGAACAGGTACTAGAGTCAATCTATTTACCATACTGATTCTTGAGAAAGTCTTCTTAGCTGATGTCGGTTTATTAATACAGGCCCTAGATCAGACGATCTGTATATACCACCCTCTGTGCACGTTCAGGGTCAGAGCTCTTTTTCGCGAAGGTATCTTCTGCAAGAATTAAACGTTGAATTATGTAATGATACTTAAATCTTGGTCTTACAAATCTATAAGGCATTAAAATCGATTGATTAAATTTCAGAGGGCAAAACCGACAATTCCGGCGTCTTCTTGGAGTATACAACAGCAAGGTAAGTTTAATTTCCTAGAAACTTAAACCCTTTGTCTTTCTATCTATACATTTATACTTATAAAAACTAAAAAGTCTTGTCCTTACTGACTTACTGATCTATCAATGCACAAACTATATGTAGAAGATTGAATCTATCAACGCACAACCTAAACCTAGAAGATTGAAAGTTCCTTTTAAGACCTCACTACAGCCTATTAACGTCCCACTGCTGGGCACAGGCCTCCACTCTCATAGGAGAGCAGGAATTAGAGCTTAGACCCACCACGCTGCTCCAATGCGGGTTGGCGGGCTTTTAAGACCTGCACACACATAATTATGGATCTTTGGAGTTGTCACCCCTAACAGTAATAAAACAGGGAAAAAAGACAGTTTGTATGATGGTCCACAATATTGATGTCAATAAATATTTTTATCTAGACTTTTGATAAAAATAAAGAAAATAAACTGCGTGTTTTATCGTTTTTGGAACTTCCACCCTCAAGAGGTTAAATAGGGGATAGATGTTTGTATGAAAATCTTCTTTTTCCAGTAATATCCGCTTGGTATCGGTTAGAAATGAAGAATGCGTTTTAGGTTATTTTTATTCCACTACAAGTTAGCCCTTGAATGCGATCTCACCTGATGGTAAGTGACGATGCAGTCTAAGATGGTAGCGGGATAACTTGTTAGGGGTATGGCAGTTATATTAAACCCATATCCCTAGTCGGTTTCTACACGGCATCGTACCGGAACGCTAAATTGCTTGGCGGTACGTCTTTGCCGATTTTCTGTAATTCCACCCCAATGTATTTTTAATCGATCCGAATGAAGCGGCCAAATATACAAAAACAAAAAACATTATTACTTTCGATATTTAATAAAATAAAATGAAATAAAACAATTTGCGCAACCGACCGCTGAGTTGAGACCTACTTTGAAATTGAAATGTTTAACACTAACTAAAATAATTACATACAGGCACTCTGTCTCGCTCCATCCATACCAGTGCAAGAGGGACAGACTTTATAATGCCTTTTGTCACGTACGTTTTTTAGCCTAGGGTCCGTTCTATCTAATATAATAAATGCGAAAGTTTGGGTGGATGAATTGATGGATGGATGTTTGTGTTACTCAATCACGCCAGAACGGCTGAACGGATTTGGATGAAATTTGGCACAGAGATAGATTATATTTATAATGTCTGGAATAACACATAGGCTACTTTTTATCCCGAAAAATTAAAGAGTTCCCGCGGGAAACCAAAAACCTCAATCCACGTGGACGTTAGCTGGTTTTGCCATAAAGAACTTACGAGAATAATGTATCCTGGAAACCAAATAATTCCTATATTTTATTCTTCCAGGATGCCGCGGCAAGCTGGAGTATTTTTACTGGGAACCAGCGGGGTCATACCGCCTAACAAAGTAGAGCACATGGAGACGGCTTGCACTATCAATGAGGACAAAGTCATACATCCCTTCGCTTTCCGACCCCACACTCACGCTCTTGGTAAATCAAATTTGAATGCGGTTTCCTACCTGTCTAAAACTTCCGTTTCCACCCGATTGTTAATGTAGTATAAGGTATCATCATGTACGACGATCATGTGTTAGAATGTTTTGTAAGATGGTGATAATTTAATAATTTAATATAAAAAATTCTTTTTAAACAACCGACTTCAAAGACCCGCGCCAACTTTACAACAACAAGCACACGCTATACAAAGTACTTATTTTATTGTTGATATATTAAAAACCGCTCGACCGATTTCGATAAAATTTATATCGGACCACATGGGAAGTATGCCCTTTCAAATAAAAAAAGAATCATCCAAATCGGTCCACCCAGTCAAAAGTTCTGAGGTAACAAACATAAAAAAAAACAGTCGAATTGAGAACCTCCTCCTTTTTTTTAAGTCGGTTGAAAATAACCCGGCTGAGCTTATAGTCTCTTCTCAGACTAGTGCGCGTTTAGTTTTAAGATACCGTCGTTATTTATCACCAACTTATCTGACTCACTAGTAGTTAAGTATCATATCATACTAATATTATAAATGCGAAAGTCACTTTGTTTGTTGGTTTGTTGGTTTGTTGGTTTGTCCTTCAATCACGCCGCAACGGAGCAACGGATTGACATGATTTTTGGCATGGGTATAGTTAAGGACCTGGAGAGTGACATAGGAAAGTGACTTTTTATCCTGGAAAATTAAGGAGTTCCCGCGGGAATAACAAAAAACTTAAACCACGCGGACGAAGTCGCGGGCATCAGCTAGTGAAAAATAAAACAAAAACTAAACAGGCATAAAAATTAGTTCCAATTTTGGCCACCGGGCCAGATAAGTTGGTGGAACTATACTTTTGTATACTTATCGTTCATAAACTGTACAGTGTGCGTACCAATTTTGAATAAACATATTTTGACTTTGACTTTGTATGCCGGTTTCAGGTAAGGAAGTCTCCGGTTTCGTGGTCCGTCGCTCTCCTAAAGGCGATATGTGGCAATTGCTCGGAACACAGAACCCTCAAAAGCCGCAGATGTTCTACCCGGTCGCGAATCAGTCTCCCATCGCTCAGGGCGACGTGTTAGCAGCTAGATGCGTCATGAACAACACTAATATGCATCCCGTCCGCATTGGGTGAGTATCAGTATAGACTATAGGATGACCCTAAGGTGACATAAGGCAGTTGCTTGGAACACAGAACCCACAAAAGCCGCAGATGTTCTATCCGGTCGCGAATCAGTCTCCCATCGCTCAGGGCGACGTGTTAGCGGCTAGATGCGTCATGAACAACACTAATATGCATCCCGTCCGCATTGGGTGAGTATCAGTATAGACTATAGGATGACCCTAAGGTGACATAAGGCAGTTGCTTGACTCACAGAACCCTCAGCGGCCGCTGATGTTCTACCCGGTCGCGAGTCAGTCACCCATCGCTCAGGGCGACATGTTAGCAGCTAGATCCGTAATTAATAACACTAATATGCATCCCGTCCGCATTGGGTGAGTATCAGTATAGACTATAGGATGACCTAAGGTGACATAAGGCAGTTGCTTGGCTCACAGAACCCTCAGCGCAGATGTTCAATTCAATTCAATTCAATTCAATTCAATATCATTTATTCAATATAGGTACACTGTAGGTACACTTATTGACGTTAAAAATTACTTACTTAAAAAAACACGATGGTGATAATCGGTTACGGTTTCTTAAAACTAAAGCTACGAGGGTTCCAAACGCGCCCTGGTCTGAGAAGAGCCCACAACAAACTCAGCCGGGGTTTTTTTTTTTCATTATCACCATCTCACAAATAATCTTAACTAAGGAACTATCAGAGCCATTAGAGCAAATTATTGCCAAGCTTCCTTGTCATTCAAGTAATCCTTCACATGGTAATAAGATTTTTCAATGAGTTTACGTTTTACATTAACTTTGAACTTATTCAGAGACATCTTCAACATGCCTTCTGGGAGATTATTGTAGAAGCGGACACTGCTTCCCACAAACGAATTGCTAGTTTTACTAAGCCTAGAAGCAGGCATTACAAGTTTATTTTTATTTCTAGTATTGACATTATGACAATCACTTTTCTTCTTGAATTTATCAATGTGTTTATGCACGTATACTAAATTTTCAAATATATATTGGTTGTGCACTGTCATAATATTGATTTCTTTAAATTTATCTCTTAGTGACTCTCGTGGTCCCATATTATATATGGCTCGAACAGCCCTTTTCTGCAGTACAAAAACAGAATTAATATCAGCAGCATTACCCCATAATAATATACCATATGACATAATGCTGTGAAAGTAACCAAAATAAACTAATCTCGCCGTTTCTATATCTGTCAACTGGCGGATCTTTTTAACCGCGTATGCAGCAGAACTAAGTCTGTTCGATAAGTCATCTATATGATGGCCCCATTGGAGTTTAGCATCTAACGTTATTCCGAGAAAAACAGCGGTGTCCACTAAATCTAATTCCTCATGATCAAGCTGTACAGTGGTTTTTACCTGTTTGACATTAGGTAATGTAAATTTGATACACTTTGTCTTTTTACCATTGAGTAGTAGGTTATTAGCTTCAAACCACTGTACCACTTTAGTGAGAGAATTGTTTACTTCGTCAAGAGTAGTTTCGTAACGATTTATTTTAAACAAAAGTGATGTATCATCAGCAAACAATACTATCCCATGATTATCCTTGGCAAGGTAAGGAAGATCGTTAATATAAATGAGGAATAGAAAAGGCCCTAAAATTGAACCTTGTGGAACCCCCATTTTTACAATCGATCCGGAAGACCGCTTTCCATTGACGTCTACCTTTTGCATCCTATTTTTTAAGTAGGAATTCATCATATCCAGTGCTACACCCCTAATTCCATAATGGTGCAGTTTTCTGACTAATGTTTCGTGATCAACACAATCAAAAGCCTTGGATAAATCACAGAAAACGCCAAGTGCATCACGTGATTCCTCCCAGGCTTCGAATATATTTTGAATTAACTCAACACCAGCATCGATTGTTGAGCGACCCCGTGTAAATCCAAACTGTTTACTATGTAATAAGTCATTATTACAAAAATGTTTAAGCAATTGAATTAATATTAATTTTTCAAATATTTTACTAAAAGTGGGTAGTACAGATATAGGTCTAAAGTTAGCGGGGTCATTGGTACTACCTGATTTGCATAGAGGAATTATTTTACTGTGCTGTTCTACCCGGTCTCGAATCAGTCTCCCATCGCTCAGGGCGACGTGTTAGCAGCTAGATGCGTCATGAACAACACAAACATGCATCCAGTCCGCATTGAGTGTTGTATCAGTATAGACTATAGGATGGCCACAAGGTGACATAAGGCAGCTGGCCCACAGAACCCTCAGCGGCTTCAGATGTCCTACTCGGTCGCGAGTCAGTCTCCCATCGCTCAGGGCGACGGGTTAGCAGCTAGATGCGTCATGAACATCGATATAACATATTTAGGTACTAGATAGGCCCTTTCATAGAAAAAAAACCGAGCAAGTGCGAGTCGGACTCGCGCACGAAGGGTTCCGTACCATTATTAATAAATAATTACCTTTGTTAATTAACCGCAAGACTAACTTTGTTTGTAGAGGTTTATTGTTAATAAAAACTATGCTAGTTAAAGCATTGGCTATAGTTTTACTGTAAAGTATACGTAAATTCCTATTGACCATAATTATTTCAAATTTTTCGATTGGTAAACTCCGGAGATAGGGGGGGGGGGGGGGGCGGTATTTTTTTTAGACATTTTCCCCGATAAATCAAAAACTATCAAAAATAATTAAAAATCTGTTTTAGAATGTACAAAGTGAACCCTTTCATATGATACCCCACACAGTACAGTTATCTCACTTTTAAATTTCAACCCTCAGATTTTCCCCCCTTTTTAAATAAGAACAAAAATAATTTCCAATTTTTTTAAATTCCAGTGTCTTTGGGCCACCAATATACATAACTATTCAAAATTTCATGTCGATAGCTTCGGTAGTTACTGAAATAATCGAGTGTGACGGACGGACAGACGGACAGACAGACGGAGAAAGTCGCACCATAAGGGTTCCATCTTACCATTTTGGTACGGAACCCTAAAAGGTGGGCGTCCGACTTTTAGAGCGCGCTCCTCACCTGTATAGCCCTGCCCTTGTCCCCGCCATAGCGCTGTCCCGCTTTTCAGACTAGATGGCGTTAGTAAATTAGGACCACATTCTTTGTTTGACAGGGCCCGTCTATGTAAATTGAGGTCGTTGGTCATGAATAATGGCATTGGGTGAGTGTTGTTTCGATCCGCTGAAAAACTAAAGTGACAGACATAGCTTGACGCGTTGCTTAACTGAAGTGGCAGTGCAAGAAGTATGTCCTATGGACGTCTATCGGTTGACGACGAACACGACGATTTTTAAGGTTCCGTACCTAAAGAGAAAAAAAAGGAATCCTTATTTGCCTTATATCCTTGCTCGAGAACGCGATATCAAGTTGAAATTAATATCAAATACTTAGGTCTACGGTCCCTTGGAGCTGTAAAAAAAATCAAGCTTCTAAGTCAACGAAATCAAAAGATACGGCCGTTCATGCCGCATATTTTGCATATTCTGCCACTCAAAAATAAAACGCCAATAAATCAAAACCTATAGGGCACTTCCTGTTGACCTAGAATCATGAAATTTGGCAAAAAGCATGGTTCCGTACTCATGCCTATAATATTATGTAAGCCAGTTATTTCACAGCTGATTACGTGTTATTATGACATCTTCCTTGTTATTTACTAAAATCATTAAATTGTGGTGGTACGGAACTTTTTGTGCGCGAGTATGACTCGCACTTGACCGGTTTTTTGTTTTCGGTTTACTTGAGATGCTTCGCTTCAAAAACCGCCTGTTCGAATATGCAGAGTATAAAAAATATTTGGTCTGTCCCGTCAAATAATACTTTCCCTTTTCCCAGGGCGACAAACAAGGATGAAATGTGCAACTTCTACCTAATGTACTGGGTCCAGGACGACACCCCACTCTCTCAGAAGTATTGCTTCTCCCCCGGCCCGCCCTACTACTACTGGAGCCGCGCGCCGCAGAACTTCGACCGGATCCCGGATAGGGACTTCAACGTCATCTAAGAAGACTGAGCGACATTCCAGTAGGTTCCTTTTAAGTTATATCCCTCCCAGAGACATTCCCTAGATTTGAGGTTAAGGCTGCGTGGTATTCAGACTTAACTCTTGCGAAAACAGCTGGTATTTTTCCTTGCCGTCGTTCGCTATCAAAAACTAGGTTTATTATACTAAGAATATTAATTATGTTTAAAAAGTCCGTAATTTTATTGCCAAGACTTGGATCGGCCACATTTGTCAAAAGTATACTGAAACTTTCAAAATCATTGATAATGTTAGAATGTGTAAGAGAGTGTCCAAACATTCCCTATGATTTGATTCCACGCCGCCTCTTTAACAATGTAGCCAGTAGCAATGTTGCAATCTCTAAACTAATTTAAATTGACAGACTAGTGTCTACCAATTTCTACCTAATTTACCGGGTTAAGGACGACACCCCACACTCTCAGAAGTGATGCTTCTCCCCCTACTACCCCGGCCGTGCGCCGCAGAGCTTTGACCGCATCCCGGATAGGGACTTCAACGTCATCTAAGAAGACTGTGCGACATTCCAGTAGGTTCCTTTTAAGTTATATCCCTCCCAGAGACATTCCCTAGATTTAAGGTTAAGGCTGCGTGGTATTCAGACTTAACCTCTCTCTTGCGAAAACTAACTTTATTATATTAAGAATATGTCTAAAAAGTCTGTAATTTTACTGTCAAGACTTAGATCGGCCATTTGTCAAAAGTATACTGAGACTTTCAAAATCATTGATAATGTTAGAATGTGTAAGAGAGTGTCCAAACATTCCCTATGATTTGATACCACGCCGCCTTTTTCACAATGTAGCTAACTATGTTGCAATCACTAAACTAAAAAAAGCACAAAATGAAAATATATCAAAATTAAAATTGTCATTGTAAACTTTATATTAAATATAAAGTGATAACTGTTAGTGAAGTAGATGTCATGCAATATTTCATCTTTCGTTAACTACATTTTACTTTCAGTAATGATTATGATAATATTATGAAAAATAAATATAATATATTATATGCCTAGCTAGTTCATATTTATATTCTGTTATTTAAATTTAAATTATATTAGTAGGTACTTATATTTCAAACTAGTCAGTAATAAAAAGTTATTACTGACTGGTTTGAAATATCATGTTTGTCTAGTATTGAGTATTGAAAGTATATTTAGTATTAAATATTAGTTTTTCGCTCTATTTGAATTTATTTATATTATAGTTTGTAAACGTTCGATTATTATCGAATTTGATTTCATTTAGCTTGACCTAAAGCGAAACAAATACTTAAATAAGACTACAAGAGTTTTTCTCCTATGGTGTAAAAAATTGGTATAGTATGTGAAAAATAGTTATTTGTTATACAAGAGTGAAAAGTTGTTTTTTAACCGCATGCTCAATTTTGATGACCGAGCAAGCGAAGGATTCTATAATTAATTAAAAAATTAGAATCCTGAGCGTCAGCGAGGGAATCAAAAGAGCACGAGGTGAAAAATCTTTTCACTCGAGTGCAACACGTAATTTTTCATCCCACCTCAGCGAGGAAATGAAATACTTCTCGCGTGATTGTTGAGGGAGAAAGCTCATTTCCGCATTTTTAACAGTTTCAGTCAATTCTGTTGGCGTCAAATTAACTTCTTCGTCACTAGAATCACTCATTTTAGGTTTTTCACTTATTTTCAATCTTCTTGTTTTTAATCGAAGGGTTTAATTTTAAACAATATGACGTAAAAGAAAATGGTGCGCACAAAGCAAATTAAAAAAGTACACCAAGAAGGTTACGAGTGTGAGGTTTTAACAAATTAAAAACGGTTGTATGGAAATTCGGCACCATAGAGGTAGAAGTAAATAGGTTTTAATGATGTTTTGAATTCACAAACTTCATAGACGAGTGAAATTTACTAACGTGCACACGATGTTCTAAATTCAATTTACTTTATCCTCAAGAGGATAATAACGGCTTTTGCATTCAGATATTGAAGCGTAAAAATAATCTTTCAGAGATGGTGGGATGAAAAAACATTACTCTGCATTTACATATTCACCATCTCGGTGCAACTCGCTGTGTCATCGAAATTCTACTCAATGTAGTCCCTGAGCGGTTGCAAGACGAGACGGGAGACAAATGTGTGAGTACACAACGGGCCTAGTAAGAGATATTCACCTATTCGATCACGTATAATTTTACACGGTTTGTATCGAATTGTCGAGCGCTTGATGACAGGTGGCGCTCGTTCAATCCCATGAGCAGTGGAACTATGGGAGCTTGCCTCGGTGTCAAAAGGTCAATGTGCAGCAATAGTAGATTATTCACCACGGGGGTAATGCGATGTATTATGTCACGGGCGCCGGGAGAAATCCCAAGCGGAACGAGGGATTTTAGAGTAACTCCCGAGCGTAGCGAGGGTGTTGCATCTAGAATCCTGAGAGTAGCGCGGGAATTAGGGGCGCCCAAGATTAATACAGCATTACCCCTACGGTGAATACTCTACTTTTCACACCTCGCGATAGAACCATTTCTTTCAGCTGGCGCGGCCTACTCGATTTGACAAACAAATGTCGTCAGTGCGAATCTAGTGGGCCACGGCTTCGGCTTTTGAAAATCGAGTTGGCCGCGCCTGCTGAGAACACATTCTGTTTACCGAAATTAGACTTTATTTATATAGCAATAAGAATTATGAATAAAACCTAGAATTTCCTTCAGATCTTGCTTATAACCCTAGGGAATAATGGATTTCAGTACAACATTATAACCCTAGGGATTTAATGTATTACTTTAACCTTAGATAAGAGGCCATGTAATTGGGCGTTGTTGAGCGAGTGGTGTAAAAAGTTTTTTTTATTATTGCAATTGTTATATTTTATAGTTTTCAGATAAAACCGTTTCAGGAGTCTGCAGGCTCAGAAAACTGAAAAAAAAAGGAAAGTTTCCTGTAAAAACGAAAATCCTGCACATTGTCCCGAATCAGAGGGCAGGAACTGGTCATGCCCTTTTAACAGTTAACTTTAACACATTTCAAAAGGTAAAAAATCTTCCACTAGGCACCTAGTTCGGCTTCACTAGCAAATGTTTAAATACACCTCAATACATGTGTTGTCTGTATATAAATAGAAATTTTTAAATATTTGCGGTATTACTTAGCTCTATATTGTTATTTTTTTGCTCACTGTAGTTCTTGGTGTATTTTTGATTGTATACAGTAGAATAGTAATAGATGTGTTTATTGTAGCATAATTTATGCAAAGACATAATATAAAAATCATTAAATATAATATGTATATTATAATATCCATTATATTATAATGTATATTTATTATTTAAACTTAATTATGTATTATCTAGTCACAACTGTGGAAGACTTGACATGATCTTTAAAAATAATATAATTTTTTGAAAATGTTATTTATACCTACCGATAAGTTTTCTGGAAGATGTTAACTGAATAGTATAAAACCATTTTTTAAATATTATAACGTACGAGGATGTTATTTGATAAAATACAAAAAAAACTTTTCAAATAGGTAAGTAGGTACTTATGTCGTGAAAATGTAGTGGCATAATATTGCAATGTTTAGCATTGTCAATTTTCACTTGTTGTTTTGTGTAGGATAAGAAATGTACTTTATCCGTAAATGCACATAATTCTTTAAAAGTTAATTAAAAATAAATTTTATCGTTTTAAAATTTAAATTAATCATATTATAATGAAATAAGTATTCTACGTAAACGCAACGTAAATTCTATTTTTGAAATGACTATGGCTCGTTGCACGGACTTTTGATGTTTTGTAAATAATATAATAGTAAAATAAGAATAAGAATAATATTTTTATGAATAGTTATTTAAAAAATATAAGTAGGTAAATGTCATAATAAATATCAAATGAATGAAAAATTACAGGAGAAAAGCTTTGCATTTTAATTCTTAACTTTTTAAAATCTTTTGTTAAAATCTGTGGACTGATATAAACACAAAAATGTGATGAGTGAGGTTTAGACCATCATATTTTTGTGTTTCATCATAAATGAAAAAACTGTCAATTTGATCCAAAAATATAACTCAATTTTAGATTGACAGGAGAACATATTCCTTGAGATAGACATCTTAAAAATTTCATGTTTGACTCTAATATCGTCGTCAATTTAAATTGGTCAATAATTATATTTTATTATTTGCAACATCTTAGATGTTTTAATAAGCATTTGTTTGGATTATTTACTATTTCTTTATTTCGGTATTTAAAAATTCGATTCCAAATGCCTGTATCTATATCAAAAGAAATAATATTGTATTCAAAGAGAATATCAATTTATCGCGGCTTTAAAATCTTAGTGTCAAAAGAACTGACCTTAATATATTATTATGAAAAATATATTTATAAAATCTATTTTAACTAAAAAATAAAAATATAAATTATCTTTGACCATGTTCGCTTAATTAACTTATAGCTGTTGTCGATGTAAGTAATGAAATGTTTCGTGTACAGATACACTACTGCTGAGGTCTATAGAGCGTACTTTGACTTGGCTCAGACTTTACTTAGAGTTAAAACGAGATGGACTTATGGGAGTAACATAAATCTGTCTCGTTTTAACCATGTCTTAAGTCTAAGCAAAGTCAAAGACTATAGATCTCACACTACATGTAGTAGGCTGGCACTTGATCAGGTGCACTTCCGTGCGGCTTGATTGTTAGAAAGTGTTACTAATTAATTACTAATTTAATATAATGTGTATCTCTATCTGTCCAAATTAAAGTTAAACCACAGCGTCGCAAATATACAGTGTAGAAACTACTATACATATCTTTGGATTGTACATGGACATCGGGATGCCTGGCTAAATCAGAGCTGAATTTTTCCGTTAAAACTGTCAAAACTTGTGTTTAAAGCATTTATTCTTCCCTCAAATCTGATGATTGTAAAATTGAACTCTGGTATGTATCGTCCGAGAACTAAACATTTAGGTCCCCGACCATCTTGTTGGAGGACAAAAAGCGAACAAACATTATTTAAAAAAAACACGCTAGATTAAATCTAGTATATTTTTATCGCAAGGTCTGAACTTGAATTACGCAAAATAAAACACAGTAAAACGTCTTCATACTATAACCAGAACCAAAGCGCGCTCTCCAAGTCACGATCGTAAGGCAACCCCAAAATAATTTGTCAGGGTTCACTGTTATTTATTTTTTGAAAAATACTGGTCATCTTACACACCAAGGAAGATTGTAGGGCGTAACTCTAAGTCTGTAGCTTTGTGTGTGTTTACCCTCGTTTCTGAACTGTACGCTTGCTAAGCTGTATAAAAACTGTGACATTCCTATTCTATGAACCTCATGTTATGTAATATTGTAGATCTGATTATATTGACAATGTGCAAAAATATAAAATGTATTTTAAATTATAATCTTTTATTGTATTGACCCCGATATTGGTGCTAATATTTTTGTACAGAAAATAAGTAAACAATTTTTTTTAAATATTCATTCTTATTAGTAAAGGGTATCTACAATCTAAAATGGAAGCGTACGAGCTTGAGAAACGTACTAGCTTCAATTAGACGATTTTTCTTCATGTAAATTTAGCTTTATGATGTGTGTACAACCAAATTAGCACCAACCTAGCTACCTATATAAAATTAAACATGTTTGCAGGTTCCCACTGATGGTAAATGATGATGCAGTCCAAGAAAAAATTTACAGCAGGATGTTACCTAGAATTGTGAATAAGAAATCCTACCATAGATTATACTACTCTTTGACTGGCATCATAAATACTGGCATGGGTTAGTCCCTACAATATTAATCTTCGGAGCTGACTAGTTCCAAATGCATGCATCACTATGTATAGTCCCACAAACTAATCTGACCAAGTGAGCATCGCTAGTATATATGAAAAATAAAATAACAAAAATTAAACAGGCATAAAAATTTGTTCTAATTTTGGCCACCGGGCCAGATAATCCGTCAAGCGCTTTAGAGCACGAAGAAAACAATATTATATTAATTATTAAATAAATAAGTTTGTGGGACTTTACCTTCTATGAATAATGGTTTATCCTTGACATGCTCGATCCTACAAAAACTTTTGCCATAAATCTGTTGTACTTAGACTCAGTAGAAGTGGTCTTATACTTCCTCAGTCTACTACAAAGCACGATCACGTTTTGGACAAACCTGACTCTTACGTAATCCTATCCTATCCTATGAATATCTTACCGAATATCGGCAAATCATTTAAATTATCACGAATGCGATGGGCAGGACATGTGTAACGCATGGACGATACAAGAGCCCCGAAAAAGTAGCTGGACAGCAAACCAGAGGGCCTTAGAGGCCGAGGAAGATCTAGAGGCAGGTAGATTGACGGCGTGGAAAAGGATATGAGGGTTTTGTCAGTACGGAGTTGGATAGAGGCTGCTTCTGATCGCCTCTTATGGAAAAATCTGCTTGAACAAGCCATGGCCCACTCAGGGCTGTAGTGCTTTGATGATGATGACCCTAGGAATGGCGGGTTATCCGTCTTAAGTTTTTTTTTACCCACGTCAAGTTGAGTTGGCCCCTTGACTGCGATCTCACCTGATGGTAAGTGATGATGCAATCTGAGATGGTAGCGGGATACCCTGCTAGGGGCATGTCAGTTATATTAAACCCAAACCCCTATTCGGTTTTTAGACGGTATCGTACCGGAACGCTAGATCGCTTGGCGGCACGTCTTTGCCGGTAGGGTGGTAACTAGCCATGGCCGAAGCCTCCACCAGGCCACACCAGGGAAACTTCAGAAATTTTGAATGCCTAAATTGGCCCTGCCGGGAATGGAACCTCGGGTCCTCCGCACGTTAAGAGAAAAGCGTTCTTTAAAGTTATTGCATCATGAGTCATAGCATTTCAAACCGCCCAAGTCGCTTCACTTGTGAGGTAGGTACTCCATCTACACGTCATGTAGGTAAAAACTAATTAAGTATTCACCGCACGTGATGCTATAATACGGACTACGGTACGCTTACTCTGAGTTTTAACATTTTACTTTGACGCTTGGCGTGGTGAGCTCTCACGTCGATCAACCATATTTGCAATGTTAAAACTCAGAGTGCGTACTGAGCTTTAATCTAATCACCACGAGCCCGATCGAGTAGGAAATAAACGATTTTCCGCCCGTGAATTTCCATAAGCTTATTTGTTGTGCGGACAGCCGATTCATGTTCACGGTCGTACCTCTTACCTTGATTTGTTAGGGCCGATGTCCATTTTAGCTAGGAGGATTATAAAGTACTTAAATTAAAACAAAAACAGTTTATTTCATATAAAAAACAGAAAATTAACACTTTATTTCATATAGTAGATAGGTACAACTTGTATTTCTCACGATAAGAGCTGATATTATTAGTTAAACTACGAAGGGCACCGTAGGTATATCTACCAATCTCTTTAAATTCTTCAAGAAGGTACCTACTTATTCGCGTGATCCGAGTTTATAAATTGATTGGATGCTACTTTTCTGCAATATAAAAATAGTTCAGATATCAGCTGCTCTGCCCCACAATAAGATGCCGTATATCACAATTGGAAGTAGGTAATTCCCTGGTGCAATTCAAGAAATCGTCATAATTAATTTATAGGTACTTCATGTTATAAGTGCCTAGGTATGTCATATTGGAACCAAACTTAATAAATACTTTCATGAATTGATACAAAATGTTTACGCTGAAATTGGCTGAAATAGAAATACTGTATCTGTGTGTACTGTCAACTGCGTTTCTGTATCCTATCCTATAGAATAGCTTTTAGCTGTATCGCAGCCCGCAGGGCTAAGGTAAGGCGGGGGTAGACATCGCCGAGCCGGGGGATGGCACGTTGCACCCCCCGCTGCGCCGTGCGTTGGTCTCCCTGGTGCGGAAGCGACTATTACCAAAGATATACTACATAGATGAATATGTTTTCATCTATGTAGTATGATGAGTATGTCGGTTTTTTATCGGATATAGTTACCATTGGAATGTGCTCAGGCACTTCACAACCTTGTTCCTCTTTCCCCGTTCTACCACAGAACAGCGAGAAACCGTCAGCGTTGGCATCTTTATGTGTTTGATTCCAATTTGCTCGCACGAAGCGTTTTTGCGTTTCTGATACGAAACGCTAGCGCACGTGTTTCCTGCCACATATAACTTAAGTACCTTCAAGGCAAGTGTGAATAGGCATCTTCTAGACAAGCGCGTTACAACCTAGACCTCATCATTGCTTTGTAAGCATGATTGTCGTCAAGCGTAGCCTATCACGCAATAAAAAAAATTATATGATATAGGTACTAATAAGTATTATAGGTATGTATGCTGTTACGAAGTTTTTAACTGCAATTTGCATAGCGGAGCGACAAACCTCTGCAGTGGCTTCGTCGTCGTCTGTCCATCTGAGGATGGTCTCCCAACACTATTTTCACAGCCACCCGCTACATACTTAGGCTTCTCCCATTTTTGGCAATCCAACACCTGCGGTGGGTATTAAACGTGGGCCCGGCAGTCGTTGTCCTGTCCTGAACCTTCAACCCGATTGCAGCACCACCCGCCGGGTTCAATTGTGAATCTAAATCATCCCGGGACCCACTCAAACACACACAAAATATTTCATCAAAATCAGCCAACCAATGTAGTTTTTGCGATTGAGTTTTATTTATACTTATTGGTAAATGAGAAAAACTGATGTCGCAGGCTATGATGGTACCGGCCCAGCCTGGAAGTGCTGGCTGTTAAAAATAAGCCCTTACCTACTTTCACGCTGGGTTACGTTTAACCCAGGAATAAATTTCAAATTTTAACAGAAGGTTTATACGAATTCCGTCAAAGGTTAAAAATTAACCCGGCGTTTCTGCAAGCGAACCTTATGGGTTTCTTCGCGGCGTCGTACCGGAACGCCTAATCGCTTGGTGCAGGAGGGTATGCCTTTATCACGGGATGATGGTAACTGCTAACTAGCAACTAGTCGCAGCTAGCCGTAGCCTCACGTTTGAACTTTCAAACAAGATGTTATCCCAAGTACCTAATCATTATTGTAAAAGCCATCTCCATACTTATGAGCGTACGTAGGAACAATATTGGCAGGTTGATATTGACTCAAAACGCCATAATTATCAACCGGTGCCGAACTAAATAATTGTAGACGACGTGCCATTGACAAGTAATTACATAGGGATAAAACGGCCTACGTCAGCCGAAACCACATATAAATGTGTATTAGTGTGTCCTGAAGCGATGGATGGCGATCGGAGATCATACATTTTATATGAAAGGCATGTACGTAGGTACGACCTTCCAAGTCTGTCGTGGCCCTCTGTCGCGCTAACCCTGAGGCGAGGCAAGAGGCACTCTCTGAATACTATCGTCTTTTAGATTTAGTTGCAAGTTAGATAACGTTGCAAGCGCAACTTGCATCACAAAACAATACAGTAGCCTGTATGCTCTTCTACTCACCTACGATAGTTAGCTAATAATTACAAAATAATTAAAAGTTTTGTTGCTATCATTTGATCTCTTAAGGTGTGTCCAAACAGAGCGGCAAGTGCGCGGCATCGACACCTGGCGTTTGCCTTTGCATTACACAATTCTGTCGTGTCCTAGTAGGTAAGGTATGACGGACTTGAGGACGAATATAATGCGCGGCAGACGTAGGTAGGTACTTACCTTCAATAACAGTGCAACATTCGGCGTGTGGCATCCGTGTAAGACTGCCGCTATATGTTTGGACATACCTTAGGAATTTACTGAGGTATCTAACAGCTAAAACGGTTTATTCGGACCCACAACTGACACATCAGAATTCAGGTTCCTAACCAACCTGGGGCAATATTGCTACAACGCAATCCACAGATAAACCTAGGTATTTATATATTGCTTTCTAGCTAACCTTGACTTTGGGTAGGCAGGACTACCCACGCGATGTCAGAAAAATCCAGCCATTCAAATATAAAACCTAATTCTATCACTATAGAGTCTATTTTTAAAATCCAGTATTGTTGAGTAGCACATCATGGTGTGACGTCATTTTGAGGAAACTGATGCGAAATTTGCCGCTCCGTACACAAGACTCGTTAGCTCAGTAGGTTAGAGCGCCGATATAAAAATAATCTTGACCATCGGAGGACGGAGGTTCAAATCCTTCACGAGTCAGACTTTTTACTTCAAAATTTTATTTTAGGATAAACTTTTTGACGACCTGTTACCGAAACGACGACCGAAACTTTTAAACTTCTCTGGCGCAGTGTTGAGCGCTGTTGTCTTAACACGAGAGATAAGCGGGCTAACCTGCCCCCCGATTGTGTAAGGAAATCATAGTCGTAATCATTTGTCAAACGTTATCTTAACCAGAAAGCTAGTCAAAAAGCATGTACCTCCCTAAACACTTCGAGTTATAGGGTAGGTACGTTTTATGCTGTCAAATGATTTGCTTAGACAATTGGGGCTCTGGTATGGCAGTTATAATACCCATGCTCCTATGAGCCCTAGTCGGTTTCTACATAGCATCGTACCGAAACGCTAAATCGCTTGGCGGTACGTCTTTGCCGGTAGGGTGGTGGTAACTAGCCACGGCCGAAGCTTCTCTGGCTAGACCAGAGGAAGGGAAATTCCGAAATTATTAATTCCCAAATTGACTCTGCCGGGAATCTAATCCGCTACCACTCACAACAACGCTCAACACTGTGCCAGAGAGATCTTTGAAAGTTAATACTAAAATAAAGATTTTGAAGAAAAAAAAGTCTGACTCGTGAAGGATTTGAACCTCCGTCCTCCGATGGTCAAGATTATTTTTATATCGGCGCTCTAACCTACTGAGCTAACGAGTCTTGTGTACGGAGCGGTAAATTTTGCATCTGTTTCCTCAAAATGACGTCACACCCTAATGTGTTACTATCAATAAACGTATTTTAAAAATAGACTCTATTACAATAGAATTAGGTTTTATATTTGAATTACTGGGGTTTTCTGACTTCAATATAATCATTTACCACCTGAGATCGCAGTCGACGGCTAATTCTGAATAAAAAAAAAGAAATATATATTGTATGACTGGATTCAGTTTTGGAAGTTCTTTGGTGACTAGATAGTAAGAAGAAACCAAATACCAACCAATCGATAGAGATGGGCGTGGTACCTTTCTGTTTTTACCGGTTCCCGGTTCCAGTGTTTGTTGCTCTTCGCGGCGTGATTCTTCTAAGGGACAGTTCAGACCAAATGGAAAATCCTCACCCATTTTTGATGTACGTATTCGGTCCTTAATTGAATAAATAACTTTATCTACATCAGTCTGCTTCGTAACTACCTGCCAAATAACGTTCATATTAGGATTTTTCGGTTCGGCCTACGGTAACCCTTATGGCCCGCTTGCAAAAACGCTGGGTTATCCTTTTAACTCAGAGTTAGCTGCTACTTTGACAGAATTCATAGGAAACTTTTATTCCTGGGTTAAACTTAACCCGGTGTCTCTGCAAGTGGGCCTTACTGTAACATATAAATCCATACGAATATAATCCATATAATTACTATACTGTATTTAAACTGTCAGTGACTTTATGTACTTACAACCTGCAAATTAACGCTGGAAGTGTGTAATAATTAAGGAGGCCTTGTGAACTTTACAAGAGCTTTGAGGACTATTAATCAATATCCAAAGTAATTAAATTCCTACACTCAGAAAATTACAGGTTCTACCTAAATTAAGTACCTACCTATATTAATGTTTTTGAGCCATAATAAGCAGATTCACTGTTCCGTGTTTTGAACCACCCGTCGCGATGCAAAAAGAAGAGAAAAGTTATTTAACATCTTTGGTTGTATCTAAGTATCGCTTTAACGCTGGACAGATGGAATGAAATCTATACTCTATAAGTCTATACTAATATCATATTATAAATACGAAAGTTTGGATGTATGGATGGATGCATGTTTGGATGGATGTTTGTTACTCAATCACGCCAGAGCGTTGTTCAGCCGTTCTGGCGTGATTGAGTAACAAGGATGAAATTTGGCACAGAGATAGATTAGTCTGGAATAACACGTATGCTACTTTTTATCCCAGAAAATTAAAGACTTTCCGCGGGAGCCAAAAAACCTCAATAGGTACACGCGGAGGAAGTCACGAAACAAAATTAAAATGAAACGGATAGAAATTGCAACCGAGGTCTAGATCTCACGATGGAGAAACTCTAAAGTCTAAAAATACATGAGTTTCCTAAGTGCAAAGGCCGTCTCGATTGCGATATTTTTAACGCAAATTGCAAGTGTTGCCTGCGCTAAAAACAGTCTCAAGTTACGAGTGAAAGATTGCAAAGGAACTTTGTAACTTTAACTCAACTTTTCAAGATTGTAAGTCTTCTGTCGTTGACGAGTTTAAGATGAAAATGTTTTTGAAGAATTACGCCAAGTTCCCGGTCCCACTATCCTGGGATGGACGGGTGTTTTCCCGGACAGTCCTCTAACTTATACCTAAGCTAGCCGCGACTTCGTCCGCGTGGTTTAAGTTTTTTTATTCCCGCGGGAACTTGATTTTCCACTGTCCAGATACTCAACTATACCCAAACAAAAATCACCTCGACCCGTTGCTACGCCCGGTACGGCGTGATTGAAAAACAAACCAACACACAAACACACTTTCGCTTTTATTATATTAGTACTGATACATAAACTACATTTAATCTTAGAAAATTCGAAGTCGCGGCACCTAGTTATCTTAACTAGGTAAGTAAATTCGGTGCCAGCTAGATGGATTTCATATTGTTTCTTTTATCACAAAACGTGCACTCGTACACGCGCATTCTGTGTATCATATTCTGCCGGTGTGAACATCCGGCTCCATCGTCCAGTAGAACATCCCGTACGGTCAACGGTGTAATGGGAACTACCGTAGCGCTTGCAAAAGCTCGTTCAATTGACAAACACTTTCATTGTTTTTGCAAGTTCATCAACCCTGACGATATTTATTTATACTTCGAGAAGAAAAAAAACGCGATTGCTTAACAGATTAGGTAATTTTACTTATTATTTCGAAAGGATAAAATTGTTACCTAATTTTCAGCTATCACATAATTGTTAACCTAAAAAAATTAACAATGGAATTAGGTGAGGAATTGTCGTTATTAGGTATATTGGTAAGAAGGTAGGTACATCTTCGAACAGCAAATTACCTATTTCACAACTTACTGTGCCACAAATCTAGCGTACAAAAGGCTTCGAGAATTTAAAAGAAGATCTGCAAAATTAATGTACCTACAATATTCTGTGAGAATGAGGTCCTTTTTGGAAAAGGCTAAATAATATAATGCATTTAATAGTATAGGAACTACAATAAAGTGGTGTTAAAAATCTGTTGTAGGTATGTATGTCTCAATATTTAAATTGAATTACTTACGCGAAGCCTGTTCCTATAAAATAAGTATAGAGAGAAACGCTGTTTAAAACTTTGGTAACTAAAAGTACATGAAAAACATAGCAAAGTAAGTACTTACTAAAAGTTTTATTGAACCATTCGTTATGTATACATTTTCCCGAATTGATCCCTTGATTTTGATCCTCCTTATGAGATGAATACTGGTTAGTGAATAGTGTAAGTATTGGGTGTTAAAGTTTAACAGAAAAAACCGCTCCTGTCATCCAACTTCCCTTTATAAATCTGTGCATCCAACTTAACTCGACCTAAGTAGGTTAGTTGCTCTTTTAACAGAAATAGATATCTGATCTATTGCCTAGGTTTAGTTTTATTATTCGTTTTTTTGTACAGGTGAGGCATTACAAAATATAACGTAACTCCTACTCTTTCACGGCGGATGTATTCATTTTCCATGTGTTAGGGCGGGCGGGCGTCACGCGTCTGTCAGCTGTGAAGCCTGTAGGGTCAAGGTCTCCCGGGTCAATGCTGGGAAGGGGAGATGCGGGGGGAAAAGTGGAGAGGGGGGAACGCGTGGGTGTTACCGTGGCAACCGGCCCACGCCACCTACGCGCAAGGAAAGTACTCAATCAATTACCTGAGCTTTCCTCGCCATGTATTGGGATGTAATTCAATAAATACTGCATTTATATCAAAGTGGCCGCTTGTTTTAATGGTTGGGTTCGCAGGTATTTTTTTTTCCATTTTTATTAAAATTAGATGACGATTGATGTCCGTGACTTCGTCCGTGTAAATTTTCTTTGATAGATTCCAGAATAATTTAGCTTCTAGGATGCCAGCTGTCTCTCAATAAATTTCAACAATATATTGGTTAGACCGATGTGACAATCTTTGAATTTATATTTTGGTTTTGTAATTAACTTTTACACTTCCAGGTAAGATAGCAAAAGGGCTAACAATATATTGTGTGGGAGTTAAAAAAAATTCAAAACGTCTAATCCGAATCGCCATAATATGGAATGCCCTTCTGGCTTCCGTTCCACTTTTTTTTTGCGTTAGTCCATAAAAAAGCAACAACAATTTTCGTTTTTTTTATAAAAATTGCTTATACTGCTTCAGGACTTTTAATACTGGTACCTATCTTCAAATCAAGGGGGAAAGGGTACCTTTAATAGACAAGTAGCGCCACATCTTTTAAGCAAGTTCGATTGCAGCCAAGCATTGGTCTACATTTACTTATACTGGATGATGTCACCGAAATCTGTCCAGTCGTGAAAGAGTAATAAACATTCTCACACCCGTACAAACATTCGCCTTTATAAAAATTCTTTCAAAAAAACCGACTTCCAAAGCCACTGTAAAGCAAAAAATAACTTTGATTTCTACACTATGTTGAAGTCGGGCGAGTCTGATGCGTCAACTTTGCTTATCCTTGTTATACCCGCCCGACTTTAACATAGTGTTTTTTTTTACCTTACATTGGCTTTGGAAGTCGGTTTTTTGGAAAGAATTTTTATTTTTAACTTTTTAGTATCAGGGTTGAGGATTTCGACTGATAGAAAAAAAATCAAATCAATTCAGAAACCATGGAAATATGCACCGACATACATTAAAAAAAAATCCGCGTCGAATTGAGAACCTCCTCCTTTTTTGGATGTCGGTTAAAAATGGTAGTTTGGTAGTTTATTTTTATTCCGCTAGGCAAAGTTTCTTTATTGAT
The DNA here is from genome assembly GCA_963932025.1 of Erebia epiphron. NCBI lineage: Eukaryota > Metazoa > Arthropoda > Insecta > Lepidoptera > Nymphalidae > Erebia > Erebia epiphron. The sequence continues at coordinate 5,432,996 of OZ009954.1, forward strand.
TAATCTGGAAGTTGTGTACACGGACCCTTTTGTCTTCTACGGTCGATTTGCATTAGAACAGGGGAATCAATAAACAATTCGTAATTCGCTTTCAGGCGGAAAATGAGTGGGCATCGTATAATGGTTGTAAGCAGATACTTCATAATATTATAATGCTGTTTCTTTCTGCATTAATCATTGAATCTACCACAAGTTCGGAATGTCGTACCTACCGAGAAGAAACTGCCTATCAGCAAGAAAAACGGCGATTGCTCTTTTTAAAAGAGCAGTCGTGTAAAAACCGCAAAGGCATACTTACAAAGGCCCGCTGAGGTGTGAGTTCTCTCGCGCATTGAGCATCTGCCCGCAGCTGACCCATGAAACTTGTTTACGGTGCGATCGCTTCAACCGCTCACGCTCAATGAAAGGTGTGGTTATATATAGAGTATAAACTACAGTGTGTCCCTGGGTAAAGTGTACAAACGAAAATGGGTGAAACTACATCATTTTTCATCGACAAAAAAATTGGAATAAAAAATTTAAAAAATTACTTATTTTAATTTTGTATTAGAAAATTAAGATTTTTATTTCTTATCTCCATGTAAAAAACAACGATTTCTTTAAAATTAGTGGGTCACTTGCTTTGAAAAAACAAAATCGCTTAGAAAAATTAAAAAAATTTTTTTTTAATTTTTTGTTGAGGAGAAATGAGGTAGTTCCACTCATTTTCGTTTGTGCACTTTACCCAGGGACACACTGTACCTATATGTTAAAAACTGATTTTTCTTAATGATAGAGTTTATTTTTGTTTGGACAACTTTGGACCTTAAAGAAGTCTATTAATGTGTAGAGCTGAATTAAAATGATAACGAGTGTGTTATTCTAATCATGAGTCAACTTTATCGCAACTAATTTGAAGTTTTCACTAAGTACTACGATCAGCGGTGATAGCCTAGTGGTTAAGACACCCGCCATGCTGTAAGGGGTCACGGACTCGATTCCCGGGCACCACCCCACCTCCAACTTCTCGAAGTTATATGCGTTAATATCACTTGGTTCAAAGGGTAAAGGGAAACATCGTGAGGAAACCTGCACGCCCGAGAGTTTTTCATAATGTTCTCGGAAGGAGGTGTTGTGGCCATTCTAATATAAAGTATTACTTTGCAGGTCTAAGTATTCTATAATGCTTTAAAATTCTTTGAGTTTACCTAAGTACCTATAAGATACCGAGATCGCAGTCAAGGTTAACTCCATTGGATTTAAAAAGTCGCTATATGTACATTGACTATAAATAATTATTGAACTAAGCGAGTGAATCGTTATTAAGTTGCTTCAGGTACTTACTGTACTTTCTAGCGTAGGCACAGTAGGTAAGTAGGTAGATAGGTAGGTACTTAAAGCGTATGAATCCATAATCTAAGATCCGTATATAACCACGACCTTCACCGAGCTGTTTAATGGACGAAACTTACTTCTTATTTTTATTTAGTAATAGATAAATACCTACACCTAAAATAAGTTGCCTATCAAAATCCGGTCCAGGCTATTTTTAAATTTATTAATTTTAATTAACTTTTTTTTGGTCACGTTTATTGTACACCATCGCGTTTGTTATAAAATTACCTATATTTTGATGTATAAGTTATGTATCAAAATATAAGTTTCATCCATTAAACAGCTCGGTGAAGGTCGTGGTTATTATACGGATCTTAGACTACCATTAGCAAAGAGAGGCAAAGGAAGTTGTATCATTAAATTTCACTTAATTTGCGTTATATAAAGGAAAATTAAACAATATTACCTGCGCGTCATTTTATTTCGCGCGCCAAGCTTCATTAAACGATATTTAAACGTTTCAAAGGTCTGTTAGGGTTTTGCAAACAAGGTAAGTATTGGGTTAATATTGAGCGAAAACCGCAATAATATATTGGCGGTGTGAGGTAAGTTTAGCCAGTGGGTTAGGGAACCCGAACCCGGTTAGGTGCAATGAAATGAAATGAAATCCAAAAGCACATGTTCTGTACCTATCGAGCTTTTGGCTCACATAGCTGCTATACGAGCTAGCTCCTAGTGCATAGCTCTAAGATTAAAAAATGCCGCATTTTTGTAGCACTATATTGGCATAGCGGTCGTGATTCGCCCCAAGAGCATTCGCCACTTCTCCCTGCTGGCTGTCACTCTGGTACAAGCGAGGGACTTCTCCTATCAGACTTATTTTTTTATAAGTAGGTACACTAGCTACAAGATAGCCCTGCGATCTCACCTGGTAGTCTGATATGGTAGCGGCATTACCCTAATCGATTTCTAGACGGCATCGCACTGGAATACTGAATCGCTTTGCGGCGCGTCTTCGGTAGTATGGTGGTAAGTAGCCATGGCCGAAGCCTCTCACCAGATCAGGCCATAAAAAAATTATAAATGCAAGTGACGTCATTCTAAATCCAATATGGCGGACTCCCAAAGATGACGGACTAGTTATTTTTTACTAGTTGATGCCCCCGACTTTGTCCGCGTGGTTTAAGTTTTTTTATTCCCGCGGGAACTCCCTAATTTTCCGGGATAAAAAGTAGCCTATGTCACTCTCCAGGTCCTCAATTTTACCCATGCCAAAAATCACGTCGATCCGTTGCGCCGTTGGAGCGTGATTGAAGGACAAACCAACAAACCAACAAACCAACATCAAACTGACTTTCGCATTTATAATATTAGTACGATACACCTCTATGTTAAGGGTTTTATTATCAATTTATCAACTAGCTAATGCCCGCGACTTCGTCCACGTGGTTTAAGGTTTTTGATTCCCGCGGGAACTCCTCAATTTTCCGGGATAAAAAGTAGCCTATGTCACTCTCCAGGTCCTCAAGTATACCCATGCCAAAAATCACGTCAATCCGTTGCTCCGTTGTGGTGCGATTGAAGGACAAACCAACAAACCAACAAACAAAGTGACTTTCGCATTTATAATATTAAAAGTATGATTAGTATGATTTAAAGGGTTTGTTGAGAAGAATAATAAAAAATAAAATGACGTCACACTAAATTCAATATGGCGAACGGGATGTGATTTAAATGATTTAAGACTTAGGTATATAATATGTAACGCGCACATTAGCGCGCCAGGACCAAACGTCGTTCCCCTCCTAATTCCTTAATGTTTTAATGAGTGCACTTGATAAAAGAGTCCCGTTCACATCCCAACGTGTTCAATGTGAAGTGCAGTCGAGAGGGCGGAGGTGCGCCGGCGCCGTCCTCGCCACCCGCGCGTCTTTGTCGGAAGATCTTACTTGTGATTATAGGAGTACCGCTTTGGGACTATTAGGGGCCTTCTAAGGAGGTTAAGCCATACTGTCCTCCATACAACGCGCGAAAGAATCAAAGTTTTTTCTTTTGGTCATTGCATCGTATTACCCATTCTACTACCAATTCCACGAGTAGATGTGCTACGTACTTTTACCTATTCTGTGGTGCTACGTTGCTACGCTTTAAGGATGTGTATCAGACCGACCATACGGAAGCGCTTCATTTTGATAGCATAGATCGCTGGATGATAGATTGAGCGCTCCTATTGGTGGGTTTGACAAACATCCGCAGCTTACCAACGTGCACAGCTCTGGTGGAAAGGCACCCTTAACTTCGCTCACTACCTATGTCTTATATTTACCTCCCACGTCTCTGGTGGAAAGGTAGCCTTACTTGGAATTTATTTAATTAATTTAGATATTAAATCCAAGTCTGCCAGCGTTCTAACCAACGAATCTAACTTGTAATATAACTACCTATTATTTAATATTACTATCTAAAAAGTTACCATGAAATACCAACCTACACTACATTTCTGATTTTAGGCGCTCTCTGTGGAATACGACGCAGATTTTCTTGGGTCGCACGTTTTCTTGGGATAATAATGCGGTGGGTTTCCTGCAGGGCGACCGCGTATCTTTTGCATCAATCATTGATACATCGCAATCACCTCTGATTGGTTAACACTCTTCCACTATTGGACGAAATCGATTTAGCAAGAATACCATAAATTCAGCCAATCGGGAAGATTGCGATGTATCAATGATTGATGCATAAGATACCCGGTCGCCCAGCTGGTCCTTCCGCATATGACTCGATTAGAGTACCTATCTACAATTTCAACTCTTAGGTTTCTAAACGCTTATTATCAGATGTTTGTGATAATAACCGGGACCGACGGCTTAACGTGCTCTCCGAGGCCGGAGGAAACGAACAGATCACATTCGGACTTCTAAATTCGGTCACCCATCCAGTTACCAACTTGAATCGACTGATATGCGTTGTCGCAACTAGGACATTCGTCCCTCCTCTAAATATAATAAAAATGAAACTTTCTCTTTTGTTGCGTTCTTGTACTCGAATAGCAGTTAAACTCAAAGCAATAAATACAAGTAGCCGTGTTATACGCGGTATAAAACCTCAAGTGGCTGGATAAGGACCGAGTCCAAGCATCACAGGTCGCCCACGTGCTGGTGATCAAGTGTTTTTTCCATGCCACTTGTAATCAGAAGCAGTTGTAACTTGTAACAATATAATAAGCTTAAAGTATCAGCATTGAGAAATCTTTCTTCCTAGTAAGGAAGTACAGTCCTTGAGTGCTACAGTAGTAGCACTCAAGGATTAAAAAGTTGTAGATAATTTTCTGGGTAATGTACCTACTTAGTCTATGTCGCCCTTCAGGTCTTTACTTAAAATATACATCTATACTCTATACTAATCCATACTTATACCAATATTATAAATGCGAAAGTGTGTCTGTCTGTCTGTCTGTCTGTCTGTCTGCTACGCTTTCACGGTCCATCTGTTCAACCGATTTTGATGTCCATACTAATATTATAAATGCGAAAGTGTGTCTGTCTGTCTGTCTGTCTGTCTATCTGTCTGCTACGCTTTCACGGTCCATCTGTTCAAATCAAATCAAATCAAATCAAATCAAAATGCTTTTTATTCAAATAAACTTTTACAAGTGCTTTTGAATCGTTAAGTGAATCTACCACTGGTTCGGAATGTCATTCCTACCGAGAAGAACCAGCAAGAAACTCGGCGGTTGCTCTTTTGAAAAAAAAAATTAATTTACAATTTTATTAATCTAAACATATGTAACCGCTGTCCTTAGCATTGCTGGAGCGAGTCAAATCCACTCTTTTGTCGTTTGTGTAATCTTCAACGGTATAATAAGCTTTTTTCAGAAGCATACTTTTAATAGATTTCTTAAACTCGTGTAAAGGCAAGTTTAAGATAGGTTGTGGAATTTTGTTATAAAATAGAATGCTTATTCCCTCGAACGACCTTCGGACTTTCTTGAGGCGGAGCGAGGGAGTTACGAGCTTATTGCGGCCTCTAGTTTGCCTATCATGCAGATCGCATATTTTTTTGTAATTATGAATGTTCTGTTTTATGAAGATTAAATTACTGTAAATATATTGCGAGGCTACTGTGAGAATACCTACCTATTTCCTTAAATTTCTCTCTAAGGGATTCGCGCGGTTTTAAATTATAAATTGCACGTATTGCCCTTTTTTGTAATACAAAATTTTTTTGAATGTCTGCCGCTTTACCCCATAGTAAGATTCCGTAAGACATAATACTATGAAAGTAAGCAAAATATACAATTCTTGCCGTTTCAACGTCAGTAAACTGTCGAATCTTTCTGACAGCGTAAGCAGCAGAACTGAGTTTGCTAGCCAGAGTTGATATATGGGTGCTCCATTGAAGCTTTGAATCTAAGGTCACCCCCAGGAACACAGTGGTCTCTTCTATTTTTAAAATATCATTATTTACAGTTAAAATTCATGTTCCTGAGGACTTGGTATTTGGCAGTGCGAATTCAATACACTTAGTTTTCTTTGCACTTAAAAGTAAATTGTTGAACCGATTTTGATGAAATTTGGTACAGGGATAGGTTGTATCCCGGGGAAGGACATAGGCTACTTTTTATCCCGGAAATTCAAGATTTTCCTCGGGAATCAAATAAAATTATACCTTCAACCGATTTTGATGAAATTTGGTATATGGATAGGTTGTATCCCGAGGAAGGACATAGGCTACTTTTATCCCGAAAAATTCAAGAGTTCCCGCGGGAATAAAAAAACTTAATCCACGCGGACGAAGTCGCGGGAATCATCTAGTAATATCATAAATGCGTAGGTTTGGATGGATGGATGGATGTATGGATGGATAGATGGACGGGTGTCAATCACGCCAGAAAGGCTGTACGGATCTGAAAGAAATTTGAAACAGAGATAAATAAATAAATAAATAAAATAAATAAATAATAATTTATTCATGAGAATGTAGGTGATATACAGTTGTCATGGTTACAGTTTGGGAGCCTTATACATTCTACCAATTAAATGTTGTATGAATATTTGGTATAAATCATCAAAATTAAAAAGAGAAATTTAGTAAATTAAATTAATAAAAGGTCATATAAAATTACAATTAAAAACCGAAAGAAAATAATATAAAATAATCAATGATAATATGATAATAGAACTTAATTGCAATTACAAATGTCAAATTCCATATAAGAGGGGATACTCAATTATTGCACTATAAAACCATTTAGTAATTCACGTCATCATCATCTTTACATATTATATTATTTAAAAGTTACTTGAGATTATCACTAAGGAATTCAGTAATTTTGTAATAACATTTATTTATAAGCAGCTCATAAGCCTTCCTTTTGAAATCATTAAAAGTACTGCTTTTGTAGCTGTCAGGAAGTTTATTGTACATAGTTATTGCCATGTAGTGTGTACTCTTTCCAAACATCTGCAGTCTTATAGGAGGTACATATTAGTTTATTCCTTCTCTGGGCTCTCCGAGGTCTAACCTCAACCAGTTCATTGTAACTCTTAAAATAACTTGGATTTTTTTTGACTAGCAATAATAATTCATAGATATATTGACAAGGCAAGGGAAGAACATGGTGCTTCTTAAACAAAGGCCTACAGGTATCTAATGGCTGCAATCCACATAATGCTCTCAGACAGGCTTTTTGTTTTATAAAAACTTTATAAGCAAATACCGAATTTCCCCACAAGATAATCCCATATCTTAATAGCGATGAAACATATCCTTGGTATGCTATTAAGGCTGTTTTCATATCAGAAGTTTGATAGAGCCGTTTGAGGACATAGACAAATTTATCCAATTTGCTGCACAGATTTTCAACATGGGTTTTCCAGTTACAATGTCGATCGACTATGAAACCTAGAAAAGATGTAGACTCTACTTCCTCAATGGCAGACCCCTGATAGTTTAATTTAAGATCAGACAAGATATTATTATATGGTAAAAATTGGATAAATTTAGTTTTCTGCATATTTACAGAGAGGTTATTTAGTTCCAGCCATTTTATTACATTAGACAACGCTTCATTTGCTTCAGATTCAATATTTAACTTATTTTTACTTTTTACTATGATAGTAGTGTCATCCGCATACATTATACACTGTTGCTGAATGAAGTCCGGAAGGTCATTAATGTAAAGGAGAAGATATACCTAGTCTGAGAGTTAGATTATACCTAGTCTGGAAAACACATTTTATCCCGGAAATTCAAAGAGTTCCCATGGGAACCAGAAAACTTCAATCCACGCGGACAAAGTCGCGGGCATCAGCTAGTTCCCTACATAAAACATTTCAATGAAGTTGTCTGTTTGTAAGCGAAATAGCGATTTTATTACTTTGTAGTCTGTACTAATGTATACCTACCTAATAAGTACCGCTCGACACTTACGGCCGGTTTCTGAATTGAGAATTTCATGTTGAGTCGGTCTCAAAGACTACTTAAGGACTAATTGAGCAAATTTTTGAGTCTGAATTCATATTGGGCCGGTTTCTGAAATAAGCATTCAAGAAAAAACAGCAAGTTCCAACTCTCAAACCTTACACAATAGCAATTAGGAAAAAAAATTTGCTTAATTAGTCCATAAGACGTAGTCTTTGAGACAGACTCAACATGAAATTCCCAATTCAGAAACCGGCCGTAAGTACCACAATTTTCACAAAGAAAAATGTTGTTTGATAAATATAATGGCACGATATACGAGCATTGTAGTACCCTTCATATTATTTTCCTGTCTATTTCAATATGAAAATGATGTGAAATTAGTCCTCTGCTTTGAAGTCGACGGTAGGTATAGGGTTTTCATAATGTAGCCATTTTGTGAATATATTTTGTACAAAATACGTCTATTTATAAATGACAACCTTTCAAAAAAGAATATATTTATGATATGTATCTAAGGATATTGCTCCAAAAATAATTAATCTCATACCTACCATGCACTTATTATTAACCTACTTAGGTACTTAGCTGGTTCAATGAACTCTAAAGCTTCCAAAGGGGATCTTGGCTTGCAGCACAGCTCTTTCCATGAAACAATGAAACCTATATCATTCAAGATTCAATGTTTTGGTATTTATTTATTAAATTAGGTCTATACAATCAACTGTATGTAAGTTGACCAAAAATGGCAGTCGTCTGCGCAGATATATTGTAGAGTGTCACCGTAAGATTGTCATCCAACGCTTTTTTTTCGATAGATTGTAAACATTCGAAAGATTGTGAACCGTTCAATGTTTTATGTGTCAATTTTTGAAATATTGCCTGGTGCGAGGCTTCGGCCGTGGTTAGTTACCACCCTACCGGCAAAAACGTGCCGCCAAGCGATTTAGCGTTCCGGTACGATGCCGTGTTGAAACCGAATAGGGGTATGGGTTTAATATAACTGCCATGCCCCTAACAGGTTAGCCCGCTACCATCTTAGACTGCATCATCACTTATTCATCAGGTGAGATCGCAGTCAAGGGCTAACTTGCAGTGGATTAAAAAAAAAAATCATTGTATTTACGTTTTCTTGTTTCTTTCTTGTAGGTTAGGTTAGGGTTCGACATAAATAACCAAGTAGTGCCCGGCCACAGGCCGGTCACTTAGGTTCTATCGGGTTAATAAACCTAACAGATTGCAATCTACCGAAAAATAATCCGTTATATTGTAATCATTCGACAGTTTACAATTTCGCGAGTAAGATTATAATCTAACGGTTTTTACAATCTTCGGTGACATAGGTATTACAGAGCCGAGCGGAGCATGCGCGGGGAAAAATTCTGGTACCAATCGAAAGCCACATTATTTGTGAGTGTCATAGGCTATAATATATGTACTGACCCGAACAAAAAAGAATCATCAAAATTGATTGATAATTGGCGGAATGATCGCGTAACATTACATACAAAAAAAACATAGTCGAAGTGAGAACCTTAAAATAGGAGGAATCGTTCCCATTTTTTAAAAAAGACTGTCTACGACTCGTGAAGGATTTGAACCTCCGCCCTCCGAATAAACTGGATGGGTATCGGTGCTCTAACCAACTGAGCTAACGAGCCGGCTGCAGATATAACGAATATCAGGTTTTAGTTTTCTACAGTGTAATAACGTCATTATTGTGATGCATGGAAAAACAAACCCAATCTCGATTAAACAGGGCTTAGTTTTTAAAAAACAATGTATCGTGAGTTACTGCGTTCTCGGAAATGTGACTGACGTATTTCAGGGTCATTTTTTTGGCTGGTATCAGATAAGTAGCTAATAACAATCAGTAGGTATTTATTTGCAGATTAATTTCTATGAGACAGCTATACCGGCTATACGTCTATGTACTGCTTGGTGAGAGACAAGCGAGCTACGCGACGCGACGCAATACGACGCCATAGAAAATGACAAACTTATCTACGCGACATCGTGGCCTCGTAGCGTAGGCCAGCCCCCCTAGCATGGGCCGGAGATAAAAATTTTATCCCCTCCGACAGTTTTATCCACTCTCCGAGTATGGGCACAGGGGTGGATATAATTATCGACGGTGATAAGGCGGGGAAAGACTAGTCCCCGACTAATGTCAAGGAGTCATAATTTTTTATCTGTGCTTTTGATTTTGCTTGTTTTCGTTACTCTTTAATTTTTATCCTTTCCTCGGGGAGAAAATGTCCCGGCCCATGCTAGGGGGGCAGCTACTGGTCGATACTGTCGCGTCGCGCGCGCCTTTTAAGCTCACGTGTAACTGATAAAAGGAAATCGGGATAAAAAAGTAATTTAAAAAATACCGGCCAAGTGCGAGTCGGACTCGCGCACCGAGGGTTTCGTACAAACCTGTAGTAAGTTTCAAATTATTAAAAATATTTTTATTTGAAATATTTATTTATTTATTTATTAGGACGACCAAGAAATTGATACATTCAAGGAATACATAAAAACTAAAATACTAATTACACACGTTGTTAAATGTACAATCTATGACAGGTGTCACATCATGCGCCTTAAATGACTAAAAGTAAAAAAATAAAAAGCTTACACTGGGATAAAATCAAAAAAGCGTAAAATAAAAACAAAAATTGCCAAAATTACAAAAATTATAGAAAAATTAGAAATAAAATTATAATAAGATAAAATAAAAATAAGTAAAATTATTCAAAGAAAAAAAAATACTTATTTTACTTAATACTAATTGTAGTATTAAGACGACCTTAACAATCTTAATATTTCTTTTTTTGAACTTTGGCAGCGTGTCATGGAAGACATCTACCTCTTTACTAATAGAATTGTAAAGGACATGACCAGAAACTGCCCTCCGATTAGGGACAATGTGCAGGATTTCCGTTTTTACAGTAAGGTTTAAAAATTAAAACCGAAATTATTATGGATTTATAATTCCGAAAAAGGTCAAGGTTAAAATATCTAAAAAAACAATGCGTTTATTGATTAATTTTTGAGCATCCGCTTTCCTCTTTTAGGAACTACTCCATTTTGACGTTCCATATTTTGATCGTTGCCTAATAACAATCTTGTAATCCATTACATGAATACCATTTAAGTACCTCTGTCACTACATTAAGAAAAGGAAATGTATGTTTTGTTAATAATTATTTTTATTTGTTGACAAGCCTCAATGAAACGTGTAATTGATCGAACAAAGCATTTTGAAATAACCACTGCGTTTAAAGGAACGCCCTTTGACATTCCATCTGTCTGCCATCTGTGGTCGAATAGTTGAACTCGCTAACCAAACGTCTAGCGCCATCTAGTGTGGGAAAGCAGTTTTTTGGTGAAACCTTTTTATTTATTTTCTCAGTTTTCAGAGCCTTCAGACTCCTGAATTTTTTTTATCTGAAAATTATAAAATATTACAATTACAATAATAAAGAAATCATACTTGAAAATATTTTTTTAGACTCGCTCACAACAATAACTAGCGCCATCTAGTGTGGGAAAGCAGTTTTTGGTGAAACCTTTTTTATTTATTTTCACAGTTTTCAGAGCCTTCAGATGCCTGAAACTTTTTAATCTGAAAACTATAAAATATTACAATTACAATAATAAAGAAATCATTGTTGCACATTGATTTTTGACACCTAGGCAAGCTCCCATAGTGGCACTGGTCAAGTCCTTTTAGTTAATCTAGATATGGTAGAAAATTGCTTCAGATTGGTTTTCGCTATAGGTTGGTGTAAAAGGCCTGTTGCTTGTCTGGGAAATCTAATTGGTACTCTCAAATTAATTGTTTGAAGGAGTTGTGGACAGTCAATTTTATTTCTGAGGATTTTATAGAGGAAGGTCATATCTAAAATCTTTCTGCGATTGACTAAACTAGTCATATTAAAATGTTCCAGTTTGTCGTTATAGGTGGGAAGTCGTTTCTGTAATTTACATGAATATGTAAGGTGCCTCAAAAGCCTTTTTTGAACGCGTTCCATCCGCAACTGATGAGTAGAATAATTTGGCGACCATACAACGCTACAGTATTCGAGTATACTTCTAACGTAAGTATTATATATTTTAATTTTAGTACGAGGTTGAAAAGTTTTACTATTACGAATTAAAAATCCTAGCATTTTTGAAGCTTTGGTAACTGCGTTATTAATTTGTGGAATAAAAGTGAGTTTGCTATCAAAAAGTATACCCAGATCTCTCAATTCTTGCAATTTATCTATTGCTGTGCCATTAATGTGATATTGAGATTGAATGATATTTCGATTGCGGGAAAATACTATAAAATTACATTTTTTTGCATTTACGGCCATGTTATTTATAGTACACCAGTTTGTTACAGAATCTAGATCATCTTGGAGTAATGCACTATCAGTATGGCTTTTAATGGGTTTTTGCTAGCTTGAGGTCATCTGCAAATAGGTAGGCGCTACTATGGCTAATACTTGTCAAAATATCATTTATGAATAAATTAAATAACCAGGGCCCAATATGTGAACCCTGGGGAACTCCAGAAGTTGCTGTGTAACTGTTAGAATTAAAACCCTTTATTACTACGTATTGAGTTCTGCTCTTTAGATATGACCTAAACCAATCGAGGATGGAACCACTTATTCCGTAGAGTTCTAACTTTTTCAGAAGCACCGCATGGCATACTTTATCAAATGCTTTGGCAAAATCCATGTATACGGCGTCGATTTGCTTACCAGCATCTACAGCATTGACGAGTTCATTATGGTAAGTGACCAAGTTGGTATTCGTGGAACGAGAGTTGATAAAGCCATGTTGTTCGTTAATAAAGATATGTTTGGTGTGATATTTTAAAACTGGATAAATTAGAGCTTCGAATATTTTGGCAAAAGCCGATAGAATCGAGATTGGTCTGTAATTACTTACGTCTTCAACTTTTCCACTTTTGTATATTGGTACTACTTTAGCGGTCTTCCAAACCGTGGGGAAGATTCCACTGGATAGGGATTTTATAAGGAATAAAGGTAGACTTAACGATGATGAACACTTCGAAATAAAATATGGTGGTATACCATCAGGCCCCGGGCCTTTGCTAATGTCGAGCTTTTTCAAATGTTTAAAAACTGTTTTTTGTGAAATATAAATATATGGTAATGTGTTGGTGAAGGTGGTGTCATATGAATGAAAATTGTTTGATGCGGAGCTAGTGAAGGTGGAAGAGAAAAATGATGCATTAAATTACATATGTCTGATCCTTCGGAAGCTTTAGTGTCATTTAAGGACATAACTTGAGGAAATTGAGCAGTTTTTGAACGCTTGTTTTTAAGATACGCCCAGAAATATTTCGGATTATTGCTGATATTTATTTCAATTTTTTTAATGTATTTATGATAACAGTCAGCAGTTAAAGTTTTACACCTTTTACTTAGAATTCTTAGAGATATTTCATCTAATGGATTTTTGTAAATTCTATATCTATGCAGGATTTTATTTTTTTCCTTTATGATTTTAATTAATGATCTACTGAACCAGGGGGGATATTTCCCTTTATACACTCTAGTTTGAGGTACATGTATATTTATTATTTTATTTAATATATCAAGAAAGGAATTAACTATTTCATCTATACTTTCAGATTTATCAAATTCACTAATCCAATTTATTTTATCTAGTTCAGCTATAATAACATTATAATCTGCCTCATAAAAATTATGTCTTATTGCATCATTATTAATTTTTAATGACTTATTGTTACCTAAATTTAACGATATATCTATAGGTAAGTGAAGAGGATCAATATTGACGAATTCATGAGAGGCTGCTTTTACACAAGTATTTGTTATATTGGTTAAAACCAAATCTAAAACCTTGTTTCTATTGTTTGTTATATTGTTATATTGATTAAGATTGTTAAGGGCGATATTTGAGTTGATTGAATGAAAGGTAAATTGCGGTTTACGATTTATGACGTATTAAAAAAACTACTTACTAGATCTCGTTCAAACCAATTTTCGGTGGAAGTTTGCATGGTAATGTACATCATATATTTTTTTTAGTTGTATCAATCTCTTATTTTAGAAGTTACAGGGGGGGGACACACATTTTACCACTTTGGAAGTGTCTCTCGCGCAAACTATTCAGTTTAGAAAAAAATGATATTACAAACCTAAATATCATTTTTGAAGACCTATCTATAGATACCCCACACGTATGGGTTAGATGAAAAAAATTTTTTGAGTTTCAGTTCTCAGTATGGGGAACCCCCAAAATTTATTGTTTTTTTTTCTATTTTTGTAAAAAAATCTTAATGCGGTTCACAGAATACATCTACTTACCAAGTTTCTTATAGTTTCGGAAAAAAGTGGCTGTGACATACGGACGGACGCACAGACAGACAGACAGACAGACATGACGAATCTATAAGGGTTCCGTTTTTGCCAAATTTGGCTACGGAACCCTAAAGAAACAAAAATCCCGACTGCTTGAATACCTACCAAAAAGTATAAAACAAGACATGAATTGAAGTACATATTTCATTATTATCAATTTAAATCGTATAATATTATCTAATAACATGTATTAAGGCGCAGTCGCACGTTCTATAGCTAACCTTAACGTGCGACTGCGCCTTGATAAATTTTATTCAACATAGTTAGGTACTCTATTTACATAACATCTCAAATTTTTTTGGAAATAAAATATAGCCTATTTTACTTGTTAATAATTTAGCTTTCTATAAGTGATATAATTTTTAGAATTGGTTGAGTGGTTTTGAGATAATCCACCTAGTTTGATACATACCTATAGATGATATGAGTAGGAACTTTAAACATTTCCTTTGAAACCTCGTAAATCCTTAATTATCATTTAAACGGAAAAATGGTTTGAGGAACATAGGTGTGATTTTAAAAGACCTATCTAACGATACCCCACTTGCCTATGCCCTATAACCTATCGACTTTCATTTATTAATTGGCTTTTAGTGGACGCCAATTTTGTTTTTCTCAAATTCAGCATCCGTAGTGACACTTGGAAGATTAAGATAAATCTAGTGGTGCAAGTATTATCAAAATCGGTTCAGCCGTTTTGTCTGTAGTGCGACACAAAGGAATACACTAAAATAAACATTTGAACCGTCGTAAATCCTAAATGATCGTTAAAATGAGAAAATGATCAAGGGAAGCTAACTATGATTTTGCAAGACCTATTCATCTATACCCCACTTGCCATAGTCTATCGACTTTTATTTTTTAATTTGTCACATTATGGCTTCTAGAGGCCGCCATTTTGTTTTTCTCAAATTTGGCTTCCACGGTGACACTCTAATGATATACTCGGCATAAACTGGTGCAAGAATCATCAAAATCGGTCCACGCGTTTAGGCTGTAGCTGTCCTGCAAGGAACAAACAAACACAATATATAGACTGATGAACACATAACCGTTTGCGTTCCGCAGTCGGGTAAAAATAAATTAATGTCTAGTTCCTCCCCTAGTTAATGTTAATTATCTTCCCATCGCGATTAGGTACGTCCGCTTAAAATGTTGGCATACCGTGGATGAAAAAAAACTTCGAAGTTTTCTTTTATCAGTAGGAACTCCTAACTCCTAAATAGCATCGCGCGATGCGCTGATGTAGGTATTATCCGCTTGAGAGCTCCGAGAAATACTACGGAATGTTAAAGTAATGACCAAGAGGTGTTTAAAGTACAATGCAATACTGATAACGCAAAATTACACGCGTCATCCTCGAAACTAGTGCTGGGAGCGAGCTGGATATCGAGCGACGATCGGTGGCCGTCGTTTCTTCAGACCCCGATTCCTCGGAGCTCGTGCGCGGACTGTACTTACCTACTATTCATAAACAGAACAAAACCATTTTTCTTGACATTCCAGATCTTAAACAATAATTCGTTTCCAGCACCTACAGTCTACGCTTACTAAGTAAATTAAGATACCTACTTTATATTTTACTTTTAATTCATCAATTTATAATCGAACTTATCGTAGTCACAGTTCATGTCTGCATTATTGACCCTTGGGCCTTAAGAATTGAAAAATTTGGAACACGGAAATCACTGACTACTTACTTACTTGGTTCTTGCAAATGCAATTTACAGTGGGAAGACCCTCAGTCTTCGCGGTTTAATGGAAAAAAACCAAACAAACGCAACACGTAACAGTCTGGGCAGCTTTACTTATAATCCGAAACCTAAACTAATGAGATGGAGTTCCAGAGATCACGTATTATCAGCATGAACCCAGGGGCACACATATCTCACTATCGGACATAAAAATAATAAACATTCTTTATCAATTCCGTGGAAAGCGAGCTTTAGCAAAAAATATTATTATGACAATTAAAACTGATAATATAATTTACGTCGAAATGGGTGGGACTAAATTCACATATATATAACACAATCTCGTAATAGAAGCCAGAGAGTCAAGCTTTTAATCAGTCGGCCGACGCTTCCGTTAGCTTTTTTGTCATAAATTAAAAGTTTAGCAATTTAAAATAAAATGGCACAAGGTATAAGACGGTCAATAATATTTTTGTTTACAGCATTTTTGTGTTCAGTTTCGTTTGCAACAAAAGTTTTACCTATGGATGGCACATCTGTATCATTGGCCAGCGGATTCGATGTCAAGCCGTCTCCTGTGTTATCCTCTGAATTGTTGACTGAGACTCCGTCACTAGAAACAGTCCAATCTGCATCAGCTGGTGTTCAGAGTGCACCATGCCATATCAGGCCTCCAATCACCCTGACTATAACACAAACACTTATAACTGCTACCTTACTTGAACCTACAGAAGTGGTCGAAGGAATGATTGATGTTGTAGCTCCAACCAGTGTTGTGAAAACATCTAGTTCAGAAACTCTTGATGTGCCAATGCAATGATGTGTGCTGTTGATCTTCTTCCTCCCAAGGTATATAATAATATAATATCCATTATAATAATAATTGTGGAAAGAAAACACTTTGTTAATTTTCCCACTTGCGTGATTCTATGTAGAGAAACCAAACATACCTAATACTTAATATTATAAATGCGAAAGTGTGTTTGTTTGTTGGTTTGTCCTTCAATCACGCCGCAACGGAGCAACGGATCGACGTGATTTTTGGCATGGGTATAATTGAGGACCTTGAGAATGACATAGGTTACTTTTTATCCGCGAAAACTATGGAGCTCCCGCGGGAATAAAAAAAACTTAAATCACGCGGACAAAGTCGCGGGCATCAGCTAGTAGATGTATTGATCACAAAACATCCTCTAGTAATGAAGTTATTGTACCTAATTATTTTTTATGTTTTTCAGAAACCGTGAATCCTAATTCAAGAAATTTACGAAACTCCTGATAACACAATAGAAAGAAAAAAATAGCCTATAATATTTTCAAACGATCATCATATTCAAAATTGGAAGTAGGTACTATCACAGAATAGATAATAGTATGATACTATATGACTTCCAAAATTATTCACTCCATCGTCGTCGATAGTTATATGCAGCTTTTGTTCTTTGCAAGTACTTACCTACAAGTTACAACATATTAATATGTAATATATGGGACTACTCAGAGGACTTCGCTAACAACTATTAAAGGCCGCTTATATCACACGAAAATCTATTCTATATATTCAAAACTGTATATCTAAAACATTAAAAAGTGCTTTGATTTCAATTTCCAAAAAAAAAAATGAAAATTTTACCACATTGCAGTAGGTACATTATTCCAAAGAAAGAATGCAATGTATGTATTACTAGCGAATGCCCGCGACTTCGTACGCGTGGATTGAGGTTTTTTGGTTCCCGCGGGAACTCTTTAATTTTCCGGGATGAAAAGTAGCCTATGTGCTATTCCAGACTGTTATCTATCTGTGCCAAATTCCAGCTAGATCCGTTAATTGATTGAGTGATTGAGTTTGAATTGAAACATCCATACATCCATCCATCCATCCATCCATACATCCATACATCCATCCGAACTTTCGCATTTATAATATTATTAGTATGAGATGTAGTATAATACATATTATGATTATATTGGTAGGTAGGCACGGTGTAACAAAATGTTTTGCGCTGAAGTATACATTCATGACTCAGTTTTGCGTGCTCTACAGCAAACTATAAATATTATGAGTCAGCAAGTACTAAGACTGACGTAGATTTGTTTGTTAGATATCTCGAGAAATACATTATGTACCTGGAAGCTTACTTACGGTACGTTATTAGCAAGTGTACAAAGCTCCACGCATAGGTACCTATTATGTAGATAGGTAAGTTTGTTTTTGGGGTTCCGTACCTCAAAAGGAAAAAACGAAACCCTTATCGGATCACTTTGTTGTCCGTCCGTCTGTGTGTCAAGACCCTTTTTCTCAGGAACGCATGGAGGTATCAAGCTGAAATTCATATCAAATACTCAGGTCTACTGTCCCTTGGAGCTGTGAAAAAATCTAACTTCTAAGCCAACGCAATCAAAAGATAAAGCCGTTTATGCTGCAAATTTTCGACATAAACGACACTAGTGAGAATAGAGCTTGCGAAGTGTATACCGTGTTTCCATTTAAATCCTCTCTGATAAAAAAATGCAAATTTTCGACACTCGCAAGGGAATCAAAACCTACAGGGTGTATCCCGTGAACTCAGAATCTTGAAATTTGAAATAATTTTAATTAATTAATTCTAAATTTACTACAGGTTTGTACGGAACCCTCGGTGCGCGAGTCCGACTCGCACTTGGCCGGTTTTTTATTCCACTATAAGTTAGCTCTAAGCACCGATGTTACCTGTTGGTAAGTGATGCATGATGATGCAGTCTAAGATAGTAGCGGGCTGACCTGCAGCCCGAGTGGGAGTCTTATTACTTACTATGATTCCCGCGACTTCGTCCGCGTGGACCAAGTTTTTTCGATTCCCGCGGGAACTCTTGAATTTTCCGGGATAAAAAATAGCCTATGTCCTTCCCCGGAATACAACTTATCCCTGTACCAAATTTCATCAAAATCGGTTGAACAGATGGGCCGTGAAAGCGTAGCAGACAGACAGACAGACAAACACACTTTCGCATTTATAATATTAGTATGGATATGGATTCGATCACGACAACGTTAACTACCATTTATAGTCAGTCAAACATAACTGACCCGCTGTCATTGTCGCTAACTATAGTGTATATCTATACATGAAAAATAAAAGTAAGGCATAAATAAAAATTCTTTCCAAAAAACCGACTTCCGACGCCACTGTAAAGTACAAAACAATTTTGATTTCTACCCACTATGTTGAAATCGGGCGCGTATAACAAGGTTAAATAAGCAAAGTTGACGAATCAGACTCGCCCGACTTCAACATAGTGGGTAGAAATCAAAATTATTTTGTACTTTACAGTGGCGTTGGAAGTCGGTTTTGTGGAAAGATTTTTTATTTTTAACTTTTTAGTGTCAGGTTTGGAGTTAGAATTTTTTATGGGACCACCTCGAGAGCTTATTCTAACGACTGATAAAAGATAGAAAATGTTCAAATCGGTTCAGAAACCACGGAGGTAGGTATGCACCGACATACGTTAGAAAAAATACGCGCCGAATTGAGAACCTCCTCCTTTTTTAGAAGTCGGTTAAAAATAGTTCCAATTTTGGCCACCGGGTCAGATAAGTTTGTGGGACTGTACTAAGATGAAATTGATCGAGCGCCAGCTGTCAAGCGCTTGAAAATTCCATACAAATCGTATAAGAAGATCTCCCACTAGGTAACTACGCACTAGGCACTAGGACTAGGTTATAGGTATGGCTCTAAACCTAATCGGTTTCCACACGACATCGTACCGGAACGCTAAATCGATTGGCGGCACGTCTTTGCCGTAAGTGGTAACTAGCCACGGCCAAAGCCTTCCACCAGACCACGGAGAAAATGCAGCAATTATAAATAGAAAATGGGGTTGATTCTGTAGTGCACAATCTGATAACATTAAAAATATTGCTAACCCTTTCATAATAGGTACTCTATGCGGAAAGGGACATGAACTAGATTTAAAACTGTCATTTTAGTTTAGTTTAGAGATTGTGCTAAACAGAATTGGCCACAATATCCCATGCTTTCGCTGATTCTGTAGTGCACAATCTCTTAACTAAACTAAAATGATAGCATTAAAAATATTGCTAACCCTTTCATAATACTCTATGCGGAAAGGGACAGAACTATTTAAAACTGTCATTTTAGTTTAGTTTAGAGATTGTGCTAAACAGAATTGGCCACAATATCCCATGCTTCCGTGATAAAAAGTTGTAAAGTTATCAGTTATCGTTTATCAAACAAACGAACAAACAAATTTTTCCTCTTTATAATATTAGTTTAGAAAGGCCATTTCCTATGACATATTGTGCAAAGAAAGGATATACACGCAATCTGATAATAGACAATCATCAGGCTATTACTGTCAGGCAAATACACGGGTGAAATTATAGCAATTTGGATTAATAAAAGGGTTTGAGTTTGTGAATTTAAACGCCCTTTAAGTTCTATATTAAGGCCCGATATACAATCAGGCGGCAACCAACTGTAGGTATAAAACTCGCCACACTACAGCATATATCTGTGCGCATATATAGCACTACGCTCTACGCTCGATTTTACAGCCAACTAACCAATTTTGTTACTTGAAATATTTGATTATTATTTATTTACTACATTACATACCTAATATCTATGCCTCCGCGCCACATTATTACAGTAAATACTAGCGGACGCGCCCCTGCTTCGCTCGGGTGAAATTTTTAAAAATTCCTTGGGGGTGAAATATCCAAAAATCCTGTAACACGTGTTTCTTTATATTTAATCGAAAGCCCAAATACCAATTTTCATGAATGTAAACCGAAAAATAAAGAACTTTCATACAAACTTTCCTCCTATATTTCACCCCTTTGCGGGTCGGATTTTCAAAAATGGTAACACACGTACTTCTTCATATTTAACCGAAAGCCCAAATGCCAAGTTTCATGGCTACCTAAAACTTGAAAAATGAAGGACTTTCATACAAGCTTTCAACCACTATTTTACCCCTTTGGGGGTGGAATTCCCAAAAACAGTACACACACGGACACACGTACCCACTACAGCCCATTAACGTCCCACTGCTGGGCACAGGCCTCCACTCTCATAGGAGAGAGGGAATTAGAGCTTTGACCCACCACGCTGCTCCAATGTGGGTTGGCGGGCTTTAACGACTATTATCATGTTAGTCATAATAACCGGGACCGACGGCTTAACGTGCTCTCCGAGGCACGGGGGTGAAACACCGCCAACTTCCTAATTCCGGGCTAGTGCTGAGAATTTCTAGTCAGAAAAACCCAACACTTATTATGGCCCGACCCGGTACTTACTCGAACCCGGGACCTCGTCAGCCGCAGTCAAACATGCTAACCACTAGACCAACGAGGCAGTCATGTACACACACGTACTTCTTTATTTTTTACCAAAAGCTCAAACCCCAAGTTTCATGGATATAACTTGAAAGATGACGGACTTTCATACAAACTTTCACCCCTATTTCAAATAGGGGTGGAATTTTGAAATATCCTTCCTTAGTGAGCGCCTACATCATAGAAGGAACCTACTGTCAAAATTTCAAGTTTCTAACCCCAGCGGTTTAGGCTGTGCGTTGATAGCCAGTCAGGACAAACGATTTTATATTTATAGAATAGATAGAAAAAAGATTGACATCCTACCTAGTACCTACTTACTAATATAGATAGATTAGGTATGTATGCGCCCGATCATTCACAAACGCTAGGTACAGTGTTCTTCTATGTACCTATAGTACGCGCGCGAGTTGAATGCAGAGCTAATATTGTACCGTGACACACGATGCATTCAACTCGCGCGCATACTATAGGTACATAGAAGAACACTGTACCTAGCGTTTGTGAATGATCGGGCGTGTCATACATGTCAAATGTAAAACTAAATGGTACGGAACCCTTCGTGTCCAACTCGCACATGACAGGTTTTCATTGTGGTGTATTTTTTTTTTTTTGGTGTATTTTTATGTGGTTTACCTACACTAAAAGTGTAATTTCATTCGTTCTCATTCATACGATTCATGTGATACCTACTGCCCGCTGACAGATAGACGGACAGAGAGCGCAGGCTTAGTAATAGGGTCCCGGTGACACACTCTGGCTACGGTACCCTAAAAAAGAATAATCGTAAAATATAAAAATAGAAAAGTCCGCCGGAGTGACCGCGGCACGGCCAGGGTTGCCAAATTTGGTTTTGAAATCTACCGAACAAGGACGAGACCGTTGATAGGAACAAACACAACTGATAATAATTATTTTACACAATACTAGCAGATGCCCGCGACTTCGTCCGCGTGAAATAAGTTTTTTAAATTCCCACGGGAACTCCCAAATTTTTCGGGTTAATATATAGCCTATGACACTCACAAACTTTACCTCTTTATAATATTAGTATAGATTTATTTTATAAAATTACACATATTATGGCAGTAGGCATTAAAAGTTACAGGTATCCATAATTTAGGCTTCACCATGTCTACGCTTGATTTGAAATCAAAAATCACAAATGACTGACCTTCGCTCACGTTTCGACACGATTCGAAAGAAAGAAATGGAAAACGTCACGATCTGCGCGTGTACGAACCGGCAACGTCACTTATTATATTGCGGCAAATCTTATACTTCATTATGTATGAAACTGAATAAACTGAACCACTCATACTTCGGCATTTTTGTTATACTTGCTAAAATACCGAACACCTGGCAACCCTGGGCGCACCACTGGCGACGACGCGCTAAGTAGGTAAGTTGGTAACTTAGCGCGTCGCTGCCAGCGTCGCCGAATCAGAGATCCCGCCCCGCGCCCCCGCGCCCCTGTGGCTCTCGTACACAATTCATATTTGCATTTTTCGATACAGTCCATTAGTAAATAATCAAAGCTGTCTCTAGGCATCCATACTAATATTATAAATGCGAAAGTGTGTCTGTCTGTCTGCCACGCTTTCACGGCCCATCTACTCAACCGATTTTGATGAAATTTCGTAAAATGTTAGGTTGTATGTATCGGTGTAAGGACATAAGCTAGGTACCTACTTTTTACCCTGGAAAATTAAAGAGTTCCTGCGGTAATCAAAAAACCGTAATCCACGTGGACGAAATCGCGGGCATCATCTAGTACGGAAATAATTGAAAAACTTATCCGGGTCACACACAGTTTTTCACATAAAATTGTATAATACACGCCATCTAAATACCTGTTTCTTTTATGAAAACCTAAAACCGTTTACCTATACCTATTTCTTTTTTGCGTTTCAAATATTATATAATAAACTAGATGATGCCCGCGACTTCGTCCGCGTGGTTTAAGTTTCGTATTCATATTACGTTTCGTTTCATATTAGTATGATGATTTCATTTATCATCATACTAATATTATAAATGCGAAAGTCAGTTTGTTTGTTGGTTTGTTGGTTTGTCCTTCAATCACGCCGCAACGGAGCAACGGATCGACGTGATTTTTGGCATGGGTATAGTCGAAGACCTGGAGAGTGACATAATCTACTTTTTATCCCGGAAAATTAAGTAGTTCCCTCGGGAATAACAAAAAACTTAAACCACGCGGACGAAGTCGCGGGCATCAGCTAGTATGCTATAAAAGTTCTTATCTGTATGAAATAGAGCTGACATTTTAAGAAACGGTCGAACGAAAACGTTTCTTACGAAAAGCATTCCACGCGGACAAAGTCACGGGCATTAGCTAGCGAGATATAATGACAAATAGTAATAATGATAACATGTGTATGTGTGAGTTTAGCAATACTTGTTCCCACAGAAAATTACCTATAAGTGTTCGCCTTCTATATTCTTCCTTTGTTGTGTGATGTGTCGTTGCGCGTTGGCCGCAACCTATGGTACCTAGTAGGTAACTATAGTAACATAATCATACTAATAAAATAAATGCGAGTGTTTTTGTTTTTTGGTTTGTTGATTTGTTGGTTTGTCTTTCAATCACGCCGCAACGGAGCAAGGGATCGACGTGATTTTTGGTATTGGTATAGTTGAGGACCTGGAGAGTGACATAGGCTACGTTTTATCCCGGAAAATTAAGGAGTTCCTGCGGGAATCAAAAAAGCTAAAACCACGCGGACGAACTTGCCGGCATTAGCTAGTCTTACTAATCAAATAATATAATAATATAATATATAATAATAATCAAATAAATATTATAAATGCGAAAGTTTGGATGTATGGATGGATGTTTGTTAATCACGCCCGAACGGCTGAACGGATCTGGTTGAAACTTGTCACAGAGATAGATTTTAGTCTGGAATAACACATAGGCTACTTTTTATCCCGGAAAACTAAGGAGTTCCCGCGGGAACCAAAAAACCTCAATCCACGCGGACGAAGTCGCGGGCATCAGCTAGTAATAATATTATAATTACTATGAATGTGAAAGGAATTTTTCAAGAATTGAACTTGAAGAGTTCAACCGATTTAGCTGATATTTGAAATATGAACACATGACCAACTTCACGGGTGAACTCATGGTGGAGAACTCCTCAAATACTCATCGTAACTCCTTCGTGTTTGAGCTCATTGGATTTGTCTTATCGTGTAGGTACTAAAGACCAAGAATGTACTTGGCGTCCAGGGTATCATGATGGAATCGGGAGTTGGTCAGAGAAACTCGGTTGATTAAGTACTTTGGTTCAGAAATATTTATGAAACATTTCGTGAACCTCGATCTTTTACGAAAACTGGTTTAGAAATCTCGTAGAAATCGGTATACCTACCTACTTGCTTTGAAAAAAGAAAAAACTCGTCGAATTCAGGATCTCCTACTTTTTTGAAGTCGGTCAAAAATAGTTGTTAAATTGTATACAGCTTTTCCAAATAAATTTTGGTATTGTAATTACTTTTATTTCGGTTCCAAATAAAAATATCAATTTTTTCCATCCGCAGTATACAAACACTGCACTCGCGAAATCGTAATAAAAATTTTGACAAAAAGTGGTACACCCGTCCGTTCACGAGCGCGTTTCAGCGCAAACTGAGGCGAAAAATCAAGTCCTCGGATATTTTCCTTAGAAAAAGTATGAAAAAATATGGTGGGACGCATAAATGACTACGTACTTCACTTGGACGCACAATGTGGCATAGTTTAGGTAGAGGACTATATATGCCATCATTTTTTTATAAATTACTAATTAAAATATGCAGCGGATACATAAATGAGGGTTCCTGAACAGACCCCATTTTTCGTCATTTTAAGCGATTCATGCGTTCGATATTACGTATTTATGCAGAAAATTTGTATGGAGTGTGCATTTTTTATATGGTCAAACGAACGCTGAATACATGACCTTTAATTTGATACCATGATATCCCCACAGCTAGAAATCCTATTTCTTTAAAGTGTACTTGGAAAAGTATGAAATTTGTATAAGGCGCCGGTTTTTGTTGTTGAAGTAAGTTATATTTGGATGGGGGTGATGGCTGGTGTGACCTAGTTGTCAAAACTTGAGGCATACAAACTTGAAAAGACATGCTTTTTTTTTATTCCACTACTAGTTAGCCCTTTACTGCGATCTCACCTAATGGTAAGTGATGATGCAGTCTATGATGGTAGCGGGATAACCTTATAGGGGAATCGCAGTTATATTAAACCCATACCCCTAGTCGGGCAGTTATATTAAACCCATACCCCTAGTCGGTTTCTACACGGCGTCGTATACCGGAACGCTTAATTGCTTGGCGGTACGTCTTTGCCGGTAGGGTGGTAACTAAGCCACTAAAATCAGAAATTATAAATTCCCAAATTGAAAACTGCGGCAAAATAGGCTTACACATAGGTTTTTAAATCAACAATATCGCCATGAGTAGGTAAGTTCTTGAGTCTACAGTATTTCATATTCAGCATTATTTATGTTATTACATGCTTTCAGAGCTGAGATCAATCCCATCAACCTCGCGGCTATTTGGGTCGAAACAACGGGAAGAGCGCCTGTTCGGTACTTGCTCTAGGCATGTTTCCCTTGACTCCCTACAAAAACTTTATCTCTGTCGTAGTCCCTTTTGTCTTTCTCCCATTTCTGGGGCAAACGTATGTACATACGCAGAGCTGAGATCAGTTTCACAGTCGCGTTTCAGTGTGCGGCCTATAAATTATTGTAGATACAATAAAGAGTTGGGCGGAGAGTGGCCGGCTGTGATTGGCCGGCGCTAACCACTAGCCGTATACGGAATGCGCGAGCGCAGATCGGGTTACGTCGAGCGTCAGTAAGCGTAGACTGTAGACTGTAGTACGCTACGTTTCTTGAAAATGGTCTGACGTCGCTTAGGTGTAGCATATCGATTCAAATAAATATTCGGTTTCAGAGTCTGTTTGTAACTGTATACCTATTTGCTTAATATTCTAAATATATAAAAGGAAAAGGTGACTGGCTGACTGTTACATTTATTTAGGCACAGCTCGAACTACTTGATGGATTGGACTGAAATTAATTGCAGATAGCTTTTATGGCGTAGGCAAGGAAATAAAGGATTTTTGAAAATTCAACGCCTAAAGGGGTTCAAAAATTGTATACTTAATTTGTTACTTAAATTGTATACGTATAAATGTAATTGGGTTTGAAATTTGCATGAAAAGAGTGAGCGAAGCTGTGGGCAAAAGCTAGCTAGTCTTTTACATAAAAAGGAAAAGGTGACTGTCTGATCTTAGATCTATCAATGCACAGCTCAAACTACTGGACCGAACGGGCTGAAATTTGGCCTACAGATAGCTATTATGACGCCAGGCCTCCGCTAAGAAAGGATTTTTGAAAATTCAACCCCTAAGGGGGTAAAATCGGGAAAGCTAGTCAGCCATATAAATACAGCTGCTAAGTATGGTAGAAATTAAAGTATTATTATGATCAACTCTTGATTTTAATGAATACAAGAATCATTAATTTTCATTAGTCTACATTTTGCCTCTCAATACAAAGATTGGAAACCGTATTTTTCAAAGTAATTTTACAAGGTCAAAGGAAATTTCTATGTAAACACGTCATTAGGAAAAAATATTGGGGAGTGAAAATATCATATAGATGATGGATTTTACGAAGCAATTATGGTTGAATCGTTTACTTCTTAAGCATTTTTCTAGGTACGTCTTGTTTTTAAGATAACATTATCTTACCTTACTATTACTGTTACCTACTATTGCTTACTAATACCTACTATTTTGCTTTTTAGCTTGAAATATACCTACTTATATTGTACTAGCTAATGCCCGCGGCTGTCTACGTGAATTGAAGTTTTTTGGTACCTCTCTCTCTCTCTCTTCTTATTTTCCGATCTCTTTTTATTTTCCGGGATAAAAAGTAGCCTATACACATATGCTGCTTTTTATCCCGGACAATTATTAATTAAAACTATTTCAGACTATAATCAAATTTGTGTCAAATTTCATCCAAATCCATTCAGCCGTTTTGGTGTGATTGAATAACAAACAGCCATCCATCCATCCATCCAAACTTTCGCATTTATAATATTAGTTTATAGAAGCATCGATAGCTGGTACTATAGGGATGTTATGGATATGATATTTCGGATATGGATACGAATATGGATATAGGAATAAAATTATATCGGTTACGGATATTAGATTGAAGTAAAATATAAACACAAATAGCATGTAATAATTTGATTTTATTTATAGGTTTTATCTGGTCTAGGTTAGGTAAAATATAACAATATGACTGATTATAATTTATAATTTATAATCAGTCGTATAGTTAAGTAATTATTATATTTTTGTTTTTACTAAAAACAAAAATCTGTCATAACATGTCTTATTTAGCTTCCGTCTCTATCTGAAAATTTTAGAAATTTTTGTATCAGATTCGGTTACGGTTACGGATAGATTTTTATTTCAGATATCCGATAGTTTCAGTTACGGTTACGGAGCTCCATAGGTAACATCCCTGGTACCTACGAAATTTTCGGGAAATAATATTGACGAAAACCTAATATGTTTTGAAGCGGTGTCTACGTAATAAGAAAATTAATTTGCAAATCCATCCGCGGTAATTTAAATAAGTTTTCCTAAATTCAGATGGAAATTTCAAACCTTGTATTATTCCGGGGAGAATCTCCCTTCCGTTAAAGCTATGATTGAGCGGGGTCATCATCTCATCAATATTCAAAGAAGAATTAAAAGCAAAGAGAGATTTAATTTCTTCTCCAATGTGTTAGCAATATTGCTGTTTGTCATTATATCTCATGAAACAGAAAGTATAATATCTGTCAATTTGACTCGTTTCGTGTCGTTCGATTTAATCGGCGGATACGGACGCCATATTGAAATTAGTAAGTTTAAAATATGCGAGTGTTTTGACAATGGTAAGTCAGTCTCCTGCCGGGAGACTCAACGATTATTGAATACTTACACAGGTTACTTAACAGGTTAGCCCGCTACCATTTTAGACTGCATCATCACTTACCATCAGGTGAGATCGCAGTCAAGGGCTCACTTGTAGTGGATAAAAAAATAAAAAAAACTTCTTAATGTGTTTAGATCGCATTTTGATTTAGAGCTTGACGATGGCAATCGTGGCCGGATCGGGTGAATATTGTCTTTGGGTTTGGCCAGCTTTTGTCTAATTATATTAAATTTCTCGTGGAGCCTCTACACGTTTAGCCATTTATTCGTGCAAGTTCCAAATGAGAGTACAAATGTATTGGAAGTGTCTCATGGGTGCCTACTTCTGGATTGTCTCTAACAAAGGGGCTTTAAAGCTTTCTGCTCGTTGAAATATGTTTGTTTGTTACTTGCTAAGTAACATAGGTACAAACAGACAAATTTTTTAATATGTATAGTGGATTTATATTTTATATCCTGGGAAATCAAAGAGTCTTCAATGTATAATAATTTAGTTATTGGCCGAGTAGGAGAAACTACGCGGTCGTTCCTATTTGGGGAAATGACTATATTTAAATACAAATTGTAATTGTATAGCAATAGAGTCTACTTTTAAGTATTTCATTGATGAGTAACATCACATGACGTCACTTTGAGGAAATTTTAGGCAATTTTATCACTTATTAAATGAGACTCGTTAGCTCAGTTGGTTAGAGCGCCGATATAAATATCAATCTTTGGCCATCGGAGGACGGAGGTTCAAATCCTTCACGAGTCAGACTATTTTGACTTTTATAATTTTTTTTAAATCATACTGATGATATTTGTATAAACAAGCTGACTTTGACTATAGTATAGGGTAAAATATTAACTCGAACAATTTGGATCATAAAATAAGTCTACATATTATAAACTGTACACAGTCGCGGGTGGTTGAGCTTATAAACACTGAGTTCACGCTAACAAAACTGTAAGCCGACGTTAATCGCGTGGTAAAGTAAACTTTTCACCGGAAGTGACGGTGATTATCGGTTAACAAAACAATGTGGACGCGGCCTTATATTACGGGGGGCGAATGGTAGGAAACAGTTTTTAAGGATCCTAGTCGTCATACTATAATTTTGCGAAAGTGTGTTTGTTTGTTGGTTATTCATTAAAACACGCCGAAACAGTGAGTCTAGGTGAGTTTTTTGCATGGGTATAGGTAATGACTTGAAGCGTTTAATAGGATACTTTTTATCCCGGGAAAAAATCTAGCGTACCGTAGCTCTGTTTCGGTTAATATTTTAATTCGGTCAAATTGTTCAAGTTAATATTTTACCCTATACTAGTCAAAGTCCAGCTTGTTTGTAAGTATGGATCAGTTGAAAAGAGTGATTCATATGTTTACAAGTAACTATCAGTATGATTTAAATAATATAAAAGTCAAAATAGACTGACTCGTGAAGGATTTGAATCTCCGTCCTCCGATGGCCAAATTTTATATATATATATCGGCGCTCTAACCGACTGAGCTAACGAGTCTTATCTAATTACAGATAAAATTGCCTAAAATTTCCTCAAAGTGACGTCTTATAATCAATGAAACAGTTAAAAGTAGACTCTATTCCTATAGGATTAGAATTTGTATTTAAATATAGTCATTTCCCCGAATACCTACGACCGCGTGGGTTCTCCTACACGGCTAATAACTAAATTATTATACATAGGAGACAGAAACTTTACCACGTATAATAAGTACGTACCTATAGTACCTTTTTAATATAATATGTGGGAGGTCCCGGGTTCGATCCTGAGAAGGGTCAGTTCGGAAATTTATAATTTCTCAATTTTCGCTGGTCTGGCCTGGTCTGGCTTTAGCCGTGGCTAATTATCGGCAAAGACGTATCGCCAGGCGATTAGCGTTCCAGTACGATGCCGTGTAGAACCCGATTGGGGGTAGGGGTTCAATATAACTGCCATAGCCCCAACAAGTTAACCCGCTGCCATCTTAGACTGCATCATCACTTACATCCGGTGAGATTATTGTATACTGGCGTTAAAAAATAATTGTGGTTGTCGTACCTTTTTAAAGAGAAATTCTTTTTATTATTTTGGTACTTTTCGTATAATTTTATATTTGTGCGAAATACTGGCTTTACCGGTTGTCTTAAGTATTAGTATAATTCCAGAAGTGGGAAAATAATTAAAATTACTTTGAAATATGTTTGTACTCTCTTCAAAACGTGCACGAGCGAATGGTCAAAACGTGTAGTGGTTTCACGAGAGATTTAATGTAAACTAAAGTATAAAACTTGGCCAAAGCAGCACAACAACAATAAATTAATCATTTGATCAGACTGCAGTTACTACTGCTAAGCTCTAAATCAAATTGCGATCTAAACACAAAAGTACTCAATAATGGCAGAGTCTGCCGGTAGGAAACTGACATTAAAATGTCAAATTACTCGTATTTATGTTAATTATTCCAATATGGCGTATCCCCGCCAAAGAACGAACCGAGTGAAATACATCGAATGAGTCAATTAATGTCTGTTTAATTAAACCTTCATCCACAAATAATTTAACAATCTTTTATCTTTCCTAAAAATTCAATTCAAATTTAAAAGTAAAAGTAACTTAACAGATCTGAATCGCTAGACTATTAATTTTAGCCAACTTTTATCTAATTATAATAAAACTCTCGTGTAACCTCTACACGTTTAACCAATTACTCGTGCAAGTTTCAAATGAGAGGACAAATATATTAAATGTATTTTATTAAAACCTACTTCTGGATATTCACTTACTTATGAGATTAGGGGAGGTCAGCTCAAAGCGGCCATAGGAGGCAAAGCGGCCACTCTTAATTTTTCGGTTGTTTGAAATGATAATGCGACGTTGCAGTTTTGTCGCATAAGAAACCTCCCGCCCCGCGCCGGGCAGTCATTCGGTAGCGATAGGAACGATCCTGTGGCTACAGTGTCGAAAATATTATTTTTGCATGTTTCGTTAAAAAAATGCAAGGTAAGTTCATCCTGTTTTGATCATACCTCTTTATATTTAAATCCTTTTATAATACGTGTATTGTTTCTTATCTATTTGGCTTGATTTGTGCAAAATTTGCTCAAAAGCAAATGTATAAAAGTGTGAACAGCCGAATTTTTAAACAATGTGGCCGAATAAGGCAAAGCGGCCAACTGACCGTTTTGCCCTTATTAAAAAATATTATGATAAGATAGATAAATGCTTAATTATTTTGTTTAGCTGGTGAACAATTATTAGAGAAAAACCAACCAGGCATCATGGGATAAAAATCTTATGGCACGGGCGATCATAACGAAAAAATAACAAAAGGCTGTGTAACTTCCATAATATTATGTTTAAAATATACCATACTACCTACTTAGCTAAGGTTAAAGAAATTGTAAGACCTAATGATTAAAATAATGAGAATACTACCTAGTTTTTAATTAGTAGAAACTCAGACTGAGAATAAAATGTTATTGTTAATGTAAGAGCAGTATTTGTTGATTGTTAAAAATATTCAAATGTTAATAAAAACTAAACCTGTGTTAAAGTTTCTAAAAATTTATGCTTAATAAAAGTTTGATGACTGAAGTTTTCAAAATAAATAAGTTTATTTAAATTACTTTTTAGGAATTATTATGATTAAATTAATGCTAATGTTTTAGTTAAATCTCAACTTGGACGGAGAAAATGGAAATAATTTGATTTTTATAATAGTATAAAAAAAACATTGATATTTTAATTACATACATTGAGTTCGAGGATATTTTTATAACTCTTTTAGTAAAATAATGATAATTACTCAATAAACTGTATCTGATTAAATTTAAAATTATTTAGAAACTGAGAACTAGAAACTGAACCGAACTAGAAATTGAGTATAAGACGGGTAAAATTAATATCAAATGTTTCTTTAATAAATAATGTTCTTTTATATTTTTTGGTCATTTTTATTTCGTCAAGCATGTTAAATTAAAAAAAAAAACAATTATACGCAGTAACGTTGGGGCTGGCCACGTTGCCCTTGGTCGCCTGGCCGCTTTAGGCGGCTGCTCGGGCAAAGCGGTTTTTTTACAAGTTGCCATAATTAAGACATAATATGCTTATTATTTCAATTTTCGAGACCTTAAATTTCATAAATCATAAATTTAATAAATTTCTTTTCCATCAGTATAAAATTCTTGTGGAAAATCAATCGTTTGATAGGTTTTTTCTTTACTCAAAGTTAAGGTGGCCGTTTTGAGCAGACCTCCATATCCCAGTTTAGGGATACTATGGTTTGTTTTGTAGTTTTAATGTCTTCTGATTTTTAATACCATTTCCCGGCTCATTTGCTTTAACAATTACTCGGTACTAATAGAGATATGTTATCTTGAATTCTGGATACGGGCAGCTTCTTTTTACCCCGGCATATCAAAATGTTCCTTCGGAATTTTTAAAAACCTAAATCCACGCAAACGAAGTCGCGGGCAACAGCTAGTTATATTTTATAGTTTTCCGGTTGAAAAGTATATTCATAACAAATTAAAAAAAAAATTAAGTCAAAATAGTCTGACTCGTGAAGGATTTGAACCTCCGTCCTCCGATGGTCAAGGCTATTTTTATATCGGCGCTCTAACCTACTGAGCTAACGAGTCTTACTTACATCGTGATAAAATTGTCTAGTATTTCCTCAGAGTGACGTCATGCATTATGCAGTATTACTCATCCATAAAACATACTCTATTGTGATATGGTTTGAATGGCCGATGTTACTTTTTCACAGTTCCTTCTGAAGGCCAAGGATGATGACAAAAGGAAAAATTACCAAGTACGGATCATTGACTCAAATGATAGGAGTCCACACCTGGATATAGATTATCGTGTGTACAATACTGCGAAAGCCTTGGCTGGTTACCACCCTACCGACAAAGACGTGCCGCTAAGCGATTTAGCGTTCCGGTACGATGCCGTGTAGAAACCGATTCCAAACCCAAACAGGTTATATTCCTTTACCATCTAATCACTTATATGTCTTACCATCAGGTAGTATTGCAGTCAAGGGCTAACTTGTGGACGAAGTTATAGACTAGTCTAGAATACCCAATTATTTAATACTAGTGGACCCGGCAAACGTTGTCCTACTATGCACCTAGAACCCGATTACAGCGCCCCCTACCGGGTCAAATTGTGAATATGTCACCGTAAGAATGCAAAAACCATTAGATTGTAATCTAACTTGCGAAATTGTAAACTGCCGACAGATTGTGAACCGTCACTTAGGTTTTATCGGGTTAATATACCTTTAACAGATTACTATCTACCAAAAAATAATGCTTTAAATTGTAATCTGTCGACAGTTTACAATTTCGCTAGTTAGATTACAATCTAACGGTTTTTGCAATTTTACGGTGACAAATATAAGCCATCCCAGGACCCACTGAAACACAAACAAAAAATTGGTCCAGCCGTTATTTAAAACGATTTATCAGTTGAAGACCTTGAAGAGTATACCTACTATCAGTATGATTCCTAAGCCATAACAGATTAAAAAAAAAGTCAAAATAAGTCTGACTCATGAAGGATTTGAACCTCCGTCCTCCGATGATCAATAAAATATCGGCGCTCTAACCAACTGAGCTAACGAGTCTTGTTATTCTATTGATAAAATTACCTAGATTTTCCTGATAGTGACGTCATGCATTGTGTTACTCAACAATGAAACGCTTTAAATAGTATACTCTATTGCTATAATGTTAGAATTTGTATTTCAATAGTTATTTTCAATGAGATTTCAATGGAATAAATTTTGCTCGCTTCAAAATTTTTATTTATAAATATTGGGCTCGATTTTTTTTGGATTATTATTGGCATCAAATTGGCGCTTATTCGCGAAATACCCCGTGGTATTATTTTCACTGTTTCTCGATATGCGATATTAACAGTCCTTTTTGTTTCAGAGCGAGGCGTTGCCACGCGGTGTCGCGGTTTCCAGGGGCCTCAGCGGGCAGTCGCCTGCTCTGCAGGCCTTCTGGTTGCCGTTGCCGGGGCTTCGCGCGCTTAT
Source organism: Erebia epiphron (assembly GCA_963932025.1). NCBI lineage: Eukaryota > Metazoa > Arthropoda > Insecta > Lepidoptera > Nymphalidae > Erebia > Erebia epiphron. The sequence continues at coordinate 5,467,218 of OZ009954.1, forward strand.
AGACGCTATTGTGTATTGTTTTAGTTTTTTCTTTATTTTGTTGTGTTGTGATTTGTGAAGTATGATCCCTAGTGCTTCTCAAGTTGAGTACATAGAATGCCCACACTGTAGCGATGGCAGGCTGTTTAAAGGTCGTAAAGGCCTTAACATACATATCGCACGATGTCACGGACCACCAGCAAGCTCTTTAACTTGCCCAAATTTCATGTGCGATCAAACGCAAACAGGAAGTCAAAACCAGGTACCCTTCGAAATTTTATTATCAAAGTATAGTCAAAATATTCCTTTAATAAAACGCATTCCGCGAGGGGCGAGAATATCATTGGCTAGATCCTTATCACATACAATCCAAAATGTTTTATCAAATTCACTTTTGGCTTGGCAAAATCTTTTTTTGTTTTCATATAAACATTTTTCAGTAGATAAATCAGAAAGCGGGTCGCTATGTTCAAAATTAAAAAAAAATTGTTCGGTTGATCGCGTTTTCCAAATTCCTGACTGCTCATTTCGAACACAAAATTATAATTTGAAAAAAATTGTGGAAAACAAGGTTATGGATGGGGATCTTAAAAACGCAGCCCGCATTTTGTTTTCTAATGATACGCTGGCTCCATTTAACGATGAAACGCTAGAAGCCTTACGTGACAAGCATCCTTTACCAAATCCCGACTCTTTGCTTCCAGACCCACCTTCAAACGTTTCATTTTTACAGATAAAGGATGAAGAAACTTACGCTGCGATAATGTCATTCTCCAGTGGCTCTGCTGGTGGCATGGACGGCATAACACCACAACATCTAAAGGATCTTGTGGGAGTTACTGCTGGGGACGCCGGCAGGGCGCTTTTGAGTGACATTACCAGACTTTGTAATTTTATGTTATCTGGCGAGGTAAATTCATCCTTTCTGCCATTCCTTTACGGTGCGAGGCTCTGTGCTTTTAATAAAAAGGACGGTGGGATCCGGCCCATCGCTGTTGGCTGCACTTTTCGCCGATTGGCATCAAAATTAGCGTGTAGACACATAGTTTCGACCCTAAAGGATAAATTCCAACCTATTCAAGTTGGATTTGGCAGTAAAGGTGGTTGTGAGGCAGCAGTGCATTCGGCTCGTACTTTCTTAGCGAATGGCGAGGTTGAGGTACTGCTGAAAGTAGACGTAAAGAATGCTTTTAATTCATTGGACAGGGCAACTCTGCTGAACGAAGTTTCAACACAGCTTCCCGAAATTTACCCGTATGTTTGGCAATGTTACAGCTCTGCTTCCAAATTATTTTTTGGAGATGGCGATATTAAGTCCTCTGTAGGTGTTCAGCAAGGGGATCCCTTAGGTCCAGCCCTGTTCAGCTTAGGGATCCACAACCATATCTCAAATTTAACATCTAAATTTAACATATGGTATCTTGACGATGGAACCATTGGAGGCAACGTGGATGACGTTCTAAAAGATCTTAACAATGTTAAGCAACAATTTGGCAAAATTGGCTTAGAACTAAATTTTTCCAAATGTGAACTGTTCTTCACAGGAAAACTATCGCAAGATAGAATATTATCGGCCTCTGAATTATTTAACGAAATTGCCCCTAATATTAAGATTCTCGATAAACATTCACTTTGTCTTCTTGGTGCTCCTCTTTTTAACGAAGCCATACAACCAATCTTGGACAAAAAAGTCAGAACATTTTCGGCACATTCTGACAAATTGGGCGCTCTAAATTCTCACATAGCATTTTCGATTCTAAAATATTGCCTTTTTGTACCTAAATTAATTTATATTCTCCGTGCGAGCCCAATTTGGAAATTTCCTGGACTACTCGATATCATGGATGCCACCTTAAGAGATACGCTAGAAAAAATTCTAAATTTATCTTTTGATGATCAGTCCTGGAATCAAGCTACTTTACCGGTCAAGTATGGTGGCATCGGCGTGAGAAAAATTTCCAGTGTTGCTCTTCCGGCTTTTCTGTCCTCTGTGCATAGTATAAAAGAGCTTAGTTCTCAGATTCTTAATTCTAATTCAGTTTCATTGATCTATGCCACAGAGGCCCTAGAGAGTTGGAAGGTCAGGTGTCCCAATGACGACATCCCGAAGGAATGTTTCACACAAAAACTTTGGGATGTGCCGTTGGTTCGGCTGACACATACAAATTTGGTTCAAAATCTTACAAGTGAAAGAGATCGAGCAAGGCTTCTAGCCTTATCTGAAAAAGAATCCGGGTATTGGCTTCATGCCTTGCCATCGACAAATCTCGGCACTCTTTTAGATAATGAAAGTTTTCGTGTGGCTCTAGGTCTCAGATTGGGAGCACCCCTGTGCTACGAGCACAGATGTCCGTGTGGAAAAGAGGTTGATAAATTTGGAATTCACGGACTCTCTTGCCAAAGGAGCGCCGGTAGGCTTTTTCGGCATGGCTCTCTCAATGATACGATCAAAAGGGCTCTTGCTACCATAGATATTCCTGCGCTCATTGAGCCGGCAGGGATAAGTCGGGATGATGGCAAGAGACCTGATGGATTGACGCTGGTTCCCTGGGAACGGGGACGGGCGCTAATGTGGGACGCAACATGCGTAGACACATTGGCCCCGTGTCATATCAGGGAGACAGCATCAAGGCCGGGAGCCGCAGAAGAAAAGGCTGAAACCGGAAAGCGGCGGAAGTATGGCTCTCTCATAGAGAGTTACATATTTGTTCCGTTTGCCGTGGAGACCCTGGGGCCATGGAGTCTTAGTGCCAAAAACTTTTTACGAGATATTTCACCGCGGTTAATTGCCTCATCTGGTGACAGAAGGGCTGGCTCATTTTTTGCGCAAAGGATCAGCCTGGCTGTCCAGCGCGGAAATGCAGCCAGCATTCTTGCCACCATTCCACGCGGGCATGATTTATATAGTAATTAGGTTAGGCTAGCTAGCATTAAGTTCTATTGTATTATTTTCAATAATAAAAAAAAAAGAAAGACGAAAAGAAAAAGAAAAAAAAAAAAAAAAAAAAAAAAAAAAAAAAAATAGTTATTTCCCCGAATATGACGGCCCACATCACGGCCCGTATCAAGGCCCCTAGTGTTACTTTTTCACAGTTCCTTCTGAAGGCCAGGCGTGATGACAAAAGGACTAGGTACGAAACATTGTCTTAAACTTAAACGATAGGCGTTCACAGCTGGACATAGATTATCGTCTTCCATGGACATAGAGTATCGGACTTCCACAGTATTGTATAGCGTTTATAGTGTCCAATTATGTTTCTTTGGTTGCTGCTACTTCTTTGATATCTCGGAGGGCGACGTGAGGCCCAATATTGTCTATGAAGATCGTAATCATTTGAGAGCTTAAAATTACTTACTTAATTATTACTCGAACTGTTTAAGGAGTTCATGTTGCATATAATTCACCTGCTCGATTGTTCGCTATATTTATATGTCAACGTAAGATTGCAAAGGCCGTTGTATTGTAATCTAACTAAGCGATATTGTAATCTTTCGACAGATTATAATTTAACGCATTATTTTTCGTTAGATTGTAATCTGTTAGATATATTAACCCGATAAAACCTAAGTGCCCGGCCGCAATTGACACTCGGACCATGAACGGTTCACAATCCGTCGACAGTTTACAATATCGCTAGTTTGATTACAATCTAACGGTTTTTGCAATCTTACGGTGACATATATATTTTAAAAAATATATACGTGGGACAAACGTTAAGATTTCTTACACAAATGGGGGAGGTGCTGGTCTGTGATCTGCAAACATAGCCCTGTCGGCATAGGTCCGACAGCTGTATCCATAATATATGTGACTCAGGTGCAGACGCTGTGACGCCATCCCTGGCGCAGTGATGATCCTGTGGTGCTATAAGTGGGAGCTCCCGGGTTCGATCCCCGGCCGGTTCAATTTGGGAATTTATAATTCCAGATTTTTCCCTAGTCTGTGCTGTAGGAGGCTGCGGTCCAGGCTACTTATCGGAGAAGATTTAGCCAGGCGATTTAGCGTTCCAGTACGATATCGTGTCGAAACCGATTATAACCGCCATACTCCTAACAGGTTAGCCCGCTACAAATCTCAGATTGCATCATCACTTACCATCAGATGAGATCGCAGTCAAGGGCTACCTTGTAGTGGATCTGTGGATCCATACTAATATTATAAATGCGAAAGTGTCTGTCTGTCTGCTACGCTTTCACGGCCCAACTACTCAACAAATTTTGATGAAATTTGGTACAGAGCTACTCGATAGGTTACATCTCGGGGAAGGCTAAACATAGTATGCTCCTTTGTATACCGGAAAATTGAAGAGTTCCCGCGGGAATCAAAAAACATCAATCCACGCGGACGAAGTCGCAGGCATCATCTAGTCAAAAATAAAGTTATGACACAGAGATGAAAAACCTGTAACAAAAGTACATACCTACTTAGAAGTAAAAGAGTCCTGCGTAGAATAGAACGAAACTCGAGCCACTTGGGTACAGGGCGGGCGGTAAAGAGGGGTCGCGGAGAGGAGTCCGTAGATGGCTTGCGCCAACGCAGTGGCTGTACACTTACGCGGAAAACGAATTTAAATATTATAATCCATGATATAATAGAAATAAAAACCGGCCAAGTGCGAGTCGGACTCGCGCACCGAGGGTTCCATACTCAAGAAGTAGGTATAATTACCTTTGTTAATGAACCGCAAAACTTACTTTGTTTGTAGAGGTTTACTGTTAATATCAAAAAATTACGTTTGTTGTATGGGAGCCCCTCTTTAATATTTACTTTATTGATATTTAATTATTTATTTTGAAAGGTAATATACGAGTTAATATTCTGTGAAAATTTGAACCGTCTACCTGTTACCGTTTTTAATATTGAGCAAAAAAATACGAAAAAATCACGTTTATTGTATGGGGACCCCCCTTAATATATATATTTTTTTAATTTTTAGTATTTGTTGTTATAGCGGCAACGGAAATACATCATTTGTGAAAATTTCAGCTTTCTAGCTATCACGGTCTATGAGATACAGCCTGGAGACAGACAGACAGACAGACAGACAGACAGACAGACAGACAGACAGACAGACAGACAGACAGACAGACAGCGGAGTCTTAGTAATAGGGTCCCGTTTTTACCCTTTGGGTACGGAACCCTAATAAAAACCGGCCAAGTGCGAGTCGGACTCGCGCACCGAGGGTTCCATACTCAAGAAGTAGGTATAATTACCTTTGTTAATGAACCGCAAAACTAACTTTATTTGTAGAGGTTTACTGTTAATATCAAAAAATTACGTTTGTTGTATGGGAGCCCCCCTTTAATATTTACTTTATTGATATTTAATTATTTATTTTGAAAGGTAATATACAAGTTAATATTCTGTGAAAATTTGAACCGTCTACCTGTTACCGTTTATAATATTGAGCAAAAAAATACGAAAAAATCACGTTTATTGTATGGGGACCCCCCTTAATATATATATTTTTTTAATTTTTAGTATTTGTTGTTATAGCGGCAACGGAAATACATCATTTGTGAAAATTTCAGCTTTCTAGCTATCACGGTCTATGAGATACAGCCTGGAGACAGACAGACAGACAGACAGACAGACAGACAGACAGACAGCGGAGTCTTAGTAATAGGGTCCCGTTTTTACCCTTTGGGTACGGAACCCTAAAAACTAATTATTTTCAAAGTGCGATGCCTCGTAAAAAGATTTATACTAAGCTCCTGCCTTGGTCATTGGAGTTTAGGTACTATATACTATTCCGATTTATTCAATTTCCATAGTAGTTAGTATGTAGCGGTAGTATGTACTGATATGTATAGTATACATATCGTTTATATATATTTAAGATAAAAAAATCAAATATTTTTTTATTCAAATAAACTTTTACAAGTGCTTTTGAATCGTCGTGTGAATCTACCACTGGTTCAGGTTGCCATTCCTATCGAGAAGAACCAGCACGAAACTCGGTGGTTACTTTTTTTAAAAATTTAATTATAAAGGACAATACCAGTATAAAAATAAAATTTATTATTGAGATATTATGTAAGTTTTAGCAGATATATAAATAAGCTTCTTGTTCCTGGTTAATCTAAAGTGAATAGGCATATTCTAGGCAAGCGAGCTTCAACCTAGACCTCATCATTGCATTGTATACTTCTGCTTTTCTTGGTTTTTGGCTTTCAGTAGTGCCAAAATTTAACTTGATTGTCGTCAAGCGCAAGCCGATTCTGAAAAAAAAAACAGTTAGTTCCCAAATAGTTTAAGCACTTCTCACACCGTCAGTACTCAGAGCGCCGGGTGTCAAATGCGCACGCGACGCGCGCCGCCCACTCTGCGGGTGACGCGCCCCACGCCTGCATCACACTCGTGTTTCACCATCACACTGGATTACTTCATTAATTAATAACTTTTGTATTTAGGAATCGCACTCTTTTTCCAGCGACAATTGGTATTTTTCAAACCTAATACAGAGCTGGATACATCAACCATGATTGTTCATGATTATAGGCATTTTAAAGACAAGCACGAGGCTGCATTACCACTTGCAAGCAGGTCTGGTTGTAGCCAAACCTATAAATTAAAAAAAAATGCGGCGTAGGCTGTTTTTTACCGCGGAAACTATCCTGATATCTACTTATGTCTGCAAATTTTTTGTTGGTACATTGCAACAAGCAAACAAATTCTTGCATTTACAAGACTTGCTAGCAGGGAAATTTGTTAATTTTCTTGTAGGCACTTAGTAACAGGTGCTGGAAGTACATCTTTTCATCCCAGTTTCTGTCTGTGTAAGATAACTAATTAATGATAATGAATGGCAGACCGTTGGCCAAGGTGCGAGCGGCATTACGTCATCACCTTCCCACCGTAGTTGTTTACTCGTGTAGAAGTCGGGAAGTTATTAAGGTCTAGCCCTACTACGAAGTCCGGAAGGATTTTTTCCTCCCCCCCGGAAAAAAACCCCACTACGAAGGCGCGGAGCAGCGTAGCACGTAGCAGCAAGTATTCTTTGTATAAGGTTGAGGTGGGCCCGCTTAAACGTCGCGGCACTGAGATGCACGCAGCCTCGTACAACCTCATACTAATAATATTTGTCGCTACGTGCCGCACCGCTACGTGCATCTCAAGTGGGGCTATAGACCATTACACTGCCTGTCCGTCAACGCGACGCCCAAGGTACACCAAAGAACCCCCGACACTGCCTATAAGCACAGCTATAAGCGAGCCTGGACGCTTGCAATCGAAAATTCCTGTCAGAAGAAATTCTGCCCCTCCCAATCTGACAGTGTAGGTATCTGCTAGTTCTGGTATGGGTAAAATGGATGAACAGAGGTGTGTTCCGGCCCGCATCCGATCATTATCTGACAGAAATTCCTGTTTTTTTTTTTAATTTAATAAAATATTATTTCATTTTTATCGGATTCGGATTATCATTTTCATTTTTTTCATTTTCATTATTGGTCATAAACGGTTTGATACAATCTCTCTCTGTGTCGTATTTCTCATTACTGAGGGTCATGACTCATGACCCCATTCCATTAATCACATAATGGTAGGAGTCTTGGGATATTAATGCGGTGGGTTCCCACGTCCTTCCGTATACGACTCGACTAAGAGCAACAACTAAGTCTATTTAAACTCTTAGGTTTTGTTACGATTATTATCAGATATTAGTACCTGATATCTATAACTGATATAATAAATATATTACTGGTATTATAACTGATAATTTTGATAGTGATAACGACTGATATGCGTTGTCACAACTAGGCCATTCGTTCCTTTGATACAATCGTGTCACGTCTTATCGAATCGCATTTTCGCTTTTAACACAGACAGGGCCTTAGTAAGTAAATTCTTTGATGAAGTCTCGCGATTGCATAGATGATTGGAAAAAAGAAAACCATACATAGAATAATAATTGTAACATTTCCAACCCAACTGAATAGACAAGAAGTGTTGTAGACGCGCGGTATATAGGTCGAGATGTTGGCGGGTCGCCAGCGTTACTCACCGCTGGGCAATCATCACGGCGGCCGCTAAAGGTTACGGCTCAATACCGGGAAATTGTTCCCTACCAAAACACAATAACAAAGAAATAATATTACTAACAGAAATTGAAAGTCACTTTATTTTACCGTTCGATTGAGGCCTTATTTATAAATCAATACGTACCTATCGCGTACAAAATCTGTTCGAATGCCTACATTTTGCTTTCAGTAGAACCATCTTTACTTATATTAAAAATGCGAAAGTTTGGATGGATGGATGTATGGATAGATGGATGTTTGTTACTCAATCACAGAACCAGAACAGCTGGACGGATCTGGATGAAATTTGGCATAGATATTAGATTAATAGTCTGGAATGACACATAGGCTTTTTATCCCGGAGATTCGCAGGTATCAGCTAGTAAATAATAAAGCACCCAGCTTTTTACCTCATAACTTTGTATCTCGTGGATAATGCTAAAGTACTTAATAATCGCCTAATTACGCCCAATCCTGGTTGAGATGGTATTTTCACGGACACGTTTTTTTGCCTTTCGTAATCTAATTTTGTAAAATAAAAATTCTTTCTAAAATTTTGTAAAGTAGGTACAAAATAATTTTGATTTCTACCCACTATGTTGAAGTCGGGCGGGTATAACAAGGACAAGCAAAGTTGACGCATCAGACTCGCCCGACCCGAAGTCGGCTTTTTGGAAAGAATTTTTATTTTTAATTTTTTAGTGTCAGGGTTGAGGATTTGGAGTCAGAATTTTTTGTGGGACCACCTCGAGAGCTTCCTCTAACGACTGATAGAAAAAATTTTCAAATCGGTTCAGAAACCACGTAGATATGCACCGACATACATTAAATAAAAAAACCGGCCAAGTGCGAGTCGGACTCGCGCACCGAGGGTTCCGTACAAACCTGTAGTAAGTTTTAAATTATTAAAAATATTTTTATTTTAAAAATTTGAGTTGATTGAATGAAAGGTAAATTGCAGTTTACGATTTATGACGTATTAAAAAAAAACTACTTACTAGATCTCGTTCAAACCAATTTTCGGTGGAAGTTTGCATGGTAATGTACATCATATATTTTTTTTAGTTTTATCATTCTCTTATTTTAGGAGTTACAGGGGGGGGGGGGACACACATTTTACCACTTTGGAAGTGTCTCTCGCGCAAACTATTCAGTTTAGAAAAAAATGATATTACAAACCTCAATATCATTTTTGAAGGCCTATCCATAGATACCCCACACGTATGGGTTAGATGAAAAAAAAAATTGTTGAGTTTCAGTTCTAAGTATGGGGAACCCCCAAAATTTATTGTTTTTTTTCTATTTTTGTAAGAAAATCTTAATGCGGTTCACAGAATACATCTACTTACCAAGTTTCAACAGTATAGTTTCGGAAAAAAGTGGCTGTGACATACGGACGGACAGACAGACAGACAGACAGACAGACAGACAGACAGACAGACATGACGAATCTATAAGGGTTCCGTTTTTGCCAAATTTGGCTACGGAACCCTAAAAAATATATACTTACATAATATATACGCGCCGAAATGAGAACCTCCTCCTTTTTTGGAAGTCGGTTAATTAAAGTAACGCAATCAAATCAATTATTATTTAAATGCATTTTGGTAAATAAATAAATTCTTCATTAAATTAATTTAAATTCAAGATTTTTCTTTTCTGAAGCTTTTCTGTTTATGTTTTAAACTGGCCAAGTCAATTTCAAGGAGATAAGTGATTTTTTGTTGTTTATTTTGTAGTAGGACTCTATAATTACTGTGAGTCACAGTTACACTGAATGCAAAGAGTTGTGAATTTACTGCTGAAGTATCCCAAGCAAAGAAAACTTATCAATCACGGAGAGCCTAGGCTCATTCATGCATTCATATAAAATAGGTTCATTCATGTTACACGAAAATAGGTCATTTCTTATGGAATTCCGCCACATAACGTCTTCTATCGAGTAGATACGAGCGTGTTGAGCAGTTGGTAAATATTTGGGGGAATCAACAAAACATTACACCGATTGATGTGGATGGATAAACTACAGACATTACCTTCTGCCCCCCAATCATGTAAGAATTGTCGACTTCAAAGTAAAATAAACTATAACAGCATAGAATTAGAGCTCAATTTCGTGTATCCATTCTCATACGTTTAGGTATGTACGATAGCCTAAACGTATAATAATGGATACACGAAATTGACCTCTAATTCAATGATTTATGGTTTATTTTACTTTGAAGCCGAACTTATACGATTTGATCGGCAATCCTTACATGATTGCACCTCTGATCAAGCATACACCTAGATGTAGTTTAACTCATTTAAAACAACATTAAAAGTCCTAAATATTATATCAATATCAGATTTTCTCGTAACTTTTTCTTCAGTAAAAAATATTTTTATGTAAGAAATGACAAGCAGTAATGTAGTGAATCGATTTGATTGCTCTTACGCTCAATGCTGAGTGTCCGTGAACTTAGCAGAGCAAAAGCCAGCAGATCAAAAATAAAAGAGAGTTCTGTTCGCATGCAGATGAGTTCTATAGTTCCTAATAGATTTTATAGATAGTTCTGGCGAGTTAACCTAAAAAACGTCGGTTGAAAAAATGATCTGCTAACTTCCGGTAGCAGATCATTTTCTACAAAATCAAAAATTGAAATGAGTTCTGTGCGCATGCGGCTGAGTTCTATAGTTCCTAATACTTTTCAGACATAGTTCTAGCACTTTAACCAAGAAAAAAGTCAATTGAAAATAATGATCTGCTACGGGAAGTTAGCAGAGCATATGGCAGACCATAAAATAAAAATTCACATAAAATAGAACTGTCGCTTCAGAGGCAAGAACTAAAAGGATTCTGATAGAAGAATAATAGATCTTTAACATCCAGTACAAATCTTGCCTAGAACTCTCATAAAATTTCTAGCAGAGCATAGGAGAAGAGTACAAAATATCATCGAAATAAGATAATCACTACGTATTAAAAATTCACTGAAACTAGAACTCTCGCCTTAGGGGCTAGAACTCCGCGATTTCTGATAGAAGAATAATAGATCTCTAACATCCAGAACAGATCTTGCCTGGAACTCTCATAAAACTTCCAGCAGAGCATAGGAGAAGAGTACAAAATATCATCGAAATGACATAATCACTACATTTTAAAAAATTCACTGAAACTAGAACTCTCGCCTTAGAGGCTAGAACTTCGCGGTTTCTTACAGAAGAATAACCGATCTTTAACATCCAGTACAAATCTTGCCTGGAACTCTCATAAAACTTCCAGCAGAGCATAGGAGAAGAGTACAAAATATCATCAAAATGACATAATCACTACATTTTAAAAAATTCAATGAAACTAGAACTCTCGCCTTAGAAGCTAGAACTCCGCGGTTTCTGATAGACGAATAACAGATCTTCAACATCCACTACAAATCTTGCTTGGAACTCTCAGAAAACTTCCAGCAGATCATAGGAGAAGAGTACAAAATATCATCGAAATGACATAATCACTATATTTTAAAATATTCACTGAAACTAGAACTCTCGCCTTAGAGGCTAGAACTCCGCGGTTTCTGATAGAAGAATAACAAATCTTCAACATCCACTACAAATCTTGCTTGGGACTCTCAGAAAACTTCCAGCAGAGCATAGGAGAAGAGTACAAAATATTATCGAAATGACATAATCACTACATTTTAAAAAATTCACTGAAACTAGAACTCTCGCCTTAGAGGCTAGAACTCCGCGGTTTCTGATAGACGAATAACAAATCTTCAACATCCACTACAAATCTTGCTTAGAACTCTCAGAAAACTTCCAGCAGAGCATAGGAGAAGAATACAAACTATCATCGAAATGACATAATCACTACATTTTAAAAAATTCACTAAAACTAGAACTCTCGCCTAAGAGGCTAGAAATCCGCGGTTTCTGATAGAATAATAACAGATCTCTAACATCCAGTGCAAATCTTGCCTGGAACTCTCATAAAACTTCCAGCAGAGCATAGGAGAAGAGTACAAAATATCATCGAAATGACATAATCACTACATTTTAAAAAATTCACTTTAACTTGAATTCTCGCCTTAGAGGCTAGAACTCCGCGGTTTCTGATAGACGAATAACAGATCTTTAAGATCCAGCACAAATATTTCCTGGAACTCTCAGAAAACTTCCAGCAGAGCATAGGAGAAGAGTACAAAATATCATCGAAATGACATAATCACTACATTTTAAAAAATTCACTGAAACTAGAACTCTCGCCTTAGAGGCTAGAAATCCGCGGTTTCTGATAGACGAATAACAGATCTTTTACATCCAGTGTCAATCTTGCCTGGAACTTTCATTAAACTTCCAGCAGAGCATAGGAGAAGAGTACAAAATATCATCGAAATGACATAATCACTACATTTTAAAAAATTCACTGAAACTAGAACTCTCGCCTTAGAGGCTAGAACTCCGCGGTTTCTGATAGAAGAATAAAAAATCTTCAACATCTACTACAAATCTTGCTTGGAACTCTCAGAAAACTTCCAGCAGAGCATAGGAGAAGAATACAAAATATCATCGAAATGACATAATCACTACATTTAAAAAAATTCACTTAAACTAGAACTCTCGCCTTAGAGGCTAGAACTCCGCGGTTTCTGATAGAAGAATAACAAGTCTTCAACATCCAGTACAAATCTTGCTTGGGACTCTCAGAAAACTTCCAGCAGAGCATAGGAGAAGAATACGAAATATCATCGAAATGACATAATCACTACATTTTAAAAAATTCACTTAAACTAGAACTCTCGCCTAAGAGGCTAGAACTCCGCGGTTTCTGATAGAAGAATAGCAGGTCTCTAACATCCAGTTCAAATCTTGCCTGGAACTCTCATAAAACTTCCAGCAGAGCATAGGAGAAGAGTACAAAATATCGAAATGACATAATCACTACATTTTAAAAAATTCACTGAAACTAGAACTCTCGCCTTAGAGGCTAGAACTCCGCGGTTTCTGACAGAAGAATAACAAATCTTCAACATCCAGTACAAATCTTGCTTGGAACTCTCAGAAAACTTCCAGCAGAGCGTAGGAGAAGAATACAAAATATCATCGAAATGACATAATCACTACATTTTAAAAAATTCACTGAAACTAGAACTCTCGCCTTAGAGGCTAGAACTCCGCGGTTTCTTATAGAAGAATAACCGATCTTTAACATCCAGTACAAATCTTGCCTGGAACTCTCATAAAACTTCCAGCAGAGCATAGGAGAAGAGTACAAAATATCATCGAAATGACATAATCACTACATTTAAAAAAATTCACTGAAACTAGAACTCTCGCCTTAGAGGCTAGAAATCCGCGGTTTCTGATAGACGAATAACAGATCTTTTACATCCAGTGTCAATCTTGCCTGGAACTTTCATTAAACTTCCAGCAGAGCATAGGAGAAGAGTACAAAATATCATCGAAATGACATAATCACTACATTTTAAAAAATTCACTGAAACTAGAACTCTCGCCTTAGAGGCTAGAACTCCGCGGTTTCTGGTAGACGAATAACAGATCTTTAACATCCAGTACTAATCTTGCTTGGAACTCTCAGAAAACTTCCAGCAGAGCATAGGAGAAGAATACAAAATATCATCGAAATGAGATATTCACTACGTTTTAAAAAATTCACTGAAACTAGAACTCTCGCCTTAGAGGCTAGAACTCCGCGGTTTCTGATAGAAGAATAGCAGGTCTCTAACGTCCAGTTCAAATCTTGCCTGGAACTTTCATAAAACTTCCAGCAGAGCATAGGAGAAGAGTACAAAATATCATCGAAATGACATAATCACTACATTTTAAAAAATTCACTGAAACTAGAACTTTCGCCTTAGAGGCTAGAACTCCGCGGTTTCTGATAGAAGAATAACAGATCTCTAACATCCAGTGCAAATCTTGCCTGGATCTCTCCTAAAACTTCCAGCAGAGCATAGGAGATAAAGAAACGAACCGAAACGAGATAATCACTATGTTAAAAAAAAACTCTGAAACCTATGTCACTCTATACCCATTCAAAAAAACACGTCTATTCATTGTGCCGTTGCAGCGTGATTTAAGGACAAACCAGTAAATACATTTTCGGATTTGTAATAATAGTATTGAAGTTGAACCGGATTTGTTGCATTATATTGTTGCCTTTATAACTGTGTCCAGTTTTTAATATTATTTGAAGTTAATTTTATCATTACTAGATTTACTACAGTCTCCTAACTCAAAAAAGATTATCGTGTAGATTACACTTAGCTGTCGTAGTGACACGAAAGATAAATTGGAGAGAGCATTGCCGATATGACGTAGAGCTAAGCTACAAACAATACCTTGAATAAATTCGTGTCAGCGCCATATATAAAACTAGATGATTCCCGCGGGAACTCTTTAATTTTCCGGGATAAAAATTTGCCTATGTCCTTCCCCGGGATACAACCTACCCCTGTACCAAATTTCATTAAAATCGGTGGAACAGAAATATTTTTTGGATTCCCGCGGGAACCTTTGAATTGAACAGATGGGCCGTGAAAGCGTAGCAGACAGACAGACAGACAGACACACTTTCGCATTTATAATATTAGTATGGATATAAGCTTTAATAAGGTATATAAAGAAAAAATTTTTTTAATGATTAGCTCAAAATAATCATAATAATTCTGTTTTGCAATTTTTTTTTTATTATTCGAATTATACGTCATTTTGTTCTCCAAGTTAGTCATTATTTTTTTTAAATATAGCAAAAATACATATAATTAGGTAAATAAAGAAAAAAAATTAAATTATCAGCTCAAAATTATGATAATAACTCGTTTACAATTTTGTTTTTTATATTATCAACATTTTACGTCATTTTTGTCGCCAGGAATAGTCATTTATTTACTTTTAATATAAAATATAAGCTATAATTAGGTATATATAAAAATATAAGCTTTAATAAGGTATATAAAGAAAAAAATATTTAAAAGATTAGCTCAAAATAATGATAATAATTCTGTTTTTCAATTTCGTTTTTTTATTATTCAAATTACACGTCATTTTGTTCGCCAAGTTAGTCATAGTTTCTAGTTCCTGTCATAGAGTTCTAGTTTCAGTGAATTTTGTAAAATGTAGTGATTATGTCATTTCGACGATATTTTGTACGCTTCTCCTATGCTCTGCTTGAAGTTTTCTGAGAGTTCCAAGCAAGATTTGTAGTGGATGTTGAAGATCTGTTATTCGTCTATCAGAAACCGCGGAGTTCTAGCCTCTAAGGCGAGAGTTCTAGTTTCAGTGAATTTTTTAAAATGTAAAGATTATGTCATTTCGAAGATATTTTGTACTATTCTCCTATGCTCTGCTGGAAGTTTTCCGAGAGTTCCAAGCAAGATTTGTACTGGATGTTAAAGATCTGTTATTCTTCTATCAGAAACCGCGGAGTTCTAGCCTCTTTGGCGAGAGTTCTAGTTTCAGTGATTTTTTTAAAATGTAGTTCGATGATAATGAAATGTCATTTCGATGATATTTTGTACTATTCTCCTATGCTCTGCTGGAAGTTTTTTGAGAGTTCCAAGCAAGATTTGTAGTGGATGTTGAAGATTTGTTATTCTTCTATCAGAAACCGCGGAGTTTTAGCCTCTAAGGCAAGAGTTCTAGTTTCAGTGAATTTTTTAAAATGTACTGATTATGTCATGTCGATGATATTTTGTACTATTCTCCTATGCTCTGCTGGAAGTTTTCTGAGAGTTCCAAGCAAGATTTGTACTGGATGTTAAAGATTTGTTATTCTTCTATCAGAAACCGCAGAGTTCTAGCCTCTAAGGCGAGAGTTCTAGTTTCAGTGAATTTTTTAAAATGTAGTTCGATGATAATGAAATGTCATTTCGATGATATTTTGTACTATTCTCCTATGCTCTGCTGGAAGTTTTTTGAGAGTTCCAAGCAAGATTTGTAGTGGATGTTAAAGATCTGTTATTCTTCTATCAGAAACCGCGGAGTTCTAGCCTCTTTGGCGAGAGTTCTAGTTTCAGTGAATTTTTTGAAATGTAGTTCGATGATACTGAAATGTCATTTCGATGATATTTTGTACTCTTCTCCTATGCTCTGCTGGAAGTTTACTGAGAGTTCCAGGCAAGATTTGCACTGGATGTTACAGATCGGTTATTCTTTTATCAGAAACCTCCAAGTTCTAGCCTCTAAGGCGAGAGTTCTAGTTTCAATAAATTTTTTAAAATGTAGTTCGATGATAATGAAATGTAATTTCGATGATATTTTGTACTCTTCTCCTATGCTCTGCTGGAAGTTTTTTGAGAGTTCCAGGCAAGATTTGCACTAAATGTTACAGATCGGTTATTCTTTTATCAGAAATCGCGGAGTTCTAGCCTCTAAGGCGAGAGTTCTAGTTTCAGTGATTTTTTTTAAATGTAGTGATTATGTCAGTTCGATGATATTTTGTATTCTTCTCCTATGCTCTGCTGGAAGTTTTCTGAGAGTTTTAAACAAGATTTGTAGTGGATGTTGAAGATCTGTTATTCGTCTATCAGAAACCGCGGAGTTCTAGCTTCTAAGGCGAGAGTTCTAGTTTCATTGAATTTTTTTAAATGTAGTGATTATGTCATTTCGATGATATTTTGTACTCTTCTCCTATGCTCTGCTGGAAGTTTTCTGAAAGTTCCAAGCAAGATTTGTAGTGAATGTTAAAGATTTGTTATTCTTCTATCAGAAACCGCGGAGTTCTAGCCTCTAAGGCGAGAGTTCTAGTTTCAGTGAATTTTTAAAACGTAGTGAATATCTCATTTCGATGATATTTTGTATTATTCTCCTATGCTCTGCTGGAAGTTTTCTGAGAGTTCCAAGCAAGATTAGTACTGGATGTTACAGATCGGTTATTCTTTTATCAGAAACCTTGGAGTTCTAGCCTCTAAGGCGAGAGTTCTAGTTTCAGTGAATTTTTTAAAATGTAGTTCGATGATAATGAAATGTCATTTCGATGATATTTTGTACTCTTCTCCTATGCTCTGCTGGAAGTTTTTTGAGAGTTCCAGGCAAGATTTGCACTAAATGTTACAGATCGGTTATTCTTTTATCAGAAATCGCGGAGTTCTAGCCTCTAAGGCGAGAGTTCTAGTTTCAGTGAATTTTGTAAAATGTAGTGATTATGTCATTTCGATGATATTTTGTACTCTTCTCCTATGCTCTGCTGGAAGTATTCTGAGAGTTCCAGGCAAGATTTGTACTGTATCTTAAAGATCTGTTATTCGTCTATCAGAAACCGCGGAGTTCTAGCCTCTAAGGCGAGAGTTCTAGTTACAGTGAATTTTTTAAAATGTAGTGATTATGTCATTTCGATGATATTTTGTACGCTTCTCCTATGCTCTGCTGGAAGTTTTCTGAGAGTTCTAGGCAAGATTTGTACTGGATGTTAAAGATCGGTTATTCTTCTAGCAGAAACCGCGGAGTTCTAGCCTCTAAGGCGAGAGTTCTAGTTTCAGTGAATTTTTTAAAATGTAGTTCGATGATAATGAAATGTCATTTCGATGATATTTTGTACTCTTCTCCTATGCTCTGCTGGAAGTTTTCTGAGAGTTCCAAACAAGATTTGTAGTGGATGTTGAAGATCTGTTATTCGTCTATCAGAAATCGCGGAGTTCTAGCCTCTAAGGCGAGAGTTCTAGTTTCAGTGATTTTTTTTAAATGTAGTGATTATGTCAGTTCGATGATATTTTGTATTCTTCTCCTATGCTCTGCTGGAAGTTTTCTGAGAGTTCCAAACAAGATTAGTACTGGATGTTAAAGATCTGTTATTCGTCTACCAGAAACCGCGGAGTTCTAGCCTCTAAGGCGAGAGTTCTAGTTTCAGTGAATTTTTTAAAATGTAGTTCGATGATAATGAAATGTCATTTCGATGATATTTTGTACTCTTCTCCTATGCTCTGCTGGAAGTTTTCTGAGAGTTCCAAGCAAGATTAGTACTGGATGTTAAAGATCTGTTATTCGTCTACCAGAAACCGCGGAGTTCTAGCCTCTAAGGCGAGAGTTCTAGTTACAGTGGATTTTTTAAAATGTAGTGATTATGTCATTTCGATGATATTTTGTACTCTTCTCCTATGCTCTGCTGGAAGTTTTCTGAGAGTTCCAAACAAGATTTGTAGTGGATGTTGAAGATCTGTTATTCGTCTATCAGAAATCGCGGAGTTCTAGCCTCTAAGGCGAGAGTTCTAGTTTCAGTGATTTTTTTTAAATGTAGTGATTATGTCAGTTCGATGATATTTTGTATTCTTCTCCTATGCTCTGCTGGAAGTTTTCTGAGAGTTCCAAACAAGATTTGTAGTGGATGTTGAAGATCTGTTATTCGTCTATCAGAAACCGCGGAGTTCTAGCTTCTAAGGCGAGAGTTCTAGTTTCATTGAATTTTTTTAAATGTAGTGATTATGTCATTTCGATGATATTTTGTACTCTTCTCCTATGCTCTGCTGGAAGTTTTCTGAAAGTTCCAAGCAAGATTTGTAGTGGATGTTAAAGATTTGTTATTCTTCTATCAGAAACCGCGGAGTTCTAGCCTCTAAGGCGAGAGTTCTAGTTTCAGTGAATTTTTAAAACGTAGTGAATATCTCATTTCGATGATATTTTGTATTCTTCTCCTATGCTCTGCTGGAAGTTTTCTGAGAGTTCCAAGCAAGATTTGTAGTGGATGTTAAAGATTTGTTATTCTTCTATCAGAAACCGCGGAGTTCTAGCCTCTAAGGCGAGAGTTCTAGTTTCAGTGAATTTTTAAAACGTAGTGAATATCTCATTTCGATGATATTTTGTATTCTTCTCCTATGCTCTGCTGGAAGTTTTCTGAGAGTTCCAAGCAAGATTAGTACTGGATGTTACAGATCGGTTATTCTTTTATCAGAAACCTTGGAGTTCTAGCCTCTAAGGCGAGAGTTCTAGTTTCAGTGAATTTTTTAAAATGTAGTTCGATGATAATGAAATGTCATTTCGATGATATTTTGTACTCTTCTCCTATGCTCTGCTGGAAGTTTTTTGAGAGTTCCAGGCAAGATTTGCACTAAATGTTACAGATCGGTTATTCTTTTATCAGAAATCGCGGAGTTCTAGCCTCTAAGGCGAGAGTTCTAGTTTCAGTGAATTTTGTAAAATGTAGTGATTATGTCATTTCGATGATATTTTGTACTCTTCTCCTATGCTCTGCTGGAAGTATTCTGAGAGTTCCAGGCAAGATTTGTACTGTATCTTAAAGATCTGTTATTCGTCTATCAGAAACCGCGGAGTTCTAGCCTCTAAGGCGAGAGTTCTAGTTACAGTGAATTTTTTAAAATGTAGTGATTATGTCATTTCGATGATATTTTGTACGCTTCTCCTATGCTCTGCTGGAAGTTTTCTGAGAGTTCCAGGCAAGATTTGTACTAGATGTTAAAGATCGGTTATTCTTCTATCAGAAACCGCGGAGTTCTAGCCTCTAAGGCGAGAGTTCTAGTTTCAGTGAATTTTTCAAATGTAGTGATTATGTCATTTCGATGATATTTTATACTCTTCTCCTATCCTCTGCTGGAAGTGTACTCAGAGTTCCAGACAAGATTTGTACTGGATGTTAAAGATCGGTTATTCTTCTATCAGAAACTGCGGAGTTCTAGCCTCTAAGGCGAGAGTTCTACTTTCAGTGAATTTTTTTAAATGTAGTGATTATGTAATTTCGATGATATTTTGTATTCTTCTCCTATGCTCTGCTGGAAGTTTTCTGAGAGTTCCAAGCAAGATTTGTACTGGATGTTGAAAATCTGTTATTCTTCTATCAGAAACCGCGGAGTTCTAGCCTCTAAAGCGAGAGTTCTAGTTTCAGTGAATTTTGTAAAATGTAGTGATTATGTCATTTCGACGATATTTTTACTCTTCTCCTATGCTCTGCTGGAAGTTTTCTGAGAGTTCCAAACAAGATTTGTAGTGGATGTTGAAGATCTGTTATTCGTCTATCAGAAATCGCGGAGTTCTAGCCTCTAAGGCGAGAGTTCTAGTTTCAGTGATTTTTTTTAAATGTAGTGATTATGTCAGTTCGATGATATTTTGTATTCTTCTCCTATGCTCTGCTGGAAGTTTTCTGAGAGTTCCAAACAAGATTTGTAGTGGATGTTGAAGATCTGTTATTCGTCTATCAGAAACCGCGGAGTTCTAGCTTCTAAGGCGAGAGTTCTAGTTTCATTGAATTTTTTTAAATGTAGTGATTATGTCATTTCGATGATATTTTGTACTCTTCTCCTATGCTCTGCTGGAAGTTTTCTGAAAGTTCCAAGCAAGATTTGTAGTGGATGTTAAAGATTTGTTATTCTTCTATCAGAAACCGCGGAGTTCTAGCCTCTAAGGCGAGAGTTCTAGTTTCAGTGAATTTTTAAAACGTAGTGAATATCTCATTTCGATGATATTTTGTATTCTTCTCCTATGCTCTGCTGGAAGTTTTCTGAGAGTTCCAAGCAAGATTAGTACTGGATGTTACAGATCGGTTATTCTTTTATCAGAAACCTTGGAGTTCTAGCCTCTAAGGCGAGAGTTCTAGTTTCAGTGAATTTTTTAAAATGTAGTTCGATGATAATGAAATGTCATTTCGATGATATTTTGTACTCTTCTCCTATGCTCTGCTGGAAGTTTTTTGAGAGTTCCAGGCAAGATTTGCACTAAATGTTACAGATCGGTTATTCTTTTATCAGAAATCGCGGAGTTCTAGCCTCTAAGGCGAGAGTTCTAGTTTCAGTGAATTTTGTAAAATGTAGTGATTATGTCATTTCGATGATATTTTGTACTCTTCTCCTATGCTCTGCTGGAAGTATTCTGAGAGTTCCAGGCAAGATTTGTACTGTATCTTAAAGATCTGTTATTCGTCTATCAGAAACCGCGGAGTTCTAGCCTCTAAGGCGAGAGTTCTAGTTACAGTGAATTTTTTAAAATGTAGTGATTATGTCATTTCGATGATATTTTGTACGCTTCTCCTATGCTCTGCTGGAAGTTTTCTGAGAGTTCCAGGCAAGATTTGTACTAGATGTTAAAGATAGGTTATTCTTCTATCAGAAACCGCGGAGTTCTAGCCTCTAAGGCGAGAGTTCTAGTTTCAGTGAATTTTTCAAATGTAGTGATTATGTCATTTCGATGATATTTTATACTCTTCTCCTATCCTCTGCTGGAAGTGTACTCAGAGTTCCAGACAAGATTTGTACTGGATGTTAAAAATCGGTTATTCTTCTATCAGAAACTGCGGAGTTCTAGCCTCTAAGGCGAGAGTTCTACTTTCAGTGAATTTTTTAAAATGTAGTGATTATGTAATTTCGATGATATTTTGTATTCTTCTCCTATGCTCTGCTGGAAGTTTTCTGAGAGTTCCAAGCAAGATTTGTACTGGATGTTGAAAATCTGTTATTCTTCTATCAGAAACCGCGGAGTTCTAGCCTCTAAAGCGAGAGTTCTAGTTTCAGTGAATTTTGTAAAATGTAGTGATTATGTCATTTCGACGATATTTTGTACTCTTCTCCTATGCTCTGCTGGAAGTTTTCTGAGAGTTCCAAACAAGATTTGTAGTGGATGTTGAAGATCTGTTATTCGTCTATCAGAAATCGCGGAGTTCTAGCCTCTAAGGCGAGAGTTCTAGTTTCAGTGATTTTTTTTAAATGTAGTGATTATGTCAGTTCGATGATATTTTGTATTCTTCTCCTATGCTCTGCTGGAAGTTTTCTGAGAGTTCCAAACAAGATTTGTAGTGGATGTTGAAGATCTGTTATTCGTCTATCAGAAACCGCGGAGTTCTAGCTTCTAAGGCGAGAGTTCTAGTTTCATTGAATTTTTTTAAATGTAGTGATTATGTCATTTCGATGATATTTTGTACTCTTCTCCTATGCTCTGCTGGAAGTTTTCTGAAAGTTCCAAGCAAGATTTGTAGTGGATGTTAAAGATTTGTTATTCTTCTATCAGAAACCGCGGAGTTCTAGCCTCTAAGGCGAGAGTTCTAGTTTCAGTGAATTTTTAAAACGTAGTGAATATCTCATTTCGATGATATTTTGTATTCTTCTCCTATGCTCTGCTGGAAGTTTTCTGAGAGTTCCAAGCAAGATTAGTACTGGATGTTACAGATCGGTTATTCTTTTATCAGAAACCTTGGAGTTCTAGCCTCTAAGGCGAGAGTTCTAGTTTCAGTGAATTTTTTAAAATGTAGTTCGATGATAATGAAATGTCATTTCGATGATATTTTGTACTCTTCTCCTATGCTCTGCTGGAAGTTTTTTGAGAGTTCCAGGCAAGATTTGCACTAAATGTTACAGATCGGTTATTCTTTTATCAGAAATCGCGGAGTTCTAGCCTCTAAGGCGAGAGTTCTAGTTTCAGTGAATTTTGTAAAATGTAGTGATTATGTCATTTCGATGATATTTTGTACTCTTCTCCTATGCTCTGCTGGAAGTATTCTGAGAGTTCCAGGCAAGATTTGTACTGTATCTTAAAGATCTGTTATTTGTCTATCAGAAACCGCGGAGTTCTAGCCTCTAAGGCGAGAGTTCTAGTTACAGTGAATTTTTTAAAATGTAGTGATTATGTCATTTCGATGATATTTTGTACGCTTCTCCTATGCTCTGCTGGAAGTTTTCTGAGAGTTCCAGGCAAGATTTGTACTGGATGTTAAAGATCGGTTATTCTTCTATCAGAAACCGCGGAGTTCTAGCCTCTAAGGCGAGATTTCTAGTTTCAGTGAATTTTTCAAATGTAGTGATTATGTCATTTCGATGATATTTTATACTCTTCTCCTATCCTCTGCTGGAAGTGTACTCAGAGTTCCAGACAAGATTTGTACTGGATGTTAAAGGTCGGTTATTCTTCTATCAGAAACCACGGAGTTCTAGACTCTAAGGCGAGAGTTCTAGTTTCAGTGAATTTTTTAAAATGTAGTGATTATGTCATTTCGATGATATTTTGTACTCTTCTCCTATGCTCTGCTGGAAGTGTTCTGAGAGTTCCAGGCAAGATTTGTACTGGATAGTAAAGATTTGTTATTCGTCTATCAGAACCCGCGGAGTTCTAGCCTCTAAGGCGAGAGTTCTAGTTACAGTGAATTTTTTAAAATGTAGTGATTATGTCATTTCGATGATATTTTGTATTCTTCTCCTATGCTCTGCTGGAAGTATTCTGAGAGTTCCAAGCAAGATTTGTACTGGATGTTGAAGATCTGTTATTCTTCTATCAGAAACCGCGGAGTTCTAGCCTCTAAAGCGAGAGTTCTAGTTTCAGTGAATTTTGTAAAATGTAGTGATTATATCATTTCGACGATATTTTGTACTCTTCTCCTATGCTCTGCTGGAAGTTTTCTGAGAGTTCCAGGCAAGATTTGTACTGGATATTAAAGATCGGTTATTCTTCTAACCGAAACCGCGGAGTTCTAGCCTCTAAGGCGAGAGTTCTAGTTACAGTGAATTTTTTAAAATGTAGTGATTATGTCATTTCGATGATATTTTGTATTCTTCTCCTATGCTCTGCTGGAAGTATTCTGAGAGTTCCAAGCAAGATTTGTACTGGATGTTGAAGATCTGTTATTCTTCTATCAGAAACCGCGGAGTTCTAGCCTCTAAAGCGAGAGTTCTAGTTTCAGTGAATTTTGTAAAATGTAGTGATTATATCATTTCGACGATATTTTGTACTCTTCTCCTATGCTCTGCTGGAAGTTTTCTGAGAGTTCCAGGCAAGATTTGTACTGGATATTAAAGATCGGTTATTCTTCTAACCGAAACCGCGGAGTTCTAGCCTCTAAGGCAAGAGTTCTAGTTACAGTGAATTTTTTAAAATGTAGTGATTATGTCATTTCGATGATATTTTGTATTCTTCTCCTATGCTCTGCTGGAAATTTTTGTGAGAGTTCCAAGCAAGATTTGTACTGGATGTTGAAGATCTGTTATTCTTCTATCAGAAACCGCGGAGTTCTAGCCTCTAAAGCGAGAGTTCTAGTTTCAGTGAATTTTGTAAAATGTAGTGATTATATCATTTCGACGATATTTTGTACTCTTCTCCTATGCTCTGCTGGAAGTTTTCTGAGAGTTCCAGGCAAGATTTGTACTGGATGTTAAAGATCGGTTATTCTTCTAACCGAAACCGCGGAGTTCTAGCCTCTAAGGCGAGAGTTCTAGTTACAGTGAATTTTTTAAAATGTAGTGATTATGTCATTTCGATGATATTTTGTATTCTTCTCCTATGCTCTGCTGGAAATTTTTGTGAGAGTTCCAAGCAAGACTTGTACTGGATGTTGAAGATCTGTTATTCTTCTATCAGAAACCGCGGAGTTCTAGCCTCTAAAGCAAGAGTTCTAGTTTCAGTGAATTTTGTAAAATGTAGTGATTATATCATTTCGACGATATTTTGTACTCTTCTCCTATGCTCTGCTGGAAGTTTTCTGAGAGTTCCAGGCAAGATTTGTACTGGATGTTAAAGATCGGTTATTCTTCTATCAGAAACCGCGGAGTTCTAGCCTCTAGGGCGAGAGTTCTAGTTTCAGTGAATTTTTTAAAATGTAGTGATTATGTCATTTCGATGATATTTTGTACTCTTCTCCTATGCTCTGCTGGAAGTTTTATGAAAGTTCCAGGCAAGATTTGTACTGGATGTTAGAGATTTTTTATTCTTCTATCAGAAACCGCGGAGTTCTAGCCTCTAAGGCGAGAGTTCTAGTTTCAGTGAATTTTTTAAAACGTAGTGATTATCTCATTTCGATGATATTTTGTACTCTTCTCATATGCTCTGCTAGAAGTTTTATGAGAGTTCTAGGCAAGATTTGTACTGCATATTAAAAAACTGTTATTCTTCTATCAGAAACCTTTTAGTTCTTGCCTCTGAAGCGACAGTTCTATTTTATGTGAATTTTTATTTTATGGTCTGCCAGATGCTCTGCTAACTTCCCGTAGCAGATCATTATTTTCAATTGACTTTTTTCTAGGTTAAAGTGCTAGAACTATGTCTGAAAAGTATTAGGAACTATAGAACTCAGCCGCATGCGCACAGAACTCATTTCAATTTTTGATTTTGTAGAAAATGATCTGCTACCGGAAGTTAGCAGATCATTTTTTCAACCGACGTTTTTTAGGTTAACTCGCCAGAACTATCTCTAAAATCTATCAGGAACTATAGAACTCATCTGCATGCGAACAGAACTCTCTTTTATTTTTGATCTGCTAGCACTTGCTCTGCTAAGTTCACCTACATCAATGCTGATGGGTTTGCGTCACGACGACCTCGAATTCATGTACTTACCTAGTTGTTTCCTTTTTACTTATACATTATTCTTTCTAGATATTATGAGTAGGTAGAAAAGTGGGAAGACCATGTTTCGGCTGATCCTGAAAATTCCAGACTATATTCTTATATCTGTACCCATCCAGATCCGTTTAGCCGTTCTGGCGTGATTGAATAACAAACATCCATCCAAACTTTCGCATTTATAATATTAGTATTAGTATAAATTAGGTTGGTAAGTATATCTTATGAGCTATAATATATAACGCGAAGTCTCCTGAACGAAAATATAATTTCTTTCACAGGATATGGGTGCATTATTGTTTCGTTACAATCACGAGCTCAATGAAACTTGAAACGAGCTCAATGAAAAAAACCGATCGTATAAAAACCGTAGCAACATTCAATATACGTTACCGAATGCAGGATAAATGCAAAGCATAGAACTCCTTAAAATGTAGACAGATTGTTGTCTACGCAGTATATAATATGCAAAGCATAAAACTCTTCAACAGACAGCCTGCGCCCGGTCCTGCGTTCCGGAAAGAAAATTTCCTTCTTACTACCTTTGATGACGGAGCTTACTTAACTGTGCTAGCTTAAGATGATGATGAGAACCTGTCAGTTTAATACTAAAACGAGTTAAAAAGTTTCGAGACTGTTAATTTATGTGGCAATTTTTTTGGTCACCCTACATCAAGTACGCCCACTACACGTTTTTGGCAATGGAAACCTAAATATTATTGCTGAAACAGTCATGCCCGTCCGATTATTATCACATGTCATTTCCACTATATTCGATGGAAAATTAACGATTTTTTCAATAAAAAAACTGTACTTCCAATGGCCTCTTTCATGTAACGGTAAGAATCCCATTTTCCATACTAATATTATAAATGCGAAAGTCTGTCTAGAAGGATAGGAGAGCGTTGATTTTCCGGGTTTAGAAAGTACCATATTTCCGTCACTATCCGATTGATTAGTCATAAAAGTTAAAGGTACCTTATCTATTATATTTACGTAAAAAGATTAGGTACCTAGGCAATGCGACAGAACAGTAGTGTATCTAGTTTG
The DNA here is from genome assembly GCA_963932025.1 of Erebia epiphron. Lineage (NCBI taxonomy): Eukaryota > Metazoa > Arthropoda > Insecta > Lepidoptera > Nymphalidae > Erebia > Erebia epiphron. The sequence continues at coordinate 5,493,532 of OZ009954.1, forward strand.
ACTATAAAATACCAGCTACAACTCATGTGTTTTGTCGGAAAATGCCCGACTAATTTCGAAACCGTCCGGCGCCCTTATTTATGAGCCTGTTCGCGTGACGCAGCAGCTGAACGACTGCGGGCTGCCTGCCTTAAAGAGCTCTCTGCGAGGGATGTTGAGGTAGAATGAAAATCACGATAGTTTAAACGTTGAAATAGTGTATCTATTCATCAAGGTACCTACCTACTCATGTGAAAGCAGAAGAAAGCAGAGCAAACGGGTTCATGAAGTGCCTAAAGCCTTCAAAGTTAAAGTTGCGTTTTCTTAAGAAAGCTATTCATAGAAGAATTAAATAAAGTTTGTTACAGAAATATCAGTTACGTAATTATTCGGAAATAAGATGATTTTATCTGAACTTATTCCTTAGCTCAACACAACTGCTGTAACAAGCAAGAAAAGATTACGAAAAAATATACTTAATTGGATTACCTAGTCTTAATTGGAGCGTGAGGAGTATTACCGGGGTGCGACTTAAAAATTCGTAAACAAAAACAAGTCAAGTATACCTACTGTTTTCTTTAATAGGTCTTTGTTATTTTGAGATAAAGTCAATACGGAGTAAATTAGATAACGTCAGCCGTAAATATAGGTAAGTACAACCACAGAATAGGTCATAGTACGTGTAGGTACCTACAACCTAATCATCTGGAAGAGACCGGCGGACACTGCTTCGAGACAACATTTGAAAAGCTATTTTGTCCCTTGTTTTGGCCATTTCCGCATGTTTCTACTCTGTGCTACTGTTAAACTGTGCGTTGATTGATCAGTCAGTAACTCACCTTTTCTTTTTATATTACCTATACTAGCTGATACTCGCGACTATGCACGTGGATTGAGGTTCTACTATATTTATCTTTGTGCCAAATTTCATCCAGATCCGTTCTGCCGTTCTGGCGTGATTGAGGAACAAATATCTATCCATACATCCATCCATCCAAACTTTCAAATTTATAATACAAGAGTTAAGTTATCATTTCACCTGCCAAGGTTAAGCCCTTTGTGCCTTCATACTTAAGGTTGATGAAATAATACACAGTACGCAGCGGTAAGGTGGTTAAAAAGTGATTTGCACGTGAAATATTTAGTGTTTCTACGAAGCGAATGTGTGTTAGCTACGTAACACCGGCCCGGTACGCCGACATTTGGCTAGACGTGCATTCGAGGTCATCGTCTTTTACCAGGTACACTCGGCGCAAATAATATGTACTAACACCACGACAAAAAGGCACGGAATGGAAAATGGTGGAGACAGTACGGAAGTGCATTGTTTGCGTGGGCGCTGCATTTCTCCTAGGTATTGTGAGCAAAGTAATTGCGAGCAGGGTACGATGACATTTGGCAAAATTATATCAAGATCATATTTTTTACCAGATCCATTGAGAACTAGATACTTAATATTTTTAAAAACCTCGGAAACCTTCGGAAATTCTTTGACATTTCAGAATAAAAAGTAGGCAATGTCTATCCCCGGGATATTTTATTTTTAAATTACCAAATCAACAGCGATTCAATCAACAAATATGAAATAATATGTGCAATTACAAATTTTCTCAAAAATAAATAAATTACAATTAGTGACAGTGAGTTTCCTTAAAGTTATAGTTAGATACAAAGCAAATGTAAGTAAACTAACAATGAGTTTATTAAATTATATATGACTACCTCTGTACCAAATTTCATGAAATTGGTAGCAACAAACAGAAAGACGGACAGACAGGACACGACATTTCGTCTTATCGCTTAGTGTGTGCGCTCCTAAAAGTGAACGACGTGGACGTATCGCTTAGACTTTACACTAGGATTTTTTCGTCCAAATAGAGCAAAATCTATAATCTTTCAAAAATACATATTTTATTGAAGACAAGTGTACATTTACATAGCACACGCACATGTAAATTTTCATCACTACAGCTTCCGAAGTTGGCCGCGCGCCAAGATTTCACATATATTGGAGACTTATCTCGGTATAATGAATTTCATTATTCGGTCAGCCGGGAAAACTCGACGAGTTTCATGATTTGTAAGGAAATAGAGGTATAGAGTCACGAAGAAGAAGTGGCTAGAAGACCTAATAAACGGGGGTCCTAAGGTGCTGAAATGTCGACCCCGCATGGAGACCCTCCACATCTGGGGTTACCCTACACACTGAGTCGATTATTATGGACGGACGACATAAGATCGTGTTCTGTGGAAATTCACTCGCCCATACAACACGTATTCCTAATCAATGTAATATTAAAAATAATATAATATTAAGACTTAATTTAACAATTTTTAAATTTTTTTAATTTGTCACTAACATTTAATTTTCTGTTTGTCATTTGTTTTCTTCTGATTTGTAAACCTGGAGGTGAGTTTTAGATACCAATACTGTGGTTTTATACTAACGCAGTTGTTTCCGTTCTTTAGTTTTTAAGTAGATATCTATGTTTATAAGAAAATACATCCATAGTAATATTAGGTATAAATGCGACAGTGGGTCTGTCTGTCTTTCCGATTGTCTGTATGTCTGCTACGCTTTCACGGCCCTGTTCAACCGATTTTGATGAAATTTGGTATAGGGATAATTTGTATCCCGGCTGCTTTTTATCCAGGAAAATTAAAGAGTTCCCGCGGGAACCAAAAAACGACTGTACTTAGTATATAATATTTTATATTTAAGACCTTTTGTCTGCGTATCAACGCGGTGTCGGTGACGCGAATCCACAAGTTTAACCCCTACCAAAAAGTGCTCGACGCGGTTAAAGAAGTTTTCACTTCAAAACTCAAACGTTACATTATTAACAGAGGCCCTATTAAAACTTAATAGAGGGCATTCTAACACTCGATGTTGTCGTGAAAAACCGAAGTGTCTGGAACGGTGCCAAGACGCAACAGGCGAACGTAACAGCACAATGATTTTCAGTGCTCTGATTATTTGATTTTGTCCTATCCATAAACTTTGACGAGTGTAAAATGTTTACGATCGTCTCTGTGCACGATTATATTTAACCGACTTCCAAAAAAGGAGGAGGTTCTCAATTCGGCGCGTATTTTTTTTTTAAATGTATGTCGGTGCATATCTCCGTGGTTTCTGAACCGATTTGAAAAATGTTTCTATCAGTCGTTACAGGAAGCTCTCGAGGTGGAGGAGAATTCTGACTCCAAATCCTCAACCCTGACACTAAAAACTTTTTAGTGTCAGGGTATTCTGATGCTTCAACTTTGCTTATTCTTGTTATACCCGCCCGACTTCAACATAGTGGGTAGAAATCAAAATTATTTTGTAGGTACTTTACAGTGGCGTTGGAAGTCCGTTTTTTGAAAACAATTTTGATTTCAATCCCGTTTATTCCCAGTAGCGTTGATCCAAGTCGGTAACTACATAGATGTCCCGAACTTGGAATTTCGAATTGAGCTTTTTAGGGTTCCGTAGCCAAATTTGGCAAAAACGGAACCCTTATAGATTCGTCATGTCTGTCTGTCTGTCCGTCCGTATGTCACAGCCACTTTTTTCCGAAACTATAAGAGCTATACTGTTGAAACTTGGTAAGTAGATGTATTCTGTAAACCGCATTAAGATTTTCTTACAAAAATAGAAAAAAAACAATAAATTTTGGGGTTCCCCATACTTAGAACTGAAACTCAAAAATTTTTTTTTTATCTAATTTTTCCTCCGACCCTCGGAGACCACGTTAAGCCGTCGGTCCCGGTTATTACATCTAACATCTGATAATAATCCTCAGAAACCTGAGAGTTTACTCTCAGTAAGAGTGTAGTGTGTACTCTCAGTTGATTCGTATGCGGAAGTACCTGAGAATCCACCGCATTATTATCCCAAGAAAACCCCTGCCATTATGTGATTAATGGAAAGGAGTCACGACCCTCAGCAATGAGGAATGCAGCGCAGAGAGAGAGAGAGAGTGCCAAACAGCCGGCCTTTAACAGTGTTCTGTGTATGTATTATTACCTACCTGTTCTGTGGTACAACTACCTAAACGATATTATTTAGCTATATTATTATCTACTAAAGCATAGATACCCCAATACATTTAAAATGTTAGTTTTTAGGGTTCCGTACCCAAAGGGTATAAACGGGACCCTATTACTAAGACTCCGCTGTCTGTCTGTCTGTCTGTCTGTCTGTCTGTCTGTCTGTCTCCAGGCTGTACAGATAGCTAGAAAGCTGAAATTTTCACAAATGATGTATTTCCGTTGCCGCTATAACAACAAATACTAAAAATTAAAAAATATATATATTAAGGGGGGTCCCCATACAATAAACGTGTTTTTTTCGTATTTTTTTGCTCAATATTAAAAACGGTAACAGGTAGACGGTTCAAATTTTCACAGAATATTAACTTGTATATTACCTTTCAAAATAAATAATTAAAAATCAATAAAGTAAATATTAAAGGGGGGCTCCCATACAACAAACGTAATTTTTTGATATTAACAGTAAACCTCTACAAACAAAGTTAGTTTTGCGGTTCATTAACAAAGGTAATTATACCTACTTCTTGAGTACGGAACCCTCGGTGCGCGAGTCCGACTCGCACTTGGCCGGTTTTTTTTAGAAGGTTAAGGGAAGGTTAAGGATTTGTGTAATTTGTAATTGGAATTTCTCTGGACAGTAAATTGATTTATTTATTTATTATATAAAGCAGTCCAAAATTGGGCCTATCAGTTGAAAGGACAAAATAACGATTAGTTTCAGCGCTATTCAGCAGAAGCCATTTAATTTCAATATAGTACGAGTAGGTGTTTGATGCGTTTTCTTTGTACTTTGACAGAAATTTGATTCGGCAGCTCAAGTTTTTGGCTCGGACACAACTACGAACTACTAGTTGAAATACGATACGCTTGTCTGTTAACCTAGTTAAAACACAACGACACTGAATGGAGTTTTGACCTCCTAGTTTTAACAGTTTTTTATTCAAATATACTTTTACAAGTGCTCTTGGATCGTCAAGTGAGTCTAGGACTCTTTCGGAATACCGAAGTCGTGAAGCATCCTAATAAATTTTTATAGTAAATTTTCTGTCTTTGTGTTGCCATCCATATAGCTGAGGGTTTAATGGTGGAGAACTTCTGGGGTAAATAATATAGCTCCTACTTTATAAATTCTTCTGATTAAAGATAGTTAATAGTTATTTCCTCATTCCTTAAAAGCATTGTAAAGCTGTCCGCCCATCGACTTGAAAAGTGTAACCTTCCGCCGGTCGTGGTTGTGAGTATATCGTTTCAAAGCGTATAACGCATGATATTTTTCTGTGTCTAGTAGCATTATGCTACTCAAAGGCGCTCTAAGGCGCTTGAATGGTGGTAAGTTGGTTGAATGCCTCGCATTTGAAAGCACAGCTTTGAGCAGCACGAGATCCTGTTCTTTGGCGATACCTATAAGAGAGCCTATATGGTATTGGCGAGTGTCAACAGATTAAAGGCTCAGAAGTTGGGGCACCCAGAGCTGTAAGGCCAATTAAAAAAAAACAGATTAAATGTATACATTTTTTTCAGTCAAAGCAGGCGTAGGCAACCTTTCATGCGGCGTTGCGCGCGCGCCTCTGACGCATATCAAAGATGCGCGACGGCCATTTTTTTCCACTACGCTCCCGATTTGGCGCGTAGCCAGAGACGCCGCCTGGCACGGAGCCAAATGATCACCCCCCTTCCCCTCCACTCCCTGCCGTGTCGGTGATTGAAACTGTAAGATGGACTTGGTTAAAGTTTCTCGAAAGTTAAGTACTTAATGCGTATCTATGTTTTCAATTAATATTAATAAGCAGATTCATTTTTCTGCGTTTTCAATGATCGCAGATGCTTTAGCTACTACAGTTAAATAAAACCGAATCGAAAACCGAAAAATACGAAAACCTAGCTATAAAGCGTGGAAAGAGGATTCGTAAGCACCATAATATTTTCTCTTGAATAGTTCCGTTGGTATGTATTTGGGTAGGTAATTATGTTAGTACCTTGACATTGGTTATATTTTCAAACTTATTGCTGCAACTTTTGTTGACATAATATTTTAATTTCATAAAGTAGCAACCCTATTATAAATTGATTTCTGAAGAAATAATCTATGTTCTTCAGCCCCTACAAGTATTTGGCTCGGCTCGCTTTGAAGTACCGCGGCAGGTGCAATGACAATGCAATATGCACTTGAAAACTGATTAAAGACAAAGCACCCATACCTGCTACTTACGTACTGAAATATTGGTCTGACTTAGACATTATACTGCTGAAGTATTTTTTCTCTCTTTCTCTCTTAACAACCCCAGATCACAACTGAGCACGAGTCTCCTCTCGGAATGAGAAGAGTTTAGCCATAGTCCACCACGCTGACCAAGTGCGGATTAGCACACTTCACATACCCGCGAGAACATTATGAAGAACTCTCGGGTATGCATTTTTCCTCAACATGTTTTCCTTAACAGTTTGAATCAAATTATATGTAATCACTTAAAACGTACTGTATAACTTCGATAATCGTGCGTGCCCGGGGATCGAACCCGCGACCCCGTATAGGAGGTCGGGTGTCTCAACCAATAGGCTATCACCGCTTCACTGAAGTATTATAAAGTTCATATTTACAACATCGGTTTTCAATTTTCAACATCGGTACCTAGTACAAGTAATGGGTATAGTGTCTGAATTTCGACTACGGAAATAAGCGCGGGAGATATTATAGTGTACAAGTGTGTGCGCAAAATAGGTGCACCCTCTAATACCCTTACAATCATTGCTCGATGGGATGCAAAATCTGACACGGTCGGAGTCAGTCGTAGAACTGACCGGTTAGATGTGATCTAGGAATAATTTGCTTTGCCATAAAAAAGTGACTTTTGGTGACCACGAGACAAATAATGAATTCGGGAACAATCGATTGATGGGCGTGTTAAATGTAGGTATTTCATTCCATGCTTCTTATTTTATCAACATTTGCAAGGAAACGTCTCGTTATAAAGGGTTATTGGTATTTCAAATTGAAAGCAACCGAAATAAAGATTAAATTGAAAAGGAAACCAACTAAAATACCATATTTCTTGAAATACCTTGTCGATCAAGTTCAATGTACTTACCTATATAAGTTTATACTTAGTTTCTGAAAACGTTTCATTCAAGAACTATCTATTTTCAGCGTAGAAAAGGGTAGAAGCCTCTGAAAATACAAAACAAAATCTAGATCGAAGAATGGGAATGCTCCTAAACGGTAACAATAATCATAAAACAGCTACAAATGGGACATCGCACCCGAGATAATATACATCTGCAAATCATTCATTTAGATGTAGAGGAAGTTTCCTATCTCTAGGGACAAATTAGAGAGAATTATTGAGTCCCTTAATTGGGATAAGAGAGAAAGGTAAGTCTTTTTAAGGTTCCGTATCATAAGTACTTAATATTATAAATGGGATAGTGTGTTTGTTTGTTGGTTTGTCTTTCAATACCGCCGCAACAGGGTAACGGATCAACGTGATTTTTTTCATGGGTATAGTTGAGGATCTGGAGAGTGACATAGCCTACTTTATCCCGAAAAAATTTGAAGTTGCCGCTGGAATTAAAAAAACTTAAACCGCGCGGACGAAGTCGCGGGCATCAGCTGGTATTTTATGTATCGCCCGGGATGTTAGAAATTATAAAAATTGTTTATTATCTACGGTTAGGTACATTGCATAAAGGCAGACTGAATTGAGTTTTTTTTTATTCAATTAAATCTTAGCTTCATATTGCCTTGATATACGGTTGATATTGAATCTTGGCGATCCGGAAGCTGCAGCAAATAACGGTTTAGTAGCTGCAGCTAGCAGTTTGTCTGGTGGGAGGTTTCAGCCGTGGCTACCACCCTAGTTGCAAGTACAACCCTTACCCACAAAGACGTGACGCCAAGCGATTTAGTGTTCCTGTACGATGCCGTGTAGAGTCGATTAGGGGTATGCGTTTAACTGCCATACCCCTAATCAATGACCTCAATTTACATAGACGGGCCCTGTCAAACAAAGAATGTGGGCGTATTTTTAGGAACGCCATCAACGCCATCTAGTCTGAAAAGCGGGAACTTGCTTGCAAAATTTGAATGAAAGCTTGAAAACGTATGACTCCGTCATAGATAATATAGTTAGTAACAAAAAAAATAATCATACAGTTTGCCGCGGAAATTAAATGATTGCGCAATGGATAAAAATACTAAATAGGAAGATTAAATAACGTTTTTTTGGAAATGTATAATTGACTTGAAACACTTACCTTATAATAAAAATTTTACAGTGCCAAACTAATAAGACTTTAGATGTTAACCTAAGAATAACAAATTATCTACACGACGAGCGACCGTGACAGCGCTACGATGGGGACAAAGACAGGATAGGAACGCGTTCTCATAGTCGGTCGCCCAACCTTTTTCTATGAAAGGGCCCATCTAGTACCTACATATATATCGATGCCCCTAATAGGTTAGACCGCTACCATTTTAAACGACTTACCACCAGGTGAGATCGCAGTCAAGGGCTAACCTGTAGAAAAAAAAATAAACTTGAGTTTTTTAACAAGTCTTCGCTGTCGTCATTCGATAGACGTCCACTGCTGGCTGAAGTCCCTACAAGGGACAGACAATCCGCGGTCTTACACCTCCTAGACCCAGCGGCTCCTAGTGACTCGCTTGATGTAGCTCGTCCATTTAGATTAGTTATCGTAGTAAGTTACTAGATGATATCCGCGACTTCGTCCGCGTGCAGGATTTGGATTTTTTGATTCCCGCGGGAACTGTTTAATTTTCCGGGATAAAAAGTAGCCTAAGTCCTTCCCTGGGATATTAAATATGCCTATACCAAATTTCTTCAGAATTGAACAGACGGGCCGTGACAGCGTAGCAGATAGACAGACAGACACACTTTCGCATTTATAATATTAGTATATGGATTAAATTAAATTGCTTTTGAAAGACTTTAGACAACAGTGAGGAGTTTCCACTCGAAGTTTACGAGAGCGGAACACTAAAATGTATTAAATATGACGTGATGAAAATCGTGCCAAATGTACCAAGTCATTACGTAGAATCACCGTCTTTTTGTCATAATGTTTCATTTAAAACGCGGCGCAAATTTAGATGACAATTATTTGAATACATTTGAAGATGTGGGGTGGGTGGTGCATTCTATATCAGAATTGACAACTAGAATAGACAAAGGCACACGCAGATAGAATCTTTGACTATAATGCGCGGAGCTTCTATGTTTTGGGCCTACATTTTACGCCACCAAACAAGAGCGAAACCTATGGCGAAACGGATACCGATTAAAGGAGAAATTGATGGCGTGCCGTAAACCAACCTCTGCAATCCGCTTCAGTCGACAACTAGGTACTTAGTACTTACCTCTATGAGCGCGCATTATGCAATTTCGTAGTTTGAAATCGTTATTTATCTCAGAGTTTGTAAACTTTACCACCTCAATATTTGGGGAAATGATATTTCGAACTTTTATCTTGTATTACGTAATTTAAAAACACGATTGGTGAATATCATCGTGCGTTAGTAGATAGTCGGGAGTGATTGCAAACCTACTTAAAATTCACAATGAATTCATTCATCAATTCTTATTGGATTAAAGTTTCTTCCTTGTAGAGCGCAGAGCTTTTCTCGGTACACCGCCTATCGAAGTTCAAGTACGTAGAAATTGGTAATAGTAGGTATATACTTTATAGTAAGTATTCTATGGTTCAAGTATGCTAGTCACCAAAATCGCAAATTGAAGTTGCATCCACTCGGAAGCTTTCATACATTAGTCACAATATCTGTCATCAATGATTATGAATGAAAGTGGCCTTCATTTTCAAGAAAATATATGAATCACTTGGTACACATGACTGCATTTGTACGTTGCAGCAATTCCTGTTGAAATGTTTGGCCAATTTTTGTTTAAAAAAATGGTTAAAGAGCAATAAGAAAAAAAACAATGTCTGGTTTGGTCTGGTCTGATCTGATCTGGTCTGGCTGGCGCTGTGGTTTAAAGTGGAATGTTCCGATTTAGTTCAGGCCGAAGGTCTATCCTAAAGGTCCATAGTCTATTGTTATCTCTTTATTCATAAATGCTATGATGCGCCGATTCCATGTAGAAACTATTTAGGTTTCGGTTTAAGATTTAATAGAAAAACTTAGGAGTATGGCACATAACAAGCTCAGTACAACCGATTTAATTTGGAAACGAATTGTTTTGCTGACTATGAATGCATGCATGAAATTGTGCTTTAAATCAATGTTTGTTAGGTTAGTTTTAATTAGACGTTAATTTCATCGAATGCTTAAACGATCAATCGAATTAAAACTTAGAATAAGTTCATAGCAGTGTCAATCTTAAAGAGCTTTTTGAGCTTTCCATTTACCCATTATACAAGAATCTTAAACTGAAGTTGTTTGAAGTAGTTTTAATAATTCGAAAGTGTGTTTTTTTTTTAATTCGGTCGTACAAGTTGAGTCAGCGGTGCGGTGCGGTGTGGCGGGCGTCACAGAGCCGCAGCTGCCAAAGGATCTCGGCTTACTTTGCGCACGGCGCACGTGTCACTCAGGGCTGCCAAGAGTTTATAAAAAAAATAAAAATTACTACTTAATCAAAACAAAGTCACTTGGCCGAGTTCCTCCGTCTTGAAGACAACCTGGAGAGTGACATAGGCTCCTTTTTATTCCGGAATATCATAGTTTTCCCACTGTATTTTGGAGAAACCTATTAAGGTCTAGTCCCCACTACTGATGCACGGAGCGGTGCGGCACGTAGCGGTAAATATTATTTGTCTGGGCGCACTAAAGTGACGCGGCAAGCAGAAGCACTGCGCAACGCGACCCTTTACAAACTCATGCAAAGAATATTTGCCGCTATGTGCTGCGCCGATCCGTGTATTTGTATCTCAAGTGGGGCTAGACCTTTAATCCAAGCGGATTTTCAATTTTATGTTTTTTAATGTCGGCATGCCCAACTTAACTAAAGAATCTAGATGATGTTTGGTGACCTACGATCTAAGAACCTCCTCCGTCTCTATTACTACTTCCTTTCCTTCTACTCCTCCTCCGTTAGTAAGTAGTAACCTTCCCTTCCCTTCTACAACTTCCGTTTGACGTTCGAACAGTGTTGAAGGTACAGTGTTAATGTGCTACCAACTTTGAACAAATGGCTTTTGACTTTGACTTTGACTTAGCGGGATTCGTCAGCTAAATTGTACCAAAACTCCCTTTAATCTTTGAGAAAAGCTCATAATCATTACTGGCATTTTTGCGGGCGATAAAGGTTAGAAGGCTCGTACAATTTGATTTCGATGGACGGAAATGAAAGATGACAATAACTTTTCAAAGATCAAAGGTCAAGAAAATTTGGGACCAATGTGGCAAAGTATTGGCAAATTATAAAGTTTTCGATTCGATATAATTGGAAACGTCTATGAAACTTTCCGTCTGTTCATACAAATAAGATGTTCGAGTTGTACTGGTGTCGAAAAAGTCAGAAATCTCGTATCATACCTACTAATACTATAAATGCGAAAGTGAGTTTGTTTGTTGGTTTATCCTGCAATCACGCCGCAATAGAGCAGAGATCGACGTGATTTTTGCATGGATATACTCGTAGTTGAGGACCTGGCATAGGCTACTTTTTACCCCGGAAAATTAAGCAATTCCCGTGGGAATTAAAAACTTATTTCACGCTGACGAAGTCGCAAGTATCATCTAGTAGTAGTATAAAAAGCTAACATAGGCCAATCATGTAGAATTAATTATCCAACTTCTACAATATCTACTATACTTACTAGTTTCGAGAATTTTCACCAAAGCTCATAAAACCTACCCAAAAATCACCAGATTTTAGACACCATTGCATGATATTCTGTAATTTTTACGACAGTTCATAATCTAAGTCCATGAGCTAATTCATTTATTCGATAAAAATGTTAAATTATGTATCATATTATATTCGGGTAAGAGAAAATTGAAATTAAATCAGTGGCAAAATCCGTGGCCTTACCCATATTTGCTTTTTTTTATTTCTAGGCTATATGTATTTATAATAATAATAATAATAAATGATTTATTTACCAAAAAAACAACGTGGTACATAACCCAAAGCTTAATTAGCTAAGTAAACAATGTGGAACCCTGACAACTAAACTGAGTAGATACTCGTATGATAGCTATCAGTGCTCTCCCCGATATGTGGTAAGTACAGTAAATTAGCCTTGGTCAATTTAGGTGTTACAATTATTTAGGACATACCTATAGCTAACAAGATGCATGCTGATTGTTAGTTTACATACGTTGTGTGTGTGTGTGTGTGTGTGTGTGTGTGTGTGTGTGTGTGTGTGTGTGTGTGTGTGTGTGTGTGTGTGTGTGTGTGTGTGTGTGTGTGTGTGTGTGTGTGTGTGTGTGTGACAGTGTGGCTTAATACAGTATTTATTTTGGGACTAACAGCAATTTTTCTGTGGTATCATAGTCCAGATCAAGAAGCCAGTCAGTAACTTGTTTTTTACATTCATAGACAGAGTACGAGTCGATGGAAAGTACTTTGTTAGATTTATTATACAAATAACAGCCAAGCAAAGCAAAAAATCTTTGGGAGAAGTTAGTGTTATGCTTAGGAATGTTGCACACGGTATTTTTCCGCCGTTTATCTTTTAAATTATTAATGACTGATGGATCTATAATTTTATGCTGTTTTAAAATAACTTTTAGAATAAACAGTTGCCTTACTGTCAATACTTTACTTTCTTTGTATAAAGATGTAGTAGAGTATCTGTAAGGTAGGAATGAGCTCACTTTAAGAACAGCCCTTTGTGCCCTTTCTAACTTAAGAAGACGAGTTTTTGCTGCACCACCCCAAGAGTCAATGCAATATGTCAGCAATGACTCACATAAGGTGTGGTACAGCATTTTCATTACCTTTTTGTCAGCAACATGGCGAATGTTTCTAAAGATAGCAATGAGCTTTCGTATTCTACTAGTTAAAATATTAATATGAGTCTCAAATAAAAGTTGATTGTCAACGACTATTCCTAAATACTTCACACTATCCGATCTTTCTAAGGAGGGACATTGACATTCGTTTCTATGATTAGAATTAAGACACAAAACAGAATGAGCTTTAATATTAAAATTATCCAGTGAGGGTTGTGCGTGTCGCGAGATTGTGAATGTTAGATATTTAGTTTTCCCAGTATTTATACTCAAAAGATTGTCATACAACCAGGACATGACCAAGTTGAAACCTTGTTGGGCATTATAAAAGACGGTTTCCCAGTTGTTTCCCCAGAATAAAAGTGTCGTGTCATCAGCGAATGTTATTATTTTACCGTTTGTCAATTCCAGATTGCAAAGTTGATTTATATAGATCAGAAAGAGTGTTGGGCCCAAAATGCTTCCTTGTGGAACTCCGTGCACAACCGGTATGGATGGACTTATATGCTCGCCAATTCTCACACACTGTGTCCGATCTCTCAGGTAGTCCTGTATTTAGTTAGTATGAACTATCAGATTTTTTCAGTGCACTTATAATTGGCTACTTGACAGCGGTAACTATAAAATATGAAATATGTTAGATTTGGTAGCTTGCAGGTTAACAATAATTATACAATATGTGTTTTGCATTAAAATAAATTGTGAATATTTTATTTTTGCAAAACAAATTTGAGATTTTTTATCTGTGGATTACAAGAAGCGAAACGCGGGCGATCATGATAGAGACCCGTGTGACGTCACATTTCAAAAAAAAAACGTCGTGTGTTAATGTTTGCGTATTGTTTAGAAAATTAACACTAATATATTTCGATTTGTGATTGTGAGAGGAATGGAATGCTATACAGCTAAAAGTGCAAATCTGCCTAAAGTCGATTCATTTATGGTTGCAAATTTATTTGCGTGTAAACTTTTGCTCTGCCGAGATTCCTAATGTAAAATCTTACATGTAATTGCCGAAATACACAGAGTAATAGAAATTAGGTATCGTTTTAAGACCTAAGAAAGTGCTGCTGTAAAGTGACAGAAATATAATGTATGTTAATTTTATGTAATGTTTTATGAAGAAAACGTTAGGTTAGGTTTAATTCATTTTTGCTAGATCAGAGTTTTTAGTTGATTTCATTATAACACTAACATCAAAGTGGTCTTCACAAAGTAATATCGCAGAAGTATCGTATCGCAGATTTATCCGATTTAAATTCCTGGTCTCGGCAGATTAACTGTACCTATCTACTGCTTTCGACCTTAATGACATAGGTATTATTGTATAAGTATAGGAATGTATTTATACAATTTGACAGGATACGAATTAATTATTATTTATAGTATTTCTACACACGTCTTGTAGCTTGTCATTTTCACAATTGCATCAAAAAAAACTTTCCACTAAAAATCACTTATAACTCGGTGTTTCGTAGTTAGCTTTGTTTTATTTTGAGTTATGACGTCACAGCTAGCAAATGTCACGTGACCGGCTGTTTTCGCGCGAATTTAAAATTAATGTATTAAAAATGTATTTTTTCTAATAAATAACGCTTTTTTTGAGAAAAAGGTAATTGTAAGAGGTATTAAATGACCCCACGTACATTTGTAAGTACTTTTCCGGAAACTGTCTAATAGCCAATTGGGAGGTACCCATCGAGAAATTCTTCCCATAACGCTTTGGTTGGCTTGAGTGTCAATAGGACAGTTCTTAAACTGCGGATCTTTTTAACATTCCTGCCTGCCTGTTCTTATAGTCTCAAGCATTTTACGTATTCTTCTCTTAGTGTACGAATTTCAATGTAATAATTTGTTTCAGTTGTTTAAATTAATACAATACTTATAAGTATATAATAATAAATAATGTCCTCCCCACCGAATTTCGGCCGCGGCGGCCAATCTCGACGGGAGATATTATAGTGCACAAGTGTGTGCGCAAACACAGATGCACTCTCTGTTCTTTTACTTTCGTAGCCTGATGGGACGGAAAATCCATCATGACCCGAGAGAGATCAGTGCTCTGCGAGGCACGGAGGTGATACACCGCCAATTTCCTAACTCCGATCTAGTACTGAGAATTTATTGTCCGAAAATCCAATACTTGTTGTGACCCGACCCGGGACAAGACCCAGGATTCGAACCCAGGACCTCGTCAGCTGCAGTCGAACATGCTAATTACTAGACCAACGAGACAGTTATTTTTATGTACCACGGAGCCAAGTATATGAATTAAGACGTACTATGACATGTGCACAACAATTCAAATTTTCAAAAAACAACACCAAAGGGAGGAATGTTGGAAATCTCCAGTGTCGGTCCACGTCTCGGCGGGAGATTTCTCTATATTTAGATGCGCGCGCGCCGCGACGCATGATCGCAACGCGTAGTGACCCCATGTCAAGTAGGTATAATGGAATGGGGAGAAATAATGGGTCCCTACCTACTTAAAAGAAAGTCTACCTACAATCTATGTACATACTAGAATAATTGGGCCGAAGTAGGTACCTTTTCTTTGAAGTTATAATTCTTACGCAATAGGTACTTTTCCCTCTTAACTGACTCCCAAGAAGGAAATCGATTCCGCGTTTT
Source organism: Erebia epiphron (assembly GCA_963932025.1). Taxonomy (NCBI): domain Eukaryota; kingdom Metazoa; phylum Arthropoda; class Insecta; order Lepidoptera; family Nymphalidae; genus Erebia; species Erebia epiphron. The sequence goes on from OZ009954.1 coordinate 5,509,112, forward strand.
AAATATTTTCCTATAAGATAAAAATCTAAAGATAATTATTCGTTATTGTACGTACACGAAAAGGTATGGAGGACAATAAATTAGGGGGAATTAGGAAAGGAAAATTTGTGTCATATTCAAAAGGGAGCGTGGTTAGATAATACTCGTATACATAATTGTTTGAGTAATTTTCCGCACTGGTAGTACAGTCTATAAATGGCACGAGCTTTTCAACGTGAAATAAATAAAGCATTAATCATTTTATCATTTAAACCATCCGTTAATTTGTCCATAGCAACAGCTGAAATAATAGTTGCTTCCCATAACTTTAAAATTCAAATTCTTCACTAAATGAAACTTTTTTGAGTGGAAAGATCATTTATATATTTAGATGGTTCCCTTTCAAAATCCTTAGGTTAAAATCCTGGAAAACTCTAATATACTGTTGTCACCACTGTTGTTCTTGACTCTTGACTATGAAGAATCCTATAGCTGTAGCTCTACCTAGATATTTACTAGGCAAGGATGTTATTTCATAGTTGACAAGAGCTCAGTGAACCCCGTTTTAGGTAAAGTTCTGTATTTTCTTGGATCTATGGGCAGTATTTTGTTCTAACCTAGATTTTTGACGGGCCATCCATTTTGAAATGGAATTTAACCTTTAGACTGCATAGGTGCACCTGACTAATGGTATGTAATACATTGAAGTCTTCTGCCGCTTGCTGCATTAAGAACTGCATCTACATCATAATAGGATTCCACAGTTTAGGCTTGTGGTTTTTTTAGAAAAGTCCTTTCAAATCGAACCAAGTTCTGAAACTTACTTAGTTCCGAGAAAGTACTAGGAGGCAGGCTATAAGACTTCATAAATAATGTGGAATCGCCCCTTGTGCGATGACATACCTAATTTTACAAAAAAATTAACTTGTTCCACCTACTCTTGTTGTTTCTACGCGGCATCTTACAGGAACACTTAGGCACTTAGGGTCTCACCAAACCTATCGATGCGGAATCGACTTAAGTCGGTCAGAAGAGCTTTATGGGAACTTTATGTATTAATTAAGAGTGAAAGTGCGACAAAACGCCGTTTCCACGTAGATAGAAGTTGCAACGCGTCAGCCGGGGTGTGCGACGTCTTTTTCACTTATAATATTAAGAACTAGCTGATACCCGCGACTTCGTCCGCGTGGATTGAGGAGTTTTAGTTCCCGCGGGAACTCTTTAATTTTCCGGGATAAAAAGTACCCTATTATTTAATCCGGACTTCTAACTTTACGTCTGCAAAATTTCAAAGCAATCGGTTCAGTAGTTACGGCGTGAAAGCGGAACAAACATACAAACAAACTCACTTTCCCATTTATAATATTAGTAAGGATTCAGATTTTTTGTTGATTTCGTTAATTTTTTTTCCAGTAGTAAACAACTAATTCTCTGTTAATATAATATGAATGTTTCTTGAAATATTGCACGCCATTATTTGGCAGATTGTGATTTGTATCTTTATGTAACATCTTTTTATGTAACTTACAATCATGCAATAAATGAATAAATAAATAAATACATAGCATAATCTACAATAGCTAGGTTCCGCGTTGACAGATGTGGTTAGACCTTTAATCGACTGGCGGCTCATTTTTGCAGGTAGAGTGGTAACAGTCGCCGAAAGCTCCCACCAGATCGAAGCCTCCCACCAGACCATACCAGAACAGAGACTTTCTCTGGTCCAGCGAATTTCAGGTGGTTCAACGTCGCTTTTCTAACGAATATTAATCAATATTTATTCTCCTACGAATTTCGTCCTTCAGAAATGAAATAATAACTGAATCAACACATTCATAATGAACTCACGTGAATTATTCCGAGATTTTTTCACTGCAACTCCGTTTTAATTTTATCTTTGAGACATATTGTCGTCAGGTGACGCATTTGATCTCTTGCTGAGCAAATCAATTTGTCTGGCGAAATGATTCAGGGCATAACATCGACACAGTGAAAAGAAAAAATAGATACGCACATTATTTTTGTTTGCGGTCGAGAAATGACAATAAGTTAAAGGTCCCTCCTAGTCATACAGGAGCATATGGGAATTCATTCACAGTTAAGGCTGTACTGCTTTGAAATGAATTCCCAAGCGACATTAGGCAGTCAAAATCTGTAAACATCTTTAAGAGTCGTGTAAGGGAATATTACCTTTCAAATATGCTATGGAATATTTAAGTATTTTCTTTTGTATGTAGGTTTATGTACCTACTGATATATAAAATAAATGTATATATGAGTTTATATTTAGTTATTTATGTATTATTAGTATGTATAATTTAAGTAGTATATTATTATTGCATGTTTATTATTATTGTTGCACTTTCGCGCTCATTTTTAAAGTTCCTTAAGATATGGGTTGTCTGGAGGAGATCACTTTTAACCGCCCTTGCGCACGCGTTGTTTTCTGTTCTTTTGTTTATAATTAAGTTATCTTTATGTTATGTGTGGCAATAAAGAATTTATCTATCTATCTGTCTATCCTTCTTTGCAAAGATATACGTACCAAAAGCTTACCAATTTTCGGCCCTGATGTACCTAAGTACCTAAGTAGCGAAATGATTAGCATTTTAGGATAAAGCCATTAGGATTTTTTAAATCAAAGAATCTAGGCTTGCGCTTGATGACAATCGTGCAGCAATGATGAAGTCTAGGTTATGGAGCGCAGTTGCCTAGAAGATGTCTATAATATTTGGATCGATTATAATATTTACAATTTAATGTTCAACTATGCCCAGTGAGTAAATAAATATTATTATACTCGTTTAATACAATCGTATTTAAATTTATACAAGACTGTTGTCTTAAGGTTTGTATATCAATGTTGTAATACAGAAAAATGTCGGCGTCAGGAACATGTGCAAAGGATAATAATATGTTACCTACAGGACATGCCGAAGTATTGATTCATTATTTTTCATAATGTTAGATGTTGCTACATACAGGTTTACCTACCTAGCTAAGTAAATGAAAATACAAGAAGTGGGCGGCATTCTTATGGATTTTATAACCTGTGTCTTGTTAGGAAATAAAGATACAAATTTGTTTTTTAGGAACTAACGACTAAATCATATACATACCTACTAATAATAATACCTTCTTAACCAAATATCTCGTAATATAGTCGTATATATATATCGTATATATAGTCTTGTCTAGTTAGACAAGACTAGACTGGAGATCTCGTATCTACACGAGATCCCCAGTCTAGGACTCTTCGGTTTCAACAACCATAATAATATGACATGCTAGGCTGGGTGACAATGTGAGGTAAATATTATGGACTTATAGTCCAAAAAACTTATCTGACTGATATGATGAAAAAAAAAATTATCACCACAAAAATTTGTTCTAATTATGGCCACCGGGTTAGATAAGTTTGACGGACTGTACTAACTTTATTATGCAGCAGTCAATTATATTATAATTTAACTGCCTCGTTGGTCTAGTGGTTAGCATAGTCGACTGCGGATCACGAAATGTATCCAGTTTGTTTTACGTAGAAGCGTACCTATTATAAAGGTAGGTGCGAAATATAATATACAGTAATGTTAGGATGTTTGTAAGTTTTAGTACTCTATATAATTGACTCATCATCATCATCACTACAGCCCATTAACGTCCCACTGCTGGGCACAGGCCTCCACTCTAATAGGAGAGCGGGAATTAGAGCTTAGACCCACCACGCTGCTCCAATGCGGGTTGGCGGGCTTTAACGACTATTATCATGTTAGTGGTAATAACCGGGACCGACGGCTTAACGTGCTCTCCGAGGCACGGGGGTGACACCGCCAACTTCCAACTCCGGGCTGGCACTGAGAATTTCTTAATTGAAAAACCCAATACCTAACTTTTCATGCCCGACCGGGAATCGAACCCAGGACCTCGTGATCCGCAGTCGACTACGCTAACCACTAAACCATCGAGGCAGTCTTTTTCAAAAAAATTTAATTACCTACTAAAACCAATACCTACTACTAATACTACTATAATGTTCAATAAGTAAATAATAAGAATCAAAAGCCATCTTTTCAGAATGAGTATCTCTACTACCTTTGAACGTAAAGCATTGAAATCGGTTGAGAATTTGTGCAATACAAAAGTATAAAAACAGTAAGTTGACTTTATTTATATTTTCTAAAAATCATATGTTCTTCTTTGGTAAGCACAATATCACTTGAGCTGGACCGGTTTGGTTAACGTGTTTTGTAAATGTTTGTTATAGTCCGAATAAGGTAAAAAAAGGAAAAGCTGCTTTTAAATTGGAAAATTCGGGAAAAACTGAAAGTGCTTATCCTTTGAACTTTAAGAACTCAATTTATTGAAATTTGGAAAGGGCACCGTCTTTCGGGTCAGCTAGTTGGGTTTATAAAAACAACTCGCATACGATTAATGTGGCTGGGATATTCGATTGGTAATTTCCAAATGAGCAGAGCATACCCCGCTTGCATAAATCACACGCACACATGCGCGTCGTATGCGGCGGCGGCGGCCATCTTGGGTGCGCGTGGGCAGCCGACGCGGCACGTGCGAGCTATTTTGGGCGGCAAGCGCTCATGCCCCCCGCCCTACGACGCGAGCGGTATCGCACCTCGGTTTACAGGGAGTCTTGATTTTCAATGCGTAAACTTCACTTTTATTATGTCTACAGTTTCAAAAGTGTTGTTTTATTTCAACATTTTAGCGTTCAATATATAGGGGGCTTTTGCATCAATATAATCAAGGACTATTGGATTTGATTATGATTTGGTACATGATCTATGATCTCCTTTCACAAATTTGTATAAGTAAACACGTTTTTATTTTACAAATTTGAAATTTACTACATAATGTTACATAGATACATTTTTTTAAATCAGTAAATGGTGATAGAGTGGGCAACCGGTAACAGCTTAAAATATGATCCCATGATTCAATAAAGAGTTAAAAAAAACTTTATCTATAAAATATTTTTTTAAATAAGTTGTCGTACTACCAATATTATAAATGCGCAAGCACAGAACTATCTTACTATAATAGTTACATAGTGAAAATGTGTTAGTTTGTTGATTTCGGTTTTTCCTACAGAGCAATGGGTCAACGTGTTTTTTGCAAATATTAAGTTACTGAACACGAGAGTGACATACGCTCTACGGGACCAGTACGGGATAAAAAGTATTTTATTCAGAAAGATCAGGATTCCTACAGGATTTTTGACAAATCTATGTCCATCATCATCTAGTAAGCTCATAATTCATATTAGGTACTGCACTACTTCCAAATACTCATGAACAGATTTGAGTGTGAAAGAGGAAATTCGTACAAAGCTGTGTTTGTTTACTCTACGCCTGAGCCGTGAACCGTTCGTTCACATTTCCTATTTTGATGGCGGGTATAAGACTAATCGTACACTAGAAAACCGCACATCCGAACGCAACGCTTTTTTCGGTAGGTAGTGACGTTGCATAAATCCGTAGATGAACCAGAGTGACCTTTAAAGCTCAACCGATTGCGGAGGTGAATTGGCAATGATGGTTTGAAGAACCAATCGACGTAAGGGGCCAAAGTTGCATGAATGACAATTGCACAGAAAAAAGCTTAACTTCCTGCGCGGACGGACGATTCCAAATGAGTTACTTGGAGTCGCTGGACACAATCTGCCTAAGATTTTGTTCTGAGGGGAGATTCGAGTTTTCAACAGAATATATAATCTAGCTGTGGAGTTTATCGTTTGAGATGACGTTTTATGATGACGGTTTTAAATACTTCTTGACGAGCCATTACATGTATTAAATAAATTCAGGCTAACTACATAACACATATTTTCTTAAGCGCGTCTTTTATTTTATTAACGTAAATTTAAGTATGTATTCATAATGCATCAAATTTGACGTGTGGGTTTCTTGTGTGCGGTACGAGGTGGTGCGTGCGTTGCAACCGTAATCTGCGATTAGCTTCAACCATCATCCGTTCGTTCACATTTCCTATTTTGATGTTAAATTTTAATGAACCGATTACAGTGACGAGAGATAAGGCAGTAGACTACACACTTATTAATAAAGTAACAGGGAGGGATTAAATCCAAACGAGTTTTGGAATAGTTATTAATTAAGATCTAAAATTTCCAACGAGAGGTCAGCCGCCGAATCCAGCCCGGTAGGCAGCGTTCGGGAAGTGTGCGTGTGCGTGTGCGTGTGCGTGTGCGTGAGCGTGTGCGTGTGCGTGTGCGTGTGCGTGTGCGTGTGCGTGTGCGTGTGCGTGTGCGTGTGCGTAAGCGTGTGAGTGGGCGTTTTCCAGGTGATAGACATACGGATCTGACATCAGACAGAAAGCTTAAAAATATCAATTTTGTTACTCTAAAGAAATTGATAGATACATTTTATTTGTCCACAAAATGTATTGTGCAATTATAGGGCATCTTAAATTCAATTTTCTGTATGGCTTCTACATATTATTTTTATGTATTGCTTTGTTGAAGTTCCATTTGGCTCTCAATAATAAACGTGTTGTTGCCAAGCGCTGCAGCGTTCGGTGTCCTACTAGTAGGTTAGGTACCTACAATGTAGACCAGACGGCATGTACCTACTCGCAAGTACCCATAATCCCATGCCAAGAATTTGTCGGCTAATCTTTAGTAAATACAAAATATCATATTTTATTCTATGTTATTATTGTGAAAAACAATAATTTGGGCACAAGATCCGTCCCTGTCTTTGGATAAGTTATCGTGCAGCCAACATACTGTTTTTAGATGACATGCCACGCGACATCTCGCGAGAAGTCTATTTTCTAAGGGCTAAAACAAACAGGACAGGTACAACGCCCGTGACAACTAGGCGACAGAACAAAAAAAAACTCTGACCGACGTTCTGCGTGTACGTTTTCCCCTGTCTAGTGTAGTAAAACGCTAGGTTCTAGGATCATAACTATCGCTTCGTTGGTCTAGACTCTAGTGGTTAGTATGTCCAAATTCTGACGACCAAAGTTCGGTCAGAACGACATTTTATTTTTACTATCACCTTCTCTATTAAATAGGTCCGTCTTAATACTCCGACATCAACTAAGAACAGGTTCTTATAAGACCAGTCTTAAGCACAGATTGACGGATACTTGAAAAAGCGTTCTTAGCTGAAGTCGGTTTATTGCAAGCTGTCGACACAACGACAAACTAATGGAGTCAGCAAAATTACTAGATAATAATATTATAAAGGTTTTTGCGCTATAGGCAAAACGGGCTTAGTTCCATGAAAGTCAAATGAGATTCTCCAAAATCAAAGCGAACAAAATCAAAGTGTTACAAGCAGAAGCCGACAAACGTGTCCGACACTTGTTCGAAGTTCGAGTGACGGCTTACTCTTGAATCCATGAATAACTGATAAATGTTACCGAACAACAAAGAGGTAAGACTCAATCCAAATATCAAGCCAGGGTACAAGAGCTCCTAAGAAATTGTAATGTAAACCTGAGTTTCATATAATAGAGATTTTATGTTGAAGATATTAACTCAGCGTACGAGTTATGAGTGTATTCTTTTTAAATCTGTCATTTAGTGTGAACTGGAAAGGTGCAAGAAAACGACATAATATTAAAAATTGGTAAATACTTTGGAAGCAAGGACACACACACATACACACACACACACCCACTACCTAGAAGTTTCTTTGAACGGTCTACGCAGTATTATTATTTGCGGTGTTGGTCTAGTACTCGTAGGGGCTATAATAATTTATTATTATAAGATTTTTGTATTTGTTTATAATATGGTATAAATAAAATATTAATATACTAATAGTTTCATATAGTAAACGGGTTAGTTTAAGGGTTACATCTTTCAACATACCTATACAAAAGTCACATCCATTATGTTCGTAGCACTATGTCTACGGTGATTGAAACGTATTGTAACATTCTGTAACCCTAGTCGTGTGTTATAGAGGTGTACCTTATAGGCTAACATAGTTGCTAACATACTAAAACAAAACATATTTACCAACTAGCTGATGCCCGCAACTTCGTCCGCGTGGATCAAAGTTTTTAACTAACGCGGGAACTCTTTAATTTTCCGGGATATTGTTTTATTTTATTTTGTTTATTGATATACTAACAAATATTGCACAAACAATTAATAATCTTAAATTAATACAATAATGTCTAGTTCTAATGCGATACTTAATTATAAGCATATACAGCATTAAAGATTATCCGGTCAGTATATAGTAGGTATATATATATTTTTAAATATATTCAAGTACAAAAACAAAGAATAAATCGGGATAAAAAGTCGCCTATGCCCTTCCCCGGGATACCACCTACTTGCATCAAAATCGGTTTACAGACAGACAGACATACAGACACACTTTCGCATTTACAATATTTGTAATATTATTGGAAATATGGATATATATAGTAATAGTATAATAGTATAAGTAGGTACATAGTATGGAAGTATGGACTAGTATGGATTGACTAAACAGAACTAGAGATTATACGAATCTTCAGTTAATGACGATTGTGCACATGCTGGCGTTGGTCCAAACCAACGAGCATACCATAGCGTCGCGCTTCGTGTCATTTCCGAGACGAAAATATTTCTAGCGCCTATACGAGAGTAGCTGCTCGTAAAAAAACTATGATTTCATAAGTAGATGAAGTTGAGGTTTTAGTACTTCCATGTTATATTTTTTTCTAAAAACTGATATGAAATGTGTACATTTCATACCCTGTAAATGAGTTCGAAAGTTAAACTTCCCGGCCTAGGCCAGTAAAGAATGTATGTGTTTTCATCACATAATATCATAAGTTTGAATTTGGAATCTTTCTTCCTGAATATCTTGTAACTTGTTATAATGTTCTTTGGCCTAAATAGTTTAAATTTGGAACTCTACCGTATTACGCGTTCAGAACTCACAGCGCAAAAAAAAATTAAAAGTAGGTATAATATTTCTTGAGTAGTTTGCTTTTTTATTTACTTTCTTTTAATTACATAATATAATATATTAAAAAAAGTCAATTGTTTCATTTTTTAGAAAAGCACTATACACACCTCGACCGGGAGAGCATTTCTGGTCTCTTATAATATAGCATAACTAACACTCGACCAGAAAACGCGTACTTCCCGGTCTCGCGATAATGTACTATTATGATTTCATAATCATAACGTTAATTCATCTTTGTTGTCCGATAGACGGCCACAGCTGGACATGGGTCTCTTGCAGGGACCCCACCCTGAAATTAATGAATGTATAGACCAGTTAATTATTTAGTAAAAGTTCTGTATGAATAGGAACCAACTTATTTACTTATATAGAACTGCCACCGACTTCGTCCGCGTGGATTAAGGTTTTCTGATTCCTGCGGGAACACATTGATTTCCCGGGATGAAAGACTGGTGGCTTTGCTATGACTCTACACTAACGCTGCACTACAACCTTGGTTGATTCCTGTCTGAGCTTGTTCAACCACAACACTTGGAAACCGTGGATTTAGGGTTTCGAAAAATCCCTTGCCTTTACATTACATTTCGCAGAAGACCAACTCATATTTTAATTTAAAAAATGTTATATTGTTAGAATCTAAGACATTAATTTAATTATTACCTATTAACATAACCTTGTAGTGTAGTGCTTTCCACCCGCAGTTTGGATAGAGCATAGATTAATATTTAAATGCTGACCTCACCTGTAAAATTTTGTATGAAAAAAATTTTTTTTACTCGTCGTTTCGTATAGAAGACAAAAATTCATTCAGAGGAAAAATACGGAGAGAGCTGATGATTGAGGATTTCGAAGACAGGTGAAGGGCACAGCCAGGGTATTGAAGATAGGTGAGGGGTGCTCGACCAAATGTCACTCGAAACTTCATCCAATTGACAGTGAGCTGAAAAAAAAATTCAAAATGGCGGATTTAAGATTTTAAGATGGCCGCCATACAAATTTCGTCCAAAGGTACCCGATCGTCACTGGCGCTCCCACTGTGCTCGCTAGCATAGCAGTGTGTTGTTTACTTCAGAACACGCAGGCAGTAAACACTAGGATAGAAGGAGAGCAAGTAAGTAGACAGTGGGCCGCAGTGCCGCACGGTCAACTACGTGGTCCGCTATAGCGGGCCACGTACCCACGCGCCCTACTAGTTTATTATATAATTATTACCATGGAAAGAGAATGCCTATTTTCCGAATGAGATAATAAGAGAAAATTAAGTAGGTGAGGTACCTACTTATTTCATGCTCAGCGCTCTAAGCCTATGTTCCTGTTGAAATTCACTGGTCGTTCAGCTTAATTTCCCTCTCATTACAGACCGCCCCTGAAACCCTTTGAATTGCCGCTCGACCACATTTTTCGGTGTTCAACAATTTTAAAGCCTTTGCCAATTTTTGTCATTAACTTGGTCATCAAAGACAGGCACAGCATAACATTATCCATAATATTAATATTATAATTAATGCGAAAGTGTGTATGTACGCTTTCACGGCCTATCTGTTCACCCGATATTGCTGGGGACAGAGATAGGTTGTATCCCGGGTAAGGACTAAGGATAATTAATGCGAAAGGTTTTTTTTTTGGTTTGTCCATCAATTACGCTATAATTAAGCATTATTATAGTTTGACGTGATTTTACACATGGACTAGCTGATGCCAGCGCTTTCGTCCGTGTGGAATAAGTTTTTTTAATTCCCACTGGAAGTCCACTATTAAAACCACACAATATAATTTTACCAAAATTCATTAAAATTTGGAGAATATATGTCACTGTAAGATTGTAAAAACCGTTAGATTATAATCTAACTCGCGAAATTGTAAACTGTCGAATGATTCCAATATAACGGATTATTTTTCGGTAGATTGTAATCTGTTAGGTTTATTAACCCGATAGAACCTAATTAGATTGATTATTTATGTCGAACCCTAACCTAAACTACAAGAAAGAGGCAAGAAAACGTAAATACAATGAATATTTCAAAAATTGACACTTAAAACATTGAACGGTTCATAATTTTTCGATTGTTTATAATCGAATTACGGTTTTTACAATCTTACGGTGACATATACAAGAAAAAATCCTTTTTGCGCTGTCGTACAGCCGTGAGCTGACTGTGTGTAGAAAAGTCGTGCGCCTGCTCATATTTCTATAGTAAATGCGACCTTTTTGTAGAAACTTCTTTAAACGTAGCTGGTCGCATACTTAGTAAGAACTTTGTAAAATTTTCCACACTTCAAATGATTTGGAAGGACTGTCATACAAAATCCTTTGTACCAAAAGCCATAAACACAATCATGGTACGCCAAATCTGGCGCTGATGCAAATAGTTAGCCTTCTCAAGGATTCACTCATCACCAATGCTGCCAGGGCTCAAAGCGAAGCAGTAAATCAGACTTGCCCTCGCCTCAGCTGACAGCTGCCACAGTGGCGCAGTTTACCTGGCAATATGACGGCACAGTCGAAAATGGAATGTCATAAGTTTGGCAGTTGGTACCGCGCTCGTCACCGTGGCTGGCGTGTGCTGAGTGAATGGACCGTGTCGTCATGAGGAGCTGGGCAGACGGCGTCTCGTTCAGAAACTCTGCACTAATTTTACCATCTGGCCCGTACGCACCACTAAGTTTAGCCGCCCCAAGATAGCCTCGGTCCACGACCCATCTCGCATAAACTTTTCACAATTAGACTATTATTTTTGGTAGCAAAGTCAGTCGGTCGATTATTAATAGAGGCTTTTCCGAGTTTATATTCGTTACGTGTGTTGTGGCGTTAACTTTTAGTGAATTTATACATAGACGCTTATAAATAGGATGTTCTGTAGTTGCGTCTGACGGACGGGGGAATACCTTCCTGAAATATCGTACTACGGGCGGTGGTTTGCGTGTTTTCGGACGTATTGGTAAACGATTATTTATACTTGGCTCGCGAGGATTCCGCTGGAAGCGCGCAAGAGAGGCGACGCGCGCAGATCGTTCCAAACACCGCGCGAGCTTTGAAGCAGCTCCTGCTAGATGACGTTATGTAATAATTCTGATAGGACATGCCTTTTTTCGTAATAACTATATGGCTTACATAAATGGCAGTTTTCTCTTGTTCTGAGGAAGGCACCTGATCGAGGATTAACGGGTTTAAAAATGAAATAACAACCGCTTTCTGTTCTGTCATTTTTTTTTAAACTGGATTCGTTGAAAATTTATTATTTTCATTATGAATCCAGTTACTTTGATTATTATTGTGCCTAACCTAAACGTGGTACAAAGGCTGCAAAAGCTAGATAATATTTTTCTTGATCTGACAAAGGTAACCAACCTCTCTCGCCAGAGTTTCAAGATTCGAACCAACTTTTAAAATGAATGCAAATGAGTTCCTAAAGTTTCCTGAAGTGGAGTTTCCTCAAATTCCCGAAAGGCAAAACGTAGAAAAAAAGGATGAGGAGGAAAGGAGGTAGTTATAAGCCCCTAGGCCATCAGGTTATACCTGGAGGATGAAGCATCCAAAAGAACACCCTGCGACTCACTTGATGTCGTCTTTGGGGAGAGGTTTTTTTTTTATCCACTACAAGTCAGCCCTTGACTGCGATCTCATCGTGGTGGTCACTGATCAGTAATGCAGTCTTAGAATCAGCGGGCTAGCGGGAAAGCGCGCAGCAGGCGGGGTATCTTAGGGGTATGGCAGTTATTTTTAACACGGCACCGTACCGGAACACATCTTTGCCGGAAGGGTGGTAACTAGCTACTGCCGAAGCCTCCCACCAGACAAGTCAACTGTGTCATTTTCCGGTAAAAAGAGTAGGTGCATTGTAAAATAGAAGAAAATCATTTCAAACTGACAAAGCAGGCTAGCTGAGGTATGAATAGCAGACGAGGGGGTTCCCCCCAACCCCCCTATAAAGCCAGACGGTACAGGTATTTCCGTCTGGCCTGATGTGTCAATTTGAATTAGCAATGCAATAGATCCGAATGGCTATCAGTTCCTGATAATTATAGCTCAATTTAACATCCTATATTTACTCAAGGTCATTTTTTTATCCAGTACAAGTTAGCCCGTGACTGCGATCTCATGGTAAGTGATGATGCAGTTAATGTCGTCCCGACCGAATTTCGGTCACGCCGGCCAATCTCCAGAAAGATTAGCCATTTGCGCGGGAGATATTATAGTGCACAAGTGTGTGCGCAAACACAGGTGCACTCTCTGTTCCTTTACTCTCATAGCCCGTTGGGACGGAAAATCCGACACGACCGGAGATAAATCAGGCGCAGGACCGACGGCTTAACGTGCTCTCCGAGGCACGGGGGTGGAACACCGCCAACTTCCTAGCCCGAGCCAGTACTGAGAATTTCTTGTCAGAAAAACCCAATACTTGTTGTGACCCGACCCGGGACTCGAATTCGGGACCTCGTCGGCAGCAGTCGAACATGCTATCAATCAATCAAATCATTTATTCAATATAGGTACACTGTAGGTACACATAGTGACGTTAAAAATTACTTACTTATAAAACGTGATGGTGATAATCGGTTACGGTATCTTAAAACTAAAGCTACGAGGGTTCCAAACGCGCCCTGGCCTGAGAAGAGCCCACAACAAACTCAGCCGGGGTTTTTTTTTTTTTATTATCACCATCTCACAAACCATCTTCACCATTCTTCATCAGAACCATTAGAGCAAATTATTGCCAAGCTTCCTTGTCGTTTAGGTAATCCTTGACATGGTAATAAGATTTTTCAATGAGTTTACGTTTTACATTACTTTATACTTTGAACTTATTCAGAGACATCTTCAACATGTCTTCTGGGAGCTTATTGTAGATGCGGACACTGTTTCCAACAAATGAATTGCTAATTTTACTAAGCCTAGAAGCAGGCATTACAAGTTTATTTTTATTTCTAGTATTGACATTATGACAATCACTTTTCTTCTTGAATTCATCAATGTGTTTATGCACGTATACTAAATTTTCAAATATGTATTGGTTGTGCACTGTCATAATTTTGATTTCTTTAAATTTATTTCTTAGTGACTCTCTTGGTCCCATATTATATATGGCTCGAACAGCCCTCTTCTGCAGCACAAAAACAGAATTAATATCAGCAGCATTACCTAACCTAAGCTAACCACTAGAACAACGAGGCAGTCAAAATGATGCAGTCTATGATGGTAGCGGGATAACCTGTTAGGTGCGTGTCAGTTATATTAAACCCATACCTACCCCTGATCGGTTTCTACACGGCATCGTACTGGAACGCTGACTCGCTTAGCGGTACATCTTGACCGGTGGATGGTCAGTAGCCTCAGCCGAAGCCTCCCACCAGGCCAGACCAGTGAACAAATTGACCTTGCCGGGGATCAAACCAGGGACGTCCGTACGTTAAGATAACAGCGCTCAACACTACTCCAGGAAGGTCGTCGTTTCATATTTAGAAGCAAGTTTTCCTTATGCTGCGATATCACGTGACATCACTTATCACGTTTTAGTTTAAGAAAGAGGCTGAGTCACCTGGCTTTGCCACGGAGTATAATTTAGCTTTTCGGTACTACGCGACACTGGCACAAATATAATAAATATTATAATATTCCACAGCCTATCTTAAATTTGCCTTTACACTAGTTTAAGAATTCCATTAAAGGTATGCTTCTGAAAAAAGCTTATTATACTGTTGAAGATTACGTAAATGACAGAAGAGCATGGATTTGACTCGCTCCAGCAATGCTAAGGACAGCTGTTACTTATGTATTCTACGGCGAGCTTAAATGGTTTCATGAAATTGTAAATTATTTTTTTCAAAAGAGCAACTGCCGAGTTTCTTGCTGGTTCTTCTCGGTAGGAATGGCATTCCGAACCAGTGGCAGATTCACTCGATGACTCAAAAGTACTTGTTAAAAGTTTATTTGAATAAAAATCATTTGAATTTAGATTTTTTTGAATTTTATGTCTTACGGAAGATTTGATTCACTCTTGATTTGAAGATATCAATAGCCATCGGCTATTAATTAATTGGCCCAATATCAATTCAGAAACAAAAATTTGCTTAATTAGTCCTTAAGTAGTCTTTGAGACAGACTCAACATGAAATTCTCAATTCAGAAACCGGCCTATCCGTGTATAAGTAAGGAAATTGTTCTAAATTTCGTCACTAACTCTGCGACCTCATATCGTTACGTTACATTTCCGTCATCCCCGAAGCCGAAAGCCGAAACACCGTTGAAGTGAACAAAAAAGGACTAATTGTGACAGGAAACGGTGCCAGCCGGTGGTTCGAAAAATCCGCCCGGTCATTGACCCGTCGGCGCCACACCGTAGAATCCCTGCATCCGTTGAGGGCGAATGAATTTCAGCTCGGAGAGGTATTATGTGGTGTTATGAAGTGAAGGGAGAACAATGTAGGGATGCTTTTGTAACGACGTTACGAGATGTCTTTTAGCGTTTGTAGTCCAACTAGTCAAATCAGTAACTTTTTTCAAACGTCGAAACTCGCGGGGTTTTGTATGAAATACTGAATTGTGATGTCAACTTTCTCCGTTTCCACGTTTTTACTATAATCGATAACCGACTTCCAAAAAAGGAGGAGGTTCTCAATTCGGCGCGTATAAATTTTTTTTTAATGTAAGTATGTCGGTGCATATCTCCGTGGTTTCTGAACCGATTTGAATTTTTTTTCGTTAATCGTCTAGAGGAAGCTCTCGAGGTGGTCCCATAAAAAATTCTGAAACAACAACAAAACACTAAAAAGTTAAAATTAAAAATTCTTTCCAAAAAACCGACTTCCGACGCCACTGTAAAGTACAAAATAATTTTGATCTCTACCCACTATGTTGAAGTCGGGCAGGTATAACAAGGAATAAGCAAAGTTGACGCATCAGACTCGCCCGACCGAAAAAAAATACGCGCCGAATTGAGAACCTCCTCCTTTTTTGGAAGTCGGTTAAAAATGGTTAATCAAAATAAAACTAACAGGGTACGTGGAGATTACGTCTTTTAGAATCCTCTATATAACAATCACAAAAAAATAAATTATTTGGCTAATTTTCAAATACCCAATTATTGTAGTATCTAATAATATTAAAGGGTGCTGCAATTATCTATCTTTCGATCAATACATACGCATAATATAGATTTGTCTTGAGTGCTTGATGAGACGTTACAGGACACGTTTTTTATAAGTTTATAAGACTAGATCATGCTCGTGATTCCGGCGTTGATTTAGGATTAAAAATTTCCATAGCAATTCTTTAATTTTTCGGAATAAACATGTAAGTACCAAATTTCATCTAAATCTGCTGAAAAGATGGGCCGTGAGATTATAGCAGACATACACACAGTCTGCTGACTGACAGATAGACAGACTGTCTGACAGACACACTTTCGAAATTTTAATACAAGTACGGATATGAGGTATCTATTACAAGTAAACGAACAATTATTTTCACGGTGATTGCATATTCATTTGTTCATCCCACATCTTCCTTACAGACGTCCTTTTGAACCATTATTATAATAAAAAGAAATTAATTATTTTTCTCACTTTGTGCTTGATTAATTGGCGGAATGTTTATGGCGTGTTTATGACGTACAAACGAGATAAAGTTAGTGTGTAAAGTTATATATTGTATATATATAACTTGACACACTTAAGTTATATATTGTTAAGTTATTAAGTTATATATTGTTATAGTGCGTTCATATGAGACAGGTGGAAAAGCGGACGGTTGTTTTCAACTTTTCAACAAACTTTGATATTTGACTAATTATCTACAACTTTTGTCAATTTATAATTTTTTAATTAATGGTCGCTTGTACAATTACACTTCCTAAACTGATTAAGTTAATCGTTCTGATGCTGCCACTTTTTGAAAAAGTTTATTCCGTGGTTGTCTTCAAAAGGACAGACGTATAGAAAATTTAACTTCGACACATTTAGCGGTCTTGCGCCAGTGGGCCTATGTATTATGTAACATCACGTTTATGAAATCTGTCCTATATACCTAGGAACGGACTAGGTACTACAAATAGAAAATTCAAAGTTTTTTTTTTGTTCCGAAATTTTGACAAAGTAAGTAGTAAAACGTAGTAGCGAGTATATAGCCATTGTTTTAAAAAAAAGACGACATTTATGATCACTGATTTACGTAAACTATTTGCCTGTAAATGGACTTTTCCTTATACATAAGTTTTGTACGTCATTTTGAAATCACAGACTATAAAATAATGTATAGGCAAATAATAGGCGGTTTTCCTGTACATTCTAGTATAAACTGGAGTAAATAATTACAAACAGCTTATGGCGCTTAGGACAATACCATTATTATAGACAGCAACACAAAGGATACAATTGAAATTATCAGCAACAATTATGTATCCTTAGTCCTTACAACGGTAATTAGATGACTATATAGTATGGAGATCCCCGCATTAAATCCTCAGTCGATGAAACTTGGCTGGGTTTTAGTATCGGATGATCCAAAACTTACAAAAAAATATCCAACAAAAAAAACATCCGTAAGTTAGAAATTTATACCTAAAACTTAATATTTATGACTAAATATTTTCTCGATTTCTTTTTAAAATAATACTAGGTAGTATATTTACCGAAATATCAAATGAAATAATCATGCAGAGCATCGATATTTAAACCGATTTTATTTTCAAATCTAAACTGAGTTTACGCATTAATGTACCGTCTTGCTTTAACAATTGGGTATAGCATAAAAAAACCTTACTTCCTTTCTGATTTTTTATTGGATATTTATAATATTATACGTGTAACTCATGATACTTTATCATACTGTAAAGTTTCGTCGCCTAAGGAATTATTGTTGGGGTCAACTAGCTTTATTGCCTAGACTACTAAAGGAAAGTATCTACGCGATTTATTATTGCAAAGTTTACGTTGAATGACCTAGATTATGTACCTCAGCATATTTTTTTATTCAAGTAAATGTAACTTTTGTTCGCGTGTTTATTGCGAATGTTTTTTTTTGAACGGGAAAATAATTTATTGAGTGAAATGAAATAAACGCAAACTTATTGTTGCGTGCCAGATCTAGACTTCTGTTCCTAATAATTCATTATAATACTTTGCAAGTTCATAGTAGGATACAATTATGTTAAATTACTCACACATAATATTTTTTTCAATACAGATTATCTCTTGACTGCGATCTCACGTGGTGGCAAGTGATAACACAGCCTAAGATGGTAGCGGGCTAACCTGGTCACGGATATGGCAGTATAAACTCATATCAGTTTCCCCACGGCATCGTACCGGAATGCCAAATCGTTCGGCGGAACGTCCTTGCCGGAAGGATGGTAACTTTACCAAACCATAATAAATTCAGAAGCTCTAAACCATAATATTGACCCTGTCATAGATCGAACTCGAAATACTGTGTATACATATTGTGTCGATTATTTTTTCTAGCGTTACAATCTGTTGATTTCACTTCCTCAGGTGATTAGTCTATCTGGTATTGGTTTTTTTTATCCACTACAAGTTAGCCCTTGACTGCGATCTCACCGGATGGTACCCTACTTGTAATGATGCAGTCTAAGGTGGTAGCCTGTTTGGGGCATGGCAGTTATATTAGGGGTATGGGTATACCCCTATTCGGTTTTTACACCGCATCGTACCGGCACGCTTAATCGCTTGGCGGCACGTCTTTTTCGGTAGGGTGGTAACTAGCCACGGCCGAAGCCTCCCACCAGACAAGACCAGGGAAAATTCAGAAAAATATAAATTCCCAAATTGACTCTACCGGGGATCGACATCGACCTTGCTTGTCAACTCAACTGGCGCAGCCCTAACCCGAATCCACAAAATACTAAAATAAAAGGCCAATAGGTCTAAGGGTCATTCGCTAAGTGGCTGTGACATTTCAGCTTGCATAATTGGGAGCGGAACTGACGTCCCCACCCCGCGGGTGGGGGTAGTGTGGGGACGTCAGGCGTCGACGTGTCAAGTCGGGGGTTGAATAATATATGGACGGAGTAGGCGGATGGCGCTGCCACTTATCCGGGCCTGAATTATATATGCAACAGCGTTGGAGTTGGTTTGTGAACAGTTGCATTGAAAGTCGCTTGTGTGTTCTAAGGTTAAGTGAGTCGGAGTTAACTGTAGTCTGATTGTTTGTCTCTCACGGCTGGTTTCTGAATTGAGAATTTCATGTTGAGCCTGTCTCAAAGACTACTTAAGGACTAATTAAGCAAATTATGGTTTTTGAATTGATATTGGGCCGGTTTCTGAATTAAGCATTCAAGCAAAAACAGCTATCTCCAGACTTAGACTCTCAAACCTTACACAATTGAACCATATAGATTTCTCTGTTCTAGCGGACTATAGCGAATTAAGTTTTCTGCTCTTTGGCTTAGTAATAATTTAATCTAATTAAGCATAGAACACAATGATATATTTTGGTTATGCATCTTAAAAGTTGCGCCATAACCATGGGCCATCTATATAAACGCAAATAAATCGCTTGGAATTACAGGGGTAGAAAACCTCTACATTTATTGTTATTTATTGTATTTGTAAGGCGCCAGTGTTTAACGTGTTTACTCATTTCGTAACTAAAAACAGCCATAACATTTTTATAGTGAACCATAAACACCCAAACTTATTACACTACCATACATCACGCACATCAACAGTGAAAAATAAAAAAGATCATTATAGAGAGCCGTTGGAGAAAATTAAAAAGCTATAACTCAACGCTGGTCCCGGAGACGGCCGTTAGATTTCCTCTTCGTAGAATGCGTAAAAAGTAATAAGACATTACAGGGGCCATACTTCCCACGCTTAAAGAAATACTTAAGCAATATTACTCAGAATGACAGTCCTTATTTTAGAAACGTCAAGGTACGTGACGTTCCTACAATAGGGTAGCGTAATATTAATAACTCTAAAACTCGACAGTCAACAATAATGAAACAATATGGCTTTAAGCGTTGGCAGCATGGCCACTGATACGTGAAGATGTAAAAGTATTGAATCTGTAATATTTTATAAAATATTTGTACATTTATACTTCATGTAAAAACGCACATAAATCCGAAAATATAGATTTAATAATTAGGGATTGCAGGTGCATGCCCGGGGAATGAACCCCTGACCCCGGCTGTCTAAACCAATAGGCTATCACCGCTTCGTGTAAGCCACAATATACCTAATATTAAAAAAAAACATCCAAACGGCTCTTAGACTACTTGTGACGGAACGTCGCACGCGCAGGTGTCGCGCCGGATGCGGCTGAAACGCGTAAAGAACGGAAGAGGGACGGATTACGGCGAGGGAGGGGGAACCGTCGCGTTGTAAGATGGAGGGGAATAATATGAACTCCTGAACGTGTTTCTTTCGAGCGATTTTGTTGCAGTGAAACTTTTAAGAGTAAACTTAGCTTGTTTTAGAAGTTTCTTTTCTTTTACATCAAGTCAATATATGTAGATAAGAGTTCTTCCAGAATCCAGTATCCCCCTAGGCTGGCTAGATGTTATCGGTCCTCCTAGTATGGTACCTCATGGTCAGAAACCTTCTTGCAAGAGTCGACAATAATTATATAGAATTGATAACCCAATCGGATGAAAGATGTTCAAACGGACAGTAACCGAAAAAAAACATATTAAAATTTAAAATTAAAAAACCGTTTTGAGCACATAATAATATAAAATTTTATTTTGCCTATTTTCGTTTGCGAAAAGTTTCGATAGACAGAAGGTAGAAACAACAAAACAATAGCACAAAATTAAAACGCTTTTCAACTTAGAAATAGCCACTCAATTACTTAAAGCCCATATAATATAATCAACGAAGCACTAATCAACTCTACCAATACAAGTTTCAACCACAAAAACCATTAGCGTGAAAACGAATGCAAAACTATACGGCCTGTTTTAACAATTTAAAACGATACCAATGATAGCGAAGTGCAACGGGAAATTATTTCTGGACAGTGGAACACAGAAAACCGCTCAACCCGGGAGTGTATTAATGAAAATTGAGCGGCATCCGATGTTACAGAGTCTGATATGCCTTAAATAACTTCACCTGCAGCACCGGCGAAATCTAGGACAAGGTATATTTTTGGTGTTGCATTTTGAACTTAGGGCACTGACATCGTGGGAAAATAATCATGAATATTATCCATACTAACTAGCTTATGCCCGCAGCTTCCGCTCACCCCTTTTCGCAATCTGTGTAGCGCAAAACTTAATTTTACTTAATATTATTATAATGCGAAAGTTTGAATGTTCGGCAAAATGTTTAACACTAACTAAAATAAATACAAATAGGTACTTTGTCTCTCTCCACTTTACTTTTTTTTTAAATTATTGTTCAAGATATCCTCTAAAAGCTAGAGGGAGAGAAAGAGAGCTTAACGCTTTTTTGGTCACGTACACATTTTCAGACCAGGTCCTCGCGTTTCTGAGTGCCATTTTAATTCACAGTACAAAACTAAGCAGATTTTTAATACCATGTTTTATAATACATATAATATACTTAACTAGATGATGCCCGCGACTTCGTTCGTGTTTACTTACTAAGTTTTTTCCATTCCCGCGGAAACTCCTTCATTTTCCGGCATAAAAGTAGCTTATCTTCTTCCCTGGGATGCAACCCTGTACCAAATTTAATCAAAATCGGTTGAATAGGTGGACCGCGTAGCAGACAAACAGACAGACATACACACTTTCGCATTTATAATATTAAGTATGGATAATAAATTAATTTACTTAAAACTTTCCATCCGAGAGAGATAATTCGCACTAGGTACGGGCTTAGTACACAGGATGCACGTGGATTCAAGCCGTAGGCGGCTCACGCAATTGGTGCACGTGCCGCGTTTGACGTAACGTCAAACTTACCCGTGCTTAACTGAACTTGTACCTGATGAAATCGCGAGACGTAAATCCTTTGCAAGTTTTACGTAAACATTGCTATTATTTTGCAACATACTTACGGAAAAAAAACAATATTAGTTAAGTTTAAAATGTTGTAGAAATGAACAAAAAGATGATTTTCTGTCTATTTCCTTCGCATTTAGTAAATTCGCTACAATGATTTTATGAAAAGTTAATTTCGTGTAATTATAATATTGAATATTGTTACATTTTTACCCATTTTCTCGTCCAAAATCGGTCGGACAGATGACCTGTAAATATATTTAAAAAAATATAGAAGCACGACAGACAGGCTGCCGTCTTTCGCTTTCTTATAATATTATGTATAAGAATGCTGCACGGATAATAATAGACTCATTTGTGATCATTATAGAAATTGCTGGTTTTCTGCTGTCACTTTCAATAATAAGAGGCCAGAGAGCCTCAGTCATTTTCTTAGTATCAATATAATATCATAAAGGGATAGGTACTCTAATAATAAAATCATTAGAAATAGTAGCAGGTTAAATACAGTAATTTATGATTCCTTACTTGGACTTCAGCATCAGACTGGAAATTGCTTTGATTATGCAGACATATTTCTAAAGAAAGAAAACTTCAGAAAGAAATATCTTTTTGAATAATAAAAGAGTGAGTCTCTTATTTTATTTTTAATCTTACAAGATGAAGATTCAATCTTCTGATGAAAACAAAATCCTGTATCAAACAACGTAAATATACCAAAAGACTTACTGAGGAAGGCCAAGAGCCTAAATTCGATGGAATTACTTTGAGCCATTCAAGGGAATCTATGTCATCTACCAAAATGCACGTACTTGAACGCAAGAGCGAGCGATTCTAAATAGTCAAAGTAAAAGTAATTAAAAAAAAAATATCTTTTAAAAAAGTGTTTTCGAATTGTCGAGTCGACTTCAAAATGCCCTTCCTGCCGAGAAACACCAGTAGAAAACTCGGCGGTTACTCTTTTTAAAAAAACACAAGTATAGCTAACAACAGGTTAGCCCGCTACCATCTTAGACTGCATCATCACTTACCATCAGGTGGGATCGCAGTCAAGGGCTAACTTGTAGTGGATAAAAAAAAAGTAAGATAATGAACATCAAAAAGATATGAAACCCCTGGTAATTGGTAACAACTTCGCAATCCACAAGTATTGCCAGAAATATTGACCTAAAATCATAACCACACAGGTTCACGTAATCCCTCACATCATTGATTCAAAATTGCTAGAGTACCGATATAGTAGCAATTACTCAGAAACCGTATCGCGGTAGCTAAGACGCTTTAAGCTCCAGAAGTGTTTGAACAGACAAACGTTCATTTATCTAAAAGCATGTCGAACAACCGACTCTATAATTCAGCAGTCTGGAAGTTCTGAACATTTTTCAGAGGATATATGACAGCTTGAAGGCTAGACAAGAGGGATGAAAAGTCAGGATTGCACTATGTTTTAGCGATAGATTTATAATATATTTTCAATACAGTTGTCAAACATGGCGCACTTTCAGAGGCTGTAGTTATGATTCGAAAATTGAATCTTTCGCATAGGCATCTTACTTTTACACGGTCGTGACTTACTTTTACAAGCTCGACACTTACTTTTGCAGTTTAGTTTTAAATTTTCCAAGTCAATTAAAAAAGTTTAGTACCAAGGAGTTTTCATACATAGAATATAATCGGATAGGCTTTTTACGAGGAAAAATGAATGAATCCGTACGTTTTAACATTGAATTTCCAAAATTCTTTTAAATGGTTGTTGATTATATTTAATTACCAGTTTTAATTAAATTATTTTCAACAAAAATCGAATAAGCTGTATACGCGTAGGTACGAACCCGTAGCCTAGTTTCGTTGAAAAAAAAAATATGTCCAGGTGTAAATACGCGCCATTTGCTGAATTTTTTTATTTTTTATGTAATAAATTGATTATATTTTTGTTAATATGAGTTCTAGTACTAATGATGAAATGGAATTAACTTCACCAGATATTTTATCTGAGGCGAAAACTGCGCAAGATGGAATTTTGCCCCCAAAATCTCGAGAAAGATATATGACGGCTTACAATAATTTTATTTCATGGAGAAAACATAAAAAAACTAAGTCATTCTCAGAAAATGTTTTGTTAGCTTATTTTCATGAATTGAGTGGAAAATATAAATCATCTACATTGTGGTCAAGTTATTCCATGTTAAAAACTACTCTCAAAACAAATAATGACATAGATCTCCAAAGTTACCTAAAATTATCAGTTTTCATGAAACGGCAGTCACAGCAACTAAAATTCAGTGAAACTACATGTTTCGAGAAAAATACCACTGTAAAAACTACTGAGTCTATATGATTTGAGCTATCTTCAACCCGTGCACAGCAGCAAATTTCACTGAATTTTACATTATTGACTATATTTTTTAGCTTTACTCTCAATTTTCAGAATTAATTACTATGTACGTATGTATGTTGAAATAAACTTGTAATTCTTTGATTTGTTTATTACTATTTCCCACAACTGTATTGAAAAACGTCGTGTGATACACGGGTGTGAAGGTTATTGCAAACTCGTAACATTAAAAACCCTCACCTTCGGCTCGGGCTTATTAATGATAGCTCGTTTGCAATAACCTACTTTCCACCCTTGTATCACAATATACTATTATTTACTACCGTGTTTTAGCTATACACATATGTACCTACCAACATGATATAACAGCAGAAGTTGGTAAGATACTAAGATTGAGATGAAACGGGTTTTCTTTTTACAATAATTTCATCGTATCGTTAAGGCTCTAAAATTTTCTCAGACAATGATAGATTCAAGGGTAGACTTCGTCACAGAATAGGTATAATAGGTACTACGTACGTACATAATGATGTAATTTTTTTATCTTTGGAGTAGATAAGACATAAAAATTAGTATTGATAGCAAAACCATTTCAATATAAACGAGAATACCTACGATTTTAAATTACTGTAAAAATAAAGAATATATTATTTTGCTTTTCTTGTATCAATTGTTAGTTTGATAAGTCTAGTTTTCATCAAAACTTCTATCATAATAACATACCCTGGGTTGCTCGTAACAAATTCAAGTTTTTTTTAAGTAATTTAAGTGGAAGTTAGACTGATTTGATCACTAGAATAAAATGGAGTTAAATTGCGACTAAATTAGTTCAAGTTAAAGTTAACTCTTCTAAAATTTAAAAAATCCAAACAATTTTGTGTCTTCCCAGTTGTTATAAAAGCATAGATAAATCTATTCTGTGTCCCACGAAAGTGAAAAGTCCGATTAGGTTAATTTTACTCGTAGATATATTTTGATCGCGATATTTTCGTTACAGGATATTCAGAGATTCGGTCAAGGATTGGAAGTTCTCTATATTTGTGTACTGACGGAAGGAACTATAATTGTTCTATCGATTTTGTTCCACTAAATATACATGTGGCACGCTTCAAGGATTTTTAGTAAGTATTTGAAGTTCAAGTTAGCAATAATTATGGTATCTTTTTAATACGGAGTAGGTACAGTTTTTTAGGGTCCAAGTACCTATGAAATTTCTGTATAGGTAGCTTAGTTCAATGGTAACACGTGCTAATGTCAAATTCGGTATACCGTAACGTTTTGAAGGATTTTAAAATTACGTACCTGCTAGCTGATTTTTTTTAATTAAGTAGAGAAAATTAAGGGAACTCCTTAATTTTGCCCAGTCTATGTCATTCCCCGGGACACAACCTATGGCCGTGAAAGAGTAGCAGACAGACAGACAGACACACTTTCGCATTTATAATATTAGTATGGGTTAGTATGGATCTAAACCAAAATTACTGCGCGTGTCTACTGGGAATAGGGTTTTCATCTACATGTAAATATCCTTTGACATTGCCTAGGCACTGAATATTGTATTGATGACTTGTTAACCGATACTCGTGGGACGGTATATGTGACCTTTAATGTTGTTAGTTTGTTTGTATAATGTTTGTTTTCGTATGTAACGTGTTACATAACCCTTGTTGCTAAACGTGTAATACGTTTATATTGTTAAACGACATATTTTATGAACACACTACTGAAAAATGATAAGTATAGTCCCTGTATAGTCCATGAAGGGACTAGAAGTATAATTCGCTATAATCCGCCACAATAGGTAAATCTATGTGGTACAATATGTATCTTGCACTTAAAGCTTGCAATATTCACCATACCACGGAAATAGGTATAATCAATAGGAATGTATAATCCCACCATGGATGTATAAATGAGTCCCACAAACTTATTTGACCCGGTGAAACCATCGCTAGTAAATATAAAAAGTAAAAAAAAAAAAAAAAGTCACATAAATTAGTCCCAATTTTGGCCTCCGGGCCAGATAAGTTGGTGGGACTGTATATTGAAAATGTTATCGGTTAAATGTGTTCGATAAATTGAGTTTTGATGCTTTTTATTGTTAAATATTTAATTATTTTTATTTAACGTGCTATTAATTAAATCAATCCCCGTATTGCATCTATACTTCTATGGTTCTATCTAATATTATAAATGCCAGTGTGTCAATGCCTGTCCGTCCGTCTATATGTCTTTCTGTCTGCTACGATTTCACGAACTATCTGTTCAACTGATTGGGATGATATATATGTTATCTCTACAGAGATTTGAGTAGAGTCTGTATCCCAGGGAAGGAATAATTCTTATTATTATAATATACATATTTAAGAGTACATTTTTTTTTTAACTACAATGATTAAGATTTTTTTCATAAATCCTACCTCATTCTAGAAAGGTATAGGGTATTTATTTAACTGACTGACATCTCAAAAGCACTTGTGAAAGTTTATTTGAAAAAAAAATCTTTTGACTTATGACGCGGATGTCAATTTTAGCTTATTTCAAACTTTTACTTATAGTCTAAGATACGTATTTATGTCACCGTAAGATTGTAAAAACCGTTAGATTATAATCTAACTCGCGAAATTGTAAACTGTCGAATGATTACAATATAACGGATTATTTTTCGGTAGATTGTAATCTGTTAGGTTTATTAACCCGATAGAACCTAGGCCGGGCACTACTTGATTATTTATGTCGAACCCTAACCTAACCTACAAGAAAAAGACAAGAAAACGTAAATACAATGAATATTTAAAAATTGACACTTAAAACATTGAACGGTTCACAATCTTTCGACTGTTTACAGTCTATCGAAAAAAAAGCGTTAGATTACAATGTTACGGTTTTTAGATACAATAATAATAGATAAATACACCTAAAATAGGTTGCCTATCAAAATCCGGTCCAGGCTATTTTTAAATTAATTAATTTTAATTAACTTTTTTTTTGTCAAGTTTATTGCAGCCAATGATATACCAACGCGTTTGTTATAAAATTACCTATATTTTGATATATAACTCAAGCGGTTCCTATCTGTTAAGTTACCTATGGACTATGTTAATTAAAACTTTTGTCGCCTTTGTTTTCATAGGTAGGTAATTTACAGAGTTTAATGTTATTCGTTTAGTTTATAGTTGAGTACTCATAAACGCAGCTTCAGTTAAATCGTAAACTCTATTCTACGATCATTAACAGGTCGTTAGAAGGCACTCTTCTCTGTGTTGTAAAAAATATGCGTTTTTGTCACCTCTCCGTCTAATCGGTTAGTTGATTGATTTGTCTGAAAAAATATTGAGTTTGGCGTCTTAATTATCTTCTTGAGCGATCAATTTGGAATGCATACGATTTCAATAAACGTAGTTTTTAATTAATCAGGATTTTTGTTTTGTGTTTTTGCCTAAATGATTCTAATATGTCTGGTTTCGATAACTATATTCGACTTAAAGGAAGCTTCGACATATTTTAACTTTTAAGACACGTTTTGCCATATTTATATTTAAGTACTAACCTATATTATAATACACGCCACGTCACGTCACGTCACGTCAGGTTGAGTAATCTGTATTTTTTTTCTTGAGTTTTACTTTCAGATTGGTCCCATGTAAATTTCATGAAATTTTTATTTTATTTTTTATAATTTTTTTATAAGTTTGCCTTTGATTGCGATCTCACCTGGTGATGAGTGATGATGCAGACTAAAATGGTAGCGGGCTACCGGGTAGTTTATTGCAGCCAATGATATACCAACGCGTTTGTTATAAAATTACCTATATTTTGATATATAACTCAAGCGGTTCCTATCTGTTAAGTTACCTATGGACTATGTTAATTAAAACTTTTGTCGCCTTTGTTTTCATAGGTAGGTAATTTACAGAGTTTAATGTTATTCGTTTAGTTTATAGTTGAGTACTCATAAACGCAGCTTCAGTTAAATCGTAAACTCTATTCTACGATCATTAACAGGTCGTTAGAAGGCACTCTTCTCTGTGTTGTAAAAAATATGCGTTTTTGTCACCTCTCCGTCTAATCGGTTAGTTGATTGATTTGTCTGAAAAAATATTGAGTTTGGCGTCTTAATTATCTTCTTGAGCGATCAATTTGGAATGCATACGATTTCAATAAACGTAGTTTTTAATTAATCAGGATTTTTGTTTTGTGTTTTTGCCTAAATGATTCTAATATGTCTGGTTTCGATAACTATATTCGACTTAAAGGAAGCTTCGACATATTTTAACTTTTAAGACACGTTTTGCCATATTTATATTTAAGTACTAACCTATATTATAATACACGCCACGTCACGTCACGTCACGTCAGGTTGAGTAATCTGTATTTTTTTTCTTGAGTTTTACTTTCAGATTGGTCCCATGTAAATTTCATGAAATTTTTATTTTATTTTTTATAATTTTTTTATAAGTTTGCCTTTGATTGCGATCTCACCTGGTGATGAGTGATGATGCAGACTAAAATGGTAGCGGGCTAACCTGTTAGGGTATGGTAGTTATATTAAATCCATATCCCCAATCGGTTTCTACGCGGCATCGTACTGGAACGTTAAATCGCTTGGCGGGACGTCTTTGCCCGTAGAGTGGTAACTATAGACACGACCAAAGTCTACCAGGCAAAATTTGATGAATTATAGTTCGGAGATGGAAGGCTGAACTAGCAGAAGCTAAGAGTTATTTCAGCAGAGTTATGTGGTACAATATGTATCTTGCACTTAAAGCTTGCAATATTCACCATACCTCGGTGACTGCCTCGTTGGTCTAGTGGTTAGCATGTTCGACTGCGGCCGACGAGGTCCCGGGTTCGATTCCCGGGTCGGGCCATAGCAAGTATTGGGTTTTTCTGACAAGAAATTCTCAGGACTGGCCCGGAGTAAGGAAGTTGGCGGTGACTCACCCCCGTGCCTCGGAGAGCACGTAAAGCCGTCGGTCCTGCGCCTGATCTCTCCGGTCGTGTCGGATTTTCCATCCCATCGGGCTATGAGAGTAAAGGAACAGAGAGTGCACCTGTGTATGCGCACACACTTGTGCACTATAATATCTCCCGCGCAGATGGCTAATCTCTCTGGAGATAGGCCGTCGTGGCCGAAATTCGGTCGGGAGGACATTATTATTATTATTATTATATGATATAACATTAGGTGAGCCTTCACTTGCTAAGCAGCGGCGGGTCTACATTAAGCTACAATATTGTTCGAAAAACAGTTATTTCTTATTATAAGCTATGGATTTCATTGCATTGTACAAGATTTTATAGTTTATAGTAATTATGTAGCATATATCCGTCAGTGTAACCTGAACGAGGGGCGCAGGATGTGGCCACATGGCCCGCGAGAGACGGCTGCGGCACGGGCGGCGTGGCGTGCCGTTAGACATAAGTGGATAAGATCGCCCAACAACGTTCAAAGCTTTTAACGCTAGCTCCAGAAATTCTACTGTATGCATTTCTTGAGCGAGCGTTTTCTTTTCTTTCTTGTAACCTCTTCAAAGCCCATTAACGTCCCACAGCTGGGCACAGGCCTCCACTCTCCACTCTCATAAGAAAGAGGGAATAAGAGCTTAGACCCACCACGCTGCTCCGATGCGCGTTGGCGGGCTTTAACGACTATTACCTACCATGTTAGTGATAATAACCCGGAACGATGTTTGCGATGTTAAGCACCAAACATCGCAAACTTCCTAACTCCGGGCTGGTACTGAGAATTTTTAGTCAGAAAAACGCAATACTTAATTACGGCCCGACCCGGGACTCGAAACCGGGACCTCGTCGGCCGCAGTCGAACATACTAACCACTAGACCAACGAGGCGTGTAACCTCAGTCCCATACAATTTTGGAGCGAGCTTATGCTTATAAGCTTCATAATAATAAATGTATGTACACTAAAATATTAATTAGTTATTATTATTACGCTCACTCCAGAAATGCCACATGCATTTCTTGGGCGAGCGTTTCTTTCTTATGTAACATCAGTCCCATGCATTTCTGGAGCGAGCTTATGTTTTAAACCTTAATAATAAATGTATCGGTAAAACTCAATTGAGTTTATGTTTACACCAAAATAAAATAACTCTGTAAAAATGTAAAATAAATAAATAATAATAATAATCTATACTTACTAAAATATTAATTAAATATTACTGTAATTTATTAATACAATTCATAGCTAGCTAACTTAATCTTACGAATACTACAAATACCGAATACTAAATTTTTTTGGACACGTTTCTCCATCGAGCGCCTCGTCGTGCAGGGCAAGGTGGAGGGCACCAGAGGGCGAGGAAGGTCACCCATGCGATGGACCGACCAAATTAAGTCCGCTGTTGGCGGTTCATTGCACGAGTGCACCAGGCTGTCGGCCAGCAGGGAGAAGTGGCGGATGCTCGTGAGGCGCATAACATCTGCCACTAAAGCCGACACTTCGTGATGACCACGACCACTCTGGCAAGAGTGTTACGACGAAGAAGAAGAACTTAATCTTATCACTATAGTAATCATGCTTGAGTGGAATGGTGGCAAGACTGCTGACTGCATTATCGCCCTGGATTTGGACCCCAGGCTGATTCTTTGCCCAAAAAAGGGCGCCTTGATAAATCAATTTTTTTTAAAGACAAGCACCGAGTTTCTTGCTTCGCCAAATCTTAACATTAAGTATTAAAAGCAATGAAACTACAGAAACTATAAACAACGAAGTAAAGAAAAAAACGATTAAGGTATGTCCACATAATATCGCCCCACTAAAGTGTAGGTAACGTTAAAAATCGTGGACAGCACGTGTGCACGGCAATTTCAGCCAAATGCACCGTGCATGTGCACTGCATACCTACTTATATAAGTCAATGACTAATACTGACTAAACTATAAAGTAAACAAACTAAGTAACTATAAAGTATTATTCAATTACCAGCTGATGCCCGCGACTTCATCCGCGTGGATTGAGATTTTTTAGCCTATTAACTATTCATAATCTATCTCTGTGCCAAAATCCAGATTCTTTCAGTCGTTCTGGCGTGACTGAGTAACAAACATACATCCATCTAAACATTTTCATTTATAATATTGTAGATGAAATCGAAGTTTCTAAGAAGTATTTCAGTGCTTTTTTGCATTGATTACCTACTACTAAATCAAGACCGAATAGGTTATTGGTAAGCACTCAAGAGTAGACCTAATCATAAGTTTCCATATCGTGAACCGAAAGACGTCTACTTACTGCTTGATAAGTCTCTTTTTGGGGATTCCACTCCCCGTGGTCTTGCACCACGCTGCAACTTGCTTGATGTCGTCCGGCCATCAAGTATGTGTGGCACTGAACTTTTCAATGCGTATTCGCCATTTCAGCAGTTTCCTTTGGACTAGACTAGATTTCCGAAATCAGTACGTACAAAGGCCTTACCTGAATCACTAAAAGCAGTATTATTTAAATATTATTGACGCTCTTATTTCAGAATTATAATCCTTATTTTATGAACGCAACGGTTAGGCTATAAGCAATATTAAAATAATACTGTTTTAGTAAGCGATGGTAGTAACTTCACCCGTGTTAGTTCATCATCATCTCATCAACCCATTGCCGGCTCAATACTGAGCACGAGTCTCCTCTTGGAATGAGAAGAGTTTGGCCTTTACACCACGCTGGCCAAATGCAGGTTGGCAGACTTCACACACCTTCGGGAACAAGAACTCTCGGGCATGCAGGTTTTCTTACGATGTTTTCCTTTACTGTTTGTAGCAAGTGATAATTAATTTCTTAAAACGCACATAACTTCGAAAAGTTGAAGGTGTGTGCCCGGGGATGGAACTCGCCACCCCGTACAGGAGGTCGGGTGTCTTAACTATCACCGCGTGTTGTTTAATATTGTATTCCGGCTTCCGTTTTCCCCTCCTCTTTTAATATAGGTACCTTCAAATCAAGAGTGAATAGGCATCTTCTAGGCAAGCGCGCTCCACCTTAGGCTGCATCACCAATTGCAAGCAAGTCTGATTGCAGCCAAGCGCTAGCCAACATATTTAAAAAAAAACATAATTTTAATACAAACAATCACGAGAAGTAAGTATAGGTATGCCGTGCAGTTTAATCGTATGTTTACATCTGCCACAGCTGCAGCCCTACGGAGCATAAAATCTGCAGTGCTGCACTTTTTACGGCTTCCCCTATAAGTGCTTTACGCTCAATAACGCCAGCTTTGGTAAACATTCCTAATTAATATGCATAATAATAGCTTTCTTTTGCCTGCGACTGTACACGTCTTGCACAACACTGCCTAAACTGATTTAGTTAAACTTTCTGATTCTGTCTCATCTAGGGCCGCTTGCCCAAGGGCATATAAACTGATTTAGTTAAATTTTGTAATGTTGTCCCTTTTTGCCAAATGCATATTGTAGTTGCTAAAAAGGGACAGCATTAAAATATTTAACTAAATCAATTTAAGAGTATTTGTACAAGTGGGCCCTAAAGTCTGTTCCAATATAGATGAGCTTTTTATTCAACTTGATTAACGTCTGATCACGTAATCTCATCTTGATCAGATCCGATCAGACTAATAATGATGGGAAATGGAAACTTTTCGATTTTCAATACTCGCATCACTATTGGTCACGTGGCAGAGAAGATGACATGATGAGACTTAAAAGAGGTTGAAAAAAAGCCCATCTCTATAATATATTGGAATAAACTATAGATACTTATTGATAACAAGGTTTCAGTTTCTGAAATTTCTGCAGCAACTCTTTGATTTTCCGGGATAAAAAGTAGCGTATATCCTCCCCCGGGATGCAATCTATCTCTATAGCAGACGGGCCGTGAAAGCGTAACAAATAGACATACTTTCGCTATTATATTTTGGTATGAAAGTATGGAGTTTTTAGTATTGCTGTCACTAGTAAAGTCACACAATCACATTATTATCCCGAGAAAACCCCTGCAATTATATGTTTAATAGAAAGGAATCACCACCCTCAGCAATGAGGAATACGACGCAAAGAGTCAAGTAGCATGTAGAATGAAGAAGGTGGTAAACAATGATTGGTAGATGATGATTGGTAGAACAATGATGACAGTTCATCATCGGAGGAGAAAAACCACAGAAAAACAGTCGGTCGTCAGAACGTGTGTGTGGCCATATAAAAATAATAACGGAGACTTTTTGTGTGCAAAATTTTTTTTGTCCCGAGTGTATTGATTGATTTTCTTTTAATGGATTATCTTATTAGATGTATTAGATATTTTATTGTACAGTTATTATGAGTTAAGAGTAGGTATTTACTCAATGTAAGTAGTCGGTATAACTGCACCAAATACCTAGTACTTAGGTACATATCTGTAGTGTATAAAAAGTATGTATATTAATAACTTAAGTCATACATGCAAAGGATAGCCAAACAGAAAAACAACTAAGAATGACAATGATAAAAATGTCATAGATTTTACGATAAAAACAGGTATGTTCGTCCGGTCTAAAATGATAATCCGTTACTAGATAAAAGATTGAGATGTTTATTTTCAAAGTACCTATATTGAAACCATTTCACTTAATTTTCGAAGAAATGAAATGCAATAATATTTTAGTCATACGTTATATTTATAACTTTTTCTTACTTACTAAAACATTATTAAAACATCACTAAAACACTATTAAAAAATTAAATTAAATATATTATGACTCGTCACAACTTAATTTGGGTTTCCTGAAAAATCCAAGTAAGTCTATAAGAGGAATAGTAAGGGCAAATACACACTGACGCAGATCGAAGCGAAGCGTATTTTTGTAGCAATATTAATTGTTTTATGTAATGTTCAAATTACATTCGCGTCATTTTCAACCGACTTCAAAAAAGGAGGAGGTTCTCAATTCGACTGTATGTTTTTTTTTTGTATTTATGTTACGCGATCATTCTGCCAATTATTATGAATCATGAAAATCATTTCGATGATTCTTTTTTTGTTTAGTATATCATAGGTGGTCCCATACAAATTTTATCGAAATTAATTAAGCGCTTTTTGAGACAATCAACAAAAAACAATCCCAGATAGTGTTTTTTAATTTTTAGTTTAAATTGGTACTTATAGGCATAGTTTTGAAGTCGGTTTTTGTTTAGATGAAAGCAAATAATTATTATTATTCACATTTGCTGTTATTACATTCAGCATTTCAACCCATCGCTAGACCTCTACCGAGTCTTATCTCAAAAAGATAAGTTATTGCACCTCTAAAGTTAGAACTTAATCGATAGCAATCAAAACTATCAAGTAAGTTCCTATAAAAGTATTAGTGAGGCGTGAATTTTATCTAAAACTGCAAAAAGAGAGATGATAATAAATGTATAACCTACTGCCGCAGAGGCAGAGTCTGGTGCTTGTGTTGTTGTGACGGTGTTGTCAGGTGTTGTTGTGTCGGTGTTGTCTGGTGTTGTTGTGTCGGTGTTGTTTGGTGTTGTAGTTTCTGGTATGTCTGTTGTGGTTAATTCGTTCCTATCCTCTAGAGACCACAAACTCTTAGCATCTGCGAAAAATTCGGAATAAATTTTGTCCCAAAATGCCATAGTCGTTGGATGAGGATCCTTAAAGTTGCCATCTAAATTTGAGTTTCCGCTTACAACTATTTCTTGATCGTCTAGTATCCTCAGATAGTTGCTTTGAGTAGAGTTATAATAAGGCAGCCATGTAACTTTCGAAGTTTCGCTTGTTGGTTCTCTATAAACACAGAAATGTTTGAAATTAGTATTAGTATTTTCATATTCCTTTTACGTAATAAACTATATAGTAATAAACATATACTCATACGTAAGTTAAAAGCAATAATTACTAATGTGAAAGATCTAGCCCGTGACTGTAATATCATATGCTTATAGAAATAAAAGATTAACGAATTGAATTTGATTATAGTGTACAGATTCAAAACATAATATGCATCAATAATACCAACCCAGTTTTTGCAAAGTTTGTCCATCGTTCAATAAGAATGTCTCCAATGGTAAGATCGAAATCAGTTAAGTTATCTTCGTTAGTAAACATATACACCAATTCTTCTGTATGACCCGCTCTTTCTATTTGTATTGGCCTGGATAGTACTTCTTCACTACGTTTTCCTCTATAAGAAAATTGATATAAATACACGGGTGAACTTGATGTCTCCGCTCGCATACGAGCTTCTCTTATAGCAGATACTAATATCATGGTATCACCATTGTATCGTAGAAAATTATCAATTTGAGTTTTATTAATAGGACCATCTCCAAAATAAAAAGCTTTTATTTCTTCCGAAGTGTTATCTTCTTCTTCATATGATG
Source organism: Erebia epiphron (assembly GCA_963932025.1). Lineage (NCBI taxonomy): Eukaryota > Metazoa > Arthropoda > Insecta > Lepidoptera > Nymphalidae > Erebia > Erebia epiphron. Next base: position 5,544,650 of record OZ009954.1, read on the forward strand.
CAAAATCTAAATCAGATTGTAGGAAATCTGTGAACGAATATTGCATTCTTTCCAGCCAATCATCATTGATACCCTCGTTCGCTCGAATCGTACCTTCGTAATCTACGAATCCTGTCATAAACGGAATTTTTATTTGCTCTCCAGCCTTAATAATTTCATAAGGTGACTTTAACATGAATGCTTCTCCATTTTCTACTTCTTTTTCAATACATGGAGCAAATGCTAATGAATTGTCTGTAAGATCAAGTTCGTGTATAGCTGCCATCAATGCTGGTGTACTTGCCCGCGTTAAAACTTCGGACAGTGTATCTACATCAGTCACCGTATGTCCAAGTGCTTCTGCTACTTGTACAGCATATTTCAAATTATTGCGCGTTACAGCCCACGGGGACAGCGCGGTTCCACTTTGGCTTATTACTTTATGCACCAGACCTTCCGCCATTGGCGAGAGTGTTATTAAATCAACGGCAGCGGCACCACTACCATGTCCAACTAGTATAATATTATTCGGATCTCCTCCAAATAAAGAAACTTCTTCTTGAATCAATTTTAATCCAGCAATTATGTCTTTAAGCCCAGCATTACCGGGAGCGCTTTTAGTTCCTAAACATAAAAATCCTAGAATTGATTCTCTGTAGTTTAAGCGCACAACTACAACATCCTTCTGTAAAAACCTTAAAGATTGGTCCAGATCTGTTCTTGCATCAAATTCTGTGCCTTTGATCCACACCATAACCGGCAAGCGCCTCGTGCTATTCAGTGTTGGTGTAATAACATCTACTACTAGACAGTCTTCGGTTCCTTCATAGCCCGTGCCCACAGCCTTAGTACATTTAACGTTTTTCCTATTTGATAAGAACTCACTCCGAAATATTGGTGGAGGTGAAGGGGCCTAGAAACACAGGTGCATCATTTAAAATTAACAATTTAATATATGATGGCTGTGAGCTAATTTTTTTTTAAATTAGTAATGGCCTAGATTAGCGATAGAAATGCCGAAGAAGTTCAGCCTGACATGGATATAATATATTGATTTTATTAAAATCTATACAAAACAGAAAAATAAATAACTAATATTGAAGTAATAAATAGTATTTAACGTGTACAATACCCGAAATCTATTGACACCCGATGTGGAATCAGCGTACGGAATGCCGTAGAATTCATAGTAACCATCCGGAGTAGTAGTCCCGACAACAGTTCCTTGTGATATTTTCACTTTAGGCTCCAAAACTTTCTCCGTTTGGCACAACGCACCACAAATTAGGATCAAAAATCCTCCTAAATGCACTTTGAACGCCATGATTTTTTGGAACATAACTAAAAATTTCAGAAGTACAACGGTCTTCAATACAAAATCTTATCGATCAAGTATCAAGACGTGACAGATAGATTGTTCTCAGTAACGTTATCTTGATAATAAATTCAGCATCGGTGTATTTTATTTGATACCTCTTGATAAAGAGATAAATATTTTTAGGGTAATGTAAACAATTAAATGAACCTATATTTCAACCTAAAAACTGCCTCGTTGGTCTAGTGGTTAGCATAGTCGACTGCGGATCACGAGGTCTTGGGTTCGATTCCCGGTCGGGCATAAAGTTTAGGTATTAGGTTTTTCAATTAAGAAATTCCCAGTGCCAGCCCGGAGTTGGGAAGTTGGCGGTGTATCACCCCCGTGCCTCGGAGAGCACGTTAAGCCGTCGGTCCCGATTATTATCAATAACATGATAGTAGTCGTTAAAGCCCGCCAAAGCGCATTGGAGCAGCGTGGTGGGTCTAAGCTCTAATTCCCGCTCTCCTATGAGAGTGGAAGCCTGTGCCCAGCAGTGGGACGTTAATAGGCTGTGGTGATGATGATGATGATGATATTTCAACATTTTATCAAGTCAGAATTAATTCTTAAGACAGATTTTAACTTATAAACTGTGTTCCGAATAAGCAAACGAGATTTGAAACTTTAAAAAAAACCGGGCAAGTGCGAGTCGGACTCGCGCACGAAGGGTTCCGTACCATTATTAATAAATAATTACCTTTGTTAATGAACCGCAAGACTAACTTTGTTTGTAGAGGTTTATTGTTAATATCAAAAAAACTATGCTAGTTAGAGCATTGGCTATAGTTTTCCTGTAAAATATACGTAAATTCCTATTGACCATAATTATTTAAAATTTTTCGATTGGTAAACTCCGGAGATAAGGGGGGGGGAACTGTATTTTTTTAGACATTTTCCCCGATAAATCAAAAACTATCATAACTAATAATAATTAAAAATCTGTTTTAGAATGTACAAAGTAAACCCTTTCATATGATACCCCACACAGTACAGTTATCTCACTTTTAAATTTCAACCCTCAGATTTTCCCCCCTTTTTAAATAAGAACAAAAATAATTTCCAATTTTTTTTAATTCCAGTGTCTTTGGGCCACTAATATACACAACTATTCCAAATTTCATGTCGATAGCTTCGATAGTTACTGAAATAATCGAGTGTGACGGACGGACAGACGGACAGACGGACAGACAGACGGAGAAAGTCGCACCATAAGGGTTCCATTTTACCATTTTGGTACGGAACCCTAAAAAATGAGGTCACTGAACTCCGACACACATTTTCAGGAAAAAACTTATGTCCCTCAAACTACTTGTCTCTCAATGCCACAAAGATGTAAAATTGTAAGATAAATTGAATCCTACTCCTGAGGGAATAAAGGTGCAATTTTTTGTTAAGGTCCAATTTTTTCAGCGGTTCCCTTAGAGGGGGTGAGGTTACGTGCGCCAAGGGAGGGGCGACAATGTGCGGGACATATGGCCCCGATGGGTCTTCATGAGAATTTCTGATTCATTGGCTGTTGTCATTTGTTTTTTTTTGTTTTGTTATCATTTACTTTATTGCGCTTTTTGAATCATTTGCAATTGGAGGTTGAAATATTGCTCCTGTAAGTTTCTAGGCAGTACTGGGTAGCTCAAGATAAGTGCACCTAATGCGAAGTGTACCTAATAGAAATATAATTCTTCTTTGAATTAGAACCATTAAGTTCCATAATAATATTATTATTATAAAGTTACTATTAGAAAGAGTAAAATAAAATATTATTATTAGAGTAAAATATAATTATTAGATAACTATTGTAAAGAAAACGTTCATGGGTTAGGTATGTTCTCAGTCACAGCACTGAATTTGATTTGCTTTTGCAAAGTTACGTATAAAACAATCTCTACTCAGAAATTGTCAGAAGAAATTCATGTCATTCTATCGTATCATTACAGAGTACTATCTCCTTATATCCTGTAAGAAACAAATATCAAATAGAAAGATAAAGATAAGTCTTTAAATCCTTATGGTGGAGACACACTACGGTAATATGTATTTTTTTATTTGGCAATCAAAAGTCCGATCTATATATTTTTTTATTTTTTATCCACTAAAAGTTAGCCCTTTAACTTTTTTATGCAGCACGTACAAGTACCTACATTATTGACAAAATGCCGTTTCTCTCCATCGAGGAAGTCTTGCGCGAATGTTAAGTCCTGCCCGGTCTGTATTGGTCCTGTGTATTTTCGCTCTTAATAGTACTGGCCGCAAATAAAGCAATTCACGGCTGAGTAATATCGGAAGGACGAGGCGAAGCCGAGCAGGGCCATCTTTAACCTATTGGAGGCCCTGGGCACATTAGGATAATGGAGCTCCTATGTAAAGGCCTTTTTTAAAAAAAAAGTCCTCTGTCAAACCATGAATAAAGAGTAGATAAGCTGTATTCTAGATTGATGCAACGGTTACTTTAAAAAACTTCAAGATCAATTTAAAATCTGATTAACTTACTACTGAGGTATATTTTGAACGATAAATAAGTTATCGTTAATGAATATCGGTTATCTAGCAGTAACTAAGGGGCCCCCATCGATCGCGGGGCCCGGGTCACGTGCCCAGAGTGCCCAGTGGGAAAGAGGGGCCTGAAGCCGAGGACTTCCGAAGTGAATTTAAAAAGACGATGCGCCAGCCGAGGCCTTTTTAAGTAGGTAAAAAATTGCTATTTCAGTCGAGAATTGTATAGTACTTTTCTCTAATTTGCGAGGAATTAATAAACACAATTCGAGACAGCTTTTCTACCGATAGATGGCATTGGCTCACCTTAACTCACGATTTCCTATTTGAGTATTAGCGTTCAGTAAAAGAGTCCTATTGTTGTTTTTAAAATAATATAATGAAGCAATATACGAGCAATTAGGAGAATTAAATAATATTATTGCACTTAGAATCCAACCTATACATTAATGATTAAAAGAAAGTGTAGCTTATCTATGTGGTGTTATCTCCCGGATTGTATGGGATGCGATCTTCCTAAACATGTGGCATCGTCACGTGGGTCTAAGACAAAAAACAACTTGGCAATGTCGACTTATATCCAACATAATTTACGCACAAATATGTGACGATAACATCTAGTTTTAAGATTTAAATTTGCTTGGAATGCTTATGAGAGTTATGTGGTTTTTATATCGCAATTTCACCTTGTGGGAGACTGTAGTGTGACAGGCAAAGGTTACCATTATGCGTAACACATTGGTGACTTTAGAAAATGTACAATTTGATACAAAAAATATTATTTCTGTATTATTGTTGGTATCAGTGGGACCGAATCGACTGTTATGGATAAAATAGATTAGGAGTTATCATTTTATAGCACCTCGTTGACTGCCTCGTTGGTCTAGTGGTTAGCATAGTCGACTGCGGATCATCGAGGTCCTGGGTTTGATTCCCGGTCGGGCATAAAAGTTAGGTATTGGGTTTTTCAATTAAGAAATTCTCAGTGCCAGCCCGGAGTTGGAAGTTTGTGGTGTTTCACCCCCGTGCCTCGGAAAGCACGTTAATGTCACTAGCACGTTATTATCACTAACATGATAATAATCGTTAAAGCCCGCCAACCCGCATTGGAGCAGCGTGGTGGGTCTAAGCTCTAATTCCCGCTCTCCTATGAGAGTGGCGGCCTGTGCCCAGCAGTGGGACGTTAATAGGCTGTAGTGATGATGGATGATGATTTTATAGCATACAATGAAGGCATTGTAAGAAGAAAACTTTTTTTAAATGAGTTCTTTTGAATAACCAGTGGAAGCCTGGAAGGGTCCTGATATTATCTTAAGAGAGACAGGTTATCTTTATGCACATGAAAAATAAAATTATTCATTTCATTTCATTTAAAATTACCAATTATTTAATTTAAAAATGACCGAATTTTAAATTAATAATTTTTAGTAACTTATGCTAAGTGATAGTTACTAACAAATTATGGGCTGACAGTTGCCTGAAATAAATAGTTTTTATCCATACTAATATTATAAATGCGAAAGTGTGTCTGTCTCTCTGTCTGTCTGCTACGCTTTCCCGGACCATCTTTTCAACCGATTTTGTTGAAATTTGGTATAGAGGTTGGTTATATTCCGGGGAAGGACATAGGATTTTTATCCCGGAAAATTGAAGAGTTCCCGCGGGAATCAAAAAACATCAATCCACACGGACGAAGTCGCGGGCATCATCTAGTTATCAATATATTGCATTTTTATTGCACTTTGTGTAGAGTTAAGACCGCAATAGCCCGCCAACCCGCATTGGAGCAGCGTGGTGGGTCTAAGCTCTAATTCCCGCTCTCCTATGAGAGTGGAGGCCTGTGCCCAGCAGTGGGACGTTAATAGGCTGTAGTGATGATGATGATGATGAAGACCGCAATAAATGTTTTCTTTTTCTTATCCTTTTGGAAACTCCAAGTCGAACCTCGATACCTACTAGAGCACAGAATATATAATAGTAGCTAGTCTTCAAAGTATATTATGTCCACGGTATGCACTTTATCCACTTCAGCATATTTTATTGTTCATGCGCCGCCCGGCATCAACGCGAGCGATTTCCAGTCACAGCATAGCAATCATTGAGTTTGTAATAAAGATAAACAACGAAAAATAGCAAGAAAAATGAACGAAAAACCGAAAGCTTTACCGAAGAAAATAGTCATTCAAATATGGAACAGAATTGAACATGAACCAGAAGAATTTAAATGATCATTGAGTCGGAAAATATCGTGTGTGGGATCGCCATTCGCCAACATGTCGCCATAAAATCAAAATAAATTTATTTGTAGAAATGGGTGGTATTTTAATGTTGGTATCCTTGCGGTATTCAATTTATTACAGACAGTTTTAATAACGGTTTAAAACATGAGTGGTAATTTAGGAAACCTTTGTATTGTTTATTTTGGAATAAATAAAGATTTTATTTATTATAGTCAGCCCTTTACAAAAAAAACTTGTATGAAGTAACCAAAAAATGCTGGCCGGGTAGGCGCTTGTATTTCTACACAACGAAACTTTTTCAATATGAGCGTATATTATTTTAAATAATAAAATTGTGTATGTATTACAAGCATTTTAAGTCAATAATATGGATATGACTTAAATATCGTCGTCGTCGTCGATCTCACTCAAGTGCTTAACCAATAACGAACTCCGTCAATGATGAATGATGACCTGTAATGCTAGTTGTAAGTGGAAAAATAAATAAATAAAATATTGAATAAAAATAAATATTGATTTTCTTCTTACAGATATAGTATGCGCGTCTTTCGGGTCCTGAGTAAAAGCGGTGAGAACCACACTGAAAAAACGTAAGGGTTAAAAATAAATGAAATACTGCTAAAAATTACCCAGCATGTTTGTCAATATAGCACCTGCAAAGTTTGTAGTTAAAAACAAATACGTCAACTTTGCAGCCACTACTTGTCAAGTATTAACCGTTAGAATTGGTTAAAAATAAATGGTAACTACAACCGACCTACTCGGTAGTAACAGCAGTGTTACTCAGTATTCTCAACCGATTTAATAGGTAACCACAACCGACCTACTCGGTAGTAACAGCATTGTTACTCAGTATTCTCAACCAATTTAATCGGTAACCACAACCGACCTACTCGGTAGTAACAGCAGTGTTACTCAGTATCCTCAACCAATTTAATCGGTAACTACAACCAACCTCCTCGGTAGTTACAGCAGTGTTACTCAGTATTCCGAACCAATTCAATCGGTAGATACAGTCAATTAACTTTGTACGATCAATTAAAAATATTTATGCATCCACCTTCAGTTTTTTTAGTATCTCATGTTACATATTTACAAAAAACAATGAAAGTAGGTACATATATATTTCTCTATTAATAATACAAAGTTAATTGACTGATCTACCGTTCGAATTGGTTGGGAATACTGAGTAACACTGCTGTAACTACCGAATAGGTCGGTTGTAGTTATTACTGATTAAATTGGTCGAGAAAAAGTTACTTACGTAACGAATACGTACACAAAGTACTTTAGTAAATAGTACATTCATGGAAACCACTGATTGAACACGGTGGCAAACTTAGGCCTACTTATTTAATTTATTTGGGACAAGGGGTTATTATAATATTAAAGTTCAAATACACTGTAATACAAAACTGATTTATTTTGAATTTTATCTATAATCTAATAATCTATCTTAAATATCTCACATCTTACACTGGCTTCACTTCACAATACTTTACGAACACTGAGCGCGCGTGTTACATGTAACTCCAACGAGATTCCAGGACGAAATGACACGACTTGGCCCGAGCCGCCACGATTTCTCGACACAGCTTGGTTGTTAAAAACTATTGGTTTATCAAGTATTAACCGATCATATCTACTTATTTTAAAAGCAATTATGCACTTGATTAGAATTAAATGAGTTTATCTTACTTATTAATAAATCAGTTGGTTTGTTAAAATCAACCGAATAATGACTTTTTTTAAATCAATTGAGCACTTAGTTTAAAATTAAATTACTCAACTTGTTTGTTATTAAATAAGGATGTTCATAAAAATCAACCGATTTAAATGCTAGTTTAGATTTGAACAAAATACTTATTACGAATTAACAAAACCACTCATTAGTTTTGTATCATGTTCGAAAGTGTTTGGATTTACCAATTATGTTAATTACAAATTATTAATTTTCTATTTGTTAATAACCAAGAACATTTAACAATATGCACAGGTCTATTATATACCAAGTTTACTAGGCGTTTTTAGATAAGTCATAGTTAAAATATGCCGATTTGCTTTTAACCGAGCCAAAAAGGTCCTTTGTTAAAATAAAAATTTTTCAGTGCACGTTCCGGCGTCCACAAACCTTCCTTAAAGTGATGTCTTAGACATGTTTCGCATGCTCATCCATAAATAGTAACAAGATTCTCGCCGATTTAAGTCTGGGTCCTAACGCATTCAATTGCATTAATTCACATTACTGTTTTTTTTAATATTGTGATATAGGCTTGACGACAATCATGCTGAGTGCAAAGCAATGGTGAGGTCTAGGTTGGAGCGTGCTTGCCTAGAAGATGCCTATTCACTCTTGCCTTGAAGGTACCTAAATTATACGTAGTAGGAAACACGTGCGCCAGGAGGGTGTTCCACATCCTAGCGGCACTGTACTGTTGTTAAACTGCGATTTCAGTGCATTAAACCCCGGTAATTCCTCTCCTTGCCTGCGCACGCGCCGAGGGGAGTCCAAAAATAGATTACACACGGATTCCTGCGTTCGGATTACGGACTTCACTGTTAGACGGACGTGTTTTCTTGAGAGATTTATACGTTTTGAAATTATTAGAATGAAAGGGAAACGGTGTAACGATGTTTGTTTGAAAGCCAACGCTGGTCTGAAGGAGGGACTGGGTTTGGAAATATAACTTTTCCAAACCCAGTCTATAAATTCATCAAATTGTAATAATGAATATCCTCATATACATATACAAGCCTGCTGACGTCTGCGTTGAACATGCGTTTTGAACAGCTATTAAATACCTACTTTTTTAATGTAAATACTTTTTAAAGTTAATTAACATAGTAATAACGTGTTATTTATCAAGTATCTACTTATTATAAATATTAGAATGCAGTGGAAAACACGTAAACCTCGTAACTGTAGAATTAATTCATTTTCATTGATTTTCATTTGATTACAATTAAACATGTTAAAAAGGTTTAAGCCATAACCCACTACGCTGGCTAAGTTTTGATAGATAGACTACACACACCTTTGAGAATACTGTGGAGAACCCAGACTTTCTATCAGTATATTTAGTTTTTTTGATATAAAAAATTGATATTAAAAAGGAATTGCTTACAACTATTCAGAAAGAAAAAAATAATAATTTCACTGCAAATAATACGGTAACCTAATACGTAGTGGACTATTTCTATAATTTTACACCTTTGCCTTCAATATTCGCACGTGTGCGGTTCACATCCAGCGACACGTACCTATATGTATTAAAGTTATTTCCCTATTGTAATAAATATACCCTTACTTCCTTGAGCAATCATTTTATTGAAACTTTATTTTGTAATCACTATTGAAAATATTCATTAAACTATTCGCACGGTTTTCTGTTTATTATTAAGTTTTTAAACAAAGATTTCCACATTTCATTGAGTTTTCAAAATTTTTAATTATCTTAAATAGATTATGCCCGATGTTTGATTTTTTTGGAATACTAAGCTAATATTCGTAAGTATGGATAGCTTAATACATATCGAAATGTAATGGCCCCATGATGAAATCTTTCTCTGTAAAAAATTTTGATGAAATTGGTTATTAAGAAGGGACAGACAGATAAATAGACTATTAGATTAGCTTGCGTCTCGGTGACGGCACAAAATGTGCCGTCACCGAGACGCAAGCTAATCTAATAGTCTATTAGTTATTGTGTGCCCTTTTATTGTTTTTATCCCTAAAAATCAGAGTTTACGCAGAAATTTTAAAACTCCAAATCCTCGTGGACGAAGTCGTAGGCGAGCATTAAAAAAAGTTATTATAAAAATATTATTTTGTAAATAAACCTGTAAGAGAAAATGTAAGGAAAACTACATAGAATCAAACTAAGTACCTATCTTCTCGAATTTACTTACTATGTTGGGTCTAACTAGAATTCTATCTTATTTCTTGAACATTCATTATGTCGATTTCTTCCTGTTCAACAAAATACAACAAACAACCACAAAATTCGAAAATAAATTGCTAGGTATCTTAAACCAAACATTAAAGTCCTTTTCCTATCACGTATTCCACAACGTCTTGGAGGAGTATCTAATTCCTGAAAGTAGCGCTGAAAAGTGAACGTTAAGTTTATTTAGGTAAGGTTTGTTTTTATATGGTGTTCTATTAAATCCGTGGGTGTTTAATGGCCGAGCTGAGGCTTGGAGACAGCTGTCGCTCCCCCGGGCTGTAAGGGGTTTGTTTACAGCTCACTAATGAAGCTCTGAGCGCTGGATTTTTTCAATATAATTATTATCATCAAAATAATATACTTATACGAGGAAAAGTTGACTGAAAGATTGACTGACTGGCTGACTGATATATCAAAGCACAGCTCAAAACACTGGGCGGATCAGGCTGGGCATATAAATATTTTTATGATGTAGGTATTCGCTAAGAAAGGATTTCTGCAAATTCAACCCCTAAAGTGGTAAAATATTAAATAGGGGTTTGTAAATGAAAATCGAACCTAACTTACCTTACCTATGGTTAACATGCGTGCTTAAAACCTTATCTGCTCTTATTGGAAATTACATAGATAATAATAATTAGAAGAATATAGAGTTCTAAAAAAGGTTTGGCATGGACCTATAATTTTCGGAGTAATGTAGCCTATTAACGTCCCACTGCTGGGCACAGGCCTCCACTCTCATAGGAGAGCGGGAATTAGAGCTTAGACCCACCACGCTGCTCCAATGCGGGTTGGCGGGCTTTAACGACTATTATCATGCTAGTGATAATAACCGGGACCGACGGCTTAACGTGCTCTCCGAGGCACGGGGGTGAAACACCGCCAACTTCCAACTCCGGGCTGGCACTGAGAATTTCTTAATTGAAAAACCCAATACCTTAACTTTTATGCCCGACCGGGAATCGAACCCAGGACCTCGTGATCCGCAGTCGACTATGCTAACCACTAGACCAATGAGGCAGTTGCTAGGTAATGTAGCTATAGCATTGGGAAACTAGCACGCAAAGTACCTACATACTGCATAATACTGTGAAAGCTGTGTGAAATCTGTCTACTCGGCCAGCGTTGTGGACTATAATATCCCAAAACCAATTAATAAGTACCTATGAGAAAACTGGACCTGCGATGGTTACGATGATGATGATGATTGAAAGTCAAATCAAGTTTACGGTAAATTTATTTTCAGGTAAATCATGTCAGAACATGACGTAGTTTTAATATCTTAATTCAAAATTGTTTATGCATTAGCCCGCTCTACATCATTCATTTTCCCGATGACACCATCAATTTGCTTTCAGACCTGATTTATTATTGTGTTTATCTACGGCATAGGTATATTCACCTTATCTGGCAACTGCCCAATAAACTACGTAAATTAACAACTCGCTCAAACGTCTTGATACGTTTGGAAAATCAAAAGCGGTGTTGCAATAATTACGCCATCTAATTACCTAAAATTTATGGCTATCGACATACATTCCACATATTTAATTTCATAATCATACTCTATCAGTGTTTTCCGCCCGCAAAGCATACGCCCAAGCTGAAGAAAGCTCTGTAGGGCGGGCGAGTAGCTCCGCACTAGCGCTCCAAGCGGCCGTTTCGCGCGACTCTCGTCTCGCGGCCATTGGCCGGTTAGCATGACGTCACGCCGCTTCCGACCAATCGGGGGGGTCGCGCTGTTGCCCGGCCGCAGTCCTAGTCGCCGCGCCTTCGTACGAGCCGTGTGTCGCTGTCGACTCCCTCCCCCGCACCCCGCTGCCATATCGCCCGCATTCTAGTCGTGGGTGTCGCGCTGTGCAGTCCTCGCGTGTGCCGCCGAACTTAGTGCGCCGTTTGTGAGTGCTTTAGTTCCCGCTCGAGTGTCAGTGTGACGGAGAAACTTGAGATTCACCGCGGAGGATGTTAGCAGCGCACGGTGAGTGATGGAGAACGAGTCCTAGAACGGTTATCTTGCAGCGGCGCCACGTGAACGCGCTCTATTTATGATATGTAAACACGCCGCTAATTCGATTTGAGACGATATTGCGGTTCTGGTGGTCAGGAGGGCGAGCATTACAGCTCCGCTGGGTAATAGAGATTGCGGAGGTACTGATTGGCGAGTTCCTGTAAGACGGTCGTGCTAGTGTCGCGTGATTGTGGCTAAAAGAGAGGATGGAGTAGAATGCGTAGGTCATTATTGCGGGGCGCGTATCTTGCGACGCTGGCTGGCTGGCGACAACATGATAACGTGACCTTGAAGCAGCCGCGAATGCCGGCCGGCGCTGGAGGCGCACCGCGCACGAGCTCATGGAAAATATTCAAACAACGATAATGCACAAATGATAACGATGTGTGCAATGTACAATGTACAATAGCGTGTTTAGATAACAAATAAAATGTTAAACAGTTTTATATCCAAACAATATCACAAGATCACTTTAATTTGCCGATTGTATAAACACTGCATTAATATGTTTCACCGACAATGGTGAATAATGATTTCCGCTTTCCTCAAATATTTATTTACTACGACCAGAGATCTGAATTGTGTTTTGTATTCTTAAAACGATCGCATGAAGTAAATTAATTACAAACGACTGCATCAAATTAAATGACTAATGCCATGCCATTCAATGAGTAATTTAAATGTAGTTAGTTACTCGTCACTGTTTCAGACAATTTCGTACCCAGTGTACCGAGGAAATTATCATATTTATTCCACAGTTCCCTTTACCAGGAAAATATTTTAATTCAAAGAATATTATTGCGCTACATTTTGCGAAAAATATACGATGAGCTCTATCGTATTGGGCACAATTTTATAGGCTGCAGATCTGTAGTATGTCAGTGAAGTCTGTCCGGTTGGGTCACCTCGATACGGTCAGGTTCGAGGCGTTCGGCCCTTTTTCATACATGTAACTCTACTTTTTAATCAATTACCTTCATTTTTAGTACTATAATGATATAAGAACAACTTTTACTAAGGATTGCAAGGAACAAAAAAGGAATAATAATATTAATCAACACAATTTATATAGTAAAAAACGATGATTAGCATATTCATCGTGATTCGTGACCTTCAAGACTGGTTCCAATACAAAATCTGAAAGCAAAAACAAAACTGTACAAAAATTAAGAAGATTTGGGATTCTCATTCGCACTTACTCACACACGTTTGTTTGAAAAAGCGGTTGGCATATGAGTTGCCGATGTTTTTCTCCTTCACAAATGTATTTGATGACGTGGGTGTGAGCGGGACGGAGTTAATTCGCATCGAACGAACTAACCGGCCATGCGAGATGCTCGGTCGTATCATAAATATTAATCAGGCGCTGGTGTCAACAGCCACCGCGTAACGTGATACCACCGCGATCCGCTGCTTGCCTGGTACTCGTTGTGTAGGAGTCAGACTATCCTTTACTACTAACACAACAATTATATCAATCACAAGTCACAACATTCAGTGCACTTCTAATAAAGCCTTATTTTAATTACTAATTACCCAGAGCACATAAACACTGCAAACATTAATGGTTCATATTATCTTGAGGACGTTTCGTGTCATAAACTGTTTATTGTTCGAGAAATAGATAAAAATCTCTCAACAAATATTGGCTTTCCCTACCACATTCTGTTGTACATACAAATTATATTATGAAGTTTAGATAATAAGTTATCGTATGCACATCCGTTTGTGCTTACGCATTCAGCCATGACCTGCCCTACAACTCTCTGTGATTGGAGAATGCGTTGTATGGTAAATTCCTTTAGTAATTTTAAATGAATTCATAAAGCAATTAGATGTCAGCGATTATTGTAAAGTGCATAATAAATGCAAGTAACAATTTACGTATGGAGAGCTACAGAGTCTTCAGCAATTGATGGTACTTGTGCTAGCGTTTATTGTAGGGAAGTATTCGCTTCAATTAGGTTTATATGTAGAATCCGGTACCAACCGGTGACACAAATGGTTTGTAACTCAGAATTTTAAAAAGATCAACTTAAAATTAACAACTTCACTATTGACGACCGACACATAAAACTTTGTAGACATTTTTAATTAATTAATCTATACTAATTACTACTATTATAAATGAGAAAGATTGGATGGACGAATGGAAGGATGGATGGATAGATGGATATATGTTTGTTACTCAATCACGCCAGAACGGCTGAACGTATCTGGATGAAATTTGGTACAGAGAAAGATAATATATAGTCTTGAATAACACATTGGCTACTTTTTATCCAGAGAGAGAGAGGAACCAAAAAACCTCAATCCACGTGGTGAAATCAGCTGGTTACATAATAATAATGGTATTTGTACGTTGCCAATATCAAGAACGGAAGGCTACTGTGTTTGGTTACTCGCTCTAGACCTTTGTCTAGCATACTTACTCGTAGCATATTTTATTAAACATGTAGGTACTTATATCTAGATAGTGCAAAATATTAACCAGAACAAGAATTCGCATACCTGAATGAATATTTAAATTAAACATACTTCATTATGTTTTAGACAATTAACAAATATTGGAAGATTCTGACTCGAAACAGGCTTCCTATACGTTCGTATGTATTTCAGATAGATATACATATATTATATGTGAAATATCAATATTTACGTGAGACGGATAATAGCCTTGTCACGGCTGGTTCTTTAAATACATAATCTGAAGTTGTAACAAACAAGAGTTTAGGTTCTAGTCTGGTATCTTAGTGATATAAGTGATTAAACCAGTTTTCATGCTCGAGCAAGGGTTAAAGATAATAAAGGTTTAATTGCGCAGGTTCTTGCAGAATAATGTGACTTAAGAATTTATACAAAATAATAAATAAAACGCGCAGAGAAAACAGGTCTTACGGAGATCGTAAGAAGTTTGATATGCGTAAAGTTCCAAGGAGCTAGACGCTCTTTATAAGGAAAAATTGCAGAGCGAAAGTATTTAATGCTCAGATCAGCTTAAAATTCAAATAGAATATTCAGGGGAATGGATTAGCGTTTAGTAATTTCATGGACGCAAAAAGAAAGGAATGAATTTCATATTACATGCTAGTGAAACTGGAAACATGTTGTGCAAAGACAAGATCAAGAGTCGCGGGTTACTTTTTTCTCGACGCTGCGTGTGAGCACATCTGTGGAGTTTTTGCTCCTGTGTGTGTACAGACACTTTTTTGCGCCAATGCAAGCCATCGGCTCCGTGGGCACCACGATGTGCGTGTTCAAATGTTTTTCTTTTTTTTTGCCTTCAACATTATCGTTCATATTATTGCCAATACTTGTGGCTGCGTAAATAGTTTTATTTAATACAAAATCGAATAATATACCAAGTTATGTTCATTTGAATTCATCACTGCTAAATAATCTCATTTAAATTTTTCGTTATTAGACTCTTATGCAAATTAATTCAAAGTGTTGATATCGTAAAAACAGTTTAAAAACTTAGTTTAGTGGAAACAGGTTATATTATTATTTGAATGTATTTAAATACTACAGATACACTTTGATTCTAATGTTTAAAAATCAGTAGCTAATTTGATGGAGGTGTACAACAATAATAAAGTGATAATTTGCGCCTATACAGAAAAAACGCAGGAAAAAGCGTGTTAGTATTCATTCCAAATAAGGAAGCGTCGAAATTGGGCGCCATTTGATTCGCGACCTTATCAGTAGCGGTGAAAGGCCTTCATTTGTTTGGTAGCTGATAAGACTTGTAACTTATAATATTTGAGGCACTTGTAATAGGAGTCACGAGTTATTGCGTAACATCGGGAGGCTCGAACAATCTTGCAGCGTTCACGTGGAATACATAAGCATTTTTGCATACTATGTCTATCTTTTTATCGCCTTTAGATTTTGTTTTCCGGTTGTTGCCACTGTCTAGATTCATTACTAATTTGTATGCGTACAATTAATGAATATTTCAACAAGTTTATTATAATTTAACATGAAAATGAATGCAGAGAGCGTGCTTCGTGATCCGTCAAACTCAATGATCCCAAGAGGCAAGAGTTTATTTTTGTAATACACAAAATTTAAAAAAATAATTTCTATAGTTAGGCAACACTCTACTCAATACTCTACAATACTCTATCTAATCGCAATACTCTAGTTATTGGGATTGAAATAAATCTAGGTATCAGAATCTTATAAAGTTTTGTTTCAAACACCAAAAAAAAAAAACGGAATCATTAGAATAAAGTTTTAAGCTCCAGTATTAAAATTCAAAATCATCGCTCTCAATTTCATCTAACGTAAAAGTTCGTCTGTTGTCTTGCTTAAAGCAATGAGCATAATATTTTTATTCGCAGCGTATATTGTTTAATTCTCAAAGTTTAAACTCAATAAGTAGTATTTGTATTTTATGCACCCTTCAACTGAAAGTAACGTTTGCCATATTGCAAATTACTTTGTCTATTTCACCTTGTTTTGCTGTTTATTTATAATGATAAGTAATTATGCTTATATATTATCTCCGCTCTTGCGTTGATAGTTTTAGATTAGATAATGGTGGTGTGAAATTATCTATTTTACTTATATAATTGACGATAAGACTTCATATCTAATACGCTTATTAATTTTCATGATATTACTTACCATCAAAATATTCAGTTGGACGGCTACCACTGATCGAAGCTTCAGGGAGTTAGTAGGTTTGGATATGTATTCATATTCATTTTTATCATATTATGTAATAGTAATTTGCTGCAAATATTTTAGAATTCTAAATTAATTAAGAATCTGTCTTCTTCTAAGGGAACTTCTTTTCTCTTGTCACTGGATACTATTTTGTCATTTTTAGTTTCCTTGATAAATTCCAAATGAACTTTCTTTTTCTTGTTCCCTTGATTAAATTTTGGACTAGAAAACTAATGTAGAATTTTTTTGGAAATATAAAATTACCATATCATTATGTATGCTGAATAAAATGACATTTACTTCTTACTCTTACTTAATATTATAAATGCGAAAGTTTGGATGGATGTATGGATGTGTGGATGGATGTATGGATGTTTGTTACTCAATCACGCCCCAACGGCTGAACGGATTTGGCTGAAATTTGGCACAAAGATAGATTATAGTCTGGAAAATTAAGGAGTTCCCACGGGAACCAAAAACCTCAAACCACGCAGACGAAGTCACGGGCATTCGCTAGTAAGTAATAAAATAGAGAAGCTGAATTTATTTTCAGCTTTCACTTTTTCGAATTGGTCGAAAGCGTGTTTTCGTAAAGGATTTCTTCGTCGTCACGTCAGTACTGTGATAGATGCGGTGAGCAAATTCAAAATATTCCGCACTCAGTGTCTTCACCCACTGTAATAGATACGGCGGGTGATGGATGAGCTCTTATCAACGTTGATAACCTTCTGTCGCTGTCTCCCCCTCCTTACTCTTTATCACTTCTTACTCCACCCGCGAAAAGAAATGCGGTTACTTTTTTATATATCAGTTGTAATGGTTTTTATTGTACTTAAACTAGATTTATTTAATATTGAATTTAATATTTCTTTATATATATACTTGCAGAATTACTTCTGCAAGTATATATATAAAGAAATATATAAGCTAGTTTAAGTTATAATTTTTTTGGATATGTGTCAAAATTTAAGAGCCGCCTAGATCAGTTTAGTCCTACGTGCTTAAGTAATATAATAGCTATATTTTTATTATTTATGCTTAAATTTAACATGGATCAAACTAAGTTAATTTGGTCTTCTGCATACCTACCTAGTTATCTTATGATTAAACAATAAGCTTCCCACTAACTTAATGTAGGTAGGTACTTAGCACGATTTTTGCATAACGTTAATATTAACCGTGTGAGACTGCGTTTAGTATTCATTTATTCATCGAAACATCGAGGAAACCGTCAAAACGTTTGCTGCGTTTATACTATCAAATTTGGCTTTCCACGTGTCTTTCGTTTCTTAATGGATCCTCAGTGGCCTGCACGACATAGCGGCATAAACGCATTGCTTACCCTAGTTAAGCTCAATGATTATTTTTCATCATTGCATGCCTGAAAATAGGTATAGGCTAAACTAAACCTAACCCTCCGAATACTTTGCACGCCGCTGTTGGTCCTATTAATAAGTACTTTATTTGTGGCTAAGTTGATATTATACTCATGAGCTCAATAATATGAGAGCTATCTTACTCATTCATTTAAGATACAGATTTTAATTAATAGTTTGATGTCTATATAATATATATTAAGGTAGATAGTTCTAATCCAATACTTTAAGACGTTTAGCTTTATAATTCAACTTATTTCTGCATTATATCAAAAATGGATAAAAAGTGTACCAGTTTATCCATGCTTAAAAAACATTTTTTCCAGCATAGTTATTCTAACCAAAAGCAAGTACCTTGTACTGAATTATTATTATTGTACTAGCTGATGACCGCGACTTCATGCGCGCCATTAAAGTTTTTTTGATTCCGGCGGGAACTC
This sequence comes from Erebia epiphron, assembly GCA_963932025.1. NCBI lineage: Eukaryota > Metazoa > Arthropoda > Insecta > Lepidoptera > Nymphalidae > Erebia > Erebia epiphron. The sequence goes on from OZ009954.1 coordinate 5,563,161, forward strand.
CCTAATTTATTGGGATGTTACTCTCCAGGTCCTCTGCTGTACCCATGCCACAAATCACGTCGATCCATCGCTCCGGCGCCACGTGAATGATGGACAAACCAACAAACAAACACACTTTCGCATTTATAATATTAGTATGGTTTATTTGCCAAATTATTATTTATCGTACTCGTAGTATTTATTAAGCACGAAATTGAAACAAATTGCCTTAATAGGTTCGTGTTCGTCACCAGACCGACCGCGACAAACAAATTCTGTTTCCTCGATTCATTAGTGAGCTGGGCTTATCGCACGCTGTTACTAATGGGGACTGCATATCAAATATTGACTGTTTCACTGTCGCATTACGTCATCCAGTAGCGAACTTGCGTTCTCGCTAACTGTGGCAAAGGTGAAGAGAATGAGTGTCAAACGGCGGATGGTTTGACCCTGCACTGTGCATGGATTGTATACATTTCTGAGTTTTGAGACAATTAGACGTGTATTATAGGAGCATGGTAATTTTTAGGTACAAGACTTTCCTGCTAATTCGTCCGCATTGATTATTAAATTTTGAACACATTTAAGTATAATACCGACTCATAATAGTAAGTATTATAGTTACTTATACCTACCTTGATTAGTAAGGAAAATTCGTATTTATTCCGGCTTTCAGTTATAGTAGAGTACCTATAGTATAATAAATCACTTTTTATTTATTAGACCATTGTCCATTACAATATTTTGCTATGATGATAAAGTGGAAATTTTTAGGAATAGTGTTGATTTTTGTTATGAAATGCGATATAACATGACTTATGAGTGCCATAATAATTGGATTTATGACTTACAATTTACAAGCAGTTTTGAAGTGTAATATTTTATGGTATGATCTCTATTATTTGTACAGTATGTAGGTTTATAGGAGACAACTAAAATATTAAGACAAAACTTAAATGAAAGCGAAACTTAACCATCATAGCCAAGTTTATATTATAGTATCAGTCAAAATCGAAAGTTTGACAATAATATGCCTGAATGAAACGCCTCGGAAGCTTTCGACAAAGTTCGTGCGCCTTCGCCAAGGTCGAGGGGGGCGAGTGGGTGACCCACTTCGACCCCGGAGGATCGATGGGTGCCCCGAAAAGCCCCTGAAACTTGCCTCGAGCAACATTGTTCGTGCGTTTTCAATGTCAGACCGCCCGTGCTGAAATGTTGGTTATTGCTCGATTCCGTGACTTTCGATTGTTATGATCGAATGAATTGTTCAGATCCGTCACTAGTTTCGAGGAATGTGGGATCTTAGATAATATCGTTTCAGACAGTAGCAATAAATATTATCAAACGTAAATAAGTGTGTTTGGGTAATTTTTTTATTTTTATTTAATTTTTTGGACAGAACCGCTGGTTTATAAACAAACTAGCGGTTCTGTCCAAAAAGTTAAATAAGACTGCGAAATGCCTAAAAGAGCCGGGTCTCAACTTAGTTGTTAGTTCTAAACATAGTTCCCAGGCGAGGGCAGCGAAAATACGTCGTATTGGAGACTCAAGTGCCAAGCGTTCACAGCGGTTTGCTGAACAAAATTTGAGAACGTAGCCGACTGACCATTATTGGGCATGGATTATTTTGATCAAGTGCTACCCGTGCGAAGCCGGGGCGGACCGCTAGTTTTTTATAAGTAATAACTATTTAAGGAAATAAAATACTTGGAACTGTAGAAAAGGTAACTACTAACTATCACATTAGTCATTACCAAGTACAAAAACATAACTGCAAGGTAATCGATACAAATACATGTTAAACTCAACTAACAATTGTAGATACACTTAGTATGGGGCTTTTAAGTACAGCAAGCATTATAGGTAATAGACTTTTTAATAGACTAAACTACTTGAAGAGCCATAATTCTTTGTAGACTGTAGTGGTAAGTATTTTTATATAACGAGTCCTATGCACCTTCTCCTACGTAGGGTTACGTTTAAATGAATTACTGCAGATAATACAACTACTATGTCCTTATAAAGCTTGTCGCATATTAATAAAATTAACTGTGAAATCTGCAGGGCGACCGCGTATCTTTTGCATCAATCATTGATACATCGCAATCACCTCTGATTGGTTAACACTCTTCCACTATTGGACGAAATCCATTGATGGAGCAAGAATACCATAAATTCAGCCAATCAATGATTGATGCAAAAGATACGCGGTCGCCCTGCTGAATCAGAGTATAGAATTAATATAAGTTTTGAAATCTTCGCATAGGTAATTCAAACCACAAAACTTGGTATTACATAACTCATTCGTAGTTCATGGAGATAATGATTTTATGAGTTTAACGTTTTACTGCAATGTTAATACGCATATCTGGCAAAATTGTATGGGCATGTCGAATAAGAATTTCTGTTCTTAATAAAATGACAATAAAGGTGAACGTTTGAAATGATAGGATAGGTAATAATATGCACTATAGAAGACCTACAAGACAAAGTTGTATGGAAGCAATCGGCTTCACGTGCCACAGGCCAAAGTCAGTGTAATACTTGTTACATAACGTATGTTTTGTAGGTATATTATCTACGTATTGTAACATTTTTTAAGAGCAACTGCAGAGTTTTCTGACGGTTCTTCTCAGTAGAATCTTCTTTCCCAACCAGTAAGATGTAGTACAGACTTGACTTTTCATTAACGACAAAAGTTGTCCTCCGTGTAATAAATAAATAATTTGTCACAGTTTGCGTTTTTTTAGTTTTTTGCAGTGAACTATGAAAATTGAAAAAGGAACAGCGTACAATGCAAGTTCCAGATGTGCGATCAGTTTATTAAAAATGGAAACTATTCAAGAAAATTATCAATAAGCGGTACTTTATATAATAGTTAAGCTGATTTTAAACTTTTTATTTAAGTAACTAACAGTTTGGTATTTCCTGTTTCAATTCCTACTTTATTATCATTCTGCATTCGTAATTTTTGTAAATTCTCATGTATCCTGTGATTCAAATTTTTTGTTATAATATTATAGTGCGAAAGTTTGGATGGGATGGATGATGTTTATTACTCAATCACGCCACAACGGCTGAACTAATCTGGATGCAATTTAGCACAGAGATAGATTATAGCCCGGAATAACACATAGGCTACCCAGATGATTTTGATCTTGATTCCGGAAACCGCGGATAAAGTCGCGGGAATCATCTAGTTATTAATATTTGTTTCTTGTGTTTACACACAAGAAACAAATATTAATTGCCTAAAATTTTAGGCAATCTTTGATAAACAGTTCAAGATAGCCCGAAAATCTCACTTCTCACAGTATGTTCCGCCTTGACATAAGTACCTAAACTTACTCATTATATTGAAAAATGTAAATGGTAAACATAAATTAAATATTGATCAAGGCCAAACTGCGCCCGCTTCTACCTGTAATCACGTTATCGTGACATATCGCCCAATTATCGGATATCAACCTTAGGTTTAGGTTGTATTGATAAGATGACGTCATGTTTTGGATAAAAAATGTCAGTTGAATATCGAAATGAAAACGTGTAAGTATATCAGGCTATTTTATTCCTTCTACCCTCTGTACATATTGTCAAACTGCTGCTGGAAGTCGCTTTTAAAAACTTGTACCTAACACGGATTGACGTGATTTAATGCATTAGTATAGTTGAGGACCTGGCGAATGACATAGGCTACTTTTTATCCCGGAAAATTAAGGAGTTCCCCCGGAATTACAAACGTCTTAATCCACGCGGCCGAAGTAACCAAAAAATGATTAAATATGTACCTAGGTAATTTAGTTAAATAAATTTTATTTGAAAATATGATTTAAAACAATGATAATTATTTATTATCTCTCACACATTACGTCGTAAGCACTTAATTAGTAATATATTATTATGCAGGTAATTTTCGATTTCAATATAAATGTTTACATCCAAATATTATAGCAGATAGGTATTATTCGCAACCGATACTTATTATAAACTAGATAATGCCCGCGACTTCGTCCGCGTGGATTAATGTTTTTTGATTCCCGCGGGAACTCTTCAATTTTCCGGGATAAAAAGTAGTCTATGTCCTTCCCCGAGATGAAACCTATCTCTGTACCAATTTTCATCAAAATCGGTTGAGTAGTTGGGCCGTGAAAGCATAGCAGACAGACACACTTTCGCATTTATAATATTAGTATGGATTATTCAATATATACTATAGGTAGGTTTTCGAAAGTTTTTCAGTAATATGTAGAGAGGTTACCCATAAGACTTAAGAGGCTCTGTATAAATCATTACTTATGGCTTAAATTAATGTATCTTTGCAATGATAGATATCAATCAGGCTTTAATCACGCCGCAAGGTATCGGGTTAACAATATACTAAGTAGTTTTGTGATTCAAGGTACATAGTCGTGAGCTCAAGTAGCCTAGCCGCAAGGCCCAAGGGTAAGCACTAAGCTGACTTGCGCCTGTTAGGAGACACAACCGTATAACAAGTGAATATAATTAAAATTATTAAAAAATACGACTGCAGCTCTGCCGTAGACACACATACATATATACGAACTCTGAAAACATAACACTAATTTTTTGGGCAGTCGTGTAATAAAAATCTCCCTCGAATGGAAGTACGGCTACCACTGCACAGTCATTAATTAATTACCTTTGGAATCTTATTCACATTTTTATTAAATGATATTTTTTCGTGAATCACAGGATATTGAACTATAGTGTTATATATTTATGGAATCTACTCATCATTTTCTAGATGATGATTATAATATAGTTAATCTTATTTTCGTTTTTTTTTTTTTTAACTCTAGTCTTTAATGCGGAACCATGGTCACTCCATCATTTTTTTTTTAAATTTTACTATATCCTATATCACCCGGAATATTATAAGCTAGGGATTCTAACGATACCTCAATTCTCAAAATCCGTTCAGGCGTATAGAAATTATGGTGGAATATACAAACTCACATACATAGTACATGAACCCTGAAAACAATAACTCCTTTTTTCAGGCAGTCGTATAAAAATACCAATCAGCAATTGTTGCTGTGTTTTTAATTGTTTTTTTATCGACTACAAGTTAGCCTTTGATTACGATCTCACTTGTGATGTGGTGATTGTGATGATGCAGTCTAAACTGGTAGCGGGTTAACCTGTTAGGGGATTGGCCAAAACATTGGGTTTCGACGCGGCATCGTACCGGGACGCTAAATCGCTTAGCGGTACGTACTTGCCCAGTAGGGTATCTAGCCACGGGCCAAACCAGACCAGACCTGACCAGAGAAAATTCAGAAATTATAAATTCCCAGATCGACCCTACCAGGGATCGAACCCGGGACCCCCCGCTTAAGACATAAGCGCTCGCAACTGCGCCAGGGAGGTCGTCTTATTGTAAGCCAAATAACTTGTCTATAATAAGATGTTTACGACTAAATTAAATGTGTGATATTTCGTATGCAATTAACAAGTTATTGTATGAAAATATGCAAAGACATATACCTGAGGTCTACATGATGAAAGCCAAGATATCTTCATGGCTCAAGATTCATCTTTTAACCGGTACAGCGCTGAAGAACTCTATCCTTCATCTGATAAGTAAATGTCAAGATAACCGAGCACTTCCTCGTTTTGTAGCGTAAAGCGTTGCGAAACATGCGCGCGCATTGTCCGCTGGTTTCCTCGCGTTTAACCTTCGATGACGTCCGTGACTAAGATCAGTTTTTAATTTAACAAGTTAGCCATATGAAGTTAGCCATATGAAGTTAGCCATTCAGTGAAGATGTTAGTTTTTCGGAGTCACTTAGTATGCAGTGTGTTTGCTTTACCCGTTATCCTAGATGAGCGACGAAAGCGACGCGACGCGATACGACTCCGTAGAAAATGACAAACTTATCTACGAGACAAGTGACAACGCAACGCGTCGCATTACCGCGTTTGTCGTTCACCTATAGTCCAACGGGTTACGTTCATTACGCATTACGCACGTAAGAGCTCTAAACCCTAGGAATTTGGAAAAAAATGAGAAAAACGAAGGCTTTTAAAAAAAATAACAACCAAGTCTCGCAAAAAGCGCTCAGAATGTATAGTACGGCATAAAGGTCTAGCCTCACTACAGATGCAAGGCGCGGCGCGGCACGTAGCGGCAACTATTCTTTATATGAGATTGTATGGAGTTGGACCAACTTAAGCGACGCGGCACTGAGATACACTGCGTCATAATTGGGTATTTGACTTCTATTCAAATAAATTATTTTTTTGTGATTATTAAATAATATCATATATTATATCTCGCAAAAATCGTAATATCTACGTCCCCTGATAGTTTTATGTTGGATAACCATTTTAAACAATCGATTAAAGTAAAAAAATGCGTCGAAATTTAATGACGTTACATGCTTTCAGGACTTCATATAAACCCACACTTAGGACGCTGATTTTACTTTTCGTCACATACCCAATTGTACCAAGAATACTTGCCGCTACGTGCCGCGCCGCACTGCCCCTCTGTAGTGGGGTTAGACCTTAAAAGTGAGGCACTTAACGCGGCGCCGTCCGTCCCGCAGATTAATGTTAATAATCTTAATCATTTTTGTTAATTGGGACAAAGCATCTCTCGCACTGGCAATTGTTGACAATTTTAGATCTGGAACGGGCTATTTTTAACATTTCATTTGTCCTTTATTAATATAATAAATTATTCATACCCTGGCTGAGAATAATTTCGTTAGGCTCTACGCAAAGACTTCCTTTCTCATAGTTAGTTACTTTTTAGGGTTCCGTACCCAAAGGGTAAAAACGGGACCTATTACTAAGACTCCGCTGTCTGTCTGTCTGTCTGTCTGTCTGTCTGTCTGTCTGTCTCCAGGCTGTATCTCATAGACCGTGATAGCTAGAAAGCTGAAATTTTCACAAATGATGTATTTCCGTTGCCGCTATAACAACAAATACTAAAAATTAAAAAAATATATATATTAAGGGGGGTCCCCATACAATAAACGTGTTTTTTTCGTATTTTTTTGCTCAATATTAAAAACGGTAACAGGTAGACGGTTCAAATTTTCACAGAATATTAACTTGTATATTACCTTTCAAAATAAATAATTAAATATCAATAAAGTAAATATTAAAGGGGGGCTCCCATACAACAAACGTAATTTTTTGATATTAACAGTAAACCTCTACAAACAAAGTTAGTTTTGCGGTTCATTAACAAAGGTAATTATACCTACTTCTTGAGTACGGAACCCTCGGTGCGCGAGTCCGACTCGCACTTGGCCGGTTTTTTTATTCAAATAAACTTTTACAAGTAGGTACTTTTATATCGTCGAGTGATTCGAGCGGATATAAAATTATATGGATCACGTTGTTTCAATTTCCACTTCTGCCTTTATATCTAGTTTTTCTTCTAGGAATAATAAATCTTAGAAACCTTTCTTCACGTTTTAGGATTCCGTAGTCAATAAGGAACCCTATAAGGGTAACAAGGAACCCTTATGCCTAATAGGTTAGACCATCTTAGACTGCATAGTCACTACCATCAGGCAAGATCGCTTGCACTTGCTAACTTGTAGTGCAATAAAAAAAACTCAAAGTTGCGCAATTTTTTCTGTAGACCTTATGAGTATTTCGTCCCTGTTTTTACCATTTTGATATTTATTTATTTATAGTTACCTAAAATGTAGGAAAACCGTAATGCTGAGTTGTTTGGATTCTATATTATCCTTGAGACCAATTCGCTCGAACATAAAACCTTAACCAAACTTAATTGATGGAGTCGTGCCATCCCCTTCAGGATGTTGCCTGTGGAAAAGGATGGCTTGTTTCACTGTGCTTACTTTAATCAACGATCCTATATAATTTGTATAGTTATGTACCTACTTTTACTTTTCATATAGAAGCTAACCGCCTACATACTTTGCAATGTGACTTCCATCCGTGTCGCCAGTTCTACGATGGTAGTCATCATGATATTATCTACAGGTATGTTAATTCAGGGTATACGCTATCTCCATTCCAAATTTCAGCCAAATTGGTTCAGTAATTGTAGCGTGAAAGAGAAACAATCAGGGCTACCGCGTTTAAATTCGCCGCTAGGGGCGCTAGTGTAGTGTGAGGTCCCCGAAATGTCAAATATTACTGGGCTTTTATCGCCGGTCTAATTATTTAATTATTGTTATGAATATTTAGCAATAACCGATTAATTATGGAAGATGTAAGATACGTGCCAAAGAATGCCAGTGCTCTGTGCTTTGAAAGCGTAGCTAAGAAAAATAGGTGCTAAATTAACCGGATTCTTTCGAACAGCTAATTCATAGGTTAGTATTTCCCTGGTTCCTGTATGTTTATCTACTATTTAAAAAAGAGTTCTTTTTTTCAGAAATATGCTTGTTTACCGAATATACAGCTATACTTCAGGACCTTACTCGCAAGTGGCGCCAACTAGTGAGCATAAAAACGGTAGCCCTCATTGTACAAACACCCAAAAGTTCAAATTTAGTTATAGTAACATAGACGGCATACATTTAAAATTGTATACTATACATTCATGGTTACAGAACCAGTAAAAACGAAGGTTAATGAGTTATATAACCGTGAAAGTGAAACTTACACGGGGTAAAGCAAACTGCCGAAACCTGAATTAATCATTAAATTATTTTGTAACGACTTTCTTATTTGGGGGTTATTATAAAATACTTTCGGTACGGTACGTATTTTTGTACTCTTTCAATGTTAGTAAATTAATGAAATTTGAAAGTAGGTATTTTAACACAGAATTATAATGGTTGTCTGCCGGTTTTTAATTTTAATATATTTATGTAATACCTCTTAGTAAGATTGTTTAATCATTACCTATAATTGCGAAAGTTTGGATGGATGGATGTATGGATGGATGTTTGTTACTCAATCACGCCCCAACGGCTGAACGGCTCTGGATGAAATTTGGTACAGAGATAGATTATAGTCTGGATTATAGGACATAGGTTAGGTTAGGTTATCCCGGAAAATTATAGAGTTCCCGTGGGAACCGAAAAACCTCAATCCACGCGGACGAAGTCACGGGCATTAGCTGGTCTTTACCTAAAAAAAAAATATATAGGCGTGCATGTATTTGAACTTTGAACATTCCGATTCATCCATTCCAACCTCAATGAAACATATTATTCAAATAAATTAACAAACAATATAATTACTTATTTATCAATTTGATTGTTATATGATAAGTGTTAAGTACTAAAGTTGGTAAGATGCTTGAACAATTAAATTCCCAATGATTAGATTATCAATGATCAGATAAAATTTAACATCTTTTTCTCTACTTTTTGGCAACTTAAGTACTGTTACTGATGATTACCTAGTCACGTTATTTATAGACTAGATGATTCCCACGACTTTGTCTGCATGGACTGCATTTAGTCTAGTAGGTAGTTCTGCATTTAGGTTTTCGAAAAAACCTAGTTACCTAGGAGAATAGAATTTTCTAGAAAAAAGTAGCCTTTTTTTTTTTTATCCACTACAAGTTAGCCCTTGACTGCGATCTCACCTGATGGTAAGTGATGATGCAGTCTAAGATGGTAGCGGGCTAACCTGTTAGGGGCATGGCAGTTATATTAAACCCATACCCCTATTCGGTTTCTACACGGCATCGTACCGGAACGCTAAATCGCTTGGCGGCACGTCTTTGCCGGTAGGGTGGTAACCAGCCACGGCCAAAGCCTCCCACCAGGCCAGACCAGGGAAAATTCAGAAATTATAAATTCCCAAATTGACCCTGCCGGGGATCGAACCCGGGACCTCCGCACGTTAAGCGACAGCGCTACACACTGCGCCACGGAGGTCGTCAAAAAGCCTATAGAATGCATCCTCAAAACCGGTAGAACAGATGGGCCGTGAAAGCATAGCAGACAGACAAACATATTAACAGACAGACAGATACACTTTCGCATTTACATTAGTATGTGTTACCCAGTTGTGTAGCTAAACTCTGAGATAGTTTAATGCAAAACTTGGCTAAAACATAGCTCAATGCGTCTAGCGAGGCTACTGCAAGGCTCTTGTTATGACAGCCCGCAGCCGTTTGACGCTCTAACTAATGGCCTTTCTAATCCTATTAGACCATTTGGCATGTGCATCTACTTACTTTAGCCACAGCAAAAAACACTCAGTGAAACATGCCCTTACGTTTGCGGACGATACAGTGCCACAGCTTTAAAACATTCAGTGAAACATGCCCTAACGTTTGCGGACCAGCGTTAGTAGGACTAAGCTGACTAACCTAACACCTGCTTATCCGAATAGCCGAGGGACGAGTGGCCTAGTTGCGAAAACGGATACCAGTCGATTGCAATTGTTAAACAACGCTGACCCAAGTCGATAACTGGATGGGTGATTGAATTTGGAAGTCTAAATTCGACCTTTTCGCTTCCTCCGTGTCTCGGAGAGCACGTTAAGCCGTCGCGGTCCCGGTTATTATCACTAACATCTGATAATAATCGTTATTAACCTAATAGTTGAAAAAGTACTCTTAGTAGAGTCGTATGCGGAGGGACCTGGGAACCCACTGCATTGTTATCCCATGAAAACCATAAATTATGTGATTAATGGAATGGTGACACGACCGTCAGCAATGAGAGACTTATACGAATGACTAATCCACCAATAGATTAATAGCCAAAATTTAAAAAAAAAACTCCGCTGACTTCTGCTATGTTATGTGGTAATCCCTACCTTGTCTTGATTCTGTGACCTCAGTTCACTGTACGGATATGGAGCTACACAGAGCAGCACGACAGAATGAAACACGTTTTCCATACGACGCCATCGACCTTTCGCACGTTTTGTTCTGTCCTGTCCTTACAGTGTGTTTTTGCCCTAAACTTTAGGGAACTGTTGCCGGGCAAGGTTGATGTACAGCTTCCAGTACAAAATCAATACTCGACTTGTTTACAATTTCGCTAGTTAGATTACAATCTAACGGTTTTTGCAATTTTACGGTGACATATATACGTATCTTGTATCATTTTTAGGGTTCCGTACCCAAAGGGTAAAAACGGGACCCTATTACTAAGACTCCGCTGTCTGTCTGTCTGTCTGTCTCCAGGCTGTATCTCATAGACCGTGATAGCTAGAAAGCTGAAATTTTCACAAATGATGTATTTCCGTTGCCGCTATAACAACAAATACTAAAAATTAAAAATATATATGGGGGGTCCCCATACAATAAACGTGTTTTTTACGTATTTTTTTGCTCAATATTAAAAACGGTAACAGGTAGACGGTTCAAATTTTCACAGAATATTAACTTGTATATTACCTTTTAAAATAAATAATTAAATATCAATAAAGTAAATATTAAAGGGGGGCTCCCATACAACAAACGTAATTTTTTGATATTAACAGTAAACCTCTACAAACAAAGTTAGTTTTGCAACAAAGGTAATTATACCTACTTCTTGAGTACGGAACCCTCGGTGCGCGAGTCCGACTCGCACTTGGCCGGTTTTTTTTTATTTATCCACAATATTAATTTCCAAGAAACAATACACTCCACCGCGTATTATCTCACACTGCTTATCTTTTGTTTTTGCATAATAACTGCATATAAATGTCGCAATAATTATGAATAATTAAATAAAATATTTATTATACTGTGTTTTTGATGTCGTATCTACAAGTCTACACTTAGGAATAATAAAATATAATATGGTCTCGCATGCTGTCTTTTGTAAATTATGGAGATGAAGTGGAATATAATGTTTTAGTATCTATACGAATATTATAAATGAGAAAGTATGGATGGATGAAATTTGGCACAGCGATAGATTATAGTCTGAAATAACAAATAGACTAATTTTTATCTCGCAAATTTAAAAGACTTCCCGCGGGAACCAAAAACCAAAAACCTCAATTCACGCGGACGAAATCGCGGGCATCAACTAGTACCTATAATATAAATGACCAGCCATGTTGTGTCGTGGGATACCCTGTAAGGACATAATTACTTTCGCTTATCTATTTACCTCCCTGGCGCAGTGTCCCAACTCCCAGGTTCGATCCCCGGCAGGATGAATTTGGGAATTTATAATTTCTGAATTTTCCATGGTTTTTAGCCTGGTGGGCCGCTTCAGCCGTGGCTAGTTACCCCTGGCTGACGTGCCACTAAGCGATTTAGCGTTCCGGAACCATGCCTTGTAGAAACCGATTAAGGGTATGGGTTTAATATAACTGCTATGTCCCTAAGATGTTAGCCCGCTACCAAGTTAGACTGCGACATCAATTAACATCAGTTGAGATCGCAGTCAAGCGCTAACATGAAGTGGATAAAAAAAACATAGCAAAAAAAACTGTGGGTGGGATTCTAACTTAAGTAAGTGCATCTTGCCTACGACGCAATTCTTTTCCCGCTGAGCTACAAAAACCTACCTGGAAGTGGCCAAAATGTTCAACACTAACTCAAATAATAATTAGGTACATATAGGTGCTCTGTTTCTCTCCATCTATTCTTGACGGAGAGAGAAATTTTAGTCACTTGCGATTTTTGCACCCTGCTTAAAAGAACTATGCTCTAATAATTAACTTGTACCCGTGATGTAATCAGACTGTTGGGAAAAAAACAAAACCACTGCACTGATCCATGATTCAAGATGATCACGAAATAACTATTAACGTTCACTTTTTGATTCATGTATATGAACCTATTCCAGTCGATTATCCTTAATTTTCCGGGCTTGAATCTTTAAAAATATAGAAAGTTTCGGGAAAACATCTTAAAGTACAATCAGATAAGTCCTATTGAAAGAATTAAGAAATAAGAAAAAGGTCTTAATGGTAGGGGTACACAAAAACAAATGCGTTCTTCACGTTATAAAGTAATGATATTATTAAACATTCACTATCTTCGGTGGTTTGAAAAATGATGTAGATGTTATAGTAATATCTTTATAGTGGGCACTTTAAAGAGGGAAAAACATCTCAAGTTCAGTGAATTATTTGTAAATTGTTTTTTTTTGTTTGTTGTTATATTCTGTAATATTTTATTTTATCCTAATATCCCCAGCTGTAAATCTATTCCAGGATTCCATTCGATGGATATTCCATGTACAAGAACACACCGCTTACCACTAAGGAAGTACCTATAGTGTGTTAAAAAGTAAATCCAAAGCGAAAAAAGGTGTTTTTTGTAAAGATTCCGCGTACCTACACTATAGATGACCTCCGTACAATGTTTCTTGTGGAAAAGTTGCTTTTCGAGCGTAGTCTCGAATTGCGGAAACGGTGTGAAGTATTTTTTATACACGATGTCGTAACTTCACGGTCAATGTCGACAGGTCGGCCTTGTGGCGCGACCGAGCACGTCGCGCGCGCTGCCGTCCGTATGGTTATGTAAGCCATCGATTAATTTACTAATGTATGGGCACTAATCTACACCAATATACTATATGCATATATGTGTTTTTGTTTGTTGGTTTGTCATTCACTTACGCATAATATTGATATGAATGTACGTGCGGTCGTGTTGACCATCAAAAAATTGATGAAATTGAAAAGGGGCAACTTTTCAATTGCCTTTCAGGAGTTTCTTTTGGCCGAAATCGCCGCAGCAAAGAAAGGGATTTACGTGATTATAGGCAGGGTACAGAGTATAGACTATATCCCTATATAGTCCAGTATTTGGCCCAATTAAGTACGCAAAAACATCAATCGTTGTTACAATAGGCATGATGACAGTAACCAAGAATCAATGCAATTATGAATTTATCTAATGAAATAGGATTCATGGATTATAAAAAACGTATTTATTTTTCAATATCGAGTGAGATTGCTATTTATTTTGATAAAATAAAACTATAAAATACAGCAATCCGCCATATTGCTTAAAACACAAAGAAGCGAATGACGTCACAATTGTTTGTTTTCGAGCTTTGAAAATCACACTATTGCTTACTGCACACTGCACAGAGCACATTGGTAAAAACAATAGTGACGTCACAACGACGCCATGACACCGCCGAACGTTTTGGTGTGAATTTTAAAATTTAAATTTCAAATGCTAATTTTATCTACTAAACTTTATTTTTCTGCTGAAATAAGATATTTTTTCGAAATAGTAGATACTTCCGAACATAATCTGACCATTTTTCAAAATCAGTCATCATGCCTATTGCAGTGATTCTTGATGCGACAATAGATAGCCAGTAGCGAAAGTGATAGCCAGTCAGAGGTGTTTGTGGTCGTTACACGTTTTTGCAATCATTTTTACATAAACGGACCTAGACAGTGATGCAGGCTACTTTTTATCCCGGAAAATCAAAAGAAGTCGCGGGCTACATTATGTTAATGTTAAGATATATCATATAATATTATTTTGGAGGACCTTTTGTCGTGCCATGAGCATTAATTTGCCTTGCAAATAATTGTTTTTGTATATCCTCGGTAGGATTCCACAGATACCTGATGACTGCGTCGTATGCTGTGACTGACGACAGAGGTGATAATGTCCTCCCGACCGAATTTCGGCCATGATGGCTTATTTCCAGAGAGATTAGCCATCTGCGCGGGAGATATCATAGTGCACAAGTGTGTACTCTCTGTTTTTTTACTCTGATGATGACCCGATGAGACGGAAAATCCGACACGACCAGAGACAGATCAGGCGCAGGACCGACGGCTTTACGAGCTCTCCGAGGCACGCCAACTTGGTGAAACACCGCCAACTTCCTAACTCCAGGATAGTAATGAGAATTTCTTGTCCGAAAAACCCAATCTTACTTGTTATGGCCCGACTCGGGACTCGAAATCGGGACATCGTCGGCTGTAGTCCAACATACTTACCACTAGACTAGACCAACGAGGCAGTGGTTAGTACTTAGTATGTTCGACTTCAATTAGACCATGAGGTGATTTTAGGGAGTGCGTGAAACTCAATTCACAACGGTACAAAAACTTACCTAGATCTACCTATATTTAATCTGTGGCAAATAAAGTTAAATTAGATACCTTTCGTGCTTTAGTATAGGTACACATAAAGTCTATATTTCGTGCTTGCTTTCGAGTTAAACGTATTGAACTAGGCCAAACGTGCCACTTGTGAAAACCAAAATGTACTATTACCATTATACTGTCGACAGAGTCACTAAAGCCCTAAATAATCAAAAGGATGAATTGACTTGCGAGGGTGGTCGCGTAATATTTGATATTGGTTACTTCAGAATGGCTTCCTATTTAATTATGGCTTTTTACTTACTCCATAAATACTTTGCTTTTTTTTTGTAGGATTTCCCCATTTTATTGGTCTATTTAATATTTGGAGAATATAATATTATGTTTTTCAAATTTTGTTTTCCATCAGTAAATAGTTTCAAGATTTGATAAGCAATAAGCATGGTAGTTTAATAAAACTGTAGTTTAAGTGAGAGGAAACTATTCTACGCGAAATATAAATCACTAGCATAAAATTCGCGCTGATGTATTCGCAGTGAAAACGTACCCTAAGAGGCTTAATCGCCAGTGCGAAAAGTTGGCACTACCTCCCTGTGATTAAGGAGTTGTACAGAACTACGTGACGAAACGTGTTTCCCACGATGCCAGCATTTCGGGCGGACGTTCTGACTTCTGTGCCCTCCTGTACTGTTGTGTGTTTTCATCCTAACCTGCAAGTTATCTGTGCGATAATGGTAAACACAGATAACCACAATGCTATTCCGTGAATGTGAATCGCGAACCCAACAAACTGCACCAAGTCAACGACACTCACAGGTCACATTACATGAGCAACATTAGTATTATCAAGTAAGCGTCACTGCCGGCGTCCGCGTATTTTTAGCCTAGCCCGCACTAAAAATAGCTTACTGTACAACGGTTATTACTGAATTAATATTTCTAAAAATGGATCGTCTACGCGGCAGTGATAACGCGTCCGAGACCGATAGTGGTGTGACGTTTCGTCGCCATGTTTGTTTTTGTTGTTTGTTGACTTTTGTTTTTTTTTTTCACTATTCTGTTTATTAAGTTACTCAAATCTTTTTTTTTATTTTTGAAAGCTTTAATTAGCTGTAGATTTTTTGCGAATCTATTGACTTCGTTGCTTTTTTAAAGCATTGATCGATTTTTTTTATTAATTACGTAGTTTTTATAATGTATAAACTTAACCGGTATTGTTGTAGTAAATTGTGTTGTTTGTGGAATACACTGACGACCTTCCTGCCCTGGCGCATTGTTGAGCGCTGCTGTCTTAGCATGGGAGGTCCTGGATTCGATACCCGGCAGGGTCAATTTGGCAATTTATAATACCTGAATATTCTCTGATCTGGCCTAGCCTGGAGGCTATATCAGGTGAGATCGCAATCAAGGGCTAAGCTAACTTGTAGTGGATAAAAGAAACATAGGTAATTAAAGAAAAGACTTTTACAAGATTCGGTATTCGAAGCGTACATTACGTAGGTATCATTATCCATTGTATAAGAAATTGGTCATAATAATGTTAAAGTCTGAAAAAAAGATTTTTACTAAGTTTTTTTTGTAAAGGTATACTTAGTAGAGCACTATAATAGAATATAGTGTATTTTTAATACTATGTTGCTATTTAACGTAACATAATACGTTGTGTGGAAAATTAATAACAGCAGTTGTTAAAGTAACTATTATTTTGAACATAACGTTATCATATCGTAAACTAATTAGTATTGTGCGGTAAGTCAATGATTGTGCGCGATAATTATACCTACATGATGAGGAGCTATAACGATTTTGTTATTATACTAAGTAAGCTGGAAAATAAACATTGTTACGTAATCGTACCTATACGTCCTATCAAACCGAACTTAGTTTTAATATTTAAATTTAAACTACCTACGGTAAATACGAAATGTATTTTAACACCCTTCAAAAGATTTAGGTGCTCTTTTAATTTTAAAATTAAACAATGTAATAATTAATCTTAGTTATTAGTTAATTGATAGGTAGTTATAGGTAACGCAGTTCTTTATGGAGAGCAGATACACTTTTTTATTTCTTTTTATGTGTAGACACTTCTCTTTTTTTATGTAGATTATATCATACGTAGTACGTAAGGACCATAGAGTATTGAGTCTATGCCCATTGATGTAGAGTAGGTCTACTAAACTATTTTGTCCTTGATTTTTTGCTTATATATCTCGTTTTCTGGGTTGTCTTAATGTCCTAGATGCCAATTAAAAATATGTATTTAAAGCATCACTTACGTGTTCCTACTGTTAAACCTTAATTTTCAGCTTAGGATGACTAGACTAGACAAAAAAAAAACAACTTAGAGATTTTAGGTATAACTGTAGATGTATATAGTAAACTATTGAAGATCTAATTACATTCTGCACACTCTCTTCCGTGTTTTCATGTTTCCTTTTAAAAGCACTTTTCATTCTAGCGACGTAGGGATCTTATTTCCTATTTAATTAAATTGATTTTCCTTTGTTTCAGGTATGGCTTGCTAAGATGTTTCACTCGACTTTGCACTGAACCACTTTATTGATATCAGCTACAGGTACTTACTTTTACTAACCTGAAACCTCTCCTCTATGATCTACGTTTAACGTTTAAATATATCTACTTTTAGAAATCAAAAAAATACCACAGGCTCGAAAAGGCCTGAACCCAGAGCCGCAAAGCCAGTAAAAAAATGGTTCGAGGTAATCCCCGTTATCCCAATGTTAGGTAGGTACATTCAGATTTTGAAAGAAATAATATTGAACCACTGGAGAAAACTCTCTTGGTCGTTTTGTCAAAGGTACGCCAGTGTTGCCTGTATCTAACGCTAAATAATCTACTCTCTACAATTATCAAATGTTCGATGTAAAATTCGAGTCGGCACATTACCCATTTTAAATTTCGAATTCGCACGCGAAATTTAAATGTTCATTCTCATAGTGGTCTACTTATAATAAATTATATTCAACGTACAAAAAACTAATCGCAGTAAGTAATGCGTGAATTTATTACGAGTTTTAAATAAATGTGGTCTATGATAATATTATAGCGTCGTTAAAAATGTGTTGCCCTTGTCGCCAAATGCCAGTTCCTTGCGAGTTACGACTTTATTCTGTAAGAATTGGCGCCCAAATGTACACAATGCGTGGGCGTAGTTTTACTATATGAGTTAAGCTTACGTCACACGATCATAGTTTTGGAACAATGCCCTTATGTGTGGCAACAGTTAAACCGAATCAAACGACTCATTCAGCTGCAAGGTTAGGAAAGGTTACGTCTCAATTACCAGCACTACTTGTGCGGTCGAAGTATGAATTTTAATATTATCACATAATAAATATGCCTTATATTTTTGGCTAAAGATCTGATGTTTATTGTATTCAGTAGTATATAGACTGACGGCCGGTTTCTGAATTGAGAATTTCATGTTGAGACTGTCTCAAAGACTATACTTAAGGACTAATTAAGCAATTTGTTGTTTCTGAATTGATATTGTGCCGGTTTCTGAATTAAGCATTCAAGCAAAAACAGCAAGTTCCAACTCTCAAACCTTACACAATATCAATTCAGAAACAAAAATTAGCTTAATTAGTCCTTAAGAAGTCTTTGAGACAGACTCAACATGAAATTCTCAATTCAGAAACCGGCCGTGAGGCTCTAGTGGCATGAGAAGTTCTTAAGTGATGATTACTGTCGCCTATGAAGTTATGAACATTGACGACCTCCCCGTCGCAGGTCTTAACAAATGTTGGCAAAAGTTGTCTTTTGTCGGCAAAGAAGTGCCGTCAAGCGATTTAGCGTTCCCGTACGATGCCGTATAGAAATCGATTAGGGGTGGGTTTCATATAACTGCCATACCTCTAACAGGTTAGCGCGCTACCATCTTAGACTGCATCATCACTTACCATTAGTTGATATCGCAGTCAAGGGCTAACTTGCAGTGTATTAAAAAAATGCAGTACTTATTTTAGGTAATTTTTTTTACTTGCTGGAAAAATGCATATACGCATCCCGCATAAGGCGAGTATGTGGGACTCACAGATAAGCAAAATATCCACTAAATGCCAGCGGCACAGTCCGCGTCTATAATGAGGCGTCTGGGGGTCAAAAGATGTATAGGATGCAACTGAGTCTCGACTCTCAACGCTAAACCGACATAGAGTCATAAACACCTGTAAGGTTGGAGACGGGGACCAATTGAGCATAGCGTCGCCTTCTTCCCCCATGTCATAGGAACCGCTAATTATTATCGCGCGTTCCCCGGTTTTCATTACGGAATCCTAAAAACAGCATTAATATGAAGTTCGTACGCGTTCCGCTTATGCGTGGTGTTTACCTAAGTCACAAAAGATCTCATTAAAATGTTAGACTGGTAGGTTCGAAGGTTGTCGCAGATCGATTATGATGATCTCATTCCGAGCGAGGAAATAACGTAGACAGGTAGCTTATTGGCCGTGGATTTTGTTAATGTCTCAATAGGTTAATAGTATTGTTTTATTATATGTTAAATACTATCGGATAGAAGCAGGAGTTACGATGGTAAACGATTTTTACAATCGTGCATTGGTCGGTGTCGGAGTAAAACGTACCTACGTTGAGAATAATTTGGAAGATTTGTGTGGTGTGTTCTTAATTATTAACTAACCGACATGATCAAAAAATTAGTACCTAGTATTAAATCCAAACACTGGATAAACATTTTAATATACTTTAATTCAGCAATTTACACGAACAACACATCCACCATAATAATACAATCAATCATAGAGTCCCCGACCAGTGTTGCCACTCTACAAAACCATAGATAGAAGTGATACCATATGCAATCCCTTTTGAATTTCCGTTTAACACTAGTAATAAGCCAGTGTTCAGTCAGTGTTCTCACTCTGTCGACGACAAACGCTTACCGTGCTAAAACGTAAAATCGCTGACTGGGACCGCGTGACCGCGGTCATCGTGCCGCGTGCGACATAATGACCTAGTTACCGCGATTCGAAAAGTGATACATATTATTATAAAATTAAAATACTGAATTGTAGCCATACTGCTGCCATTCCGCAGCTATGGCTGGAAAACAAAATATTACAATAAAAACGGAAACCGAGCGGTTTCTTTATGAAAAGTATAATGAAGTGAAGACGGAAAATAAAAAGCTCTTCAAATGACTCACTAAAAAGGAGGCAGAAAATGAAAAGCTTCAACTCAGCATACAATCACTGAATGATCAGATTTTGGAACTCCAAAAACAAATCAAAATTTTATCAGAACCCAAACCAACAAGAGCCTCCGAGCACATTGGTTCTACTCAAAAAAGCTCAACTGAACCGGTCGAATACTGCACTGATGAGGACGAGCTCGCTAAAGAAACTGAATGGATCAGAGTAAAAGGCAGAAAGAAAAGGAAGCTGAACACGTCGCCCATTCAACTCAGAAACCCTATACTTAAGATATCCATGAAGGAAATAAACATAAAAAAATTCCCCAACCACCACCAATTGTCGTATCAGGTGTGTCAAACTATCAATCGTTCTACGATTTAATAACTGCAAGTCTGCCCAGTGACATCCAATCTAACGACACATTCACCGTTAAGATGATGGGTAAGGATACGGTTAAAATTAATGCTTCAAATGAAGACATCTATAAAACTATAAGCAAGTACCTAACACAAAATAATTTCATATGGCATTCCTATGAAAATAAGCAGGATAGACCAATAAGGGTTATGGCAAAAAAATTGCATCATTCGTGTCAGCCTAACAGAATTATGGAAGACCTTCTAAATAAAGGCTTTAAAATAGAAGATGTGACAAACAAATTAAGATGGCAGACCAAGGAGCCTCTCAATATGTTTATGCTTACATTTGATCATGATGAGGATATTAACAAGATCCACAGCATCAAGTCTATCCTAGGATGCAAGGTAGAAATACAACCATTGAAAACATCCAAGTTAGTACCTCAATGTAAAAGATGTCAAGCTTATGGGCACACACAAAAATATTGTTCTCGGGAACCACGGTGTGTAAAATGCACCGGAAAACACCTTACGAAAGACTGCCAAAAACCAGCTGATGAGAAACCCAAATGCGTGCATTGTGGCGGATCACACCCAGCAAATTATAGAGGGTGTATGATAGCGAAGGAAATGCAGAACATAAAGAAAAACAATACAAAAAAATCCTCAGTGTCACACCGACAGCAGCAAGGTCCTGAAGAGAAATCAACAGCTAATAATTTTATGACTAAAAGCCAGGATAACCCGAACAAAGTTTCATCGAAAAAAATAACATATGCTCAAACTGTTAAAGCAAACGCTAACACATCCCAAAAGGGCAATAATCTTGAAAATAAATTAGATTCAATTCTGAAATATATGTCTTCCTTTGATGAACGACTCAAAAAACTCGAAGGTAGCACCAAAAAAGCTACATGGAAATCGCAACAATGAATAATATTCTAAAAATTATGGCTTGGAATTCCAATGGGCTACTACAACATAAACATGAACTAGAAGTGGTCCTGAATACAGAAAATATTGATGTGTGCCTAATATCTGAGACACACTTCACTAGAGAGTCATATATGACACTTAAAGGATATAAATTATACCATGCCTTACATCCTAATAATACAGCTAGAGGTGGCAGGGCTATCATTATCAAAGAAAATCTCTATCATTTTCAAGAAAGCAAATGTGAAGAACACAAATTTCAAGCTGTAGCTATATGTGTACAAACAAAGATGTACCCAATCACAGTAGCAGCCATATATTGTCCCCCGAGGCACTCAATAAAAAAGGACAAATATGTTAGTTTCTTAAAACAATATGGAAATAAGTTCATCCTAGGGGGTGACTTCAACGCTAAGAACACCTTTTGGGGATCTAGATTAACTACACCTAAAGGAAAAGAACTTCTAGAAGCAATTAAAGAACTGAAATGCAATGTAGCCAGCACTGGAAAGCCTACATATTGACGGGCCGACTGACCCGAGTAAAATTCCAGACCTCATAGACTTCTTTATCTACAAAAATATATCATCAAAATATATAAGAATTGAAGAAAGACATGATATAAGCTCTGATCATTCTCCAATATTATTGACATTGAGCGAAAAAATCTTATTTAAAGAATCTTTTCCAACCCTTGCAAGTAGAAATACTGACTGGGAAAGCTTTAGACAAGAATTAAATAATAATATAAATTTAAAAGTGCCATTGAAATGTCCAAAACAACTAAACGAAGAGGTCAATCAGTTTGTTATAGACTTACAGCAGGCGGCCTGGAAAAATACTCCATCATATAAATATAGAGAGAGAGGAACAGCATACCCGAAACACATCTTAAACCTAATAACTGAAAAGAGAAGGAAAAGAAAAAGATGGCATCAGACTAGATCTCCATTAGATAAAAGAATTTTGAACAACCTTACTAAAAAAATCAAGCGGGAAATCAAAAAGTATGAGAAAATAACTATAGACAACTACCTTCAAAGGTTGACGAATGACCGGAGTACAAACTATTCACTCTGGAAAGCGAAAGAATATGGACAAAACACTGATTCATATTCCGCCAATTAAAACAGAAAATGGAGAGTGGGCGATAAGCAACGATCAAAAAGCCAAACGATTTGCTGACCACTTAGAAAACGTATTTCAGCCACCCGCTGGACAAGTAATTGATCTCGAAAATATTAGAGAAATACAAGAAGATTCTGATATCAGGCTTGTGATACCCAAAGAATTGCTCAGAGAAATTAAATTTAAGTTAGGTCCTAAGAAAGCTCCAGGATATGATTTAATCACAAAAGAAATTTTATTAAACCTTCCAAGAAAAGCTTTAGTTAAGCTCACCACATTAATAAATGCTGCCTTTAGACTTAAGTATGTGCCTAATCTGTGGAAAATAGCTGAGGTCATAATGATAGCAAAGCCAGGAAAACCTCCCCACGAAGCGACATCATATAGGCCTATTTCTTTATTGCCTATTATGTCAAAATTATTTGAAAAGCTCTTACTCAAGAGGATGAAACCAATACTAGAAAGCAAAAATCTCATACCAGATCATCAGTTTGGATTCAGAGAGAAACATTCAACTATTGATCAAGTACATAGAATTGTCACTACCATAGAAAAAACAATTGAAGAAAAAAAAGTGTGCTCTACGGTGTTCCTAGACATTGAAAAAGCTTTTGATAAAGTCTGGCATGAAGGTCTCATTTATAAAATAAGAAAACTGCTACCCAAAGCATACGCAGATATCCTGGTATCATATATTACTGAAAGAGCATTCAGAGTAAGACAAGAAGATGCTTACTCAGAGCTTAAATGTATAAAAGCTGGAGTTCCGCAAGGGAGTGTTTTAGGTCCGGTCGTGTACCTATTATATACCTGCGACATTCCAGAACTCGAAAGTAACACCATTGCCACTTTTGCTGACGATACAGCTATTATGGCTGTAGGAGGAACACACGAAGAGGCAGTGGGTAAAGTACAAACAGCGCTAAATAAAGTATATGACTGGACTAAAAAATGGAGAATAAAGCTAAATGAAACAAAGTCAGTCCATATTGACTTTACAAATAAAACAACGAAGTACCACGCTGTTTTCATCAATGGCCAAAAAGTTCCCTACGTGGATACAGCCAAATATCTTGGGATGACCCTTGACGTGAAGCTTCGCTGGAGAGCTCATGTCAAGAAAAAAAGAAAAGAACTTGACTTGAAGTATAAACAGATGTATTGGCTACTTGGTAGACATTCCTCGCTGTCAATACACAACAAGATCCTGTTATACAGACAAGTCCTGATGCCCATTTGGACCTACGGCATACAGCTATAGGGCTGTACCAAAAAAAGTAACATCCAAATTATACAACGGTTCCAAAATAAAGTACTCAGGAGTATAGTAAATGCGCCCTGGTACATCAGAAATGACGATATTCATCGGGACCTTAATATTGAATACGTCGATCAAATTATAACCAAATTTGCCAAAGCCCACGACCATCGGCTTCATCATCACGTTAACGTTGAGGCAATCCAGCTGCTCGACGTAACGAAATTAGTGAGAAGACTAAAAAGGACTAAACCTTTTGAGTTAGTGCATAGTGATAAGTGACAGTGTAGTGTGTAGTGCTAAAAGAATACGTGAACAAAGTGTTTAAGTTTGTGAAGAAAGACTAAGATGCGTCAATGGACAATTTCTTAGTACATAAGATAAATTATAAGTTTAGGTTAAAATTAAACTACTCATTAGCCAATTAGTTAGGCTAGATCGTAGTTAAATGAGTACCTTACTGGTACTCAATAATAAGAAAAAAAAAATAAGCAAGTATCTAAGTACCTAGGTATCATAATTATTATGCTCAGGAAAACGGCTCTTCTACAAATTATCGTAAAGCGTTAGAATAACCAATCATAATGGGGTATGTCATAACCTCTGATGTCATCAAAACATATTGTATGTAGGTACCTAATTGTTTATTGCATGAGGCCGAAAACATATAATATTTACTGTAAGTAGTAACTGGCCACCTTGTATTATGGTTGGGACCTTAACCCAGGCTGTTTTAAAAAATGGAAAAATGCGATTACGGACCCTAAACTTATCCACGCCTAACTGATGAATAAATAATTTGATTAATACAAAAATTAACAAAACATAATATAAGAAAAACCGATACACAAAAAACGATAAAAAATAAGGTTATTGACTTTCCAACAAGAGATTTTATTTTATACATAATGGATGCAACTTAAACCTATCCTAACAATATCAACGTCACTGAATTATATTAAATTATTATAATTTATACATAGTCGTTTAGAATTAATAATTAACGCGCACAATACAAAGACAATGAAAAGAAAAATGTCGCATGATCACAATGTCAATAAAATTAGCATAACTAAGTATTCTATACTAGGACAAAGCCTTCTTTCATAGAAAGACCACAACTAGAGTTGAACTGAATTTAACTAATTGGGATAGCATATAGGTCCTTTTGATCGCTTTTTAAGGGTTCTATACTAAAACAATAAACCGTTACAACTTACAGTATCGGTCAATCCGTATTTTCGTCAGTGTCGCAGCCATTTTTAAATTAGCTGTTATACGAGTAGTAAAGTCAAAATTAGAAGTAAAGTCACAGATGAAACGTATGAAGTTCTGCTAACTGCTAAAATTCTACATCAATGGCTACTCAGGTATATTGTTTTTTTTAAGCAGGGTAACGTGTACTAGCCTCTGATTTCAGTTACTACTGATATTCAAATAAAAATAAACTATACATACAAACCTTTGACCTTTTAACTTTTAGGTAACTACCGAAGTTAATTTTCACTTCACCTTTCTAATTTATATCTTTATTATTTTCATAATTCGGTTATATGTATAAAGGCTTCTGATATGTAAATATGTATTAACAAAAAGTGTTTGTTGATATACATTTTATCTTATTTGCACATTTAAATTATTTGGTAAAAGTTAGATAACGAACTGGTTTGGCCACGTTATTATCATTTAAAGTAAATAAACATAGAAACAGAGAAATTTCCTAAATTAGGCTTATAATCCTTTAAATAACTTAATATTTATTTTTTAAAACCTTATTATTTACTAGATGACTAGCTGATACCCGCGACTTCGTCCGCGTGGATTGAGGAGTTTTAAGTCCCGCGGGAACTCTTTAATTTTCCGGGATAAAAAGTACCCTATTATTTAATCCGGAATTCTAACTTTACGTCTGCAAAATTTCAAAGCAATCGGTTCAGTAGTTACGGCGTGAAAGCGGAACAAACATACAAACAAACTCACTTTCCCATTTATAATATTAGTAAGGATGCCCGCGACTTAGTCCTCGTTTATTTTTCATTCCCGGAAGAACTCCTCAATTTTCCGGGATGGATTTACAAAAAGAATTATACCTAAGTATCTGATCCACGTTAACTCCGTCGACTTCGGGTTCCCATTATTATTTTAAAAATCCATTCTTAGTATTTTTTTCAATCTGCAATGCAAGAGAGAATCTATAAATAAAGCTCAAGTTTATACTTACATTCAACTTTAAATGCTGTATTTAGTAATTACAATATTAATTATTATACTTTAGGTTATGTCTGTCAGTTGACAGTAATGATTTAGTCTGGAATTATCATCATCATCAACCCTTTGCCAGGCTACAACTGAGCACGAGTATCCTCTCAGAATGGCAAGAGTTTAGGTCATAGTCAAACACGCTGGTCAAAAGCGGATTTGCAGGCTTCAGACCGCACACGCCTTTGAGATTAGGACCTTTTATGTAGAACTCTTTGGCAAGCAGGTTTATTCACGATGTTTGCCTGTTTGCCTATATTATATAAGGTGTAAGGTAATTAGTATAACATACCCGCGGCTACCCATGTTAGATGGTGTATAGATATATTGGAAAAATGTCATAAGACGTGTAGCTCATATCCTGGGAGAGTTATGTGGACTTCAAAGTTTTAGCATAAATGTTGAGGTGGCATCCCTTAAAACAGCTGATTCAATATCAATGCACTGCGAACAATACGACGTATGTTAAGCCTCGTTGCCAGTGCGAGCGTTGCGATAAAATCCAGTCGCGATACTAAAGTAATTATTATTTGGCATGCAATTAAATTCTTAAAGCAAAAGCCCGGCTAGAACTTACGTATTGTTGTAAGAAAATGCCCGACTAGTATCGGACTTCGAAGTCAGTCACTTATTCTTACTTTATGAGCCGCCTTTCCCTGTGATTAATTTCTCGACTTACTTCGTTTAAGTTTTGATCAATAATTAATTATTCTGTGTAGTTTGTTCTTTCAATGATTTGCAAATTGTAATGAATTGTCAAATTGCATAACGATACGATAATAATTATTATTATCGCTTGCAGTACAGTTCTGACTTTAGGTGTAGAAGGAAGAAAGGACTCCACAGGGTTGCCAAAATTTATTTTCCATAATAAACTAATTAATTTTGTATGGAAGTTTTTGATAATTAATTTTGACTTTTTAACTCTACCATAGTGTTTATAACGTCAAAATAGCATGGGTAGCCGCCGGTATGTTATACCATTTACCTTACACCTTGTATATTATGAATATTATGCATTTACTCACATTTTGTATAAAGGATGTTGTTTGACCTCTGCGTTCCGAGTTGATAGTAACGTGAGTACGAATACCCTTGAGAGAGAGGAAAACAATATGATAATAATTTTATCGGAGAGACAATATTTTACTGCTGAGTACCCACTAAGTAACTCTCTCGTCTGAAACCTAAGTATACCTACTAATATTATAAATGCGATAGTTTAGATGGATGGTTATTTGTTACTCAATCACGCCAGAACGACTGAACTGAACTGATGAAATTTGGCACAGAAATAGATTATAGTCAGTAATAACACATAGGCTACTTTTTCTCACCGAAATTTAAAGAGTTCCCACGGGAACCACAAACCTCGATCCAAGCGGACGAAGCGCGGACATCAGCTAGTGTTTTTATAAAAGTTAAAAAAAGCTACATGACGTCTTTTTTTAAACATGCGTATTTTATGTACAACTTTCTGTGATAAAAGAAAAAACACTGAAAATGCATTGAAAGACCATTCTTTCAATGCATTTTCAGTGTTTTTTAATTTGTTCGCGAACAGTTAGAAATCCATATTTCTAACTGTTCGCGAACAAATTAAACACGTGAAAAATAAACGGTTTTTTTGACTCTCCTAAACCAATAAAAAGACGAAAAATATACAACCTCTTGAAAAAAAACTCTTTAGCTGCATATTTTCTAGTCAAGCACTGTCTAGGCGTTTAGTCGGTTAATCAAGCGCAGATGCATCGCCACGGGTAGCAATTTGAAGTCGTTGCTACCGAGGACGGACCGGTCCGGGCAATTAAGCGACACAGTAAAAGCAGCTATTAAGTATAATATTTTTACTTGCCCCGGCAGACTCTCTTAGGACATGAGAGCCAATCTTTATAGGCGATCTATTAAATGCTAAGAAAAATCTTGTACATATAAATCTAGAGTGTAAAGTAGCTAGATCAATTTTATCAACGTTTTCAAATAACGTTTGCTACTTTAAAATCAACTATATAATTTTGCTTACAAGTCGTAACTCGTAACTTAGTCTGCGTAGATAAAAGTTTGTTTTGCACTCCCTGGGAATCTTTAAAGAAGTAGCCTAATAGGTATGTCGGTTTTGGGGAATCAAGCTCTATACTTTTCCGTATCAATCGCAGTGAACTCACAAATAGATATTATTATTATAAAGCCCTTATTTGCTAAGAAATATTAGAGAAAAAAAATTTACATAAGTTGTTTAAAAAAAAATTGCGGCCCGATAGGGTGTAGGCCTCCTCCAAGCTCTCCCATAGCTTTTTGTCTAATACCTTCTAAATACAAATAGATATAGTAACATTTAACATATTAACATTAGTAACATTTATAATATTACTTTAACCTATAATGTTATGAATTTGTTCGACGCAATTTGTTTTTGCAAAGTTTAGTTTATTAAAATAAGACCTGCAATTTATTTTCTTGAGCTCGTTAATTTGCCTAGGTATATCTTTTCTTAAGATATTATTTATGTAGGTAAATAGTACTTTTATTTAGCTGACTAATAATTGTAGACATATTGTGCCAAGTGGGATTAATATTATCATTGGCACGATAATTATTATTGCTGTAATCCATGGGACCTTCACAATAAATTATACCTATAATATTATGCCTAATCTGAAACTATGTATTTCCGTCCGTTGAAAAACAAATAGTCGAAAAATATTATTCTTCCAACATCACAACTTCAACAATCTGAATGATATTATAACAATATTATCCATACTAATATTATAAATGCGAAAGTCTGTCTGTCTGTCTGCTACGCTTTCACGGCCCATCTGTTTAACCGATTTTGATGAAATTTGGTCCAGGGATAGATTGTATCCCAGGGAAGGACATAGGCTACTTTTTATCCATGAAAATTCAAGAGTTCCCGCGGGATCAATAAAATCGCTCTTCAACCGATTTTGATGAAATTTGGTATAGGGATAGGTTGTATCCTTGGGAAGGACATAGGCTACTTTTTATCCCGGAAGATTCAAGATTTCCCGCGGGAGTCAAAAAACTTAAGCCACGTGGACGAAGTCGCGGGAATCATCTAGTCAAATAATATAGATTCATTACTTATAATTATACAGCTGTGTTATGCTGAAATATTATACACGCAACAAGCTCTACATTATTAATAATGGAAACACTAAAAATAATGTAGCCAAATTATTTCTAGTTAAAACTAACTTGTAAATTAAAACTAATTTTAAGGGCGCCGTCACGAAATTTTGTAATCTTACTGTGTATGATAAACTTACTTTTATCTGTCGAAATCTTAATCGGTTTTAAATGACTTTTTTGCGTTACTATAATTTTGTTAAAATTTGGGCGCGGCATAATTTATTAGATACTACTCTTCACATTTTTTTAGTAATTGTCCCCCAGTCCGATGAAATGTTGTGTTTATTAATGTTTAACCATATTGACATCAAAAACCTCCTCAACAATAATTTTGTAATCAGATATCACGTAACTTTTTGTGTTTAAATATAATTTAAAACCTTTACCTTTGTAAAAAAAACAAAGCTTTATATTTAAGTGTGTCCTCCCGACCGAATTTTGGCCACGGTTTACGCGAGAGATATTGTAGTGCACAAGCGTGTGCGCATACTCAGGTGCACTCTCTGTTTCTTGACTCTCAAAATCCGTTGGGACGGAAAAACCGACACGACCGGAGCGAGATCAGGCGCAGGACCGACGGCTTTACGTGCTCTCCGAGGTACGGGAATTTATATACAATGTGAGCAAGATGTGAAAAATTTAATAACATATTGTGCATGCACTCCATAAAATAATAAACATGAGCACAGCTTAAAAACAAAATAATAATACCTATCTGTTTTAATTCGTTCATCAAAGATTGTAAAGTAAGAGCCATTTGTGTAAATATTACTAAATAATTTCCATCAATAATACAAAGCATTTCCTACTTTGGATATGTGCAATTTACAAGGTCGTATAGGTAAAGTTTTCGAAATAAAACTTTAGGAGCGGAAAAAGAGGAACTGAAACCGGAAACAGCGTTAGTTCTAATAAGAATTACAATTTTGAAAACCTAAAAATCACATAAATATTATAATTAGGTACTTATACTCGTAGGTGTGGAATCTACACTGTAGAGTGTAAAGATACTTAACCAGAGATAAAATATAAAATAATTAGATGATACCCGTACTTCGTCCGCGTGAATTAAGTTTCTCCTATTCCCGCGGGAACTACTTAATTTTCCGGAATGAAAAATAGCATAATATGTCTTTCCCTGAGATGCAACCTACCTTTATACAAAACTAGCAGATGCCCGCGACTTCGTCCGCAAGTAATAAGATTTTTTAAATAATTTTTCCTAAACAAATTGTACTCTTTTACTATAAAAACTATTTACTTCCTTTATTAGAGGTAATTTAGCAATATTATTAAAAAATATACTCAAACAAAGAGATCTTGTAATTTGTTGAAAGGTTTTTTTCTTTTTGATTGCTGACGCAAATGAAACTTTTAATGTACCCTTCAACTTAATAAATTAAAGTAAAACTTAACTTATGAGTATAATATTATAATGTTCTCTCTGATGCTAATAATTGCGGTTTATCGCAAATCGACTTTTCAACTCCCGACGTACCTAGGAATACCTAGCTGTAACGTGACAGGTGCATACCCTTTACGGGTTAGGCTACTTTTTGTCGCGGTGTGCTTCTAAAATATTCTGTAGTGCATTGGTGTAGAGTCCAAAATTGCAATATAAAAACGACATTTACAATAGGGTTGACACATTTTTGAAAAACTAGAAAGTGTTATGTTTGTATGCGTAATGTAACTTCTATGTTACTTATGGTATGGTGGCTTTGGTACGTTTCATCGGTAACTGTTTGAGAGAAAAGAAAATGAACAATGGAACCTTTAGCAGCATTATTATTATTAAATTTGAAAAAATAACTCGTTTTTCAATGTAGAGCTGCTTTATTTATGTAATTGAATTTGTAATAAACGAAGAATTTGCAATAATTTAACAATATAAGTTACATATTCACAAACAGTTAAACTTCTAAAACTAAAAAATAATCAAGCTAGTTAGTTAAAGCAAGCGACAAACAACGCTGAGTTTTTCTGCCCAAAGGTGCTATTTTCAGCAACTCTGAGCACCAAAATATGTATACTTTATATTGTCTTTAGTTGTCAGCCCTAGCGAGAAGATGCTCAGCGTTCCCATGCCATCGTCTCGTACTGCACGATGGTTTTTAACTTTTTTCTTAAACGGGTCCTCAATAAGATTCTGGTTTTGCAAGGCAACTTGCAATATTGATACTCGATAGCATAGGCTCGATTTTATCGCCAATTTTTCCTTTTTTTATTTAAATATTTCTAGGTAGGTAAGTAGTACATTATTTACCTCACTGTTAGTAGACTAGCTGCGACTTTATTTCCCTGGTTTTAGTATACTTAGTTTATTGAAATTTAAAAAGGTGGTGTGGAAAGTTCATTTATTTAATTAAAAATAGTAAGTAATATTTAGTTACAGTCAACAACAGTATAGTTCAATCAATAACTTCAGTTAAAAAATAAGTCAGTGACATATTTTTTAATAACTTTATAGCTACATAAAAAAAAACTCTCTTAAATTACGGGTAGTTTTACCCTAGAGAAAGTAGAGTAGAAAATGTTTTTATTTGTATTGCTTCGGTTGGTCGAAATGTACTTGTAAGTTTTCGACCTCGAGATGTGCGTTAGCTGTTGACTTGACCAGCGTGGTGGACTTTGGTCAAGTCTTTCTCATTCTGAAAGGTGAATCGTGTTTGGTAGTGAGCCAGGGAGTTAAAATCATCGCTAAGAGCAGTATTACTTCAAAATCACAGTTTTGTGTCACCTATACCTTGACGTCCCTACAATAAGGATTATAATTCTAAAACACGTACGTCAACAATATTAAAACAATATCGATTCAAGTGACGACGGTAGTATGCCCCCAGCTATGGGTTGAGACTTGAGACGCACTTAGGGTGGAGCCCTTGGTAGGTAGATTAAAAAACTTAGGGCCTAGCCATCCCGTGATCGGGTAAACACAAGCCTGTTTTGCAAACCCCTGAAGCGATTATAAAAAAATGTTAATGCCCTCCGTGACTAGGACAGCTTCTTGCGACCTTGGCGCCGGACATTTACTCTTTTTCTTGCGCGTTCAATGTTGCCAGCATGTCGGCGAGCGGTGCGTTCGTTTTTACTCGGTTTTATTTCATTAAAGACACTCGTACCTTGTTATGCAACTTTTCTTTTTACTCTTTATCTGTTTTTAAACTAAATTACAGTAAGTTTTATTAATTTATTTCTCAGCTCTACTAGGAACCAACTCAATTACTAACCCTGTAAACTGGGGATAAAACTCAAACAGAAAAAGGAAACGATCTTTCAGGTGGCAAAAAAAATAAAAATTGCAGAGTACCTACCCAAAACTTATTTACAACGTAACTTTTACGGTAGGACTTTAAAAAAATATAGGTACCTACTACCTACCTATTTTATTTTACAAATTAAAAAATAATGAATCCACGATGATTAATAGACAACAGAATTCAAAAGAATCTATTTCACTGAGGCGTACTATAATAGATCTATTAATTTCCAAGCATTGATGTATTATATTTTTAGTACCTAAGACTACAAAATTGTCAAGACTACTACCGATTCGGAAAGTAAGCTTGCTTTAAGTACTTCGTGCTTAAATCAAAATAAATCTACACATTTAGCTAACACCATACCAAAAGCAAAATGATAATTATAAATATCTATAGCCTTTTAAAGGATTTTACCGAAAATTGCTCCTAAATATTTTAATCTACCCGCGTATCCCCAAATAAACCCCGCAATCAGCAGGCTCTGGTCTGTTAAACGTTAACGTACTATGTTATCTATATCACGGTTGATGGGACACGTTAATCCATCCCCCGGATAGGATGCCACGTACACTGGATTTGTGACGAGTTTCACCGCTGAACCGTTTAGATCCGCGAAATTGGTATTTATTACTTAGGTACTAGTAACTAGATGATGCCCGCGAATTCGTTCGCGTGGATTTAGGTGTTTTGATTTCCGGAAATCAGTTCATCTCATTCTCATTTATACTCATTTAACTCTACATAATATCTATCCCTACAGTGTCTAATGTCTGTACTATTTGTATGGAGTTCACGCCATTACTATTCATGTGCTAGAACCATGACTACCTGTGCTCTATCACGCTAGAAGGAAGTTAAAGAAGTGAGGAGCTTGAGATCCTCACTTCTTTAACGTGTTTGTGGTATTAATCAAATCCCTTTAATAAATGCAGTCTCTCACATACCTAACAATTATGTCTTCTTTATTTCGTGTAAGCTTGTGTGCAATAAAGATTTTATGATGAAATCAATGAAATTTTCTTTAAAATAAAATTATCTAAAGTTTGCTTGGCAATGTGTGACATTTGATTTTCTCAGAGGATTTTCTTATTTAGTGACAACAATTTCTTCAGATTGCTGTCTGTCTTCAGCGTGTCAATCGGAGCTCGGAACTTATTTATACATAAAACAGGCGAAAATCTTAGTTTTTTAGAATATTTGACATAAATTTCTGGTCTTTGCTGAAATTTCTCCAACCGATAAGTAGTTACCTATCATAATAACTACTTACAATAAATCATAAAATGTTGTTTACTGTTTTTAATCGACTTTAAAAAAGGAGGAGGTGCTCAATTCGGCGCGTATTTATGTAAGTAGATCGAATTTTTCACATTACATCCATCGTCTCATTATTCACACAGCATGAGCGTGTAACCAAAAGCTATGGCATACCTACGCAATCCATCTAGCTTTTCCGAACACCGAAATAATTCTGAAAAACGTACGGAATCGCGCGTACATTGAATACAAAATCACTCCAATGCTTGATTTCTTTCAACCAATCTCTGTGTCGTAACGGGCATTTGTTTACCGGGCACCAAGTCTGACCCGAAACGCGAAACTGTGTCAAGCAGTTTATTCAATCTGCCGCCTCTGAGACTCTCATGTGAACCACATACGAAAAGGCACTTAAACACAGAGTGATAGAGTGCAGTTTTCAAGAACCGCCCGCCCATGGGGAGCGTTTCTACGTCTTTGGGCTCCTGTCCTTGAACGTTGCGCTAACGATGCGGACGGGGAAAAGCAGAGAAAGTATTTCAGCTTCTATGTGAACATTTTGCATTTGCATACATGTAAAAGTTCTCTTTTATACCTATCTCAAAAGATGGGGTCAAGACAGATTCATAGTACCTATACTTACTGTATAAGAAGTTTTCCCCACTGACTGATTAAGGCCTTTAATAATTTTAAGGATATCAAATAAGAACACGTTCTCAAGTATCGGTCAGTCTATGTTTAAGACCAGTCTCAAGCATGGATTGACCGATACCTGAATACCAGTTTTAGCTGATGTCGATTTATTATTACGGACCTAACTGATCTATCAACGGCACGCACAGCTTTATAACGACTGGGGTTAGAAACTTACAATTTCTTCAGTAGTTTTTTTACGACAGGGCCGTACACACTAGGAAAGAATCATGGAAATTCCTCGCCTAAGTAGATAAAATATGGAAGTAAAGTTTGTATGAAAAACCGTGATGTTTCCAATAATCTTACCTATTGAATGTATGAAAATTTGTGTTTAGACTTTCAATTAAAAATAAAAAACGTGTTTCCGGATTTCAGGAAATTCCGCGTTCAAGGGATTTAAAAAAATTCCATCCGAGCAAAAGGGTTGGGTCATCTATTATTATTATTATTATGTTCGTAAGGGCAAGAATGACCTTAACACCGTTGAGGCCACTATTTACTACTTAGTAAAAGCAGCATATATTTAATACTAGATGATGCCCGCGACGTCGTCCGCGTGGATTGATGTTTTTTGACTCCCGCGGGAATTCTCCAATTTTCCGGGATAAAAAGTAGCCTATGTCCTTCCCCGGGATGTAACCTATCTCTGTACCAAATTTCATCAAAATCGGTAGAGTAGTTACCGACCGTGAAAGCGTAGCAGACAGACAGACAGACACACTTTCGCATTTATTATATTAAGTATGGATGGATATCACTGACGAAAAAAAAAACAGTGCATAACTCTGAACTCACTTCGCATTTCGCAAGCCTTTCAGAGCCTTTTAATGTTCCGTCATGAAAAAAAAACCGGGCAAGTGCGAGTCAGACTCGCGCACGAAGGGTTCCGTACCATTATTAATAAATAATTACCTTTGTTAATGAACCGCAAGACTAACTTTGTTTGTAGAGGTTTATTGTTAATATCAAAAAAACTATGCTAGTTAGAGCATTGGCTATAGTTTTCCTGTAAAATATACGTAAATTCCTATTGACCATAATTATTTCAAATTTTTCGATTGGTAAACTCCGGAGATAAGGGGGGGGGGGGGGGGGGAACGGTATTTTTTTAGACATTTTCCCCGATAAATCAAAAACTATCATAGCTAAAAATAATTAAAAATCTGTTTTAGAATGTACAAAGTAAACCCTTTCATATGATACCCCACACAGTACAGTTATCTCACTTTTAAATTTCAACCCTCAGATTTTCCCCCTTTTTAAATAAGAACAAAAATAATTTCCAATTTTTTTTAATTCCAGTCTCTTTGGGCCACTAATGTACACCACTATTCCAAATTTCATGTCGATAGCTTCGGTAATTACTGAAATAATCGAGTGTGACGGACGGACAGACGGACAGACGGACAGACAGACGGAGAAAGTCGCACCATAAGGGTTCCATTTTACCATTTTGGTACGGAACCCTAAAAATTAAATACTAAATCGGAAATCTCGTGCATTTTGAAATCAGAGATGGCTGTTGTTACCAGCGTTGGCTTTACGCGCCGAATGCACGCCAAGTTGCCCAACGCGTGTTCGCCGAGGTCATTGGGCTCATGTGTGTAAGGTACTTAACAAATACCTACTTTTTATGAACACCTCAGTACAAACGACTCATTTCCACCGCCACTGATAGCATCAGATCTGGCGCCATCTCTGGTTATTACCATCACAACAGGAGCAGTTTGACAATTCAGCTTTAACATTGTAATCTCAACAAAGGTCTGACCCGACACCTTATCATTCACATCGTCGAATACAATTACAATGGAGAAAATAATATCTTATTCCATTGTAATAAGCACTAGATCAGTTTGGCAATGGTTTCGGGGACCGCAAAAATAATTTTGTTCTGAGGATCTGACAAACACATCCTGCTTCAGAAAAGAAGTAGGCAATGTAAGTATTATTTTGTATGGAACACGGGAAATTGTAATTTTAATAAAAGCATAGGTATTTAAACATTTTATTTGCCTTCCTCCTTCCTGAGGGGACTCTGCAATTAATCATTAGTCATTACCTCATAATGAGTTTAAAGATGTATAAAAAAAGTTAGGTATCGTTAGCGTTACGAACGGACCACCAATGTGCGCAACATCTTAGTGGCTCATTTAAAATATGTGAAGACAAATGGGCACTGTTTATTAATTCCGAGTACGCATGAACCCATGCGTAAGAAACTAGCTAGGTACATTGTTGAAAAAGCAAATTTAATGGACACATGAATTTGTATTCTAATATACATAATACTATATAGTAGGTAAATGTTTGCTTGCTTGTTGCAAATCGTTACCATAGGTTACATTACCAACCAATATTGTCAAAAACAACAATTTGTAAATTGTCATCGTTTCACACAAAATATTGCTTTGCTGGGGGGTCACTACCATTCCTTGAAAAAGTATTAATTCAAAATAACAGTTTTATGTCACGTACCTACTCAGTACTCACGTACCTTGGCGTAAAATATAGATTATAATTCTAAAACACGAAAATCTACAATATTATAACAATACTGATTTAAGCGATGGTAGTATGCCCCCTGTCTCGTTTGATGGCTTATGTAGTCAACAAAAAAAATACAAGTTATTTACAATTTCGTATCATAGTTATACTTGTTAGTGGTGCAAAAAAATGGCAACAATGCATTTTACGTGTTTCAGACCTTGGCGTTAATGCTGCGTTACTATACATTATACTGTACACGATATTGTGACGTCAAACTTAACCCTATGCAAATCGCGCATAGAATTATCAAAGAAAACGACCCCTGTAAGGGGTAAACGTGAATACACACTACAGACCGGAAAAGACAAAACGTCCGCGCGAATCATCAACGTAGAATTGGAAATTTGTCCGCTTGCCTAGTGCGCGTTCTCCTTAAAAAAGTAAATTTATCACTAATTTTTCATCCTGTCAAAGTTTTTTGCTCGGGCTTTATAAATGGTCAAAGAAATTATGCTTCTTCAAATTTCCCGACAAGTCAGATGTTGGAATGTACAAAACAAAGAAATAAACGAATTCCTATTTCTTTGTAGGTGAACAAAAAGTTTTACTTCTACTCTACTTTGGTCTTTGCCCCTAATAGGAAAAGAATTTTCAGGTCAGCTATAAAAAAATGCAAATCAATTTATTTGTTGAAATAGGAACTTTAGGTAAGATGGTACATTTTATATAGTTATAAATATATATTTGCATGTGTAGATAAATCGTCTATCTGTCTGCCTGGGACCGTTTCACGGGTTACGGCCCATCCGATTTTGACGCATATTTAATACGTACAAAGAAGTTGTATAATGCTAGGCTTTTGCCCGCAGCTTTGCTCTCGATAAGTTCTATTTTCATCCAATTTAATACCCCTTTTTTATACATAGGGGTTGAATTTTCAAAAATCCTTTCAATGTCATAAAAGCTGTCTGTATGCCTTTCAGCCCGATCCGTCCATGTGGTAGTGGTTTAAGCAGTCAGTCATCTTTTCCTTTTACATATTATATTCAGAATATAACTTCACACTCAAGGCTACTTTTTATCACAAAAATCAAAGCCCCTCGGGTTTTTTAAAAAACTAAATCCGCACAATTAAAGTCGCAAGCATGTCGCAACTCGCAACCCTAGTTTGGTACCTAAATTAAAATTCTTACGCGAGAAAACCTATGTATTTTTCTTTTGGTTGGGTTGTAAATTGTAATTAATATGTCGACATACTGTTTTCATGCAAGGTGTCAATAACTACTATTTAATTATAGTTCCTTACATTTCAAATTAGTAGTTAAATAGAAGTAGGTATATTATTTAGTTATAGGCATGTAAAATCCAGTCCAAGTTCCACCAATCAAGGCCCTATAAAACGACCCTAACGGGCAAGTAGCAACTACTTTCATAATAAT
The DNA here is from genome assembly GCA_963932025.1 of Erebia epiphron. Taxonomy (NCBI): domain Eukaryota; kingdom Metazoa; phylum Arthropoda; class Insecta; order Lepidoptera; family Nymphalidae; genus Erebia; species Erebia epiphron. The sequence goes on from OZ009954.1 coordinate 5,601,504, forward strand.
ATATAAGTTCATTAGTTACTAGATCGCTATTCGCTACTAACTAGATAACAATCAACTATTTACATAACCTAAAAAATTACTAGGCGTAGGCGGTAGGCTATTAATAAAATAAATATATTTTGTCATAATGCTGCCCTCTATCTGTCATAAATTTTGATATACACAGATTAGATACATTTTATAATTTTATTGGCAAACAGGAAGTCATCTACAAAATTCGGCCTCTGAGGCCTAAGCCAATTTCCGCCGCAGAAAAAATCATACGCAAGCTCAGGAAATTGCAATAGTTGTACAATTTATATTCTAGTTTTCTTAAGAGTATAGAAGAAGTAACTATATTACAGTGACAGTCTTAACGAACCGTGTAAGGCTAAGCGATGGGCTTTAGAGTTAGGGTTTTCATTCGTATATCACGATTTCGTCGTTAGTTTTGTCGTGATCGTGTGTTCGACTGGCAACATTTATTTATTATTTATAGAATGGCAATACTGATTTCATGTTGGTATTGCACTATTAATGAATTCAGAGTTGGTAGAGGGTAGGCGAAAAAGACATTGTGTATAAATACGGGCGTCATTCTGTAAACGAAAAGTGGAGTATCGCTCGCCATCAGAGGTGCACGCCTGTGCTGTGTACATTCTTATATATCATAATATATACAGTGTTATACTTTTGTGTATAGAGTGAGTTGAGACGTGGTGTTGGAAAGTAAAGTGTGTGCGAGATGATAGCTGAAATGCCAGTAAGTCCTTTGTTGTATCGTTCCAATTTATTATTTATTTATTATTTAATCTCTGATGCATTTTATGAGTAATCTTTAACACATGTGTTAGTGTGCTATTTCAGGATTTTTATAAGGTACATTGTGGGTAGCGAAGTTGTTCGCTACTACCCAAAAATATGCCCGTTCTATGCCCACGTGTAGTTTTATGAACTTCCAAATAAAGATCCGTAGTTAGTCAATCGGTCTTAGGTTGTATCTAGTCATGGAGTATATAGACCTTAACGGGAATTTGTGACAACTTCAGAAGTGAAAATGAACCCAAGAAAACAATATTTTTTTAACACGAGAAAAATATTGTTCACTAAGTAGTTATATTGTGACACAATTCTCTGTGTCGTACCTTCAAAACTTTTAAACAAAGAGTATTCCGTTTACTAAGTTCAAAAGAGATTGACTACTTTAATCAAAGTTAGCATGTACTTGAGATCCATTCTTGCTATGCTATAAAGATAACGTGCAGCAAAGAACTTTTGGATATTGCTAAATCTGTTTTGACACCTATTGTGTGGGTACATTGAATAACATTAGTTCTGGGTGAACTCTTAGATTTGCTATTTTGGCTATAATATTATGTTGTATTCCATTTGAGTAGAGGTTAAATCGAGTGTTTGGTAATGATCTCGTGCGATAATAATTGACATTGTATCAAGGCAATTAATTTTTGAATTACATTTATATTTCGTATTTAGTTACCCACAAATTGGAAAAGAGTTTGCTGTAAACTTTAATATTACGTCATCACGACGTTAAGACTGTGAAGTCTCATCTGAATGAATTTCCAACTCAAACCAGCTTGGCGACTGGCTTCCATCGAGGAGGATGATCCCCGAATTACGATTTTGTAAGCAGTTTACTTTAGTGTCGAAGTAATTCTGATTCTAAGGTATTTAGTTTAGATAAAACACATCGATAGAAATTTCAGTGAATTGAGTTTTGAATATAGTGTCCATAGTATTTATTTATGATAGATGATGTAAAAATGTCATGTCCTGGACATGAGTCCAAGAAATTTTGTGTTATTTAGCTATAATCAACAAATAAAGCGTCAAGCGAGAATTTCGCCAGTATGAGAGTTGACATACTGGAATAAATTTCACTAGCACCGGCCGTCTGAGCAGCCATTTTAGATGATTAAATGCGATACCATACAGCTTGGTTATTACTACTGGTTAACCTGAGGTACTCCTAGAGATATGAAATAGGTAAATAATTATCAGTTCTAATTAACTCAAGTATTTGTGAATTATTCTCTGGACCATTACTTTGGATGAACGTTACCTAAAGTTTTATTTAGTGTAAATGTAGTTAAATGATTATTGAATTTAAAAGCAGCCTCGTGCCTTCAGACTAGTGTACTGAATGAGATCGTAGTTTTTTTTTACGCACTGTTTAAGTTTCGAATTTTGATTTTACAAGGTTTTTAATTTTTAATTTAGTTTTGAATTTGAAATTTCTATTAACCAGGCATAGATTAGATTACTGGTTATTCACGAAGAGAATTCATGGAGTGAATAATAGTAATAAAAAAAAAAAAAAAGAGAAGTGAATATGTCAAATAAGATACCCTCATGTCAATACTAGGATGCAAAGCAATATAACGAACTCTGATTAGTTTCATGTGTGATTTATAAGAAATACGATAAAAGTATGATTTAGTTTTAAATTCTCGATATAAAAGTATACTTACTGGTATACTTATTTCATGTGATCTAGATAGTTTAGTCTGGTAGTACTAGACTCGATCAAAACAGGTGTCTTAGGAATTTGTAGTGTTTAAAAAGTAATTTGTTTTGAGTGGCAGGGCAACTATTTATATTAGTGCCGCGAGTGAACTTACATTAGTGAAGTACATTGGCCAGACATGTAATTTATGGTAAGTTTATTTAAGCACTTGCTTAAAATCATTTGCCCTTTTATTAGTGATCTGTTCGATGGTAGTTGTACCTATGCTGAAAGAATAATAGTGGTTTTACTGACCAAGTCCATTTGCAACTCTTAATATGTGCTATTATCACAGCATATGTATTTTAGTACTGTATTGTATATCAGCTATTGAAATCATTATCATTTGTAGTTTAAAAAAAAGGGGAACCTCTTTCTATCGCATTACAGGTTGATTGACATCGGGGGTTCCGCTTTCATGTACGGAAGCCTTAGTGTCTCTTGACAGATTTATCAGTGATTGAGGTTAATAATGAAGGATTTTGGAAGAATACAAGATAGAGACGTTAGAATATCTTAGATTTCAAGTTGAAATTGACGATTTTGCGTAGCTGGTATTGTGGGAGTAAGAATAAAGATATTGAATGATGGTCAGAGAGCTCGTATACGTTTGGAGTAGTCATGAGTGTATCTACTCACTATTATAGAGTGGCCAAGTGTGTCGATATTCTAAGGTGGCCATGTGAGTCACCATTTTAGAATGACTATGTATGTCATTTGGGCCATGTGAGTCCATAGAATGTAACCAAGTGTGTTACTAGAGTGGAACAAGTGTTTCCATAAGTGGCCATGTGAGTCACCATTTTAGAATGACTATGTATGTCATTTGGGCCATGTGAGTCCATAGAATGTAACCAAGTGTGTTACTAGAGTGGAACAAGTGTTTCCATAAGTTGTGACCTAATGAGCCGGTAGGTTGTGAACAAGTGTGTTACTGTTTTTGACAGTAGGTATGTTATCTAACTGTTCGTGAAAGATCTAATGTATTTTATTTACTTAATTTTACGTACATATCAAACTAAAGGGATGTACATAATGAAAGCAAGTTTTCTAGTCCAGAATTATTAGCTGCTTTAGTAGATTACTGTACAAGTAACTCGTTCTATCTAGAACTACCATGGCGTTTTATTCATTTTTCATAGTTCCTGTGTGCCTTTAAATGTTTTTGATCAGGGAAAGTTCTACATTTTTAAATTTTGAATGATTTTAGTTAGATTTCGGTTATTTTAAACGACTAAGATCAATTTTTACAAGTAGTATAACTGTACCTAATGGTACAGCCGCAAAAATTGATTGTATTTGTATGGACTTTAAAATGGATTAATTAGTGATCCCGATGTAAGGCGACCGATCCTCGACGTGTTTCGGGTGTATATAATCTGAATGCGCCGAAATACGAATGAATTATAGTTATTTCAAAAAAAAACTATGATGATCAAACGAACTTGTAAATTGAAATTAGATCGATATTATATGAGTACGCTTCATTTGAAGATATACAACAACATAGTTATTATATGTACACTATTTATAATAACGTACCAGATCGATGTCGATGTGGTTTAGGAAATGATGCATTTAATAGCCTTATTGTCATTGGTTCAACTTATCAGTTGGTCACTCACCCATTCGTTATATTTGAAAGATTTGTGTTTCTCAAATATATGACTCACTTGTAGACTATGCTTAGTAGTTTAAAAAGTTAACAAGCAAGGAATGCATAAAGTAAATTGAAACAAAGGTTCCAAGTTTGTTGTTGTTAATAGATCTTTCACTCGTTTGTTTACACTATTTTATGGCTTTCAACATAATGCGGTCCGATGTTCGGAATGCGTTAAGAATTAAATATGGAAGGATATATACTTCAGCTTGTAACGGTGAAGGTTGTAGTAATTTTGAAATTCTAGATATCGCAAAAATAATAATTCCAAAAATAGTTCAAACGTGTTTCGTCAATACTAATTAGCATTCCAGTGATTCAGTTTGACCAAGTTAGTTCATTAAATGTTAAATTGAATTTAATAAAAAGATTAAAATTTTTGGAACATTTACTAATCACAAAGAAAGATAAATAAATAAATATAAGGGCTGAACATTTGAGGCTCGAAGTTAAGTAGCTTGCTAGAAACTACAGTCACGACACGAGAAGCCCGTTTAATAAAGTAATAAAATTGTAAAATGCGCCATTCTCGAAGTCACATTGGGTTTTCTTTCTATATATTTATCTGAGTGATTTGAAATAATGAACTGGATGATAAAATTTAACAGACTATTATTTGAATTGAAAATGAAATCGCGCAATTAATTATCTTTTGCCGTCCAAAATCTCGAGAGTATAATATGATGTAAAAATTATATTTTCTAGAGAGTGACTAGTGCGTGCTTGCTTACTCTAATTTTATCTCCATATTGTTTTTCTCAAATTTATTGAATAATGTCGTGTGATGCACGGGCGTTGTGGATCCGCAAGCTCGTGACGAAGGTATACCCTCACCTAGCGGCTCCGGCCTACAACCGTCAGTTAATTTGTAAATACTTACTTTAATTATTAAAAGACGCAGAAAAGTAAAGCAAAAAGTATTAAAAAGCAGAATGAATAAAACACTCAGTATAATATATACTATATTATGTTACTGACGTAATATATTATAACTTGGTGTAACGTTTTTTATTTATAATTGGTTTGATTTTTGTTCATATGTTGAGGTAATGATTCTGAAAAAAAAAGACAAAAGAGGTTTTGAGTATTAAATTCAAATTTCTGAATTTGGGGTTTTCATCTAGTTTTTTTTATTATTTAGTTTTGTATCAAGCTTTGGATTTACAGCAAAATTTGAATTTTGTATTTTAATTTGAAATTGCTATTGAGTAAAGTTAATTTAAAATAATTATATGATAGCGATTTAGTATTGTACAATAATTGCAAGCCGATTCTACTTCAATTCATACAAAAGTTTTGCATTTCAAAGAAGCCTTTGATGAAGAGTTAGATTTAGTTTTGGACTAAGGTTTAGTTTTGGACTTTTTGTTTGGTTTTCAATGATGATTGTAGTCAAAGTTCAGGTATTTGACCCAGTTCAAAGCATTGGGTAAGATTCTAAGTATTTCACAAGTTAAAGATTGTCTTGGACAACATAACCTGAACTGATTCGGTTGAATTTTGTGGTGCTGTCTCTTTTTGATGGGTTTATTCAGAGGTTAACACGGAAAGGAAAGGTTAGGAAAAGAAGGGAATAAACTAAAACAACTTGTGTTTTGAGGCGTGTTTAATAGAATTGAACTCTATTTGTTAAATTTTTTGAATAAGCTACAAAAAATTTCATTTCATTTATGAAAAACGTTGACTGTTACATAGTTAAAGATTTTAAAATAGTAATAATTTAACATAGTGGGAACAGTCTACCGCCAACAGGTATACGATGTCAGGAATTTAGAGCAGATAATTTAACATAGACTTAATTTGATTCAAACGATTGGTAAAGATTAGTTAATGGTACAGCAGATCCAACTGAATTGAAGAATTGATAGATTAGTAATCCTGATTAATGTTTGCATTGGATGCAGTTGTAGATTTTATTGTGAACTCTGTGGTAGTGTGTGATACTTATTTCTTGTCAAGTCCTAAAATTTTAATAAAATCAGCTTTCCTTTACGTTCTGATAAATTTTTCGATTTCAATAAAGTTTTTTAAAAAAGCAGGCATGACACGTCATGTATGACACATGATAGGTGGAGCTCAGGATGATGGACCTGTTGGTCTGTTACAGATTGTAATCAGGGTTTAGATATTTACTTAGCTTTAGATTCAGCGTCAGATGCTTGTAAGGTATAAATAACTGAAACGGTATAAGAAATAAAATAAATATTGGGTATTTTATTAAATTTGAATTCAGTTTTAGACTTTTGCTTACGGTATATGTAACATACTGTTTAGATTATGTTTTAGACTGTAACTGTTCCAGACTTTGATTAAGTTTCAGATTAGATTTTTATTCAGCTTTAGATAATTAATCCTTTATTTGCCTAACTTTATTCTATATGAGTTTTAGATTTAAATTGCGATATTTTTATTTCTGTTGTGAAATTTCGACTCAGCGATATCAATCAGTTTAATTGCACTTCACACACACTTCACAAATCTCAAGATCAAAAGCTCGATAGTTTTGGATTTCAGATCGGTTTGAGGTTTTAAGTTTGATATTACTAAATTGAAAAAATGTAGGTTTCCTTTTTGTTATCCTTTTTATTTCTCCCGAATGTCGTGATTTACTAAAACTAAATGTCATCGTGCAAGTATGAATGGATGAAGATGTTTTGTTGTACACTACAGATTGTTGCAAGGAGTGAAGCGAACTAAGCTTAGCAAAGCAAATGTTTGGTGGTTGTGCACCGGGAGGTGGCACAATGTCGGATGGCCGAATGTCGTGATCGTGTGTTCGACTGGCAACATTTATTTATTATTTATAGAATGGCAATACTGATTTCATGTTGGTATTGCACTATTAATGAATTCAGAGTTGGTAGAGGGTAGGCGAAAAAGACATTGTGTATAAATACGGGCGTCATTCTGTAAACGAAAAGTGGAGTATCGCTCGCCATCAGAGGTGCACGCCTGTGCTGTGTACATTCTTATATATCATAATATATACAGTGTTATACTTTTGTGTATAGAGTGAGTTGAGACGTGGTGTTGGAAAGTAAAGTGTGTGCGAGATGATAGCTGAAATGCCAGTAAGTCCTTTGTTGTATCGTTCCAATTTATTATTTATTTATTATTTAATCTCTGATGCATTTTATGAGTAATCTTTAACACATGTGTTAGTGTGCTATTTCAGGATTTTTATAAGGTACATTGTGGGTAGCGAAGTTGTTCGCTACTACCCAAAAATATGCCCGTTCTATGCCCACGTGTAGTTTTATGAACTTCCAAATAAAGATCCGTAGTTAGTCAATCGGTCTTAGGTTGTATCTAGTCATGGAGTATATAGACCTTAACGGGAATTTGTGACAGTTTGCAGTAAAAAAATCCTTTTTAGGGTTCCGTAGCCAAATTTGGCAAAAACGGAACCCTTATAGATTCGTCATGTCTGTCTGTCTGTCTGTCTGTCTGTCCGTCCGTATGTCACAGCCACTTTTTTCCGAAACCATAAGAACTGTACTGTTGAAACTTGGTAAGTAGATGTATTCTGTGAACCGCATTAAGATTTTCTTACAAAAATAGAAAAAAAACAATAAATTTTGGGGGTCCCCATACTTAGAACTGAAACTCAAAAATTTTTTTTTCATCTAACCCATAGGTACCTATGGGGTATCTATGGATAGGTCTTGAAAAATGATATTGAGGTTTGCAGTATCATTTTTTTCTAAACTGAATAGTTTGCGCGAGAGACTAAAATGTGTGCTCCCCCCCCCCCCCCGTAACTTCTAAAATAAGAGAATGATAAAACTAAAAAAAATATATGATGTACATTACCATGCAAACTACCACCGAAAATTGGTTTGAACGAGATCAAGTAAGTAGTTTTTTTTTAATACGTCATTAATCGTAAATCGCAATTTACCTTTCATTCAATCAACTCAAATATTTAAAAAAAACATTTAATTTAAAACTTACTACAGGTTTGTACGGAACCCTCGGTGCGCGAGTCCGACTCGCACTTGGCCGGTTTTTTGATTCTTACGCGATAAGGCGAGAAGCTCCTAGTTTACCTTTTTTCTAGTAAAGGGAAAGCAGACTGTACACAGTACTAACTACTAACCCTAGGTTAGGGTTGCCACGAGGCATGACAATCGAGGACATGTGCTCCTTTCCCACAATATGTCCTCCCGTCACCCTTCATCTACGGAATGCTCTCAATTATGTCGCACGTAGAACATAAGCTCCAAAGCAAAGCACGTGAAGTCGAAGGATTGCTTTCTTCGGGACGAGTCAAACTAGCGTCACGAGGCACCGATTGCGTTCTTAAATGAGATACTAGCGAATGCCCGCGACTTCGTCTGCGTGGTTTGAGGTTTTTTGGTTCCCGCAGGAACTCTTTAATTGTCCGGGATAAAAAGTAGCCTATTATGCTATTCTAGACTATAATCTATCTCTGTGCCAAATTTAAGCCAGATCCGTTCAGCCGTTGGGGCGTGATTGAGTAACTAACATCCATACATCCATACATCCATCCAAATTTTCGCATTTATAATATTAGTAAGATTATCGGAGGTTCGGGGGTTTTAGTAGGTGAAAATCTCACATAACCGACTTCTCCCCCAGGACGTCGGGTATTTTAAGATTTCCCCCCCGTGAACCAAAAAAATTGTCAGTACTTGATATCTTTGTCCTAATAGTATAATGCCTGCAACTTATTGGTAGGTATGGCTGTAGACAATTTTATCACCATCTCTTAAAAATGAACATTACATTACAGAACACAGATTGTTCTGAAAAATATGTAAAAATGCTCTCTCTTTTCCTGAAATCTTCCTTTGTTGCGAAGTTATAATCATTTGCTATCTTTTCCAATTTATCAATTGTCAACACCTGCCTTGGTGAACACTGAGTGGGAATTACTACTTACTATCAGTATCAACGCTTAAAGCAATATTATTTTAATATTGTTGACGCTTTTGTGTCAGAAATATAATCCTTAATTTGGGGACGTCAAGGTACGTAACATAAATTTGCCAGTTCTAAATAATATTGCTTGTGGCGTTGGTAGTATGTCCCTCGGTAGGTAAGATAGGTACATAGCATAAAAGGTATGTGTAAATTGTAAGTGTCCATATTATAATGTACCACAAACCAATAAAAACATTACGATCAGTACAACAAACAAGGAATAATCTTTAACACCCACACTAATGTACACGTGCACACACTTGCGGTTTCCTTATCAGTTCTGTCTGGTACACGCGTGTTCGCGCACGTGTGCGTGGGTGACGTCATGCACAATTGTCATCTACTCATCGCTGTCATGGCCTAACGAGCAACATTCGGCCGCTTGGTCGACTTCTGCGTAAAACAGCATTATGTACATTAATGTATACTTTAAAATTGCAAGTACATCGCCAATCGAGAACTCAAAAGTGCAATTGTATCCTTTTCTAGCTTAATTACTTATCTTTATGGTTGGAGAGTAACAAAACGTGATTACGATAATCAGTCACGTTTGTTTTGTCCGTATGACGACAAACCGTCTACTGCATTCCACAGTATTTCTAACAGAAGTTTTGTTGATTTCTGTACAACAAAATATGCGTGGGTGTATCTTTAAGGTTGTTATAGGTATTGAGAGCCTAACAACTTTCGCTTTCGCTGAACTTGACACAGGTCAAACGATTCTGCGATGACACTTGAAAGGCGAGCCAGCCGAGTTCTGATGACTTGTCACGCAATCGTAAACCTTATGGTAAAGGATAAAGGATACGGTATCGTGGTTTCTGCGCTCGCGTACTTTTACCTTCCGCAAAATAATTTCAAGGACAGACTCTTTTCGGGTCTCAGGCCTCTTTTTCATTGGGAAGTGACACGCTTGGCTCGAGACCTTGTTCCTCCCCCTCCCTCCCCGGCCTTTGCCCGAGTGGGCTGACGTCACCCGCGCCATCTTGCCTCGGTGACGCGTTGCTGGGCAACTCAACACGCGCTACGTAGAGACAAATCCACACAAATCAATATGCACGTATATTGAAGACCATTATTATTATTTTTACTTGAGTATTTTTATATTAATAACACATACTGTAAAACCTATTATTCATTATTATGATTTAGGTATTACTAGCTGACGCCTGCCTTTTTCCGCTTGGAAAAGGCTTAGTTTCCTCATTGGACTTTTCAGGATAAAATTCATGTTCTCGGAAATGGCTGTTGGAAATCGTGATTTTTGATTCCTTTCTGACCATTTCAGCGTAAATAACCGTTGTTTTCGGCAAAAAATGAGTTCATATTTGATTAAAAATCAGCGTGATGGGATGTAAGTTCTAACAAACGAAAAGAAAGACTTTTGCATTTAGGTACATCCATATCCATACTAATATTATAAATGCGAAGTGTGTCTGTCTGTCTGTCTGTCTGTCTATCTGTCTGCTACGCTTTCACGGCCCAACTTATTCAACTTCAACTGATTTGGATGACATTTGGTACAGGGATAGGTTGTATCCGGGGGAAGGACATAGGCTACTTTTTATCCCGGAAAATTAAATAGGATTAAGTAGATTAAGGAGTAATTCCCGCGGAAATCGAAAAATCGTAACTAACGCGGACGAAGTCGCGGGCATCATCTAGTAATATATATTAACCAAACTTAATTATATATATTAACTAAATTATGTTATTCTATCAGTAAAAGTACTTACTTCTAAGTATCAAATTTGTTTCACTTTGTGTACATTGCATCAAAGTAGGTACAAGCCAACGTTTTTCCTAGCAATTTTCTCTGGCAATTATCAAAAGATAATTTAATATAAAAAATACTTTTTAAACAACCGACTTCAAACTCCCGCGCCAACTTTACAACAACAAGCACACGCTATACAAAGTACTTATTTTATTGTTGATATTTTAAAAACCACTCGACCGATTTCGATAAAATTTATATGGGACCACATGGGAGTATGCTCTTTCAAATAAAAAAAGAATCATCCAAATCGGTCCACCCAGTCAAAAGTTCTGAGGTAACAAACAAAAAAAAAAAAATACAGTCGAATTGAGAACCTCCTCCTTTTTTTGAAATCGGTTGACAACATGCGTCTAAAACAGGCTACGCCTCGTCTTTGCTTAGTTTAACCTATTCACTGAACTTTTTTTTCAGAATACTTTTTTATCCCATTAGGTAATCTTTACGAGATTTTTTAGGTTTTAAAAAACCCGTAATAGCGCTTTGATTTTGATTTTTTTCTACGCAGACAGACAGATGCCCTTTTGTATTCATAACATTAATATTAGTGTAGATTTGCTAAATGGTAAAATATGATAAAGAAAATAGGTAACTTATTCGGAACAAGTAAAATTAGTCACGAATCACGATCACATCATCATCATCACTACAGCCTATTAACGTCCCACTGCTGGGCACAGGCCTCCACTCTCATAGGAGAGCGGGAATTAGAGCTTAGACCCACCACGCTGCTCCAATGCGGGTTGGCGGGCTTTAACGATTATTATCATGTTAGTGATAATAACCGGGACCGACGGCTTAACGTGCTCTCCGAGGCACGGGGGTGAAACACCGCCAACTTCCAACTCCGGGCTGGCACTGAGAATTTCTTAATTGAAAAACCCAATACCTAACTTTTATGCCCGACCGGGAATCGAAAGGACCTCGTGATCCGCAGTCGACTATGCTAACCACTAGACCAACGAGGCAGTTACAAGTAATCGTATACCAGTTATTACCTTCATAATCTGCATTAAATTCGTGGAATGGAATTTAAGAATATCCTTTAAAATCAAGTAAGGCAAAGTCAAACGCACTTAACTTTCACAAGTAACTTGCCATTTACTTAAGTACGATATTAATACGTATCTACTTATGTAAAATTCAAGTTATCTCATGCGCCCAAGGTTTGCAGGAAAAGATCCCCGGATTTTTATCACCACTATCAATATAATTAAATTACAACGAAAACTATTTTTAGGGTTCCGTACCAATATGGTAAAAAAGGAACCCTCATGGTGTGAGAACTTTGCGCTTACTTTTAAGTCCGTCAATAGGTAGTTATAGTTTTATATACTTAGGTACTAGAGGACGCCCGCGACTTCGTTCGCGTGGCTTAAGTTTTTTAATTCCCACAGGTACGCGTTAACTTACCGGATTAAAAATAAGCCTGTGTCACTCTCCAAGTACCCAACTATACCCATGTGAAAAATCTGGTCGATCCGTTGCTCTGTTGCGGCGTGATTGAAGGACAAACTCTCTATTTGACGACCTTCCGTATTTCATCTTTAGCAGAAGCCAAAATACCAAGTTTCATGGCTATAGCAGCTTGAAATACGACAGACTTTCATACAAATTTTCAACCCCTAATTAAACCCATTGAGGGTAGAATTATGAAAAGCTGTGACAAACGTACTTCTTTATCTTTTACCGAAAGCCAAAATACCAAGTTTCGTTGATATAACATGAAAAATATCTTGAGAAATGAAGGCCTTTCATACCAACTTTCGTCCCCTATTGCACCCCTTTAGGGGTCCAATTTTCAAAAACTATGAAACACGTCTTTCTTCATTTTCAGCCCGCAGCTCATATACCAAGTTTCATGGCTATAACTTGAAAAACGACGGACTTTCATACAAACTCTCAACCCCTATTTTACCACTTTGGGGGTGGAATTTCGAAAAACCCCTTCTTAGTGGATACCTAGTCTTCACAAAGAACACATACCCTCTAAATTTCATGTCCCTAGGACCAGCGGTTTCGGCTGTGCGTTGATATATAAGTCAGTCAGTCACTCAGTCAGTCAGGACTTTGAATTTTATATATATAGATAATAATAATGTCCTGCTCCGGGATACAAACTATCCCTGTACCAAATTTCATCAAAATCGGTTGAACGGGCCGTGACAGCATAGCAGACAGACACACACTTTCGCATTTATAATATTAAGTATGGATATGGATTACACCCATTCCAAAAGGTGTCCAGAAATGAGCGGATCTAAATTGTAAATTTATTTTATCATCTCAGGAAAATCATCATTGATCTAGATTCTAGAACAATAATTAAACTTAGGAAACTAAAATCAGAAAATTATTCTTTTATTGCTACGGAACACTCGGAGGGTCTTTTCGGCTCACACTTGAACGGTTTTGTGCTCGGTGTGAACATTTACTGTAGTCGAACTGACTTTATAAAGACATCTCAATGCCTCATAATCCTGTTTGTCTACAAAATTGTTAACTTGAAAATTAATTACCTATTTTATTTTGTTACCGGTTTGTGCTTGACCACGACCACAGACCACCTTATAGTGAGATAACGTCTGGTGTATGTAGAATTTAGCAACTTTGTTTCAAACGTCAAAATGCGTGCTTAGTATGGGACATGTATGAAATACTGAACTGTGGCGTCATTGATGTAGAATTTTAGATGTGTGGTGTCATCAAAACTCGACGCACTTTTTTACTCCAATCGATAGTTTAAAATAGTTTTCAAACCTAAAACTAACAGGGGACGTGGGTATAACGACTTTTGGGAGATCCTTTATTTAATAATGACTATAAGATAATTTGTTTGAATAGTTGTCAAATACCAAATTTTGCCTAAAAAATGTAGATGCCCGACCCGAATAGAACCGAAGGAATCGAATCCTTGACATCTACACTAACCATTAGAAGAACGCGGCAGTCATAAAATTGCTGATACAGTATCATAGTAGGTATGCTACAAACTTTTTGACCTTATTTTACCTCACCTTGACTTACCTACCTTGACTGCGATGTTAGAGCATTGTAGCCGGCCAACCTGTTAGGGGTATGACACATATTATCTACCCCTAATCGGTTTGGAAATAGCATCGGTAGAGTGGTAAATAGCCAACGCCGAAGCCTCCCAGCAGACTAGACCAAAGAAAATTTAGAAATTGTTAATTCCCATATTGACTCTGCCGGGGATCGAACCCGAGACTTTCCGTTTGTAAGATGCCAGGGGGGTCGAAAGAATTATCCATAATTTACTTTATACTCTGGTCTCTAACTGACTGATGGAGTAATGAGTGATGACTTAATTAAAGTCATGACTATAGACTTAAGTATATTAAACTTGTATATAGTAATATTGTTATCCACCGTGGAAAATTTTAGTTATATTTTTCCTGTCCAAAACCAGTTTGTAACATAATGTAATTAAGAATTACGTTCTGTTTCTCATTTTAATAACATTTTAGATAATGATTATAATAGTATTATTATTCAGTTGAAATCGCAAAATATGATAACTAGTGAAAATTTATACATAGGTAGTTTACTCATACTTTACGTTTAAGTTGAAAAATGGATTTAATTTTATTTTAGGTGCAGACGACTACTGTCAATTCGAAACTCGAGAGAATCCTTAAACCGGCAGCGGTCCCGCCGGCGGGACCGATTTAAAAAACCTACTTTTGCCTAAACAGGCACGGGCCCGCCGGCGGGCCCGGCCGGTCCGAGCTGTTTAAAACTGTATTTTCTTAATGATAGAGTTTATATTTGTTTGAACAACTTTGGCTCATAGACAAGTTTATTAAATAATCTATACACTGCAACACTAAAACCGTCAAGTTCGAAAATAAAAAAATACATAAAAAGCTATAGAAAGAAGTCATTTGAATCTGTGCCAAACTTTTGGGTTTTTTTGTCTGAGTTTTGTGTTGTTTATTGTTTGTTATGACAAGTGGTGACAAATATAAATAAAAACTCAATACAATACGTTTATAAATATATTTTAGTGCAGTGTTAGACTGGATTATCACTGAAATGTAATATCTTTATCGGGAAAATATATTTTTGAAAAATCGCGATCGTTATCGCGGTCGTTGGCGCATTCTTTCCGTTTATATGTAATTGTTTGTAAACTTCAGCTTCTATAAATCATACCTTCAAAAAGATATATTATAAATAAAGCCAATGCCGTTTAGAGAACCATGTTAAGTGGTCTGGGTATTTTTTTGTAGGCATTTTTCTAAAACGCGACGCACGCGGGGTGCGCGAGGGGAGCGCGGCGGTTCGCGGGTCGCGAAATTTGACCCGTGCAAAAACTGATAATTAAAATTCTGCCGGTTCAAGGGTTAAAATATTATGAATTATCAAGTGTTTGAAATATCAAATGGTTCGAAATTGTTGAGAGAAAATAAATAAAACTTCGAATTATTAAGTGTTGATCAATTATTCATTATAGGCTTACGCTTGACCACATTCACACCTGATAGAATGATGTCTTTAACAATGACAAAAGTTTAGAGAAATCCTAAATTCCTAACAAACCAATTGTGCGGAAGTGTGTGTCAAACTAATCATAACAAAAACAAAGACTCGTGTATGATGATACAAGTTTGAACTCGTCTCAAAATATACTTACATACATTCTTTCTGTCTCTTTCTCTCTGCAACTTCGAATTGTCGATAGGTTGACGCCGATGAGTTCGAATTAACGCGTCGTTTTGTTATGTAGCAATGATTTTTTCGTTCAAATTACCAAGTGCATAAAAATGTATTGATTCAGATTTTAGATAGAAATATAAAGAGACTAGCGGTCGCCCGCGACTTCGTCCGCGTACAATTTCTGATTTCCTATGAGATTATGAAATTTTCCCGCTGCAAAAAGTCCATCTAAAGAGGCTCTATAAATAGCTTATGCAGGTTTTTATTATTAAAAACTTATATATACAAAATGCTGAGTTTTCAAAAACTGTGAAACAATATATTTCTTTGTTTTTAACCGGTAACTCACATACCAGAAGGCCTTTTATACCAACTTTCATCCCCTATTTCACGCCTTTGGGGGTTGAATTTTCAAAAACTGTGAAACACTCGTTTCTACATTTTCAACCCGCAGCTTATATACAAAGTTTCATCGCTATAACTTGAGAAATGAAGGACTTTAATACAAAATTTCAACCCCTATTTTACCCCTTTGGGGTTAGAATTTTGGACAACTGTGAAACACGTATTTCTTTATTTTTAACAGGAAGCTCACATACCAAGTTTCTTAGCTCTAATTTGAGAAATGAAGGACTTTCATACAATCTTCCAACCCCTATTTTACCCCTTATGGGGTAGAATTTTGAAAAACTGTGACACACGTAATTTTTTATTTTTTACCGTTAGCTCTATGTGAGCTAACGGTAAAAAATAAAAAATTACGTGTGTCACAGTTTTTCAAAATTCTAACCCCAAAGGGGTAAAATAGGGGTTGAAATTTTGTATTAAAGTCCTTCATTTCTCAAGTTATAGCAAGTTTCTTGGATATAACTTGAGAAATGAAGGACTTTCATACAAACTTCCAACCCCTATTTTACCCCTTCAGGGGTGAAATTTTGAAAAACTGTGACATGCATACTTCTTTATTTTTTACCGAAAGCCAAAATACAAAGTTTCGTTGAAATAACTTGTAAAATATCTTGAGAAATGAAGGCCTTTTATACCAACTTACATCCCCTATTTCACCCCTTTGGGGGTCGAATTTTTAAAAACTGTTAAACATGTATTTCGTCATTTTCAACCCGCAGCTCATATACCAAGTTTCATGGCCATAACTTGAGAAATGAAGAACTTTCATACAAATTTTCAACCCCTATTTTATCCCTTTGGGGGTGGAATTTTGAAAAACTGTGAAACACGTACTTCTTTATTTTTAACCAGTAGCTTACATACCAAGTTTCTTGGCTATAACTTGAAAAATGAAGGACTTTCATACAAACTTCCAACCCCTATTTTACCCATTTGAGGGTAGAATTTTGAAAAACTGTGACACACGTAACTCTTTATTTTTTACCGTTAGCCAAAATATCAAGTTTCGTTGATTTAACTTGTAAATTACCTTGAGAAATGAAGGCCTTTGATACCAACTTTCATCCCCCATTTCACCCCTTTGGGGGTTGAATTTTTAAAAACTGTTAAATAAGTATTTCTTAATTTTCAACTCGCAGCTCATAAACCAAGAGTCATGGCTATAGCTTTTATAAAAAAATTCAACCCCTATTTTACCACTTTAGGGGTTGAATTTTGAAAAACAGTGACACACGTAATTCTTTATTTTTAAACGAAAGCCAAAATACGAATTTTCGTTTATATAACTTGAGAATATCTTGAGAAATGAAGGACTTTCATGCAAACCCTCATCCCCTATTTCACCCCCTCGGGGGTATAATTTTTAAAAACTGTGAAATACCTATTTCTTAGTTTTCAACCAGTAGCTCGTATACCAAGGTTCATGTATATAACTTGAGAAATGACGGACTTTCATACAAACTTTCACCCCCTATTTCACCCCCTTAGGGGTGGAATTTTGAAAAATCCTTCCTTAGTGAGCGCCTACGTCACAAACGGAACCTATTGTCAAAATTTCAAGTTTCTAACCCCAGCGGTGTAGGCTGTGCGTTGATCCCTTAACGATTTTATATATATACTAGCAGATACCCGCGGCTTCGCCCGCGTAAATTTTAGTTTTCCCTATTCTCACGGGAACCATGGATTTTCCCGGGATGAAAAGTAGCTTATGTGTTAACCCAAGATGCAATTTATCGCCATTCCAAATTTGAGCCAAATCGGTTCAGTAGTTGCGGCGTGAAGGAGTATCGAAGCTTGGTAAAATACGAACTTTGGAGCCCCGTTTCACCCCTTAAGGGGGGAATTTTGAAAAATCCTTTCTTAGTGCACCCCTAGACCTCATAATGAATCTGTGTGCCAAATTTGAAGTCTCTAGACCCAGGGGTTTGGGCTGTGCGTTGATATGTCAGTGAGAGCGTGAGTCAGTATCTTCTTTGATATACCATTAAATTTTCCGGGATGAAAAGTAGCCTATGTATCAATCGAGGATAAAATCTATCTCCTTTCCGAATTTCAGTCATATCAGGTCAGTAAGTGCAGCGTAAAGTAGTATTTTTCACGCGTGAATATCAATTTTTCAGTTTTCCCGCAAAAACCATGGATTTTTCCGGGATGAAAAGTAGCTTTTTTATTAACCCAGGATATCATCTATGTCCATTCCAAATTTCAGCTAAATCGGTCTTGTACTTCCGGCGTGAAGATTTTTTCCGCGTGAATTTCGGTTTTTAACTAATCCCACGGGAACCATGGATTTTCCCGGGATGAAAAGTAGCTTATGTGTTAACCCAAGATGCAATTTATCTCCATTCCAAATTTGAGCCAAATCGGTTCAGTAGTTGCGGCGTGAAGGAGTATTGAAGCTTGGTAAAATACGAACTTTGGAGCCCCGTTTCACCCCTTTAGGGGGAGAATTTTGAAAAATCCTTTCTTAGTGCACCCCTAGACCTCATAAGGAACCTGTGTGCCAAATTTGAAGTCTCTAGACCCAGCGGTTTGGGCTGTGCGTTGATATGTCAGTGAGAGCGTGAGTCAGTATCTTCTTTGACATACCATGAAATTTTCCGGGATGAAAAGTAGCCTATGTATCAATCCAGGATAAAATCTATCTCCTTTCCGAATTTCAGTCATATCAGGTCAGTAAGTGCAGCGTAAAGTAGTATTTTTCACGCGTGAATATCAATTTTTCAGTTTTCCCGCAAAAACCATGGATTTTTCCGGGATGAAAAGTAGCTTTTTTATTAACCCAGGATATCATCTTTGTCCATTCCAAATTTCAGCTAAATCGGTCTTGTACTTCCGGCGTGAAGATTTTTTTCCGCGTGAATTTCGGTTTTTAACTAATCCCACGGGAACCATGGATTTTCCCGGGATGAAAAGTAGCTTATGTGTTAACCCAAGATGCAATTTATCTCCATTCCAAATTTGAGCCAAATCGGTTCAGTAGTTGCGGCGTGAAGGAGTATTGAAGCTTGGTAAAATACGAACTTTGGAGCCCCGTTTCACCCCTTTAGGGGGGGAATTTTGAAAAATCCTTTCTTAGTGCACCTCTAGACCTCATAAGGAACCTGTGTGCCAAATTTGAAGTCTCTAGACCCAGGGGTTTGGGCTGTGCGTTGATATGTCAGTGAGAGCGTGAGTCAGTATCTTCTTTGATATACCATGAAATTTTCCGGGATGAAAAGTAGCCTATGTATCAATCGAGGATAAAATCTATCTCCTTTCCGAATTTCAGTCATATCAGGTCAGTAAGTGCAGCGTAAAGTAGTATTTTTCACGCGTGAATATCAATTTTTCAGTTTTCCCGCAAAAACCATGGATTTTTCCGGGATGAAAAGTAGCTTTTTTATTAACCCAGGATATCATCTATGTCCATTCCAAATTTCAGCTAAATCGGTCTTGTACTTCCGGCGTGAAGATTTTTTTCCGCGTGAATTTCGGTTTTTAACTAATCCCACGGGAACCATGGATTTTCCCGGGATGAAAAGCTTATGTGTTAACCCAAGATGCAATTTATCTCCATTCCAAATTTGAGCCAAATCGGTTCAGTAGTTGCGGCGTGAAGGAGTATTGAAGCTTGGTAAAATACGAACTTTGGAGCCCCGTTTCATCCCTTTAGGGGGGGAATTTTGAAAAATCCTTTCTTAGTGCACCCCTAGACCTCATAAGGAACCTGTGTGCCAAATTTGAAGTCTCTAGACCCAGCGGTTTGGGCTGTGCGTTGATATGTCAGTCAGTCAGTCAGTGTCTTCTTTTATATATTTAGATTAGATAGATTAGATTAGATTAGATTAGATTAGATTAGATTAGATTAGATTAGATTAGATTAGATTAGATTTTGTAGGGAACTCGTGATAACTTTGAATTATGGAGAGGTGCAAATTATCGCAGGTTTGAATTAACAAGAGTCAACTGTACTAGAATAAATAACTATACCTGCCACTTGGTCATTTTATTAAACGTCCACTGCAAGGCATTCGATTTAGCACCCTACAGGCAAAGAAGTACCGCCAAGCGATTTAGCGTTCCGGTAAGATGCCGTATAGCATACCGACTAGGTGTATGGGTGTAATATAACTGCCATACTCCTTACAGATTAGCCCGCTACCATCTTAGACATCATCACTTACCACCACGTGACATCGCAATCAAGGGCTAACTTGTAGTGGAATAAAAAAAGTTTTTTAACAAACAGCATGAATGCGGTACCCTACGTTATGCGTGATCTGACACACATTTGACCAGTTATTGAACTTTTAAATCACCTATTGCACGTCACTAGTTTTATTAGATTTTCCGATTCATGTTCGAGAGTAATTCAACGGGAGGGTGGGGTAGGGTGGTACACGTGTATTTAAATGCACTTTCTACTCCACTTTTCCACTCAAGTGAATATTGAGCCTGAACATGCTGAAGAGTGAAATTCAGTTAATAACAATTTTATCACAGTTGAAATTTAAAAGTCACGTTGAAAAAATGGGTAAAATCAAAAGGATGTCTGGGATAGAAAAATAGATGGTACTTATACTCCAGTCAAACTCGATGTAGAATGTTTAATAACAAAGCGTTGTTAGGCAACCGTCTGACAGCAGGGGTAACAAACATTTTTTGGAGATTATTTTTTAAAGCAACTTAAGTTTTATCATCATAAATTTTATCTTGATTTTGAATATTACTAGTTGATTCCCGCAGCTTCGCCTGCGTGGAGTTGAAATAGTAGTGCATTTCCGGTCAAACTATCACATCATTCCCCTAAATTTGATGGGAAATTTATAGATTTGGCAACACTACACTACACCGATAATTTTATTACGGTTAGTTCAATAATACAACTAAATTAGAAATGCGCCTATTATTCAGAGTACTGTGGGGTTCTTCTGGTATTTTTTACTTGACGACATAATACAAAAATTGAAAAAAGGTTTTTGACTGCTTCCTTAAAAGCAAGAAACCATCAGGGATGTCAATAATTACAATCATGACAATTCATCATTAATAAAAATGTAATAAATGGATATTTACATGTGATTTTATTTGTGTATTGATCAATATTTATCTTTTGCTTGACTTTACGATTCATATTAGGAATAGTTTGATTGATTTTGAAGGTAAAGTGAATAAAAGTATGAAATTGTGAAATATTGTGAAGTGATAACCCTAAAAATCAGCTGTTGTGGTTTGTTTACAAACATTCTACATCGAATTTGGCTGGAGTATAGTCCCTACCTCGGAATCGGAAAAATAGGTACCGTTTTTCAGACGAATTACGGTCACAGAAGAATTAAATAAAGTTTTACAGTTTACTGAATTGATGTTTTAACAGTTTTTGTAATATCAAAATTAAACACGGATTCAATTATTCGTTTCAGCGTTTTTCTTTTGTCGTAATGCTGCCAAAGTTGAGTATTAATTAACCTAAGATTAATTTTGCCCGCGAATGGTTTAATTCCCCAACTTTTCAGTATTTTTATCATACTATTATTAAATAAGAAAATTAGAGATTTCTAACTACAGTTTTATTTATTTTCTTTATTACTTTTTAATACATAAATTAGTATTTAATATTTACGTCGAAACTTGTACCGAAATTTTGTAGTACATTGTATTTTGTAGTAAGTAATTTTGTTGTACATTTTGTAGTAGTTAATAAAATAAAGTTAATAGTGTAAAATATCTCATCGCTTATTGGGAATGTGTCTAACTAGTAATCACTCACTCATTCAAAAATACGAAATTCAATAGCACATTACCTACCTGCATACAAAACAACGTGAACTAAACTGTAATGCTATTCAACTACGTATGCTTTTTCAATAACACTCACGGGCATTTCACGAGTCATCTGTCTATAACTCTATACCTATTCGAACTCTGTGGTTGTACTTGGAACAATGTATGAAGGTAACCAAACCAAAGTGAACCTGAGCTGCATACGAGTAATGGATTACTCTTCTATAATGACACCGGCACTGGCAAACTGGCGATATTATCTTGCTTGTAAATGACGTACCTCCCTATAAAGCCGCGGCCACATTTTCTGTGTAACCTGAAAAGAAGCTATAATGATTTTTGCATGTAACTTTACTACAAACTGAACATAGTTAACTATTCATTGTCCATACTAATATTTTAAATTATGCGAAATGTGTCTGACTGAATCTTTTCGTGGTTCAAGAATTGAATCGTTTTTTAGGAAAGGCTCTACTAGAGACGGGCATAGGCTAGTGAAAAAGTTTCCATAAGGAATTTTGAAAACCCGGAATCTAGTCGCGGATATCAACTAATTTCTCATGCTTTATGTATAAGCCCTCGAGAAGTATTAGGTTACGTATGATTATTTTGTAACTTAAATAAAGGTAAGTACTTAAAACTTTTACTACCTACTGGTTACCTACCCTCACAGTGTTATAGTGTTGTGTTATCGAGAAGTGGGAACTACTGAATACTATACCACAATTACAAAATATAAACAATACTACTCATAAGATAATCCATAATTAATTACTTAAGGACTCCAGAGTGAGTTAGTCTCAAAAATTCAGTTTTTCAGCATAGTTTGGAGTAAGAATGTTATAATATTTTTGATTATTATATCTAATTGTTTCATACCATTCCACTCTGTACACTCAATAATGTTCAACACAACACCTGTTCCAATTACCAAACCGCACAACGTTTCAGAACTCCTGTAATGAAATTGGTTTCAAGTTTCAACAAATATTTTAATAAGACCGTCAATGATTAGCCATCTCATACCAAAACTAATCACGACAAACGTTATTGAAATTCCATTTTGCCGCACGCATGTCGCTTTGTCCAATATGTGGGCGAACCTTAATCGAGTTTCGATTTGTTGCTTGCTGGGATTCAGGACGTAGGACAACGATACATCTGATAAAGAACTCTATTGTATGGTGAAAAAGGTACAGATTTCTATATTTGTACTGTTCACGTGGGCGCTTCTCCCCCCGCCTCCCCTGCAAGGTCACGCGACTAGGGCGGGTAGAGCGGGGAGATAAAACAGGTGTTCATGAAAGGCGTAAGATATTATGATGTCGCATTTATTTGCTTTAGTATTTAATTTTGCAAATAATATGAAGAATAATCTGCTTATTTAAATAAGACTCCACATATTACTATAATGTAGATGATGATAAAATTATAATATAATGCAAATATTTCAGTGAATACGCGTAGGTGTGTACTTGCGCCTTAGGGACGTAGGTCTCGTATTTTGCTGTCATATTACTTTGTTTCGTCATTTGCCAGTTGCCCGGAAAAATATTTTCATCGTCTCGCGCGCTGTCAGGTCACAGGTGACAAGTTCCCCATTTCGTTGTTAAACTAGGACTTACATAATACATGGTGTACAAGAAAGATTGTGTTAAAATAATTAACATAACCCATTTTGATCCTTGAATGCGCAGTTAAACTACGCCCTATCTCACTATGACAGCGCTTGGGAGTTTTATGACAGTGTACTGGACTTAAGTAGTATGTGGACCAGGTTAGCCATAAATAGAAACACTTGGAAAAATTAATACTATAGATTAATTTAAGTGTTATATTTTAAGTTAAAAAACTGTACCGTGCCCATCAACGTCCTACTGCTGGGCATAGGCCTCCTCTCACATAGGAGAGAGGGAACTAGAGCTTAGACCCACCACGCTGCTCCAATGTGGGTTGGTGGGCAATAAAGGCTCATTTTATTTTATTTATTTATTTTGTTTACTGGACTGGGCGATAGCGCCAATTGAATCGCGCCCGCCGTCGCTCCCGCACCCGCGCGTTGTACGTGTACAAGCATTTAGGGAAAATAATAAAACACCCATTTTTATCTTACAACTAATTGAGGATATCAGTTAAGTATGGAGTTCTTTTTTTGAGACAATCTCGTAAGTGCAAACAATTAACAATTTTAATATACAATTTTGGACCCAGTTGATGAGTAAAGGTATTCCACCACTACACCACTACAGCCCATTAACGTCCCACTGCTGGGCACAGGCCTCCACTCTCATAGGAGAGAGGGAATTAGAGCTTAGACCCACCACGCTGCTCCAATGCGGCTCCAAGGCGGGCTTTAACGACTATTATCATGTTAGTGATAATAACCGGGACCGACGGAGCTTAACGTGCTCTCCGAGACACGGGGGTGAAACACCGCCAACTTCTTAACTCCGGGCTAGTGCTGAGAATTTCTAGTCAGAAAAACCCAACACTTATTATGGCCCGACCCGGGACTCGAACCCGGGACCTCGGCAGCCGCAGTCAAACAAGCTAACCACTAGACCAACGAGGCAGTCGCTGTTCGGTACTAAAGGTATTCGCTGAACATCAATCCATTATCTAGAAGTCTTTGTCTCCTATGTACGCCTGGTCCATTCGATCGGATCGCGCCAACAAAGGTTTTCCGAACTTCTCTGGTTACGGCAGGTCGCTTCATAGTTTAGGTATTGGTAAAGGAAAATTATCGCTAACTTGATCCCATATTTATACATATACTCGCCGGCATATTTAGCGGAACATAAAAAAAAGGCCCATAATTAAAAAAATATGGTTTTATTTTAAAATCTACTTACTACACTTCTTTTGTTATTTAAAGTTTCATTTGTTTTACTTAAAATGAGATCACATTAAGAACAGATTTTGCGAGTAAAGGCTATTTGTGAAAAATTGTACATTTTTGAACTTTTCATGTAACCGGGAAAAGTGAAATTTAATATTAAAATAACAATTACTTAAATTAGAAAAATAGTGATTAATATCGCGTATTTACTCCACGTGCTCTTATTAAAGTTTCTACCTGTCTAGGCATACTGAGAATGATGTTATCGATGGTCTCCTGGGATAGTCTCCGCCATTCCTCAACTACGGCGATTCGCAGTTCACCCACGTTGGCAGGAGCTGGAATTCTGGACTTAACTTTTCTTTTCAGCAAGTCCCAAACGTGCTCTATTGGTTTCATATCCGGTGATCTCGCCGGCCACTCCATAACAGTGATATTCATATCATTAAGATAAGCTTGAGTTACCCGAGCGGTATGCGGCCGAGCATTATCCTGCATAAAAACAAAATCGTCACCGATATATGGGGCAAACGGTACGACATTTTCTTCTAAAACTTCTCTGATATAGCGGTCTACAGTCAGACTCCCTCTGTCAATCACTACCAAGTCTGTGCGAGCTCCCAAACAAATGCCCGCCCAAACCATTATTGATCGACCACCGTATGCAATTGTAGTTTCAAAATTTGTCTGAATGTATCGTTCTCCTTTGCGTCTGTATATTCTTTGCCTGCCGTCAATTTGATTTAAGAGAATTCTGCACTCATCACTAAACAATACCTTACTCCATTGGTCCGCTTTCCAAAGTCGATGTTCCTGAGCAAAAGTTAACCTGTTTCGATGATTTACCTCGAGCCTTGGAGCCTTGGCGGGCACAAATGAACCCAAACCAGCTTCTTCGAGCCTTCTTCGTACCGTACGCTCACTTACGGTTACACCCCGCACTGCTTCTAACTCATGTCGGGTTTGGACGGCCGTCAAACGGGGGTTCCTACGTACACGAAGCCGAATGAAACGATCATCCCTACTCGAAGTGCGTCTTTTTCTGCCTTGTCCTGCTCTTCTCACATAAGTACCGGTCTCCCTGAACCGTTGGATACTGCGATGGATCGTTGAAACTGGTCGACGAAGATATCTGGAGATCACTCTGTAGGTTTGACCATTTCTTCGCATTTCGAGTGCCCTGGCAATCTCCGTTGGGGCTAAGTCAGGCATAATTCAGTCATCAACTCCAGAAAGATACGCGATTAAAAAAAACTAACAAAAAACAGTATTACAATGAAATTTTAAATCAAACTCAGAAGAAAGAAATACTCGAAGTTCGCTCCAGATAAGGTGTATTTGAATAAAATTAAAACAATTGCATAAAATGTGATGTTCAGATGTTTTCTTAATTTGAAAATATTTCTTTTTAAATTAAATGACGTATAAACCAGCCAGCAACCTTATATGATACTGATATCAAACCTTTTTTTTATGTTCCGCTAAATATGCCGGCGAGTGTATATTAAAGAGCTTTTATTATATACACTTTTTAAATTTTTTATATTATTTTTAAGACTGGTTATTTCAATCGATCTACCAATAATTTAGTTATTTTCCATATACTGGGTGTCATAACGTAGTTATAACGTTTGTTTATTC
The DNA here is from genome assembly GCA_963932025.1 of Erebia epiphron. NCBI lineage: Eukaryota > Metazoa > Arthropoda > Insecta > Lepidoptera > Nymphalidae > Erebia > Erebia epiphron. Next base: position 5,627,728 of record OZ009954.1, read on the forward strand.
TTACTTAATATTTTGACGACCTCCGTGGCGCAGTGTTGAGCGCTGTTGCCTTAACGTGCAGAGGTCCCGGGTTCGATCCCCGGCAGGGTTTGGAAATTTATAATTTCTGAATTTCCCTGGTCTGGCCTGGTGGGAGGCTTTGGCCGTGGCTAGTTACCACCCTACCGGCAAAGACGGTGCCGCCAAGCGATTTAGCATTCCGGTACGATGCTGTGTAGAAACCGAATAGGGGTATGGGTTTAATATAACTGCCATGCCCCTGGTGAGATCGCAGTCAAGGGCTAGCTTGTAGTGTATAAAAAAATAAAATATGCGAAAGTGTCTGTCTATCTGTATAACCTTAAAACCATAAAACCCAGCTTCAATTTATTGGTGTCACGCATTGATGTATAATTTTAGTACCTGCCTATTTCTATGTCGATGGTGTCACGTGTTACGTGTAGATAGATGGCTACCGTATGACACAAGCGAATCAAAGTGCATTTACCCTTGCTTTACCGTTTAATCTAATATTGTAACACAATTATGTGACTACACTTACACAAGTGTATGCCAGGGTCGAGGGTGGCACTGGCGATGAGTTATCTAACACCTGTTGTTACAGTAGGGAATACATATTTTTACATCGAATTTTGTTTTGGAAGCGAAATATTATACACTAGATGATGCCCGCCACTTTGTCCGCGTAGATTAATTTCCTTTTCTCCCGCGGTCCGATTTTCTGTCTGCTACATACACTTAAACGGTCCATCTATTTTTGAAAGATTCAGAAGAAGATCAGATTTTGATGAAATTTGGTACAGACATAGGTTGCATTCCGGGGAAGGACATAGGCTATACGTTTTAACCCGGAAAAGCAAATTGCTTCCACGGAATTTGGCTAAAAACCTAAATGCATGTGGACGAAGTCCTAGAAATCTTCTAGTATCAATATAATTATGAAATTTACCATCTTTATCCAAAAATACTTGGACAATGTCACTATAATCCGCTCTTTGGCGTTTGTATTGCTGCTGAAACCTCCCTCGAAGAAACAATATTTGATAGTCATACTATGAAAGTATATATAGGACTGATGTACTATTAAAGGTTTTCATTACAAAATACCTTGCCAAGTTATAGAAACTGTTTTCACTAAACTAGACATCATTCCATTGTGAACGAAGCCTTGGGATGAATAATGAGACATTGTAAAAGCCTTTTACAAAATGCTTGTTTAATTACGACCTTTTGTGCGGTGATTCGTGTTATCGCTCGTTCAAAATGTGAAAACTTAAAAGGAAATTGTTTTTCTCGTAATTATTAGATTTTCCTGTTTAACTTTTTAAATTTTTGATAAATATATATTAGGGCTTACGTGTGAGCTACTATCGGGGTATCGGATTTTGGAACTGCTGTAAGATTTACGGTTAGCAGCTTTGGCAATCCCAGACCACACACCGGCAGGGTTATAGGGTGTAGTGTGTAGAACCCTTGGGAAATGTTCTTCGTTTGGAAAAACTACAAGGACCCAATGAAAAATTTGTGACATGGCGATTCAATACCGCCAGTAAATCTATACTTCCATACTAATATTATAAATGCGAAAGTGTTTCTGTCGGTCTGTCCATCTGTCTGTCTGCTACGCTTTCACGGCCCATCTGTTCAACCGATTTGGATTAAATTTGGTACAGGGATAGGTTGTATCCCGGGGAAGGATATAGGCTAGGCTTTTTATCCCGGAAAATTAAGTAGTTCCCGCGGGAATCGAAAGAAGTCGCGGGCATCATCTAGTAAGTATAATAAGTATTCAAGTTAAAGAAGATTAATAAGTATTAATCTTCCTCCAACTGTGGGCAGCTGCGTATAGTTGGTAGATTGAGTGGTTGGGAGCTAGGTAAGCCTGTAAGGTCATATTATAACGTTTACACAAAAAAAAATCTTTTATAAGTAAGCCCTTGAATGCGATCTCATCTAGTATACGAATGATGCAGTCTAAGAGTTTGGCGGGCTAATGTGATATGGGTTACATTGCGACCCTTGATCGACCCTGACCCTTGGGCTCCTTGATCGGTATCGTAAACCCGTAATCGGTTTCTACACGGCATCGTAGTACTGGGACGCAAAATCGCTTGGCAGTACTTACGTCTTTGCTGGTAGGGTTAATACCTTACTAGCCAAGGTAGAAGCATCACACCAGACAGATATAAAGACCAGACCAGACCAGATCAAAAATTATAAAATTCCCAATTGGACCTTCCCGGGGATCGATAGCAGGATCTCTCGCTTACCAATGTGCCATAGTAACGTCGTCAAATTCGATTTGGAACCTTTTGCCACCATTTTGTACTCCAACTTTCACTAGACTTTATCAACAAAAAATAAATCTTACCGGTTCAATCGCCTAAGCCAATGCATCGACCGACTCTCGCACTATAGTTGGTAAGTACGTCACAGGGGGTGCGTGGGCGTGTGGTGTCAGCCCACGTTCGCTGCTGAACTTTCATTACACGCAGTGACTGATACTCTGCCGTATTTCAAGTTTCATGTTTTAATGTTCAGTAGGTAAGTAAGAAATCGACGTTCATTCGTGGGTTAGTCTCAAAGAATAGACGTCCACTGCTGGACGGAGGTCTCCTGAATGGATTTCAGAACACGGTCTTGCGCCGCTTGCTTCCAGCGCCTCCCAGTTACACGCTTGAGATCGTCCATCCACATAGTGAGGGGTCGTCCAACGCTGCGCTTTCCGGTGCGAGGCCGCCTTTCAAGCGCCTTGGGACCCCATATACTTATCGGTTCTTCTTAGTACTCTTATTCGGTACCTATTCTTTCCTTCTACTTGGTATTCCCGAAAATCCCGAAAGTGTGTTGTTTTGTGTGTGGGTGTCGGTTTGTCCTTCAATCGCGTCGCCAAAGAGCAACATGGATCGGCGTATTTTACATGGACATAATAAATAAGGATCTGGAGGGAAAGTCTACTTTATATCAAAAACAAAACATATTTATTCAGTAGTACCTGCACATACTATCTTCTGAACATCACGTTTACAAAGTACAAGACGTGACGGAAAATCTAAGAGTTCTCCGGGATTATAAGAAACATAATTTCATCATTATTAGTTCAGGAATATTTTTTTCTACTCACTAGTAACTAATGTTCTAGGGTTGAAGAATTGTGTTTAATTACCTTCCTATCTTAGTGTAATTAATGAGTTACATACCAACATAATATTATACTTTTTGTGTCTATCTATTAAAATAAAGTTATTTCTATTAGTTTTTGTGCGTTGACTACGTGATGATGCAATACGATGACGTGACCTCATTCTTTGCTTGCTACTGAAAAGTTCTGTGCGTACCTACTAATTAGAAACATTTAAGAAAATTTTAGGATTTTTTATTTGATTATAATTAATAAATAATGTCTTGCCAATCGAATTTCGGCCACGGCGGCCTATCTCCAGAGAGATTATCCATCTGCGGGCAGCGTGGGAGATATTTTGAAGTATGTGCGCATACACAGGCGCACTCTCTCTCCGTTTACTCCCATAGCCCAATGGGACGATAAATCCGTCACGACCAGAGAGAGATCAGGCACAGGACCGACGGTTTTACGTGCTCTTCGAGGCACGGGGGTGAAACATCGCCAACTTCCTAACTCCGGACTAGTCCTACTGTGAATTTCTTGTCAGAAAAACCCAATACTTGTTATGGCCCGACCTGGGACACGAACCTGGGACCTCGTCGGCCGCAGTCGAATATGCTAACCACTAGACCAACGGGGCAGTCAATTGATGATAAGTAGCCCTTGATCGCTATTTGACATTGTGTAGCGGTTACCACAGTGCAAACTAGATGGCGCTAATTGTATCTTGACCGCAGAATAAGATAATCGACTGAAAACGAATAAGTTACCACACAAGCCTGAATCACGATATCGAAGTTTTCTGAGAATAGCGCTATATATAGACCGTTGCAACTTACAACGGTTGGACCAGAAAGGTCCCCGGGCACAACACCAGCCCGGAGGAAGATCTTCCTATTGGTGCGGACGAGTACATACCACTCACTCGTCCCACAGTGGTGACCGACCCTGCACTGGGGCGTTCCTGGTGCAAACTTGCAAAAGCTGTCGTTGGCCATCCAGCGTGGTAACGCCGCCAGCGCGATGGGCACTTTTGCACCAGGAACCTCTCGGGGTGGGCTTTTTGAGTAATTTATTTCATTTAAGGAAGTGGGACCCGTGTCAAATCCGGTTACCTCGGCGCCGCGGACGAGAGGGTCACCGTCGCGCGCCGAGATGATGTCAAGTCCGGTGGGCACCGCGCTGCGCTGCCCACCGCTGCGCACGGAGTCAGTGTCATAGCCAGTGTTTGTCGCGTCGTCGTCGTCGCTACGATCGCCTGCGTGCTGCGCAGGTGATGGCGATCGCAGGAGCTCTCGGGGCAGTGGACGCCAGTCTCAAAGGGGAGTCATGTAGCGGTTACCACTGTGCAAACTAGATGGCGCTAATTGTATCTTCACCGCAGAATAAGATAATCGACTGAAAACTCATAAGCCTGAATCACGATATCGACGTTTTCTGAGAATAGCGCTATATATAGACCGTTGCAACTTACAACGGTTGGACCAGAAAGGTCCCCGGGCACAACACCAGCCCGGAGGAAGATCTTCCTATTGGTGCGGACGAGTACATACCACTCACTCGTCCCACAATTGTGATGGACCCTGCACTGGGGCGTTCCTGGTGCAAACTTGCAAAAGCTGTCGTTGGCCATCCAGCGTGGTAACGCCGCCAGCGCGATGGGCACTTTTGCACCAGGAACCTCTCGGGGTGGGCTTTTTGAGTAATTTATTTCATTTAAGGAATCACTTGTATGTCTTGAAATAAATATTGTTTTTGTAGAAGCCGCCATAGAAAATAACAAACTTGACTACGCGACGTAGGCCAGGTGAAGGGTCAGCTAATGTTTGATTCTGTCGCGTCGCGTCGTATCGAGTCGCGGTGTAGCGTTTGTCGCTCACGTAGGACAACCGGTTAGCAAGTTATAACTTGTAGCTAAGTGTACTGTGAGCTCACGATATGCAAATAAAAATCACCACAATTTTCCGCAAACTCACGTTTTACGCTTCACGCCTATGTTATCCTTTGAAGAAAAATGTAATGAGCCATGCGAAAAAAGGGAAGGCGAGGGTTTACAGCTTCCCGATCGACCTACTAAAATACATCCATATCCATACTAATATTATAAATGCGAAAGTGTGTCTGTCTGTCTGTCTGCTACGCTTTCACGGCCCATCTATTCAACCGATTTTGATGAAATTTGGCACAAGGATAGGTTGTATCCCGGGGAAAGACATAGGCTACTTTTTATCCCGGAAAATTCAAAGGTTCCCGCGGGAAACAAAAAATTTATCTGTTCAACCGATTTTAAAGAAATTTGGTACAGGGATAGGTTGCATCCCGGGGAAGGACATAGGCTACTTTTTATTCCGGAAAATTCAAGTGTTCCCGCGGGAATCGAAAAAAACTTGGTCCCACGCGGACGAAGTCGCGGGAATCATCTATAGTCAGGTATAAGTCTGCGTAAACACGGTTTTCTTGGCAAACTAACTAATTACCTGATTTTGGTTAGAAAAAAACACTCAAAATGAATTAGGTCGGTATGTGGATGGATTTAGAAGTTCGAATTTAGTTTTCGTTTCCCTCAGAGTAAAGCCACAGTCAGACGCTAGTATTTTTCAAAATTAAAAGGTACTTACGGTAATGAGATTTATTAAACCTTTTACAATTTTAGAGAGTTTTTAGTTTTTATAATTTTCCTGATATTGAATTACGCAAGAAGATTCTCCGTAATTATTTCATTCGATTGAGTTTATTTTTCAGTTGAAAATTTGATCATCTAATGATAAAATATGACCTTTAAAATTTAATTTAACAATAATTAATTGTGTACTCAATATTTTAGGGTCTCTTTGAAGTAGTTTACGATCTTTTTATAGCTTCTCAAGTCTCAACAAATCACTCGTCCACAGGTAATACACGTAGGTAGGTACCATAATATTATTCTAGTAAGTAGCGTTAATATTTTTGCGCCTTTTAGTCCTTTGAGAACTTCATGGCATGCTGCGCTATGCACGTCAAAAAATTATGTTTGTCTTTTTCATTCGCTACCTATGCGTTCGCGTTTTGAAACTTTGTACAGTTTTATTCGCACTTACGTGAACCATATAGTACCATCAACGTAAAATAGGAACACCATGAACCCGTATTCTAGTAACGTTAATATTTTTGCGCCTTTTTTAGTCCTTTGAGAACTTCATGGCATGCTGCGCCATGCACATCAAAAAATTATGTTGGTGTATTTTTCATTCGCTACCTATGTACAGTGTTACTATTGTACAGTTTTATTCGCACTTACGTGACGGTCTCTGTTATAGTACCATCAACGTAAAATAGGTTAAAGGTTATTCAAACATGGCGAAATTTTAATAATCGGTATTTCTAAGATTATCGTAGGCATTTATAAAATGTCGTAAATAAAAAAAAATTACCTACCGTCACTCAGGGCGAGCGGTTGATAATGGCTGATTAAACGCATGCCATATAACAAGCCACCTATAAACATAGTGACCTGACACCCTCTTCCCTACATACCTACTCCCCCAGGGGTAGGCTGCGTTCACACGTGCAGAATACGTATACGTGACGTATACCGATTATACGCCTAATGCATGTGCCAAGGCTGATGTTCACACTGCAACTTAGTTCCATTTGCATGAAAGGTGGTCAAAGATACTTTAAGGTTATCGTTAAAGTTTGACCGTGTATAAAAGAAAAATTTGTCTGATTTTTTTTTGTAGGTATGGCTGAATTGTGCAAATCACACAAAGACATACGTAACATAACTATAACGGCCTGTCATGCAACTGGACCTTTTTGCAGGTGTGACCTGCAAATTCTAAGGTCCAGTTGTCAATAAATAAAGTTTAGACGTCATCGACAAGTTAAGGTAATAAAGTGAACAAACTCTGAAGCTACTAATTCTAGAGTTAGCGATTCTGTCATTACCTGTATGTATTTATAAAATATACTTACATCGTATATAATCTTAATTGAACAACGGTACACACTGACTTAATTATTGCACACCAAAAATTCAATTAACAAGTAAATACTCAATTAAAAGAAGATTAATTAAATGGGTGGCAGTAGATCAAAAATAATAGTTGTGATAAATAACTAGCTGATGCCCGCGACTTAGTCCGCGTGGATTGAGATTTTTTGGTTCCCGCGGGACACTTTAATTTTCCGGGATAAATGTGTAATTGTGTGTTATTCCAGACTATAATCTATCTCTGTGCCAAATTTCACCCAGATCCGTTCAGCCGTTCTGGCGTGATTGAGTAACAAACATCCATTCATCCATTCAAACTTTCGCATTTATAATATTAGTATAGAAGTACAGAGAAAATAAACTCAGGAAACCTGTTAGGCACAAGTGAATATAATTAAAGTTATTAAAAAATACGAATGTTCTGCCATATACACACATACATACACGAACCCTGAAAACATAACACTCCTTTTTTGGGCAGTCGTGTAATAAAAAATCCCCCTCGAATGGAAGTACGGCTACCAATGCTACTACGTAACTATACCACAGTCATTAATTATATTACCTTTGGAATCTTATTCACATTTTTATTAAATGATATTTTTTGTGAATCACTGGATATTGAACTATCGTTATATATTACTAGTGTTACATATTTTTGGAATCTATTCATCATTTTCTAGATGATGATTATACGGTTAATCTTATTTTCGAAACATGGTCACTCCATCAATTTTTTTTAAAATTTTACTAGCCTATGTCACCCGGAATAAGCTAAGGATTCTAACGATACCTCATTTACCAAAATCGATCCAGGCGTATAGAAGTTATGGTGGAATATACAAACTCACATACATACTTACATATATACATACATACATACATATACTTACTCTTTTTTTCAGGCAGTCGTATAATAAAAGAGGCAGTTTAGGTTATTTTAGCACGAACCCCAGTTTTGGAGGTGCCAACTCAATAACTGGAAGGACTGAATTTTAACCGAAATTTCAATCACGTTTGACGTTATAACGCTGGTCTGGTACTGTATCTGACATTTTAATTTAAAGAGTGAATCAAAATGTTGATTTTGTTAAATAAAAAAACGTTATTTGGACTGTAGGTACAATAAAAACATACCTACCTCGATTCAATTAGTTTTAGTTGGATGTAAATTGATCTTCTAAGAAATTTTATTGTATAACATACCCAAATAATATTATAATATACGAGTATCTGTTTGTCTGTCTGCTACGCTTTAACGATCCATTTTATCAACCGATTTTGATAAAATTTGGTATAGAGATAGCTTGAATCTCGGGGAAGGACACAGGTTTCTTTTGCCCGGAAATTTAAAGAGTTCCCCCGGCAATCAATAAAAACTTAATTCATGCGGATGAGGTTGCTGGCATCATCCAGTACCTAATAATATTATTATAAGGTTCTAATATGTTACAACATAGTGCCAAAACAATTACTTAGGTTAGTCTTTACTAGCAGCTCTGAAATAGAACTACATCTATAATAATACCACAGAACAATATATAATAGTATCAGTAACACACACACACACACACAGTACACACAGCACAGTATGAGCGTGTGTGTACTCACACACGCTCATACTGTAGGAGAAACTGTGTAAACTGTAAATACTACTTTATGAACTTCAAGGAAAATACGAAATCCCACACAAACAACCTACTGCATAGGCTTAAAAGAGTACTGCGAACAAAGATTTTTTTGACGACCTCCGTGGCGCAGTGTGTAGCGCTGTTGCCTTAACGTGCGGAGGTCCCGGGTTCGATGCCCGGCAGGGTCAATTTGGGAATTTATATTTTCTGAATTTTCCCTGGTCTGGCCTGGGGAGGCTTCGGCCGTGGCTAGTTACCACCCTACCGGCAAAGACGTGCCGCCAAGCGATTGAGCGTTCCGGTACGATGCCGTGTAGAAACCGAATAGGGGTATGGGCTTAATATAACTGCCATGCCCCTAACAGGTTAGCCCGCTACCATCTTAGACTGCATCATCACTTACCATCAGGTGAGATCGCAGTCAAGGGCTAACTTGTAGTGGATAAAAAAAAAGATCTGTATTGAAATAGTTGTACCAGCCTGTAATAAAAGTTTCGAAACGATTTCGTGTTGTAATTAATACCTTTAGGCTAAATTACTAAGTTAGTCTGTTATTATTTTATACTAGGTTAGATTGCAGTCTAGCTAAACCTGGCATTCCAAAAAGAAAAAACTTTCTGAAGTTACGGCTTTTATTTATTCATGTAACCTAATGTAATACTGCCTCGTTGGTCTAGTGGTTAGCATAGTCGACTGCGGATCACGAGGTCCTGGGTTCGATTCCCGGTGGGGCATAAAAGTTAGGTATTGGGTTTTTCAATTAGGAAATTCTCAGTGCCAGCCCGGAGTTGGAAGTTGGCGGTGTGTCACCCCCGTGCCTCGGAGAGCACGTTAAGCCGTTGGTCCCGGTTATTATCACTAACATGATAATAGTCGTTAAAGCCCGCCAACCCGCATTGGAGCAGCGTGGTGGGTCTAAGCTCTAATTCCCGCTCTCCTATGAGAGTGGAGGCCTGTGCCCAGCAGTGGGACGTTAATGTGGGCTGTAGTGATGATGAATGTAATAATCATTAATCACTACACTTGTCAATTACAAGACAAATTTAGATTTCGATTGCTATTACTTATTTTACATGTGCATTTATAAATAGAAATTCTAAAATAAGATTCAAGATAACTAGGTTAATTTTCAAAATAATGAAAACCACGTCACACCAGTGAAGTGTAAATGTAATGTTCTGATGATGGTTTTGAAGTCTTTTAGATACGAATTTTCCGTTACTACTGGTACTCTTTCACTTAGGTTAGGGTATATAGTCCGATGTACCCAAGCATTAGGTACTTAGGGCTCAATATCTAGCAAAACTTTTTCATCCTTCTGCGTCCTTCGCTTAAGCCCTTATTTACTTATTGACGCTGTGTCGGTCCTTAATCAACCATCATACAAATACTGAAATTTTCATTTTTTGAACAGTTAAAATATTACAAAGTGTGCACAAACTGATTACAAAAAAAAATTATACATTCATTTCCAACTGCCACGTGCAAGCATTCCGATAAAAAATAGTACCTATCCTCGACACTCAGCAAAATCTTATGCCTGAAATCGTTCGATTAGAGAAAAACGAGGTTATAGGGGCTCTAGAGTGGGGGTCATTATGCAAATCTGTGACCTAACTGATGTATTATGGATACGCTAATGTTGCACGGCGCTTGTGTGCCTGCACGGCTTGTTTGTGAATGCATTTTTTATTGATAAGGAGACATTGTTTTGATTCTGTAATGATCTTGCACATTTTTTTATCGTATCTCTGTATTGGACCACCAACATCGAAGTAATGAAGTCATTCGGACAGCGATCTTCAATAGGTCCATGAAAAAGAACTCATTGAAATCCAAAAATCTATAGTTCTCCGCCGTCCGTTATAGGTACTTACGTGTCCTCGATAGATTATTAAGCTCCTAATTTATATTGTTAACTTATTTATTGTTAACAAGTTATATTATAATTACTAAATAGTCTGCTTTGTTGGCTTTCCTATAATTACTTTTAACACAAGTTTCCCATATCATAATTTGGGTAGTAAAACATACACCAACAAAATGGGGCTAAGAATCTCACTGCTTGCATCCTTGGATAGATATCTAACTAGTCTTTAGGTTGGACGTCCGTAGACTATTATAGCCTGAGTGATTGTTCTATTTAGCAGCCGAGCGCTGTTTTAGGGAGCATAGGTTTCCATCGAGATCCTCGGGGGAAACTCAAAGTCCAAATGGACGCATTTGAGCATTGCTGCCGTAGAAAAGCTTTTCTTTGAGCTGTTTGGAAGTATAGACCCATACTTATAACAAATATACGACTCTTAACATCTAAGCTTGCTAACGAAATTGAGTCTTAAGTTTCATCACCACAAAACCAGCCACCAGGAAAATTCAATTTGAAATGAACCATATAGCAAAAACGTTAATGTTTATTTTTCCTTGCCCACAGATAGCAGCTGTTGACGTCCGAAGTAGCAGCCCGCCGCCCAGGCCACTCTTGTTCTCCCCCCGCTCCTCACACCCTCTCCAAGATTGCTGCCACCATGGGACGGAAAAAAATACAAATATCACGGATTACGGATGAACGGAATCGGCAGGTTGGTACTAGTATCAAGTTCACGTTAGAATACAATAGAATAGATTTTCCATAATATAAATGCGAAAGTTTGGATGGATGGATGTTTGTTACTCAATCACGCCAGAATGGCTTAACGGATCTGGATGAAATTTGGCGCAGAGATAGAAATTATAGTCTGGAATACCACATTGGCTACTTTTATCCCGGAAAATTAATGAGTTCCTGCGGGAACCAAAAGAAGATGACGGGGACGAATTTGCGGTAAGTTTCTTAAGTTAAATCCTTTTCTCTAGCTTAGGCTTTGTTTCCGTTGTGAAGATGTTTAAAAGTTACATAGTATTAGCAGAGTATCCATACTAATATTATAAATGCCAAAGTGTGTCTGTCTGTATAGAGGTACGTTATATCCCGGGGAAGGACATCCCTATACCAAATTTCATCAAAATCGGTTGAACAGATGGGCCGTGAAAGCGTAGCAGACAGACAGACAGACTTTCGCATTTATAATAATAGTATGGATTCATTGAAGATTTCTATGAAATAAAAATATCGTTTTATGCAAACCTTCAATGGGTTAAAATCTGTGTGCACACACACACGGCAGAAGTGAAACTTCAGAAAAGTAGCCTACGAGAGAATGAGGCAAATCTAACTTGTGTTCTATTTCATTCTGTCGCAGGCTAAAGTCTACGAGAGAATGGGATAAATATAGTTTGTATTCTATCTCATTCTCTCGCAGGCTAAATCCTATTATGAATATGTTTCTCTCTTTTTAGTGTCGCTTTTTCGTTTCATCGAATTTTCAAATCACAACGACTCTAAGGAAGTTTCAATTCAAAAATATATGTCAGTGGCTTTCATTTTTTATAGCCACTCAGTTAGAGAATAGGGGGCTGGTAGGAGGTTTCAGTCTCTGGTTTGTTTACTATTGATAGAATAGTGCCAAGTTATTCGACATTCCAATAAGTAGGTATTGTGCCTGGTAGAAAACGAAAAGGGATAAGTATAGGAACCGGTCTTCGATAAAAAATATGAAATAAAAAATTAAACACAAGGTTGAGCGAGGGAGATGACCTTAGTGTTCTGACCTAACAGATGGGCATATCAGCACTGAACTCGCTGCAAACATTATCGCTAGGGACAATGACCGCGGCAACAACTAATTTATTAATTATACGACTACATGCCCTTGCCCAGTCCTCTTAGATCCACGGAGCTTCCTACAACCCGTTTATTTACTCGTAGTAAGCATGGTAGAAGGGGGTCAAGGTATAGTGGTCCTGCGTTATACGATCAGACGGCTAAAAGTTGCGAAGGTCAATTCAGTTTTGCTAGTGTTTATGTTGTACATGAATTAGGTGAAAGTAATGCGAAATAGACAGAGACTTTGAATTATGGTCAGAAAATATTACGTGGTACCTAATGATAACCTGAATGGTATCTTACTAATATTATTTATAAATGCGAAAGTGTGTTGGTTTGTGGGGTTTTCCTTCAATCACGCCACAACGGAGCAACGGATGTCATTTTTGGCATGGGTATAGTCGTGGACCTGGAGAGTGACATAGGCTTAGAAAGCATTAAAAAACTTAAACAAATAGGTAAAGCTATGTAGATGTAAATAACTTAAGTTTCATCGCATTCGTTTAAACGAATTATATTAAAATAAATTCATTTAAAAACGATAAAAGTGCGTTTTCATTGATAAAGAAAAAACAGGATACAAGTTGAGAGCGAATTCCGGAAATTGATTGTATTTAACATAAATGAAATGAAAACGAAATAAAATTTATGGCGGTCTGCCCCCCGATTGTGTAAGGAAACCGTAGTGGTAACCTTTTGTATAATTCGATATTTAAGGAGTTCATAGAGGCCTGCACATCAAAAAGCATGTATGAACTCCTTAAACAGTTCGAGTCGTACGTTTTATGCTGTCAAATGATTACAATTTGCTTACACAATTGGGCCTCTGATCTGATAAGAATATTACTACTATCATAATTCTCATAGTTTCTTTATAGAAGACTAGATGATTCTCGTGACTTCGTCCGCGTGGACCAAATTTTTTCGATTCCCACGGGAACTCTTAAATTTTCCGGGATAAAAAGTAGCCTATGTCCTTCCCCGGGATACAAACTACCCCTGTACCAAATTGCATTAAAATCGGTTGAACAAAAAAAATTTTTGATTCCCACGGGAACCTTTGAATTTTCCGGGATAAAAAGTAGCCTATATCCTTCCGCGGGATACAACCTATCCCTGTACCAAATTTCATCAAAATCAGTTGAACAGATGGGCCGTGAAAGCGTAGCAGACAGACAGACAGACAGACAGCCACACTTTCGCATTTATAATATTAGTATGGATATTTACTTAAGTACTTAGTTTAAAATAAATAAAATGATAAATTAGCAACAAGCTAAAAAAGAAGAATCCAGAGACCTAAATTGATAAAAATTGCAAATAAAAGTTTGTACCTATTTAAAAAATATAATCATAAAAGTCCCCCATTAGCTCATTCCGATGTCCATGACCCATAAATTGAGTGCGATAACTTTCTGCGTCGCGTTAAAATGTTCACACAATAATTTCTTTGTTTCGTGCAAACTGTGTTGCATTTATGAAGCGCATTCACGATACACCAAACACTTGAGAAATGTAAATCATTTCCTTTTACTTCCTGGTCATTGTTTTTGACTTCGTAAAGTCACATTTTTCATTAATATTTATTTACCCGATTTAAAAAAGTTGATGTGACAACGCTTATTGCTGTATAGGTACTACGTCCAAATCTATAATTTTTTTACGGTTCAGGAACGTAGCAGGCTAGCAGTTTTTAAATAATAAATACTTTAGTCTTGTTATTAATATTACAGTAGGTACATAAATACACGACCAATTTGGAACGCATGAGGAGAAAAGACGCCAAGAAATACTCTCTACAAATTGATGTTCCATACCAAAAATGCATGTGACAGATTCAGTCGCATCAGTCAGATCGAAAAAATTCTCATGACGTCAAAAAATATTGACGAATTTTATGATGCGTTTGATTCTGCTGACATTACTCACAACTAAGTAATGAATTTTGAGACTCCTCGTATTGCAGTTAGGTCTGATTGTAGAGCCCTGCCAGTAAGAGATTGGACGATGGCAATACTCCAAATAATGCCCTTAGAATGGCTTGATGAAAATGCTTGTGATCATCTTACAGATGGCATTTGGTCGTGCTTCATTGTTCTAGTATAAATTGGAACAGTTTTGGAATCATGCCAAATATTCTCCAACAAAATTTTTAACGTCATTGTTGCGTCACGGGTTATTTTTTAGTTGCTGGCTATGGTTCCAAAGTTCAGCTCCACACTAATGATTTTTCTCGTTTTTCTTACCCTGTTTCATATCATGGTGTTAGGGGTATCTTTGTTAAGAGTTCCCAATAAGAATTTCATACTCCGTTCGCTACATTACGCCTGCACCCTAGATGGTCTGGCAGTCGTACCTTCTAATCCCCCTTTGGTGACTATCCTCAGCACATATTGGGACTTGGGAGGCTCCAAGAGCTCTTCAGAACGCGTCTATACCTCCCTTGCTCGATGCCCGTTGGGCTCATCCCGGTGCTCACAATCCCAAACTGTACCTCGTTCTGAGGTATCACTGCTTATGCCATAGCAAGCTGCCATCTTCCCAAAGCCACAATTGATGGAAAACAGAACGTCTGGAGCCCACATCCCTTTCTCTTCGACTATATTTATTATAGCTATCAAGCTCTAATGTTAATTAAACCCCTATTTGTTTCCAGGTGACATTCAACAAGCGCAAGTTCGGGGTGATGAAGAAAGCGTATGAGCTGAGCGTGCTCTGCGACTGTGAGATCGCCCTGATCATCTTCAGCTCCAACAACAAACTCTACCAGTATGCCAGCACGGATATGGACAAGGTAAGCATTTTCTTTAAATTCCTCTTCTAGCTGTAAGCCTTTTGCAACCTTATATTCCGGTGTATTTCATCAAAAATGGCAGACTTATCACCATCAGGTGTGATTGTGGTCAAGCGAAAGCCTATAGTGAATTTAAAAAAACACCTTTAAGAACATTACGATTAACTCGCAGGTAACCAATAACTATGCAGTTTCCTCAAGATACGTTGCTTCACGTTTATAGTATGTGACTTCTGCTTAATCGGTGGTAGAGTCAAAACAAGACATATCATAATTTAACACCTGTATGAAATAAACAAACAAATTGAATGTTGAATCGAGAAATTTAATGGTTAAAACGCATTTTAATGACTCAGAGGCGTTCGAAGAGCCAGTCCGACGATCGGCTAAACCCAAAGGCTATATCATCGCTTATATTCTTTTTTTTATCCCACTAAAAGTTAGCCCTTGACTGCGATCTCATCCGATGGTGAGTGATGACGCTGTCAAGATGTTAGCGGGCTAACCTGTTAGGGGTATGGCAGTTAAATTAAACCCATACCCCTAGTCGGTTTCTACACGGCATCTTACCGGAACGCTAAATCGCTTGGCGGTACGTCTTTGCCGGTAGGGTGGTAACTAGCCACGGCCAAAGTTTCCCACCAAACCAGACCAGAGAAAATTCTGAAATTATAAATTCCTAAAGTGACCCTGCCGGGAATCGAACCCCGGACCTACCACGTTAAGACAACAACGCTCAACACTGCGTCAGGGAGGTCGTCAAACAAATTCCTAATGTTACCCCTCATTTTCCAGGTGTTACTGAAATACACGGAATACAACGAACCGCATGAGTCGCTGACGAACCGGAACATCATCGAGGTACATGAAGTACGGCGTCATCTGTGTGCCCGTGATCGCAATGCAATGTCCATGCAAAATTGACTTATCCCCCTAACCGCGTGCTTTTACTCACAAACTGCTCTAATACAAAAAATCTGTTACTAAAACCCGAAAAGAATAATAATAAAACTCCACAAATCGTTATAGACACTAATACAATACCTGTAGAAAATATAGACCCCAAAAATCCTATCGATGTTGTACCAAAAATCACTTTAATTATTATAGAAGTAAGAATAGGTAAACACGAGCCTATAAACAAAAAGCATGTTTATTTCCTGTTAGAAAAAGAAATACCAGAAGTATAAAATACCAGACACCGAGTTTTATACTAACATTTTATGAGCAGCCACCCCAAATATTTATGTTATTTTTTTTCCTTGTGCAGCATGGGTTTTATAAATATTTTTGTGTTTATTTGAATTGAGCGCGCCTACCTGACTCCGAGACGCGATACAAGGGTAAAGTCAGTGTTGTACCATTGCATTCGACACAACACACAAATGTACGCTAAAAAGTTTACACGTATACCTTAGCAACTAGATATCGCTTCGTAGTTTTGTATTAGCACTTGATTTACCCTCCACTACATGCTATGCTGGTAGAGCCTTGACAGAGTCAATTAATATTTCAAACTGGATTGAAAGTCGAGTTGGAAACTAACAGTAACCGCCCAGTGTGTATAGAGGGTGATTCTAATATTTAACTCGAGTTTAAATTGCATGCAAATTATAGCTTTGAGTAATATTATACATTGGGCTCGTCAAGCCACCTGAGCTGGTTTCGCTGACACTTGCAGGCACTCACGAAGAAGGAGCATAAGAACGGAGTGATGTCACCTGACAGTCCTGAGGCGGAACCTGAGTATAATCTGACACCACGGACCGAGGCGAAGTATTCAAAGATTGACGAGGAATTCCAAATGATGATGCAGCGAAACCAATTGAACGGCAGCAGAGTCGGAGTGAGCGTGACAGGGAGCAACTACAACCTACCTGTCAGCGTGCCAGTGGGGAGTTACGAACAGTCACTATTGCAAGCAAGTCCACAGATGCACACTTCTATCAGTCCACGGCCCTCGTCTTCAGAAACCGATTCAGGTATTTTTTTTTCTATTTATACTAATTTACCCTTACCTTACCTTACCTTGCCTTACCTTAGTTTAATTTATCTTGCAAATTTTTCCGGGCTTTGTTCTAGGGTGAAAAACACACTACAGAAAGAACATCACAAAACTTTATCGTCAAATAACGCATGCGGACTGTTTATCCGCTAGTCATATTTTTGGCCGTAGTGTGTTTTCGCCCTAAATGTAATGTAATAATATGCTTGCGGATTTACGTAACCAGTATCATCTTATTGAATGATACATTTCAAGTACCATGATGATGATAATAGATTTTTAATTTATTACGAAGAAATATTATGTACTTAGATCTGAAAAAATAACTCAGGTATAAAATAAATTAGTAAACCAATTAAATAGAAACCAAGTAAAAAAATATATAATTACGTTGCTGTTCTTGATTGCAAAAGCCTGTACTTATGTATCAAGTCCTTAAGTAAATTGATAAAAATTGCTCCATGATCGATTAGGTGTCAAGACTCAAGTCTAGAAGTCTTGGTATGCAATTGTTGCAATATTATCGTGTCAATTAATAATAATGAAGGTTTTAAGCAAATAATTATTATATTTTGAGATAATATATTTATAGTTCTACTAGATTATGCCCGCGACTTCGTCCGCGTTGATTAAGTTCTTTTTTATTCCCGCAGGAACTCCTTAATTTTGAAAAGATGGACCGTTAATGCGTAGCAGACAGACACACTTTCGCATTTATAATTTAAGTATATTTTTTACATTCTAGGGTGTAAGGCGATACTTACTGTTAAATTGTAGAATTATCACAATATATAAGCGCGTCTTCGTGGAGTAAAGTGATTGAAAGAAAAAAATCGAATATTGAAACTTTTGAGTGATTATCTCCATTTTTTTTCCAGTTTACCCCAGCGGCGGAATGTTAGAGATGTCGAACGGCTACCCCGGATCAGCTTCGCCCCTAGGCGGCGGTTGTACCCCCTCGCCTTCCCCCGGACCAGCGCCGTCGCCGCACCGACATCCGCACAAATCGCACGCGCACGCACCGCCCCCGCATCACTCACCACGGAACAACTTACGCGTCGTCATACCCAGTTCAATGCCACCACCTCAGGACGATATATCGTATGCTGGAGAGGTGAGACATGGGCTCTATATTAAGCCCTATTTTAGCTTTAAGGAAGGTCGCTCTCACTTTACCCCAGCGGCGGAATGGTGGTAAATCAGTTACCCCAGATCTGGTTCGTCAAGCCAGTATTTGGCACCAAAGGAAACTACTGTAAAAATTTCAAGTTTCTAACACAATAGTAGCTTAGGCCGTACTTTGATAAATCACTCAAATAGTTATAGTATCAATGATCTTTTATAATATAAATATTATATCTGTAGTTCGTACAGGTATAGGTACTTTATGGGTTTGTAAATGTACTATCATCACCAATATGTTTCATGAATGCTTCAGTATATCCTCACTTATGAAAGTGTACTTTTTTCTAGACACCACTAAGCTACTCAGGACTCGGCAACTTCGGCGGACCACAGGACTTCAGCATGAGCTCGGACATTGGCATCGGACTGTCGTGGGGCGCGCACCAGCTGCAGACTCTACAGCACAATAGGTACATGTCTGTGATCAATTTTATATACTTACTAGCTTCTCTCATTTCCATTTCAAAGTCAAAGTATGTTCATTCAAAATTGGTACCAAAACAGTACACTTTTTGAACGTCAAGTATTCAAAGTATGAGGCGTGATGGCGATAATCAACGACGGTACCTTATAACTAGCTTCGACCACCAAGCGATTAGCGTTCGGGTACGACCCCGTGTAGAAACCGATAGTGTATCGTGGGTTTAAAGTAGCTGACGTTCCCCTAAGACTAAGAGGTTAACCCGCTACCGTATTAGACTGCATCATCACTTACCATCAGGATAGATCGCAGTCAAGGGCTAACTTGTATATAATATCTATATGTATTATATGATACTACCTATAAATAGGTTTATTAAACTAACCAAAATCTTAGGCCTAGATAGCTGAGATTTTGCATAGAGATTCCCTTTATTCATAAGGCCGGATATTTTGAAATTCCCATACGAGCGCGGTCACTAGCCAGTGGTTTAAGCTGTACTTTTATTCTTTTATCCGTTTAAAAATTGTATCTGACGTTTTTAATTTTATTCTTTGCCACTTCATTTTTAGGGTTCCGTACCCAAAGGGTAAAAACGGGACCCTATTACTAAGACTCCGCTGTCTGTCTGTCTGTCTGTCTGTCTGTCTGTCTGTCTGTCTGTCTCCAGGCTGTATCTCATAGACCGTGATAGCTAGAAAGCTGAAATTTTCACAAATGATGTATTTCCGTTGCCGCTATAACAACAAATACTAAAAATTAAAAAAATATATATACTAAGGGGGGTCCCCATACAATAAACGTGTTTTTTTCGTATTTTTTTGCTCAATATTAAAAACGGTAACAGGTAGACGGTTCAAATTTTCACAGAATATTAACTTGTATATTACCTTTCAAAATAAATAATTAAATATCAATAAAGTAAATATTAAAGGGGGGCTCCCATACAACAAACGTAATTTTTTGATATTAACAGTAAACCTCTACAAACAAAGTTAATTTTGCGGTTCATTAACAAAGGTAATTATACCTACTTCTTGAGTACGGAACCCTCGGTGCGCGAGTCCGACTCGCACTTGGCCGGTTTTTAAACGATTTCTTTCTTGACAAAAAAATTAACCTTCGGGAAAAGGTTCGTGACTAAAACTCAATTAAGTTTGCGTAGGTTACAATAGTCTGATCTAGTACAAAGCCTCCTTTAATGAAAAGGGAATCCCGTTTTATTACTTCCTTAAATAAAAAACTACATTATATGAATAACGAACTTTTCTTTATTTTCTTTAGACTTAGAGTATACAAAAGCAACAGTTCATTCAAAATAAATAAATGATGACCATTCATATAAATTATAGATTGATAACAACGTTGGTATACTGAAAAAAAAATAGACTATTCAAGAAACGCTAATACGTATTTGCATAGCTCTATCATATTATTATTGAGTGCAACCCCTTCTTCGTGCAGTCTTCATTTTGAATATATTATAAACTATATTCTTTGAATAGTCCACTCGTGAATAGTCGTTATTTTTATGTAAGAAAATATGACGGTAGATTATATTATGTAAGAAATAGTTAAAGAGTGATTTAAGAATGTGTCGGTGGTAAATTTTACTGCAAAAATATATTCATAATATTTTATATTATTCATAAAACTCAAAAATATAGCTCCGCCGAGACAGCTTAACGCTGCCGTGACCAGGATTCGAACCTGGGTTACTACGGCCACAACGTAGGGTCCTAACCACTAGACGATCACGGCTATCGGAGCAGTTGGTATAACCTCCGAATTTACCAGTTACTTCCATTAACGTCAGTTTTCATTTCACGCTCGACCGCCTCCCAATTCATCAATTGACCATTAAATGGCGTGAAATTTCGCCAATTGAATTAATTCTTAGAAACTCTCACACTAGCTTAAATTGTTTACATTGATACACTTTTTAAAATTAGTCTTTGTAATGTCAATAAAATTACAATATCGGCGTAACTAAATAGATAGTCGACGTGTGTGCCAAATATTCCATTGTAGTTTTTTGTTAGAATACTTACTGTGTGCTAGTGGTAAATTCATAGAGCTACATTTGGTTTATGTTTTTATTATTTCAAGCACATTTTTATTACTTGTTTAATAATAATTAATGAAATTAATTAATTAGGGTCCTCATCAAATTTCCATGATCTAGATAGGCGAATTCCTTTTCTAAGTATTTTAAGATAATTTTTTTTTTGCGATGGCCATGTACAGTAACTTAAATAAATCCGCTTCGAAGTCGCCTCAATAGTCCGTTTCACTAGCTTCTTAAGATTAACAGATTGTCGTGGACTTGGTAAACTAACTCTCATGACTACATTACAAAATATAAGTACATAGAAAAAATTTGTGCCTCTTAAAATTAGATTGAGTCACTCCAGCGTTGTGTTAAAATAGTTAAGGTTTTATTGCATTATTGTAAACATTACCTACCTGTTTAATATCCCACAGCCGGGTCTATTTCTATTAGAGTCTAATTAATAGCAGCTTAATATAAAATTTTAGTACTTCTTAAATCGTCTAAGCAACAAGAAGCGTTGCAAAGCGCGTTACGCACGAGTAAGCTAAACTCAGTTTCTTGTTACAAAAACTAGGTAGCGAAATGACCGCGTTCACCTCATTTAATTCCACGTTCATAGCAAAAAAACCTCAAGCAGGTAGATTATATTTATTAGTAGATAGCCTAGAATCTAGATACTTATGTTAGCAATTATTTTACGAATTAATCTTCAATTTGTGAGAGATGTTCAATTATGTATTTTTTAAAACATCATTCAGGATTTTTTAAACTGAACTATTCAAAATTACATAATAATATATTTTTCCACTTTTCTGAATATCTCAAATATCAAAATAAGTTTTATTTCGTTTATTAGAATTAACCTAACGGTAACTTTGTGGTTGCTCTAAAAATTGATGACTACATCTACATGACTATGATACAGTATACTTTTTAATCCATATTGTGCACATAATAGTTACTTATTCATTATTGGTTAAATATTGTTGGTTCGCTTTATTATACAAAATTACTAAACTCCGGGTTTTCCCGAACTTTTTCCCCATTACAGCAGCAAGCGGCCCTTACACTAGTTGCTTTTAAAAAAAATCTAATAAAAATATTAATACACGTGTACATTAGTATTTACTGCATAGTCATAAATCACTTTAGTGTTTAATAACATGAAATTTAACCAATTACTAAACTCTTTTTTTTTCTCTAAACTCCAGTTCCCCTTACAGCAGCAGCCTACCAGTGCTCGGTGGAGGGACGCCGCCACCGGCCGCGTCGCCCAACAACGTGAAGATCAAAGCAGAACCCGTGTCACCTCCTCGAGCGCCCGACCACTTGCACCGAGGGCCGCCGCCCGCGCCTCAGCCCGCTCACTTGTCCGGCGCCATTGATGGTAAGTACGGTAAGTGACAATCTCAACGTAATAACTACATTACACTTATTCTACTTACACTATTTCGCTTTTATATTATATAACTAGCTGATGCCCGCGACTACGTCCGCGTGGTTTGAGGTTTTTTGGTTCCCGCGGGAACTCCTTAATTTTCCGGGATAAAAAGTAGCCTACGTCCTTCCCCGGGATACAACCTATCCCTGTACCAAATTTTATCAAAATCAGTTGAACAGATACATTTGTTTGATTCCCGCTGGAACTCTTCAATTTTCCGGGATAAAAAGTAGCCTATGTGCTATTCCAGACTATAATCTATCTCTGTGCCAAATTTCATCCAGATCCGTTCAGCCGTTCTGGCGTGATTGAGTAACAAACATCCATTTGAGGTATTTTGGTTCCCGCGGGAACTCCTTAATTTTCCGGGATAAAAAGTAGCCTATGTGCTATTCCAGACTATAATCTATCCCTGTACCAAATTTCAGCCAAATCCGTTCAGCCGTTGGCGCGTGATTGAGTAACAAACATCCATACATCCATACATCCATCCAAACTTTCGCATTTATAATATTTATTTGATAATATAATATAATATAGTAATATAATGTTCATTTATACTTCTGTACTAATATTAAATATGCGAAAGTTTGGATGGATGAATGTTTTTTACTCAATCACACCAGAACGGCTGAACGGATCTGGACGAAATTTGGAATTATAGCCTGGAATAACAAATGGGCTACTTTTTATCCTGGAAAATTAAAGAGAACCCGAAAAACCAATCAATCCACGCGGATAAAATCGCGGGCATCAGCTAGTACTCTGTAGTTTTCGTATTATTTGTTCCCATAACAACCAATATATCAATCGATATATTCTCCATTCACACATGTGTGGATTTGCAGTGTTAGGATTGAGCAGTTAGGATTCGAAGTTAAATGAAACTACAATATCACGTTCGGCAGATTATCGTTTCACTCGGTGTAAGTAGGCAGTGGCGTCAGAATACAGGATTGAACCCCGGAATTACCATACGTATATATTCACAAAATTGCCAGTAAAAGTAGTTGAATAAATTGTATGAATTTGAATATATTATATTATTGAATTTATAAGTATTGTTGAATTTTACTATTCACAAAATAATATTCTAATGTTTTGTCGGACTATTCATAAAATTTTATTTTTCTTCGGCTTATTTTATGAAATTCTACAAATTTATCAGATCGAAATCGATCGAATCGACCTTAAATAGGCTTTAAAAAAACCGGCCAAGTGCGAGTCGGACTCGCGCACCGAGGGTTCCGTACAAACATGTAGTAAGTTTTAAATTATTAAAAAACACGTTTATTGTATGGGGGACTCCCCTTAATATATATATTTTTTTAATTTTTAGTATTTGTTGTTATAGCGGCAACGGAAATACATCATTTGTGAAAATTTCAGCTTTCTAGCTATCACGGTCTATTAGATACAGCCTGGAGACAGACAGACAGACAGACAGACAGCGGAGTTTTAGTAATTGGGTACGGAACCCTAAAAACTATTCTAGATTTCATTCATATGAAGATCACCGCACCATTACGTAGAGTTTTCCTTTTGACTACTAAGTAGTGACTAATTCCATTTTGTTCTCGACTCTACCATAAAGAGCTTAAAGCAAAAATTCTTGAGTCTTATTAACCTTTTTTAACATTAGTTTATCTTTCAGGATCAGTGACGTCAAGTAACATGGGCTCGCCGGCCGGGCAGGACATGAGGCACGCCACCGTCCCACTAGACTACGAGCAGCCCCACACTAAGCGGCCGCGGATCGACGGCTGGGCCACATAGCTAGGCTATGAGGCCTTCGGTCCCTACCCGAGGCCCCTTCACCCGCACTGCTAGGCGCCCCGCCCCGGCCGAGCACCTCCGAGCCCAAACACGTGGCGAACTCCTCCATCGAGCTTTCGGTACCGTACCGTCCTGGTGTACACAAAATGCTCTTTTCCACGGATATTTTACTACAGAATTTATTGAGTTGAACACGGTGCTTTTAAAAAATGGCACGGTCGTTACAGTTCATAAGTAATACCTATTATAAAACGGAATCAATCAGGAAAAGGGCAGATTAGTGCTATTTACTCTCCCTTACAAACCTTAATTTCCCTTAGATGTTGACTAAATATTATATTCACTGTACCCTTCGTTACTATACGTAATTAAATAATGTAATATTGCACATACAATTACACTAAAGATTAAGGGTTAATGTTTAAAATTAAGTACGATAATGTATAATAATAGACGCAAACCTGATCAATTTTTGAACGTATCTATGAAATAGATATATATCTAACTACCCTTGTATATAGCGACGTTATATGTGCAATCCGTGCCATTGTCTGTTTAGCTTATAGTTGATTAGTGATAATAATATATTATGCAAGTTGTTCTGAAGTTTGGTGCGTGAACTGTTGACTAGCAGCCGGAGAAGTGTGCTATAGACCACAGTACTAATAGTGCAAGTGCGTTTTAAGACTATAACAAAAACGACTGTTGACTTTGTGTTAGTGTTTTAAAAGTTTTTTTGTGCCATTATAAAATATCATTAGTGTGACATCCGAACTTTGAATCTTTGTAAATTAAGTAAGCGTAGCGTCATCACAGAAGATAATAAGTATTGGATATTGTACTTTATCTATTGACATATTTATACATGAGAATCATAATAATATTTACATAATATGTATACACGTCCCGTTAGGAACGAATGTTATGTAATGTAAGTAGGTAATGTTAGCTAGAGATGACTATTATAAAGGTACCACACGAAGCTTTAAAATTCTTATGATAACACTCGCACTCTAAGCAGTCTTGTAAGTAAAAAACACATTTTACATTATCATTTAGGACTCTTAAAGATTCTACAAGTCATCATTCGGCGATTTTTATTGCAATAAAAGTAATTTTATTAACACTGTGAAAAGAATCACTGAAAAAGGAATAGGTTCATTTTAGGCCTACTCTTGTACACTCTACCATGAATTGAGGAAAATACATTGATTGTATTAAAAATGTAATAATTTAGAACAGTAAAGTAAATAACGAGAAAAAAATAAAAATGTATTTCAAGTTTTCGATACATTTCCAAGATGGCAACCTTCAGCCATAGAGAAGGCAGTAGGCGCGAAACGTATCAAATTTCATTTCTGACAGTCACTGTCAAAATAACATGTTTTTCTTTAGAAAACATCAAAAAATATGAATCCGCCATTGTAACCCACTCATGTTTAGTGTTGCTCTTGGAAAGATTAAATAATTTCGCCACTGAAATTACGACGAATTCGTAGATTTGACCAATTAAAACTGGTCTAGAATTTTATTTTCCTTCATTTCTCTACTTGTACAAGACCAGGCCTACGCCCCATACAAATCTGAACCAACTCTTTATATAGCACGTGCGGGCGTACCTATCTCATTTCCCAGACCAAAAATGAAGTCAATTTTGAATATCGTAAATTGTAAAACAGTACTTCTAAAGTACCCACGTTAGTAATTATATAATATTTAGTGGCTATAATTGGTTACTAGTGAAAGGATAAAGCTTGTTGTTAGTAAATTATTATTTTGTTAGTGTGATCTGAAGTATTGCATTAAAAACCTGTTTGCATCAAATGTAACCTCTGCAAGGAACTATAATACTAAATGTAATGTTCTAAGCTTTAATCATACACAGAAATATATTTTAATCATAACAAAAAAAAAATCATAACATATTTTCATAAAGCACTATAAACCTCAAGCCGCCCTATTTTTAGATAATATTGTAGGTAGGTATATTCATAGTAAAATAAAATAGTTCCATATCATGGTAAAATCAATTCTCCTGATGAAAACTGGTGTTACACAGGCTTCGAACTTTCATGACCCTTTTTATTTCTTACCACTAACTGTAGACCAAATCGGTAGTTGGCTTTCTAAGATAAGTCATAAATAATGGTCTTGAAGGCGTACCTATTATTGCCATTGGTTTTTTTTTGTATTGGAGGTCTGACCGATTAATCACATATATAATGTAGCCTTCTTATTTTAGTCAACTACCGAATTACCTAATACATGAATGCTTTTTAAGAATATAGGTTGCTGAAATCATAATATCCATGCACGCATTTTTACACAGTTATATGTAGGTACTTATTTTTAAAATATAGAAAACTGCTCTACCTATATTCTTGAAGGCTTAGTTATTGTTGTTAATTATATGGAAATAGTAGATTGTATTACAAGGGTGCAAAATAATATTTTTACGGCGAGGGCGCTTTTTTGAATCCAGAGCGAAGTGAGGGATTCTAGAGTAGAATCCCGAGCTTAGCGAGGGATTCTTTAGTAGAATCCTGAACATAGTGAGGGATTCAAAGTACGTTGCCCGAGCCAGAAAATTTTGCGCCTGAGTGATACACTCTACTTTTCATCACCCTCTATGAGAAAATAAAACTACAAATCCATCAGACATCCTCTTCAGATACGCTATTAATTTCGAATAATTATGTGTCCAGTTTTACGTAGTTATTAGACTTGATTTTAGCATTGAGTAGGTACTCCAAAGAGTGAAAGGTTGTTTAGTTTTGGCTAAGTACTGGAAGTAGGCCAAAACACAGATTCTGAAAATTCTTGGCGCCTCTTGCATATCTCCATCCAATAAAATTACCATTGGTTTTCATATATTTCTCCCGGGATTTTGCAAGTAATAGATCACATTTCTTGCGTCAGTTCTAGTACTTTCTGCAGGAGTTAATTCTATACTTTCACTGTCATTTGAAGAACTCATTTTTCAAAATAAAACCATGAATTTTTAACAATCCGTGAAAATTTACGAAAACGCGGGCTGTAGTGCGTTTTTAATTTGTTTTCCTTTTTTTTTATTCAGCGCGACTATGGGCCGTCATACCAGCCAGTCTTAATTCAAACAATATTTGCGTTCGATTTCTTTGACGCTGAACACTAAGATGTTCCAAATTCAAAAAGTGCGCGGAAAAGATAATTTCGGCGCATTTTTTGAAATAAAGAGGATTAAAAACTCATTTCTGCCCGCTAAAAGTTCCAGAAAACACCACCTTTGGGCGCACTTAAAGGCGAACCAAGTCGTCCTTTTCGAATAAATGGGATGAAAAAAATGTTGACACCGACTATTAATTAATGTTCAATTTAGTGAATAGTCTGATCAATTATGAATAGTCGGTCTCGTAAGTATACAAAAACACTCGCAGAAGTTGAAATTTTAAAAACCCAACATTCTTATATTAGCTGGCATTTGTATACTAAATATATTATTCACGTATTAGGTTACCTGCCCCCTCATATCTTCTCACTGTAGATGCCTTACTCACAGTGCCTAAATGTACCATATTTATATACCTAATTTGTATCATACGTATAGATTTTTTGCATCGACTTTTTCACATCCTTATATTTATAAGTATTTACAAAATATAAACAAATATTATTATTACAATTTAACACTTGCGACTGAAAAACTGGCACTCTAAAACAGTATTTCAATTGCAAATCAACATTGTACAAAATGTACAGTTGCAAATACTAGAGTCAGTCTGGTACGTCAACTGTATTTGAATCGTGGGATAGAATAAAACAAATTTATATGTAGGTGCAAGTATATAATATTATAGATATTGTTATTGTTTAATGTTAATCGAGCACTGTAATTAAAGTCATGTAATCCTTCAAATCACAGTGACAAAATGTTGAATGTATATTTGTTAAATTTTGTACAGGGAGGTAACCAATTCGAAGTTCAAAAGTCTGAACGAATAAGAAAAATAATGTATTTTCGCATTGTAAAATAATATACACAACTAGAATGTAATACGAATTAATATTTTAATACTGGAGCATAATAATGAATGTTGTCCCTTGTTTGAGGAAGTATACAATTAGTACACCGTATATAATAGGTACCATATGTAGTATAAAAAGTCTAAATTGTTAATGTGATGTCATTACAATGCACTGTTACAAAATTCTTGTTTTTATCAATTAACTTACGTTATATCTGTCCCCGTAAAATTGTAATAACCGTTAGATTAATCTAACTAGCGAGATTGTAAACTGTCGACAGATTACTATTTAACGCATTATTTTTCGGTAGATCGTAATCTGTTAGGTAGGTATATTGACCCGATAAAAGGCCGGGCACTACTTGATTATTTATGTCGAACCTTAACCTAACCTACAAGAAAGAGATAAGAAAACTTAAATACAATGAATATATTTTCAAAAATTGACACACAGAACATTGAACGGTTCAGAATCTTTCGACAGTTTACAATCTATCGAGATAAAAAGCGTTAGATTACAATCTAATGGTTTTTACAATTTTACGGTCACAAATCCATTAAATGCTGAACGCACATTACAGAACGAGCAACATAGTTACATAGAATTCTTTTCAGAAGCCTGAAATTTTGCTGCAATTTGCGCGTTACGTAATATGCGATTAGCTTGAGGTCGTTTTCGATCGTTTGTTCCTAAAACTGTCCTAGGTAAGCAACATTTCGCGACGTGGCACAATTTTTTTAAATGATAATACCTAATATCATTAAAAACAGGGTTATATTTTGAGATGAGTCGGTAGAACGAAAAGTAACTAAAGATTCGCATGTAAATGGAAACTTCTACTTTTTGATACCTTTTGCAGCCTTTGGCCGAGATACTTTGACTTGAAGCAATCTCTTAAAATATTACGCGTGATCGTCTGGCGCCAATAATATGTAACGGTTTCGGAATGGCGCTCATTTGCAAGTGACAAAACTGAAAAAAAAAACATTGATGAAGTTGCATCTCGGGTTGAGGTAGTCTCTTTTTTTCAAAAGGAAAGCTGCGTACGTATATACGTACTGTTTAGAAATGGATTAAAAAAACACGGACTCATCTAAAATTCGCGCTCTTTATTCTGTAAAATCATATTTTCACCAATTCAGTCGCCACAAGAAGCTTACCTACGACGCAATCATAAGGTTCCTTTCAAAAACTTTGTGTGCTTTCCCTTTTGTGAAAATTGCTCAACCGTTTTCATTTGGTCGTTCAAATTTATTTAGTGCAGTTCTGTATTTGGAAATTCCATTTATTAACTCAGTATCATGAAGTAGTTAAAGTTCTATAGTTGATTTTTCAAATCGATTCGCTATTGTTTCAATGTTTTCAAATTAAATAACATAGACAAGCCAATCAATTTTATCAAAAAATCTATTTATTTCACTGCACATCAATTACAATTAATATGAATTAATGAAATACTCAATGCGATTTATGAATAAAACTTTCAATATCTACTTAAATGTTTCGGGAACTGATCTTGATAGTTTTACTCATGATATCTATTAATTTTAAATTTCGTCATACGTCGTTGTTACCTATATCCTATCTACCTATCACCTGAGAGTGCACTGAAAATGTTGTTAATCCACAATTTAATATAAATATTGCATTAAACATGTTTATACGTATTTTCATATTATACCATATTGTTATTAGGAGACAATACTTGTCTATCAGTTTATGTTATATACGGCCGGTTTCTGAATTGAGGATTTCATGTTGAGTCTGTCTCAAAGACTACTTAAGGACTAATTAGGCAAATTTTTGTCTCTGAATTGATATTGTGTAAGGTTTGTGAGTTGGAGCTTGCTGTTTTTGCTTGAATGCTTAATTCAGAAACCGGCCCGATATCAATTCAGAAACAAAAAGTTGCTTAATTAGTTCTTAAGTAGTCTTTGAGACGGACTCAACATGAAATTCTCAATTCAGAAACCGGCCTTCAGTCACTTACTATTATAATATCTATGTCTGAGAAGACGTTGTCGATTGCACTTTTGTTATAATCTATCGACTTTCTTGTATAAAGTATATCAACAGTAAGCTGGTATTGGGAGCATTATTTCCGAGGTTGTGAGCTTTGCTATCGGGAATGATTTCATTGTATAATTAATGATAATGGTTATTTAAATGATTATAATATTCATTTCACGCACAACTGTGTTGTGTGGTATTGTAAAAAGGGTTTGCTTCGTTTGTTTCGTAGATTAATTCTACATTTTGTGTATGTTTTACCTGTATTTATATAGCTTTGTCACAATAGCAAAGAGTTTCAATTTACATTATTGCATTTAAATGTTGTAGTCATAAGCGTAGAGCATCCGAAATCAGATTAGATTTCGACTTAGTATATGTTATAATTATAATAGTCCTCTCGTCCCTTCCATGCCTTTTTGCTATTGTTTCATAGCGCTCGTGAACAACCCAGATAGATTATAGGTATATGAATACATATCCTTATTGAATACTCAGCCGGTTTCACACTTATTTTTCTGTAACATCAGTTGTGCAATACATAATGTAACAATCGCTTAGGTAGGTATTAGGTATATTTTTGTTTGAATTTACAAAACGTAATGCAAACCTGTTGTATTTTATCGATATTTTTACTGATACCTTCGGGGTGCCGGTCATTTTTCTAGGTGCCTCGAGGGATTTTAAGTCATAATGTATAATTATTATTTTTAAGAAGAGGCCGGGCCAAATATTGCATTAATTTAGGTCTAACAGCGCCTGTGGCAGCCAATTCTGCCCTGTGTATAAACGAGTATTGATAATAACATCTCATTGAATGAAAAATATTAATGTTAATGGACAGTGTTAGAAAATTGTTATAAATTATTTTGATGACTGTTCGAAGGATAATAAAGAGTTGGATGTCAGTGTCGTTTATTATTTCAATGACCTACTGGGACTTGTAGTAATTTAAATAACCCTAATGAAAGATAAAATTCTGGACCGTAAGTCAAAGCTGAAGTAGATTCATTAAGCCACAGTGTAAATAAACAAATCTAGTAAAATAAGTGTGCATCTTTATTTCGCTTCAAACAGTAGGAACTTATTTTACTACAAAAGTAAGTAGGTGTGCGATAATAGTAGATTATTCACCACGGGGGTAATGCGATGTATTATGTCACGGGCGCCGGGATAAATCCCAAGCGGAACGAGAGATTTTAGAGTAACTCCCGAGCGTAGCGAGGGTGTTGCATCTAGAATCCTGAGAGTAGCGCGGGAATTAGGGGCGCCCAAGATTAATACAGCATTACCCCTACGGTGAATACTCTACTTTTCACACCTCGCGATACAACCACTTCTTTCAGCTGGCGTGGCCTACTCGATTTGACAAACAAATGTCGTCAGTGCGAATCTAGTGGGCCACCATCTAGTGGTGGGGGCTTCGGTTTTCGAAAATCGAGTTGGCCGCGCCTGCTGAGAACACATTCTGTTTACCGAAATTAGACTTTATGGATATAGCAATAAGAATTAGATCCTCTATATTAGAATAAGAGATAGATTAGAATTCCTTCAGATCTTGCTTCAGATGCGCGATGATTCTAAATTCAAATCACATTATAACCCTAGGGAATAATGGATTTCAGTACAACATTATAACCCTAGGGAATTAATGTCTTACTTTAACCTTAGATAACAGGCCATGTAATAAGGCGTTGTTGAGCGAGTGGTGTGAAAACATATTTTATCTACATAATAATTATTATCCTAAGAATTTCATGTTCTATATTTTATTAACGCGATCTCCAAATACACCCCAAGAAGCTGTGTCTTCCCTGCTATCCTCCGTTGAGACTATTTCTTCCAATACCACTCTTCTTCTATATTCATCTTTTTCAAAAATCTCCCGCACTTGCCTGTCCAAATCTACTGAACTCGAACGTCTAGAATCTGCCTTTACATCTTCATCGTTATGTGTAATTATATTTTCTTGAGGAACGTTTATTATTTGACCGTCGAGTGTATCTATAGATTCTATACTTGAAGATCTTTTATCAAAATGCAATACACTATCAATGCTATTATTTTTAGTTGGAACAGACGCTTGTGGTATCTGTATCAAAGACTGATTGGAAATGCCGGTTGATATGAGTCTTTTGCGTAGCATGCAACATCGTCTGGAAAATCCTCCCATCCATTCAGACAAGAGAGCAGTTGCTGCTATAAGAAATCCTGCACCCAGTAACAGAAACATTCCTTGGGTGTCTTCTAGAGTTAATCCTCTCTCTTGTAATGAGCCTAGATGAGCTGATTCGCGGCCCACCTGTTCAAGCATAAGTTATGATGGACTAAAAATAAGAATCATACTAATACTTAATATTATAAATGCGAAAGTGGATTTGATTGCTGGTTTGTCCTTCAATCACGCTATAACAGAGCAACGGATCGACGTGATTTTTGCATGGGGATATAGGATGGAGAGTGACAAAAGCTACTTTTTATGCTAATAAGGTACCGTCAGTTTAGAAATCAATTGAGGTCATCAGTTAAATAAGAACGGCCTTAGCCCGCTGCCATCCTTCCTCCTATCGTTTAGAATAGGTAGTATGAAATATATAAATATAACAGATTTTTTTGAATCCTGCGGGAACTCTTTTATTTTTCGGGATAAAAAGTAGCCTGTGTTATTCCAGACTATAATCTCTGTGCCAAATTTAATCCAGATCCGTTCAGCCGTTCTGGCGTGAAAGAGTAACAAACATCCATACATACAAACTTTCGCTCTTATAATATTAGTAAGGATAGATAATAGAATAGATAATCAAGAAAGGAAAATGTCTTCCTTTCGGAAGCAGGTTAGGAAATAATTGGCTTTTGGAAGAAGAAAATTAGAAACAACTTCAGGACTTGTAAAAAACTATTTTTACCGACAGCAATTTCCCAGAACTTGATCTCTGTACTTCCCAACGCACTTCGTCTAAAAGCTTATCAGCGATTCCACTTTGCAGCATCCTTCTTATATCGCTGCTCAGCTTTGCGCTGTGGAGTGAGTTATTGGGGAAAGTCAGGCTGACTCCGAACGACGCAAAGCATTCGTTGGAGATGTGGAGGACAGAACGTTTTGATCTGAAATAATAGGTAGAGGTAGAATCTAACAGTACATTGTTACCACGAAATAAATTGTAGTAGGAACCTACCTAGACTAAGCAATTTTGAGATAACTAGTTACGTACAGATGTCTAAACAGCCGTACGTAACTTAACGCAAAGTAGGTATAAATGGCTTAATAATATGACCATTTTTATACGTTACGAGTAGGGATAACAACAAAGTAGGTAAAACAAGGTAGGTTATAGGTATGTTTTGTCATAAATGTATGGATGTATAATTATCATTTCTTTAAATTAAGAATGTTGAGCGGACGCTTACTAACTAGGAAAATTTCTTGAACCACCGGTCAGAGATATTGTGATGTATTGTTCGTTCAGAGTTAGTAGGTAAATATAGCGCGCAAATAGAGAAATTTTAGTCATACTCCGATAGATTTGTGTGAGTAACTAGATAGTTAGTATGAAAAGTGGTCAAGCTTAGAACTGATCATCATAGACACGTAGAGGGCTTGATTCTCATGAGGCTAATTCTGTTGTATACCTACTTACAATCTCTAAACTAAACTAAAATGATAGCATTAAATATATTGCTATCCCTTTCATAATACTCCCTGCAGAAAGGGACTGAACTAGATTTAGGTAACTAGAGCTATAATTTTAGTTTAGTAGGTAGATAAGTATAGATACCGTGTTGTAAAGCCGACTTATTTATATTTTTTATCTTTCTCATCTTTTGTGAGTTGGTATAATTCGCGCGCGAGTTGAATGCAGAATATATACACATACATTTTACTCTACTTTCAACTCGCGCGCGAACTGAAGCTACTGTATAGAATACATAAAAACAAAAGAGGGGTAGGTACACAGTACACTTACTCAACTTTCGAAAAATTAGCTTGCACGATATATTCAAGCTCTGCTTTAGATCCCAAGAAAGCGTAGGGCCAGAAAAACGCTTTCGTAGTGTTCCGTATACCAGCTCTAACGTTGGGCACCAATTCAATTTTGTTTAAGAGTTTATTTGTAAGTGGATCCGAAGAGTTGAAAAACCATCTCTCCCAGCCGCCGCGATCTGTCAGAATAAGGCCGGAAACACACGAATAAAGCTTACATCGATTCCACCTGACTAGATGATAGACCACATGGATGCTCCCTCGTCTTCCTCCCTCCCTCGGTTTTTCCTTCATAGTCGTAAATAAAGTTTCCATTTGGTACTTACAAAAAGGTAATTCAGTCAGTTATAGATATAGAAGAGATCCATAGTAGGTATCGATTAAGGTGGATGCTCCAGTGTCGGAGTGAAACGAACGTTGAGAGTAATTTGGAAGATTTGTGTGGTGTGGTGTTGTGGCGGTCCGAATTGCTGGCACATAGATTTGTCTGCTTTAGCGGATTATAGCGAATTAAGCTTCTTGTTCCTTGATTAGAGTAGGTAAATATCTAAATTTACAATATCTTACCTAAAGTCCCAACCCGGTAAAACCCCGACAGAAGTTGTTTTACCGAATCCACAGTTTCAGGGAATATTGGTAGAGTAACAAACGCTATGATCGATCCAGTATAACAACTTGTTATTATTATTGTAAATAACCAATACCAACCTAAAACATAAAGACATTTTTCGTATCTTATTTGGAAAATAAGCATTCTTTAACCAAATTGCGGGTGGAAAGTGTAAGTGTTTAAATCATTACCTCCCTCTGGGAGGGAATGAATTCAAAACTAGAACAGTCGGCACAGCCAATCTCGATTCACATTTTTTTAAATAGACTAGAATTTACCTATTGGTATTCTTGCTGCGAAAATATAATTTAGTCAATAGCGAAAGAGTAGGTACTAGCCAATCAGAGGTGCAGTGGTGATTGGAGCAATAATTTTTGAGTAGGTAGATCAATCATTTTCACATTTTTAAAAGCCAAAAATTTTCATTGCATATAGACAGCTAAGTGATAAGCTAAAATAAAACTTGCCAATCAAAATTCTTGTAGTGATCTTAGTAGTTTTGCTCCAAGAATTCTTGCCGACGAAGGTGAAGCAATTTGTAAACGTTCCGAAGACGTACCAGAACATGTTCTCAATTTCCCCTTTATCGTGTAGCAAGTGATGCAGGGTATGTTTATCGGAAAAGGCTAAGGGGAATATACCAAACATATACGTGAGAGTTAGAGCGAGCCAGACATGCCAATGGAAAGGACCGAGGATCGCTCGATATCTGGAAAACACAAAAGATTTCTATCAAGAAAAAACTAATAGGTATTTAGGGCTACTGGCACAAGGACATTTTTAAACTGATTAAGTAAAATTTTGTAATGCTGTTGTTGTTACAAAGTGACAGCACTGCACGATCTAACTAAATTCTGTTGTACGAGTACACCATCTCTAAACTAAACTAAAATGACAGCTCTATTTTTATTGCTATCCGTTTCAGAATACTTTCAGCGGAAAGAGGCAGAATTAGACCTGCCATTTTAGTTTAGTTTATAGATTGTGTTAAACATATAATTGGCCACAAGTGTTGTGCAAAACTACTAGTATTCTTTTCTCAAACATTTTCAGCAGTCTATGCCGGGACAAAAGATCAGTTTTTCGTACAGGCAACTAAGTAGTTAAGTATTGTGTAATTTCATTTATACAAGGGGTAAGGTAAATGGTATAACATACCGGCGGCTACCCATGCCTTTTTGACGTTATAAACACTATGGTAGAGTTAAAAAGTCAAAATTAATTATCAAAAACTACCATACAAAATTAATTAGTTAATTATGGAAAATAAATTTTGGCAACCCTGTGGAGTCTTTTGTTTCTTCTACACCTAAAGTCAGAACTGTACTACAAGCGATACTAATAATTATTATCGTATCGTTGGCAATTCATTACAATTTGAAAATCATTGAAAGAAAAAACTACCTACACAGAATAATTAATTATTGATCAAAACTTAAACGAAGTAAGTCGAGAAATTAATCACAGGGAAAGGCGGCTCATAAAGTAAGGATAAGTGACTGACTTCGACTTACGAAGTCCGATACTAGTCGGGCATTTTTTTACAACAATACGTAAGTTCTAGCCGGACTTATGCTTTGAGAATTTAATTGCATGCCGAATAATGATTACTTTAGTATCGCGACTAGATTTTATCGCAACGCTCGCACTGGCGACGAGGCTTAACATACGTCGTATTGTTCGCAGTTCATTGATATTGAATCAGCTGTTTTGAGGGATGCCACCTCAACATTTATGCTAAAATTTTGAAGTCCACTTAACTCCCCCAGGATATGAGCTACACGTCTTATGACATTTTTCCAATATATCTATACACCATCTAACATGGGTAGCCGCGGGTATGTTATACTAATTACCTTACACCTTGTATAATTATAATTTGTTTGTATTATTTTAGAGAAGTATTGTTTGTCAATTTCAGTATCACCCATTTACCAACCGAGGAAGAGCTGTAGAGGTCAACGTTATAAACGCTGCACAGTCTCTAGAATGAGAGAAACTCATGTCCATGTCGCGAATCCTATCGCCAGTCACATATATTCCAGCTACGCCTATGTCCGCTCGGCCTAGAACTACTTCCCTTGCAACAGCGTCTCCTGCACTACACAGACCAAATATTATATTAATTATTGACTGATATCCACCTGGATTACAGTTTTTTGAATAATCGAAGCTATTTGCTTCCACGTTTCCAATTTAAAAAGCTAGGATATGGACCGTCCTTTCGGCTTCCGTTTTCCTTCCGCTTGTAATATTGGGATCTTCAAATCAAAAGTGAATAGGCATCTTCTAGCAAGCGCGCTCTACCTAAGGCTAAGTATATCACTACTAGCCAGCAAATCCTATTTGCAGCCAAGTGCTACTCTATGAATTAAAAGAGAAACTGCGGGAACTATATGATTTTCCGGGATAAGAAAAGTTCAGTCTTTGTCCTTCCTCGAGATGTAACCTATCTGTAGCTAACTTATACTCAAATATTTAGCATTAGGAAAATAAAAAAACATAGTTACCCCAAATTAAGATCACGAGGTTCTACTATTTCCATGGAAAAGTTATTTCTCTCCGCTAATAAATTGAGGATTCTGACTTCGATACCATCCCAGACCACGCGAGGGTTGCCCCCATCCGAATCCGTTTGTATTCTAGACGAAAGTTTTTAAATATATATTTTCAAATAGTGGTATTATTAGCATCGAACTTTCACTATCACTGTTCTTTTACATTCTACGATTTCTTAATGTGAAGAAAATTATTTCCAACTTCTTTGTGAACGAGTTTCTATACCTATTCCTACTATACCTGCTAGATATTAGTTTTCTGATGATAGGAACATTTTCAAAACAGTATCAAAAATATAGATTCTTATTGAAGCTCAAAATTTCAAGTAGGAGTCTGGCCAGATTATTTTCGAAACTAACTAACTCTATCTCTCTGTGTTTTTTTATTTACCTTCTAAATATAAAAGGTGGTTGGTTAGCAGCAGCGACGACAAATCTATGGCCAGCATAACCTTTAGTCATTTTAGTTGGAAACAAATCCACGTTTCTGGAATACTTCCCTTTGTTCCAGGAACATAGCACTTGCGGTCTGCTGGCACCCAGCCCATCGACGTATAAAATATGAGTATACAGTATGTATGGGACTTCCTAAAAATAAATTTATGTTGGGTTTTAATGTCTCTTTTTTATTCACTACAAGTAAGCTCTTGACTGCGATCTTACCTGATTGTAATTGATGATGTAGTCTAAGATGGTAGCGGGCTAACCTGCATGACAGTTAGCCAAGCTGCTATTAAGGCAAGAATAATTTGGTATGAGATCTGATCTATTTACCTTCACATTTTAAAGGATTTGGCGCGTACTTTTAATTGTATTGTAAAATAATGGGGCTAACCAGGCCTCTCTCTCATCTGGTCTGCTTATTGAAGACCTAATATAGATATCTAATTCATAAATTATTTTCGTTAATATGCTACTCTTTTACTATCAATTCAAAAGTTTATCTCACCAAATTCTCGTCATCTTTAAAGCTCTGTCCAATAACAAGTAGATTGATAAAATACCTCGATATAGGCCCTGATAAAAATTCTTGAACTGCCCATTGAGAAGATCTCGCTACAACAATAACTTTGCTTTCGGATTGTTTACCCAAAACTTTTGCACTTTTCTGTACATCAGTGAGAAATAATATGAAATGGAGGCAATCCAGTTTTGCTTGTAACAATCTCGGTTCTTTTAAGTTATTTTTCTCGTCGATGTATCCATGTACAAAAGTTACAGGAAAACTTTTGAACAAGTCCTGAAATAACTGGTTTTCGTGTGATTTTATTTCACTATCGTACAATATTACCGGTGTACAATCACTGAGGTATGTTAAGGTTACGTTGTGAATCAATTTGATTAGAGAAGGGGTTTGATCGAAGCCTGTATTTTGGTTCAGAAAATTGTCATGCCATATTTCTTCTCTAGTTTTTGGGTGTCCGTGAAAAACAGGATCCGCTAATCTTCTGTCGCGTACTTTATTAGCCCTTTTAAAACGTTTTCCTTCAAACGTTTGCAGAACCTCTTCCCCATACCTAAATGTTGAATAATTACTTTCTAATGTTCGCTTGGTCTGTATTTGATGATTAGAAAACCGTGCTTGGAGACCAAATCTTGATTGATAATTTTCTGTACCTAAAGTCAAGTGGCAAAAGTTTTGTAAAAGTAAAAGTAATAATACTTTAATTTTAATATTTTTTGACCCACAATTCATTTTTATATTTTGTGTAAATTTACAAAAGAACATTTCGAGGTGTTGCTGATCTTCACTAATGTTATGAATTGGAATATTCTATTGCAGTCTTGCTTTTTTATAAGTTTTCATGACCTTTAAGAATACATCGTTGTTTTCGAACAGGTGTTATGATTGAATTTTCATTTTTTATGAACTAGTCCAATTCGATATTCCGTCTACCAAATCTAATCCGGTCGGTCATGGCCAGATTTATAAATCGTACTCTATATTTTTATCTTTCCAAAATACTTCTCGCTTGCACTTGGATTTCGATATTGGATAATGGCTGGTTTAAATTATATCTGCGTTAAATATTTTAGACGTTTTTGTTTACTACTTTAGTCTATAAGCTTTTAGTACACCTGCCTTGTCTTGTCTTACAATGTAGTAATGATGATGGCGGCCAGTTGGGAATACAATATTAGCTATATATATTGTACACAATAAAATAAAAAAATAGCATTACATTATTTTATTCATTTGCACTGGTGACATTTATTACATCACGAGATAATTTACTATCAAAATGAATGCAAAATTTCACACAGCATCAAAAAAGGGTTCCAGTAAAAAAGGTTCAACTCCAAGTTTCATAGAATTAGCCGAGAGAATAGACAAACATAAATCATATTATAATATAATTTGGAAATAGGTGGAACTTCCAATTTTAAATATTAAACCTATATTTACATTAATAGGACTTATAAATATTGCAGATTGTTTTAAATAAGTAGATTTTGTAAGCGCTTTTTACATATTTAGTGCTACAACACAAAAACTAAATAAAAAAAAGAGTAAGTAATGAAAATTTCATAACGGAAAACTTTATGATTTGAAAACAAAATTTAGCTTCACTTATTAGAACGCTATAAATTATTACAAAAGTGCACTTGTCTCTTTATGTTCATAAAGCACTGTAAATAATTTTAATTAAAAAAATTGTTAGCAGTCACATAAACATGTGCTTCATCACACATGCGATGTAGACAGACGTCTATGTGACGCTACAAAATATATCAATTAAATTGTGAATACATGAAACCTTTGTTCGAATTACGCGTAAAATTATTTGCAAAGCTATAATATTTGTATCTAACGGGCACTTACAACTCATAAAATACAATACCCTAACACTTAAAACAAATAAAATTCTAATAACTATATTTACAATTGTATAAAAAAGGCAGTGTCAACCACAACGCTGGCAAGATAAGAAAATCTTTTTTTCTAATTTTTAATATGGCTTATGTTAAAAAATTATGAACAATGATTAGGTATCAAAAAGGTACTGAAGATGACAATGCAGAGTATGTAAAATATCACTTTGTGATTTCTGTTACAAATCTTACACCTAAATAATATTTTCCATTCCAAAATGAGATATTATTTGAAGTAGGTACGTTTAATTTAAAACGAGTATAAGATACAAGATCAGTATAAAGCAGAAAACTATAAGATCGACAACATCATATGTAAATTCGTTTGATAGAATTTACAGATTATTTTGAAAGCATTCATTTAAGACGTTTGAAAACACACAATATCACAGCTTCCAATACATTATATAACTTTAACTAAAAGGAGCAAAGTTAATTACACTAACGAACAAGCAAAATATTATGAAATTGTTTACAATTTACAATTTTGCTTTGTGACCATCAAATCTAAATGGCACTCACTAGGTGAAGGTGACAAAACAATTTCTACTGTCAATAATTTACTAGCTGAATGATCCTTGCCTCGTTGGCTTAAAATTAAAAAGCAATTTCTAATGGATCATTACTAAGGATGGGCGTAATTTGTTAATAACTAATAACTGTATCTGCTTATTCTTCAATGTCGTTGTCGATCCGTGATGATCTGATGCCTGTTTTACCGGTCCAAGGGTAGATCTCAGGACAAGGTTGACACGTCCTCATGTATCGTACTCCGGATTTGTGCCAGAGATTGCATACTTTAGCGTTGTTGCACTTCTTCGGCCGATCCTGAGGAATTACAAATTATGTCAGTAAGTTGAAATCCCACCAACACTACTACAGCCCATAACGTCCCACGGCTGGGCACAGGCCTCCACTCTCATAGGAGAGAGGGAATTGGAGCTTAGACCCACCACGCTGCTAGAATACGGGTTGACGGGATTAAACGACCATTATCATGTTAGTGATAATAACCGGGACCGACAGCTTAACTTGCTCTCCGAGGCATGGGGATGAAACACCGCCAACTTCCTAACTCTGGGACTTCCTAACTCTAAGTGCTAGCTAGCTCTGAGAAAACCCTTTACTTAATTTTATTACGGCCCGACCCGGGATTCGAACCCGGCACCTCGTCGGCCGCAGTCGAAAATGCCAACCACTAGACCAATGAAGCAATCGTTGAAACATAATTATATAAATAATATTTCACAAATGAAGATAAAATCTTACCGCATAATTGCACTGGAATGGTTGGAAATTGTTTAATCTTGAAATAGGGGTTGGATCTCGAACCCATTGTAGCGCTTGCCAATTTGTTACAATCCATACATCTGGCATTTGATTGATGAAGTCTAAGAACTTGATGAAACCTTCTTTGTGATGTGGTTGGGTGAAATACGCTGCATGGTAGAATAAGCCGAATGGAGCCCTAGAAAAAGGAAAATTACAACAAAAGTAGAACAAATCAATAATGAAGCAAAAGATTTAAACTTCACCTAATAATATTAGGATCTCATAACAGTATACTTTATGGAAAGCATCAAATTAAGTTATGAAAACTGCATTTAATGTTATTTTGTTCATTAAATAAAATGAAAACCCAAACGATAAGCAAGAGAACGTTACAAATTTCAAGACTAAGATTTAACTTTACCTATTGCTTGTGTAGTGTCTGTCGAAGTTCTTCAAGATCATTTTGTAAACGCCATCTGCATCAGGTGGGTTTGCACAAGCATCTCCCATTGAACATCTTCCACCGTTAAGATCTTGCCACATCACCATAGGAACCTCCCAAACTCCTAAAATATATTGGTTTTAATTAGTACATAGAAGAATCAGAAAATACCAAAATTCAAATACAGTTCCTAAATAAACTTCACCTGGATATGATTTTGTTGGACACGGCGGAATCATGCAATCGTGGAATAATTTATAATCCAAGGTATAAGGCCAGCTTGGTGGTTTGTTTTCATACACAGGCAATGATGAGTCATAAGTGAAGTTAGAGTCGTACAACATTTTGAACATCTTATTGCCCCCAACGGACAAGAAAGGTGCTCTCATTCCTCTAACATCTTCAAGCCTAACACCACCATACGCTGCCAAAATCTCTCTTTGACCGCCAACTTCTCTGTTCCATTTCTTTTGGGAAAATTGTTCACCAAAACTATGACTGAAATTTAATATTGGTAAATTGTAGGTCATAAATTATGATTTAATTTGTGTGTTTGTTTTAAAATAAGTCAAAAGTTAAACAAGTTATTCAAGCCATACACCATTAAGTAGAAAAAAAAGTTGTTAATTAAAGATTTCAGATATTTTAGAAAGGTTTTTATGTATAATTCAAAAAATCTAGAACTTGTTCTAAAATTGGTAATATTATTTTTAATCTGTGCAATGTTAAGATCGGTGCCGAGCTTATCAAAACTTACGAAACTGTGTGTGATGCCATCTCGTGTCCCGCCGAATAAAGGTTTTGTACTTGACTATAATCCGTCCACTCGTGTGACACGTAAAATGTGGCGGAAATGGGACACCCGTTCGGGTTGACGCGACCTTTCTCAAACAAGTCCGCGTACAATCCCTTGTTCAAGTCATTTACGGAATCGTCAAATGTCAGCAGAACCATCTGCGGGACCTTATCCACCGGCATGTCGGCTGTTTTGTCACGGGATACGGGTTGTGATCGTGCACGTGGTTTTGGGGGTGTTAATCGAGTGCCAGGAAATGGAAGAATATGATAGGCAGTAGAAGGTAGAGGCAAAAAGGTAATAAGGGAAAAAGAAAAGAAAGAAACATCAGATTATTAAAAATTTAAATATAGAACCTGTAAATACTTATTAATATAAAATATATAAAAGAAATATGATATATAATAATATGATATATAGATGGCCGTTAGTTGTATAATTTCCTAGTCATCTATTTGTTGTTACATAATTTCAAATAATTTTAAAGAACCATTTTAACCTTATGAATATTTGACTCGTATACCGCCCTTACACATACATATAGAAACCCGAAGAAATAAGTCAGTATAACAGCAATCAACTCATCAATTTCATTGACTTACGAAATAGTATGTGAGGCAAATTCGTGGCCATCTGCATATAAATTTTGTACTTGAGAATAATCTGTCCATTCGTGTGATACATAGAAGGTGCCTGTTATTGGACACCCATTGGGATTAACCCTTCCTCTTTCAAAGAGTTCTTCGTAGTAAATTTTGTTTAAATCATTTACCGCATCGTCAAAAGTTATGAGTACTATTTGTGGTACTTCGCTGGCTCGTAATTCTCCTGAGTAAGATACTTGATTAGAAATGTATTCTACTCATTTTACTATTTTTACTTGATTTATTTGGAACATTAAAGCAATTACATATTCATATGTATTAAATCTAACTTAGTTCATATATAAAATATAACATTATAAATGCGAAGGTGTGTCTGTCTGCTACGCTTTCACGGTACACCACCACCACTGTTCGGCCGATTTTGATGAAATTTGGTATAGGGATACATAGTTTGAATCCCGGGGAAGGAATAGGCTTCTTTTATCCCGGAAAATTAAAGAGTTCACGCTAAAACACACTGTCCACGATGTAATTTACGATTTATAATCTATATGCTTAAAACCATCAAAGAAAAGTAAAATTTTGTTGTTATCTTACCGGGTATATCTTTTCCTCCACAGAAGCAGTCAGGTAAGAGACATACGTCTTTTCGGCATTTAGCTGCTGTCTTGTCAGGAGTTGGTTGTGGGTAAACTGACTCCGGTCGTCTTGGTGGATTAAGGTAAATGTCGGGTATTTCGGCCGTTTTAGACACTATAGCCGTCGAAGGTTTCAGCGTGGGCCGACTGCGACTGTGCCAAAAATAAAAAAAATTAAGATTATATTTATTTTGTCCTGATAATTTTGAATAGCAATAGTAAATATGCAAAATATTTATATTGATAGTGAGAACCATGATTAAGAATCAAATAATGCAATAAATATATGGCTTAGATTGTATATGAACAAGCAATCATGAATTTA
This sequence comes from Erebia epiphron, assembly GCA_963932025.1. Lineage (NCBI taxonomy): Eukaryota > Metazoa > Arthropoda > Insecta > Lepidoptera > Nymphalidae > Erebia > Erebia epiphron. The sequence continues at coordinate 5,671,951 of OZ009954.1, forward strand.
AAATTAAAGCACATGAAATAAATTTTCTTGTATAATATTTTTCTAACGTTGGAGGTGTTCCTCTATTTGGGGTCTGTTGCGATGTTTCAGAGCCACCCGAAGTTGAGTAATGCGCAGAACCTCGTCCCCTAGTACTGCTAGGCCTGTAAATAAACATATCTAGTAAAATGCTCATTAAACAGCGGTCATTAGTATGCGTGAATTTAGATCAAAGCTAATTAAACGAATTTCTGGATGATTGAATTCCAAATTAGGTATCTGTAAATTTAGGGATTAAATTAAGCACTTTTAAAACGCATACTCAGTTATTGCAATCATTTTCTTTAAAAATGTGTCGCCATGCATAATAGTATATCAAAATTTGGAAACACATTCTGATATACAAGGTGTTTTAAGTGCACAGATGGAACTAAATGATAATTTGAGATGTGGTGCTAGAAATTGAACTACATTGAGGAACTTTTTACTGTTAATTAAAAAAAACAAGGATTTTAAATAACCGTAATATACTATACATTTCCTAGATTACACTATGTTACATGCGTTACGAGAAAAACGTAAATAGATATGTGCAGGAAACGGAAATGGTCGCGTCAGGAGTTAACAATACAGAAAAGAAACTCAACCGACTGGAAGTCCCCCAATGAGAATGTAATATAGAAAGAATGCTAAGCGACAGAGTTTAGCTATGGGTGCTATTATTTATCAATGTTTTGAAAACAAATTCATTCACATGCCAGTTATGTCGCGATGCGGAAAGTAAGGAGTATGAAGCCTCCACCGTCAGTAAGTAGAGATGAAATAACATTATATTGCAAAGACTACTGGCCGGCGAGTACCTCTGGTATTTGATTTCGTTGCATTTTGAGTTCGCTTGCAGACTGTTGTCTGTTGAACAATTGGACGATGATTGGTAACTCCTGCGCCCACCTCCAAGGTTTTCCACGGCTAATTTTATTGCAGGATTGATACGAGAGGCTCGTGTTGGAAAGGATATACTCTTAGTAGTCGGTTTGGTCTCTACTTCAGTTTTCAATGTAGTTGTCGATTTAGTTGTACTAGTTGTTGAAGCGATGTCATGTACAAAGTCGTTAAGTCGTTCGTTTCGTTCAGTTACTGTTGTTGTTTGAATATTGTCAGGATTCAATTCGGTCATTGGAGCTAAGTCGCTTTCTTCATTGTATTGTTTGGATCGACTACTATTGAAGGACGGTACATCAATTATTTTCAGGTATTTACGCGATTTCTCATTTTCTATCTTACCCTTAGCAAAAGTATTGAACTTAGACTTAAAAGTTTCTTTTCGTGGCGCAAACTCAGAACCAGGTGCAATGTCAAGCACAGCTGCTTGTGTCATGGAATCCACAAATGAAGCTTCAGTTACTTGAGGTGTTGTTGGTAAAAATTCTTTTTTAAATTGCGTATTTGGACCAGTAAACGTTATAGTTTCCACCGTTGGAGAAATATAGTGAACTACGCTTGGTTCTGTAATAATTTTTAAGTGTTTTACCATACTTTTAAGAGGTTTTTCATCTGAAAAATTCACTTTTTTCCTTTGAGCTCCTATATGAACAACTTTTTCTTCAATAGGAGATGCTGTTGAAGTCGTTGTTGTAGAAGTTATTTTTTCGTTTCGCGAGGTAGATAAATTGTTAATAATATTTCTGATGATATTTTTAACATTAAATACTTCTGTCGTTTGGTCAGCTACAGCATCGTCTTCTACTTGATAGACATAGTACGAAGGTTTTCTCTCTATAGGTCTTTCAGACGTCACCAAGTTTAGTTTTGGAGTTGTTGATGGTAATTCTTTGGGTACAGTAACTTCAGATATAGTATCAATACTATGATAATAGTCTTCTTTGTTATTTTTTTTATTAACATAACTTTTTTGATCATCAAGAGGAAGTATAACGGGTTCATTATAATTATTATTAAAATCGGTGCTATCTGAACTATAGAAATTTGCATCAGAGGGGGGGCTATAGTCATCATTCGTTATTTTACCTTTGTTATTTTTATGTGAATTTCTTTCGTTAAACTTTTGGACGTTTATTATATTTTCAGTTGGTTCTTCAATACTAGTACTAGTTGTTGCTGGACGCCTCAACACTGTTTTTAAATAATACTTAGTACTATCCGTTGAAGGTGGTGTAGTTGTTATTCGTGCTCTTGGTAGTATGCTCGAACTTTGTATCAATGACTTGTTATAAATTGATGCCTCTTTATCTGCAAATGTGCCTGGGCTAGCATTGATTCTCGGTATTATAAGACTAGAAGATCTCTTGTCGTTTATTTTATTAGTGTCTTCTTTAAAATCATTATAAGCCTCACTGATATCCTGGCTTTCATCAGCGATACTGACTAACTTTTGAATATGATGCTTTTTGTTTTGATGATTGACACGAATATTTTTGTCTCTAGAAGGTGAATAACTCTCTTGTGGTCTTGAAATTAAAGTTAATGTATAGGGGTCTTTAGTATTGTTAAAATTTCTACGAATTGAGAAACCAGTTGTTAATGAAATTAGCTTTTTCTCACTTGCAGCCGGTAACTGATGTACCAACTTCACAGCATTATTATTGTTAGTCACACGAGAATGTTGTCTACGAGTAAACATTTTTTCAGTCGATGTTGAGTCGAACCTATATGAGTTATCTGTCTTTTCGAAAGGCTTAGCGAGGGATGAGAAGTTGATAAAAGGTGATAATGTCGAGGGAAATGAAGAAGTGGATCTATCTAAAGAATTTTGGTTTGTAGAGGTTTCAGGATTGCGAATGCGATTTTCATCGGACGATGATCTGTCAAATATAAAGAATTGATTCTAAATTCAGCTCTTCTAATAAATAATATCCATCATTTTTTTATATAAAACTGAACTTAGAGAAAAAATCTTTTTTAAACGATATTTCAATATTAATATAAGCATAATAAGGATAACTTAATATGTAAGTTATCTACCTACTATACGAAAGATACTACAAAAGCCAATCATATAAAGTAATACATATTTTCAGGCAAAATACACAAAGAAGAATAAGAGGAGACAAGATATAAATATCAAAATATATGGCTTTCCTTCACATTGGACAACCTTTAAACCGACCGTAAAATTAGTACCAAACCTGGATTAGTAACACAAAATACTTATCAGTCTAAACTCTAAAGGTTGTATACCATGAGTTATGAAATGAAATGGATGTGATAGTGAAACACATAATGTGAACATATGAATTGAATGACGATGAATTTCTACGATTATGATTTTAGGCCTTGATGATTTATGATTTAACAGAATCATTCTTTTGTAGTACCTTGGGCTATACCGAGTCGGGGTCATCGTTTCGGTATAGGGTGCAGTAGTAGTTGTTGGACGTCGTGTTGTAGTTGTGGTAGTAGTAGTAGTAGTAGTTGTGCTTGTGCTAGTTGTAGAAGGAGTTGTGCGTAGGGAGCTAGCTTCGTAAACAGTCGTCCGCACGCTGCTTGGAACGTGATCATAGCCCAATTCGTTACCATCGCCCCTGGATTATTTATATCATAGAATTATATTTCAAACATTATCATTTGCAGTTAATATTATGTCAAGAAATTATTATAACACTTATAAAAAACATTTAAGACATTACCTTGTTTGTTGGCGTATGGAAGATTGGTACTGATTCTGGTTGCTTATCTGAAATTGTATTTAAAAAAAACTAAATAAAACCAGAATACTCTATTGGGTCATTTTAAATCATTATTATCATTAGGTACCAACGAATCGAATTTAAAAAGAAAAATAAAACTGAACTTATCAATTTATTACGATAAATGTTGCATCCATGTGCCCATGGGACATGGGTGTGTTGACATTCATAGCATTTTTAAACTTACATTTTTAAAGTCATTAAATACCTGAATTTGGATGAAATTTTAATGAAATTCACTAACAACAGTTAAAATAAAAAATCATATTTACCTGTGGCTGAATAAGGACGTCGTCGTAATCATCGGATAAAACTGGCCTCGGTGTGTAAGTTTCAACCGGTCGTCGAGCTGGCGGAGGAGTGCCTCGATACGTCTGCTGGACTGCCGGCCGAAGCGAAGCCTGGTTATATTGCTGAACATAGTCTGCCAACACCCGGTACCAATCACCCGTTAGTCCGTGAAATATTTTATCAGTAATGTTACATTGATTATAAGTGTTCTCGGATCTTATCCAGTTAATATGTTACGATTTTTAGCCTTTAGAATTGAATTGGAATCTGTTTTAATATTATTTTTTATCAAATAATGACACTTTTAAGAGTGTTTATTTTTTGCTGGTTACCAGTGTGAGTCAAAATTCTATTGGTAAATTCTTCTTTTTAAAGTAAAATAAAAGTTGATTTTTGTGCGGAGCATTAAGAACGTTAATATGAAAAATAAGTGTCTCAGTAACTACTTGTAAAAATTAATGATTTGTATGGGCTAAGATAAAGTTGTGCAGTTAATCATGTAAGTTAATTTCAATATTGATCATTTGTTAGCATTATTTTAAGTTTATTTATTGTTAAATTAGAATAAAATAATGAGAAAAAGAAAATTACCCGTATTGTTTGTAACAAATCTTGTATTACAGAAGAATATTAACTGACATGCCTGTATATTATTATAACAACTGTATTACCGTAGGAGATAGGAAAACAAATGTTAAACAATATTTACATAAATGGTTTCAAAGTTAACAATAGCATTTTACAAGTTTGTTCACATGACCGGTAACGAGTAAGATAGTGAATTGTTTGTTTCTCACCTGTATCTTTGTACAATTCACCATCTTCATCATAAACAGCATAATAAGGATCGTACTGATCAGCGTTGTAGGTTTGAGATGCATTGTACAACATTTTGGGTCGAGGGCTGGCAGAGTAGGAAGTTGGCGTAATACTTTCCGTTGGTTCCAAGCTGAAATGTTCATAAATTAATGTAAAAATAATGAAACTTAAAAAAATATTTTAATACAATGGATTTATTACGTTTTCTCATCAAAATTATAAGATAGACACCTTTGTCCTCATAAATGGTCAATATTTACAGTCTTATAAAGTCAAAATTAGTCATTCTCATAATATACATATGGTCATTAGACATTTAGTGCAAGTAAAAGTAATTTGCAGAAAATAATAGCAGTGCAAGTAATGCCTGTGTTAAAGCTACAGATAGATATTATAATAAGAAAAGAAAGTATTAAGGCAGGAAGGAATTTAGGTGCTTTACAATCAAAATTAAATGCCATCACATCAGCCTAACGTTAGTTAGCTTGTTCATGTAATTTTTTACCTGTTTGTTCTATCGTCATAACTAGTCTTAGTAATTCGAGTCTCTTGTCTATAACTGTCCCGTGGTGTAGTTAATTTCATATTTTGTGCCACGATGTTTTGATGACGAACTCGTCCCCTAGTTTGTTTATTATCATCTCCATGACTTATATGATATTTTTCCGTAGTTGGCTTAGCCAATCTATGCCTCACTGTGTAAGGACGCAGGGTAGTCTGGTTAAGATATTTTGGAGGCCTCAATGTGTTTGGATTGTGATTTGGCTTTCTTAAATGAACTGTCTTATTTCGAGAAGCATTTTGACTATTGAAAGGATTAACATAGTCAAACATCACAGGAACTGGAATTTTTCCATTTATATTTTTGTTCTCATGTTTATAAGGAATTTTTGTTACCACAGATAAGTCATTATGATTTTTGGTTACAGAATCTTGCTTGAGTAGATTATGCGTGTCCGGCCTTGGTGTTGAATGAGCGATCTTTGTATTTCCAGGATATTTGATACCATCCCCTAAATCATCATACTCCTTATAATTTTGGGCCATTGGAGGTCTCTGTGGCTTAACTTCTGAACTTGGCATGTATTTTGGTTTAACAGCAGGTTCATAGTAATACTGTTCGTCTTCTTCATCATAATAATAATCATTCATTTCAGGTGATGGTTTTGGAATTGGTCTGCGCTTAGGCGGAGCTGGAGTTGTTAGTACCTTGGTATTACTTTTTATGGGTAATTGAGTCGAAGATATATGGGAGAATGACTCTCCTTGTTTTTCTGTTGAATCACTTGGTTTGAGTAGCAACGTAGTTGGTACAGTTACTCCAGTTGAAAGAGTTTTCCAATAATTTTGAAATGCAGAAAGTTGTTCATCTAGTAATGACATTGTAGGTTTTGCGGTAGTTTGTATAAATGCTAAAAATTTATTAACATTTTGAGGTTGTATAGTTGACACAAAATTTGATGTTGTACTGGAGGATATGTGTGGCCGCGCAGTACCTTGGTTATTATTTGTAGGTATTAAAAAAGCTGTTGGTGGTGCTGTGCCCGGACCCGTCAAGTAAGGTTTTTGTGTGCCCATGGGTGTCGTCTGGGCATATGTTGGTTGTCTTACAATATAAGACTGTTGATGATTATTCTCATGAGGCGCATTAAAATTATAATTCAATGGCAGTTGACGATCATCTCTAAAATTCGGTGGCTTGATATTTGGTCTCAAGTTTTCTGCTAATATTACAGGTGTTGTCTCAGGTAATTTATTTAAATTGTTAGTTACTGCTAAAGGCTCTTGGGCATTTTGAGCATATTTTTGGGGCACTGTTTGAGGCCTCTGAAGTAACTGTTGTTGATATGTTTGTACTTGTTTTGGAGTTGAATTTACAAATCTTTGAGGTAGACCCCCATTATTGCTAACCTCTGCCAATACTGTGAATGGTTTTGGCGTATTTAATCCGCCTTTAAAGGTTGACGAATGTAAGTCTCTATCCGAATACGTGGCAGTACTATATATACCGTTATTGTTTACTATTTTAGATGGATTAAGATCTTCCTTAGGTCTAGGATTTGGTGTAGTTATACCAACAATAGCATTATGATCATTCCGCAGCTTGTCCAAAAATTTATCAAAATTGAAATCTGGATTTGCAAAAGGATTTTCTATTTTGGCAAATTTATGTCTAGGATTGTTGTAACCGTATGGGTGATCAAAAGGCGCTCGGAATTCTTGATCATTATCTGCGTCTTCAAGTGAAGATTCTTCTTCTTCGCTGGAATAATCATCTTCATATTCCTCATAATCTTCATTTTGGTTGAATTGCTTAGCACTATTATTATTAATTTTAGACGCTTGATTATTATTTTTAACCTTATTTTCATCATAAACATTTGGCGATCGCATTGAAGATGTTAATTGTGTAGGTTTTCCAGTAACGATAGCGCTAGATAAATGAGACGAGTCCGAAAAGGCTCCTGCTGTTTGTCTGGTAGGTTGTTGTGTTGAATGCACAGCTGCCTGATTGTTTTGAATGTTATAAGCATTATTATAAAAGCCTCCAGATAAAGCAGAAAAAGGATTTTGATTATTATTCAAAGATGATATTGGAGGGCTTTTCGTAATTATTTGAGTGCCTCCGCTAAACTGCGGATTTTTTTGTCTTATAGGATCTGGTATGCTTGCTTTGAATGGTCGATTTTGAGTACCATCTATCTGATATGGTGCATAGGAATTGGCCTTCGAAAACAAATTATTATTCAATGAGGTTTTGTGATTATTTCCATTATGTTCACCATTGTAAACAAGTCTTTGGTTTTGTACATTAGGATTGTAATTGTTGTAATAGGGTTTTGAATTGGACCATGTTTTGCCTGGTGTCTTAAAACCATTTTTTAAATAAAAACGTATTTGTCTCTTTCCTCTCTCACTATCTTCCAAGTCGTCTTCTTTATATTCATCGTCACTTGATGGCTCATCAAATTCGATGTATTCCATAACTTCATCATTTTCATTTTCATTTCCATTATCACTTCGTTTTGTCAATATTTCTGTTGTATTTGAAATAATTTCTGAATTAACTACAATGTCTCTCTTTTTTCTTAAAAGAGTATTGTGAGTTATGTCTTTTACTTTACTTATATCAGTCAAAAAGTCTTTAGGTCTGTCGATAGAGTCAGTTACGTCGTCATGTTTTTCATCTCTGAAACCACGATAGTCAATTTAATATGGTAGTCAATAATAGTCAAATAATTTCAACAGAAAAAAACTGTTGAAAGTTTAAAACGTAACTTACCTATAGGTTTGAGGTGCTTGCGTTGCAGTAGCTGTCCTTCGTTCATCAACTTGTGTTCCAAAAGAGAATGATCCGATTTTGCTATTTTGATTTATGGACGATGGTATGATGTTTGAGTTATATGTCCTTCCAGAGTTGGATTGGGAAACGTAGCCATCTCTGTCCTTTTGGACTTGTCCAATTGTCGACGGCTGCCCTCTGTACACTCTTTGCTGCCTATCACTCTCGATTTCTTCAACTGGTGGTAAGTCGTCTACCTCCGCATACAGCTGTTGTTGCTGAAAAATATAATAATATTTTATTTAATTTATGAGTTTGTCATTAAAATATTCTGTTACATTGCTTTAATTAGCTTTAATACGACTATTATACGTTGAAGAAAAGAAGGTGTTCACAGTGTCAACGAAAACTCAAACGCAATTAAATGAAACGCGAACTCTTATTAATAAGCTATAAACACAGCATTTTAGTAATATTATATTATAAGTCGGATCAACGCCCATACAAATTGCAGACCACAGGTTCCATGTCTCATGTTCCAGGTTACCAGTTTGGAGAAGCCATACCTCGTCTTGCCACTACCACCACGAAGCGTTGCTCTGCAATCGCTTGGTGGCACATCTTTGCCGGTAGGGAAAGATGTGCCGCCAAGGGATTTAGCGTTCCGACACGATTCCGTGTAGACACCAAATAGGGGAATGGGTTTAATATAACTGCCATGCCCCTAAAAGGTTAGCCCGCTACCATGTTAGACTTCAACATCCTTTTTAGTCATGCGAAGCAGCCGGCTGCAGAGTCGTTGAAATAAACGAAAACTCCTCGCGCACGCGAAGCAGCCGGCTGCGCGGCCGGTCCAGACCATTATAAACTGATTTTTCTTAATGATAGAGTTTATATTTGTTTGAACAACTTTGGACCATAGAGAAGTCTATTAAGTAATCTTTACACTGCAACAGTAAAATCGGCAAGTGCGAAGCAAAAAAAAAAAATAAATGCTATGGTAAAAAGTCATTTGAATCTGTGCCAAAATATTGAGTTTTTTCTGTGTTTTTATTGTTTGTTATGACAAATGGTGACAAATACAAATAAAAACTCAATTTATTATGTTTATAAATATATTTTAGTGCAGTGTTAGACTGGATTATCACTGAAATGTGATATCTTTATCGGGAAAATATATTTTTGAAAAATCGCGATCGTTATCGCGGTCGTTGACGCATTTTTTCCGTATATATGTAAGTGATTGTAAACTTCAGCTTCTATAAATCATACCTTCTTAAAGATATATTATTTATAAAGCCAATGCCGTGATAAGTGGTATGGGTGTTTTTTTGTAGGCGTTTTTCTGAAACGTGATGCATGCGGGGTGCGCGAGGGGCGCGCGGGTGGTTCGCGGGTCGCGAAATATGAACCGTGCAAAAACACAAGGTCAAAGTAGCCTGAACCTGAGGGTTAACATCAGGTGAGATCGCATTCAAGGGCTAACTTGGAATGGATAAAAAAAAAGATATGTTTGTCGCGCTTTTCCGTTTCATCGAATTTTTAAATCATAACGATTCTAAAGAAGTTTCACTTTAAAAAAAAAAGAGTACCTTTTCGTATTCTTGTCGATTAAACTTCGGTTGTCCGCGCGAAGTGATGACAGGGTTGGGCTGTGCCCTCTGTTGCGGGGGCGGATTGCGTCGCGGCGGCGGTGGCGGTGGCTCTCTCTCGTTGATCCGCTCCAGGTCTTCAGCAACCACGGCCCCGGTGGCGTCGCAGCCTACGTTGCGCGGCCAATCACATGTTTGGAGCTCGTGGCTGGAAATGTTTCAAATAAAGAATTATAGGACGCTATTTTCTACAATTCCCAATATTATTATTATAACAACAAAACAAACATCTCAATTTCACATATTCATACGAATAAATGATTTCTTTCTCTAGGATTACTATTAGTCTTCATAATTAAAAGTCCTTTGGTTTATAAAAACTGGCCAAGTGTGAGTGCGGACACGCATACGAAGAGTTCCGTACCATCGTTTTAACGCTAGGTATGTCTTTGTAAGTGATTCTGAAATACTTTCGTAAAAGAAACAAGAGAGGGGCTCAAAAATCACTTGTATGGGGGACCCTCTTTATTTTTATAATTTGTTGTTAAAGCGGCAATAGCAATAGATACAGACTGGGAATATTTCAACCATTGATTTATGTGATAAAGTTCGCTGACAGACAAACAGGGCAGGCTTAGGAACAGGGTTCCGGTGGCACCTTTTGGGTCCGGATGACTAAAAATGCGACTTCTTTTTCTACTAAAAATGCGAACAAGGTGCCAGATATAGCAAGTTCGTTCGTCTTTGAATTAAAGAAGAAAGAAAAGGATTTACCTGTACATAAGGCCACCAGTACAAGACTCAAGTAGCGCGCCGCCGAATACGCAAACATAATATAGCGTACAGTCGGTAGGATGAGGGTAGTAGCCGAATTCTTCGGGGCAGTCAAAGTCTACCTCCCTCTTGATGCTCGCCGCTACGGGAACGCTCCTGATCGGGCCGGAACGCTGCCGTGAGCGGTCTTTTGCTGCGAGGCATACTGCAACAAATAAAATGGCGTCATGACTATAAAACTCAATTACCCACCTATTTATGCTAATCGGGTAACATCGATTGTAGCGCCCTCTCAGGTTGTTTCTTTTTCTTTATTTGCATGGCAATAAAGGATTGATTTAATTTCTACTATCTAATACAGATAATATATATTATATAAAGTATAGAAGTAATTCTATCTATATATATATAAAATCGTTAGCTAATCAACGCACAGCCTAAACCGCTGGGGTTAGAAACTTGAAATTTTGACAGTAGGTTCCTTTTGTGACGTAGGCGCTCACTAAGAAAGGATTTTTCAAAATTCCTCCCTTAAGGGGGTGAAATAGGGGGTGAAAGTTTGTATGAAAGTCCGTCATTTCTCAAGTTATATTGATAAAACTTGGTATACGAGTTACTGGTTGAAAATAAAGAAATAGGTGTTTCATAGTTTTTAAAAATTCTACCCCCGAAGGGGTGAAATAGGGGATGAGAGTTTGCATGAAAGTCCTTCATTTCTCAAGATATTCTCAAGTTATATAAACGAAACTTGGTATTTTGGCTTTCGTTCAAAAATAAAGAATTACGTGTGTCACAGTTTTTCAAAATTCAACCCCTAAAGTGGTAAAATAGGGGTTGAAATTTTTTATGAAAGCTATAGCCATGAAACTTGGTTTATGAGCTGCGAGTTGAAAATTAAGAAATACGTATTTCACAATTTTTGAAAATTCAACCCCCAAAGGGGTGAAATGGGGGATGAAAGTTGGTATCAAAGGCCTTCATTTCTCAAGGTATTTTACAAGTTATATCAACGAAACTTGGTATTTTTGCTAACGGTAAAAAATTAAGAATTACGTGTGTCACAGTTTTTCGAAAATCAACCCCTAAAGTGGTAAAATAGGGGTTGAAAATTTTTATGAAAGCTATAGCCATGAAACTTGGTATATAAGCTGCGAGTTGAAAATTAAGAAATACGTGTTTCACAGTTTTTGAAAATTCGAACCCCAAAGGGGTGAAATAGGGGATGAAATTTGGTATAAAAGGCCTTAATTTCTCAAGATATTTAGCAAGTTATTTCAAAGAAACTTGGTATTTTGGCTAAGGGTAAAAAATAAAGAATTACGTGTGTCACAGTTTTTCAAAATTCCACCCACAAAGGGGTAAAAAAGGGGTTGGAAGTTTGTATGAAAGTCCTTCATTTCTCAAGTTATAGCCAAGAAACTTGGTATGTGAGCTACTGGTTAAAAATAAAGAAACACGTGTTTCACAGTTTTTCAAAATTTCACCTTCAAAGTGGTGAAATGGGGGATGAAAGTTGGTATCAAAGGCCTTCATTTTTCAAGGTATTTTACAAGTTATATCAATGAAACTTGGTATTTTGGCTAACGGTAAAAAATAAAGAGTTACGTGTGTCACAGTTTTTCAAAATTCGACCCCCAAAGTGGTAAAATAGGGGTTGAAAATTTTTATGAAAGCTAGAGCCATGAAACTTGGTTTATGAGCTGCGAGTTGAAAATTAAGAAATACGTGTTAAACAGTTTTTGAAAATTTAACCCCCAAAGGGGTGAAATGGGGGATGAAAGTTGCTATCAAAGGCCTTCATTTCTCAAGGTATTTTACAAGTTATATCAACGAAACTTGGTATTTTGGCTAACGGTAAAAAACAAAGAATTACGTGTGTCACAGTTTTTCAAAATTCCACCCCTAAGGGGGTGAAATAGGGATTGAAAGTTTGTATTAAAGTCCGTCATTTCTCAAGGTATATCCATGAAACTTAGTATATGAGTTATCGGTAAAAAATAAAGAAATACGTTTTTCACAGTTTTTCAAAATTCCACCCCTAAAGGGGTAAAATAGGGGTTGAAAGTTTGTATGAAAGGCCGACGTTTTTCAAGCTATATGGCCGTGAAACTTGATATTTGGGCTACCGGTTTAAATTATGAAATACATAATCCACAGTTTTTATAAATTCTATCCCAAAGGACGTTAAATAGGCCTTCAATCACGCTTAACAGAGCAACGGATCGACGGGTTTTTTTTCATGGGTTCTTTTTATTCCGGAAATTAAGGAATGCCTATGGGAATTAAAAAACTTATGCCACGCGAACGAAGTCGCGGGCGTCCGCTAGTACTCTATATAATATTATAAATGCGCTAGAACGGCTGAACGGATATGGATAAAATTTGGCACTGATATAGATTTTAGTCTGGAATTACACATAGGCCTACACGTTTTTATCCCGAAAAATAAAGAGTTCCCGCGGGAAGAACCCTCAATCCACGCGGGCGAGGTCGCCGGCATCAGCTAACTAGTCATGTATATTTACCAAGTAATATAGGCCCCATACAGACCATGGGCCAAAAGTGTATTGAAAGAACTGGAAATTCTTATTAAAATTAATATGACTTCAAGGGTTTCGCGTGTATTGTTTTTAGTACCTAAATTCACGTAGCCATGTAATCAAGAGCGTAATGCTAATAGCCATACTTGCCGAGAGCTATTCAGAACAATTACTTCACCGGCCTTGTAGATAACGACTAGACAACGTTGCATTCTCTTACTCGCTAGAGAACTACCTATGAATAGCCACGCCTTACTTTTATTCTTCTGAACCAATTCATACGTGCCAATTAAGTTTTTGAAAACGTTACTCATATGAAACTTTCGTTTCTATGTCCATTTAGACTAGGCCCAATTGTCTAAGCAAATCGTAATCATTTGACAGTGTTTTACTCGAACCGTTTAAAGATGTTCAGGAGGCTGAATTGCAGCTGTACCTAAACAATTACTTATAGCAGCGTTTGATTAAAAAATTTTAAAATGTGACATATTTTAACTGGGTACTTTAATGAGCTACACAAATCTATTTTTCATCCCACCATCTCGGAAAGAGTATTTTTACTATTCGATATCTGAATGCAAAAGCCGTTATTATCCTCTTGAGGATAAAGTACCTAAATTGAATTTAGAACATCGTGTGCACGTTAGTAAATATCACTCGTCTATGAAGTTTGTGAATTCAAAACATCATTAAAACCTATTTAATTCTACCTCTATGGTGCCGAATTTCCATACAGCCGTTTTTAATTTGTTAAAAACTCACACTCGTAACCTTCTTGGTGTACTTTTTTAATTTGCTTTGACCATTTTCTTTCACGTCATGTCATTTCCTCGCTGAGGTGGGATGAAAAGTTACGTGTTGCACTCGAGTGAAAAGATTTTTCACCTCGTGCTCTTTTGATTCCCTCGCTGACGCTCAGGATTCTAATTTTTGAATCACTCGCTGTGCTTGTGATTCAATTTTAGAATCCTTCGCTTCCTCGGTCATTAAAATTGAGCACGCGGTTAAAAAACACGCGGTTATAGAACATAGTTCTTTTTTGGCACGATAAAACCCGAAAAATCGTACGTAGCAAAAGAGCTTAAAACTTGTGGTTATATTTTGCCTTGCGTGTATCCAACGCCACCACACGTGTATTTTCTTTTGTCAGTACCTTATCTTAATTTTATGTTCGTACTCATAGTGATAATCTTTAAGATCTAGTGAACTTTATTTTAATTAAGTCATGTCTGAACATCACGAGCTTCGTGGGATTTTGGAGAGCAGCTAACTTTTTTTCACAAAAGTAGATTTGGCGTTTGCCACTGACTGACGACTGACTAATGAACACGCAGCAAAAACCCTTCGACCGAGAAAGCTGAAATATTGATTTATTTTCAACCGACTTCAAAAAAAGGAGGAGGTTCTCAATTCGACTGTTTTTTTTTTATGTTTGTTATCTCAGAACTTTTGACTGGGTGAACCGATTTGGATGATCCTTTTTTTATTTGAAAGGGCATACTTCCCATGTGGTCCCATATAAATTTTATCGAAATCGGTTGAGCGGTTTTTAAAATATCAACAATAAAATAAGTACTTTGTATAGCGTGTGCTTGTTGTTGCAAGAACCTTTGAGCACTAAACTGCAATCTCATCTGTTTATATCTAATCAACATATTCATTAGTTAGTGCCTACTTAGCCTGGTATTTAAATGTGTTCGCCTTGAAAATGGCCTATGCAAGTTCCTGAGTTTCTAAACGATAGCCAAACCAACCATTTTAAGCTATTGCATAGCTTCTATCGCGGGCCTTGAGCGTGGAGACCGACTCCAGAAATTCCGTAACGAAAAAAAAACCTAACACTTTGGTTGATATGAGTGCTTGTGTTGTTGACTTCAAGTTGTTGAAAATATAAAGGCGAAATAATTTTAAACAATTATGTTTTCAATAGTCCGGGTGTCCAAGGGGAAAACCTGGTTTTTTGATTCCCCTTGGACACCCGGACTATTGAAAACATAATTCTTTAAAATTATTTCGCCTTTATATTTTCAACAACTTGAAGTCAACAACACAAGTAGTCATAGCAACCAAAATCATCTTTTCATAAAAATATTTCGCCTTTATATTTTCAACAACCCGCCCGCCAACCCGCAGTGAAGCAGCGTGGTAGGTCTAAGCTCTAATTCCCGCTCTCCTATGAGAGTGGAGGCCTGTGCCCAGCAGTGGGACGTTAATAGGCTGTAGTGATGATGATGATTTTCAACAACTTGAAGTCAACACCACACGTAGTCATAGCAAGTTGATAAAAAATGCTATATGCAATAGCTTTACCGCGGCAGTCTCCGAGTGCCACACGTCTTTTTTTTATGTCTGAGGCTTCATGATTCGTCAAAAATAGCTGCTACAGATTTTTGATAACCGGAAAACGCAGTCAAAATATTGCGGATTTAATCCTGAATCTACCAAGGTGCAGGTTGTTTAGGTGTTGCAACTTGCAATACTCTGCACAAAATACAAAATTCCACCGTAACAAGGACGTATAAAACAATAGCTTATAGTATTATTCAAACAAAGCGCCGTTTTCCCATGGAACTAAAATCATTAAACAATTCAGCGTGTCAATATACCTACCTACTTAAAGTTACTACTAGAAAAGAGCTTTAAGATGATTATAATAAGGGCTATTCTTGATTACATAGTAACATGGTATATATTGGTACATAGATTAAGCCCTTGAGATTGGCATTTTTATTGAACATGCATTTACTTAACAGTGCTTAATGAGGCTTGTACAATGGCGATTAACCTTATACTTTGTTAAAAGAGTTCTAATTTGCTTCTTTAAAATGGGAATGTTGGGAGGCACGCCAGTAGACAGAAGTTCTGCTTTATATAATACTAGATGATTCCCGCGACTTCGTCCGCGAAGATTAAGATTTATGATTCCCGCGGGAACTCTTTAATTTTCCGGGATAAAAAGTAGTCTATGTCCTTTCCCGGGATACAACCTATCCCTGTACCAAATTTCATCAAAATCGGTTTAACAGATACATTTTTTTGATTCCCGCGGGAACTCCTCAATTTTCCGGGATAAAAAGTAGCCTATGTCCTTCCCCGGGATGTTACCTATCTCTGTACTAAATTTCATCAAAATCGGTTGAGTAGTTGGGCCGTGAAAGCGTAGCAGACAGACAGACAGACAGACAGACAGACAGACAGACACACTTTCACATTTATAATATTAGTATGGATTTTCAAAAAAACCTGGCTGAGTTTATTGTGGGCTCTTCTCAGAACAAGGTGAATGAAGTAATAATATGTTCTAGTATGTTCTTCTGATAGTGTTTGCATAGACGCAGAAGCAAGCGCCCACATGCGACAATAATTTAACTATCAATCACATTTTATGACTATGTTATGGCGTAAGTCGAAAGATTCTAGTGCTTAACTGCTTACATAGTGCTCTCACCTTGAACAAATCATACTCGAGATTTATAATAATGCTGTATTGTGTGGGAAATGCTCACTGGCATAGAACCGGTGCGGTATATGACGAAATATTCTTAAACCATCAAGATACTGGTCCACGGATAAACTTAATTGCTGAAAGAGTTCTAAGACTTTTGTTTTAGTATCATACTGATATTATAAATGCGCAAGTGTGTTTGTTTGTTGGTTTATCCTTCAATCGCGCTGCCACAAAGGAACGGATCGATGTGTTTTTTTGCAAGAGTTTGCAAATCAAGGAGTTCCTGTGGAAATTGTGTGGTTAAAAAAAAAACTTATTCCTCGCGGACTAAGTCGCAAGTATCAGCTAGATAATAATAAAATTGAACCTTCTTAGAACACAGAGGCAGTTCATTGGGTATACCTATACCGAGTATCAGAATAGGTATAAGTACTCAATAAGAATAAAATAATATGATCCTGCTGGATATGAAATGAAAAGAAAAACTTGATTATTAAGTTATAATTTCAATATTTCTTCCTAATTTCATACAAGTAGTTTATAAACATGTCATTTCATGTTTAATCAATAAGTTACAAAGGATTTTTTATTAAACGTCATGATAAGTTATACAAAGGTTTAAAAAATCCACAATACGGAAGCTGTGATTTAGACAAATAAATTAACACACAAATAATAATAATTGATCTAATACTTCCTAAAAATATCTAAATTTCCTGTTTCTTTTGTAGTTTGTTTATTATTATTTGTATGTGTAGATATACGTTTAATTAACATTTGCATGAGTATAAATATCAGTCTAAATACGGACATGACAGTCCCTGTACATATTTTATTGGTTGCTAATTAATTTACCTTTTAGTCGATTCAACCTCGAGTATAACTTTTCAGCAATAATTGTGTTATACAAAAATTCGTACACCTATGTTAAAAACCAATTAAGTATAATTTATTTTGTGTAGGATTAAGAAATATATTAAATTACCTGATGCCCGCGACTCCGTCCGCGTGGTTTAAGTTTTTTTGATTCCCGCAGGAACTCCTTAATTTTCCGAGATAAAAAGTAGCCTATGTCACTCTCCAGGTCCTCAACTATAACCATGCCAAAAATCACGTCGATCCGTTGCTCCGTTACGGCGTGATTGAAGGGCAAACCAACAAACAAACTGACTTTCGCATTTATAATATTAGTATGATTAGCTGATGCTCGCAAGTTCGTCCATGTGGATTGAGGGTTTTTTTGGTTCCCGCAGGATTTCTTTAATTTTCTGGGATAAAAAGTTGTGTGTGTGTTATACCAGACTATAATTTTTCTCTGTACCAAATTTCATCCAGATCTTTTCAGCCGTTCTGGCGTTGTTGAGTAACATATATCCATCCATCAATCCAAACTTTCATGCGAGAAAATTCCTCTAGTCAATGTAATAGATACACTGGACAAACAGAGTAATTCTACACATTTCCATATTATTATCTTTATTCTATGCGTGTTTGTATTTCTCAGTATAAAATACAGGTCTTGCTATTAGGCGCCATCCAGATTCCAGATGTCGTAGGCGGCTGAAATAGGGTTGTCAAAGTTCTACTTATTATTGGCCTTACACTAAAATCAGCATAAATCTTACTAATATTATAAATGCGAAAGTTTGGATGGATGTATGGATGAATTAATGTATGGATGTTTGTTACTCAATCACGCGTCAACGGCTGAGCGGATCTGGCTGAGCACATAGGCTACTTTTTATCCCGGAAAATTAAGGAGTTCCGCGGGAACCAAAAAACATCAGTCCACGCGGACGAAGTCGCGGGCTTTAGCTAGTATCACAATAAGTCCGGCTGATATTCTTGTTTTATTAATCTTAAAACTGTTTTAGGTTCTCAATTTCTCATTGAATTGTCTTTGTTAGCCTGTTAGGTATCTAAACCGAATTATTTTTTCACATTACATTCTGCCTTCATCAATATTATTATTTATATTGTGGGTGCATCTCTCTCTCTCTGCATCGTATTCCTCATTACTGAGGGTCGTAGTCCCTTTCCATTAATCATATAATGGTAGGAGTTTTCTTGGGATAATAATGCGGTGGGTTCCCACGTCCTTCCGCATACAACTCGGCTAAGAGTATTTAAACTAATAAGTTTTTGTAACGATTATTATCAGATGTTAGTGATAATAACCAGGACCAACGGCTTAACGTGCTCTCCGAAGCACGGAGGCGACGAAAAGGCCAAATTTGAACATCCAAATTCGGTCACCCATCCGGTTACCGACTTGTGGGTTAAAGTTGCTTAACAATTGCAATCGACTTATATACGTTGTCACAACTAGGCCACTCAACTATCTTGTGGGAAACAGACTAAAATATTTTAAATAGTATATTAAAACTCTATTAGTATGTTTTGCGTGTCAACCCTAGATAT
This sequence comes from Erebia epiphron, assembly GCA_963932025.1. Lineage (NCBI taxonomy): Eukaryota > Metazoa > Arthropoda > Insecta > Lepidoptera > Nymphalidae > Erebia > Erebia epiphron. The sequence continues at coordinate 5,690,805 of OZ009954.1, forward strand.
AAACAATATCAGTAAGTTGCTAACTAATTTGCATCTTTAGTAGGCCGGTCTGCATTAACACCCACCGATTTTGCAAACTTTATCGACATTTAACATTTAACACTGAGTGCAAAAAGTCTGGGGCATTCTTTTAATTGAAAGAGTCCAAGTAATGTGCTTTATTCCAGGACTGTAATAAATGGATAAAACAAGAAGAAATAATGAACTAAAGCCCTGGTCAAATATAACGCAGGACGGCAGCAATGCGTAATAGTTGGAACTACTTGAGTAGAGTCGACTGGACGTTGTAAAACCAATTTTCACAGACTTTAGGGTAGGTATACCAAACCATTATCAAGTTGAAGTGGCAGTAAGCAGCAAAGATAATCCGGGATAAAAAGTACCTAGCCCCCGGAAAATTTACTCAATATTTCGTCAAAAAGCAGTGAAAAGGTAACAAATAGACACACTTTCGAAATTATAAATTAAGTATAGATAATTATGCGAAGATAAGTTACATCATTGGTAGTTATTTAAGCAGTACTTGTTCACGTCTCGGTGTAGCGCTGCCCACTTGTCTACGGTTGACGATCAGGCGGTATACTACCATTGTTTTAATATTGTTGACGTTTGTGCTTTAGAATTATAATCCTTATTTTAGGGACATCAAGATGCGTGACATAAAACTGCCTTTTTGAAATAATACTGCTTGCAACGGTAGTAACCCCCTAGGCCCCCAGTATGTTAAGATCCGCATCCCACGACCTACGTGTAGATTTTTTATTGCAGCCAACACGTGACTCAGCTACTGCTTTGCTAGTGCTATCCTACATCGATCTATACTAATATTATAAACTGTGAAAGTAACTGTCTGTCCGTTTATCTGTCTGTATGTTACCTTTTCACGATATTGGGTATATTGTACTTATAATGTAATATTTATACTTATGGAATAATAAAAACTATGTTATTATTTTTCGCTCTTGCCTTTTAACGGCCGATCTTGATAAAATTAGTCACAGCTCTATTAAGCAATGTAGATACGTGAAACTGGAAGTTATCAGAAATTAGTTATAGTAACTTATAAGTTACTAGCTGATACCCGCGACTTCGTCAGCGTGGATTGAGGAGTTTTAGTTCCCGCGGGAACTCTTTAATTTTCCGGGATAAAAAGTACCCTATTATTTAATCCGGACTTCTAACTTTACGTCTGCAAAATTTCAAAGCAATCGGTTCAGTAGTTACGGCGTGAAAGCGGAACAAACATACAAACAAACTCACTTTCCCATTTATAATATTAGTAAGGATAGTAACTTCTTGTTCCCACGAGATTTTCATAAATCTGAATCCACGCGGCCGTCACTGTTGAGGTCATCACCTAATTAGTTCAAATTAGTAATTGGGATATTTTGGAACAATATACCTACTTAACCAGTGTTTTAACCCGGAAACATAGCCCGAATTTGAAAAAAATTAAATAATACACGCACTTCGCAGGAAAAGGCAAGCTTCCATTTTATTCGGTTTTTTTGCGCGCGTTGATATTTGACTAAGTTGAATCGTTAAAATTGTTGTCCCTTGCCAAATAAAGGCTACTATTTGTGTATTTCTTGCCTACGTCTTACAAAACAGTGTAAACATTGTAATACTCCTAAAAAACTCGGTTTTATATAGAACTCTATCTATAATTATTATCTATTAGCCTGACATAATTTTTTTGTTTGGACACCTATTGTACCTATCATTGTTATTGAATCAAACATTAATGTACTTAGGTATTGAGAAAGACCGCGACTCCTGGATCCTGAGGAAACTCTTAGATTTTCCGGGATAACCTAGGAAGCAATCTATCTGTCCTATATCTGTCATGATCATGTTGAAATGACATAATATTAATACCTGTCAAAATCGGTTGAACAGGTAGGGCGTGAAAACGTAGCAAATAGACAGACGGATATATATAGATTGTCGCATTTATGATTTTAGAATATATTTTAACAATAAAAATAAATCTCACTATATCTTTTTTCCTTCAAGGCAAGAGAATAGGCATCTACTAGGCAAGCGCGTTACAACCTAGACCTTATCATTCCTTTGCTTGTCGTCAAGTGCAAGCCTATCTTGCAATTAAAAAAAAACTATTAGAAAGTCCAAGGGTACAGCGGTATCGTTTGACACGTATAGAGTCAGAAAGTTTCTTTAAGCAATCTGTTTTCTCAGACAAGCAAAGGGCATTATTGCAACTTGTTTCAGATTGTCATTTGATATGAAATTACGATATGCAAATGACTGGCTTGACTGTTGCTCTTGCGACATAGCTGCGGTCAATGTTCTACGAACGAGCTGCTTACTGTAAAGATGGGAATTGTTATACATACTTAAAGATCATAAAGGGGTAGGTATACTTCATTCTTTGCGCAGAAGTTACCGCGGTGGTTTTTTATAAGGGTCACCGCATCGATATATATATAAGTAGGTATTAGATGGGCCCTTTCATAGCAAAAAGTTGGGCGTCCGACTTGTAGGGCATGCCCCTCACCTGTATAAGCCTGTCCGTCAGTGGGTCTTCTCCCGTTGGCCCGTACCCCCGTATGGCCCGTGAGGGCCAAGCGGGGGTACGGGCCTCGAGGCTGAGCCTCCTTACCCGGGCGCGGGGCAACTCTGTGCCCCGGTGAATGACTTTAAGCCGGAACGGCTTAGGCCTGCCTAGAAGGCTACGGGCCCTTAAGTATGGTGCTTTATCCTTTTTAGGCATGGAGGCGCATGAGCACCGCCATGCCTGCTATGAGGGCTTGTGTTGCGCCCTGGCCCTCTGTCCATGTCCCCGCCATAGCGCTGTCCCGCTTTTCAGACTAGTTGGCGTTAGTAAAATAAGTCCGAACCGGTGGTAGAGTCTTAACGTATCATAAGTGACACAAGTGGTCCTACATGAAATAAATATATCATTTTTCATCATTTCATTTCCACATTTTTTGTTTGACAGGGCCCGTCTATGTAAATTGAGGTTGTTGGGCCGCCGCACATATTTTCAGGTAGATACCTTAAATGGTGTACGAATCGGATGAGCACTGCGTAATTATACGGTTAAGTCAATTCAAAGAATTTTCACCTTTATCGTAAGGAATTTTCACCTTCGAATGCCCTGATTTTATCAGACGTGAAATCCCGACATGTGCGGGCTGCCTTTATTGATAAAGCAGCTGATATAATTTAAATAATGTGCCTTTTGGATATGCTTCATGACTTTAATAGATATTATATTCCGGATGTAAAAGTAGATTAGTTAATTATTTCAAAACCAACTTCATAAAGTCAAGGATCTATTATGGTCGCAATTAGGTTGCAATCAATAATATGTCATGCGATCGTTTAATATCAATGATTCGATGATGTAAGTACAGAATTGAGTGAGAGATTTTAATTGGATTGTAAGTAAGTGATCATTCGGTTATTGATAGAAAATCACGCCCACATCATTGTTGGTGTTAATAAGAATTTATTGTGTAATCTACAAGGCTGTATTTTATGCTTTGTACTTAACAGTTAACACTTTTAAGCCGTGATGATGCTGTGGTGAAATCGTTTAAGTCGCAAATATAGGTCTAGATTTCGTAGCAAGCCTACTAAACTATTATTAAATAAACTTACTACCTATTCTTAATCAAATATCAATCAATCAAATATCAAATAATCAAATTCAAATCCATACTAATATTATAAATGCGAAAGTGTCTGTCTGTCTGTCTGTCTGCTACGCTTTCAAGGCCCAACTAATCAACCGATTTTGATGAAATTTGGTACAAAGATAGGTTACATCCCGGGGAAGGACATAGGCTACTTTTTATCCCGGAAAATTGAAGAAATTCCCGCAGGAATCAAAAAACATCAATCCACGCGGACGAAGTCGCGGGCATTATCTAGTAATAACATAAAATTATAAATATTATAAATGCGAAAGTTTGGATGGATGGATATATATATGGATGTATGGATGGATGTTTGTTACCTACTCAATCATGCTCGAACGGGTGAACTGATTTGGATGAAATTTAGCACAGAGATAGATTATAGTCTGGAATAACACATAGGCTACTTTTTATCCCGGTAAATTATGGAGTTCCCGCGGGATCCAAAAAGCCTCAATCCACGCGGGCATCAGCTAGTTATTTCATAAGTGTGGGTACTAAAATAAAAATTACAAAATTAGCAAGCCAGTTGCTCTATGATTTTCACCCTTCACTGGACAGCATTATTTAAATAATGCTGTCCAGTGAAGGGTGAAAATCATAGAGACTTCATCATATTGAGGGAGAAATACTATTCGCCAAGAACAAATAAATAGTATAATCTGTACATGGCAGATATACAAGGATTTGCTATTTTAGCAAAGCGTTATGTAGAATTTATAAGAATAACTAGATGATTCCCGCGACTTCGTCCGCATGGATTAAGATTTTTGATTCCCGCGGGAACTCTTCAATTTTCCGGGATAAAAAGTAGCCTATGTCCTTCCCCGGCATACAACCTACCTCTTTACCAAATTTCATCAAAATCGGTTGAACGGACGAGCCGTGAAAGCGTAGCAGACAGACAGACAGACAGACAGATAGACAGACAGACACACTTTCGCATTTATAATATTAGTATGGATGGGTGGAATATTATTTCCCTTGACTTTAAAAATATTTGTTTTTTTTATTCAGGTGAATATTATGAGTAAATCTTATAAGCTCTTTTTTTTTATTTTATCGTCAAAAGAAGTTCAAATAATGAAAACAAGGTAAGATAAGTATTAAAGTGCAAGTTTAAATGGCACGCCTCGATCTAATAACCTTATTTTTTACGGTCGAAATACAACAAAGAATTTTTATAGTCCGTAACCTTGCATTTCTACCTTGTTTCTGTTGCTACCATTTTTTTCTGCGTTTATATTTAAGTATATTAACATTATGCAAGTTAATAATTTATCGTTCACCAAGTCAAGGCCAAAAGCTGTGTAGGTACTTATTGTGAAAAAAAAGTATGAAAAATTCAAACCACGGTACGAAAGAGAATTGTTTAGCTGGGTACGCTCTAACAGAAGTACCTACCTACTTTGCAAAAATGGCGTTACTGGTAAAAAAGTGTCCGTGAAAATTATTTTCTACTAGACGCCCTCGACTTCGGCCGCGTTATACCCGCGGGAACTACTTACTTTTCCGGAATAAAAAAGTAACCTAAATAATTAGTTTTAATTTTAATTAAGAATAACTTAATGGTAAATTGCCTTTTGCTATAAGATTCCGTTTGAGTTAAGACTGCATCTTCATTTTTTTGCGCGGCTTCCTCTCGCAAATTTAGATGCTCTCGACTTCGCCTGCGTTGGTCAAGATTTCATTAAAACAATCTATCTAGAAGTACGGGTTGATTACTGTTGCACGATAGAAGATAGGGTAATCTTTGATTTTCCGGCATAAAAATATGTCTATCCCTAGAGGCCAGTTCAACTGATTTCTGCACTAATTTTGGCAAAATCGGTTCAACAGATGAACCATAAAAACGTAGCAGATAGACAGACATACTTACTTTCGCATTTATAGTAGAAGTATGGAATATAGATTTTGGAAATATTTAAAGACAAGTATTTTTAGTGTAATAAATGAATTTCTATTCGTAATAATACTTTGAGTGGTTCAGTTTTAAAACCACAGATTTCTTCAGGCTTTATAATAACAGTCAGTACTCCCAGGAAGGTAGTAGGTACTTATGCAAATGTCAAGGTTTGTAGGTTTCAAGTGATCTATATAAAGTTGCGTACTTACAGAGATAAATGACGATTTAAATACAACCAGCTACCAGGTAATGCAATTAAGCATTAAATGACCGTTTTGAAACGTTTATTTGATTATTACTTACCATCAATATTTTTTAAATTGAATTTAGTACGAGTTATAGGTGTTAGAAAAAATACTCGACTTCCTGATTTATAATAATTTAATGGTACATTGAAACATGGCGGCGCCTATAACTTGATCAATGTAACCTAAAGCTATCATTTCAGCTTAAGCTATATACAAATAGAGCGGTAATAATAACGCATTGATATTTTTTATGTGTTACGTATATAACACAAAACTATGCAAATTAAAAAAATATGCCTTTATCTAAGCGCTTTTTAAGTTAACATTAATAGGTTACAGTTTGTCACGCAAAAACGTCATGATTTGACTACATCTCACGAATTTCGTTAAAAAACTATGTTGATGGTAGGTAGGTACGTGATGGTAATCAGTAGTATCAAAAGATGCCCGCGACTTGGTCCGCGTGGTTTAAGTATTTTTTTTACCGCGGAATCTACTGAATTTTTCGGGATAAAAAGCCTATGTAACTCTCCAGGTCCTTAGCTATATACCCATACCAAAAATCACATCGATCCATTGCTCCGTTGCGGCGTGATTGAGGGGCAAACCAACAAACAAACACACTTTCGCATTTATAGTATGTTATATATATATTATATATTATAATGTAAAAACTGCCTTTGCTGGGCGTTTTGGGCCTTTTATTGTTGGGCAGGTCTACAACAATGTATCACGATCATGCAACATCAGGAACTGTTCAACAAGGAAGGCCAAAAAAGCCATGACAGAATGGCTGAAATCACTAACATACAAAGACACTGAAAGCATACTAACAACTTTTAAAACATAAACTAAAGATCTTTATATATTATATGTGTAGGTACTATACGCTTACAAGCAACATTAACATTATTTTATTTTACGCTTGTTATATTAATACTCACGCTCTCATTAAAATTAAATATCTTACCTTTTTAACACTATTATTATTATTATATTAAAAAAGAAAAAAAAAAAATAAAAAAAAAAAATAAAAAAAAAAGAAAAGCAAACATTCAAAAATTATTTATTTTGCAGAAACATTGTTAAATTTCCAGTAGAATTGTTTCACTTTATAATCAGTCATGCAAAATTACACTAATTGTTTATATTATGTATTATGATTTACTTAAATTCATCTATTGTGTCCTAGTCAGTCCTCGGTTAAGTCTAATTTTAGGTACCTAATCATAATACGGTCTCCGCGATACAGGTTCCCTAGTGCGGAGACCAAAGTTAAAGTTAAATTGACTGTAAACTGTGCATTGTTAATAAATATATATTTTATTTTATTTATTTTATTTTATTTTATATTATTATTAATGTCAAACACCTTGTAGCCATGTCGTCAGGTGGGTGGAATCTCTAATGTCATGATGCAGGCAGGAGGTGTTGCAATACCGTCATCACTTAATTATTCAAGCCTCTTGGGAACACATGAGCGGATATTATGCATTTGTGGGCTTACATTTAGGTATGGCCTTAGAGGCAAAATAAACCTTGCATGTTTTTTTTTTAAGTCTATCTATGAATTCTATGAAGTAATCTATATGTCACCGTAAGATTGTAAAAGCCGTTCGATTATAATCTAACTCGCGAAATTGTAAACTGTCGAATGATTACAATATAACGGATTATTTTTCGGTAGATTGTAATCTGTTAGGTTTATTAACCCGATAGAACCTACTTGATTATTTATGTCGAACCCTAACCTAACCTACAAGAAAGAGACAAGAAAACTTAAATACAATGAATATTTCAAAATTTGACACTTAAAACATTGAACGGTTCACAATCTTTCGACTGTTTACAATCTATCGAAAAAAGAAGCGTTAGATTACAATCTAACGGTTTTTACAATCTTACCGTGACATATATAAGATTACTGGACATCAGAGCTGTTGGTTTACTACCATCGCTCAAAGTAGTAATATTTTAATATGACGTACCTTGACGTCCCTACCATATGGATTATTATTTCTGAAACAAGAGCGTAAACATAAAGCCTTTTTAGCGATAGTTGTAGCGTCAACATTAACCCTGGACAGTGATATTGAATAAAATATGATGATAAAAGGGTCAAGGAAAAACTTAATGCATACGAATTAGGAGAAATCCTGCCAATATTATAATGCGGAAGTGTTGTTGTTTTGTCCTTTAATCACGCCGCAACAGAGCTACGATTAGGTTTTTTCGACTTGGAGAGTGACAAAAGCTACCTTTTTATCTAGGAAAATCAAAGAGTTCTCCTGGGATAAGGAGAGATTCTATTACAAATAAGTGTAAGTGTGAGTGCAGACAGTACCTACTACCTCAGTTCAAATCCAGCGAGAATAGCCGGCATGTGACATATTTAGAAGAGATTCGAGACCTTTTTGACTTTTTGAGTATTCGACTGAACATGAAATGAACACTAATTTTTGCAGATAATATCTAATAGTTGCGGTGTTCCCATACATCTAGGTGTAACAGATTCATATCGCAAGTGTCCGAAAATCACGACCTTTCATTTTGTAGGAAGTATAGATTTTATATTCACAGCTTTACAATACTTACACACTATAACAATATTTAACCTAATTAAAATATTTACAGAAAATAAACCAGTGAATATAATTAAAATTATTAAAAAATACGACTGCTCTGTCGTAGCTCGTAACTATCTACTACGCAACGATTTTGGAATCTTATTCACATTTTTATTAAATGATATTTATTTGTGAATCACTGGATATTTAACTATAGTATTATATATTTTTGGGATCTAGTCATCATTTTCTAGATGATGATTATATAGGTAATCTCATTTTCGAATATTTTTTTTCAACTTTAGTCTTTAATGCGGGACCATGGTCACCCCATCAATTTTTTTAAAATTTTACTAGCCTATGTCACCCGGAATAAGCTAGGGATTGTAATGATACCTCATTTTTCAAAATCGGTTCAGGCATATAGAAGTTATGGTGGAATATACAAACTCACATACATACATGCATACATACATACATACATGAACCCTGAAAACAATATGCTCCTTTTTTCAGGCAGTCGTATAAAAATAAATAGTGCCAGTAATAACATGACTTTTATGAAAGGTCATTTTCAAGACCCGTTTAGGCAGACCAATACAAATTTTGTATTGACAAAGAGTTCTTATAGCCTGGAGTAGCATTTGCATGAAGCAAATCCTATTACGGCTTTTAAGTTCACGATTAAAGTCACGTTTTATATAAAAGCAGCTCAAATCCAACAGAATACAATGGCCAAGTATGAATTATTAGCTATTTGGAGGCGATTTGATCGAAATCCTTGAAATGTAAAGCTATCAAATCCTTTCACTTCGCTTAGTACCTACTCGTGTATATAAAGAACACATTTGTCATAGTCTTTCATTAAAATTAAGGTGTAACAACAATTAGTCTCAGTTTGATTATCTTCTTAATGATGATATTTTAAAGAAGACACCTTCGACAGATAATTGCATTGATGCGCAATTTCGCGAATGGCAGTTGTATACTTTAACGATATTCATAGTAAAAAGGTACTAACGGCAATTTACAAAAGTGCACAATCTTGCGAACCGTAACATACTAACACAGATACTACTATTTTCTGCTATTTTACGTCAATACATCATGCAAAGAATAAAAATTCAAACGTGTCCATGTCGATGCAATGGACCTTACCTCACGTTAGAATTATAAAAAAACAAGAAGAAATTTGTTTACTTTTTAAATATCATCAAAATCAAAATGCTTTTTATTCAAATAAACTTTTACAAGTGTTTTTGAATCGTTAAGTGAATCTACCACTGGTTCGGAATGACATTCCTACCGAGAAGAACCAGCAAAAAACTCGGCGGTTGCTCTTACAATTTTATTAATGTATACCTGTAACCGCTGTCCTTAGCATTGCTGGAGCGAGTCAAATCCACACTCTTTTGTCGTTTATGTACCTAATTTTCAGCGGTATAATAAGTTTTTTTCAGAAGCATACTTTCAATAGATTTCTTAAACTTGTGTAAAGGCAAGTTTAAATAGGTTGTGGAATTTTGTTATAAAATAGAATGATCATTCCCACGAACGACCTTCGGACTTTCTTGAGGCGGAGCGATGGAGTCACGAGCTTATTGCGGCCTCTAGTTTGCCTATCATGCAGATCGCATAATGATTTTGTAATTATGAATGTTCTGTTTTATGAAGATTAAATTACTGTAAATATATTGCGAGGCTACTGTAAGAATACCTTTTTCCCTAAATTACTCTCTAAGGGATTCGCGCGGTTTTAAATTATAAATTGCACGTATTGCCCTTTTTGTAATACATAATTTTTTTGAATGTCTGCCGCTTTACCCCATAGTAAGATTCCGTAAGACATAATACTATGAAAGTAAGCAAAATATACAATAGGCATGATGATTTTTAAAAATGGTCAGATTATGTTCGGAAGTATCTACTATTTCGAAAAAATATCTTATTTCAGTAGAAAAATAAAGTTTGGTAGATAAAATTAGCATTTGAAATTTAAATTTTAAAATTCACGCCAAAACGTTCGGCGGTGTCATGGCGTCGTTGTGACGTCACTATTGTTTTTACCAATGTACTCTGTGCAGTGTGCAGTAAGCAATAGTGTGATTTTCAAAGCTCAAAAACAAACAATTGTGATGTCATTCGCTTCTTTGTGTTTTATGCAATATGGCGGATTGCTGTATTTTATAGTTTTATTTTATCAATATAAATAGCAATCTCACTCGAAATTGAAAATTAAATACGTTTTTTATAATCCATGAATCCTATTTCATTAGATAAATTCATAATTTCATTGATTCTTGGTTACTGTCATCATGCCTATTCTTGCCGTTTCAACGTCAGTAAACTGTCGAATCTTTCTGACAGCGTAAGCAGCAGAACTGAGTTTGCCAGCCAGAGTGGATTTATGGGTGCCCCATTGAAGCTTTGAACCTAAAGTCCCCCCCAGGAACACAGTGGTCTCTTCTATTTCTAAAATATCATTATTTACTGTTAAATTCATGTTTCCTGAAGACTTGGTATTTGGCAGTGCGAATTCAATACACTTGGTTTTCTTTGCATTTAAAAGTAAATTGTTTACGGTAAACCAGTTAGTGACTTGAGAAATTTCATTATTTACGTCGTCATAGTTGTCCTTATTTCTATCAACTTTAAAAATCAACGACGTATCGTCAGCAAATAACACAATATCGCAAGTGTTTCGGACGTAATATGGTAAATCATTTATATACACCAAGAACATGAAGGGATCCAGAATCGAGCCTTGAGGAACACCGGCTGAGGCTGATCCGGATGATTTCACATCGTTGACACATACCGTTTGAAAGCGATCACTGAGATTAGAATTAGAATTAGAATTAGAATTTATTTATTTGCTGAATATGAGTATGTACAGATGTTTACAATTTTTTAGCGTCCTTCACATTCTACTATAAATTAGCATGCAAATATTTAATGTAAGTACTCATTAGGAATAGTATTATATTTAAAAATTATTCTAATGAGATTAAAATAATTATGATCATGACAAAAAAAAAAAAAAAGAACGTCCATATTAAAATGAAATTCACTTAAACAGTCACATTATGCCAATTTAAATAAATAATATGTCAATTAATTGTTAAAAAAATTCAGATAAAGAATAAAAAGATTTGTCACACAACCAACGAAAGAGATTTCTTTTAAAGCTACTTGTATTTTGATTTTTCAGGTTGTTATCTAATTTATTATAAATTTTAACACACATGGCATGTGGAGATTTACACGTTTGCTGTAAATTATAGTTAGTAGTGCATAGTCGATTTTTGTTTCTTGTTATATTATAATTATTTAGTTGCGAGAAGGTCTTGAAATACTCCATGTGCCGATGTACGAATACTGCTATTTCATATATATATAGACATGGCAGGGTGAGAAGCTTGTGCGTTTTAAATAACGGTCTACATGAATCAATTGGCCCTTTTAAATATATGCTCCTTATGCACTTTTTTTGAATCACAAAAAGTTTTTGTAAGTCAGTAGAGTTTCCCCATATAATAATTCCATAGCGCATAACAGACATGACGTAGCCATGGTATGCTACCAGTGCTGCTTCCAGAGATACTGTACGTCTTAAGCGACGCAAAGGGTACACAAATTTATTTAGTTTATTACAAATGTCCTCTATATGTTTTTTCCAGTCACAATGTTCGTCAAAATTAATACCTAAAAATTTTGCATTATGTACAATGTCAATTGATTCATTATTATAGTTTATATCCAATGTCCTATTATGTCCTCTTTTGGTTTTAAATTGCATACATTTAGTTTTACATATGTTCACGTTTAAGTTATTATTCCCTAACCAATTAATCGTTTCTGACAATGATTTGTTTACGTCATACTCATGTGTCTGCATGTTTTCACATGGAACAATTATAGTGGTATCATCAGCAAAGAGTATAGATGGGTGTGATATGTTTCTTGAGAGGTCGTTGATATATAATAAAAATAGAAGTGGACCCAAAATGCTACCCTGGGGCACACCGTATTTATTATTTTCATATTCAGACGCATACACAGTGATGTTTTTACCATTCTGATTCTGAATTATTGTTTTTTGTCTTCTATTGTCTAGATATGATTTAATCCATTGGTGTATTTGTCCACGAATTCCGTAATGTTCTAGCTTGTTTAATAACTTTTCATGATTGACAAGATCAAATGCCTTGGACATATCTAGAAATAGAGCAGTTACGGGTTTTCCTTTATCTACTGACTCTAACACAATCTTGACTAGCTCAAACATAGCCGTTATGGTAGATCTCTTTTGTCTAAACCCATGCTGTACGTTAGTAAATATGTTAAAATGTTCAGCATAATTATAAACTCTTTTGTATATAACCTTTTCAAAGATTTTTGATAGCACCGGGATTAAGGCGATTGGTCTATAGTTATTTGCGTCGTCTTTCTTTCCTTTTTTATACAAAGGTTTTATGATTGATAGCTTAAGTCTGTCTGGGAATATGCCTTGTTCTATCGAGAGATTTACGATATGAGCTATAGGTTTAGCCAAAAATATACAAGAGCGTTTTAGTATGTAAGTATTTAGTTCGTCATATCCGGTGGAGTTGGTATTTTTAAGGTTCATAATTATTTTCTTTATTTCATAGGGATCAGTAGGGCTACAATACATGTTATTTGAACTACAAGTTATATTTTTAACTTTATTGTCGAAGTTTTTATGTTGTATGTTTGATGTGGCTATAAAATGTTTATTCAATATGTTACAAATTTCCTCGGGATTAGTTATTTTCGCACCTTTTTCAGTTAGAAATTTAATATTTTGTTTTTGATAGTTTTGTCCCACATTTTTTTTAATAATATTCCAGGTTGCGCTACATACATTTTTTGCTTTATTGATATATCTTTTGTTACATTCCCGTTGTCTGAAGTAAATACACTGGCGTAAAACTGCGGAGTATTTCTTATAGGTGCTCTTATTTTTATCACGCTTAATGCAAGCTTCATAATATAGCAGGCGTTTATGTTTTGTACTAACTTTAAGACCTTTAGTCATCCACTTAATATCATTTTTCTTGTGCCTAATTGTTACTTTTATGAATGGAAAGCAAAGTCCATGGAAAAGTAGCAAAGTATCATGCAGCAAATTAAATGCTTTATTTGTATCTTGCTCTTCCAGAACATCCTTAAAATATAGGCTTTGCATGCAATTGACGAAGATATCAACATTGTCCTTTGAGTAGTCTCTTTTGTATGCGTATGTTTTTGATTTTACGTTTACTATTTTATCTTTACTATAGTTGAAGTGTAAAGTTTGCGCAGTGTTATGATCAGACAAGCATAAGTTATGTAGCTGTCCTGTCGATTTATTTATATTTGTAAGCATATGATCGATACAAGTTTCGCTCCGCGACGTAGTTCTAGTAGCTTTTCTTATTTTATTGACAATGTTATAGCCAGCCAGTATATCGTTGTAGAGTTTTGAGTTTGAGTTATCAATTAATATATTTATATTCATATCTCCGCATATAACTAATTTGCATTCTTTAAATTTATTAGTTAAATCATACAACAGTCTATCGAGTTTGTTGAGAAATATTTTTATATTTGATTGGGGAGTCCTATATATACACACAATTATAATTTTCAAATCTTTTATAAATATACCGCAGCATTCAAAATATTCCTCCTGGGCGTATTCATGTAGGCTTGTTAAGTCTTCTGTATCAATTCCATTTCGCGTTAATATACAAACTCCCCCTCGTTTAGCTTTTTTTCTAGAGAAACTAGACGCTATAATAAAATCATCTATGCAGAGGTTAGTTTCATGCCCTGCTAGCATGAAGGTTTCAGACATGCAAACAACATCAATATTAATGGATTTATCTTGGAGATCGGAAAGGGCGAGATTAATACTGTCTGATTTATTCAGTGCACCGGCTATGTTTTGATGGAGGATTCCGAATTTATTTGAAAATTTGATGTAGTCGTGTTTGGGTTGGTATTATTGTTGGTATTAGCTGGTTTTGAAATTTGACTATTCATTTTAGTGAAGTAATAGGGAATCGTACCTTTAGGCGCATTCGGTAATTTAGTAGTGATGTGTTTTTCTTTATTTTTGGCAATTTGCATAAAAAGGTAAGGTATTGTCCCTTTCTTTGGTTGTGTAGCAATTTGGTGGTCCTTATGATAGTTCTTGGTTGCTACAATAATAGACGTTAGATACAATCGTTCATATTCTTTGCAATTTATTTCATAATATAAGGATTTGCAAATTTCGCGATTGAAGTTATTTGGAGGCAAATTGACATATTTTACATGTTTAAAGTTATGCACAATTGTTCTTAGAGAATGATTCAATTTATATTCGTTTAGGTAATTATTCTTTTGAACACCAAATAAAATCACGTTAGTGTTATTTAGTGCACGTATCGCAGAGTATACATTATTAATTATGATATTACAATTACTATCATTATGTCCAACTAGTAAGATAACATAGTCTTTGGAAGTCATTTTCGAAGATAGTGTAATACAGTCTTCAAGAATAGTGTCTGTGGATGCATTTTGCCTAGTGAAGCAAGTCACGGTAAAGTTAGTTTTGTTGAGGGAGTTCAGATAGTCCGTCATTTTCTCTCCTAAACCAACGCTAATTTCAGTATCACTTAGTATCATAATATTTTGCTTTATATTCTTCTCTTTGTTTTCCTTGTTATTTGTCATTTTTCTATTTTCTTGGTTTTTTGTTTCAGGTAGTGAGTGGTTTATTATATGTTTTTCCTGTGATTCCTGTATTTTTTCAGCATTTTTAGATTTATTTAATTCATGTATGGCGGTTTCATGTGTCGTTATAAGTTCTAAAGGCGTAGAGAAAGATCTATCGTCTATGTTAGAGGACGGTGTGGAGAAACTTTCCTTATCCATGTTAGAGGGTTTTGGCGTTGATTGTGGAGTTTTCGTAGTCGATGTGAGTTTATCTTTCCTTTTCTTCGACCTCGTGGGTGTTGAATTGCTAAAGGTTGGTTCGTCGTTTATTAATGTCTTGTAAATTTTTATTTGCTTTTCATTTTCTTCAATTATCTTCTTTAAGTTTGAGTTTTCCATATTTAATTTGGCTATTTCTTCGTGAGCACTTTCTAATTGACAGGAAAGTGTCGTAACTTCTTGTTTTAAGTCTATAACTTGTGAGTTTTCGGCCGTAGACAGATCCGGGAGGCTGCAAGTGCTGACGTCTTTTAAGGTTGAATAGTGCAAATCTTCCATTGAACTGCACGTTACATTTTCCAGAGATGCATTAAGTTTTGTAGACTTCAATCTGCTAATAGTGCTATTATCTAATTTGGTAGAAGAAGTTTCTTGTGTACCTGAGTTTTTTACTGGTTGTTTATTTTGGGTTTTCCTACAGTTGTGGCATTTCCACTTCATTCTGTTACTTGTTGACATCGTATTGAATCGTTTTAAAGTAATGCTGGCACATTTTAAGTCGAGTAAGTTTTCGCAGCCAGCACATTGTAGATATTCTGTAGTTTTTATTGTGTGAGTGCACATCGAGCATGTAACAAGTCGTTTTGATCTAGCCGACATATTTAAGTTTTTTACTTACATATATATATTAATATTTGTCTCAAAATATAAATTTTTGTAATCGATCCGGGATCCTGTTTCCAACTGAGATTTGAACTCGGTAGTTTTGTGTGAACATGACCTGCTTGTTACCGCTACACCAACGTCTCCCTATATTGAGCGGCGAAATTGTGGTTCGGTTCCTCTTTGTAATTGCAGTGTAGTCTACCAAGAAATTATACGTTTTTTCTTCTTTTTTCTTTTTTTTTTTTTTTTTTAAATCTTTCCTCGTGTATCTTTATATGTACCTATTTATTATTTTTATTTATGTATTCAGTAGTTTTATATCGAAAGTAATTTAATTTTGGTTCCGGAATTGGGTCCAATGTTCAATATTGAACTGTCGGTTCCATCTATCGGTACTCTTTTGAACTATGTGATCAAATTATGGGAAGTTTGACAGATTTGATTTGATATCAGTTCAGCTCTCGCTCAGTAGATGGCCATAGTGACACATGGAAAGTTCCACGTCTTGTCAAAGTTTTGAGTAATAACGATCACTTTTAAAATTTATTTTGCAATTTTTGTATTTTAGTCCGTATTTGGCATGTAACATGTTGGGAACTTGTATTTAATTGCACTTTGTACACAATATAGTAAAGTTAAGACACCATTGTTTTGATCTGCTTAGTCAATATAGGTTTTCAGCACAGTAAACAGTCACTGTTTTCAGACGCGATTTATTGCTTTTTATCAATTATTTTTAAAGTATTTTCACTTCACTGCAAACATTTAGACATAATTTACTGATTTCTAATACTTATACTAATATTGCAACAGTACTTATATTTTAAAATGTAAATAAACACGGAGCCACTAAAAGTTTATGTTTACCGGGCAACGGTGGCGCCCTCTCCCCTTTTAGGATTTTAGGATTTTTATGAAGTCCTAAAAGTTACGTAAAAGTAACATTTGAGTCGTGCAACATGGAGGTAACATGAGAGGGTCAAAAGTAAAGAAAGATAAGACGCAATGAGACCCAGTGCAGTGTCTTTGATTCCATAGTGGCTCAACTTAACTAGAAGCGTCTTGTGCTCAACACAATCGAATGCCTTAGACAAATCACAGAAAATACAAATAGCATTTTGTGATACATCCGAATGGCATCGTATATTATCTCGCTCATAAACTATTCGCCTCAAAACGAATAAACAAGACTATTAAGCTTCGGGCACCCTTTATTTCACTAAATTTTTACGACCTCCGTGGCGCAGTGTTGAGCGCTGTTGCCTTAACGTGCGGAGGTCCCGGGTTCGATCCCCGGCAGGGTCAATTTGGGAATTTATAATTTCAGATTTTTCGACCGGCAAAGACGTGCCGCCAAGTGATTTAGCGTTCCGGTACGATGCCGTGTAGAGACTGAATAGCGGTTTGGGTTAAATATAACTGCCATGCCCCTAACAGGTTAGCCCGCTACCATCTTAGACTGCATCTTCACTTACCATCAGGTGAGATCGCAGTCAAGGGGTAACTTGTAGTGAATAAAAAAAAACCGGTGCTAAAGACATCGCAAATTCATCGCGAAATATGAAACCTTGTAGCTTGAATTCTGTAAAACTGCATGGATTAAATTGAAACAAACATAGGTATGTACAAATTCAATCAACAGTGTAATGTGTTTTACTTGTTCTATTTCTATCGAGTCCATCTTTCAAGCTAGTTTTGTTTCAAAGCCTGATCGAATAGTCTTCTATGTTGCATATTCAGTACAACAACTTTTCCTCGCGGCTTTTGTCGCGCCTTTCTGGTGACTTTTAATCTACAAAGCATTACAAAAACCGCGAGAAAAATATGTCCTATACTGATTATGTCCTGCAGGCTTAGCATCCGCATAACAAGATATCTCGCGACGAGAGAGAGATGGTGTTGATGCCGGCTAATTTCTCGTTTACTCTAACATGCACAAAATCCGGTGTATTATGAGAAAAAAATGCCAGCATGAGAAATATCATTTTTATCTCAACTTTTGACGTCACGAGTCAAGTCGTATGTGTAACTATGTTAGCTTCGGTAGACAAATAGAGATAACGAGTAGACATAATTTTACTCGTTGTGTGCATGCTAGTCCTACAGGCTACTGATGTGATTGCAATCAGCAAACAACCGTTTACTGTCTCAAATGTTGCAAAAAGAGTTTGCCAATTCGAGCATCGTCTAATTCACATGCCGAATCTAATTTCCAACTAAGATTTAGGTCGTACTAAACAATTATTTTGGTTGCACAGTAGTCATTTGCGTTTACCAACGAACAGTAGTTAAAGTATGGGAAAATCGCGCAATCTTGAGGATCAGCTCAGGCCTTGAAGAGCGTAAATGTGTTTTCCTTTATGCCTAGAATATTTGCATAAATTATTGCCCAATGTTTGATAGCCGTGAGTTTTGAACTGCATCATTTTTCGAATGGATCCGGTTGAATCATTTTTTTTGGAAAAGGATCAACAAATTTTTTGGGTGTTCATGAACTAATTTTCCTCTTTTTTATTCTATGACGAGTTGACCCTTGACTGCGATCTTAACTGTTAGTTATGACGCAGCTTTATACGGAAGTGGGCTAACTTAGTCTGGCGCTAGATGATGCCCGCGACTTCGTCCGCGTGGATTAAGGTTTTTTGATTTCCGCGGGAACTTCTTAATTTTCCGGGATAAAAAGTAGCATATGTCCTTCCCCGGGATATAACCTACCTCTGTACCAAATTTTAGCAAAATAAGTAAAAAAAATGGGCCGGGAAAGCGTAGCAGACAGACAGACAGACACACTTTCGCATTTATAATATTAGTATGGATTTAAGCCAGAACGTCGAATTGCTTGGCAGCACATATTTATCGGTAGGGTGGTAAATAAACAACCGGAACCTCTTACTAGACCAGACTAGAGATTTAAGTGAAGATGTTAATAATTTCTGAGCCAAACTCACTTCTATCACATTACTTAATAATTTATTACACCATTTATCGCAAATATTAGTAGCCGTAGGCTATGTAATGCATCACCTACAATTTGAATTCAAATAACAAACTGCAATTTCTCAATAGTACCACTTCGTTAAACTGTGATAGTACTAAGGATGCGTAGCATAAGTTAAATGCTCGAAGATACTTAGCATATCGGACATGGAAACTATGACGCGAGACAGGGCTAAATAAACTTTGTCGAAAATCCTTTTCGATTCCGTAGGCCTAGTGAGGGATTTATTACCTATTTGGTCGCAATTGTATTGAATTGAATAAGATCTGTAGAACAAAAGTAGAGTATCATACTAATAAAATAAATGTGAAAGTGTGTTTGTTTATTGGTTTGTCGTTCAATCACGCCGCAACAAAGCATCGGTTCGACGTGATTTTGTATGGGTGTAGTTAAGGATCTGGAGAGCGACATAGGCTACTTTTCATCCCGGAAAATTAGGGATTTCCCGTGGGAATTAAAAAAAAACTAACTCCACGCGGACGAAGTCGCGGGCATCACCTAATTAATAAGAGTTAACCTAGATGTGAAAGCCAAATTATTAACCACTATAGCACTGCTTATTCATGTTCTCGATTTAAAGTCACTGAATCCCAAATCAGCGATACCGCATATTATTTTCGCGTTCAATGTACTAGACTGCATTGTATTTCTCAAGTCACCTAACTGGACTCTACACATTCCAATTACCATTGTACATTTATCAGTCTGATCACGAAGCCTATGTTACTGTCCAGGAACCAGCAGTAAGGTTGCAGGTTGTGGCTGGTTGCGCCCACTTGCCGCTGAAATACGGTTGCGAAACCAACCGGCCTGCACGCTGGTCTGTGTCGAAACCGGAACGTAGGAATTGACATTGCAATAAATGCTTTTACTAATGTATTTGTTTCTCAAATGCCTAGAGTTTGGAACCTGTAAATTGCTGTCATTTTAACATATTTAGCCTAGTTTAGCCTCCTGTACTAGGAGAATGTGGTCAGGGGTTCTAACTTTTCTGAGCTATGTGCATTTTAGGGTTCCGTAGTCAACAAGGAACTCGGATGTAAGAAAACCATTTTTCGATTCAGGGATCCAGTGTGGTCATCATCCACTCTCTACCAGCTAAACGGCTGTTTCTGGATATGTGAAAAAGTCATGGAGACAGTATAACGAAGTTAAAAGGAAAATTATCACAGCTAAGTAAGAATGTACGTTTACGATTAAAGTAATGGTCAACCAACGTATAAAATGTCCGCGTATTGTGATTGGCAATTACGGAACCCTACTAACTCATGGCCCGACACGCGATAAGGCTGCCTATTGTGGACATAGACTACTTTTATTCAGAAAAATTAGGGAGTTTCCACAGGATAAAAAAACTTTATCAACGCGGAACGAAGTCGCGGGCATCATCTATTCTTTTATCAATCCCTTTCATTATCTTATTGAAAGTGTTGCGTTAACAAGTCTATTTGATACGATTAACGATTCGAATTGATTTATATAATCCGAGTGCCTAGTAAGAGATTTTCTTCCCATTCGACAGCGACAACGTTAACTACGATTTGAATGGAATAGGGATGATGAGAACTCAATCAAATCAAAAACTCTTTAATAACTTAAAAACGCGCTTCTAGTATGGAAGTTTGTATGATGAAATAAATAGTTGTGGAGGCGAAATTTCAACGCACTTTTTTTCGTTAATCTAAACTAAACGAGGATTTGAATTGTAGGTCGTTTCGAAGACCTGCTATTTTTATTAATCAGTAAGAAATGATTAATTTTTGACATAGGCATCATCCCAATTGTCAAGCACATGACAGCTGGCGCTCGATTTATTCTATACAAATGGTAGTTAAAGTTGTCGAGATCGAATACGTGAAAGAAACTCCCACTAGGGCTGTTGAAAGTGATACATTTCTCTATGTAGATCGAAACTGGTCACGTTCAAAGTTCGTGACGAGTATCAGCTGTATTCTAATTAGGGTGATTGGGGAACGTATTATCTAGTTATCTTTCGATTCTTTTACACTCTCATTTAACGGTCGTAACCAAGTAGATGGATAGCTCACGATTTTGGTTTGGTAACTGCTTGTTATGGCCACAGTTTGGGTGGTAGTTTGGCTAATTGTGGGTGGTTTAAACAAAACTACAGAATGTCTAAAAGGACATAGTCGAGTAGGTACTGTTAGGCTCAGTGTATCGATAGTCTATAATGGGCATTATCTGTTTAATTGTCGCCCTGCATTGTCAAAAGTGGCAATACTGGTCTATGGTACTCGGTAATGGAGATCGGCAGTGTTTGTGTGAATTGCTAAATAAAAGTATAATTAAATGGTTAAGAAGTGTTTCCTTCTAATAGTACTTAATCTAGTGCCTACCCATAAGTACTGTTTAACCAAAGGGATGTTACAGCTACTGTATTTACTAACATAGCTTTTAAGTTTAATACTTATACTAACAACATATGGACTAAGAATAAGGGTGCGAAATAAACAAATATTTTTTTTAGGCGTTCCACTCTTGGTTGACTTCTAATGCTAGTATAGGTTGTTATTAATAAAACGTTTATTTAAATTAAACGACCGTTCCAATAAAGTATGCTTGGTACGTAATAGTAGTTATATACTACTTTATAGTAGTAGTATATTTAAAGTACTTAAACTACTACTTTTCGGTGAAGTACTATACATTGTGAGGAAACTCCCATGAACTCTTCTCAATGTTCCCGACGTGTGTTAAGTCTGCCAATCCACACTTAACCAGCGTTGTAGACTACGTCCACACCTTTCTCATTCCGAGAGGACGCGTGCTCAATAGTGAGACGGCAATGGGTTGATATGATGATGATGATGGTGAAATTCTAGAATCCTAAAAGGGGCCTTTTACTCCCAAGGGAAGGAATATGAAGCCTTTAGCACCAAGCTATCGCTACATAACCTAGCTAATAGTTATGGAGATTACAATAATAGGGCCCGCTTGGAGAAACACCGTGTTATCCTTTTAACAATTTGTATTTAACACTTCTGTCAAAATCCATACTTAATATTATAATTGCGAAAGTGTGTCTGTCTGTCTGCTATGCTTTCACGGCCCAATTACTCAACCGATTTTGATGAAATTTGGTACAGAGATAGGTTACATCCCAGGGAAGGACATAGTCTACTAGTTCCCGCTGAAATCAAAAAACCCACGCGGACGAAGTCGAGGGCATCATCTAGTTACAAATATTCCTAGGTTAAACATTACCCAGCGTGAATGCAAGCTGGCCTAAAGAAGCTTTTTATCAGGCTATATATAAAGGTGTTGATATAATATTACGTCATCTGACCTACGACTTATTGACCAAGTGGTCGTCAGATGCATCATGGTACATCTTCAGCGGTGTTATGTGTCCGACTTTGGGTGACCTTTAACGAATAAACTATTATTTAATCAAAAAATCCGTGACTAACATACAAAGTAGCTTTTGCATTTCATAGAATAATAGCAGATGTATAAACGATTTGATTATTGTACAAAAGAAACTTCTACGTTTCCATACGGTTCCATCTGTATTATTTTATACTTCTTTATAAATGCAACCATAGACTAAATATAATTAACTAAGTATGAGTATAATTGACGCCCGCTCTTTCCTTCGCGTGGATTAAAGATTTCAAAAAATCAAGGGAACTCTATACAAAATCTATCTATATATGCAAGTTATCTCTACATATACTTAATTCCATAATCAGTTAAATGGACGGGCAATAAAAAGAAACTGATTGAAACATTTCGCATTAATTACGCCTCAACTGTCATGATATTACACTATTTTAAGAAAAAACTAAGGTCGTTTTAATATTATCACAAACATGGTAAAACAAAGGGTTCCTTCCTGATATTTATTATTTACCATAAAATTTATGACGTAATTACACCGATATACACAAATAGTACAATCAAGAGGAAGCACCTTTGACCTCTAGACAAGTACGGTTTTAAATGTTGATGTCAATCAATAAGCTTCAGAAACTATCGACATAATGATTACAAATACCTAATACATACATATAGAAGACCGCTTATACCGAAAAGAACTACCGATTTCAAAAGAAATGCCATGAGATTTTGATTGACCGCAATCAATATGCACGTTGATAGATACGTTGTTGGTTGCGGGTAAAATAGGTACTTACCTAACACGAAACCGCGTATCTACACCTATAAAGGATTTATTTAGATGCCTACGATTGGGTACCTACTGTTCCAAATTTTGGATTTGCGTGTGATGTAATGATTTGAACAAACTTACGAGTACATAGGTAGTAGCAATAGCTGCGTGAAAATATCGGTGCATTCTGAATTTTTCGTTTTTATTACCTGTAAAAAAGAAGGAACGGTAAATATAAATAAATAAATAACATAAAAATTCTGTTTAGTGACTATTTATATAATAATGTAATTTAAATTGTATTTTTTAACAATTTTATAGTGTCGCAAAATACTACAAAGTTTACAAACGATTTTAAATAAATAAATAAATGTCTATTGACCATCCTTCCATCCATCAGCATGTATGCATCAAATGGGCCTTTTCGAGACATAGTTTATTGACCACCTTATACAAATTAAATTAATAACTTATCGTACCTACTAATAATTAATACCAACTGTGTGAGTATGTAACTTAAGTGTGGTATATAGGCCACCTCGATCCTCAGCCTACTCAGCACATAACTACATGATATAATAATTATAGTTACCAACTTTAATCATGGAATGCGCATTGCGTTACGGAAAAGAAATATTTCAATTCATTACCTCGAGCGATATTGACAAATGTTTTCATTAAAAAATAAATGTGGAGCAACTCGTATGTGTACGAAAGGTATTAATTTTAGTATTTAAGACCTGGCAACAACTGTACGACGTAGCTTCCAGTATATCTGAACATAAAAGTTATATTTTACATAACTATGTAAACAGCTTGTTCCTATTCAATCCGTAACATAAAAGCTCCCATAGTTCCCAATGGCTTAAAAAAATATTACCTGAAGTACATTAATTAATGCAAGGTATCGTAAAAAAATACAACCAAATTGAGAACCTGTTCCTTTTTTAAGTCGGTTAAAAATAATGAATATTAAAGTAATTTATTGGCCTTAGTTTGGATAATGGGTATCGTATTTAAATGAGCATGACGATGTTGTCTAAATAAATATGACGATGTTGTCTCAATTACAATCGCAAAAAAGTTGCAATATTCGGTCGCTGTTCACAAATCGAAGTAACTGCTGAGGTTTGCTATGAAATATTATTTAATTTTTTATAGTGAACCTTCAATGGATAAAAAATATTATGTCAGTGGCTTTCATTTTTCGATAGCCACTGAGTTACAGAATAGGGGGGCAGGGCGCGTTTGGAACCCTCGTACCTTTCGTTTTAAGATACCATAATTGATTATCACCAGTTCAGTTCAGTTTCAGACGTCAATAAGTGTATAAGTGTATAATATTGATTTGATTGGATTAAATAATAATGACACTGCATACTGGCATAAGAATTTGACTCTGACGTGACCTATACCTAAATACTTACACAGAGTCCGGTACCTACCTACTAGTGAAAATTGGGTTTGTTGCAGCCATTAAATTGCCTGTTAGACTCGTATAGTTCCAAATCTAGATATCTGTACAGGTGAGTGGCATAAACTTAAATAGTGCTGTCATCTGAGGTCACCAACTCTTAGTCTAGCTGTATTTATTCGTAGATTTATTTAATAACACGTAGAACAAATGGCTCATTCACGATTCGAGATCGTTAATTACTATGCACGTGCGCGGCTGGATACGAGGCGAATTATTATGGATCATTTATCACTCACACGAAAATATAGCGAAAATTTACGTACCTGTATCGTGCTGTCACGAATTTATCGACGCGTTCACGTAATTTGTTGGATACGATTAAACGCTTAAATGTTGAGTAACTCAATTTTATAGTCAAGAAAATATTACCTATATTTGATTAAGAATCATATCATACTAATATCATACTAATATGTATTATAACTGCGAAAGTCACTTTGTTTGTTGGTTTGTTGGTTTGTCCTTCAATCACGCCGCAACGGAGCAACGGATTGACGTGATTTTTGGCATGGGTATAGTTGAGGACCTGGAGAGTGACATAGGCTACTTTTTATCCCGGAAAATTAAGGAGTTCCCGCGGGAATAACAAAAAACTTAAACCACGCGGACGAAGTCGCGGGCATCAGCTAGTGGAATAATAATATTAGCAGCAGAGATACCACGAGCAGAACTAAGCAGCAGAGATACCACGAGCAGAGCTAAGCTACACGTAGCTCTGCTCGTGGTATCTACGCGACTGCCTTGTTGGTCTAGTCCTAGTGGTTAGCATGTTCAGCTGCGGCCGACGAGGTCCCGGGTTCAAGTCCCGGGTCGGCCCATAACAAGTATTGGGGTTTTCTGACAAGAAATTTTCATTACTAGCCCATAGGTACTAAAATTCTACAAATCAAATCAAATCAAATCAAATGTTTTTTTATTCAAATAAACTTTTACAAGTACTTTTGAATCGTCAAGTGAATCTACCACTGGTTCGGAATGCCATTCCTACCGAGAAGAACCAGCAAGAAACTCGGTGGTTGCTCTTTTTAAATAATTCATTTACAATAATTATTATATTAATGTGTACATAAGTAACCGCAGTCCTTAGCATTGCTGGAGCGATCAAATCCATGCTCCTCTATCTACACAATCTACATCAATGACTAGCCCGGAGTTAGGAAGTTGGCCGTGTTTCACCCCCGTGCCTCGGAGAGCACGTGGCCCAGCGCCTGGTATCTCTCCGGTCGAGTCGGATTTTCCGTCTCATCGGGCTATGAGAGTAAAAGAACAGAGAGTGCACCTTTGTATGCGCACACACTTGTGTACTATAATATCTCCCGCGCAGATGGCATCTCTCTGGAGATATGCCGCCGTGGCCGAAATTCGGTCGGGAGGACATTATTATCTCTACGCGATCAAATTAGAAGTAGTCCGTAAGAAGAACCGAAGAAGAAGTGACCAACAGATACCGGCAGATGGAACGAGCAATTGGCTTATATAGCTCGGAGAACGGATGGACGTTATTGGTTTTGATGCTTGAAGGGTAATCTCACTATGGAAAGATAATATTATGCCCAATATGCTGTAACTCGAAAATCGAATAAAGTAAAGACAACCAATGTATCTTAATACTTTCCCACAAACTGAGTCAATACTCAATCATTCATTACATGATGATGATGATAGTCATTGGAGCGCGAAATGAACAAACAAACCTTCCGACTTCCACCGCATCCGTAATATATGGCGTAACCATGTTAATACGCCGTTATATTTGTGTAACAATGCATGTGGATTGAATAATATATGTAACATTGAATAATCAAACCGTCAATATGTAACGATGATGAGGTTTATGACGACAGTAAATGACGTCATCTAAAAATTGTAAAAAACATTATCTGGGTATATATTATTTGTTTTTTATTGATTTTCGCAAAAAGCGCTAAATCAATTTCGATAAAATTTATATAGGACCACCTCTGAGTATGATCTACCAAAAAAAAAAACATCAAAAATTGATTTCATAATTGGCGGAATGATCTGAATGAAAAAAAAACATACAGCCGAATTGAGAACCTCCTTCTTTTCGCAGTCGGTAAAAAAGTAGAGCAAAGCCAAGTTCAGTAAGCTCATTTACGTTGAGCTGAATTTGTGTTTTGTTTTCAAGGAATATCTAACTAATACTTTGCGTTTTGATGCATAGCTTCTACTAATCCATTTTACGTTGCTCATAATATTATATCAATGTAAGTCCATTGAAGAGCCGAAGAAGAAGAAGAAAATCTTGGAAGAGTTAATAGACGTCGGGGTCCCAAAGTGCTGGAATGGCAACCCCGCTTTGGAAAGCGCAGCGTTGGTAGACCCCGCACTCGTTCGACGGACGACATCAACGAGTCGCAGGCAGTCGCTGGAGGCATGGAAGTACTGCAAAGCGATTTAGCGTTCCGTTAAGAAATGTAGACACCAACTAGGGGTATGGGTTTCATTATCTGCCATACCCCTAACATGTTAGCTCGCTACCATCTTAGACTGCATCATTACTTACCATCAAGTGAAATCGCAGTCAAGGGCTAACTTGTAGTGGAACAGCTATCGGTTAACGACAATGACAACAACGAGGATAACGAAGGGTCAAAAATATCTTGTAAACGAACTGTCTATACATTTCGAATCTAAATAGAATCATACTTACTAATATTATAAATGCGAAAGTGTGTTTGTTTGTTAATTTGTCCTTCAATCACGCAGCAACAGGGCAATGGATTGACGTGATTTTTTTCATGGATTTAGTTGAAGACCTGGAGAGTGACATGGCCTAGAGTGGCATACTATTTATTCCGGAAAATTATGGAGTTTCTGTGCGAATTAAAAAAACTTATTCCACGCGGACCAAGTCGCGGGCATCAGATGGTACTTAGCTGTATAATTTTGCGTACGGAAGATAAATCTTACGCAATCATTAATCTTTCATTATTTGAACTAAAATTAGGTCACTCGTAACAAGTTGTTAGATTGATGTAGAACTAATATTGCCGATTGGAAACTCGCAATAATAAATTATTTCAGTTGTATAATAATTTTCCTGTTATGCTTTAGGCTGATTTTCAATATTAAAACGAGCCTAGACGCTATCGTAAGCTTTATGGGTTGCACGCAGAGCTTAAGCTGTTATGTGATTCAATGATAAGCCCCTTACGTGTCTGCGCACGCGCAGGGAGCGATATGGGCGTAAACATGAGCTTTAAGCGATTTTTAAAATTATAAAGTTAGCCTTTATAATTTTACTTTATAAACTTAACTAAAAAAACATAAAAAAAATAAAAAAAGGCTTATTGAAGCAGTCAGGAAATCCGGAGGAGAAATAGCTTGAACACCATGTACATCGACTATCATCGACTGTGTATGTTGTTTAAGAAATAATAATTTTATTTTGTAGGAGCTACAATTTTCTTATTTAGCACTTGTTTTCTTTCATAGTTTTATAAAAAATACAACAAAATAAAATTTTAAACCTACTTATCTCGGATTTCGTAATTGTAGCTAAATCAATGATTTTAAATTAAGTTAACTATACAGATAATACAAACCAACCCTTTTTAATAATGTGATAGAATTTCGTCACCATGTCGACGACATGATAATATTTTAATCATTCGAATCAAGGATGCGTTTCGGTCCCTCTGTAAGGTAATCAATGCGTCACCTCTTTCTCTCGAATCTTGTTGCGTTTCAACGTTTCGTCGATGACGATTGATGATTGGAGCCGTGCGTACATTTTATAGACCTGTATTCAGCAGCGATCGCATTAACTCGATCAGTTTACGGGCCCCAGTTACGTGTACTTGCAATTGCGCAAACGTTAGATTTACGAGATCCGATCTATTAACAGCATTGTAGTTTTTTAATTTTTCTAAATAAATAATTTCAAATTAACAACGGAAGTAAAAGAATGTTCACAAAAAGTTAAGTATCTCTAAATATTGTTATCACTATATATATATATATATATATATATATATATATATATATATAATATAAAACAGACGGTCCGTGTCGCTGAACACGCCGTAAGGACAGAGCTACTTTCACTAGGTATTCTATTAAAAAAACTCTACTAGTCTTTCTCCATCTACATCTCCAGCTTCTCGTGTTTTATCACCCCAAAAAAAACTATGTTCTTAAAAGAATCAATAGAGTAATCTGAAAATATTTAGAAATTGAGCAAAAACTTTGAATATAAAAAATATCTATCTATCTTTAAAAATCTTTCTATTATGATAAAATATACCATAGGGAATTGCTTTTGTTATAGGTAACTTATCTTTACATTCAATACTCGATACAAAGAAAGACCTGAAGCTCTAACAACAAATCAACAAGCAATAAAAAGCCTCTATACCGACAGAAAGTACACAGATGAGAAATGAGAAGGAAAGTGGTTTAAAAAATCGTGAGGCAAACGATCATCGTGAACCATGATATAGATAAGCACATCTTGCACAATTTCCATACAACACAATATGACACGTTGTCCAAAATCATAATATCAATGATCTTGATATACCCATGATAGTATATCTAAACGGCCAGCATACATTCGCTACAAAATTTTTGTAACATCAATCACACATTCGAATCACGCCTACGAGTATCATGCCATGCTCTATCTTCATCTTCATATACTGCCTTTTGATGTTGGACCGATATGATACAAAAAACAGCTTACCCGCGCCAAAGCTTAACTCAAGCTTCACTTAGCTTGGATTCAAATTAGATATTTTTGACCGGCCTGGAGGAGGTCATTTAAAACGTTTTCCACCCGCTTTAAGGAGTCCTGCCGTTATTCCGTGACCGTGGCTTGTGAACAAGACATTATCGGCCGGTTTTTGAATTAAGAATTTCATGTTGAGTCTGTCTCAAAGACTACTTAAGGACTGATTAAGCAAATTTTTGTTTCTGAATTGATATTGGGCCGGTTTCTGAATTAAGCATTCAAGCAAAAACAGCTAAAGACCTACTGCCTTGACATGGTCTAAGTTTCCAGCCCTAAGTTCCATAGAGGGATGACTGAAATCGATTATTATCATAATGTGTTTTCCTCAAGTCTTTATTGTAATAATGATACTGTGTGATACAATATTTCAGATGATAATAATTAGTTCAACTATTTCACAATACCCGTAAAGTCAGTTGGTATAATATTGTGATTTGCATGATTTGGGGCGAAAACACACTATGGATAAGACAGGACAAAACATATGCGCGAAACGCCCGCTTCGTATGGGAAACATTCCTCGTCCTATTGCGGAGTATCTGTAGCTTCACGCATGCAGACTTTTGTCCCTAGTGTGTTTCCGTCCTTTGCAACAAATTGTTACGAGGCTACCACAGTTTGCTAACTACTAACTCAGTTTAGTTTTCACTAGAGAAATAAAGGGCTTTATTGTGCCATCAAACGTATTTATAGTCTTCTATAAAATACTCACGTAACTACATAGTGACAAGTAAGCGTGAAAATATCTCTAGAGATGTGGATCAGAGATAGTTATTGAGAAACACGTGTTTCTTTAGCGAACGCACTTTTGCAATCGTGCCAATGAGATCGTATCCAGGGGGTTTACTACCATCGCTTAGAGCAGTATTACTTCAAAGTAACAGTTTTATGTCACGTACCTTGACGTCCCTAAAATAAGGATTATAATTCTAAAACACTAACGTCAACAATATTAAAACAATACGGATTTAAGCGATCGTAGTATGCCTCCAGTTTAGAAGTTTGTACGTTGGAATTAGACGAGCGTAAGTATTTGTTAAGACAATATAATGAGTACAACCTGTCGTTTGCAAGTCTAGTTACACTTGACAGACAGTACTTTACGAGTATAGCTGTGTGTATTAGTAATACTGCATACCGGTTAGTTTGAAATCTTTCGGATTATAAGAAACATGGTCAAATCTTCTAAATATATAAAAGGACAAACTGACCGACTGGGGCCATACTATCAACGCTTAAATGCAAAAAAAGCAATACTTTAGCATTGTTACTCAATTTGACAAAATGACAGTTTGATGTCACGCCCCTTGAAGTTCCTAAAATAAGGATTATAATTCAGTAAAACAAAAGTCAACAATAATGAAACAATATGGCAGTATGGCACCTGATCTATCAACGCACAGCTCAAACCGCAGGACGGATCGGGCTGAAAGGCATGCAAAGAGCTATATGATATTCGGAAATTCAACCCCTAAGGGGGTAAAATAGGGTTTTGAAATTTGTGAAGTCCACGCGGACGAAGTCTCTAGCAAAAGCTGGTAAGGTAATAAACGGTGAGAATTAATTTCTAGTCAAGTGAAACAAGATATTATTAGGTAGGATTAAGGGCATATAGGATTAAGGGATTATCCATTTCCATACTAATATTATAAATGCGAAAGTGTGTCTGTCTGTCTGTCTGCTACGCTTTCACGGCCCATCTGTTCAACCGATTTTGATTAAAATTTGGTACAAGGATAGTTTACATCCCGGGGAAGGACATAGGCTACTTTTTATCCCGGAAAATTCAAAAGTTCCCGCGGGAATCAGTAATCTTCATCCACGTGGACGCGGGAAGTCGCGGGATCATCTAGTACAAAATAAGTATTTTAACGGTAACCTAATTGCGATTTAAGATTAGTTGGCTTATTTTTAATTTAATTTCAATATACATAGTATGTCTTGGTTATTGTATTTTGATCACCATATTCAGAGTTGAAATAAAAATAACCATCATTTAGTAAAAATTTGATAAGTAATTAACAAAGGAAATATGTAACAGCTAGGTAGAATATGATAAGTTTACTAAGGAAATCCAATAACAGGTAGGTAGATATATTAAAATTTATAGTTACCTACTTGATTATTATATCCATGCAATAATCCGCTTGCACCAAAGCTATTAGGTGCCCTATCAACATGACGTAAGTAATTCTAATGCGAAAATGTATAATTCCCGTAAACACAACCAAGTCGTGATTATTTGCATAGGTACAGTCTTATATCTAGATACAAATTGGCGGCAATCGTCAGACTAGATTACATAGTAATTTTATGTCTAGGAAACAATTTGCGACGTGTTACAGTTTTCTTTACGTAACACCTTTGTTTAATACACCGCTTTATGGTAAGGGCCTATTTACTACATTGTGTAACCTATTTGATATAGAATCATTCACTTTGATATACAATAACTGCAAACACCTCGGACTTCGGTATTAGTTAACACATTTTTATTTTGAACCTTTATGCCATAATTCAAATTCAAATTCAAATGATTTTTATTCAAATAGACTTTTCACAAGTTCTTATGAATAGTCAAATGAATCTACCACTGGTTCGGAATGCCGTTCCTACCAAGAAGAACCAGCAAGAATTTTTACGCATATACCAATAATAATAATACAACCTAACAAAAGTAGGTATATTATACGCTATTTTGGAGCTGATATGAAATACACCTGTATTATACACAGATAAAAAAATTAGGTTAAGAGTTCGTGATTCTCTACCTCATTAATTTTCCGAGGGATATTTAAAAGTAAACTGCGTGTACCGCCAAGATACCGCCCCTTTATTCGCCATAATATCCATACTAATAATATTAATGCGAAAGCGTGTCCGTCTGTCTGTCTGCTACGCTTTCACGGCCCAACTACTGAACCGATTTTGATGAAATTTGGTACAAAGACAGGTTACATCCAAGGGCGAAGGACTTTTTATCCCGGAAAATTGAAAAGTTCTCGCGGGAATTTAAAAAATTTGATCCACGCAGACGAAGTCGCGGGCGTCATCTAGTTTTCAAATAACTTTTGTGTAAAAATCGTAGATCAAACGGTCTATGCTAGGTAAAAATAATATTTCATCAATAGGTACATAGTAAGTATCCTAATACTATCTAAGCAGGAAAATGTTACAGCCAATCTAGTTTGTTACAATTCTAACTACAAATAGTTACAAATGACAAATCCAATATTTGTCTATATTCGTAACGGAGCATAAAATAAAATAACACAAGAATGTTTGATGTGACTCATAAAAAAGTCGTTTATTTGTTAATCGAGATCCACTGTCCTAGTTTGGTCACAAACCTTGATATCACGAAGGGCAGTGTCATAAGGTTGCACAACACACGCAACCGGCATCGTATTCGTAACCCTCATCAATACTAAACATTGTACTCACGTACAGAGAAAGCGCATAGACGGACGGAAAGACGTCTGAATAGTACGTGATTTGATACAATTTGTTTGGTAAAACCTAACTTGTGAGACACAATACCTTAGGTAGGTATGTGTACACTAATATTGTTACGTACATGATATTATGTACCAATCTGAAAATTATAATAGCTCTTTCGGATAAAATAATTAAGTCCATTGTAAAATAAATCAATATATCTTCTGGGTAGAAATAACATTCCGAACCCGTGGTTCATTTGACGATTTTTTGAATAATGTCTACGAGATTTTCAATGAAGTGCAGAATGTCACCATGGTCTTTCTTCTCTTGAAGGAACGTGCGTTGTTGAAGGGCGTGGTGTTGGCGACAAAAGTAGATACACGATAACGATGCCTACGTGTAGTATAAATAATTTAATATAAAAAATACTTTTTAAACAACCGACTTCAAACTCCCGCGCCAACTTTACAACAACAAGCACACGCTATACAAAGTTTTTATTTTATTGTTGATATTTTAAAAACCGCTCGACCGATTTGAATAAAATTTGTATGGGACCACATGGGAAGTATGCTCTTTCAAATAAAAAAAGAATCATCCAAATCGGTCCACCCAGTCAAAAGTTCTGAGGTAACAAAAAAAAAAAAAACAGTCGAATTGAGAACCTCCTCCTATTTTTGAAGTCGGTTTGACAAATATGGACTATCAATATGGGTAAAAAGAAGCCTTTATTGAGGAACCAATAGAGTCACGTAATTAATAATATTATGTGCGTATACGAAAGAATTTCAGAAAAAATTTTATTAATCCTTTTTGAAATGCAGAAAAATCAAATAATATTATTAGATGGTGCCCGCGACTACGTCCGCGTGGATTAAGTTTTTTTTATTCCCGCGGGAACTCTTTAATTTTCCGGGATTAAAAGTATCCTATATCCTTCCCCGGGATACAAATATATCTGTCTCTGTAACAAATTTCATCAAAGTCGGTTAAACAGATGGGCCGTGAAAGCGTAGCAGACAGACATACAGACACACACTTTCGCATTTATAATATTAGTATGGATTAATAAATCACATAAAGAATTGAAAACCTTATAAGGCCCTGAAAGGGCTAAATAAATGGCCAGAAGTAACTATTTTCAAGGATTTAATAACCAATTTTAAGATAAATAATTGTGTGGAAAAAACAGCCTTGCAGTCTACTACTGTGCTATAATTTGATGCAATACTTAGCTATTCTAATATAGCAAGTGTTACAAAACGCGTAGCGTGATGGAGGGCTTTGTAACAAGCGTATGATCGTTAGTGACAAATTAGCGTGGTACGTATTACATTACGTAATAGCATAAAGTGTGTCATAATCAGGCCACTATACGCGCAGCGCGTTGGATTGTTGCTATCAATTGTCAACTTATAGCTTCTTCCGACGTGCCGCTGGACTGTGACCTAATTTAAGTACTGACAGAGGCATGGATGTGCATTCATGAGATAATATAAAACTGGCGTTAATATTACACTTTGCATGGGAAACCTGAGCTTTATAACCTGCCCTGTTCATTATTCCACTCAAGGACATTTCACGCAAAAAAGTACACTAGCAGTACTATCTTATATTATATGCAGGTGTTTAAGTTCTAAACATTTTGTGGTAGATACTGCTATGTCTAATAAACATTCTAAAAACGTTTAACGCAAAATTTCCTCAAAGAGAATTTACCATTCCATATTTTTAACACTGATTATATTTGTTATTATTACTAAACTAGCTTATGGAATAAGTTTTTTTAATTCCCATTGGAGCTCCTTTTAATGTTCCAATATAAATAGCCTGTGTCACTCTCCAGGTCCTGCAAAAAATCACGTCAATCCGTTGCTCTGTTTCGACGTGATTGAAGGACAAACCAAGAGACCAATAAGCCAACAAACTAACTTTGGCATTTATAATATTAGTATGACAAGACCACAAAAACTAATAGTAGATAGAGTACAATTAATACTATAGGCTACTTAGTTACTAAGACTAATATTAATTCCGCCTTTGCATACTGTTTAGTCCTAGTTCGTAGTTTTAGTGTCTTTTTTATTTCCGTTCTTTTGTGTGCAATAAAGATTTAAAAATAAATTAATTAATTAATTAATTCAGTCCAAAAATTATGCTACATTTTCCTCCAAATCTGACTTTTAAACTTCCGTGGTCATTTCCAGATCCGGCCCGTTGATAACCCATCATTATCTAACATTGAAAAAATAGGATCATACATAACCAATTAATTCTTATAACTTCCTATTCCATTATTCCGCCACTTATATTATAAACTAGATGATGCCCGCGACTTCGTCCGCGTGGATTGGTGTTTTTTGTATCACGCAGGAACTCTTCGATTTTCCGGGATAAAAAGTAGCCTATGTCCTTTCCCGGGACGTAATCAATCTCTGTACCAAATTTCATCAAAATCGTAGCAAACAGACAGACACACTTTCGCATTTATAATATTAGTATGGATTAACATTAAAAATGCTTCCGAAAACCCACAGATTTAAACTTCTATGCATGCCATGTCCTCATCTAGAAGACACAATTGTATAGTTCATATTTTAATTTATCATGCTTTTTTTTGCCTTAACCATTGCAGTATGTTTTGAGGACTAATTAAAAAAAACAAGTTACACGGTTACACCATTCTTATCTCTACATCCACTTAAACGGAGAACATTGTTAATCCGCTATAATAATCGATTATCGTAATGGATGATGCAATAGTGGACCAGTAAACAGACCACTATCACAAATTGTGTAATAAACCCTAAGCTGCTCGTAAAAGGAGGTAGTGCTTGCTATCGAGTATCAGTATTCAGCACAATAGGTGACTTTCACTGATTGTCGATTCCTTAGTGATGTTACCGATAAAGACATTGCAGGTTGAATCCGATATTAAATGGAGCGGAAACTCGAGCAAGATTTGTGAATTTTTTGATTGTTGACAAATTTGCAATATTGTAAATTTTTTAGGATGTTTGTAAGTTTGTATGTTTGGATGTGTGTATGTTTGCATCTATGTTATTGTTACCTCTTCTACACTACAATAGACACCGAATTGGCTCAAATTGCCAAATGAGATAACTTATACCTAAAATTAATTAACACATCTTTTTCATCCTGGAAAGTTGGAGTTCCCGCGGGTGGAAAAAAACCATGCGGAAAAAGTAACGTGCGTCACCTAGTTATTTATAACCAATCTCACTTGATAGGGTGTGATAAGGAGATTAAGGTGAAAAGCACAGAAGAAGAAGTAAACTATGGCAACTATAAATAACTATAATCCAAACTGTTGACTTATCTGTCTCTAAATATTGTTGGTAGGTAAGAACCTACCTATCATCGTTGAAGAGATTTTGTGAATGATTTCAAATTCCGTTGCAGTTTTCTATCTTTCAAAATATTTCCATACAATCAACATCAATTTAATTATTATCTACATGAACTTACTCGTTTTAAAATATAATTGATTGTAAAAATGCCAAAGTTAGCAATTTCTTTTTCTTACTGGACAGATATGGGACAAACCAGCCTTAAAGATTGCAAGCTTAACCAAACAAATGACATCTTATTAAGCTCAGTTTCTGGTAGGATAACCCAAAAAACCAAGAGAATGAGATTCTCAAAATGTTCTCAGGTCAACATCCCACAAAACTTCACGTCCCAGTTGACAAAATGGACAGACAAACCATTACACTAGAGGACATCCGTCAACCATACTTATTACGATGATATTATTCAATCAAACAAGTTGCGTTGCATTGCTAGATTATCTAAAGGCGATGTGAAACAAGATTCGTCCGATGGCATTGACCGTCAGCGAAAGCGGTACAGGTACGGGTTTTAATAGGTATAGTGATAGAAAATATTATGCATTTCGTATGGCACCTTAAATGGATAATTTGTTACCACTGGTGGAATATTTCCTTAGGTACAATACAACTAAATAGGCTACAATATTTTTTCGCGAATGAGTTGGGTTCAAAAAATAAGAAAGGAAGAAGACATTTCGGTAAAAAGAGAGAATCAATTTTGCCCATCAAACACCCACCGAAAGATCAGTTATTCGGGATATTTTGTCAAGCATGACCTGTAGGGATTCCATCAGACCATTATGATTCTATGCAAAATTGAAGGAAAGAGAAGCGTTGCTAGAAGAAGAAAGTCGTGGTTTAGAAACATCCGGGAGTGGACCGGGATAGCTAACGTAGCATAACTTTTCCGAAGTATATAACACATTACAATAAGTAATGACGAGATCTCTCCACTAATGATTTGGCCTTCAGCATCATTATATCAGTACTTCGAGAAAAAGATTTTTTTCGGGTGATATACAAATTCCTACGGATTTATTTCTACTACTTAGCACGAATAACCTAGTCAAATAACATGACACCTGACCTGATGAAAGATCAAACTCCTCAAATATTCCAGCCTCGAGCCTAAAAAATAGAATAACGTTGGTATAGCTACATATAACATGCTTTTCAACAATACCTACCTACCTAACTGCTGAGTTTCTTGCCGGTTCTTTTCAGGTTTTGTCTTCTGAAGCGGCGGTACTAGTGGCAGAGTCTTTTTATATGATCAAAGCCTTATGTTGATCAAAGACCGAGAATGTAATAAAAAAAACATTGAATTAGGCACGGGTAGGACAGCCGCACTACATATTTATAATTTACTTTGATTTGCGTTACGCCATACCTCCAACGTATTATTGTAGAGGCGTGGTAGAGCAATCTATAACACGTTCTTACGTAATCAGCTGTTAATCACTTTTGCCACAATACATTACCTACCTTATAATATTTTGTTATTGTTTTAATAAAATAGACAAACTTAAATAAGCAATTTATTATTATCTAGGTGAATTTAGAAATAGAAAACCATTACATAATACAGGTGCCAGTAAGATTTCTATTTTATTTGACTACCTATTCAAGGCATAGCTCTCAAAAATTATAAACATATAATAATAATAATAATATTGTTCGGTTGTTTTTAATTAATATGTGCCATTTTAAAACTATATTAAAGAATAATAATGTGTGGTAAATAGTTTTTAACAAAATATTGTATAAAACACAATATTTTGTTAATTGCAGATACAAATTGATTTCATACCTGCTAATGTCACCTACAGCCGTCGGCAGTTCCAGGTGGTTCTACCCATGTGGATCAAATATTATTTTATCCAATCTAATTATTACTTACTTAAATGGTAGCGGAACAGTAAATGGTCAGAAAGACTCAGATTTATGCAAGATCTGCATTGCCTACCTAGTTATTATCCAGTAACTCGTTTGTCATTATTTATATTATAACCAGCCAAACATCCTGTAGATAAACGCAGTGTTCCTCATAATAAGTAATAGTGCAGAACGATCTCGAGTCCAGACAGTTCTATATATAAAAAATGATTAGTTAATTATGCAATAGACGCAGTTTCAGACTCAATATGCTAGGTATATCAATTAATTATCAATCAAGATACGGTTAATTTTGGATTTGAATATATGGGGAATTATGGATTATATAGCCAATATTAGAGAAAATAAAAAAATCAAAGATTTAGATAAAAAATCTCATTGGTCAAGAATCAAACCCGCTTCTCAAAAAAATGAGACAAACACACTTTCGCATTTATAATTAATATAAGTATCGATAGTATGGATTTTAGAATACGTACTACTATTATAAGTTGTTATTATTTCGTAATACTGTGT
Organism: Erebia epiphron; assembly: GCA_963932025.1. Taxonomy (NCBI): domain Eukaryota; kingdom Metazoa; phylum Arthropoda; class Insecta; order Lepidoptera; family Nymphalidae; genus Erebia; species Erebia epiphron. Next base: position 5,729,353 of record OZ009954.1, read on the forward strand.
CGTAATTTAAAATTCGGCCGCGATTATGCACGCAATGTGCATTCAATATAACCGTAACACAACATACAAGTCGCAAGTCGCAAAACACTTGACAGAGAATGCGCGTGACCTTGAAAAAGCACCACCTACCGGATGCCGGTGGAACTATTGCGCTAGACAGTGTTTTCACCTTCAATATTACGTTGCCATTGGAAATGTTGTATCAAACCACTGTCACTTTCACGGGATACCTACTTCGGTAGATAACTAATACACGTACATACCTATTTATAACGTTAGGACTATAGGAAGATAATTTTAAGTTTTTTCATTTAAATGTAACATGTTTCGGTCCTAATACTTTAAATTGCACTTATGATTAGGTTAGTTACAGTTTTGAAAATACTGTTCAGTTTTACTATAATTGCGGCTATTTTAAAACTGATGAATCTGCTCTCATTGAAAACAGATCTGAAAATAAAGACTATTTATAAGTAAAAATCATTAAAGAGATTATTACTTGGTAGATTGGATTACCTTATTAAGTATAATTAATGGTAAAAATCTTTCACAAAACTCCCAAAGGCGATATTATATAAAAAGCACATTAACGTTTAAATTTAAATAACGACATTACTCGTAAAGCCAACCTAATCGTTAAAAACTGTTTCACAAATATTCCAGCATATGCTTACCAAACCTTTACACATGATTGCACTGGATATATCCAATGTCGCAACCAGAATACATAATAAGTAGTTAGCGGCTGATAGCCATCGCCACAGCCCTAAGGCAACGACGGAAATTAACAAATCGAGTGCTATAAGTAACAATGTGAGCAAAATGACTAATCCTAGCTTATAATTTTCAACATTTTTGGAACAGGATTTTGTAAAGTCCCCAAAAATCTTTTACACAATATCTAGCATCTGTGGTCTGTTTTAGGACAGGTGGAAATTCGGTCTTAAACGAGAAAGTATTATGTTGCATTTAAATCGAAAATTTTATGTAACAATTTGAAAACAAAAGTTGAATATGATCGCAATAACTTATATCTGAATAGCCGAGTTATTGAGCAAAATCTGTTGACCGTTTCACTTGCTCTAGAAATGAACTGAGATCTAACTTTTCAGAAATTTTGATGTCTTGATTCGGCCATAAATCTGCTTTTAAATGAGGGATTCAGTCTTAATGAAATGGACTAAGACTGGATCCCCTCTTCATATTGGATGCCACTTTTCAGGAAGCTCAAACGTTTTCTCTTTTCATTATTAAAGATAAGTCTCGCTTCTTTAAAGATAGCTGGTGTTAACAAGTTGCTACAGAATCAATTAAGTTGGGAATTAAAGTTTTTTTTGAAAAGTTGACGAATGATGAGATGGTGAAATTAAAATTAACAATGCGGTTTACATTGCTTAGGTTTACCTCAGCAAAGTTAAACCTGTTGGTAATTTTATACTTGACAGACTATACGAATCTCGATTAGAGATACGTTGTAATGGCATTCGATAACGAACTGATTTGAATTGATCAACCTATTACAAAATCAACATTCAAGGCATATCCATTTACACAGCAACATTGGACTAAACTTAGTTAATTTGAAAACATGGCTATATAATAACCCTTAAACCATCTAATTCTAAAGTAACCAATATAACCCATCTAGTTGAGAATAAAATCATCATAGCCATGATGCAATAGAGTAACAGACAATATGTCGACCGCAAAGCATTTGGGTGCATCGACCTACATGTCTTGATTGACGGGTGCAACGGATAATGGTGCGATGGGACGATGGGACAATTACCCAATATCGCTGATGGGAATTCGATTACGGAAAAAAAACCTTTAATAATCGATCACTATCAATAATAACATAATTATTGTCTTCGGATATATAAAATTATAGGATCATTAAAAAGTATATAAGCCTTTGATCGGTTCCTACTTGTGCTATTTCCGTCTTCATTTTGTTTGCATTCAGGGGGGAGCAGGACAGATATTGAACTGCACTTAACTTCAAGGCACTGAACTGGTAGGCAGACACTACATTGAACTGTGCTGCAGTTCAATTTCTGTCCTATTTTAAGAGCTCATAGTAACCCCCCAGCACGCAAACTGGTTCTACTGTCATTTGCAACCAAGAATGATAGTTTATTAGAATTGGTTTGATAGTTGAAATATACATCGACGAAAAATTTTAGGTGACCAAAACCAAGAGCATAAAATAATTTATGGATTAATTTGTAAATGTTTGAAAAAGATTTATAAAATCGGTGATAAAGTAAACAGAAATCTAATTAAAACTATCAAGATACCTGGGTTGAAAATACTTAAAGGTAGTGTAGACGATTAATTAGAAGTACGAAAGGCTACAACCTTACAATTAGGGTCTTCGCAAAACTCACTAGTTGCGCGAACTTATTACTTTGACATACCCACTCAGCAATTAAATAGCCTGATAAAACTGAGTAACATAATATAGTTTAGCATTATTATAGCTATTTATGCAACTGTATCGTAATAAGGGTCATTTTAATTCGAGTGCTGTTTTTTGATACGAGGCTTGCCGAGTATCAAAATAGGATAGTACGAGAATTAAAATGACTAATTACGTACAGTTGCATACAAGATTTTATCTACGACAAGGACGTCTTTATAATTTTTTACTTTGTAAATTAATAAAAAAGTCAAATCAATCAAGTGCCAGAACCCAGAGCCGCTAAGCTATAGGTATCCTATTTATGAAGATAACCATATCGATACAGCTACGACTCATAACGATACAGCTCCCATACAACGAACTGTATCGTTATGAGAAGCAAACACGAAAGAGGGTTCAATTCGATATAGTTGTCAAATTCGAAATTGGAACTTTTCGATGCTGGAGTAGATAAATTATGTTACTTAATTACCACAATGTGTTATAATATTAAGTTGAAAATTATGAAAACCAAAGACTAGACTAATAATATCAAAAAAGAGGTTCAGGATTTCGTATCATAGTTGAACATATTAATACATACCTTCTGCTAGTGCCACTTAGCCAACTGCAAAAAGCCATCAAACTATATTAGGTTGGACTAAACTTAGACAAAAACATGATCATCAAGGTTAATGACAATACTAAATGAGGACACAAATTGATGTTGGAAACAATATTCAATTTGTGCCATTAAAAGCAAAATACCATACCCACGTGATTGAAATAGAGACTGATTGTACAAATACTAATTAGCGATACTTGTTTTCTTAAATATTTGTAATAAACAATCTTGGACTTATTGTCAAGTATTAAAAAAAGTCGGCATGACCATTTTAAACAAAAGTTGATAATTTTAGTCTACACGTAAGTGGAATAAATATTTTCTACAGAAACATTATGCATCTAAATAAAACTTTTTTATAGTAATGATAGTATGCTTCGTTTTCCTGTCTTTGTTTCTAACTTTTATTTGTTAACCAATTTTTAAAATTATCTCTCGAAATAGGATTTTGTTTTTGGGAAGTATATTAAGAATTATATTGATAATGTTATCAAGATATTATCATTATGTTCAAAATATACAGGGCCTCTTAATCAACAAATGGATCATAATATTAAATTCTCGGGTCGATGCACTTTGATGAATGTTTTGCGGCCGGCGTGTTGCATCAATTGTTTATAATATTATAGCAGACACGCTTTTGACTACGGTCAATGATTAATTTAACTTCACTAATGGATTAACATCTCCCGATAATCAAAATTCTCGACGCAGTAGGATTCTAGTTAATGGAAAATATACGCCAAGCATAGACTCATATTTTAAAGAGTTCTCTTCACATTATTCACATCTTATTTATTTTTTCTATACCAAAGATTAAAATATATTATCTCTTGAAGAGATTTCTACCAGAAGCCTCAGAATGTGAGAACAATGAATCATAGAAAACGCAGAATATAATAAACAGAGAGAAAGCGTATTATTGAGATAAACTTTTACCTCAATAATTTGAATTCACGTTGCTGATAAAAATAGAGCAATTGTTTTTAGTTTTGAAACACTTCAATATGCTGTAGATATCTTAGTTACAACTAATGTGACATAGTAAAATCAAATTTAAATGTACATGAGAATCGACCTCTATTGAATCTGTAAGCAATCGCTTACTATCAACACTTCGCTTACCATTTAAAGGCTACGCAAGGCCGCATACATTAATCCAAGAGAAACTTAGCAATTCAATATAGATTTAGATGAAAACGAATATAAAGAACCAAATGATTCTTTTATTATGAACAGGGAACGATAATTTATTCAAGAGAAACTTGGCAATCCAACATAGATGAAAATTATTTTAAAAATAAAAAATAAATTCTGATGAACGCAAAGTTACTATCAACTCCTAGCTTTTTCCACTATAGCCTCCTTTTCCTTTAAATTTTCGTTCCGCTGATATTTATACTTACCAGAATTCATGCAAACGGTGCCTTTATACAAAATAGACCATACTGCCTTTTACAACTTAAACTCTACATCAATTTCATTTTCAGGGAAGGATATTTAATGATATCATCAGGAATGAAACAAGATGCTTACTTTTCGTTATACTGAACTCATCATGTTACAGTTTTTTAAGAAATTGGATTACACGTACATAGTTATCTCCCATCTGTGAAAAAATATCTTCTTTGAATGGGCCAGACGCCGCCGATGCATCGATTTGAGTGAAAGTAAAGATTACAACAACTAAATTATTAGGTAGCCTGATGTAATGATTATTATTCGATGCACTTTTTGTCTATTACATGCAATTGTATTTTGATAAAGGTTTATTAGCGCCTGTAACGTGTACATAAAACGTGTTGCTCCAATTTATATTTAAATAGCTTTTTAATGTCTCGCGATAGTTCATGACATAGTGCTTAGACATTTGTCATATGCCTTGGTCTAGTTTGTTTGTTTTGTTTGTTTGTTTGTTTCCATGTATTAAGGCTTTTTAAGGATCCCGTTGGAATTTCTTAAACAGCTTTCTTAGACTCCAGTTTAAACCGTGTGATATCTAGATTTCCTGGGTTTGTACATTATTTGAAAACGAGTTCGAAAAACAAAAAGTATTTTAATGCAATCACCAGCTACGTTTCAGGGAAAAATATTAAAAAGCATCTTCAGCTTTTATGGCAAACAGGAAATTTAGCAATACCAGGAATCCAGTGCATACTTAACGTACCCTTGAGTAATTTCGAACGCAGGTTCCGAACGTCTTTGACATAACAACGGTACATGACAGTGAGGCATTGCAGAAATAAAGATGAACAAAATATTTGAACAACCTTTAACGGTAAACTGAAATAAAAATATTTTGGTGCTGTATACAATGGATTATTCATCGCAGACCATTTTGCAGTAGAACAATGTACAACAAGGAGGTCATTTCATAATGTCAATTTTATAACACGTACCTTGACGTCCCTAAATTAAGGATTATAATTCTAAAACACGAACGTCAAAAATATTAAAACAACAATACGTATGCCTCCTGAACTTTGTCCACTTTATAAGCCTCAATACCAAAGCTAAAGAAATGAGTGTCCATCAGTGGACACAGTGAAGATTGAAACATTGATAGGCAGGTGCCTCGTCTGCATCACTGCGTAGACATAGGTACGTCTCAAAAAAAGCTAAAATAAAATAATGCCAAAACCACTTCCTTAACAATAGGATGTATCAAGAAATCTGACAGCCAAGCTACTAGCCAGATGGACGGTGGTACAAGATGTCATTGAGATAGCAAGCGCAATTGTTCGCAGCGTCCGACTATAACAATGGTGCACAACCATTGTCCTGTCCCACTAAAGAGTATTGGAGGAAGCTACGGCCCTGTCTAAACCTTGGACGGAGGGACGGTGATTGAACGCCGTCTTCATGTCTTGTCGATGTATTTCCAAACAATAGGCAGATATTCACTGCCAAGTATTAAGGGCTAAAGCACAAACAATACTTCTAGTATCAGCAAATCCATAGTATAGTTCTGGTACGTCGCAGCGTAGAAACCAATTACATATTTTGAAGGAGAGGTTTGCATTATCGCTTTACAATCAATGGCTAACTTGTCTCTAAATACCAGAAAGATTTTTGCGATCGAAATTTTAACTCCAAATAGCGTTAGTAATAGCTTTTTAGGTAAGCTTCTAGCGTCTGTTTTTTTTAAATATCACGGGGAATTTTAGCGAGTTACAAAAACAGGAAATACGATTTTGATGCAATCAATCACAGCCAGTTCCCAAAGCTTCGATGCAGTTGCAAAATTGCTGCTGGCACACACAAGTGCACTCTCTGTTTCTTTACTCGCATAGCCCAATGGGACGGAAAATCCGACACGACCAGAGAGAGATCAGGCGCAGGACCGACGGCTTTACGTACTCTCCGCGGCACGGGGTTGTAACACTGCCAACTTCCTAACTCCAGGCTAGTACTGAGAATTTATTGTCAGAAAAACCCAATACTTCTGCTAGCCCGACCCGGGACATGCTAACCACTAGACCAACGAGGCAGATAAAATTATGTATGCTTTAACCTTATGTGCTGGAAGCGAAATTAAAAGACGGAACTGAGCTATAGTTTCCGTTTGATGAGACAATGGCTCGTTAGCGTGGATAATAACAGGTGCTGGTGATCTCTGAGGTGCAAAACAAAAAAATATTTCATTTTCTAATTTTACGCGCGATCAACATCTGACAGCTAGATAACGAATTACGTTATTTATTCTACTCGAGGTGTGCGATTGCCTTTACTTGGCTTGAGAGATATAAGGCCGGCCCTACACGGACAGCTTATAGCAGTCAGGATGGACGGCTTCAAACTGTGACTGCATAGTGAACTACAGTCTTCTACGTACACAGATACATGGAGCCGCTCGAGCAGTTGCGACTGCTTCGTGCGGTTGGCAGCAGTTATCAACGGTAGCTTCACCGCCTTCAAGCTGTTGACTATTACTGCAAGAGCGGTCCGTGTATGTTAATCACTGTCTAACTGCTCGAGCAGTTCGTGTATTACGGCCGGCCTTAATCGCTTGCTATTGATTTTAATAGCATAGCTGATCATACCTTTGCAGCTCGAGTGAACATACAATCATAAAATATCATACTAATATTATAAATGCGAAAGTCACTTTGTTTGTTGGTTTGTTGGTTTGTTGGTTTGTCCTTCAATCACGCCGCAACGGAGCAACGGATTGACGTGATTTTTGGCATGGGTATAGTTGAGGACCTGGAGAGTGACATAGGCTACTTTTTATCCCGGAAAATGAAGGAGTTCCCGCGGGAATAACAAAAAACTTAAACCACGCGGACGAAGTCGCGGGCATCAGCTAGTCACAAAATATTTTGTTTTCTAATTAAACGCGCCATCATCATCTGACAGTTAGCCATCTCGAGGTGTGCGATTACTTCCGTGTGCGATTATTTACCTGGCCTGAGAGATATTAGTTTGCGATTGTTATTGATTTTAAACTGCATATTATTATCATAATGCTCGAGAGACAGAGCTTCTGATTAGTATATTATCCTAAGCTACACTACATTGATTGTTTTACCTAACAAAATACGCTAGTCTTTGGCCACATTTAGCAAGAACTACCAGTTTTTTTTAAAATATTTTTCTTCCTTTTTTCTCCAACGTGGCGATCGAACAGAGTCAGTACTACTTACTACTATTACCTAACTATTCTGTGGTACCTACTACGAATGGCTGGTTTTTAAAATAAATCACACAAGGGCGGATCCAGGGGGGGGGGGGTCATGGGGGTCATGACCCTCCCCTGGGTTGGGTCCAGGTCCTAGGTGAACCACTAAGTAAAATTGTTAAACATACTGATTTTATAGATTTTTTATAGATTTTATTTAAGTACTTTCAAAGTTTCAATATTTAATCAAATCAAATATCAAATCAAATCAAACAATCAAATAAATATTATAAATGCGAAAGTTTGGATGGATGTCTGGATGGATGTATGGATGTTTGTTACTCAATCACGCCCCAACAGCTGAACGGATCTGGCTGAAATTTGGCACAGAGATAGATTATAGTCTGGAATAGCACATAGGCTAATCCCGGAAAATTGAAGAGTTCCCGCGGGAATCTTTAAATTGCGATATTGAGATGTTTCCTAATATAAGAAAATGTTTATGTATTAAGGCTACACTACCTGTTAGTGTAGCGACAGCGGAAAGATCGTTCTCTACGTTACGAAAAATCAAATCGTGGCTAAGAGCTTCCATGGTTGAAGAACGTCTAACCGGACTGGCACTTCTCCACGTCCATAAAAACGTACCCATTGAAGTAGATGAAGTGATAACGCGTTTGGGAGAAGACGTAAAAGAAAAATTGATTTTGTCATTTAAATATACTTGTATCTATTATAATCAAAATTAAATTATAAGTTCTTGTGTCTTAACCACGACTATGTGACCCCCCCTTGGCGCCAAAGCTGGATCCGCCCTTGAGTGACAGTCGCAAAAGCTATCGCAAGCAACTCGAATAAGCCTGCTCAAATATAAGAAGTCAATGAAAAATCATGTGAAATAGTTACTTAGTTATTTTCATTCTGTCAGTAGTTACAAGAATTAATAGTGGTCAATGTCTATATTGAGACCAAAATACTAATAGAAGACAAGGTTTTGCATACTTGTAAAAAATATTCAATTGGTCTATTAAGCGTAAGGTGATATTATTGTCCGCTCAACTGTTCCAATACAGCCTGACCTTAACAAAACTTTCAAATATCTAGACCGAAACGAATTCTAAGGTCAGGTTTGATATGAATAGACAGGTCCTGCTGGATTCGATATTGAATTTTGTAATAGTTTCATTTTAAATACTTTAAAAGCTTAGTCTGTTTAGCAAGATAAATTTCAACGACCTAAATATTTATTTTATGTGATAATATGTATCGTAGGTATTGGTTAATACATTCTTTACAGTGATTACCTACTTGCTTTTGTTGGTCACAAAATAATTATTCTGTCGAATCGCAATCTTGACTTTCGATATTATATTAATAATTAGGTATTTCAGGCTTTGTCTGGGCGCGGTTTAAGACCGTTTACTCCTATTGACTGACCCACGGGTGCTAGCGAACCCGCCGAAATTAACGCGTGCAGATGCATTCAGTTTTTGAAGCGCAAAATGTGGTGCAGGTGTAAGCGCGTAAGCGGATACGAGCTTATAATATGCGCAAAAAAATACGCTAATCTGAATCCGCCCTTAATGTTGCCTATAGCACACGTACTGACTTACTGAGACTCTAGCTTATATAGCAGGTTTAGCGTCTAGTTAAGATCATCAAGCTTTTTCACTTGAGTAACATCTTATAATAATTGTTAGAAATTTGAAGAGTTGAAACAGGTAGTTAGTTGAAATACTTTGTCAAGTCGTATGCGTAAGGACCTGGGAACTCATCGCCCATCCCAAGAAAACCCTTGCTATTTATTATGTGATTAATAGAGAGGGGTCAAGGCCCACAGCAATGAGGAAGAAATACGAGTAATACGACGTAGAGAGATCTGACTCGGTTTTCTACTGAATAATATGGGCAAGAGATAAGAAAAATCAGAAAATAAGTTCAGAAAATTCAGAAAAGAAGCTATCAATCAACAGCAGCCAATACCTAGAGTTTATTAAAAAACTTTGATCAAAGTGGAATTACTGGAAATAGGCACTCAGCCTTTACAAAACTAGCATTATGATAAGTATAGTTAAATTTATTCAAATTTAGTTAAACATTTATCTTTACGCAATCAAAGTAAACAATGTTTATGTTTTGTATAACGGCTATCAGGTTTGAAGGTTTAGTGTAATAACATAAAAAACAAGTATTTGTTGTACTATTTTTAAAATAATAATTGTTAGGAGTGATATACTTCCTGATGAAATATAAAACCTCATTCATCACAATCATTTTGATCATGCCATGTTAGGTGATCTTAGTGCAAGAATCCACTTCAGTAATTGATACATCCATCATCTTAAAAATTATCTTCAATCGGTATGATTGACATGTATATTTCTTTATAATATAAAGGACACTCATATCGGATTATCATTATCAGTGAGTACTTTATTTATAACGTTTTTGAACCACTTAGCTGATGACTGACGATAATAAAATTATATTTAGCTTTTGAGCAAGAGGAAACAAGTCTTAGTGACTGACTATTGACTGCATTTTGCTTCTCTTTTTATTTATATCTAAACAAATTGCATTTTTTTTTATAAACTTCATTGCACAACCAGAACTAGCTGCTATGTACAATAGGTGCACTTTTGAAGGCTGAAAAGGCTCGAGAGTTAATTCATAATTTTAAAATTATTATTATACTTCGTCGCTTCATTCTTCAGATATAATTCATTGAACTATGTAGTAGTTTCCTTCACGTAGAAACAACCAAACGCACGTTCTTCAGAGGAGTTATAAAAAAGAACCCCTACTAACCGCCTCTGTCTCGCGCGACACAGCGGCTTCGTTCGTCATTTCCTTTTTCGTGCGTAGCAACGATCACACGTTCCTACTTTCTACACACTTAAGATAATTTTATCTGTAAAGAAGTATAAAATAATATTAAAATTAGTCTGTCTGACTAATTAGTAGTCGGGTGAGTCTTTAATCTTTCATTTTCAGCAATTTATTTCAGCACTACGTGGTTGAGTAATCATTATTAATTCATGCAGTGTTTATATTTTACACTAAAGGTTTTATTGGGGGTTGGCCAAGAGTCAACACGAAGGAGAATAAACCTTTCAGCATGACGCGCCTAAACAATTATACTTTCATGCAGTGTGTGTTACACTAAGGGTTTTCCTGGCGGTTGTCCGAGGGTCAACACGAAGGAGCATAAACCTTTCAGCATGACGCGCCTAATAAATAATACTTTCATGCAGTGTTTGTTTACACTAAAGGTTTTCCTGGCGGTTGTCCGAGGGTCAACACGAAGGAGAATAAACCTTTCAGCATGACCCGCCGAATCAAGCATACTTTCATGCAGTGTTTGTTTACACTAAAGGTTTTCCTGGCGGTTGTCCGAGGGTCAACACGAAGGAGAATAAACCTTTCAGCATGACGCGCCTAATCAAGCATACTTTCATGCAGTGTTTGGTTACACTAAAGGTTTTCCTGGCGGTTGTCCGAGGGTCAACACGAAGGAGAATAAACCTTTCAGCATGACGCGCCTATTATATTATACTTTCAAGCAGTGTTTGTTACTCTAAAGGTTTTCCTGGCGGTTGTCCGAGGGTCAACACGAAGGAGCATAAACCTTTCAGCATGACGCGCCTAACCAATTATACTTTCATACAGTGTTTATTTACACTAAAGTTTTTTCCTGGAGGTTGCCCGAGAGTCAACACTATGGATAATAAACGTTTCAGTACGACGCGCCTGAGGAATTGTGGTACAATACTATGTAAAATGTATGATTTCCTAAGGAGAATACTAAAAATAAAAGTTAAGTAAGGAGGGTACTTAAAATAAAAGTTAGTATTGAATCAGCTATACGCGCTCATTACAGGAATTACACTTTCATGCAATGTTAAATTGCACTAAAGGATTTCCGGGAGGTTACTCGAGAGGTAACACGAAAGAATATAAACGTTTTCAGCATGGATCGCACTTAAGAAATTGCTCGTCCATGGAGTGTTTAATTGCACTAAAGGTCTTTCCAGCGGGTTGCCTAAAAGCTAGACGCGTCTGGCGATGACATCTGCCCAATTAGCAGTCCGGCGATGAAGAATTTGTCCACCAAATCAAGATAGCTGGCACTTAGCAAGCTGTTAACCGTCCTCTGAACAAGGGGGAAGACGTTGAGGGTCAAAGTGGACCAACGATCGGATACGTCACCAAGGCCCAGCTTTGTAAGCCTAACACAAATTGATTTCGACCAATACTTGAGAAGTAACCGGAATTCAGGTAAATACTATGCACCTACCATAAAGGAGGTTACCTTCTACTTCATTTATCAACTGCTGTAAATTATTAACAATCTTCAGTTTTTACTGGGTCAAGGATTGTATGGATACCGACTTACCTACGAGTACTTAATTCGAAATCAAAGCTAAACATTATCTTTCGTACCTAGGTGTTACCGCTGTATCAAAATAGTGGACATGATTTATTCAATCATAAGTACATTATAATATATTATATTATAAGTGTTTGCATCGCCTACCCTTTTTTGCTTTGTGTTCATAGTTCATACACTATCACCGCCAAGGCCAAAATCCTTATACTAATGAGGTTCTGTTTTTAAGATAAATCTATTAGCATGGAGGCACAATAAAAGTGTTTATTATTTACGGCGATAGATAAACAGAATACTTAAAAATATCTATGTATTTAATTTCTTTCAAGTAAGTAAATGCAATTATTAATCTAATACCGTTACCACAAAACGTTATTTTAAAATGTAAACCTATGGAACAAATTCCATAATAAAATCTCTGGAGTACCGTCTTAATAAAAAGGTATATCTGATCGACTATAAAAAAGACTAGTTAAATTCTATACCAGTGTTTTAACTTTCAATGAAACACTTGTGGTGGTTCTAGTCATTTCTTTAAACGTTACAGTTTACATAATATCTGCCCGGCTATAACATGAAAAGATCTAGCATTTCAGATTTTTATTTTGGAGACTGCAATAAACAATAAAGTTATATCGAAGCACTCTTACTAGATAACAAATATTTATATATATATATATATTCAGCTTAACACCACTACTTAAGTTTTCAGCTTTTGCATATTTCAGTGTCTTACACGCAGTCACTAGACCTAAAAGAAACATAAATGTTTCATTTAGTGTATGCAGATTCAAGATCTGGGGCTCAAAATTTTCAGATGTAATTGTTTACAATGCAAAGCCTCTTGGAATCAAACTTACATACACCTGCGGAGTGGTAACTAAAGTTCTGAGAATTCTGAGGTAATAAATATATCTTTATCTTTTTTTTTTATCAGCTAAGTACTTCAGCAATAAATCAATTTATTTGCAAATACTGATGTAGATACAGAAACGTCGAATTTAAAAAAAAAAAAAAAAAACTGCTAGTAGAAATCCTCAGCGTGGTAGGTACGCAAAGAACTTTTACGAAGGAAATGTGTGGTAAGATTGCAAAAATTACCCACAAGTTTTATGTTTTTTCCCTAACAACGTAGGTACTCTCGAGTTTTACAACTTAATAGTGCCCGGGAAGCATATATCATACACCCGTTGACAGGTAATACGGTTGATTATGCTTAAAACAGTTCGAAAAACCAAAAACTAACAAAGAACCTTCTTCTTTTTGGAAGTCGGTTAAAAATAAAGATAATCTAACGGCGAGTATTTTGACGACCGGATGTAGATTATATTATAATATTACATACTTAATAGTGTAAAATCACCAGCTAATTACTGTTTTAAAGATATTTCGTGGGCATTTGTTTAAAACGTAAAACGCGTAAAACGAGGGTTGTCTTACCCGAAGCGGGAATCCAAGCGGGGTGCCAAGGGTCACTGGTAGAGATCTCGTATAGAGATAACCTACCTACCTTCCTGGTCCACTATGTTTCTGTTTTTCTAAGTATTTCATAAATTTTTGGTAAAAAATAAAATAAAAAAGAATTTTAAGTTTAAGATCCATTCATATATATCCATTATCCACATATTGGAAACAATCTTCGAAAAACTTATAAAAAAAATATATATATATATATATATATATATATATATATATATATACATAATCGGACTGGAGACATCTGGACTCGAGCCGGGGTGTTCTGGTATCGTGGCCGCCCTATTTCCCAACTGAGCTATTTTAATCTTGTAGATGGCGGCGAAATTTACCTTCGTATTCTAATGATAGTGTTAGGTTATTTTCGTTACGGAATTTCTGGATTCGGTCTCCAATAATAATACGTACATCGTAATCACTCGTGGCAAACATGGTACGTAAACAATATGCCCCCGCAACACTTGCCTAGAGCAAAATTAAAATTCTTGTTTAGTCAAATCAGACCCTGAATGAGAGTTACCAATTAAGACATTAATGGAAACCCAAAATCGGCTTAGAGCAGTGGCCGCAAATGTAACATTTGGATCACGCTTACCTCACATAGATCAGCGGTGTCAGTGCATCTTCCTTAAAATATCAGGGAATTAATGCATCCATTCAAAAATTCTCATTTTAAATAGCTTATAATGAGGTTTATTTCTCTCATTTCATGTTTTTTATTAAAACTCTATATTCAATGGCCTGAACAGCTAAGTTATCTATCGTTGAAAAGTATCTTACTTTAAAGCTCCTAACGTCTGTGGGGCAAGAAAGTTCAAACCAATCGATTAACCCTTCAAAGTCGATAGTAGTCGGTCACAATATCGACCGAATATTCATTCTTCACCTATAATTGCGGGGTAACTTTTACGCGGATAGGAATTTATTAAATTCCATAACTTCGCAGAAATAACCACTGCGTTTAAAGGAACGCCCTTAGATTGCATCTAGTTGAACTCGCTAACCAAAACGTCAAGCGCCATCTAGTGTGGGAAAGCAATTTTTTGGTGAAACCTTTTATATTTATTTTCTCAGTTTTCAGAGTCTTCAGACTCCTGAAACTTTTTTATCTGAAAACTATAAAATATAACAATTACAATAATAAAGAAATCATACTTGAAAATATTTTTTAGACTCGCTCACAACAATAACTAGCGCCATCTAGTGTGGGAAAGCAGTTTTTTGGTGAATCCTTTTTTATTTATTTTCTCAGTTTTCAGAGCCTTCAGACTCCTGAAACTTTTTTATTCGAAAGCTATAAAATATTACAATTACAATAATAAAGAAATCATTGCTGCACATTGATTTTTGACACCTAGGCAAGCTCCCATAGTGGCACTGGTCAAGTCCTTTAAAACAACCCCCGACAAAATATGGAAGTAACAGATTAATCAATTTATCAACTAGAAAATCTCATTTACAAACGAGAAAAAAGCTGCTAACCTTCAGACGGATGAACAGATTTTCATGAACACTCGGGATAAAATTATCTATGACATAAAAAAATTAAACGAAAATCGGTTCATCCGTTTGGGAGCAACGATACCACAAACAGACACGTTAAACTTATAACACCCCTCTCATTTGGGTCGGAAGTTAAAAACCGTGGTATGGAAAATGCCGTATATTTTTGCTAGTTGGCAGTTGCTGTATTCAAATAGGATTAAGTGTAGTATACAAATAATTTGTAACATAATAACTTATGTTTACCCACACAACATACACAAGGATGGCTTTACACCCACTAGTCTAATACATCTACTTTGTGTTCAATAGCCTAACCTAACCTTATTGGATAACTCCAATGATCTTTTATGTATAAAACTCACTATATTATTAAATGTTCGTTTAGGTCATACGTCAAATCAAATTAATATTTATGTTTTTGATGGAAGCTGATAAATTATGAATTTGTAATTCTAAAACGTATTAATTACTAGGTGCAAGAAAATAAAATTGCCGATTAATCTGTTTTGGCAGGTATTACAGTCGTTAATAAATCAATAAATATTATGAGTCTTTTTTTTGTAATTTTATTATAGTACTTCACACACGAGGATAGTTTCTAAACTTAGGACTTAAACATACATATCAAAAATTCGCGGAACCGGCAGGATTTGAACCTGCGTCTCTCTGGGAATCGCGCCCTGAGCGCCTTGACCACTCGGCCACGGTTCAACTTAACAGTGCCGAAATTTGAGATATTCATCTTGTAATCCAGTCTTCTAACGCGACTGTTTATGCCATCCAGTATGCTATACATTGCAGTATCGAAAGTCTGATGAGTGAGTGAAAAAGATGAGTCTTTTTTTTTTCTTTTTTTTGTTCAATATTTCAAATTTTAATACCTACTGATATTAATATTTTAAAAGATTGGATATTTTTAATGATGATGAGTTTAGATTATTATTTTAATTGAGTTGGTATATTTTTCAAATATTACGTACGTAGACATCACTACATAGTATAAAACAAAGTCGCTTGCCGTCTGTCTGTCCCTATGTATGCTTAGATCTTTAATACTACGCAACGGATTTTGATGCGGTTTTCTTTAATAGATAGAGTGATTCAATAAAAAGGTTTATATGTATAATACTTGCTTAAAAGAGTAGAGAAACACTGATAATTTTAGAGGGTTCTAATGTGATTTCGTAAATAAACACATTTTACAGTATTGTACCTACTCCTTAAAAAGTACAATACTGTACAAAAAGTTCGCAATAGCATATGTCTATCTCTTAGAGATAACCCACAATAACCATTTTTAACCTCTAAAGAAAATATATTTGTATTGTCTAATGATCAAAAAGCTGTGAACGTTGTATATAAAGACATTCTGTGGTATATTCAGTACCAGCATTGCACCCGTGCGAAGCCAGGGCGGGTCGCTAGTAATTGATAGAAGGGAGTGAGTAGTAATGGCCGTTAAACATTTGGAGAAAAATATAATAATGGAAGTTTAAAAGTAACATTTCAGACTGCTAAAGTATAGCAAAGATGCTCAACGTCATAGGTTGTATTAAATTTCAATGCTAATGAAATAATTCCATTCGATAACCGGACTCAGATATTCCCATCTCTGAACTGTGACCTTAATAATATTTACAATCCGATATCTAAACTTTAACAGGCTATTTGAATAATGAAGTTCCGAAGCTCTACGCTTGCACAATCGGTCAAGTTCAATGACGCCCCTGGAGCGAAAGTTCGACCTCGTGATGACATAACGCATGACTGAAGATGCTGACATTTCTGTTGCTATTGTGCTTTAGCTGCATAGGTTTATAGTAGTTCTTGAATAGTAATTATGTTTTTCTCAAACATGCTTGGAAATTTAAGCATTATTTTGACAACCTTCTTCGAGATAAATCGAAATTGCTGTACTGGCCAAATACATGCGAGCAGCGGCCGGCTAAAGTTGTATGAAAATCCATATCTGTCGTGGTTTGGCGGCCAAATAAATTACATAGTAAATTCATATCTGTATAGTGTAATTTAAAAATGGAACGATCTTTTACTCCGAAACATGGCAACCAAGGAGGTAACTTATCAAAGGTTTTATTTAAATTTTTGAACTAGCTTGCAAATAGAAAGCTGTTTATTGAACAATATAAAAATGAACACTTTAACGCGGGAAAAATTATTGTTGCTCGTTGTTCGTCATCGATTTTGAAATTTATTTGACAAAATGAGTTCAAGTGAAGACAATAGTGTGATGAACTTACTTTATCGCCACCCAAAATTCAAGAGGCGGCAAGAGCCGTAATAAAAAACTTGTTACCGCCAAAATCGAAAAATATATATTTGAAAACCTATGAAAAATTTTGTTCAATGGAAGAATGAAAGAAAATTGAAATTGAAGTTCTGTCTAGGTACTACTTAGTTTTAATTTCCGCGCATTATTTGAGAAAAGTACTATACAAGCCTTGGCCACAACTAGGCATTGATGGACTTACGTATGTGGGCCGAGGCGAAATTCGTCCTTCAATGCCTGTTTTGCTGGCCACTGCAGTAATGTACTATTTTTGTCACAGTACTTGAGTTGTAAGCTCAGCTTTGCATTTGCAAGTGCAATGCCTCGGGAATATATGCTTGAAGATGCAAATTATCTTTAAGGCAGTCTCCTAGGTGAGCGAAGAAAGCGATGCGACGCAACGCGACTCGATACGACTCAAAAGAATATAACAAACTTATCAACCCGACAACGTAAGCCACGTGGAGGGTCAGATTTTTCCTATCGCGTCGCGTCGTATTACCGCGTTTGTCGTTCACCTGGGACAACGGGTTAAACAGTAGGTGACCCTTCACGCGGACTACGTTGTCGCGTAGACACGTTTGTAATTATTTTCTTTGGCGTTGTATTGCGTCACATCGCGTCGCAACGCTTCTGTCGCTCACCTAGGACAACAAGTAAGTTTATACAAACTCATAACAGTTCAATTTCAATAAGAGCGAAATTGAAATTATTTTCTATGACTACTAAGTAGTCCATCACCATCATCACTACAGCCTATTAACGTCCCACTGCTGGGCACAGGCCTCCACTCTCATAGGAGAGCGGGAATTAGAGCTTAGACCCACCACGCTGCTCCAATGCGGGTTGGCGGGCTTTAACGATTATTATCATGTTAGTGATAATAACCGGGACCGATGGCTTAACGTGCTCTCCGAGGCACGGGGGTGCAACACCGCCAAATTCCAACTCCGGGCTGGCACTGAGAATTTCTTAATTGATAAACCCATAATACCTAACTTTTATGCCCGACCGGGAATCGCACCCAGGACCTCGATGATCCGCAGTCGACTATGCTAACCACTAGACCAACGAGGCAGTCTATATATATACCTAATATATATTGTAATAATGCATTAATGTAGGCAATTGTAACTAGTTTATTTGCATGTATTTGTTCCATATTTATGCTAGCCTATGATTTATTTTAATCCATATCCATCCATACTAATACTAAGTAGTAAGTTAATGTTATTATTTTGTATACCTAGCGAAATTTATTGGTAGAGCCAAACCCAGGTGGCACACCTAAACGCCTTGAACCAGGAACTAATTTAAATGTTAGGTCTTAAACTAATGACTATGTATAGTAACAAAAAAAACTATGAATTGATAATATGCATGAAAGAAATAAAAGTATATTTAATTAAATAGCTAGATATAAACTTGATCGAAACTTGCACTGGCTGTTGCCACAACTTCGTCCGCATATATTTTATGTATTTTCCAAAATTTGTTTTCCATTTCCACGAAATAAGATGTTAATCTATTGTCTTAGGCTTCCAAAATGTTTACTACCCCTTTATTACTATTATGTAGTAATATCTACTACTTACTGTTACTATTATTATATTATTACTATTAACATACTGTTTATTGCTATTTTATTGACCTGAATAAATTAAATAAATAAATACTATTGAATCAAAATTCAATCCAAAGGTTTACCTGTAGACATATACTTACTTGAGCAAATAGACTGAAGTACTTACGTATCCATACTTTTACTTTTACATTATAAATGCGAAAGTGTGTCTGTCTGTCTGCCTGTCTGCTACGCTTTCCCGGCCCATCTTTTCAACTGATTTTGACGAAATTTACAGAAGTATGTTGCATCCTGGGGAAGGCTTTTTATCCCGGAAAATTAAAAAGTTACCGTGGAAATCAAAAAAAACCTCAAGCACGCGAACGAAGTCGCGGGCATCATCTACTTTATAATATACGAAGTTTAAAAAACAAATAAGAATATTGACCTATTAGTGGCTGTCAAAGACCTACCTAATTAGTAGCTAATGCACATGTATTACAAGTTTTGTAAAAGGAAAAAAGAAAATGTGGGAATTAGCCTTGACTTCAAGACGTGACAATCATAGTACTAAAATAGCTTCAAGAGTTTCACAGACCACTTTTGAAGCAACTTCGGGTAGGTTTAGGTTTTTTTTGAAACCCGTATAACAAAGTGTAGACCACTTCTAGGCTTCTTTCTGTGTTTTGCGCCCATCCAACATAGCTTTAGCCTACCAATAGAACTCAAACCAAGAGACTTGTGAGTTATGACGTCATAATCTTTTTTTTGTTGCCCGCCAACCCGCATTGGAGCAGCGTGGTGGGTCTAAGCTCTAATTCCCGCTCTCCTATGAGAGTGGAGGCCTGTGCCCAGCAGTGGGACTTTAATAGGCTGTAGTGATGATGATGATGAATCTTTTTTAGTGTCTAGTGGTTCTACGAGTAAATAAAATACCCGTAGTCCAACCAATGTACCAATCTAGTGGGATCACGGGTAAACGCTTGGCTGAATTACGTCTTCCCGGAATCTAATTTTTTTTTAATAAGTTAGTGTGACAAATGATGAATATAAAGTACAGATTTTTAAGGTCAAAGACCGCTTACACTCAGTTCGGATGAGATATACGATAAAAATTTCCAAACCGCATTAAATCGATTACTTAGGCTTGACTCCAATGAAATCCAGTTCTTGGGCACTTCCTTATTGCATACCTGCATAGTTCTGTACAATTTGTTGTTTTATGTTGAACTGGTTTAACGCAGTATGTTTTTGCAACTTTATTTTATTCAAGACTAGCGATCCGCCCCGACTTCCCACGGTTAGCATTAATAATCATAACAGTTCATACAGAATATAGCCAGTGGGCAGCAAATCAGGTTTATCATTTTAATATTATATTGTAAGAGTACGCCCCGCCCAGATGAGACGATTTTGGTCTGACTTAACTCACACAGTATTGTAATTTTCGGACGGATTTCAATTTTCTGTAAAAATAAAATATAGCCTACTATAGCTGATGCCCGCGACTTCGTCCGCGTGGAATGAGGATTTTTGGTTCCAGCGGAAACTCTTTAATTTTCCGGGATAAAAAGTAGCCTGTGTTATTCCAGACTATAATCTATGTCTGTTCGAAATTTCATCCAGATCCGTTCAGCCGTTCTGGCGTGATTGAGTAACAAACATCCATCCAAACTTTCGTATTATAGTATAGGTAGATACAAAATTGTCTAGTATGTTTTACATATTCAAACCAAATATGGACACTACACGTCAGACATGATACTTTGATCGTCTAAAAAGTAACTTAAAACTATTGTTACTTTTTAATATGGACTATTTTTTATCCGACTACGGCAAAACCAAGAGGAAGGGTTATGATTTTAGCAGTCTATGCAATATGTATATTTGTATGGTCCACCGTAACGTCTAAAATACTGAGCCGATTTTGGTAAATGAGCTGTCAATCGATTCTTTATTATGGTTCGGGTAACATAGACTACATTTGACAAACAGCGAACAAAATCGATGACGGATTTTACATCCAAAAGAGTGGGCGCCTCTGATTTTTTTTTTCGTAATCGGGTTACAGTTTTTAATTAATACTTACTGCTTGTAGTTAGCTATAAATAGCTGGCTATAAAAATGTTACCCACTTATTGGTACCATTATTAAAAAGAGACCTAATATGATTGTACAACCTTTAAGAAAATACCTACGCCCATACAAAGAAAAACACCGTAAATATTATGTACATGGGTTGAGCTATGTACATTTAAAGTCAACGTGAATTACATTTTATGACGGTCCTAAAGTGTAACACGTTCTATTATTATAGGTGAAGGTTAAAAACGAACATTTATTTGTATGTTTCTGAAAACCGTGAATAAGAACGTTTCATGATATTATTTTCAGAAGAGTGATAATATATACCATACCATAATCCATAGTAGGTAATATTATAAATACGAAAGTGTGTCTGTCTGTCTATCTGTCTGTCTGTATGTCTGCTACGCTTTAACAGCCCATCTTTTCAACCGCTTTTTGATGTAATTTGGTATAGAGGTAGGTTACGACTCCGGGAAGGACATAGGCTTATTAACCCCAAAAAATTTTTAATTTTCGCGAACGAAGACGCGGGTATTATTTAGTATTATATGTACACGCAACCTATACCTAAGAAATGGTGAAACTGATATTATGATTTAAAAAAATTGCGAACAGATTTATTTTGTGGTAACAATAGCACTACACCTGCACCTTTTTTTACGCGCGGGTAGTTGTAAAACATCACATGTGTTTTTAAGTGCTCTCTGTTTTAAATTAATTTTGAATATATTATAGAGCATAATAGTATATAGTGAAATGTTTTAATAAGTCTTCTACTTACCAGTGAATAATCCAATCATTAGTTCCTTTTCATATTCACTTGATTTGTATTTTAACAAAATATTCTCTTTGTCTAAACTACAAATTAACACCTAAACATGGATACACATAATTTGGAATCGATTGAGCACTCAATATCTGCATTGACTGAGCACTTCAATGCACGTATGGCTGAGTTTCAGAGGGCCATACAGACTTCTATCCCAGCAACCAGCCCATCATCTAATATAGCTGCGCAGTTTGGTGCATTCCGGGTATTTGTTATGACATCTCTTGAAAGCCTACAACTGCAAGTCCAAGTGCTTTCCAAACAGTGTGATGTTATGGAGATGAGAAGTCGCAGGAAGATGCTGCTAGTTCATGGAGTTCCAGAAGTCCAAAAAGAATGTGTGCCCTCCACTGTGGTCAAGACATTGACTGATCACTTTGACATGCCAGACTTCACTGTCAATAATATTGGATATTGTAAGCGTTTAGGTGAGCTAAAAGATGGGAAGTCTCGTGTCATACTTGTCAAGTTCTGTGACATGTCCCTCAGAAATAAAGTTTGGTTTATGAAGACTAGACTTAAAGGGACTGGAATTACACTGTCCGAATTTCTGACAAAAGAGAGGCATGAAGCCTTTCAGGTGGCAAGGCAGAAATTTGGAATTTCTAAATGCTGGACAAGGGATGGTAACATCACTGTTATAGGTCCAGACGGTAAGCGCCATCGTGTTAGCACAGTGGCCGATGTCAAGTTGATCGGTTCTACGCCAAGTGATGTCCCTGTGACAGTTACTGCTTCCACTTCTTCCACCACTTCTACTGCTGCAAGTCGGATTAGTCCAGGTGGGAGCCAAACTAGTGCTGTAGCTGGCCCATCCAGTGCTAGTGCTCCAGCGCCAAGAAGTGCTAGAGTGCAGGCTAATAAGGCTAGGAAAGATGTGAGGAAGTAGGTGTATGCTTGATTACTTTAAATCAATACTTAGTTAATATTGTTTTTCACTATTGTTTTGTTGTAGCTGTAGTACCAGCATAATGTATTTTTTAATTCACCTGCAAATATTAATATTAATATGACCAAAACAATAAACAATAAGTCAGTTGTCAAATTTACGCTTGACAGTTTTGACAAAATTTATTTTTAAGCTCTAGATTCCTAGTCATTTTACTCGGTTATGTTTTAATTGTAACTCAATGGTGGGTAACTTTGGTTTTTAATTGTAATTTGTTTTGAACCTATTTAAGCTAAATGTTGTCATTACTAGTTTTGTGATTGTTTAGTTTTTTTTTTTTTTTTACTTGATATTGAACTTCTAATATGAGCTGGAATTGTGCGCCCCTCCGCTTTTAAGTTAGAATACTTAATTAACTAATGGAGTATTGGGATGCTTGGCGGGCAATTTCAGTTTGAATAATTTTAACTACCTACTGTAATATTGTATTGTAAGTCTATATATAAGTCTTTGTTAGGAATAATTAGTACATAAATGATAAAACAAGTGATCTCCTTTTAGAGTTAGGCTGGTGATTGGAGGAGTATTGTTGACGTGTGCAAAACTTTTGCAGCTTTATTTTAAATATTATACATTATTAGATTATATAGGTATTATAATATAATATTATTATTAATATATTATTTATTATATTATTATTGTAATAATTATTTTATATTGCATAGATTTTATGTTATGATGTTTTCTGGTAATAACATTCTGAATATATCTGATTCGGATAATGATATATATGTTACAGATTCGTCTGTGTCTGATGACAGTTTCCATAGTGCCGCTATACCACTTAGCTCTCAACTTAATACAACTTTTTTGAATTTTCCTAAAAATTTTAACGTAGTTCATATAAATGCGCAAAGCATTCCCTCGCATTATTCCGATCTTTTAACGACGTTCGATTGCAAAAATATTCACGCGATTCTTATCTCAGAGTCATTTTTAAAACCATGTCTTCCTTCAACTTCTTATTGTTTGCCTGGTTTTCATCTTATTAGGAATGACCGAACCGGTAAAGGTGGTGGTGGGGTGGCAATTTACTTGCGTGGTCATATTCCTTTCCGTATCCTTGATAAATCACCATCGCCTTACTCAGAATCTTCTGAACGCCTGTTTATTGAGGTACTTTTTGGTCAAAAAAAAGTTCTTCTTGGGGTATTTTATAGCCCATCTCTTCACATCAATTATTTTGATACTTTTGAAAACTTACTTGAACATTACTCTTCTTTAGTTGATCATACTATCATCTTGGGCGATTTCAACACTTGTCTTCTTAAAAATGACCATCGTGCCAAAAGGTTACGGACTATTATTAATAGCTTAAATCTGAGTTTACTGCCAACAAATGCAACCCATTTCTTTCCTTCCTGTCTTCCTTCCCAACTAGATCTTATGATAGTTTCTTCCCCTAGTCTTATTGAAGCTCACGGACAGCTACCAGCAGAAGCTTTCTCGTATCATGACCTAATCTTTATGTCCATTAAAATTCGCCCTCCTAAACCGAAACCTAGCATAGTTATGCGGCGAAGCTTTCGTTATTTTGACAATGATAAGTTCATGGAGGATTTGAATAACATTGACTGGAACGCTGTATTTGGTGCTCCATCAATAGATGATAAGCTAAATATTTTTAATACACAACTAACTGGCTTATTTGACATCCACGCGCCCCTGCGGCCAATCAAAATTAAACATCTTCCTGCGCCATGGCTTACCAACGACATCAGAGCACTTATGTCAAAACGTAATGCAGCCAAGAGTAAATATAAATTGAATCCATCTGATGCCAATCTCTTGAAATATAAAAAGCTTCGCAACCAGTGTAGCAGGATTTGCCGGGATGCCCAACGTCAATACATTCATTCCTCAGTCGATAGCAAGGATTCTGGCAAAACCTGGCAATTCTTGGCCTCATTGGGTATTGGACGTCAACGTCAAAGTATCTCACACACGGCTAATTTGGATGTTCTTAATAAGCACTTTACTAGTACGCTTCCTTTCGATGTTTTAACTAAACAAGGTACACTAAATCATCTTAGCACCATTCCTTCACATGGTGGACCTGAATTTCAGTTTAGCACGACGACTAGTAGTGAGGTTAAGAAACACATCTTGGCTGTGAAATCTGATGCTGTTGGTAGTGATGGAATAAGTAGGAAGATGATATTATTTTCACTTGAAAGTGTCCTTCCAGTGCTGTGTCATATTATTAATTATTCACTTTCTTCTGGTACTTTCCCCACTGCTTGGGCAAGAGCTTATATTATACCTATTCCTAAGGTTCCTAACCCTTCGATTCCTTCTCATTTTCGACCAATTTCAATTCTTCCTTTCTTGTCCAAAGTGCTTGAGCGAATTGTGCATCAGCAATTAAGTATCTATCTATCTAGAAATAATATTTTAACAGATTTACAATCGGGTTTTCGGCGGGGACACAGTACAGCCACAGCCCTTGTCAAGGTCTGCGATGATATCCGTTATGCTGTTGATAATAAACTTCTTACTGTAATTGCACTTTTAGACTTCAGTAACGCCTTTAACACCGTAGACTTTGATTTACTGTTGGCTGTCTTGAAAGCTATTAATATTTCACCTATTGCTACTGACTGGTTTCGGTCATATCTGTGCCATCGTCAGCAGTGCGTTCGTTCAGATGATAAGTTATCGTCGCTTATTGCTCTCAAATCTGGTGTGCCGCAGGGTGGTGTCCTCTCTCCTCTCCTCTTCTCTATTTATATAAACTCTATTTCTTCAATAATTTCTTCTTCTTATCATTTATATGCTGACGATTTACAGGTTTATGTATCAGCAGCCATTAATGACCTTGCTGCAGCTATTGATTCCCTTAATGCTGATTTGAATAAGATTAGCGCTTGGTGTCGATCTTATGGTCTCTTGATAAATCCAAATAAGTCACAGGTGACTATTATAGGTAGTAAATATTACCTTTCCTTACTTTCTTATAATAGTATACCACCTGTTGTCTTAGATGGAACAGCTATACCTTGCACTAGTACAGTCAAGGATCTTGGCCTTATTCTTGATAATTCTTTGTCTTGGGTTCCGCAAGTTACCGAGCTAAGTCGTAGGATCTTTGCTGCTATTGGGTACTTACGGCGGTGGAAACACTTTTTACCTATTAAAACTAAAATCCTATTAGCTAGTACTCTGCTTTTACCCATTTTAGATTATGCGGATATTTGTTATTTGGATTTATCTGAGACCATGCTTAATAAACTTGACAGGCTGCAAAATGTATGTATACGTTTCATCTTTGGCTTACGCAAGTATGATCATATTTCTGAATTTCGTGCTCAGTTAAAGTGGCTGCCAATTCGTTCCCGTAGAAACTTACATGCTCTTTCTCTCTTGTACTCGATATTATATTACCCTCAAACGCCACCATACTTAAAAGAGCGGTTCCAATTTCTTGGCAGCAACGACTTGTCTATATATTTGCGGTCTAAAGATGACAACAGGTTGAGAATACCATCTTGTCATACGGAGGTGTACAGGAATTCCTTCACAGTAAAGACGGTTAAGCTTTGGAACGTCCTACCCAATGACATTAGGCAATCGAAATCTGTAAATATATTCAAGAATCGTTTAAAGGATTATTACTTATCTAGTGCTAGTATGCTATAGAATATTTAAGTATTGTGTATGTAGGTTTATAGGTATGTATTTATGTCTATATGTATTTATAAAGTTATTTATGTATTATTTGTATGTAAAGTTTATGTAGTATATTCAATAGCTGTCTATATTGTTGCACTATCCCGCTCCTATAATAAAGGTCCTTAATGAATGGGTTGTCTGGAGGAGATCACTTTTAGTGATAAGACCGCCCTTGCGCACTTTGTTTTGTTTTGTTTTCTTTTCTATGTATTTTTATGTCTTGTGTAGCAATAAAGAATTTATCTATCTATCTATCTACACCTGAACGTGCGGTTTTTTTCCAATAAAGGTATAAACAGACACGTCGCGTCACGGTACAGTCACAGAAGGACGTCACACTGAACTTAGATTAGCCAACCTTTCATTTACCGCGTAGTATAAGAGAATGTTTCTCTGTAATCTCAACTAGTCGTAAGGTAAAATTAAGTCTAAGCTTGAAATAATCGTCTTCTACATAACATCGTACTGGAACGCTTAATTGCTGGACAACTACGTCTCTGGCAGTATGGTGGTATAACTGGGCACAGCTGAAACCTTCCACTATGCCAGACTAGAGACAAATGTTTAAATCCTTGCCGAATCCGAGACTATATAGCTCTTATATTTCATTCGCTTTATTCAGAGATATTTTTATAAACGTAGTACTTTTTTTAAGACACACAGTGATCATCAATGCGCCAGGGAGGTCGACAAAACTGACTTTACTATATTACAGATTCTAGTACAAGTTACCGCCGCTGTCGTCCCGTAATGTGTCGGACCAAGCCTTTAATGGTTCAGTTACAGCCCAGCAAAGTGAACGGAGTCGGCCTTCGCCACGCCTTGTAAGGGTTGCCATGCGGAAACATTCGAAAACTGGTCCAGATACCACGCATAGCCCTATGTTTCGTTGCACCATTGGGCAAAGTGGCCAACAAAAAGTTGACCACTTTTTCAGACACAAAGTTTAAGACATGACGCCAAACTTCGCATTCGCAGGTATATGTATGTAGGTATATGCTACATACTTAAATGTAGTGTCGCTATTTAAAAAATTGGCTATAAGTATTATGATAGGTGAAAAAACTTACGTACGAGATTTTTTTACTGAATTTTATATGTATTTCTAAAACTAGGCATTAAGCAACGGCTTTCAACGCTAGTACAGAGTCGCATACTAAAATTTTTATGGACACGTCTCCCGTCGTGAGAATGACTCCATCGAGCGCCTCGTCGTGCAGGGCAAAGTGGAGAGCACCAGAGGGCGAGGAAGGTCACCCATGCGATGGACCGACCAAATTAAGTCCGCTGTTGGCGGTTCATTGCACGAGTGCACCAAGCTGTCGGCCAGCAGGGAGAAGTGGCGGGTGCTCGTGAGGCGCATAACATCTGCCACTAAAGCCGACACTTCGTGATGACCACGACCACTTTGGCAAGAGTGTTACGACGAACAAGAATATGTATTTGAATTTTGAACACCATTAATCTGGCAAGGGTACGTGACGCTATTCCTACTTATAATAAGTAGGACTAGCGTCACGTTACCACTCTTTGGGTACTGAAATTTAAAAAAAACTCCGTCCGTCCGTCGGATTCGCACTTAGCTGAATTATTTAATTTGTGTTTGATCATTCGATCAATCTTGGTTTGTTTTTTATGTACCTAAGTGTTATAAATCTCATCGATTATATCGAAATCTCACGTTCGACATTTAAGAGTTGAGGTGGGGAAACCGGGCATCCGGGTGTGGACTCTTGAGGAGATATTTTAAGATAATAAGGAAGGCTCGGGCCAAAAATGAAATTATGAATTTGAAATAAATATTTTCTCTTTTTGTGCCAGAAGACATTTAAAGACAGAAACAATGAACATCAATTAATTAGATTAGCTATTGATTTTTAAAATATAACACCACAATAATAATATTGGAACAGCACAACTATAGAGCTATTGACCTAAATTTCGCAACACTCTAATGCCCTATCGCAAAATATTGTCCAAGCACTAAAATGGGCTTAACCTATCACGCCGCACCATAGCCTCAAGTTGTTATTGAAAACAACTTGGCCGAAATGCCCACGCGCTATGACTTCAGCTTATTGAATGTATTATAGAGAACAAAAAACCATAGAGCCGATTGCTCATTAGTTAGCTAATTTTGTGTGACACTAAGCTAGTAGGCAATCGTTTTAGATGCGTGGTCGTAGGTGAAAATAAATTCCTTTAGTTCCATGACATAAATAATTACATTCTTATGAATAGTTACTTATTTACTTATTTAACTATTGCACAAGTTGTCGTACCTATATCTATTACGATTATGCCCGCGTCTTTGTCCGCGTGGATTGATTTTTTTAGATTCCCGGGGGAACTCTTTAATTTTCTGGGATAAAAAGTAGACTTTATCCTCCCGCGGAATACAACCTATCCCTGTACCGAATTTCAACAAAATAGTTGAATAGATGGACCGTGAAAGCGTAGAAGACAGACAGACCGACGGACATTCAGACATAATGTCTGAATGTCCGTCGGTCCGTGAATGTGTATAATATTAATATTTTTACATTATATTATTTACTACCTATTGATTACTACTATTGAGTATTTTTTTATTTACGCTCTATTCATTGTATTAAGATAATTAGTAAACTTGAATTCCTAAATTGTGAACTTAGCTCAATTATTTTGACTACTCAATAATGAAAAATCATTTGTGTGAATGGTAGGACGTATCTTTCTTCTATTTTCTACCTTGGGTTTGGTATCGATGAAGCATTGCAAAAGTCCCGAGGAACGTTTTCGCAATTATTTTACGTTGATTTTTTTAGGGAAGTCTAGGCTAGACTGAAAATTTAGTTTTAGTTTTGTGTACAAGTAGTTATAAGCGCCTAATATTTATGATTTCTTAGTTAATATTAAAGTACACTATTAAAGCAACTCTATGTGGCTTATAGGGTTAAATCTATACTTTAAATTATACATGCGAAAGTTTGTCTGTCTGTCTGTCTGCTACGCTTTCACGGCCTATCTATTCAACCGATTTTGATGAAATTCGGTAAAGAGAGAGAGGCGGTATCCCAGGGAACGACATAGGCTACTTTTTATCTCAAATAATTTAATATAAAAAATTATTTTTAAACAACCGACTTCAAACTCCCGCGCCAACTTTACAACAACAAGCACACGCTATGCAAAGGACTTATTTTATTGTTGATATTTTAAAAACCGCTCGACCGATTTCGATAAAATTTATATGGGACCACATGGAAAGTATGCCCTTTCAAATAAAAAAAGAATCATCCAAATCGGTTCACCCAGTCAAAAGTTCTGAGGTAACAAACATTAAAAAAAAAAATACAGTTGAATTGTGAACCTCCTCCTTTTTTTGAAGTCGGTTGAAAATTAAGGATTTCCCGCTGGAATAAAAAAAAAAACCACGCGGACGAAGTCGCGGGCATTATCTAGTACACAAATGTACATAAATGTGAATTTAAAAAAAAAAAGTAATGTATTCAATTTCAAAAATATTATATATCCGTATTCCGATACAAAAGAAATACCTAAACCTTTCACCAAACTAAACTAATTGGTGAAAGGTTGTCACGAAATTGGTTAGCGACCTTCACCAAAGGTCGGTATTGCGTACAACATTGTACACATTACATGTACGTAAACGTATATAAACATATTTATACCTATATTAAATTACATATATAGCAAAACTTCCGCATATAGCCAGAAAATCTGTATCAATGTAATTTATTTCACAATCTGTCCGTGAAATAATATCCGCTTTACCATTAAAGTCTATATGGTAAATTCTCTTTATGATTAAACGTATAACGACCAAAATTAACGACAAATTTATTTACTGGCGACAGTAAGGTACCTACTATGTAACAAATAGTTTATTTAAGTTTCATACACACATTTACATATTTGCGATCAAAATTTTAAAGTTCGCCTCTAAGCATCCTGCGTAAGGGCCAATACTGAAATATTGTGACTTTAAAAGTGATTTATAAACAACACTTTGATGTTTTTGTCATTATAATATTATGGTCATTTGAACATTTCGTCATGAAATAAGACTTCGGTAGAATAATTTTTGTTTAGTTAAGAAATATTTATTATTTTTCGATCGTTCGCTAGGAACGGTTTCATGGAAGAAATAAAATATCACTATGGATGGACCAGGTTTCCGCTTGAAAACTAGAACACCAATCGATAATGATGATTCGATCGAAAGTGCTAAAATGGAAAGAGTTGCGACTAGTGAAGTGGCATCGTATTTTAGGATGAGCAACTGCTTTAAGAAAAGAGCAACTGCTGAGTTTTTTGCCGGCTCTTCTCAGTAGAAACGGCTTTCCGAACCGGTGGTATAGTCTTAACGTATCATAAGTGACACAAGTGGTCCTACATGAAATAAATAAATCTATCTAAATGCAGACGCATATAGTAGCGGTGATTATAACTTTGACATTTCTTTTTTGTTTGGATAACGAGTTGTTAAATCCGCATTCCATAGGTGATGTGGAAGCTATTCATAGACCAAATCTTATAAATGCGAAAGTTTGGATGGATGTATGGATGTTTGTTACTCAATCACGCCCCAACAGCATAACGTATCTGGCTGAAATTTGGCACAGAAATAGATTATAGTCCGGAATAGCACATAGGCTACTTTTAATCCCAGAAAATTAAAGAGTTCCCGCGGGAACAACAAAACCTCGATCCACGCGTACGAAGTCGCGGGCATCAGCTAGTAACTCATAAGAAGACGATGCGCTAGCCCCTTCGATTATCTATACTTCTATGTATAGATAATCGAATAACTAATATTATAAGTTTGGATGGATGGTTGAATGGATGGATGGATGGATGCATGTATGGATGGATGGACGTGTGTTACTCAATCACGCCCCAACGGCTGAACGGATCTGGGGAAATTTGGCACAGAGATAGATTATAGTCTGGAATAACACATCGGCTACTATTTATACCGGAAATTAAAGAGTTCCGCGGGAACCAAATAGTTACCTCGATCTACGCGGGCGAAGTCGCGGTCATCAGCTAGTACATATTATATATTTTTATTTTAATAAACGCGAGATTTTTGGATAGTAAGTATATAAATAAAAAAAAGATACGCGCCGAATTGAGAACCTCCTCCTTTTTTGGAAGTCGGTTAAAAATAGTACTTGTCAAAATTGCTTTAATTATGTCAAATTTCAACTAGGTACATATTTAGAATTTGTGCACACGATCTTTCAAGTATCAGATCACCTCTACTGTTCAGCTTTAGAAACTACTAGCTGATGCTCGCGACTCCGTCCGCGTGGTTTAAGTTTTTTTGATTCCCGCGGGAACTCCTTAATTTTCCGGGATAAAAAGTAGCCTATGTCACTCTCCAGGTCCTCAACTATAACCATGCCAAATCACGTCGATCCGTTGCTCCGTTGCGGCGTGATTGAAGGACAAACCAACAAACCAACAAACAAACTGACTTTCGCATTTATAATATTAGTATGATTAATAATACTACCTTACCTATAGGTATTACGTATGCATGGTCATTAAGACCACATTCATTCAAGGTCCTAATCGCCATCAATATTGACCATGCTTGAGGTTAACTGGTCAACATCAGTGATAGTGTCAATTACCTGAAACAAAGACAAAAAAATTAGCATTAGTATAAGGTACTTGTTGACATTTTGAAAACTAGGCCACGTTGGGCCGCGTTCGCATATTCCGCACGCACGCCCTTGCGTCACACAGATTCACGACGTGACTTTGTCGTGCCGTATTTTCACTTTATGACCGCTAACAGTGTGATATAATGACATACATTTATAATAGACACCTATTATTGTATCATATACCCAATGTGCAACGAAAACCCAGTGTGCTGTCCCCTAGATCAGTTTCTACGGGGCACCGTACGGCAACGCAAAGTCACAGCACACAATAGGATGGTAACTACCTACATCTGAAGCCTACGTACTTGATCTCTGCCGAGAATCGAACCTGAGACTCATCACTTAAGAACACAGCGCTTACCACTGCGCCAGGAAGGTCATCTATAACGCAACGTATAGGGAATGAGGTATGTATAATATATTCAAACATAGTAACACTCGTTGAGATATATTATTATGTCAAAACATACAGCACTTCCAATGAATACGTAAGGATTTAAAATTTGTCATAAAATATTTAACACATACGCTAGCAAGTTAGCAAACTCATAGAAAGTGCCATTACAAGAAGACACGTGTATAAATAAATACCTTAAAGTAATATAGTAGGTACATTAATTGGTGTTCAAAAGGTCATTCTACAAATGTTATCTTCTTCTATCTCTATCTATCCTCTATCTTCTATCTTCTATCTTCTATCTTCTATCTTCTATCTTCTATCTTCTATCTTCTTCTATCTATATATATAAAAGCGAAATACCACTCAATCACTCACTCACTCACTGACTAATCACGATATCTCAGGAACTATAAAGCGTACAGACTTGAAATTTGGAAGGTAGATTTCTTCTACGGTGTAGACGCCAGCTAAGAACGGGTTTTGAGAAAATCCACCCCTAAGGGGTTAAAATAGGGGTTGGAAGTTTGTATGAAAGTCCTTTGTTGTTGAAGTTAGACGCATGAAAATTGGTAATTAAGTTATTAGTTATAAATAATAAAAACCTGTATAAGCAATTTTACGAAAATGTACCCCAATAGGGGTGAAATGGTGGTTGGAAGCTTGCATAAGGGTTTCAATTTTTTGCAGTAAGAGACTTGAAAATCGAGATTTAGGTTATAAGTTTTAAGTTATAATAAACCGCATAAGCAATTTTATGAAAATCTACCCCACAGAGGGTAAAATGGGGGTTGTAAGTTTGTATGAAAGTCCTATGTTTCTGAAGTTAGAGACTTGAAAATCGGGATTTAGGTTATTAGCTTTAAATAATAATAACCTGTATAAGCAATTTTACGAACATCCACCCCAAAAGGGGTGAAATGGGGGTGAAAGGTTACATACAAATTTTATGACTTTGAAGTATAGACATGAAAATCAGCAAAAAAACCTGCATAAGCTATATAAAGCCTCTATAGATAGGCTGTTTGCAGCGGGAAAATTACATAATCTCATAGGAAATCAATAATTGTACGCGGACGAAGTCGCGGGCAACCTCTAGTAAAATATATTTGTTATGACATTCAAAGGACCATGATCGATATAATATTTGACGTATGCAAAATGCGGCGTATCACAGCCATATATCACAACAATGCACTCACGATATGGCCTTTAAATTGACCGAAGCCTTATCATTATGCGTTTAGCACATGTCACACGTCGGCCACACGTGACTTAGGTTTCGTAATGTTGATATATTACTATTTATTACTAGCAATTACCCACGGCTTCGCGCCAGTGTGAATTTCGAAAATATGTCGTAAATTATCAGGAATAAAAAAATATATGCCAAGTAATATATTAAATTCATCCAAATATCAAAATTGTCACACATTTCATCACAAAATGTCACACATTTTGTCATGTACGTTCGTAAGTATAAAACTTTCAAAATGATCAAGTGATAGATTTACTGGTTAATAATTAATGTTATTTATCACTTAAATCGAATCAAAAGAAAGATGTTTATGTAAACGAAACAAGTTTACTTACATATTATAATACCTATAAATGGATCTGCATAGAGCCGGTATTTAGTTGACCTTTCATCTCTAACGACTGCCATCCGCATTTTGTTGACGGCAAAGGTAAATATATTTCAACGCTCAACAACTCAAGGTGTCGACCTTAGCTTCCGGCGAAATGCATTCATAATATTCTGCTTAAAGTTATTTCCTTAATTTTAAGTTCAGCTAACTTAATCTACCTCTAGTTAATCTTAGCAGATGTTGCGCTATTTTTCCCAATATATTAATCAAGAAAATTGGTGGAACAAGGTTTTCAAACATCTCGTAGAAGTTCAATGATTTTTCATATTTAAAAAGTAGCCTATGTATGCAAGCTATCGCTGTACTTATCATAATCGTCACATATTGGCCCCGAAAAGGTAACAGATAGACATATAGATAAACACATTCGCGTTAACAATTTTAGTGGTATGGATTATACCATCTAGTATTATTTATTAATCAAAAATATGTACGAGATTGGGTAAAACGATTATAGTAATTATTCATGTGTCGAAACGAGCCTAGCAGAAGCTAGAGTCCCGTGACGACACGTCTGTAATCAAATTAGACTGATTTCCGTCGTTGAAAAATCCACAGGTCTCGTTAAAAAGTTAGGCTTGGCCACAAAAAACAGGTAGGTACTTACGGAATACCGGATCGGTGCAGTTATCCAAGTGAGTGAAAACCGTACAATTTATTTATCAACATATTTTTTAACTTTAATTCAGTTACTTGTTAGTCATTTGATAGCTTTGTCCTTTTTAATTTAAAAAAAAAATATCGCATCCCCTGCAACAAACGCAACCTACTGGCCCTTATTGTAAATCAATAGGCTGTTCAATAAAAACCACGTATCGAATTGTATATTATGGTCTTACGATATGACCTTGTAATGAAGTATTCTGTACCCATTCTCTACGGAAACATTACGCAATGGATAAGTAAAAAATAACACGGCAACTGATCGTTATTTTGTAGTTTTATAAAGTTTACCGGAATTCCTGTTGCGCGGATAGCGACATTCTTCTTCCAATTGCTATTATTAAGTATTATTTATTGCCTGATCTGTATTTTTACAGCAGAGAAATGAATGTAATCTATCTATAGAGATTGTATTGGCTTCACTATTTGCTGTTACTTGTATTTTAATGTTAAATGTCTTCCGCTTTGAATCTTAAAATTGAAAACGCACTAGGGATAAAACATCTTTGCTTAGTGCAAAACGTGCGCTTTGCAGGACGGAGGAGGAACAACGTTTTGTTAATGTGCGCTCCATGTGCGCGCGCGCAGTGTTTAACGCGGACTTTTTGTCCGCCGGGCAAAAAATTGTCCCTGTGATTACACGGTAAAGCTGAAGTAACTGTACCATAAATAACTAAGACTCTGGTAGTAAGGCACCCTAAGAGAAATGAATGAAGTGGTTAGCATTTAAGTCCATACAAGCACATATTATCATTTTTCGTGGATTATCTACTTTAAAGTTTATCTTAACTAGTCGTATATATACGTACATTGATAGTTGCTAAATTCAATTTACTTTTTCATTCGTATAGTGTAACGGGCGACGCGTTAATGAATAATTAATAACCAAAATGGTTGCAATACGGCCTCCGTCTTTAGCCTAAAGTTGTGGCCATATACGGTTAAGCGCATTTTTACGTACGTGGGAACGGCACGTTGATGCAAGTAAGTTACTGCTAGTTATTTAGATCAATGAGAGCTGAATCGTCTAAGATTGGGCATCTGATGCTATAACACACATACATAAAGGGCACATAGCTCGATAGACGTTGGGATACCAACGAGCTTTAAATAACCCACGGCAGACGATCGTGGTCGACAGACAGATGGAGTAACAGATTGCAGAAGAGACACAAGCGGCACAGGTCTTTGGTAATCCCTTCAAGAGACGCTCTGTCCACCAGTGGACTCTATATTTTTTTAACTAACTGGCTTTACAGCTCTAGGTTCCAGCCCTTTTGAGCCTCTATCACAGACGATGACAGCCGGGACAATGATTTTAGGTAATAGGCCTAAAAGTGTTGTATCATAACACAGATCTAAACGCTTTAAAATAAGCCATCCGCCATCCATAAGATTTAAGTAGGTAAATGCCTAGCCATTATCCATTCTCCGTTATGTATTCTCTTTCTGTATCTAACCAAATTTCGTCAATATTGATTGAACAGATGAGCTGTCAAAACGTAGGAAACATACAGACAGGTATACACACTTTCGTATTCATATAACCTTAGTATGGCTTTTAAAAGAAGAATAAATGTAGTCTGGTTCTCTCTTAAGGCATAACATGACTGTATTTCTTGATACAAAAAAAGTTCGAAATCTTCTCAGTTCCCTGATCGTGGAAAATTGCAACCAATAAACAACTTAAAGGCAAAGAACTGTCTCACGCTGTACTGCGATCTGGCTTCACGGATGTGACACACAATATAACAATATGACATGGAGCACACATTCAAACGCCCAACCAAAACCTAAGTCCTAACATAGGAAGTCTGAGAATGAGATAAGGCTCGTAAGGGCCTCCGCAGACTATACGCGCGGGCGACCTATAGTTTACTGAATACGAACAGTAAACTACATTTCTCAATACGAACTACGTTTTATCAATATACCTACTTTAGTTCTTGATGTGCCAGCTTAGATAATACCTTAAATTAATCAACTACTGCATTTCATGAGGAAATGCAAAAAACATTATTTAATAGGTTATTCTTCTCGTAGTTAGTCCTTATGACTTAGAAGAATGGTAAAGGCTGTATGTAATTATAAAATTATTTCCTTTTGATCAACTACTGTGAAGATCCTGGAATAAGTACCTATCTAGATAGGAATGAATAGGATAATATTATAAGTCTTGAGCGGTAGTAAATATATCTTGAGGAGTGAGTAAAATGCTTCGTTTTTTTTTTAAATCAAAGATAGAAAAGTTCGAAATACATTGCCTGATTTGAATGATTCAGCTACTCTCATCCGGCTCAGCTAATGTATCGACGTATGTTTTCGGTAATAGTCTGTGGGCGCTCTAATGACAAGACTTATCTTTATGTTTTATAGCCTTTTGAAACTTCCTTAACAGGAGTCACCAAGACTACCATACATGTGTCAGTACAAAGTTGGATTGAACTACCAAGGATAGCACAGAGTGAACACGCATTTCAAATTATTTCCCATACCTAAAACTAATAAGTTAATTAGTATCCAATTAGAGAATCTGAGCATCATTAGAAATACTACACCAAAAACAGATATCTCGTAAGAATTACCTTGGTAAATCCAGAATGGTAGTCTATATAGTGTAGGTATGGTTTCGTATCCTTGCTGGTGTTGCATTATGATTGAAAGCTTCACCTTTGTATTTTGTTTGTATATAAAATCTAAAATATAATGAGTGGTATTTATGGTATTTACTTACTTACTCGGTGTAAGAAAAAAAAGTTAAAGACAATGAGATTTAGTTCCTTCTAATTGGAACTAGCTTTTGACTTTTTCCGCGTGGATAACACAAATTTTGAATCCCTATTTTACCATCGTAGGGATTGAATTTTCAAAAAATTCTTTCTTACAGGATGTTTACGTCATAAATGCCAAATTTCAGCCCGATCGGTCCAGTGGTTTGAGCTGTGCGTTGATAGATCAGTTAGTCAGTTACCTTTTCCTTTTATAATATACTAGCTGATGCCCGCGCCTTAGTCCGCGTGGAATATTTTTTTTAAATTCCCACGGGAACTCAATTTTCCGGGATAGCCTATGTCACCAGATCTTCAACTATACCCATGAAAAAAATCGATTCGTTGCTCCGTTGCAACGTGATTGAAGGACAAACCAACAAAACAATAAACCAACAAACAAACACATTTTCGCATTAATAATATTAGTATGATGATTTATATTAGCCACGGCAAAACAACTAATAGGTATAATCACCGGTTAAATAAATAAATAAAAGTTTATTGACCAACACTACTGGTTAGGGCTTAGGTGTGAGCTACTACCGGGGTCCACAGTTGGCGGATGGTGGAACTGCTGTAAGATATTACGGTTAGCTGCTTCGGCAGTCCCCGACCACACACCGGCAGGATTAGAGGGTGTAGTGTAGAACCCTTAGGAAAGGTTCTTCTTAAGAAAAACTATAAAGACCCAATGAAAACTTTGCGACATGGCGATTCAATGCCGCCAGTAAATAAGCATTAATCTTCCTCCAACTGTGGGCAGCTGCGTAGTTGGTAGATTGAGTGGGTGGGAGCTAGGTAAGCTTGTACAGCCACCAATCATATTGTTGGTGAATGAATCCTTGATTCAGAAGGCAACAATACAGCGATGTGGAAGGCCACGGAAAACCACCACATTATTTTTCCCAGGACAAATCATTATGGCTGAGACAAATATAACAATGGCCCTCAGTCCCCGGCAGGCCTTAAGTGGTCAGAGGGTGCGAAGAATCTCCGGGTCAGCCATAAAGATCGCAACTTGGAATGTCCGCAGTTTATACGAAGACGGTAAATTGGAGAATGTTAAAAGGGAGATGTGTAGATTAGATCTTGATATCCTTGGAATAAGTGAATTGAGATGGAAAGGAAATGGGATATTAACATCCGGTGATGCTACAGTTTAGAATGAAAAAAGTACTTTGTAGCCGGAACCTAAGCATTGCTCTTCGAACACGCATAGCGCGGTGCTATTTCTTCTCTGTAGTTCTTTATGGAGTAGAAGCTTGGACGCTGACAGAAACCATGTCCAAGAAATTAGAAGCGTTCGAGATGTGGGTGTACAGACGTATGCTAAGAATTTCTTGGACAGATCGCGTACGGAATAGCACCGTGTTGCAAAGAATGGGGAAGGTTGCAAAGATACTTACTACAATTAAGAAACGAAAGTTGGAGTATTTTGGACACGTAATGCGTAACACCAGCAAATATGAGCTCCTTCAACTTATCATGCAGGGAAAAGTGGAAGGCAGGAGGAGGCCTGGCCGCAGAAAGATATCGTGGCTTAAAAACTTACGCCAGTGGTTTGGAAAGAGCACAAGATCACTGTTTAGAGCAGCGGTCTCGAAAGTTGAAATCGCCCTAATGATTGCCAACCATCGCAAGGAGACGGCACACTAAGAAGAAGAAGACCAACACTACAATACAATTACACCTAATTTACATAAACTAAAGGTTAAAGGGGTAGTCTATAATGAAGTGGTATCATTAAAAGAGCAAGTATAAAACAATAAAAATAAAAAAAACCGGCCAAGTGCGAGTCGGACTCGCGCACCGAGGGTTCCGTACAAACACGTAGTAAGTTTTAAATTATTAAAAAAACTACTTACTAGATCTCGTTCAAACCAATTTTCGGTGGAAGTTTGCATGGTAATGTACTTCATATATTTTTTTTAGTTTTATCATTCTCTTATTTTAGAAGTTACAGGGGGGGGGGGGGAGGGGACACATTTTACCACTTTGGAAGTGTCTCTCGCGCAAACTATTCAGTTTAGAAAAAAATGATATTACAAACCTCAATATCATTTTTGAGGACCTATACATAGATTCCTCACACGTATGGATTAGATGAAAAAAAAAATTTTGAGTTTCAGTTCTAAGTATGGGGAACCCCCAAAATTAATTGTTTTTTTTTTTCTATTTTTGTAAGAAAATCTTAATGCGGTTCACAGAATACATCTACTTACCAAGTTTCAACAGTATAGTTCTTATAGTTTCGGAAAAAAATGGCTGTGACATACGGACGGACAGACAGACAGACAGACAGACAGACAGACATGACGAATCTATAAGGGTTCCGTTTTTGCCAAATTTGGCTACGGAACCCTAAAAAACCCCCCAGAGGACAACTTTTAGGAGCTCGATAGCTCCATGGAAATCATAAAATAAAGACAGCATACACAAATGTCAAACAGCGGAAAATCCTATCCGTTACTCGTTACCGCTAGCTTGTAGGTACTTATAATTTCTTTGACCACGGAAGAGTGGTGTCGAGATACAAGAGTGAAAATACATTCCACGTGGGGACGCGGAAAGCGGATCGATTCGCTCGAGTTACACGCATTTTACGTGGAGATAAAAATTATGGAAGAGCCATATTAGATAGATGGTGGATTACATGGATGGATTACTATTATGATAGATGGTCTTTCAGAGATAGACACTAATAAATTTACTATTTACTAATTAATTACTATTATGATAGATGGTCTTTCAGAGATAGACACTAATAAATTTTGTACTTAATTCATTTTGAAATATTTTTAACATGAAAGAAGGATGACTCCACACCCTAACACAAAATAAATTTACCCAGTTACTCACATTCCATAGATATAATTTTTATCTAATGTACATTGTATGTTACAACCACCACCACTGCAGCCCATTAGCGTCCCACTGCTGGGCACAGGACTCCTCTCTCATAGGAGAGAAGGAATTAGAGCTTAGACCCACCACACTGCTCCAACGCGGATTGACGGGCTTATGTTACAACACATAATATACCGTTTAAACGATGCCACATTTAGTTGACTGACTCTATATCTGTGAGATAATTACCTATTATTAATACTTAGATGGAGTTAGTACTTATTGTTGCGGAAGAATGCCGGAACGAAATAGAAAATGAGAAAAATCTTATGCAATTAATTATTTTTCCATAGAAGTTTTGCTTGAAAAACTAAATCAATGTTACTTTTCCCGCAATTTTTAACCAAGATAGGTAATTTTGTTTCATTCATATTTAAAATAGCAAGGCAAAGTTCGTGACCATTTCGGCAACTGTTAAAAAAATGCAATGAATAATAATAAAAAACCGGCCAAGTGCGAGTCGGACTCGCGCACCGAGGGTTCCGTACTCAAGAAGTAGGTTCTCAAATGTTTGTAGAGGTTTACTGTTAATATCAAAAAAACTATGCTAGTTAGAGCATTGGCTATAGTTTTCCTGTAAAATATACATAAATTCCTATTGACCATAATTATTTCAGATTTTTCGATTGGTAAACTCCGGAGATAAGGGGGGGGGAACGGTATTTTTTTAGACTTTTTCCCCGATAAATCAAAAACTAATGACTAAAAATAATTAAAAATCTGTTTTAGAATGTACAAAGTAAACCCTTTCATATGATACCCCACACAGTACAGTTATCTCACTTTTAAATTTCAACCCTCCGATTTTCCCCCCTTTTTAAATAAGAACAAAAATAATTTCCATTTTTTTTAATCCCAGTGTCTTTGGGCCACTAATATACACAACTATTCCAAATTTCATGTCGATAGCTTCGGTAGTTACTGAAATAATTGAGTGTGACGGACGGACAGACGGACAGACAGACGGAGAAAGTCGCACCATAAGGGTTCCATTTTATCATTTTGGTACGGAACCCTAAAAAAGAGATAAGTGCAAGCTGTTCTTGTACAACCAGTGTTCCGTTAAAAAAAACACCCTGAAGCAAAGTCCTATAATAAAAGTTATTATTGGGGGCAACTATACCTATACCTAGACGTAGACGATAAGTACACTGACAGATTTTGAGAACAGACACCGAGGTGTACCCTGGTGTCCGATTTTTTTACCTTTTTAAGTACGGAACACTAAAATTGATAATAACTATTATATATTCATTTCAAATTAATCAAAGGATTAAGTTGCGTAAGATAGCCAAATTAAAGAAATAAGTATTTTTTAAACATGGCAAGGTTATGCCTGTTATCT
Organism: Erebia epiphron; assembly: GCA_963932025.1. Lineage (NCBI taxonomy): Eukaryota > Metazoa > Arthropoda > Insecta > Lepidoptera > Nymphalidae > Erebia > Erebia epiphron. The sequence continues at coordinate 5,771,177 of OZ009954.1, forward strand.
AGTTCCGTTTAAAAACTGCCATAAAGTCTATAAAAATGAGTCAGTCTCGACAAGCCCATAAAATCCACCCGAATAGGAATGTTTACAATCTTAATTAACCTTTGTCTAAGAATAATTTTCTAAAACGCCTATATTATATTTTCGACCACGGCGGCCAATCTCCACAGAGATTATATTATACTAGCTGATGCCCGCGACTTCGTACGCGTGGATCGAGACTTTGTGGTTCCCGCGGGAACTCTTTAATTTTCCGGGATTAAAAGTGGACAGACTATAGTCTATCTCTGTGCCAAATTTCAGCCAGATCCGTTAAGCTGTTGGGGCGTGATTGAGTAACAAACATCCATACATCCATCCATCCATACATCCATCCAAACTTTCGCATTTATAATATTTATTTGATGTGCGGAATATTATTTTATAGTGCAGAAGTATATGTACAAAACTCAAGTGCAAACTCGATTCCCGTGGTTTAATAGTAAGATGAGATGGCAATCCGGCACGACCATAGATAGATCAGGCCAGAACCGAAGGCTTTACGTGCTTTCCGAAAATCAGGCGCACGGAGGGTAAACAACGCCATCTATCTTACTCCGAACTGAGAATTTCTAGACCGAAAAATCCAATAACTAAATATTGATCCCCCGACCTCGACATAAGCCAGTTGAACATGCTTATCACTTGACCAACGAGGCAATCAGAAATGTCACAGTATCCTTATGACTATCATTATGCATCAATAATAATATATCACCAAAATAAATCTGTCCTATTGAGTAATAATTTTAATTAATTATGTATTATTATATAGACAATCAATTATTTTAATCTATCGAAAATCAGTTGATGGGAAAATAAGTTTTTATTATCATAATACTATTAGATCAAACAAATTTGCATTATAAAATATCCTTAGCTTTGTAAGCTAACTGTACTGAAATCAATTCAATTCAAATACTTTTAATGTTTTACAAGATCATCATCATCATCGTATCAGCGACAAAGTATGAATCGAGAAGTTCCACATAGTTTCCTCTAATTACAAATCACTACGCGTCCTCGTTTACACCTCTTGATGTAGAATTTTAGTACCTATTTTACAACGCACAAATATCGAAGTTTTAGCCGACCAATACCTAATACCGTCCGCCTGGGTGGGTCAACATAAGTTTCTCTATTATCTTGAAAACATATATTTGCCTGCGGAAGCTATTAAACTTGGTTAGCATGTTAAATTGTTGTACCTGAGGCAATTCTGTGTTATTTTGGGAACTATTCCATTACGACAAAATATTAATTTTAGAAGTCATAAATGATCACCCTGCAGGCCAGAGCGTATTGTATTATGCATACAATACTAGCTGATTAGATACTAGATGCCCGGGACTTCGTTCGCGGTTTTTTTAATTTCACTACAAGTTAGCCCTTGACTGCGATCTCACCTGATGGTAATAGTGATGACGCAGTCTAAGATGGTATTGGGGTAACCTGTAAGGGGTATCGCAGCGTGCATTGAGGGCTTTAATTCCCGCGGGAATCTTTAATTTTCCGGGATAAAGTAAGTGTTATTACAGACTGACGACCTCCGTGGCGCAGTGTGTAGCGCTGTTGCCTTAACGTGCGGAGGTCCCGGGTTCGATCCCCGGCAGGGTCAATTTGGGAATTTATAATTTCTGAATTTTCCCTGGTCTGGCCTGGTGGGAGGCTTCGGCCGTGGCTAGTTACCACCCTACCGGCAAAGACGTGCCGCCAAGCGATTGAGCGTTCCGGTACGATGCCGTGTAGAAACCGAATAGGGGTATGGGTTTAATATAACTGCCATGCCCCTAACAGGTTAGCCCGCTACCATCTTAGACTGCATCATCACTTACCATCAGGTGAGATCGCAGTCGAGGGCTAACTTGTAGCGGATAAAAAATAAAAAATAAAAAGACTATAATCTATCTCAGTGCCAAATTTCATCCAGATCCATTCAGCCGTTCTGGGTATTGAGTAAAAAACATCCATCCATCCATCCATCAAAACTTTCGCATTTATACTATTAGTATAGTTCATAGCAGGAGTGTCATCGCTATCATAACACCGTAGGTAATCGTCAAATGTTAGTACTCGTAGCAGACCTAGATTCAAAATTTAAAGTACTCGTAGTACCTATATATTGCATTGGGCCAGATGTAGGTCGAAAGTTTCATATATCCTAGAATGCGTCTTTCTCAAGAGCTGTATAGCGACAAGTGTATATTTTGCAACCGCTCCAGTTTCGCGTTACATAAGCCAGGCTATCTGATACCATTGCCTAAGGCCTAGGACCCCAAAGGCCCAAATTGTGGTAATACGCCATATAGGATTATTATTGTTATATGTGACTTGCGAAATTTGACTCGATTGTTACAAAAGTAAGATTTTATTACCCTAGTGCAGAAATAAGGCTGTAAATCGTGACTTACATTTAAAAAAAAACGCTACCTACAATACGTTTTATTAAGATCAATTTTGTTACAGTTTTTTATTGATTTCCACCACCATTTACCATTGCTTAAAGCAGTATTATTTCTAAATGAAAGTCTTGAAGTCTTAAAAATGAGGATTTTTAAGCTATTGCATAGCTTCTATCGCGGGCCTTGAGCGTGGAGACCGAATCCAGAAATTCCGTAACGAAAAAACCTAACACTTTGGAACATTATGTTTTCAATAGTCCGGGTGTCCAAGGGGAATCAAAAGGTTTTTTGAACATAAATAGAAACATAATTCTTTAAAATTATTGCGCCTTTATATTTTTAACAACTTGAAGTCAACAACACAAGTAGTCATAGCAACCAAAATCATCTTTTCATAAAAGTATTTCGCCTTTATATTTTCAACAACTTGAAGTCAACAACACAAGTAGTCATAGCAAGTTGATAAAAAATGCTATGCAATAGCTTTACCGCGGCAGTCTCCGAGTGTCACACGTATTTTTTATTCTAAAACACGAACGCCAACAATATAAAAACAATATGGTGATGATGGTAGTATGCCCCCCGAATTCGGTGCGCTATAAAACCTAATATTGCAATAAAAATTAGAATAATTCAATAATAATTTGTGGACATTTTAATAAAAGTGATTTAGAGAAAAAATACTAAAAACATTATAAGAAATCCGAGATGTTTACCTATTTCGCTCACATTGTTTAAATGTTACTAGTTCTTTAGGATATTTTTTTCTATTATTAGTAGAAACCTCTGCAGTGAATCTTTCATCCTGTATTACAACACACTAAGCTTTAAGTATAAATAAATGAGCCTGGTTGTATTACCGATTTATACGGCAACTTTACAAAACCACAGTACAATAAACAAGACAGGGATGTCGCAAGCGTTCCCTTTCAAGCAGAACAGGTATTTTCACAAGTGTCACCAATACTTGTAAAGCGGAGCAAGTGCACTAGTAACTTGTTTCAGCTAGGGGTGTGCCGTATGACGAATACTTTCAAGAATATAGGTTCGGCTTTTCGTCAACTATGGACTATAAAAAAGTAAATATTTGATGATTTTTTAATTTTTGCCATTTAGTTTTATAATGCATATGTTATTGGGCCCATTATGAAATAAGTTTGATGGACTAAATTGTGTTTCTGGCTTTTCAATAAAAACTTATTAATCTTGACAGAGATATTAAGCTTGTTCTCCTTTTTTATAGTAGATCAGTTTCGAATGCGGTAATGAAGACATTATTGCATCGAAGGATATACGTATTATTAAAAGTAGCCTTCTAATACGATCAGTATATTATAGCTCTATTTCATTTTCTTTATGAGTTCATTGCTTAATTAGCCACTGTATTATGTGATATTACTACATTGATTAGGTAAAAAAACAATTTAAATAATAATTAATGGTGTTATTATGCACGTGCAATGTATCTTAATGAGCTTATTATCCAGATCTAGGTTAAATAGTGCTCTAGTACAGTACAGACTGCAATAAGCTTCGCTGTCCCACTCGCCTCTTAATCTGTCTTTCGAAATATTTGACTTGTTTAATTGATACTCGTATATGAATAGCATACACTAAAAATTATTTCGTAACTTTAATTCGTAAGTTGGCGTATAAAAAGTAATGAATGGCATTATTATGCATACTACGCACGAGTAAAATAAAATGTAAATGTTGTTTATAGTAGATTAAGGTTAAGCTTAATGCTTACAGTGCAAAGGCGGCTCTGCAATAATTTTAATAAAATTACTGTGATTTTAAGCTGAAATGAGTTTTGTTTCATATATGAAACTTATTACTGAAAAATATAAATATGATTCTATCTAGTATCTAAATTATAAACATGATTGTAACTATAATAATCTAATGCCATGGACTGTTGTAACTATTTTACCTTGTCGCTTACAAATATTACTGGATCATTGAAATCTAAATTATAAAAGAACTGACTGGCTGATCTAACAACGCACAGCTCAAACCACTGGAAGGATCGGACTAAATTTGGCATACAGATAGCTTTTATGACACAGGCATACGCTAAGAAAGTATTTTTGAAAATTCAACCAGATTCAGAACCAAATTCAGGGGGTAAAATAGGGGTTTGAAATTTGTATGAAAATCGAACTTAACGCGAACGAAGCTGCGGGCAAAAGCTAATCTAATATTTGTGTAGTCTCCATTAATTGAGGCCCTAGGGCGACATAGTGTTATTAATAAGTGGAAAAATATGGCACGCAGAATAAACCTAGCATGCACAAAATGAACTTGACGGCATTGCGTCTTAGATTTATAGTAAATCCTAAGTATAGCCTATCTAGTAGGTAGAATTAATTCCAATTCGCTCTTGATTATAAATAATAGGTTTTTCATTATATCATTTACCTACTTGTTTCCCTTGTGTGCTTTTTAGGGTTCCGTAGCCAAATTTGGCAAAAACGGAACCCTTATAGATTCGTCATGTCTGTCTGTCTGTCTGTCTGTCCGTCCGTATGTCACAGCCACTTTTTTCCGAAACTATAAGAGCTACACTGTTGAAACTTGGTAAGTAGATGTATTCTGTAAACCGCATTAAGATTTTCTTACAAAAATAGAAAAAAAACAATAAATTTTGGGGTTCCCCATACTTAGAACTGAAACTCAAAAATTTTTTTTTCATCTAACCCATAGGTGTGTATCTATGGATAGGTCTTCAAAAATGATATTGAGGTTTGTAATATCATTTTTTTCTAAACTGAATAGTTTGCGCGAGAGACACTTCCAAAGTGGTAAAATGTGTGTCCCCCCCCCGTAACTTCTAAAATAAGAGAATGATAAAACTAAAAAAAAATATGTTGTACATTACCATGCAAACTACCACCGAAAATTGGTTTGAACGAGATCAAGTAAGTAGTTTTTTTTTTAATACGTCATTAATCGTAAATCGCAATTTACCTTTCATTCAATCAACTCAAATATTTTAAAAAAAAACATTTAATTTAAAACTTATTACAGGTTTGTACGGAACCCTCGGTGCGCGAGTCCGACTCGCACTTGGCTGGTTTTTACAACAAGGAGTTATGTTGCCTAGTGGTACTTGTAACATAAATGTCATGGGTAAGTATAGACCTTGAATTATATGTACAATACTTAAATCTTTATCAGTACTATGATATCTATATTAAAGTTTTATTTATTGAGTAAGTACATATCAATTGAAATGTATTATAATAAAGTATCAGTGCCAAAAGTGATTTATCCTTATTGATGGATTGTAAATACTTAAGTATTTATTTCTTTAAGCGCAGCCCTTTGTGAGTTAGAAATTAAATGTGCACAAAAATTATACAGTCTTTACAAGTATGTATTATAAGCTTTATATCCGTACTAGATGATGCCCGCGACTTCGTCCGCGTGGATTAAGGTTGTACGATTCCCGCGGGATCTCTTTAATTTTGTAGCAAATTTCATCAAAATCGGTTGACAAGTTGGGCCGGGAAAGCGTAGCAGACAGACAGACAGACACACTTTCGCATTTATAATATTAGTATGAATGGATATGGATTAAAATAAATCATAGGCTAGCATAAATATGGAACAAATACATGCAAATAAACAAGTTACAATTGCCTACATTAATGCATTATTACAATATATATTAGGTATATATACAGACAAACACGTGTAAAGACAGATTTAAATATCGAACCTGGAAAATAAAGTAGAATCTAGGCTTTTTATACTGCAAAGCGTAAACCACCTATTATTACTGGCTGCATCCTATTTAACTAAACTTTTACAAAAGTGAAAATGAAACTGAAGGTGGAAAATTGTCCTACCAATTTTTACCTGGTTTGCAGGTTTTTTTTGTACAAAGAATGTAAAGCAACTTTTTTTATCTACCTACGTGAAACTTTGCACCACGATAAACGTATACTTGTGCTATAAAATGAGCGATAGAAAATTTCGGTAACACACAACTGCGATTATGTTTGTCGTAAATATTTATGTATATTTACTTATGCGTCTTGCTATATACTGCTCTATTAAACTCACAACTCTCTGACTTCAGATACACATTCTCGAGTATACATACCTGAAACAAAATAAAAGAATGTTGTTAAATAACCTATTTGCGATTAAAAATAAAAGCAGAGAAACTACTTAACAAGTTCAAAATATAATAAGTTTTGCTTTCAAATTTGTATTTTGTGGGTCAAGATTACAAATCAGAAGAATTTAAATTAAATAATTAATAACAGTTTTTTTGTAAAAGTTCAGTCCTAAACATTATGTTTATCAAATTCTTACTTCATTATCATAATTTATCCTTTCAAGAATTTCCTCTCTGAATGAGTCGGGTTAGGCCTTTTTCTACCACGCTGGCCAAGTGCAGATTGGCAGACTTCACACACTTTTTAGAACATTATGGAAAACTCTTACAAGTGCAGGTTTTCTCACGAATCTTCTTACTTATTTCGAGTATAATTTTACACAATTTCGTATCAGATACTATGGATGGATGGATGGATGGATGGATGGATGGATGGATGGGTGTTTGTTACCACTCACGTATAAGAACGGCTATACAGATCTGGATGAAATAGCACAGAGATAGATCTGCACAATGTGTCTGGTGATGACGTGGTCTGAAATAGCACATAGGCTATTTTTCATTCCGGAAAATTAAAGATTTCCCGCGGGAACCAAAAAACCTCAATCCACGCGAACGAAGTCACGGGCATCAGCTAGTAATGAATTTAAAAAACCATCATTGATCTATCATTGTTCAAAATGGTAGAATTGTAAACCTTACAACAGAATCGATTCACCGATTGCAACCAATTCGTTCCTTCCGATTATGTTACCGATTAAGATGTAACAACTGTTGTAAGTGACCCAGTAAAGTTACATAAGCGATGGGCGTTGAACCTGTTCTCTCAGTTGTTAGTGCGACAATTCAACATCGATTTGGCACCTGTTTTAATCGATTATATCAATTAATTGATCACATTGCGTCAGCCTAACTTGTGAATGAGTAGGTAGATATTGGGTTATATGACGACATTGATTACAATCATTTGGCCCTAATTAGTTAAATTTTATAATACAACTATTTGACTGGTTTCGATAAAGGTATGTATGTACACAGCATTCTTAATTCGTAGGTGTGAGATACGATACCTAATCGTGAGAAAGGCTTAGAGCATGTACAGTGGCGTGCAGTTCATAGAGGCATAAAAGCTGTGCTTACCTAAATGGAAATACATCAATGCTCATTTTCATTACAACCGTCAGTAAATAGGTAATTTGACATCTAATGCCTACCCTAACTTCAAGCCTCTTGTGCACGCCACTGAGCACGTATTAATAACACCAGCTAACAACAGGTTCTCAAGTCTCGGTCAATCTATGCTTAAGACCAATTATTAATTATTGATTTACCGACACTTGAGAACGTGTTCGTGATGTCGGTTTATAAGCACGGCCCTTAGTCTCGTGGCATACCGCTGTAGAGTGGAAGTGACGTGTTTTTGCGATTGATCCTTAATGACGCCTCTTCTTTTCTCTACCCATAAAAAGCGCGCGCACAGTAAAAATTTCTTGATAATTCTTAGTCACAGATTAAAAAAAAATTATAATAGGCATCTATGATGAGGAGTAGGTAAGCGAAGCGGCTGATGCCTACATAGGCAAGGTGCATATATAACTATGATCAGAATAGTCTTCAATACAAATAGACTGTTGCACTATACAGACAACGGTGACTCTATTGTCTAGTCTAGACTGTGTTAGGTAACGTGAAATCATTCTAGAAGGCTCATTGTGGTATTTAAGAAATAATAACACTGTAGTAACACGCGATCAATATAATCCAAAAAGGAAGTAATTTATTACAAAATAGGCGTAAATTTAACCCCTGAATTTTAACCCCTGAATTTTAATTTTAGACCGTTTAATTTTAGTCGCTTTCAAGAGAAAATCTAATCGGTAACTGGAAAGATAATAATATGTAGTAGATAACCTAGGAAATTGTCGGTATAGATCTTCTAAACCAATACAATATATCCAACGATCCATATCAGCCTGCAGATTTATATGCCAGAAACCTTACACACCTAATCTGTTCATCTATAATAGCGATATATTTCACAAATGCGCGCACAAATCGATTGTCAATGACATTTATTTCGCTAAAAACGGTTTTAAACTCTAAAATTAGAGTAGTAAAGTTAAATTTATGTTGTTTTAAAAGCAGATAGTATTCAAATAGGCTTAGTAATAAATACGCAAGGGTCACGGTTAAACAGATGTGGTGTTCGTTTGCTAGTTGGCTCACAGCTGTTTTTACTACTTTAGATTTCATCAATGATAAAATATATATTATATTTTGTGCTATAGCCAATCATGCTCGAGAATTTAAAATTCTGTGGAGAGTGCGAGAAAATTCTGATAAATGAATATTCATTATGGCACCTGATATATTTTAAAACCGAGTTAGAAATTAACATCTACTTTAAGTATAGTATTATAAATGCGAAAGTGTGACAGCTGTTTATCTCCTACACTTTCACATAATTTGGAAAGACTTAGGCTTCTTTTATCTCGAAAATTAAAGGAACTCCTTTAGTTTTCGGGATAAAAAAACGCGGGATCAAAAACCTAAATCCACGCAGACGAAGTCGCAAGCATCATGTAGTTTTATTAACAGCGTCTTCAAGTGTTTCGTTTTTGACATATCTACGCATGATTAAGACCGCACTTGAGATTTAAAGATTCTTACGATAAGTATATCGATTACTTAAACCGATAAGTAGGCCGCAGAAATCAGCATTATCGGGTTAAAGGAAATCTAGGAAGGAAGGTTCTTTTCTTTTGGACCGGTGACTTATCGTAAGTGGTACAAGTTTTCCTACATGAAATAAACCCATTTCATTTCAAAACAGATGCACCTAATACAGTAAAAAAATTCATAAACATAATGAAATTACATAATCTGTTTTCACTGACATGATAAGTCAAGTAATTTCAAGATGGCCGAACACAATGGATGGCGGGAACAGAAAGAAATTAATACCCCAATTAATCAAGCTCTCGTTTCGTTACATCAGCGGATGTGAAGGTTTGGGAGTCCTAACTTACAACAATACAACGTTATTACTATATTTTTACTAGTGTGTAATCTTAACTTTCCCCGCCTATTAAAATACCATCGTACTTTGAAAGTGTGATAAACGCAATCACTTCAGAGTAGCTGTCAACTCTTATTATTGGCTGAAATGCATTGCTGCAGCAAGAAAACTGCTGCACAAAATTACTGTGGCAATTTGGACCTTCCTGGCACAGTGGTGACTAGGTGAGCACTGTCAGGCTCTGTGGTCTTACAAGTCCCGGGTTCGATCCCCGACAGGGTCAATTTCAGAATTTTCGCTAGTCTAGCATTGTAGAAGGTTTCGGTCGTGGCTAGTGTAACACGACATAATTAATCTATGCCACATTATAGCTCTGTGTTGCGTGCTATCCGTGTTATGCACAAATCTGTGGTGTTATAGTATAATCTGTGACTGTCAGGTAGTCTGTGGTTGCTGTGCGAGTCGGCCGCCGCCATTTTGTTTAATTCAGTTTAGAAAGGGGGATACTGTGAATTGGTGCGTGATTCTGTTGAATATTTTAAAACTGATATTTAATTGATTTATAGAGATATTATTGTTATGCATATCTATTAGAAAGATTATAAAAGTGATATAACATTATAAATCCATACGAATTTCATAAAGATAGATTATCGAGAGTAATTTTGTAAAAACCTACCAGCTAATAATAATGTCAGAATAAACGGTTTGATTTTGTAATTGTAACCTTATGATTTCATTTAATTGACCCTTTCTGAGATGCTGTATCATCTCAGAAGTGGGATATGAATCACGTTGCCTTGATTTTGCTTTGCCTTCTGCACATTTGTTTTGTGATTTTTTTAAACGTGGATAATTTGAATTTTTTTATCGGTGGCTATGACAAAGTTAATATGAATGTTAGACGCCACCGAGTTTCGTGCTGGTTCTTCTCGCTAGGTCGTGGTATTCCGAACCAGTGGTAGATTCGCAGTTGTGAAAATACTCGTATTTTACGTGATATCACTATTGGACTTTTGTTTATTTTTTTAACATGTTTAAGATTTTACTGTTTGATGAGGTTGAAAGCGAAATACTGTAAGTTGCTCAAGTTGTGTTGTATTTTAGTGATCGTAAAGAGATCGGTTTACTTTGGAGTTATTTTTGGTTATCGTAAACGTGAAGGATTCGTGTAACTGATGTATGATTTTAGTTGATCAACTGATATTGTGTGGATATATTTATATGGTTTTATTTAATTGACGTGAACGAAGGGGTCGCTTAACAATAACTCGAGTTTCATTCTACTCGTTGTGAACATGAAGGGGTCACTTGAGTAACATTTTTCTTGATGTGAACATGAAGGGGTCACTAAAAGAACGGGTCACTCGAGTAATATTTTTCTTGATGTGAACATGAAGGGGTCACTAAAATAATGATGTAGTTAAAGCGAACATGAAGGGTTCACGCAAGTAACATCGTTCTTGATGTGAACATGGAGGGGTCACTAAAGAACGATGTAGTTAAAGTAAACATGAACGGGTTACTTTTACAATAACTCAAGTCTCATTTTACTTGTTGTGAACATGAAGGGGTCACTCAAGTAACATCGTTCTTGATGTGAACATGAAGGGGTCACTAAAAGAACGATGTAGTTAAGGAGAACAAAAGGGGTCAGTCAACTGATTTATTGTAAATGTAAAGTCACAAATATCAAGGTTGCACGGTTGTTTCACGAGACGTGAATACGGTCAGGAAAGGCCGACTGTTAGCAGATTCAAATATGATTGGTGTTTGTCATTATACCTCATGAAACAGGAAGTATAATATCTTTCACTTTGATCCGTTTCATGTCATTCGATTTATTCGGCGGGTACGGACGCCATATTGAAATTCGCTAGTATAAATGCGAGTGTTTTGATAATAATAATTCGGTCTCCTGCCGGCAGACTCAGCGATTATTGAATACTTCTGTGTTTAGATCGCATTGGGATATAGAACTTAATTTTGCCCACTTTAAATCGATAAAGGACCGCTAATTATGATGAACCAAAAAGGAACAAACATGTTTTTTTTAAAGTTGTGAAAAGTTAAAAGTTGCTATAAAGTTAAAAGTTGCTTGATCGATTTTCGAAAGTGGCACTATGGCAGGATTTCTAGGAATCGAACCCCATGACGCAAACATACGCGCGGAGGGTACTTTTGTGTGCTTAAACTTTGTTTTGTTTTCATGTGAATAAATCGCTGGCTTGCCGGAGCGAGGGAGCGGTCTGCGTGACACGCTGTCATGCCTTGCCGCGCGCCTCGAAGCCGCGCTGTTGCGCGCTTTCCCGTGTTGCGGCTGGCATTCGCCTGGCAGGATTGTGAGGTGATGACACCATCGAGACTCTGGTGATATGACGTAATATGCGACATCGGTAAGACCGTTTTATTTATTTATGTAAAAGGATGTACCCCCACAAAGTAAATGAACAGTAATTCATGTTACTGAATCTGACTGTAAATTGTACAGAAAAGGTTTAGACTAGTACAAACGAATCACCGCAATAGTATTTAGGCGCGATTTCCATTTATAATGATAATTTCCCAGTAAATTAGCGAACTGTGTTGGCTCAGTGGTTGTGATTGGCATAACGCCTGAATTGCCCTGAATGCTAGTTTGTGAACAGTATAGAGTGTCTAGCAGAATCATCTTGTTGAAAAGTAGATCTTTTGAATAAACAAAATATTTTTGTGATAAAAAAAGTGACTCATACCCTAAGTTGAGTGCGCATAACTTGAAACCTCTAAGTTTGCTGAGTTTTGAGTAATAAAGTAACGTTTTGCTAAAAGCTGAAACATGCTGTACAGATAAATTGTTTTTGCGTAATTTAGTTTTTTGTTTTGAAATGAGGGTTATTATTTAAAACTCATGACCCAGTTACGATGATACAAATCAACCTCAATTCTGAAGTTTCATACCTACTGTTGACTAATGTTTTTGGAAAATGATTAACTGTCGTGTCTCGTAAAATCAGTTTAGCCCAGCTAATTAGTGAGTTCATTTGCATTGTACTTTTGAAAGATTTTGTGTTTAAAACAGAAATAAATGCGTGGCAACCCAATAGTCGCCAGGATTACAAGTTAATTGTAATAGAATTGTTGACGATTCAATTGTTTTAAACATGACGTGTTAAATAGAAAAAGTGTCTCAAAATAAGTTGGTGGTGTGTTCCCGAGATATCCATGCATTTGTGAATATTTAATTTTGCGAATACTTTCTCGACTTTAACAAAAAAACGTTGTGGTCAGTTATAGACGAGCGAATATTTGAAGTTAAACATAACTTGGGTTTGGTTGGTTTCCTTAATGTTACCGAACCTGATTACGTAATTTAAATAGCAAGAAAGTTGCATTCCGCTTTGATTAGAGAAGTATTGTTTATCTACACTCGTGGATAGTTAAAGTTTGATTTCATTTAAATCAATTAAGTAGTTGACATACCTACCTGACAGAACTTTGTTCTTTTGCTCGTTAGTGATTTTACATGCGTGAAAACAATAATAGTTATGTATCGCGCGGATTATATCAGGCAGCAATGCTGTTAATTACTTTAGAGTTGTTATGTTTGAGGGCTAGTGACTGTTTGAGACAATTGGTCGTCTATATTTTTAGTAAAGTTAAATTACGATTTGGATACGGAGCTTAACAGTGATATGAATAAATTATGAGTCTTAACAGAAATACAAAACAAATCCAATTTATAGATTTATAGATTTATTTATTTTCTCATAAACATGAATACATAAAAACTGAGGAACGGAAACAACTGCGTTAGTATAAAACTGTCATTATAGTCAAATGTTCATTGTTTCATATCTGAGTTTGCCCCATAGTTTAAAGACCTTTATTGAGGACTCTATTGTCTCTTGGTGCTCTATGAGCTCTAACGACTCTTCGTGCTCTATGAACTCTACCGACTTTGTGTGCTCTACCAGCGCTACTGACTCTACAAGCTCTACCAGCTCTATAGCTCTATATATCTAGCTTTACAGGTTATATCTATATCAGCTCTGTAGCCGACTTTGTGAGTTCTATTGGCTTTGGATGTATGAGTACCTCCCTGAGTAGTGCCCCAATATTGAATAGCAGCGATGATCAAGTCATTTCTAGTTAATCATTTGTTTTTATGTTATGTTACATGTGTGTCGCCATGGAGTGGTGCCCTGGAGTGATACGCTGGAGTGATGCCATGAGGTGGTACCTAGAGCAGAGTTGCTTCGGAGTGGTATCTTGAATCTATGCTTCGGTGTTAGGGAAAGTGTTAAAGTTAGGGAGGGTGTTCTAAGTCGGGCATGATTGGCGTAATGAACTCGCCGCCCAAGAGTGGCTTAGATCATCGCAGCCGTCTATAAGGTTCAGGTGAAGGCAGTAACCTGAACTGTGTACGGCTATAGTTAGGTTGAGCGTTATTCGGAGTTGGTAAAATCGACACTAAGTGAGTAAAAGTGAGGAAATTTCGATTTGAATTGCAACTTATGATGATTTACTTATACAATGCCTTGTATGATTAGTGAAATGAAATGATTTAAAATATGGTAGCTGGGTATAGGGTAATGAAGGTGAATGAAGTAATCTGAACTCTTTACGGCTATAGGTTTAGTGAGTATGTTTAGAGTCGGGCAGAATTGGCGTAATGAACTCGCCGCCCCTGAGTGGCTCCAAACATGCAGCATTGATATTGTCAAAGCGAAGGCAGTAACTTTGACACCGCGTGGCTGTTGATAAAAGCTGTAGGTGATGTCGATATTAATTATAGATTTTAAAGATTTTCATTTCATTTCACTAAATAAGTAAAATAGGAATAGATAATACTTGAATGTTTTTTTTTGTAAACTCATGATTGCTTGATTTGATTAGTGAATAGGAACGATGGGACTCGTTCATGGAGGATGGCCGACTGTAACACGACATAATTAATCTATGCCACATTATAGCTCTGTGTTGCGTGCTATCCGTGTTATGCACAAATCTGTGGTGTTATAGTATAATCTGTGACTGTCAGGTAGTCTGTGGTTGCTGTGCGAGTCGGCCGCCGCCATTTTGTTTAATTCAGTTTAGAAAGGGGGATACTGTAAATTGGTGCGTGATTCTGTTGAATATTTTAAAACTGATATTTAATTGATTTATAGAGATATTATTGTTATGCATATCTATTAGAAAGATTATAAAAGTGATATAACATTATAAATCCATACGAATTTCATAAAGATAGATTATCGAGAGTAATTTTGTAAAAACCTACCAGCTAATAATAATGTCAGAATAAACGGTTTGATTTTGTAATTGTAACCTTATGATTTCATTTAATTGACCCTTTCTGAGATGCTGTATCACTAGTTACCACCCTGCAGGCAAAGACGTGCCGCCAAAGGATTTAGCGTTCCGGTGCGAAGCCGTGTAGAAACCGATAATAACATGGATACCTACCGTACCATACCATTTTCAAAAGTGCAACCACCTAGTTTCTTGCTGGTTCTTCTCGGTAGAAACGGCAAATTCCGAACTAGTGGTAGCTTCATTTGACTATTCATAAGCACTTGTAAAAAGTCTATTTGAATAAAAATCATTTGAATTTTTAATTTTTTTTTACTCCTAGCAGGTTAGCCCGCTACCATTTTAGATTGTAATTTGTATCACTTTACACCAGATAAGATCGCATTCAAGGGTTTCTTTATAGTGTTTACTTGGAAATTACATAAAACTTTGTGTTCATTTGTCTAAAAACGTCATTACGGCATCTCTCTAAATGATAGGTTAAACCACCAAAAAGAATGCTAAGTAGGTAGGTAATTCCATAATCATTTAGAAACATTTCAAGGAATTTTCGCGTTACTGTACGGAAATGCAATCCCAATAGGGTATTAATTGACAACTAATCAAATTATTAACATTTTTTCAAACCAGAAAAATAAATTTAATTCGACTCACTTTTTTACTTTCGGTAATAATTAAACTAATCGATAGTTTAAAATAGTTATCAAATATAAAACGAAGAGAGGATGTGAATAATTTCTCTGTTTAATAATCTGTGAATAATAATAATTACTGAATTAATAATATTTTATTTTTGACCTCATAGGCAACATCCCAATTATACCCAACGATGCATTTTCGCAGTACTTACCTCATTAAAATTATTTCACCCGTCAAATGTTATAACTGTTCGTGATGAATTATTACAGCATAATGTTATTTAATACCGTTAACTGCAGAACCATGAAGGCTGAGAGGAAGGCCTGGTCATTATTTAGGAATAGCGGAAAATTACTACAGCCTTGTAGATATCCTGATTTTCTTAAAATGATTAGTTAATAATCTATTCGAAAATATTACTGTAAATAAAATGGAGCCTAAGTATATAATATATTAGTATATTATACAACATTATAAATGCCAAAAGAACATGGCCGTATAACGCCTTAACTACTGATCTTGACGTACAGAAATACAGCTTTTTAATGTTTGCATTGATGAGATGGATATATAGGATGCTATTTATCCCGGAAAAACAAAAGCATGTTTAAAAACCAACACACTTAGCGTGGCAAAATAACCTACTGAGGATTGATAATACCTAATACTTAACAGCCGTAAATTAACATTATGAAATACTAACACTAAACAACAAAAAAAACCCTTTTTAAACCACTGCTTTGTTCCTAAATAATAATCGGGGGCACTTCAAACAACCAGACAACAGGGGTACAGTTTATGGCCGTACCATTATTTCTCGAAGCAACTCACGGCTCGTTTAAAAGATTATAAAAAATAGATTAATAATTTTTTGGATTTATAATATATCCCCAAGGCACTTACCCAATACTTAATCGCTGAAATTTATTTTGATCTCTGACACATAAAAATACTATAAAGCACAACATAATATTCAAGGTCCATTGAAATCGAAAGTGATATCGGAGTCTAAAACCACTTTCGATGTTCAATCGTGATCCGTGATATCCAAAAAACAAATATGTATAGCGGTTCGAAAAGCAAGTTTTGGTAAAACAGGCTTTTTTGGAGAGTTCAACAACACGGAAAGTATACAAAACCTTTTTTTGATTTGTTTATGCAGAAGATATTACTTAGCTATTTTTTATTATTTTTGCATCAACATAATAAACTTATTGTATAATATTATTATGTAGAATACAATATTTTGTATTCTATATAATATATAATAGTACGAATTGTTGCTTGGGGTTCCTTTAGTAAAACAAATCATTAATTATGAAATTATGCAGCAAATATTGTAAAGTATTATGAAATATAACTATACATAGCTTATCCTGCATTACTAAAGTACTGAATTAATAATAATTTTAAGATATTTATTTTTAGGCACCAAAAATTAGGAAACAGATTTTGAAATTCAAATGTAAGCGATTTTTTAAATATAATTAATAAGCCTTCCGTCGAACCTATATTTTTCGGTTACATGTTTTCTTTTTATTACTTGGAACCATCTAATAATATTATTAGAATTTAGGACGATGGCCCTAATTAATTTGGCCCCTTCAATTCTGATTCTGACTTCAGATATCAATTATGTGTGTATGGACATAATAATAAGGATATTTAAGGTCACCGCGATTAATTTACTGTGAATAAACTGTCGTTTTAGATTACGAATAAGTGCCATAAAGAGGAAATACAAATAAGACTGACAGTTTTAAAAGGTTAAATTACATATGAATGGTTTTATGAACGAGTAGGTATCTCTATTCTGTTGCAAAAAATAGACTGGTACTTGATCATGCGTAAACAGTACTTATCAAACCAAATTAGTAAACAGTTAAATTTTTAAGCTATTGCATAGCTTCTATCGCGGGCCTTGAGCGTGGAGACCGAATCCAGAAATTCCGTAACGAAAAAAAACCTAACACTTTGGTTGCTATGACTACTTGTGTTGTTGACATCAAGTTGTTGAAAATAAAAATACTAATTTTATGAAAAGATGATTTTGGTTGCTATGACTACTTGTGTTGTTGACTTCAAGTTGTTGAAAATATAATGGCGAAATAATTTTAAGTCCAAGGGGAATCAAAAAACCTCAATAGAGATTTTTTGATACCCCTTGGACACCCGGACTATTGAAACAATAATTCTTTAAAATTATTTCGCCTTTATATTTTCAACAACTTGAAGTCAACAACACAAGTAGTCATAGCAACCAAAATCATCTTTTCATAAAAATATTTCGCCTTTATATTTTCAACAACTTGAAATCAACAACACAAGTAGTCATAGCAAGTTGATAAAAAAGCTATGCAATAGCTTTACCGCGGCAGTCTCCGAGTGCCACACGTCTTTTTAGGGTTCCGTAGCCAAATTTGGCAAAAACGGAACCCTTATAGATTCGTCATGTCTGTCTGTCTGTCTGTCTGTCTGTCTGTCTGTCTGTCTGTCTGTCTGTCTGTCCGTCCGTATGTCACAGCCACTTTTTTCCGAAACTATAAGAGCTATACTGTTGAAACTTGGTAAGTAGATGTATTCTGTAAACCGCATTAAGATTTTCTTACAAAAATAGAAAAAAAACAATAAATTTTGGGGGTCCCCATACTTAGAACTGAAACTCAAAAATTTTTTTTTCATCTAACCCATAGGTGTGGGGTATCTTTGGATAGGTCTTCAAAAATGATATTGAGGTTTGTAATATCATTTCTTTCTAAACTGAATAGTTTGCGCGAGAGACACTTCCAAAGTGGTAAAATGTGTGTCCCCCCCCCCGTAACTTCTAAAATAAGAGAATGATAAAACTAAAAAAAATATATGTTGTACATTACCATGCAAACTTCCACCGAAAATTGGTTTGAACGAGATCTAGTAAGTAGTTTTTTTTTAATACGTCATAAATCGTAAACCGCAATTTACCTTTCATTCAATCAACTCAAATATTTAAAAAAAACATTTAATTTAAAACTTACTACAGGTTTGTACGGAACCCTCGGTGCGCGAGTCCGACTCGCACTTGGCCGGTTTTTTTTAAAGCCAGATGGTCCAATCCAAACTTATATTATAAATGCGGAAGTGTGTCTGTCTGTCTGTCTGTCCATCCGTCTGTCTGTCTGTCTGTCTGTCTGTCTGTCTGTCTGTCTATCTGCTACACTTTCACGGCCCAAATACTCAACCGATTTTGATGAAATTTGGTACAGAGATAGGTTACATCCCAGGGAAGGACATTGGCTTTTTATCCCGGATAATTGAAGAGTTCCCGCGGATATCAAAAAACATAAATCCACGCGGACGAAGTCGCGGGCATCATCTAGTTTTTTATAAATATAACTTCAAAGTTTAAGAGGCTCACGCACAAACTCTCATAATTCTCATGAGACCTATTAAAATAAATAAAGACCATGAGATTAAGTAAAAATAAAATAAAAAATATTTTTTGTTCAAATACTTTTTTAAGACAAGCTTTTGAATCGTACAGTAAAATCACTAGGTACTTCGGAATGCCTCTTTGACTGCCACTTTCAATGAAAAATATGTTTTGTTATTTATCTGTATCATAATTGAATTTTTTTTTCAAATAACATAATTCTGTAAATATGACCACTAAACACAGGCACATAAATTCTGAAAAATAAGCTTTTTGGGTACTTCCTGGACGTGAAAAGCTTGATTCGAAAAAATTATATCGTTAAATAGATATTTGAAAATCATTAAGCATGAGGTTGCAAAAAAAATACCTCCGTTTCAAAAATAATAAACGCCAAAACTTTCAACAAATACCTATTCTGACACGATTTTGACCAGTTATTAAAATTACCCATGATCTCATGACAGTGAGTTTTAGGCAGTTTATTCCAGGTATAGAGATGGTTTGAAGGTCATTAACCCTCTCCATTCGGAATTTGGAGACTCAACCAAAAGGGCGTAAAGTAATAAAGAAGCCAACATAGAACCTTTTTGGCGTTTTCATTAACTCGCATGATTTATTTGGTGGACAGCGGTAATCCAAAGGATTTATATTTATTTAACGAAGATGTTTTGGTGCAGTATCGAATTAAGGGTTTGCATAATTTAACTTCCTTATAGACTCATAAATTTTATCCAGAATCTCGATTATAATTTAAGTTAGCTACATTATTTAGGTTAGTGGGTAGCTGATCCCCTCCAGCTTCATTTAAATCGAACACTTGAAAATTTTATCTTAATTAAGTAAGTTACTTCTCCCACAGTAACTAGCTAGAACTTTAACTTTCTTACTAAAAGACATTGCCCTAATTCGCCTAAAAATCAACAAGCAATTGAAATACACAATCATTCTCAATTTACTAATTTAAAATTTAATTAATTTTAAAAATTATGTCATTGTTATAATCAAGAATCATATTAATATGCAGCAGAATATCATGAGTTATTGCATACACATAGGCATTTTAGTTAAACCATAAAATATCATAGTTGCTAATATTATGAGACGTTAGTTATTTTCTCCATGGCATTTGACTCTGACCCAGTCTATTGCATGATGCATCTTCCAACAAGAGGACGGGCACTTAAGGTTTGGGAAAACAATACGCGTCTACCGTGAGCCGTAACTGCTAGGGTTTCTACGCTGTTATACTAGTTAATAGTACAAGCTCGCACATCTCCAATATCCAAAGTTACTTTCTAGATTTCAATCATCGAACGCTATGGCCTAAAGCCCTTTGTTTTAAAGGCATAACAATAATATTATTTACTAGGTGTAATACCTAGACTTATGGTTGCTGCAAATGCACTATTGACAAAATTGAGCATTAATATAAATCATTTAAAGTCCATATTTCTATAATGTTGTCTATAGTTATCACATTTATTATAACGGTACTCGATAACTATCAACCCAGTCGATCTCTCACTAACCTCACTGTAAGAATTCTTTCACAATTCAATCTACAGGAATCACTTAGAAGCTGCGCCGTTACGAGTGTCTCTCAAAGGGATTGTAACAATATAACTGGGTTTCTAACAAATCATGCACGTGTTCACGTGTTCACTATGTCCTACAGCCTAAGCATATTTAATGCAAGAATGTTTTCTCACGACGTTTGCAGTGTTTTGCAAAATCTACGTGAGAAATTGGTCGCACTGGCTTTACTTTAGGTGCTGCTGGCAGTACTGCTGCCGTCGCAATGATCCGCATTACATTTAACCAAGTCTTTATTAAAGATGCACCTTTGCTAACGAAACATTAGCCATCTGATGAAATCTTATTTACATAGTTTTCCGACGCGGTTTACCTGCGCTTTAACTGCACAAAATTTACATCAAATATGATTTTACAGAAATGAGTATGAGTTAAAAAATATATATTTTAAACCAGGTATTTACAATCATCCAAATATTTGGAATCTAATAAATGAGTAATTAAAGTTCTTAGGAATAGGCTGTTTGATTTGTATGATGTACCAATCAGTGGGTTCGTCTTTTAGATTTTCATTTTTATTGAAAACTAGTTGTTATTCTGAAATACCTAGACATACCTAGCATCTTTGAGCATTTAGCCAATGCAAACGCAGCGTCGATTACCTCTTTATAAAGAGATACCATACTCACAGCTCTAGGCGCTACATCTATCACGGTATCCGGGTCTGTCATTTGTTTGGGCGTCGACCCACTGTAAGAATATAATACTTACGCTGTGTATGGTATATTAGTATGGTTGGATATAATATATGTATTAAGATAATCATATGCGCAAAGCCTATGTATTAAATCGTGCGGTTAGGTAACCAGAGGCGACCCGTGTTGTGGTGCCGCATCGTATTTACGAAATCTTGGCATTTTAATCATTTTCACAACACCACAGTCCTTCGGGTATCATCATAACTTTTAAAGCGTGATGAGTAATTAAAAAGATCAATTATCTTCATTATACGTAAGTGAATTATACCAAAAAAAGACCTGCGTGCTTCATAAGTTACTGGAAAGATTTACCTTGATATTATTCTTAAAATCAAAATCAAAATCAAAATGCTTTTTATTCAAATAAACTTTTACAAGTGCTTTTGAATCGTTAAGTGAATCTACCACTGGTTCGGAATGCCATGAATGATTTTGATTTTGATTTTTGATTTTTGTGTAGTAGGTAGGTACTATGTGTGTACTAAAGTTATGTTTAACATGTAGATTATGCTCAAACTAAAATAATAGTAATTAGTTATACTACAATTACTAAAATCTGAAATTAAACAGATTCAAATCCCACCTTGCCTTACCTAATTGTAATATACTTTATTTTTAAATACGAGTATGATAATATAATGCTACCAAATAAAATAACATGTATTAAGCAACTTAATATAGTATCAATCAATGGAGTTGCGTTATATGTAGTTCTATAAATTCACTTCTAGTAAGTATAATATATCTCTTTGTATTTTCCGTCATAATAATTTACCGTCACCAATTAAAGTTATTTTCTATTGGAGACAACCATTAACGTTTAATCAAAAACCAACCACAGTACATTTGAATAGAGTCTCTATTCCAACATATAACGTAAAGAACAAAACGTAATCTATTGAGAATAGATAACCGATCTTTAAAGCTTTCGGCTAGCAAACGGAAGCTATTTGAAGTAATATAATAGTTATATTTGTTTTTTATAACAGGTACACTGTACTATGTGTAACAAGGACTATGTAGAGCAAAGCGATGCAAGCCAATTAAACACTTAAAACTTTTAGTGTTAGAGATTAAATTGGTATGGATAGTTTCATTAGTACAAAGTCACGTGGCCCGGTGTTCAGTACATTCACTTATTATTGCGTGCATAGTGAAGAATGCGAAACGCAACGCATGGTGACTTCTTCCGTAAATATCGCGCACCTGCTGATAAGTTGTAACTAGTTAAACGTATAATTGGGTATTTAACTACTAGTGAAATAAATTGTTTTTTAGTTATTATTAAACTAGATGATACCCGCGACTTCGTCCGCGTGGATTGTTTTTTTTATTCCCGCAGGAACTCTTCAATTTTCCGGGATAAAAAGCCACCTATGTCCTTCCCCGGGCACAACCTCTCCCTGTACCAAATTTCATCAAAATCGGTTGAACAGATACATTTTTTTGATTCCCGCGGGAACTCTTCAATTTTCCGGGATAAAAAGTAACCTATGTCCTTCCCCGGGATGTAACCTATCTCTGTACCAAATTTCATCAAAATCGGTTGAGTAGTTGGGCCGTGAAAGCGTAGCAGACAGACAGACAGACAGACGGACAGACAGACAGACACACTTTCGCATTTATAATTTTAGTATGGATAAAGCATCTCCCAAAACTCGTAATGTAATATCCACGTCCCCTGCTAGTTTAATGTTGAACCTGCTGATTTTTAAACTATCGATTAAAGTAAAAAAGTGCGTCGAACTTTGATGACGTCACAATTCAAAATTTCATACAAAATCCCATACTAAGCAAGCGTTTTGTGTCTGGATAAGTTTTTGATTTGACTATTTATCAAATACCCAATACGTATAAAGTAAGAGTTTGGTATTTTTTACGAAACACATATTTACTGTAATTACTAGATATAGTCCGTTAAATTATCGACATTTTAGTAATTAAAAATGACACAAAGTATGTATACTCTAGTCTTAAGTGGCATACTATTTCATTGTAAAGTATTTACAATCGTTCATCGTCGAGTCCACGTCTCCTGGATCATGGACTTCCGCAAGGTAACGCCTGCTTCTATTCAAGGAAAGTGCTGTCCGTTGTATGTTTTCGCCCTTAAAGTGAAACTCATGCGTGAAATAAAAACCAGCCAAGTGCGAGTCGGACTCGCGCACCGAGGGTTCCGTACAAACATGTAGTAAGTTTTATATTATTAAAAAAACTACTTACTAGATCTCGTTCAAACCAATTTTCGATGAAAGTTTGCATGGTAATGTACATCATATATTTTTTTTAGTTTTATCATTCTCTTATTTTAGAAGTTACAGGGGGGGGGGGGGGGGGACACACACATTTTACCACTTTGGAAGTGTCAAACTATTCAGTTTAGAAAAAAATGATATTGCAAACCTCAATATCATTTTCGAAGACCTATCCATAGATGACACGTATGGGTTAGATGAAAAAAAAATTTGAGTTTCAGTTCTAAGTATGGGGAACCCCCAAAATTTATTGTTTTTTTTTCTTTTTTTGTAAGAAAATCTTAATGCGGTTCACAGAATACATCTACTTACCAAGTTTCAACAGTATAGTTCTTATAGTTTCGGTATAAAGTGGCTGTGACATACGGACGGACAGACAGACAGACAGACATGACGAATCTATAAGGGTTCCGTTTTTGCCAAATTCGGCTACGGAACCCTAAAAAGTACCGGACATGTATGAGAGAAGCTGCAGAAATCTAATGAGCATCTTTCAACATATTCATGTCAAATTGTCATCAATCACGACCAAACGAGATCAGTATGCATTCAATACGGAACCGTTTGTCGTCACGAATATTTCACATCGACATCACTTATCTACTTTACTTAGAGTTGCTGCATAATCGATATTATCGATCTACCCTAAAATCACTCTTATGAGGTACCTAACTAAATCACTGAAATTATACTGTTGTTGTGTATACTGGTACCAAAATTAGCTAACAAGCTTCGATACCTATAATACATAATACTAGATGATGCCCGCGACTTCGTCCGCCTGGATTGAAGATTTTCGGTTCCCGCGGAAACTCTTTAATTTTTTTATCCGATAAAAAGTTGCCTATATATTATTCTAGACTATAATCTATCTCTGGCGTGATTGAGTAACAAACATCTATCCATTCATCCATCCAAAGTTTTGCATTTATAATATTAAGTATAAAAATATAATGTTAAAACTATTATAGATATAGGTAGGTAGATATTATGTAGATAGATAAGTAGAATCCATACTCCATACTAATATTATAAATGCGAAAGTGTGTCTGTCTGTCTGTCTGCTACGCTTTCACGGCCCAACTACTCAACCGATTTTGATAAAATTTGGTGAACTAAAGTAAAATAAATTATATTAGATATAATAATAATCGATTTTCTGCACTAGTAGTTAAATGTCGCGCCGCTTTTTATACACACACACTATAATTACCTACCAAATACGCGAATACCAATGATGAATTGATATCATCACGCTTCATTAGCGAACTAAAATGAACACTATGTATGACTATAGGCGTTTATTAAGGAAATAAAGCGAATAGATTTTGGTGTACCTAGTACTTACTAAAATGCTAGGTACATCAATGTGTACCTATAATAAATGTACGACATCACCAAGCTTGCGGGGAAAACAAGGAGGAGGCTTGCCCAACATCGGGAAGAGTGGCGTGCACATGAGGAGGTCTATGTCCAAAAAACCGGCCAAGTGCGAGTCGGACTCGCGCACCGAGGGTTCCGTACAAACCTGTAGTAAGTTTTAAATTAAATGTTTTTTTTAAATATTTGAGTTGATTGAATGAAAGGTAAATTGCGGTTTACGATTTATGACGTATTAAAAAAAAACTACTTACTAGATCTCGTTCAAACCAATTTTCGGTGGAAGTTTGCATGGTAATGTACAACATATATTTTTTTTAGTTTTATCATTCTCTTATTTTAGAAGTTACAGGGGGGGGGACACACACATTTTACCACTTTGGAAGTGTCTCTCGCGCAAACTATTCAGTTTAGAAAAAAAATGATATTACAAACCTCAATATCATTTTTGAAGACCTATCCATAGATACCCCACACCTATGGGTTAGATGAAAAAAAAATTTTTGAGTTTCAGTTCTAAGTATGGGGACCCCCAAAATTTATTTTTTTTTTTCTATTTTTGTAAGAAAATCTTAATGCGGTTTACAGAATACATCTACTTACCAAGTTTCAACAGTATAGCTCTTATAGTTTCGGAAAAAAGTGGCTGTTACATACGGACGGACAGACAGACAGACAGACAGACAGACAGACATGACGAATCTATAAGGGTTCCGTTTTTGCCAAATTTGGCTACGGAACCCTAAAAATGGATGGAAAAAAGGCTTATAAAGAAGAAGAAGAAGATAATAAATGTAGCGTATATTATATTTTATTTATTTTTCCTGCGTCTGGATGGATTGATGCAGGATGGATGTTTGTTACTCAATCACGCTAGAACGGCTGAACGGAACTGGATAAAATTTGGCACAGAGAGAGATTTATAGCCTTGAAAGAAACATAGACCTATGTGTCTTTCAAGGCTATGTCTCTTTAATTTTCGGGGATAAACAGTAGTTTATGTCCGAAAATTAAAGAGTTCCCGCGGGAACCGAAAAACCTCAATCCACGCAGACGAAATCGCGTGCATCAGTTATTAAATAAAATTAATAATTACTCATTGCAGATCATTGTAGATACTATGATGATTAGCAATTAAGGTATACTTTCTCGAAGTAAGGAAATGACAAAATAAGAGATAGTCTCACAGCTGTTTTGCTAATACACACAGCAGGAAACAATGTCACGATATTTCCTACCCCCTGGGAGATTCCCGGCTATTACGTGTGCATGCGCATAATCAATGCCACGGAAATATTTCACAGTGCATACAAAGGGTTATGCAACGGTGGATTAAAACTTCATTAGTTGCATTACCAAGATTATAGTAGGTAATTAGGTATGTACCTATCCCTGCTAAGATAGGTTACTACTTACCCGCTACTTCGACTACGCTACTCGCGTGGGTTAAGGGTTTTTGTTTCCCACAGGAACTCGGTAATTTTCCGCTATAAAATGTAGACTATGTGTTCATTACATGGAAACAAACAACCAAACTTTCGCATGCAGATTTTTAGTTTTTGGGTTTCCTTCAATTACGTCGCATCGAAGCACCGGATCAATGTGATTTCTGAATAGGTATACAATCTGGAGAGTGCAACATTGAAATAGATACCCAACATAAAGATCTTGAATTTAAAATCGAAGACTACCTTAAGGTATGGACCTAATTCTTATGTTTCTACGATTATTGTTATTCGCAGCATGTTCAGAATTTTAATTTATAAAAGCATTTGGTTAACCGATGGGTTAAGGTCTTTTTATCTTGTACTTCGTACTAAGTAGGTGGTTGAGTTGTAATCAGGTATGAAAATCCACACTATATACGTATAGTCTATGATCCACACAAAACTGAGGATTTTCGCACAATCTACTATATAAAAATAAGTCGCGTTTTCCTTCCTGACGCTATAACTCCAGAACGCACGAACCGATTTCCACGGTTTTGCATTCGTTGGAAAGGTCTTGGGCTCCGTGAGGTTTATAGCAAAGAAAATTCAGGAAAAAATTTCAACAGAAAAGCGGGAAAATCTTTTTAGCGGGAAAGCCATCTGGTGGCGAAACGGAGTTCGCCGGGTTTGCTAGTCACTCCTTAAAAAGATTGCCTATCAGTTTTTAGCGATTTAATGAATAAAGTGGCACCCAACCGTGAAGTGTCATAACAAATATAATTATCGTGTTATTTATCCTTAGGCAGTGGTTAGTGTTAATTGAATTACATTGACATTTTAATGTAGGTTCTCGAGCTATTACGAGGTATTAACGAGGTTGTGAGCATTAAGCAAATATTTGCGAGTTTTAAAATGCAGCCAACAGGTTTAGATACATTTTGAACGCAAATATATTCCTTATTATATATATACCTAAATTAGAAATACGCGGTAACTAAACGACATTACTAGACAATAACTAATCTGTGTAATCCATTGCTAGACCGCTTGGGAGCGTGGGTCTCCTCTTAGAATGAGTAACGTTTAGGCCATAGTCCACTACGCTATTAAGCTACTGATTGCCAGACTTCGTTTATTACACCCTACACCAAAGCAAGCACGTAACTTCCAAGACGCTGGCATCATCTGCTCTACTAATATACATACCTAACTTTTTTCAAAGTGGAACTATCTTTATCAAAGGAAGTCTACATGCAAAATTTTAATTTCTTCACCCAGCAATTTAAACTGTTAATGTAATCAGTTATTTTCTCCTCTTACCTATGATTTTTAAAATCATTTACGAAAAATTAAGCCTTCCTTGAGATTTGAAACCTGTACCACCCGAATAGCCGAAGACTTAACTTGGCTATCACCGTAATACTAATAATTATGTCAAAGGTCAAGAATAGTTTTTTAATTACATTCCAAAGTAAACATTACACGGTTACTAATAATCCTTTTAAGTTTGTTAGAACGATAAACACTAAACATTTAAGGAAAGATACAGAATTCTTTGATACCTAGATTATTCTAGGAATCCTAGAGTACAACTCGACAAACGTAGCTTTGACTTAACCATAAAATAAAAGTACTATCTTCGCATACGACTAACCTAAAAGCTATTCGGTCTACAATAAAAAAAACCTGTAGACTTTTTACCATGGTTAGGCTAAATTCTGTGACCAAATCCGTTTTCAATGAATTTTAGAGATAGTCGTAGTTAATTACGAGAACACTAAAACTCTAGAGCATAACAATTTACGTAGCTTAGAGTAGATATTTCGGCACTGCATTTAGTGAAATCTTCTTTTTGTATTTATTATTGAATAATTTCATAATAACAAGGGATTTCCCCTTGTTATTATGAAATTATTCAATAATAAATTGCCGCGCTGTGAAAACGGCTACAAAATAGTTATAGTCGTGCTATGTAGTTCTCTTACATTTTCTTATGACATTGCAAAGAAAATGATAAAAAATAGGTACTTATTTAACAAATACCAATAACTTGCCATTATGATCGAATCAATTACCAATACAAACATTAAACAAACAAATACATCTAACAAGCACGTATCTTCGCAAAGCATGCTTCTTCAAATCTAACTTGCGTACCATTAGCGTTTCGCAATAGGCATTTAGCTTCCAATTCTACACCGCTAACACATTGAGAAGGCCTCAAATCATTTAAACCATACGTATTATAGTTCTTATTCCAATAGCAATAGCTTCTATAATTGTTGGAAAATTCACGTTTTTCCCAGCATAAATTTGTTGTAACCACAAAGGCATTGAAATATTATGATCGTGGGTTAAACAACGACTGGAGCATAAACAAAGTCTAGACTAATATTTTTCTTTATAAGAATATTATTCTTTCGGAATTAATTTGATAATTTTTATTATGCCTTTTTGACAGGTCACATATTTTTAAACACCTTTTTACCCCAAAGGTCTTTAATAATATGGGTAATATTATAAAGGTATAGGACCCTTGACGGTCACACTCAGTGCACAGGCCTCCACTCTCATAGGAGAGCGGGAATTAAAGCTTAGACCCACCACGTTGCTCCAATGCGGGTTGGCGGGCTTTAACGACTATTATCATGTTAGTGATAATAACCGGGACCGACGGCTTAACGTGCTCTCCGAGGCACGGAGGTGAAATACCGCCAACTTCCAACTCCGGGCTGGCACTAAGAATTTCTTAATTGAAAAACCCAATACCTAACTTTTGTGCCCGACAACCCAGGACCTCGTGATCTGCAGTCGACTATGCTAACCACTAGACCAACGAGGCAGTTAGATTTTTAGCTTAGCCCAGGGAAATCGGTTGAACATATAGACCGTAAAAGCGTATAGCAGCCAGACACACTTTTGCATTTATAATATTGTAGTAGGTATGGAAGTGTGGATTATAATGTGGCCTTCCAGATCTCTCAAATCATTTTTCATTATTATAAAATACCTTTCTATTGTATCAATTTTGTTATTTAGCCTCATTTTCTTTTTTCTCATTAATTAAACTTTCTAAGCTTTTCTAATTTTAATTAGCTTAATATAACTTGTAACGTTGCAAACTTACATAAATGTAAATCCCATACGGATTTCAACAGATAGTTCGAAGATACTAAATTGATCAAATTCATAAAATTAACCCACACCAAGCAAACCGGTTGCTGGAAGCACGAGATTTGAATTTGAATAAACTTTAACGTCTAGCGACAGCAAAAAAAATATTAAAATCTAAAAATAAAGCAAGCAATTATTAATTCAATGGATTGTATGGAAATGTACTGACTGTAGACTTATTATTGAGTTTTGTATGTTACATATTTTATAACTATATAAAAAGTCACCGTATTCCTTAACCTTAATTTTATATTTTTCCACACGAGTCTCTATTGGTAAATGAAACAGTCTTGGATATCACACTGTTGACCTATCTACCTCTTCGTAAGCACCGAAGCGTAACTTATATTCTTCTATTTGCTTCCTATAGACATATTATTAGTATTAAGTATAAGATACATTCGATAAAAGTTCACAATTTAAAATGGTATGATTAAAGCTGTAAAAATATACTTAGAACGAAGATATTTTCACGGCAACACGGCAATAGTATAATACATCTTACAATTTATTTGTCAACGGTACTTACTATAAAGATATAACTGGTCACTGCGCAAACCTATGATGTGACACGTATATTTAACACTTCTATTCAACCTTGGCCCACGAAGCTCATGATAACCCTGGAGTAGAAAAAATGGATGCATGTAGCAATGACGAACGTCACTACATTGTACTATAAAACCCCCTGCCGCGTCTGTCTGTCTACCTGAACGCGAAAATCTCAAAACTACTGAACCGATTTTCATACGGTTTTCACCGATAGACGGAGTGATTCAAGGTGAAGGTTTATGTGTATAATTCATCAATGTTTTGTGTAAATCGGTTGAAATATGACGATGATTGTTGAAGATCTCGGAAAAATCAAGCCGACTGGAAGCTTTCATCGAATACGTACGCTGCCTAATTCCCTAAGATAAAATAAATATCTTAGGATTTATCGCAAAATTAAAACGAGAACTCATTCAACGCGAAGTCGCGGGCATCAGCTAGTATGTTTTAAAGCACTTTATGCGTGATAAGTTAATTGCTAACGCATCATCGTCGATTAAATTTCAATCCTTCATATTTTTATAATAGTTTTAATTGCATTTTTGCAATTATTAAAATTCAATGTTGTTTTTAAAGTGTGCGGAAATAAAAATAAAAAAAATGTTGCGTGATTTTGTATTTCGTTCTATAAGGAGTGGTGAGGATGGATTTTATGATTAAAATGGTTTCTATTGAATTAAAATTTTTAGGAAACCTTAATATTATTTTTCTTTAAAAAAAGGTTAATTTATTACAGTAGCTATGTAATATAAGTGCATAAAATTACACTATGAAGCACCTGAGTACTCTGAACATTTAAGGTTCCTTAGGTAAAAAACTAATGCTGGATTTTGCGGAAGGATCTGGGATATCCCAAGAAAGCCTCCATCATTATAAAATTGATGTAATTACCACATTTTTCAGCTATGAGGAACGTGAGTACGAGAGTGAACCTAATGAAAAACTGACTGTCGCATCTGATTTTCTGATTGGTTTTAAGTAGGTATGTTTTCTGCTACGCTTTAACGGCTTATCTTTTCCACCGATTTTGATAAATTTGGTAAGTACAGAGATACTTAACGTCCCGGGAAAGGACATAGGTTACTTTTTAACCATGAAAATTAAACAGTTCCCGCGGGAATTGAAAAAATTGGTGCAACGTCTAGTTTCAATGTAAAAGTTTACCTATAATAATTACAGTCAGAGATATTATCGAAACACAACTTATTAAGTATTTTATTAGAAGACACCGCGGATACTGGTCACTGACTTTATATTTTTACAGTTAGAATACCATTTTGACGCATCCCCGCTAATTTATTGGCCATAAAAATAAACATGACACAACCATACAAAGATATCAAATATCTAAACGATGAGTTGAACATATTTTTTAAATTCTATTACTTTTAACCACGAAAATTATGCTTGAAGTGAATTCGAATTCGAAAGTAAAAAGTTACCGCTTAAGAACTTAGATTTTTCAAATAATTCACTAGGCTTTCACAGTAAATTTTTTCAGAAATACGTGTGAGTAGGTAGGTAATATTGATTCTTCTAGCTAATTTTGCGATAAATAATAATCACTACTTAAGTCTCAAGTCAGTCAGTAAGTCGTCTTAAGGGGCTCCCTTCAAAATTTGATCTAAAATATCTGTAATTCAACTTGATTCAGCTGGTTCAAAAGACTTCATAAAATTCTGAAAAAAATATATGTGCTACTTTCACTCATCATCTTCAATTTTGTACAATTATTTTTTCAAAATATTATTTATTGAATTAAATACAAACCGTACCAAAAAAGCGTATTTTCACTAATAATGCCTTATAACTTTTATAGCTTTGCAGGTATTAAAACAAAATTTATATGAGTATAATGAGAAAATATTTGTCCTCAATTCTGTAGAAGCACTTTATTTAATTTCGATATCCCAACAAAGTTATGGTGTATTTAGTTGTTTTTATGAAATTATAGTGCAATGCGTCCCTGTCGCACCCACATACTGTGTTCGCAAGAGTGAGGAGAGGAAATGCTCAAGGTCGTTGGCGTGGGTATGAGCCTTAAGTCAGTTACTTAAGTCTTCATCTATGCTTCTCATTTCTCAATTTGATGTCGTAGCAGCTAACCAGACCGGTCGTTTGCCAAGGGGCATATCACCATTGCTTATGACGACTAAGGTCCTTAGAGCTTTGACTTATGACGTAGAAGAAGAATTTATTACTGAACAGTAGGGATAAAATTATAATCGTTTTGCATGAAAGCACCTCGACTCAAAGGAACATACAAAATTGACACATTTCCCACCATAAAAGATTAGGTATAATGTGTTTACGTAACGCACAGCCGACTTAATAACGTCGCCAAGTAATCTAAAGATGATTTTAACTATTAACCTTTTGCATGGGAACATTTTCTTGAAGAGATTTCAAAACAAATGCTTACCACCGGCCACAATGAATGCATTATTTTTTTTATACGTGTGAAATATATGCGAATATCCGCTTATACCTTCCTGGATGCATTGTTAGATGTTTTCGAGAGTTAAGTACCTGTAATGAGAAAAATATAATTAACGATTTAACAATGAGTGGTTTATATTACGTTATTCGTAATATTTTAGTATAGTTAGAGCCAATCAAAATTAGTCGAGTGCAATGGGGAGGCACACTGCCAATTTATCCCGCTAGGTGACGCATCGTCGCTGGTGTTGTTTACCTGTCAAACACCATATATTTTTTACGCGATAGTTAAATTTTCTTAGAATAATTCATTTTTATGCCTAAATGTTGGGCATTCCGTTTTCCTGCTGATGAGGAATGAAGAATACTATGGTACAAAGCCTTGCGCCAATAAAATTGGAAACCCAGTTCATCGGCTAGGTTATGTAGCGCTCACTTTAGACCTGCCGAATAATATGGCAAGAGCACACACTGGTTTTTTTTCCCAGATTCAGTTAAAATATGACGCCTAATTAGTTACCTCAATTATGTACGCAAATGAACCTGACAGTTACCAGCGAGGGTGGCGCCATCTGAGATTAGCTTTGCCTGTGCCTCCCCATTCGCAGCTCTCACACAAACTGTCTAAGTCAACGTAGGTACATACTACTACAGCTGTACTATTACTTATTCTGTGATACTACCACAGAATAGGTAATAGGACAATTATACTACGCGCGAAAATATGCTATTGCGACGCGACTTGCGGTCAACTTCAGATACGTCTAAATGATTGGCGCCAGCTATACACCAAAACTTAAAGCCGTCTAACCGATCAACAGTGCAGTGGAGAAGATGTACCTACTCTTTTCTACAAGACAGACTTTTATTCAATTGGGATGTTGCAGCAAAAATAAATAATTTTTAGTGACTATTAAATAGAGGATCGTAGACGTAATATCCCCATCACCTGCTAGTTTTATGTTGAATAACCATTTTAAAATATCGATGTAAAAAAGGGTTTCAATTATTTTATGATGTCAAAAGCAAGTATTTCTTACAAAATCCAATACTTAAGAGCGTGTTTTGACGTTTGAAAAAACTTGCTGATTTGACTAGTTGTCCTTTTGTCATTCTCAATATAAATATACCTACAGTTGACTCTCATAAAGTCGAACTGGATTAAACTAGGCTCATTTTCATCAACGGGAAATAATTTAAAAAAATACAAATTATGTGTCTTACAGACCTTTAATTTTTATTATTTTTAATTCTATTTGTATAGTTTAAACTAGTGTTTGCTGATTTTATTTTGTGCGTTCTCTCAACTCTTATTGATAACCTGCACATTTTAGTGCTCAAAATTGTCTGAGTTTACATTAATGAAACGTAAGAACTTTTTTGTATGCTCAAATCATAAGTGATTTTCGGCCGGTTTCCGGATTGAGAATTTCATGTTATGTCTGTCTCAAAGACTACTTAAGGACTAATAAAGCAAATATTTGTTTCTGAATTGTAAGTTATAGTAAGATTAAATAAACATTGCGGTAAGATTTCAGTCTATTTCCCTCTGGTCTTCGTGGTTTCGTGGTAAATTGGATCATTAAGTCCAAACGCGCAAATCAGCATATAATAGCCTTAGAAGCCATAGGAGGAAAGAGTTAGCTATTCATTGGTTTTTCCTTTAGGTCAAAATGGTACAATAAAACGTTTAGCTAGCTTATTCAAGCATTAAATCAATCTTAGAACAATTAATAAAATTAGGATTTCCATTTCTGTATTATAAATCATATTTATGCAAAAATGATGACATTGTGACTGAATTCTGGTCAGTATATCTCACAATAAAGGCAGAAGAGCTGCCATATTTTATTCATAAAGTGGTTAGCTATTCAGCAGGGATAATTTATACAAAACAGCCCATGTATTTATTGTTAGATATATTGACCAGAATTCAAACATAATGACACCACTTATTTGGGGCTTTAGCAAACCTTTTTTTATCCACTACAAATTAGCCCATGACTGCGATCTCATCTGATGGAAAGTGATAATGCAATCTAAGATGGTAGCGAGCTAACCTGTTAGGGGCATGGCAGTTATATTAAACCCATACCCCTAATCGGTGCACGGTCAGGGGATAATTAGCCTCGGCCGAAGCCACCCACCAGGCCAGACCAGGAAAAATTCAGAAATTATAAGTTCCCAAATTGACCCTGCCGGGTATCGAACCCTGGCGCGTTAAGACAACAGCGCTGAACACTGCGCCAGGGAGTTCGTAAGTCCGCAACCTTCCAAAAATCTGTTTCTATACGGTACATGAACCATGGGAATTACACTAACTTGACTTTTTTTCATGGAACACTGAGGTTTTCTATAGAAGTAGGTACATAATACGCAACCATACAGCTTAATGCAACTGAACGGACGACACACAAAATATTATGCGGAAAATGTATGGACAAAAGCTAAATCGAACTATGTGTAAGATGCCTTTTAATAAAGTAAGAGCATAGTCAAGCATAAGTTTGATAAAAATATTCAGTGATAAATAGTCAATAACAAAAGTCACACTTTTACTCTTTATTTACCAGCTTGTATGGTTGAGAATGTTAGCAAAAACGTGTGACCACACGAGAAACAGAGCAATAGCAAAGTACCACTAAATGATTACTCACTTTCTGCAGCAACCTAGTTTTATGTAACTATGCTGTTGATCAACGAAAATAATGTCTTAATTTTTCGGTGCACGCTATTATATGTGCACTGAATATGTATTAGGTACCTTAGTTATGTAATCACAATGTGCTTTAGTAATAAAGTAGTGAGTGTTATGTGTACCTATTAGCCATTTGTAACCTATTAGAGCAAAGGCTCTAGGGATAGGACAAAATGTGGGTGCGACACGTCCGCGTCGCGTCGGAGGGGAAACACATTATGTTCTGTCGCACTAGCGTGCGCATTTCTCATTCAAGTAAATGACGTGCAATTAGATCTTAATTTCCTCATCACCATAATAATCTGTTCACTATTATAAACACTTACCTAAAAGTTATCTAGGTATATTTTTTTCTTAAATAAATAAAAGAATAATTTAATATAAAAAATTCTTTTTAAACAACCGACTTCAAACTCCCGCGCCAACTTTACAACAACAAGCACACGCTATACAAAGTACTTATTCTATTGTTGATATTTTAAAAACCGCTCGACCGATTTCGATAAAATTTATATGGGTACCACATGGTCAAAAGTTCTGAGGTAACAAACATAAAAAAAAAACAGTCGAATTGAGAACCTCCTCCTTTTTTTGAAGTCGGTTGAAAAGGTGACTGACTGACTGATCTATCAACGCAAAACTCAAACCACTGGACGAAACGGGCTGTTGGCATGCAGATAGCTTCTGACTTAGACATCCGCTAAGAAAGGACTTTCCAAAATTCTACCCCTAAGGGGGTAAAATAGGGCTTTGAAATTTATGTAATCCATACGGACGAAGTGGCAGGCATAAGCTAGTAGATAATAAAATGAAACTGACTTGAATTAATTTGCATTAATTCCCTATTAAAATTACATCAACGATATTTAAGTTCAATGACCTGATTTAGGTACGTAATTATGATACCTAAGAATCAAGCTCTAAATTCGTAATTTAAACCCAAATTGCTAATATTTATTTTTGTATGGCAATCCACAGATGTGGATCACATTTTTTTGTATTTTAAATAAAACAATAGTCTATATTCTTTAACCATGCTAATATTTTAAATTCGAATGGATGGATAAATGGATATATGGATGGATTTTTATTACTCAATCACGCCAAAACGCCTGAACGGATCGGGATGAAATTTGGCACAGATATGGCTTATAGTCTGGAATAGCACATAGGCTATTTTTTATGCCGGAAAATTAAAGAGTTCCCGCGGGAACCAAAAAACCTCAACGCGGACGAAGGCATCAGCTAGAAAATTATATGGATAAACACACTCGAGCTTTCCCATAAAGTATTATTTATGTACGAGATATTTCCCGTTCATTTGAATATTAAAACCGCCCACTAGCTTTTCCGTAATCACTTACGATTATTAAATAATTAACAAACATAACTTCGCCACATATATGCAATGTCAGCGAGAAATCGAGTTACGAACATTTCGTTTACACCGGAGAAATGGACTTTCGCACCGAAGTTATGCAACTGAAGGCATCTGATTATTTCATGTCATTGACTAATTTAAAATGAACTCTTCTTTAGAGACTCTTTCAGAAATTTGGAGGTCCAGTTATTTTAGTTGCTTTCCTTCACACTTCACAAACAAATAAAAACACTGTAACTGCTTTAAAACTTTTATATATTAGGCTGGACGTCCATTGAATTATATTACATGAGCGATTGCTTGTCGTCTACATCTGAGCGTCGATTTAAGCAGATTTGGCTAATTTTATGTCCAAAAACTAACTTGCTATCAACAAGTGACTTTGCTTTTCGGTTTGTAATTTATCAAAATTAAGTTATAATTTAGATTTTAATTTATTTTATAGTTTTAATTTGATATTTTTAGATACCTAATTTTGTTTTTATATTAATAAATTAACTCAATAAGTCCTATGTTTTGTAAAAATATCTAATTTCACTTGAATTTTGGCGGTTGACTGATGGACGCGAAGATATATTTTCTGCCACCTCCGAGTAATCAAGTGTATCATGCACAGAAAAAGGTGTTATTTCCATCCTGCAGCGCGTTTCATTAGAACCATATTTTACAAAGATATTATCGTAGCTATGAATGATATTAGAGCTTCGCTGAGATCATTAGAACTTATTTTCTAGATGCTATACCTGATAGAGAGGCTTGATGCTCAGGCGATAGCAGCCAATGTGCGACCAGCCTTAGAAGAAAGAAAGTGAATTGACGCTGAGCACTTCGATTATAGATATTCAACCAAAGAATAAAAAGTTACGATAGTATGTGTTTATAGAAATGATGGATCACGGACACGGTAAAGCAGCGTTTACAACGGTGATAGCCTAGGTTTTTTTAAAATCAGTGCAATCAGACCCGCTTGCAAGTCTAAGGTGATGCAGCCTAATGTGGAGCCAGGAGCACGCTTGCCTAGAAGATGCCTATTCACTCCTGATTTGAAGGTACCTATATCAAAGGAGGAGGAGAAAAGGGCAGTCCACATCCTAGCTGTTCATAGGGCGCGCGTTTTCACTTTTTTCAGTGATATTGTTGTTATAATCCCGACTGTTGTGATTGGCAGAATTTATGGAAGGTATTTTTTCTGCGACGATCTTTGCCAATGCAAAAGAATGTTAGCCAATAAGGGGTGATTACAAACGTAGCTGTATGACAATCAATTAATAATAATAGAGCGCCTTGCTCTATAAGCCCTTGTGTAATAAATTTCTAATCTCAACTTAACCTAATACGTTTTTCGATTGCGGATTACACAAAGCCCGTTTTCCCGCTATTATGCATGCTTACGATATTTTCCTTAACCAAAAAGATAAGATAACCGATTTTATAAATCGCTTGCGATTATAATCAGATAATAAATACACGTGATTAAATACGAAAAGAAAAACACTGCCTTAATAACAACGAAGAATTGTAATTTGCATATTTAAATTCTAAATCCAAAATATACTCGAACTCAAAGCTTTTAACAATGTATAAGTTAAAATAAAACTTAAAACCTATTCAAAATAATCAAAGTCTAGGAAACTATTAGTAATAGCGTCTGACAATAAAAACAGACACAGTCGCACTTAATTAACGAATGGGATTCCCTAATTAATATCGTACAGAAATTAATTATTATATAAGCAATTAATAATATACTCTATCGGCTACGAAATAAAGACTACATTATCTTTAAACCTCGTCTTAACACACAAAGTGATGTCATATTAAAGACGGAACCCACGTCGATGTTTTTGTGCATAGCTTTAATCGTGACAAAAATATGTAAAGTATGACAAAAAATATGTAAAATATGTGAAGTACTGATTAAATCAGGTGACTGACCATGTACATGAAAGGTCATGTGGACATACAGTCCACCCACCCAAGAATAACACGTCTCAAGGGTACAAAATCTTATCAAATTGAGTTCATCTTTTATGCACCTATTTAAGCAGTTAAGTAAATATCACTTGTTTTCCTCCATTCCTCTCCATTTCCTCTTCATGACGTTTAAAAGGTGTATGAACTCTCCATATCTGGAATTGGAGAGTTGAATATAACCCTTCTTTTTTTTTTTTTATCCACTACAAGTTAGCCCTTGACTGCGATCTCACCTGATGGTAAGTGATGATGCAGTCTAAGATGGTAGCGGGCTAACCTGTTAGGGGCATGGCAGTTATATTAAACCCATACCCCTATTCGGTTTTTTTTTTTTTTTATCCACTACAAGTTAGCCCTTGACTGCGATCTCACCTGAAGGTAAGTGATGATGCAGTCTAAGATGGTAGCGGGCTAACCTGTTATAGGGGCATGGCAGTTATATCAAACCCATATACCCCTATTCGGTTTCTACACGGCATCGTACCGGAACGCTAAATCTCTTGGCGACACGTCTTTGCCGGTAGGGTGGTAACTAGCCACGGCCGAAGCCTCCCACCAGGCCAGACCAGGGAAAATTCAGAAATTATAAATTCCCAAACTGACCCTGCCGGGGATCGAACCCCGGACCTCCGCACGTTAAGGCAGCAACGCTACACACTGCGCCATGGAGGTCGTCAGAACCTACGGCTAAGCAGCCTATATCCATTTAATTTAGAGGCAATCCGTGTGGCAATCGTCGGTTTTTTTATTCCACTACAAGTTAGCTCTTGAATGCAGTCTAGTTGGTAGCGGGCTAACTTGATAGGGGTACGGCAGTTTTATCAAATAAATATTATAAATGCGAAAGTTTGGATGGATGTATGGATGTATGGATGTATGGATGTTTGTTACTCAATCACGCGCCAACGGCTCAACGGATCTGGCTGAAATTTGGCACAGAGATAGAATATAGTCTGGAATAGCACATAGGCTACGTTTTATCCCGGAAAATTAAGGAGTTCCCGCGGGAACTATAAAACCTCAAATGGATGTTTGTTACTCAATCACGCCAGAACGGCTGAACGGATCTGGATGAAATTTGGTACCGAGATAGATTATAGTCTGGACTAACACATAGGCTACTTTTTATCCCGGAAAATTCAAGAGTTCCCGCGGGAACAACAAAACCTCGATCCACGCGTACGAAGTCGCGGGCATCAGCTATAACATTATAAATGCGAAAGTTTGGGTGGATGTTACTCAATCACGCCTCAACGGCTGAACGGATCTGGCTGGAATTTGGCACGGAAAATTAAGGAGTTCCCGCGGGAACCAAAAAACCTCAATCCACGCGGACATAGTCGCGGGCATCAGCTAGTTAAATCATAAATCATAAAACATTTATTTAGCAAAATTGTGGGTAATAACAGCTGTATAGGTAGAAACTTCTCTCACTCATACCACTAAACTCACACCACTATCGGTTATTACACGGCATCGCACCGGAACGCTAAATTGCTTAGAGGTACGTCTTTGTTGGTAGGGTGTTAACAAGCCACGGGCTCCTATCAGACCACAGCAGAGTAAATTCAGAAATTATAAATTCCCAAATTGACACCGCCAGGAATCGAACGCAGGACCTCCCACAAGACCACAGCGCTCACCACTGCGCCAGGGAGTTCGACAAAGAGCTTGAAGAAGATGCTGCCCACTAACCAATACCTGTAGTTTAGAGATTAACTGAATTAGCTACATATTTTGATAAGAATTGCTGACTTTTTAACGATTCGAAATAACCAATTAAAAGGCTTTCAACTTCACTCTCTAGCCATGTAACATTATTATTATAATACACTCGTATCTATTCATGTATTCGGACCAATTCTGATTACGTAACATTAATTACATACATAATAATATACCTTCGAAACAATGAAGTAGTAAGTATCAACTTAATTCTAATCAACTTGTCTCTCTATGCAGAAATGAGAGCTCACGCACACGTCGATAATGATTGTAATTGCATCGTTACACCTGCGCATGTGTGGGTAGATGCGCTTGCGCGGTTTCACTTGTGAACAAACTGGAAGTGTTAGCGATATTTTAGAGCAGGCACACACAATCAGGCTTAGCGACGGTCTAAAGATCTTCCTTTACTAGGCATGTTGGAAAATCATCCGTCATCAACTACTTTAAGGCAAATTTATGGGCAAGTAAACGATATAAGAAAGGACGAAATTGGAAAAAATAGCAATTCAAATATAATAAAAAAATAAAATTAGCAATTTCAAACTTTACTTTAGTACATTTACAAATGTTTCTTTTCATTGAATAACCTAAAATAAATTCTTCTCATCTCACTCTTGAGTATGTTTAGACCGTAAAAATCGTAAACTTATGCTCTTGGCGTAATCCATTGGAAGCTTCTTAAGAATTTTTACTGCAATAATACTTCGAACCAATAATTTTATGAATCATTCCGATTCACTTACGGTACTTCGCACGTGTGCGGCCGCACTTTGCAATACTTTATGTTACGGAGCCAGCGTCAAACGTAATTTCTTGAGAGGGAAACCTTTTTTTTTATTTTTTTATTTTATATACCATTTTTATATTACACTTTCCTTTTTATCATATTTTATTGTTATCTTTAGTGTGTTTAACTGTGTAAATTGTAATTTGCGTTGTAAATCTCATTGTAAGAACTTCCGTATGTTAACAAGTTGTTTAAAGTGAGCCATTTTACAAGAGTTTTATGCATGTGTTTTATAAGACCGGCATGTTTCATTTTTTATGTTTCCGTAAGTTTTGGGTAGTGTATATGTTATGATATCAAATAAATATTATAAATGCGAAAGTTTGAATGGATGGATGTATGTATGTTTGGATTTATGGATGTATGGATGTATGGATGTATGGATGTATGGATGTATGGATGTATGGATGTATGGATGTTTGTTACTCAATCACGCGCCAACGGCTGAACGGATCTGGCTGAAATCTGGCACAGAGATAGAATATAGTCTGGAATAGCACATAGGCTACTTTTTATCCCGGGAACCAAAAAACTTAGGAGTTCCCGCGGGAACCAAAAACCTCAATCCACGCGGACGTAGTCGCGAGCATAAGCTAGTTTAAGTATAAGAATGAAACTGCCCGAAAAAACTACTGCGTGCATTATATAAGTCTATGTCACTCGCCACTCCATGTCCAACTATATCCATGCCACATAAAGCACACACATGCTAGATGGTAATGTAGTCAAATTCTCTAAGATGGGAGCATAAATTACGTCGAACAATTCGGATTTATTTTATTCGTCTTATAACTGTTTACAGGCAACTCCTTCAGTAAACCTAAATAGTCACTTACTCACTAATCTGTCTGCAATAAAGATTTAACTAAATAATCTCTCGCGGTCCAAAGTTTCACCTAGAAATTTGCACACAATTCAAGAAACCTGCCATGAAATTAATTACAACCGATCTCTTACATCATTTTCGTTAACAAGCTTGTGCGTACAGTATAAAAGCTTTATCACACTAAACGCGTTTTCGAATGGCGCGCGTAGACGCGTAGAATTTAATGTTATCTTCTTCTATATATGTATAAATGATTCCCTATTTCCCTTGGTCACGGCATCATGCGTGAACGGCTAGACCAATTTCGCTTATTTTATTTTTTTTGTTGGGATTATTTGGACCCCGGGATGGTTTATATTATACACAATTGGACCCGATAGGGGGAGCTGCAATCGGGTTCCAGGTTCAGGGCAGAAAAAAGTCTGCTGGGTCAACTAGTGATTAATAGTATCTTGCATAACAATTGAGTCTCAGTACAACTTGTGTTGAACGATGGAAAAGGTAATAGTCAAAAAGGGTTTTGTTTTGAAGAGTATCAAACAAAGTGACTAAGAGCAAGAGGTCTCTAACCAAAATGCTACCAGTTAGCCACCGGCTGTAGTGTCATTCTATTCTCACCTTAACGAATTGAATAGATATCTGATTATTAATTGTATTTACAGCAAAATTAAAGATCAAATATCACCGAATACAAAATATAATATTTTTTAGATATAACAATCATACCTACTTAGCTACTAATTAGATATAAATACGAAAGTGTGCTTGTTCTTTGGTTTATTGGTTTATCCTTCAATCACGCTGCGACAGTTTAATGAATCGACGAGATTCTTTGCAAGAATATTATTATGTAGTTGAAAATCTGGAGAGTGACATAGGCTACTTTTTATCACGAAAAATCCAAGCAATCCCCCTGGAATTAAAAAAAACCTTAAACCACATCCACGATCACTTCGCGGGCATAAGCTTGTTATTGCTATTGCACCCAGAGTTTTAGTTGATACAACAGAAGCACCTAACGCTACCGACCCGCGGTTTGTGTGACGAGCAAACATGACCGTGAAAGTGTGCGCAACGGTGAAACGATACAAAAATGCGATTCCGCCATTCTTGTACATTGTGTAACATCATTTCTTTACGCCGTAACAGAGGTTGAGCAATTAGTGCATTACGTTTACGACTAAAATATAAATTGGATACGTTCTGTTTGGTGTTAAGTAAACAATGTTCGCGATGCATGGGGATTAATGATCCTTTATTTTTACGCTGGAGTAAACAGTTGTATTTATTGAGATGTTCGAAAAAAAACAATATTTTAAGACGAGTCAAATAAAACAAATATACGATAGGTAAGCTGATTCCTGCGTTTTTTAAATAAGCGTATAAATTCATACGGGTATTATCAAGACATTAAACGTAGGTATCACAAAGTATTTTGCCCTACTACTCAAGTTTTTCATTTTGTAGCAAGATGATTGATGAATCGGTTACTAATAGATAATAAATGTAAAATATAAATCATTTTGAAATAAGTCGAG
Organism: Erebia epiphron; assembly: GCA_963932025.1. Classification (NCBI taxonomy): domain Eukaryota; kingdom Metazoa; phylum Arthropoda; class Insecta; order Lepidoptera; family Nymphalidae; genus Erebia; species Erebia epiphron. The sequence goes on from OZ009954.1 coordinate 5,814,562, forward strand.
AAAGTTGAAGTCATGTTAAAGTGAAATGTATTAGGTGTACGAGTACAAGTTATTTTTTGATCAATAAAAATATTAAAATACTAGCGAATGCCCGCGACTTCGTCTGCGCCTCCCGCGGGAACTCCTTAATTTTCCGGGATAAAAATATAGGGATAGCCTATGTGCTATTCCAGGTTATAATCTATCTCTGTGCCAAATTTCAGCCAGATCCGTTCAGCCGTTGGGGCGTGATTGAGTAACAAACATCCATCCATACATCCATACATCCATCCAAACTTTCGCATTTATAATATTAGTTAGAAGTAAGACAGACATAAATAAAATAATAAATAAATAAATAGACGTTTAGTTCAGTCGCCTAGAGTCTAGAGGTCTTTGACGACCTCATTGTCGCAGTGGATCCTCGCCGCGGCAGGGTCAATTTGGGAATTTATAATTTCTTAATTTTCTCAAATCTGGTCTGGTGGAAGGCTTCGGCCGTGGTTAATTACCACCCTACCGGCAAAGACGTGCCGCCTAGCGACTAACGCACTGGTACGATTCCGTGTAGAAACCGATTAGGGCTATAGTTTTATACTGCCATAGTGCTAAAAGGTTAGCCCGCTACCATCTAGACTGCATCATCACTTACCACCAGGTGAGATCGCAGTTAAGGGCTGACTTATAGTGAATAGAAAAAAAGATATATCTTTCACTAGGTACCTATAGAAAAGTCAATGCCGCGTGTTTTCGAGTGTACTTCTTGTCCTGTCCGGTCAGTAGGTTTTCCTCTTTAGAAAGATCTATTACAATCTTTATTTTAGGCGAAATCATATATTATTATTATTCTTATATTCCTCATGTTAATTGTGGTTTGGCAAATTACGTCTAATCCAATCTATCTAAGTATATAAATAAAAATGAATGTTGCTAAGCGCATAACTCAAGAACGGTTTGACCAATTCGGCAATTTTTTTTTGGATGTTCCTTAACTTCCACGGAATGTTTTTATATAAAAAGTTCCCGCGGGAATTAAAAAAAAAGACGTGTGGCACTCGGAGACTGCCGCGGTAAAGCTATTGCATAGCATTTTTTATACAACTTATCTAACACTTTGGTTGCTATGACTACTTGTGTTGTTGACTTCAAATTATTGAAAATAAAAAGACTATTTTTATGAAAAGATGATTTGGCGAAATAATTTTAAAGAATTATGTTCATAATTCTTTAAAATTATTTCAATTTCAATTTCGTTACGGAATTTCTGGATTCGGTCTCCACCCTCAAGGCCCGCGATAGAAGCTATGCAATAGCTTAAAACCTCAAATGGATGTTTGGTACTCAATCACGCCAGAACGGCTGAACGGATCTGAATGAAATTTGGCACAGAGATAGATTACAGTCTGGAAAAACAGATACTTTTATCCCGGAAAATTGAAGAGTTCCCGCGGGAATTAAAAAATCACAATCCACGCGGACGAAGTCGCGGGCATCAGCTAGTCATTAGATAAAAACTTTCGCACATTGCAAGAAAGCCTAACCTAGTGTCTGTGCTAGTATGCTATTTTACAACATTATTACTCCATATGATATCTCAAATCACACGTTACAATATAACACAGTCATAAGATACGGTTTGAGAAATGCTTTCATAATCATGACGAAAATTTCCATCTTACTTAAAATCATAAATATCTGATCAATACTCAAAATAACATTAGTCCACTATTAGCAACCTTGTGACGAGGTAAATTAGCTAACAATTTATGCTAATTGGAACAATTGCGTAACCTTTGACCTCTTATGTAATATTAGGGTCACAATTTAGATAAATCGATCTACTGACTATGTGATAACCATGAGAGCAATCAAAACACTAAATTATACAAGAAAAAGTCAGCGCGAAGCGTCGCGTTGGACAGGAACGACGTTTTGTTTTGTCCGCTAGTCTGTGCATCTCCATAATAGTAATAATAGTAGTAGTAGTTTAGTCTTTATTGCATCTTAACACATAGGTACAAAATTATATGCATATAAAATAGAAGACAGGAAACGGTAATGCGCAAAGGCGGCCTTATCACTAAAGTGATCTTTTAATGGCAACCCGAGCGTACAAAGCTAATGACACTGACTCATGTAGTTGATGCACATAAAAGAAAAAAAAACCGGCCAAGTGCGAGTCGGACTCGCGCACCGAGGGTTCCGTACAAACCTGTAGTAAGTTTTAAATTAAATGTTTTTTTTAAATATTTGAGTTGATTGAATGAAAGGTAAATTGCGGTTTACGATATATGACGTATTAAAAAAAAACTACTTACTAGATCTCGTTCAAACCAATTTTCGGTGGAAGTTTGCATGGTAGTGTACAACTTATGTTTTTTTTAGTTCTATCATTCTCTTGTTTTAGAAGTTACGGGGGGGGGGGGACGGGACACACATTTTACCACTTTGGAAGTGTCTCTCGCGCAAACTATTCAGTTTAGAAAAAAATAATATTGCAAACCTCAATATCATTTTTGAAGACCTATCCATAGATACCTATGGGTTAGATGAAAAAAAAAATTTTGAGTTTCAGTTCTAAGTATGGGGAACCCCCAAAATTTATTGTTTTTTTTCTATTTTTGTAAGAAAATCTTAATGCGGTTTACAGAATACATCTACTTACCAAGTTTCAACATTATAGCTCTTATAGTTTCGGAAAAAAGTGGCTGTGACATACGGACGGACAGGCAGACAGACAGACAGACAGACAGACATGACGAATCTATAAGGGTTCCGTTTTTGCCAAATTTGGCTACGGAACCCTAAAAAGGGTAAAAATATGCTTACTTAACAAATTAATCGGGTTAACTTTGCAAAAATAACACAATATCAAATCAAATAAATATTATAAATGCAAAAGTTTGGATGGATGGATGTATGGAAAGATGTATGGATCTGGATAAAATTTGGCACAGAGATAGATTATAGTCTGGACTAGCACATAGGTTATTTTTTATCCCGGAAAACTAAGGAGTTCCCGCGGGAACCAAAAAAACTCAATCTCCGCGGACGTAGTCGTGGGCATCAGCTAGTAATTTATAAATCACTTCATTCATAAAAATTTCATTTCATTAATTTTTAAAGGAATGCAAAATATTTTTGTCTGATTGCCATTTGCCACTAATAAAAATATTTGCATTGTATGTTAAATATTTGCAGTGTATAATAACATTTTTAAATAAATTTTCCGATACAATGCAGTAAATAAATATATAGAACTAATGGCTCGCGCGTGTTCCCATTAGCAGTTTTAATCGCTCCGTTAGAACTTTATGTCCGTATGAAAAAATCCTGCCTGCGTCGAAACGACTCTGTTTCTTTTGATAACGTACTGAAACTAATCGGCTGTGACCTAATTTAATAATTATGTTCATGGACTTCTGGAACTACCTATATAAAATTCAAATACTAGTCGTGACTACTTGTCATATTATTTTGATAGTAAAAAAGCTTCAATATTAATGTAAAATTAATTGTGATTTTATAATAATTGAAATAGTTTAATAGCTATTTATGCAACTGTATCGTAATGAGGGTCATTTTAATTCGAGTGCTGTTTTTTGATACGAGGCTTGCCGAGTATCAAAATAGGATAGTACGAGAATTAAAATGACTAATTACGTACAGTTGCATACAAGATTTTATCTACGACAAGGACGTCTTTATAATTTTTTACTTTATAAATTAATAAAAAAGTCAAGTGCCAGAACCCAGAGCCGCTAAGCTATAGGTATCCTATTTATGAAGATAACCATATCGATACAGCTACGACTCATAACGATACAGCTCCCATACAACGAACTGTATCGTTATGAGAAGCAAACACGAAAGAGGGTTCAATTCGATATAGTTGTCAAATTCGAAATTGGAACTTTTTGATGCTGGAGTAGATAAATATTTTTATATAACTAGACTATTTATATCCAGTTCAAGGATCCAACTCGTTATTTTTAAAAGAAACATAATATTCAATAGACTTATTAATGCACACCTGTTTAAAAAATAAATTCAAAGTTTTAACCAAATTTAAACAAATTGAAATGAGTTAAATTCAATGTCCGACTAGTTGCCTAGCCTATGAAACTAGTTCATCGACCAAAAATGAAGACGAAGCAAGTGGGTCTTTAAATTTAAGCTTACTCGAAGTTTTGAGTTAATTCCGTATATGTAAGTATTATGAGAACACCACTTTAAGTTGTTTTGATTGTATTAACATGCATCCATACAATAATATTATAAATGCGAAAGTGTGTCTGTCTGTCTGTCTGCTACGCTTTCACGGCCCATCTGTTCAACCGATTTTGATGAAATTTGGTATAGGGATAGGTTGTATCCCGGGGAAGGACATAGGCTACTCTTTATCCCAGAAAATTCAAGAGTTCCCGCGGGAATCAAAAAAAACTTAAACCACGCGGACGAAGTCGCGGGAATCATCTAGTAGAAAATAAGCTTTACAGTAGCTGAAAAAACAATTGCCTACGCAAATTGTTGCATTATTTTTGTCTACGAGGTAACTTCATCTGTTGCAGTTTAATTTAATTGGAATTTTCATAAGGTTCAACATTTAAAAAAACCTAGTATTTCTAATATTGAAATGGCTGCCTGGATGTCAATTAAGTTTAACAAATCCGCAATAAGACTAAGTTTTTACCTTAAAATTTATCCGCAAGATGTTTCAGGTCATGACAAAAAGTATGAAAATTAGGTTTCAAGAAGAGCTCATAAAAACAGTATTAACAACAAAGTACATCACAGGCGTCGTCTGAAACGTTGTATTTCACAAATCTGTCTAAATTTTAATGAAAATTTCGATGCCAATTTTAATTTTGTGTTTCATTTCATACTGAAATGTTTTACATTAGAAATCATTTTCATTGCAGTCTTTACTTTTCTGTGAATCTTTCTATTGATTTCATAGTCATCAACCAATAGACGTCCACTGCTGGACTTAGGTGGTCTTGCGCCGTCTGAATCCAGCAGCTGAATCCTACAGAAATTCCAAACATATCACAACCTTACTCCTTCAAATAAAAGAAAATAGAAAAGTACTAGATAGGTAGGCCTTTTTAGATTTTTGTGAAGTTCATTACTAAGTTTATATATTTAACACATTCCACAACATATTTTGGTTTTGTAACAAAAACCTAGATCTTTTGTATCTGTATGAACCTAACAAAACAGTGGATGCGAACGGAATTACTAATGTGTTTGTGAAACACTGAAGCCTTGGCCGAGTTTCTTTGCTCTAAGATTTAACTGTGACTTTGCTCGTTTGATATAATTTACTTGTTGCACAAACTGTTTGATTTTATGACACTTATTACGTTTTGGTGGTAGAGTTAAGGGGCACAAGTTTTTCCACGTAATAATAAAAAAATATTTTTAAACAACCGACTTCAAACTCTCGCGCCAACTTTACAACAACAAGCACACGCTATACAAAGTACTTATTTTAGTGTTGATATTTTAAAAACCGCTCGACTGATTTCAATAAAATTTATATGGGACCACTTGGGAAGTATGCCCTTTTAAATAAAAAAAGAATCATCCAAATCTGTCCACCCAGTCAAAAGTTCTGAGGTAACAAACATTAAAAAAAACAGTCGAATTGAGAACCTCCTCCTTTTTTTGAAGTCGGCTGAAAATGAATGAATTTATAATACATAAGTTTAAAAAAAATTGAAATAGATATTTTTCGAAGCAACAGATTAATTTGAATAAAATATAATTAAAAGCTCTCAATCTGATATCTTAAAGAACAAATTTATTTAGTACAGATTAAAATGACAAAATAACATACTATTTAAATTATGTGCAAACACCCAGCTGGTAGCTTATCAGTAAACAAAATTTAGTTACGTACTAGGTATATACTTAAGTAATATATTATTAGTTATGTAATAAAGTTAAGTTGTTTTAGATTTTACTTGTTTCTTAATGCGTTTGTTTTACGAAGTTTTAATGACCTGACTTACTCGCATTTATTACTTCGAAAGCGAGAAATCACTTTAATCTAGGCTCATTTGAATTTTTTATATGAATTATTAGTTTATGGGCACCTAAAATACATATTTTGGTTAAGAAAAAAAGAAGTTGAGGGCGCACTTATTATTTTGAATAAGTGCGCCCTCAACTTCTTTTTTGTTACTTCCTTATTTAGACTATTTTACTTCTAGAGGGAAATTATATAAAATCCGCACAAGATCGCGGTTGGCAAAATCTAAATTCTACTGATTTCTTCATTTTGAGAAGTTAGTACTATAGGTCACAGATAGTCTAGATTGAAATAGAAAAGAAACCAATTTGCAGCATCGATAATTTTTAATTGGCTTATTTTCTTTAAGTCTAATTGTTGTTTAGCAATCCTGGCGTAGTATCTAAACTAATATTATAAATGCGAAAGTTTGTTTGTCGGTTGTTTGGTTATAGTTGAGGCCCTGAAGAGTGACAGGCTACTTTTCATACCGAAACAAAAGAGTTCCTCCTGGATTTTAAAACCTAAATCAACGCCATCTAAGTCTAGGCATCTTGTAGAATATTATAATCTACGAGTATGAAGTTAGACACTTGATGTGATTATAATATAGCAAGCAAAAGAGTTCAACGGGCTACCTATGCTACCGTACTTGGGCATATCATAGCTGTAGATATAATATGAAATACTAGCTGATGCCAGCAACTTGGTCGCATGGAAAAGGTTTCTCCTTAATTTTCTGAGATTAAAGATATAGCCTATTTCACTCTCCAGGTACTCAACTATACCGATGCAAAAACAACACCTCGATCCGTTGCTCTGTTGCGGCGTGTTTGAAGGACAAACCAAAAAAACTAGATAGAATTTTTAGCTAAAACAAAAATATTATATACTTAAGCATTAAATCATAAAACATAATATAACCACTTCCTTTTACCATTTAGAAATTAGTACCTAATCATAAAAAATATATCACAATCCTCTTTTTACGAAGTAATTCTTTTTATTTAAAGCATACGTCTCCAACGCATGAAAATCAGCCTTCAATCCTAAATATCATGCAAATATCTTCCACGAGGCATCGTCTTGATACCTATTAAGGCCCCGAAATTGTTTACATAACAATGCCGTGTAGAATCCGACCGAAGCTATGAAGTAACCGTTGCAATATAGCTATTCTCGTTGAAAAATAACCGTGCTAATCGGGCTGTGAAGATGTGTCCAAAATACATTGTTGACGCATAAAGAGTTACAGTTATATATGCTAGTAATGGTATTGGAGGGATAAAGCAACAAGTGTGAGATCTATTACGTTGTATGATCGATTAGTGCTTGGACACATGCCAGCATGGAAAGCGGAAAATCAATTATAATTGTCGGCGTTGTAGACCGATAAACTTCCACAGTTGGACGAAATTTTCGCTTGTCGTCACTTCCACCCGTCACGACAAGATATATGGTAGATAGCTGGGACTACAGGGACTCCTAAATTCTCAAATTACTCCTGCCGGCATCCCACTTATAAACTATAACGCTCACCACTGCATCAGGAAGTTCGTCAATACCTACCTAGTTTTAAAAGTAATCTTTTACTAGACGATTCGACTTGCAACAGAATAATTGAAGAAAGTGTTAATTTCCCAATAAATCATTACAATCTAATAAAACACAAACAAAAGCAATCAAAGGGTGTCTAAACTTTAATAACCTGTTCCACGGTTCAACGCCTCCTCGAAAATTACAACCGTAAAACATTAGCAATCAAATTAATGGCATAAAGATAAAATCCTGACCTGTTATGACCCCACAAAAACAAAATATTAAGTATGACTCATAAAATTATAGGTTTAAAGGTCAAAATGCGATACTATATTTAAAGTGTAAAGGTAAAAACGATACTGTTATGTTGAGATGGTAGAGATTACTGCTAGTCTATTACAGAAGATTAACTTTTTACTTTATGAGACGATTTGGTTATCGAACTTCATAGTTTTTTAAGGTTCCGCTCTGCTAACGGGATTTATTGGTACTGGATCAGAGTACAAGGACAGAATATGACCTGCCTACGGTCCAATTGATTTTTAGTGTATCTCAGATGTGGCATAGCATATTATCAATTATTGTGCTGACAATGTTGACTTGAATCAGTTCCTCTGGAGGTGGCGTTAAGATGAATGATCGTTGGGATAAATAGTTAACAGTTAAGTTTTCAAAATAGGCTGCGTCGCATGCGAAAACAACTGAATGTTTTTCGAACCATTAGCATTATCTCAAAAACCCAACCATTATGTGATTAATATAAATAGCCAAAATCAATAAACAATTTTTTTTGATATTAACATCGATTTAGATTTGTGCAAGTCTGAATTGATTATCAAAACATATAGAAAGCTACATGTACCTGCATTGTCATTGTTAGGTACACTCGATTAACATTCACGGTAGTGCTCGTGACAGACGCTTGCGCAAGATCACAATTACTGGTCCGCAATAGCACAATTAACTGGTTTCCAAATACTTTGGCAAATGGCCGTTTTTCCACTGGCCGATAACGACACGGCACGGCGACCTTCGCGTGACGGTAACGGATACCTACTATTTTAATGAATTGATTAAGTGTAATAAATTCCAAGTTTCTATACAAAGGCCTGTGTAGTGTGATTATGTTTTACTACTTATTGAACAAGTTATTGCGCTATATCACTTTTCAATTAAAATTAGATCTGAATTTATATGTTCCTACATGATTGCACTATTATTTAATAGTGTGAAAATCGATATTATAATATAGATTAATAAAACTAAGAAAACATTATATAATTAAATTGTATGATATGATTAGTTGTTGTCAAAGTCAATACAAAAGATATTTTATTCAAATTATCATTCATAATTTGAATCGTCAATAAAGTCTACCTTCAAACTTAAACTGGTTCAAAATGTTCGGAATGCTTTTAATTTGAAACAAACGCAATTTGATCTCGTTTACGATTAAAAGAATCGTGTCGTGTTAATCTAACGGAGACATATCTAATGAATAGCCCAAGGCAATGCTTTTTGTGAGCAATTTTCCCATTCACGTAAACCCGTACCGCCATGCAGCCATATGTTACTGTCAACTATATTAGAACGAAAGTGAATAGCGTATCAAATTGTACAGAGTACCTATGCTATGTGATCGGAATCCATCGTTCGATATAAACTAATGCGGTTTCTAAAACCAATCTTATGTAAACGCTAGATATAATTGAAAGATTTTAAAGGAAGATCGAGTGATGTTTTTTTTCATAAATAGGGTAACCTGATGATATTATTGATCAATCATTTAATTCTGATAAATATTATACTAGATGATGTACACGACTTCGACCGCGTGGATTAAAGAATTCTTGATTAGCCTATGTCCTTTCCCTACATGTAGGGATGCAACGTACCTACCCCTTTACCAAATTTCTTCAAAATCGGTTGAAAATATGGGCCGGTTAAGCGTAGCAGACAGACAGGCAGAAAGACAGGCACACTTTCGCATTCATGATATTAGTATGGATTGTTAGACCATATATGATAAAACTGGAAAAGTGACAGTGCGCGATATTACTTAATCAAAATTGTCTTTATTGGTTTTTTATTTGGTCAATTAAACTAGGCAATACTTTTTTCCGATTTTTTTAAATCGGAATAAATATGACAGGTAAGTCACATTTTTGCGTTAACAATAGGCATTTTATTAATTAATAAAACCTACCTACTTAGTTTATGCTTATTGAATTCTGTGGTAAGTATACATATACATAATAAGTTAAAGTAGAGTTAATTGGAAACATTGTAGCTACACGCTGTTAGGGTAAAATAAAAAGTGGCTGGCATCGTTGGGATGCAAATTCCAGTCGCCTTAATTAGATATTCAAACCTTACTCGTTATTAGAGAGTAGATGCTAGCTAGAGCCAAATAGTTAAGACATAATAGCAACAAAGTAGCCATAGAGTGACTAAGCGAATAGATTGAAAAAACTGGAAATAAATGTAAAATTTAAGGCCCTCAGTGTAAGTTTACGTTAAGGAACTCTGTCATTTTATATAAAAGAACTCGTGTTGTAACGCTAACTCTAAAACACTATAGGTACAGAATTTTAACTACTACCTACTTAAGCCTCTGGGCTATATTACGTTTAAACTCCAATGACAAGTTTATTTTGATTGGTTTTCTGGTTTAAAAATTCAATCAAAAAGTTATTTACAACAAAGGTGGGCATTCCTAATCCTAAACTACTTGCTTTATTCAAAGTTTACAATAATAATAATTAATAGATATTACATACGATGCAATATAACATATTTTTACATTCATTCATAAATAATTTTAAAGATACTATCGTACGTCGTAAACATTCCAGGCTTGAACAATTTTATAACTTACATAATCTTTTAGTAATTATCATTTAATGACATTGCAAAATATTATTGCATATTATATTTGTGTATTCATAGTGACTTTAAGATATTTAATATTCAAAAGAGAGTTTTATTTAAATCGCAAGCTATGAAGTGATGCAATAGCACGGTAATATCAATAGCCTTGAGGAAAGTTTCGACTGTCTTTTATTATATTAATGTGTAAGAGATGTACTCTTCGTATATTCATAACATTTTTAGTCCTTTCTGAAACCATGCTAACTCATTGTGTATTTTAACTATGATAGCATTATTGATGATATAATTTATTATTGAAAATTAATTGTCGTAATGAGTAATTTGTTTGGACTAAAACTATAATTTATTGTTAGCTGAAATCCATACTATCCATCCATACTAATATTATAAATGCGAAAGTGTGTCTGTCTGTCTGTCTGTCTGTCTGCTACGCTTTCACGGCCCAACTACTCAACCGATTTTGATGAAATTTGGTACAGAGACAGGCTACTTTTTATCCCGGAAAATTGAAGAGTTCCCGCGGGAGTCAAGAAACCTTAATCCACGCGGACGAAGTCGCGGGCAGCATCTAGTAGTTATATATTTATTAATAAACATTTTTTTCTTTTCTTTAGATGAAGATAATTGCAACGGCAAATGAACCAAATCAGTATTTATTATTTAAAAGAACACGTTAAATAAATTTATACACGAAGTTAATTTAACGTAATTTTTTAAATCACCCATTTTTTACTATAACAATGTAGTAATACCGATTTCATAATTTCATTAATGTGATTCATTACACAGTTCCTTTATCCACAGCAATAATGAATAATAATTAAACCCTGTTTCTTTTCCCTATTCACCGTATTTAATTGGCCGAAACAAACGCACCGCGAACATTACAACCGCAGCTATTTGATGCAATAAATATTTTGCTCCGTAATAGTTACTTCGGCCAGTGCTTCCTTTACCTTACAACAACAACCAGATTTCTTATAATACGTATAAAATTGAAAACGTTTACATCAAATATAAATTAAAAGACTAAGTAGACAAATAAACTTTAAACTTGTTAACTACACATAAATATTCTCAAAGAAAATTTTCTAAATTACATTTCAGTGTCAAATCATTATGTCCCTCTTAATACTTCTTCAGAATTAATTTAAACTTTATTAAAATATACAACGAGGAAAACCTACATGAGTTTTCTTTCCAATCAAGTGAAAATTTATATTAAGTAAGTATTAAGTAAACATAGCTTTTATTAGTAAAATTCTAACCAGGTACCACCTTAGTTTTTTAAAAAAGTCTTCTCGTAATTTACAAAAATAGTCTTAAAATTAAGCGAAAATTCCTCATAAATGATGAAGTACTTAAAACAAAGTACCACTAATATTAAAAATATGGATTCATAATCCAATACAACAAAAACCCATTTAATACAAGGGTTTGAAGCCACCCTTAAATTTTCCGCAAAACTAAAGTAACATGAATTTTCGGCTCACCTGTCAAAACAGCAAGCACAGACAGCGCAGTCGCGCCAAAAGACTTCATTTTACAGTCAGCACTATCACGAATACGTAAAACGAAAACACTGCACTTCACTTCACCACCGACGCATGACGACTAGACGCGCGGGAGAGCAGCGCGCAAGTGATTGCGATTCCATGCTCAGACCTGGTAAGTAGTGGGGCAAGGGTTTGCATTGAAATGTCAGGGTAAAAGGATGGGGAGTTTGGGTTTTCGCTGTAGGTACAAGTGGTTTCAAGTTTTCCGGATCTATGGGTGTCGTGAAAATGTAACTATAGACTCTCTAAGCTTTGGTAGATGTAGGTAAATAGCGGGCAAGGACTTGCAGTGAAATGTCAATAAAAACTAATTGATTAATTTGAGATTGTCATCACTCATTTTTCAAGTTTGCATTATATTTAAATAATTCCCGTAGTAATAAAGTTACAACATGACCATGGAATTCAACATCCATTTTAAGGCAATCTTTTTTTAAGACAATGGTGCGTTTTGCCAAAATAAAAATAAAAATTTTCGCAATATCCACCAGTCTGCCGTTGTGTTGAATTTTCTTCGATCCGCGATATTTGGTGAATGGCTAGGAAATCACTCGCTCCAATTGTGAAACATAAACGGTGGAAATGCAATGGTACGGAAATAAAACTTTAGAAATAGCTGTACTAAGTATGTCCAATTTTATGTAGTTTGTCGTATTTCTAAATATAAAGGATGTTATTACTCAAGCTTCTAACGATTCTGTGAATCAGGTTAATTTTTTTTATGTGAGCAAAGGGTACTGAGTAATAAATTTTGTTTCACATTACCGTTATGTCAAAATATATACGTAATGTATAATATTACAGGCACTCTTAAATAGGTATTAACAAAGTAAATACAATAAATAATAAATAATAAGAATATAAAGTTATAAGACAAAGCATTGTCGCGCGTTGATGTCTTTTCTTTAGAGAGTGGGTTGTCAAGAACGTATGATGCCAGCAAATTGATTTCCTATTTTTCCCATATTTTTAAAAGTATGATACGTGAAACAGCCTCAGCAGAAATAAATACTAATCTTTTTCATATAAATCACTAAATAGAAACTTACTCATAAACTTAGGAATAGTAAAATTAAAATTGGTATCAGTCTACCGATCATTTCGAGATACAAACTCCATAAACTATATATAGACAGGTTATAACTTATACATAGCTTGAATTGCATAAATTACTTAATAAATCAATTTGCAAAACCCATTATGCAACTGAATCGGGCCTTGTTTACCATAACGCGTAAGGGCAAAAACACACAACTGACAAAAAAATTATGGCGGACAAAAAGTCCACGCGAGCACTTGGAACTGCACAGACTACTGCGACACGACAAAACTTATTGCCCATAAGACGCGGATGTTTCTCGCGGACCTTTCGTCTGGTTTTGTCCGTAATTTTTTGACAACCTTCCTGACGCTGTGGTCTTACAGTCCCGAGTTCGATTCCCGGCAGGATGCATTTGGGAATTTATGATTTCTGAATTTTCTCTGGTCTGGTTCTGAGGTAGGCTTTGGCCGTGGCTAGTTACCACCCTACAGGCAAAGATGTACCACCGCCAGTGACTTAGCGCTTCGGTACGATGCCGTGTAGGAAACGATTAATATAACTGCTTGGGTTAACCGATTAATATAACGATGGGTTTAATAAAACTGCCGTACCCCGAACAGGTTAGCCCGCTACCATCTTAGACTGCATCACCACTTATGATCAGGTGAGATCGCAGTCAAGGGCTAACTTGTAGTGGAATAGGAAAAAAGTAAAAAAGTTTTCGCCCTCATCGCTCAAGAGCTAAGCTAAATAAACTGAATCAGATCTGATTATTTTGATAGAAAACATTTGCATTCACCTCAGGTATTATTTAACACCGCACTAGCTCACGAAAATGATAAAACTAAAGAGAATTGGTAAGGAATGCTTTATTAACCGACTTCTAAAATAGGAAGAGGTTCTCAATTCGGCGCGTTTTTTTCTTAATAAATATTTTTCTTTAGATTGTGTTTCACATTATTTTTGCTTTGTTGGATTACAATTCGGCTGAGTATTTTATTTTTAACACTAGCTGATGCCCGCTACTTTGTCCGCGTGGATTGTGGTTTTTATGGATTCCGCGGGAACTCCTCAATTTTCCGTTATAAAATGTAGCCTATGTGCTGATCCAGACTATAATCTATCCTTGTGCCAAATATCATGTAGATCCGTTCAGTCGTTCTGGCATGATTGAGTAACAAATAGTCCATCCATCCACATCCATCCAAACTTTCGCATTTATGATATTAGTATAGATTGTAGCCTCGGAAAACGATAAATTGTTAAACAAAATAATGTTGTCTCGCGTGGGTATTTTTTCTTAATAAAATGATATAATTAAAAAACTATTTTTACAGTGCTGAAAGCGCAATGTTGGCAACTAGGTGGACAAACCTTGGAAGAGTCATGACAGTGGGTGAAAGTCTCTTTGGAGACAACGACGCCTATGTAGAGTCCAATAAGTTGAATAACATACTAAACATCTTTCAGGTTACCAAGGTCGTTAGATTGCATAATCACTTACCATCTTCTCTAACATTATACGGTCACAGTCAAGGGCAAAACTTGTTAAGTGACATAAAGAGTTAGTAATGCTTAGGTCAGAAACATACACGCCACCCAATGCCAACCAAATCGTAGTGATATTTTGCGACAACCGCTGACGGTTCATAGTATGTAAACATACTTTACTCAATAAAATTATTAAGTTTAATATGAAATGCGAAAGTGTGTTTGTTTGCTGGTTTGTTGGTTTGTCCTTTAATCACGCCCCAACACAGCAACGTATCGATGTGATTTTTTGCGTGGTTGAGTTGAAGACCCGGAGGATACAACCTACTATTTATTTCGAAAACTTAAGAAGTTGCTTTTAAGTTCCAAAAAATGTATGATTTTTTTTTAATATATAGGCTAGCGCTTGGCTGCAATCAGACTTGTTTGCAAGTGGTGATGTAGCCTAAGGTGGAGCGCGCTTGCCTAGAAGATGCCTATTCACTCTTGATTTGAAGGTACCTATATTAAAAGAGGAGGTGAAAACGGAAGATGGAAGGGCATTCCATATCCTAGCGGTTCGAATTAGGAACGAGGTAGCAAATCTGCTTCGTAAGGGTCCGCGGAAGTTTCGTAAAACGCACATTTTCCCGCTGCTACACTGTGATACTAGATGCGGTTTGTAGACGAGATATTACAGTGAAGAAGACGACAACACGTCAATCACAACCACAGATCACAACGAGTCAACGATGCGCGTCATTATTTCGATACTATCATAAAAAATATTACAAAACAACGCTGCATTTTCATTTCGACACCCACATACGAAAAAGTTCTTTATTGTGTCGATTTATGTACTTTTATAGATCATCAACGTATTATTTGGATGCTTACAGCGACAAAGATATTGAAACGTTATCAGTGATAGACATTTTGTTAATATTTTGGACTAAAAAGCATCCAAATTGTGATATTATAACGTCGTGATATTATAAGGTACCTACTGTGTCTAAAACAAAAACTTAAACTCAAACTAATATTTTTTTTACTCAAATATAAACTTATTAAAAGTGCTTTCGTCGTTGAGTGAATTTACCACTGATTTCCATTCCTACCGAGAAGAACCAGCAAGAAACTTTGTGGTTGCGCTTTTTTTTTAAATTTATTTACAATTACACACATTTTTATAGATACATTACGTAAACGCACTCCTAAACATTTATGGAGTGAATCAAATCCATGCCCGTTTATTATTTACACATCTACACACCTATCTATTTTTCAGGAGAATACTTTTAATGGATTGACAAACGTGAGTATTGCCGTGTTCTATTTTAATTACGAGTATGGTATCGATAGTTTAAAATCTAAAATAGCAACTCTAACCTTGACATATCTCCTTGTACGGCGTACACAACACCCGATAACAGCACTGCATCGATGCAGTGTTACGTAACACCGAAAGCGATCTGTGAAACACTTTCGATTCGCGAAGGCAACGCCGACCGCGTGCCCGCAATACTGACACATTATTCGATAATCAACCCACTTTACTGATAATAATCGATATCAGGCATGTTTATTTGTTATATCATACCTATACTTAATACCATTATAGAGCGGTGGCGTTAATTTAATGACCATGTACATAACTACTAAACTAGAGCAAACACGGCGTAATGAAATTATAGCTAATCGATCAGAAGTGATATGTACCAAAAATTATAATTATAATATGTATACTATACGATGCCCGCGACTTCGTCCGCGTGGATTGATGTTCTCTGTTTCCCGTGGGAACTCTTTTATTTTCCGTGATAAAAAGTGGCCTACCTATGCCCTTCCCCGGTATACCTATATTTGCATCAAATTTCATCAATATCGGTTGAACAGTTGGGACGTGAAAGCTTAGCAGACAGATAGACAGACAAACAGACACTTTCACTCTATAATATTAGTATGGATACGGATATGGATTCCGTGGTGATAGTAGGTACTATATTCTTGAAATACAATACTGCTCCTCTCTTCCAAGTATTATTTCGGTAGAGTCAAGGTGACGTGATTCGTCTTCCTACAACTCCATTCCAAAGCCAACAGACATTCGTAAATTCGATGGCAAAATTTGCATTTGTTTGTTTACTACTACTTGATATTGGTGATTTTGGGCAGAATGACGCTTCGCAAGCACCTATGCCTCGCACCGAAGGGAAAAACGCTCGATTTTCAGCATTTCATCTAACTTTGTAGTATTCATGTCGTTGTAAATGTTATTATCTTTTTCTTTTTTTTTATCCACTACAAGTTAGCCCTTGACTGCGATCTCACCTGATGGTAAGTGATGATGCAGTGTAAGATGGTAGCGGGCTAACCTGGTAGGGGCATGGAAGTTATATTAAACCCATACCCCTATTCGGTTTCTACACGGCATCGTACCGGAACGCTAAATCGCTTGGCGGCACGTCTTTGCCGGTAGGGTGGTAACTAGCCACGGCCGAAGCCTCCCACCAGGCAAACTACATCTACATCTTTTTCCTTTAAATTTTTACTATGCAATCGATATTTTTTGAACTATTGGATGCCAAAAATATTCGCGGGGTTTCAGTCTAAAACTATTAATGTTTTGACCTATCGTGATTTTCAAATTTACAACGTTTGTGTCTATAAACAATATTACACCTGCCTTAGCATTGCAATAAGTACATTTATTATTTTCATGTCTTTAACAGTAAATAATACGGTTAATTCCCAAGCCTATAACTGTCTAGTATAAGAATATTACAGATTTGTGAATGGGAAAATAAATAAATTGATTGATTGATGGATTGATTGATTGTATGAAATGCCATAAAAAAAAAACTATGTAATACACATAATATATGTAATCTAAGGTTGCAAGTTTAAGCCTTGTGAGATTTTCTCCTTAAAGTACTTAACTAACCTTCTGGGCTTAATAAACGCAACAATCATAAACGAACACAGGGTCAAGCTACGCGTATGTAATACATTAGCGAGAGGCATTGTTGAAATATTAATTAAGCAATTTGTTATCGACCGGCCCCATCTCGTCTTGGTGTTGTACTATTATCTAAAAGACCTCCTCCCGTCATCCATACTACTATAATAAATGCAAGTGTGTCTGTCTGTCTGCTACGCTTTAACGATATTGATGAAATTAATTGGTTTAGAGGTAAGTTACATTCCGGGAAAAGACATTATCCCGGCAAATTAAGGAGTTCCTTCTATTTTTGGAAATCAACCCCTAAAGGGTATAAATAGGGAGTGAAATTCATTCAGTCCTTAAACTAAACCTCTATGAAAATCCATACTTCCATACCAATATTGTAAATACGAAAGTTTGTCTGTCTCATCTTTTTAACCGATTTTAACGAAATTTGGTACAGAGGTAGGTTGCATCCCGAATCTAGGTTACTTAGGCTTCATATGCTGCTTTTTATCCCGGAAAATTAAAAAGTCCCCGCAGGAATAAAAAAACTTTAATCCACGCGGAAAAAGTCGCAGGCATTATATTTTAAGTAGTTAATATTATTATACGTGATACGAAAGAGGTTGGAAGAAATATGGATGAAAGTTTGTATGGAGACCGTCATCGTCATCGTCTATGGCTTAAGAAATTCTACCCTCTCACCGAAATTCACTCGAGCGAATCCGGATTGGGTCAGATTGTTTGATGTAAAAATGTATATTAATTCAAGAGGTCAGTTTAAATTAGCAATATGTTTTAATTTATTACTTGCAACAGCTTAGCATAATTCCAATAATAGAGGTGTAAAGAAATATGAAAGTTATGAGAAAGAATATAAGATCGACTTTTCCGTACATTTCCGAGCATTTATAAGTTTAAAATATTGACTAGAATAAGCAGGCTCACTTTGGATAACGTCTTTAACAGCTATAAAGGACGGTTTCCTAAATTATTAATGTAATCATGCCGTATTAAATAAAATCACCGTTTGAAAGGAATCTAAACTGAAGTTGGATGTGGAAATTCTATGTATGCACGCGAGTTGAATGCAGTCGGGGCCTGAGGTGAAACATACCTCTCTCATAAGCTCTGCATTCAACTCGCGCGCGAACGATATTTATATACTTTGGTGATACGAGTGCATACAAGTTTTCTTACAATATTTTCCTTCTCCGAGCAAGTGATATTTGATGCAACCTATAGCTATACCAAATCATATCAACACTGGTTGAAAAGATATTTTGTTAAAGCGTGCAGACAGACACACTTTTGCATTTATAATATAAGTATGGTAGTCCAGATATAACTATACGATAACGCTGAGAAAATATAACATGTAGCTGGTATGTGAAACGATTGCTAACAATATTATTACAGAGTGTTTATAAATCACTAGATGATGCCCGCGACTTCGTCCGCGTGGATTGATGATTTTTGATTCCCGCGGGAACTTCAATTTTCCGGGATAAAAAGTAGCCTATGTCCTTCCCCGGGATACAACCTATCCCTGTACCAAATCATCAAAATCGGTTGAGCAGATACATTTTTTAATTCCCGCGGGAACTCTTCAATTTTTCGGGATAAAAAGTAGCCTATGTCCTTCCCCGGGTTGTAACCTATCTCTGTACCAAATTTCATCAAAATCGGTTAAGTAGTTGGGCCGTGAAAGCGTAGCAGACAGACAGACAGACAGACAGACAGACGGACAGACAGACAGAGAGACACACTTTCGCATTTATAATATTAGTATGGATATGGATTTATAATTCATACAGTTCTCGTTACGCATACCTACAGTTATTTTGTAATGAACTGCATTGTCTTAATATGAAATGGGATTTCGAAAAATATTGCCATACTAAAAGCCCGCAAAATGTTTCACAATCATTACAGTTTTATAACGAATCACGATCTAATAATTTCGAGTTTAAGCAAAATTTGGAAAGGGAGGCCTTTGCTCAACATTGGGACACTACAGGCTGCCAATAATAACAATAATAATAGCAAAATGGTTACTTGCTTGAGAGTGCAAATTTTTGTAGAGACAATTTAAAGTAAAGTATACCCACGCCAACGACCTTGAGCATTTCCTCTCCTCACTCTTGCGAACACAGTATGTGGGTGCGACAGGGACGCATTGCACTATAATTTCACAAAAACAACTAAATACACTATAACTTTGTTGGGATATCGAAATTAAATAAAGTGCTTCTACAGAATTGAGGACAAATATTTTCTCATTATACTCATGTACATTTTTTTTTAATACCTGCAAAGCTATAAAAGTTATAAGGCATTATTAGTGAAAAAGCCCTTTTTTGGTACGGTTTGTATTTTATTCAATAAATAATATTTTGAAAAAATAATTGTACAAAATTGAAGATGATGAACGAAAGTAGCGCATATATTTTTTTCAGAATTTTATGAAGTCATTTGAACCAGCTGAATCAAGTTGAATTACAGATATTTTAGATCAAATTTTGAAGGGAGCCCCTAGTCAGTTTCTTCACGGCATCAATCTGAATAAAATTAATAAATTTAACCTGGTTAAATCTCTTAGAGGCTGGCTAGCACCTAAGGGCTACGATGCAACTGAAAATATTATAAAAATAAAAAAATAGCATTGCGCGCAATTACACATGCACTAACACTCACACGCCTATGCACACACACGCACACTCATACTCACACACGCACACACACACACACACACACACACACACACACACACACACACACACACACACACGAACACACATACATACACAGACACACACAGGCACACTCAGTTTTTCGCACGTAAATAAGAAATTAGTTTTTAGTTATATTTTCACATGTAGGTATCACTGGAAGGAACTACCCTCTGCATATACAGGTTATCCTAGCGTAGAGGGTAGGGACCGCTATTTAATCATGTCACTCTTTTATGAAAATAAATATTATTCTTATTCTTATTATTGTATGCGGAATGCTAAATCAGACCAGAGAAATTTCAGAAATTATGAATTCCCATATTGACTCTGCCGGGAATCGAACCCGCTACCTCCGTTAAGGCAACAGCGCTCAACACTGCGCCAGGGAGGTCGTCAAATGTTATGTTTATTAAAAATACTCCTCCTCCTTTTTGGTGTCAGTCAATAAAACGGACGGTACAATGACATATCAAAACAGTATGCACGACAGTCTTCCTACAAGCCAGATAACATCAGGAATTCAGCGGTGGTCCAGTAGGTACTGTACAAGATTCGTACCACCCACTTGGCCGCCACATGTACCACAGAATAAGTAATAGTACAGCTGTTCTTGTACCGCCAAACAATAGCCACAATGTACCGAGCTCCGGTACTAATCTTTAGTTTTATCAATGAGGAAGCGAAGCATCCGGGTATGTATTTATGTTCCCTTGCTCTTGGTACGAGAACATTTCGCTTTAGGCTTGAGCACAGATTAAATTTCATTTCAAACCTTCTTTGTTATTTCTTTTGGAATTGGTCTAAATGTGCAATCATTGTAGAAGTCACTGCCGCATGGATAAGGTTTTTAACCGACTTCCAAAAAAGGAGGAGGTTCTCAATTTTTTTTAAAAAGTATGTCGGTGCATATCTCCGTGGTTTCTAAACCGATTTGAACAATTTTTTTTCATTGGTTAGAGGAAGCTCACGAGGTGGTCCCATAAAAAATTCTGACTCCAAATCCTCAATCCTGATGCTGTAGGTTACCGTACTACATGAAATCATCAAAACTAGTGAGTTAGGAAATTTTGATGGTGAATTCCTATAGTAGGTATCAAGTCACGTGTATACGATACAACCCTGAGTCCCAACTCCTCAACCCTGATGCTGTAGGGTACAGAACTCCTTAAAAATAGTGATTTAGGATTTTTTTATGGTGAATTCATATTGTAGGTGTCAAGCAACGGCTTCATACTTAAACTCAAGTCCCAACTCCTCAATTCTGATGCTGCAGGGTACTGCACTCCTAAGCCGTGGGGATTAAGAGTGCACTAAAAAGTTACAAATAAAAATTCTTTCCAAAAAACCGACTTTCAAAGCCACTGTAAGTATAACAAAGATAGGCAAAGTTGGCGCGTCAGGCTCGCCCGACTTCAACATAGTGTGTAGAAATCAAAAATATTTTTTACTGTACAGTGGCTTTGGAAGTCGGTTTTTTGGAAAGAATTTTTTTATCTATTTGTAGGTTAACACTAGGCTGCAATCAACCCTGCTTGCAAGTGGTGATACAGCCTAAGAAGGTAAAGTGCGCTAGCCTAGAAGATGCCCACGCACTCGTTGGTACCCATTGTAAAAATAGAAGGAAAATAGAAGCCAATCCAAATCCTAGCGGTTCGAATTAGAAACGAGTAGGACCTATACGTGTCCGTGGAATTTCGACTATGTATGCCAGACCTTGAAGATGCCTTGCGGTACGATAAAGGCATTTAAATGGAAAAGGCAAAGGAGTTTATAGTAACTAGAACTAATCCAAGACCAAATTCCGTAAGGGTCTACGCCCACAAGATTTACCCGTCGTGAGGAATGCAAGTAACTCTCTAGTTTTATTTCAAGAAAGAGGTATCGTTGTTGCTATTCGATCTACAAGGTAATAAATTCAATTGACTAAACGAACTGCGATTTGCATTTACACGACCTGCTATCTCTAATCTAATCAGGCTATACCGGCATACCAGGAATATACTTGGTCGAAAATAGTTCACATACCTACCTATTACTAAATCCTTACTTAAATAAGCAATATCCCGACTACTATAACAATTTCAAAGACCCCACTTTTTTGGAGGTCATGTCATGTCGATTCGATGATTTCGGTTAGATAATTTCCTTCTAATCAATTTTGTTCATGTAAAATGTAGTCTATGTTGCCCCGACCATAATAACGAATTGATTAACACCTCATCATACCAACTTCACTCAACCTCGTAATGATATTGTTAGATGACTCGGTTATCTAGAGCAGCGGTCCGCAACCCTGGGGTCGCGACCCCGTGTGGGGTCAAAAAAGTCACAAGGTCCTGTACTTATCGAATTTTATTAAGGTTTATGCATAAAATATAACCTCTCTTTACATACACAATTACACAATGTCCTTAAAACGGAGAGAATCGAAAATAATTACGACTGTTAGACCTGTCCAGTCCCGCCCGTCACAACCTCACCGCTCCCGCGCCCGCGCCCCCACCCCGATCTCTCTTTCTTCGTTCAGTCTGTCTCTCTGTTCAGTCAGTTCTATCCGCACGTGCGTACTCATCGCCGCTTTGTCGATTGCAAATACATACTAAATTGATGTCAAATGCATTTGTTAAATGTCGTTTGTTAAATGCATATTTTCTAGTTTGCTCTAATATTACTTTCCAAAATAAATAAACTCTTCAATATAAATAATTTACGAAATAAAAACAGCTAACTTCGTTACCTGAACCAACCTTTGCATTTGTTAACTTCATCACTACAGCCTATTAACGTCCCACTGCTAGGCACAGGCCTCCACTCTCATAGGAGAGCGGGAATTAAAGCTTAGACCCACCACGCTGCTCCAATGCGGGTTGGCGGGCTTTAACGATTATTATCATGTTAGTGATAATAACCGGGACCGACGGCTTAACGTGCTCTCCGAGGCACGGGGGTGAAACACCGCCAACTTCCAACTCCGGGCTGGCACTGAGAATTTCTTAATTGAAAACCCCAATACCTAACTTTTATGCCCGACCGGGAATCGAACCCACGACCTCGTGATCTGCAGTCGACTATGCTAACCACTAGACCAACGAGGCAGTTGTTAACTTAGTGATTTTTTTTTCTGGGGTCGCTCATAACTCTTTTTTGAATTTTGGGGTCGCAATATCAAAAAGGTTGCGGACCGCTGATCTAGAGGCACTAGCTGTGGGTATATTTCAACTAGCTGATGCCCGAGACTTCGTCCGCATGGAATAAATTTACTTCTTCATTTTCCGGGATAAAAAGTAGCCTTTGTCACTCTCCAGGTCTTAAACTATACCGCGGTGTGATTGAAGGACAAACCAACAAACAAACACACTTTCGCATTTATAATATGATATTACAAGGTTTTTACAAAATCAGTCTTGGGTAACCAAAACGAGGATTAAGTGAAGCTTGTTAGTGCACAAGCAATGTTGTCTTAAAATGTATCTTTGCTTCAATTCGTTTCAGTTTTTATGGATCAAATTTATCATAACTATATTTTGTACATTTCTTTCGAAACAGTCGATTCACTATTGGCACAATGTTTATCGTTATAGATCTAGTAGAGCATAAAATTGTAAAATGAAAGTGTTGAAAGGTCTTAGGATCGATCCCTCTACGTTGAATTTTTGCGATAGGGCAGGGCCATTGCACTACCTAAACATATTTTCTAGTTTACAAAACTACTTAGGCAAAAAGACAATGCCTCGGTTTTATGTTGATGTCAATAATAAATATAATATCACGGTATTGATATCATTTTTATTAGCCTTATTTTTTTCTGTAATTTCTGATACCTAAGTCAAACTATACTAGAACATGGAGTAGGAGCTGGCCGAATAATTTTCCTATTGATTTGATACACAAACAAAATCTGTTCTCTCCCCGAACCCATCATCACTCTGCGTTAGGTATGATTAGTATTTGAAGATATTATATAGAATAGATTTAGTAAGTTTAAGGAAAGACAGCTTTCATTTATAAAAGGAATCAATTCTAGACGTTATACCTAAGATAAGATTGATGGATAATAATGCCAATATTATAAATGCGAAAGTTGTTTGTTGGTTTGTCATTCAATCCAACAGAGAAAATAATCGACGTGATTTGTTGCATGAGAATTTCCACCTTAGGCTGCATCACCACTTGCAAGCAGGTATGACTGCAGCCAAACACTAGCCTATATATTAAAAAAAATGGATGTTGTGGTCCTTGAGAGCTATATTTTATTGCGGAAAATCAAAGTGTGCATTTAAATGATAATGATAAATGATAAATGATTTATTTATTTCACATAGGACAACTTGTGTCACTTATGATACGTCAAGACTCTACCACCGGTTCGGAAAGCTGGTTCTACTGAGAAGAGCCGGCAAGAAACTCAGCAGTTGCTCTTTTCTCAAAAAAAGAAAGAGGTTACAATATTTAAGCAATACAATACATACGCAACGTTACAAGTATTACACCGACTTGTGGGTCACTGGATTCGAGGCCGGTTGCTTCCATGCAACTTTGTCGTTAATAAAATCGTCGATAGTATAATAAGCTCGACTTAACAAATGCTGCTTGACACAGTCCTTAAATTTATGTAATGGCAAATCTATAAACTCTTTTGGAACCATGTTATAAAAACGTACACTCGACCCCACAAAGGATTTCTGCACCTTACGCACACGATATGACGCTGTTACTAGCTTATGGCGGTTTCTAGTACATAGATTGTGAGTATCAGATATTTGTTTATAATTATTAATGTTCTGCCTAACAAAGACTATATTATTGTATATATATTGTGAAGGCACCGTAAGAACACCAATCTCTTTAAATTTTTCACGAAGTGATTCGCGTGATCCGAGTTTATAAATAGAACGAATGGCTCTTTTCTGCAATATAAAAATTGATTGGATATCAGCGGCTCTGCCCCACAATAAAATGCCATACGACATAACACTGTGGAAGTAAGAAAAGTAGACAAGCCTAGCCGTTTCAATATCGGTAAACTGTCTTATTTTCCTAACAGCAAAGGCAGCCGAGCTAAGTTTTCCCGCTAGTGTATCTATATGAGCGCCCCATTGAAGCTTGTTGTCCAAGGTCACCCCCAAAAAAACTGTGGAGTTCTCCATTTTTAGTGTTTCTCCATTTATCATTATAGTTTTGTTAATATTCTTTACATTAGGTAGAACAAACTCTAAGCACTTGGTTTTCTTAGCATTCAATAATAAATTATTGATAGTAAACCAGTGTGATACGTGTGATATTGCATTGTTTACATCGTCAAAATTGTCCTTACTTCTATCCACTTTAAAAATAAGTGATGTGTCGTCAGCAAACAATACAATGTCACAGACATTATTGACATGGTATGGTAAGTCATTTATATACACCAAAAATAGAAATGGACCTAAGATCGAGCCTTGTGGGACACCCATTAATGCAGTTGAGCCCTCTGACTTCACGTGGTTTACGCATACCCTCTGAGTTCTATCATTTAGATAGGAAGCAATGACATTTGTGAGTCTCAGTAGCTAATTCCTGATTTTTCTTATTACTGTAAATTTTCTGTTTGTTTTTTTTGAAAGAAATTTCACCGCCGTTTCTCTGACTACAACATAATAGGGAATATGCATGATTTATTTTTATTTCTTAAATAAATCATTTACATCTTTATAACATAGTAAAAATATAAATAGGTTTGAAAATAGTCAAATAATTACGTTAATTGGTGTTTCAAAGTTAAGTATAAATTTGAGTCCTAAATTATTATATTTTTAATGCAATCTATGTATTTTCCTCTATACATGATAGAGTGTACAAGAGTAGGCCTAAAATGAACCTTTTCCTTTAAATTTTATGCATATTCCCTATTAGCGAGAAGGACTGTGAGAAAGAATACGGAAGGTCAACTCTGATCGACCTTGAGATTAACGCCCTGTGCGTGAACACTAATTTACGTTACAATATACCTCAATCAAGTTGCAAACCAGAGCTAAACGCTTGACTGTGCATTTCTCAAGCCAAGTAGGTATGTTTTTATTTTTCTATCAGCCACAAGTTAGTCCTTGACTGGGAGGTTACTTAGTGGTAAGTGATGATGCAGTCTAAGTTTGTAGCGGGCAAAGTAGGGGTATGGCGGTTACATTAAGCCCATGCACCTAAATGGTCTCTACACGGCATCGTACCGGATTAATTATTCGCTTTCCACGATATATAAGTACAATATAAATGCGAGGGTGAGTTTGTCTGTCAATATGTCTTTATACCAGTTTCGAAGGTAGCTTTCCAATTTGACCCTGCCGGGAATCGAACCCGAGACCTCCCTCAATAAGACGACAGCGCTCACCACTGCGCCAGGGAGGTCGTCAATATGTCGTCAAAAAACCTTCGATGGATAAAAAATATAATATGTCAGTGCCTTTCATTTTTTGATAGCCACTGAGTTAGAAAATATCTGCAGAGCTCCCACGAACATTCAATCGTATAATCATAGTATTTCCAATGACCTGGTCAGCAATGCTCAAGTACAATCAATGCAAAAATGCTGAGTTTCGACATCATTCGTGAAAAAACTATTTGTAAATACAAAAGGCATTTATGTAACTTGGACTTGCAGGCATAGCGTTCAACCTATTGTCACAAATATGGTAAAAACGAGATAAAATCTTTCTAGTCTGAATTCCATCGACTGATTTAATTAACTGTAGGTATAGTTTTTTTCAATCTTGTAATATGTTTCAAATACAATTGACCAGTTCATCTACGCAGAGATTACCGCAATCTCTTTTAGCGACATTTTGAAATCATTTAATTGCATCTACACTTTATTAAGTACCATTGTAGCCTAGTGATTAAGACTTCTTTCTATAGCGGCGAAGAAAAACATCGTAAGGAAACCTGGGGGTATACTTAATACTACCAAAGCCGTAGGTATTATTTTAATATTGTTGACGTTCTTGTTTAAGAATGGTGATCCTTATTTTAGGCACGTGAAGGTACGTGACTTAAAACTGCTATTTTAATATAATACAGCTTAAATGTTCTTATAAGTTTATGAACTGTTAAGTACGCCAATCCACACTTAGCCAGCATGGTAAACTGCCCGAACCCTTATCACTTTGATTCGCTGATTGATGATAAGATTCGTGGTCAATAGTAGCCGGCGAAGTATCCGAGTGTGTTTTCAGATACTTCGATATTATATCGTAGAAATAATAGATTATTTCATAGACGCCAAATCCCAGATTTCATACGAATATACTTAACATACTATAATACCTAAGGCCCGCTTGCGCCGGTTTACGTTTAACCCAGGAATTTTGAAATTTTTACAGAAGTTTTGTACGATTTCTGTCAAAGTATCAGCTAACTCTGGGTTAAACGGATAACCCGGTGTTTCTGCAATCGGGCCTAAGCGTATGAATCTTAAGAAATCTCCACAAAAGACTGACCTCAATCGACTTTCAGCTCGACAACAGTTTTCAATTTACGACACATCTACTTAAAACGGATTTACGACATTGATCATCGTATCGATTTCGTTCCGGCTAGTCAAGAAGCACTTATCTCGAAACAAGTTGACACAAAGGCGCCCCGTGGCTCGGAACGCGGAACCGCAGCCTCGCTGGTTTTACGACAAAACACGAATCGCACACTCGTGATGGTAGATGCTATCGATGGAATTAGATGCACTGGATCACACTCTAAAACTAAGGGGTACTATTTCCTGTACGGATAACAATGCCGCATGCATCCTCCAGCGTAGGATACTATATGTCGCGTATCTTCTTTACTCACCTATATATATATGAAGCGGTGCAGTGATAGGTTGTTTAGTCGTTTGTGCTCCTGTTCTGGAAGTTTACCACCATTTCTTAAAACAGTATTTTTACAGCAGTATAGCGAGCAAACGAGCAGGCGGGTCACCTAATGTTAAGTGATTACCGCCGCCCATGCACATTTGCAGCACCAGAGGAACCGCCATTGCGTTGCCGGCTTTTGAGAAACTTGTTTATCCGCCCTTTGAAGAGGCCCATGAGGGAACATAATTATTATTACAGTATTATTTCATAATGACAGTTTTACGTCACGTACCTTGACGTGACGCAAAATCTTATCCACAAAACTTACTGTATCACAAAAGCTTCTGAAGTATCATTTCCTTTAAGGATAAGGACGTGACATGCCAAATTATAATCTACTGTGTTCGTGAGTTGTTAGAAATTATATGAGTAGTGTCGTAATATGAGATGTTATCGATGTAATTAGATGCACTAGTAAGGGTATAAAATATATTCTATCTATATTTTGCTTTATGTATGTTCCGAATTAGATCACACCTTTTGTCTTATTTAAGTTTGATAAATTTGAAGTGGTGTAGGTAAGTACTCACAAAAGTTTTGCATCTCGGATAGAAAATTGTACAATAATAAAAGGGTAATTTTCCTATGATAATAAAAATAAAATAAAATAAATATATAATATAATGAAATGTGTGACGGTTTCATGTGAAATATAACTAATATTATAAATACGAAAGTTTGGATGGATAGGTGGATGGATTGATGGATGGATGTTTGTTATCACGCCAAAACGGCTGAGCTGATCTGGATGAAATTTGGTGCTGAGATAATCTGGAATAACACATAGGCTATTTTTTATCCCGGAAAATTAGAGAGTTCTTGCGGGAACCAAAAAACCTCAATCCACGCGAACGAAGTCGCGGGCATCAGCTAGTGAAACTATAATCTAAATGACCACGACGGATACAATACGACCTTGTGAACGGCCTTTGTGTCAACCGTTGAACCCTTTCAACTATCTCTTGATATAAAATGATACATATTTAATGTTACCTTATGAATATAGACCTATACGCCTTGACATTAAAGATACTTTTGCAATAACTGGAATCGAAATGTGATTTCCGTCACGCATTTAATTCCGTATGAAATTGTTTTCCATAATGATGGTAAGCTCTATAATCGGCGTCAGTTACTATGCAGTTAATTCGAAATGTGGTTCGCATATGTTAGCGTTTATGAGTAACTAGATGATGCCCGCGACTTCGTCCGCGTGGTTTGATGTTTTTTTTATTCCCGCGGGAGCTCTTAAATTTTCCAGGATAAAAAGTCCTATGTCTAAAGCCTATGTCCTTCCCCGGGATGTAACCTATCTCTGTACCAAATTTCATCCGAATCGGTTAAGTAGTTATATAGAATTAGGTATACTATATGAAGCATCATCCTTGTGTATTATTTCTACGAGTATCAGGCCTTCGTTTAACACATATGACACTAAAGTTTGGTCCTATAATCATCATCATCATGTGGTGCCATCTTCGAAATGAAGCTCGGCGGTCAGTCAGAGAAAACTTTTGCGGTCATTTGCCATCTTCTTTATTTCTATTTCCTACCTTATTGTTTCATACAATCCGTAGTGTGTATTTGCTCGAAGCTGCATGTAGGTACTAGGTAGGTACCATACAGATTTGTCTGTTATAACCATTGACTTACCAATGTTATAACGGATTTAAATATTAAAGCTAATTCAGTCTCCAACTCATACTTTTTGTTTATTTCATAATATAGGGCATACAGGTGTCTCTAATGATATACCTTCGACGACTCTAATGACGTCTTTTTTTGGCTCTACCACTGGTTCGGAAAATAAATTTTACTGATAAAAGCCGGCAGGAAACTCAACAGTTGCTCTTTTAACTTCGCTTGAATTACATTTTTGTTCCTTAAGTTATAGTACTTTTTTAAAGTAGCGCATAACAATCTAAGCTCTCAGTCTAAACCTAAGGCGTAATCACAGACAGAAATAAGCCTAAGTACCTACTGCCCATTCGCGTCATATCCTTTACTAACTAACAATTACGTTGCCAATTTGAGCGCAAATTACCGTCTGACAAAGCAAATGAGAACACGACTAGATTCCCAAACCGCAACGCCTTGTAAGGGAGCCTTGAAAATCAGAAACAACCGCCTCCATTATATTCTAAACTGTAATTTGTTTTGCGCATTTATGGCAGCGCAAACTATCCTTGCGTAAGGCTGTCTCTCCACCAGAGATGTGCGAGGTAGCTAAGCTACCGTAGACAGAGAAAGAGGTTTAATTATTCTATGTAAGCTACGGAGGTGCGCAAACCCACCAATAGCAGCACTTGATTTTACATATTAGATATAGATAGATCTTAGATCGTTAGACGCTAGATCAAGCGCTTATAGCAAGTAGCAACGTAGCACATCTTTAGCGATGAATGCAGCCTAAGGGTGCCTTTCCATCTAGCGATCAAAATCAATTGAATTCTTTTATTTATCTGAGCTTTAAGCTGAGAAAATCAAGCACTCCTATGGGTGGATTTGACACACATCTATAGCTTACCAACGTAGCACATCTCTAGTGGAAACGCTCCTTATATTGCACTTTGTTTATGATTAGATGGATAATCACCTCAATGTATGCGTGTATTTTATTACATTGTATCCCACCGTTTTCTCATTTAAAAAAAACTTCAGGTATTTCTAACTAAATGATGCCCGCGACTTTGTCCGGGACAAATTCTGGAAAACTCATTGTTTTTCCGAGAAAAAGTAGCCATATGTAAGTAATAAGTTCACTTTCACAGTTAATAATTAACTGTGAAAGTATAAAATAGTAATAGTAATAAAATTAGTACGAATCCTATATGAAGTTATGATTATGAAAATTTAGTATTACTACTAGGATACTAGGATTTCTGCACCTTGCGCAATGTCAAATTATATAGTAGAATTTGCAAGATAAACTTTAGTAACAAATGATTTTCTTGATAGGTAGCCCTAATAAATAACCTTTGGCTAATTCAAGTAGAGTTCACATTACCTCAATAAGTTACGGGTATTTGTTAGAAACAAGATACCTACCGTCATAAAACCCATAAATTATGCGAGTTCCGGTTGGACTTTTTCTCTTCTACATGGTCTCAACATAAAGCCAGGGCCGATACATTCCGGACACGGAAACTTTAAACATAAAGCCAAGTTCACACCAATAAAAGTTTTGCTGTCAATTATTTTGATTATTTGGAGCAGGATACCTTTCTTATCGACATAAGTAAGAAGCTGGAGAAGTTTGATTGTTTGAGTAGTCTCAGTTTAAAAATTGCAAATTCGGTTGACCGTAATCGAGCGTTCGGCCACGGTAGCGTTAAAGTAAAATGAATTTTAAGTTCATAGTTTTAGAGCTAAATTTCGTGTATACATTCACAGCCAGAGCTCCCAAGGGAAACTTTGAAATCGAAAGCTTTTCGATTTCAAAGTTAAATTCAAGTACTGAATCTAAATCACTGACTTTAAATCAAAGTATTTTGGATCCATTTTACTTTTGACGCCAATGTGATCGAACGCTCAATTACGATCAACGAAATTGCAATTTTAAAACTTAGATTAAGCGTACAGGTTTGCATTGTATGCCTACCAGATTGTAGTGATTTATTACATTGCGTAGCTGCTCAGTAGCATCGAAATTGGCGCCCTATACCACACAGGTGACACAGCACGCTTGCTATAGTTTCTTTTCACTTTGTCAACAAAAAATCCATGGACATTTCTCAATAACTTCTGCAAGTCTTTAAATAACCATGATTAAACCATAACTTACCTATCGTAATAACTTTCATGTTGTTGAACTTTAATAAATCGATTTCAATATTCTTACAAACTATTTATTACGAAAATCAGGCAAAAGCACTAGTCGAAAAAAAAACTCGATCGTTGCCTGAATATTTTTTGTGACCCTGAGTTGTTATTGTTTGCAATGAGACACCGAAATACTTCAAGTTATGATAGCAATAAAAATAATGAGACATTTTTAAATAATATTTCTGCTTCTATAGTTATTGGTAAATAGTGGAGGTTTCTGCTATAATTATTGTTAAAGTGGCTACAAATGCCCGCACAGTATAAGTACCTAGTACCTACTTAAGTACGTATTTAGTATTTTACTAGATGATTCCCGCGACTTCGTCCGCGTGGACTAAGTTTTTTGACTCCCGCGGGAACTCTTCAATTTTCCGGGATAAAAAGTAGCCTATGTCATTCCCCGGAGTACAACCTATCCCTGTACCAAATTTCATCAAAATCGGTTGAACAGATGGGCCGTGAAAGCGTAGCAGACAGACAGACAGACAGACACACTATCACATTTATAATATTAGTATGGATTTGTACTTGGGACATCGACGTTCGAATTACTAAATCAGGTCTACAAAAATTTCCTAATCTAAAGACTAAAAATTTACTTAAAATTGAGAATTGGTACTTTAGTATTTTTTTCATATTCCATTATATCATTAAAATCAGAAAGTATCAATAGTAATCATCATCAACCATCAATCTAGAAAGTTCTAATTAAAAATACTTTTTCCCAATTTTTTCTTATAGATTGATCAGAAAAAGTGTAATGGTGTTAATTATTATGAAAGGTTTCATTGCACAACTGTAAAATTATATAATTTTGAACTCTTTCTTCAATTGTAGTAGTGTAGGTGAGAAGCCTGGTGAATGTAGCGTAAGGGCACGAAGCAGTATTGTACTGGTGACTCATATCATTCCGAAAACGGGGTTATTACCCAACGAGAAGCTCATCACAACCAACCAATTAAATATGAAATACGTCACAGATGGGTATTCATAAAAAAAAAAAAAACAGAGCTGAAGAGTGTCCAGAGTGTACAGCGAATAGTTTAAAACATGTTTGGTGAATAAATTTATTTTTAAAAGAAAGTAGTTAGTTATTAAATTTTTACTAACACATTGAATATCGCCAATGCAGATAAGTTGCAACTAGTGCAACGTGCATTGCAATACAAAATAGAACTGTAAAATATACCAAACTTATGCTCGTCAAAAAACTATATTAGTTTAAGTATGTAAGTATTTTTAACCCCCGACGCAAAAAGAGAGGGGTGTTATAAGTTTAACGTGTCTGTTTGTGTATCTGTCTGTGGTATCGTAGCACCCAAACGGATGAACCGATTTTCGTTTAGTTTTTTTTGTGTCATAGATAATTTTATCCCGAGTGTTCTTAGCCATGTTTCATGAAAATCTGTTCATCCGTCTGAAGGTCATCAGCTTTTTTCTTAATCTGTTACTTCCATTGTTGTGTGGGGTTGTTTGAAATTTGTAATTTATACTTGTTTATCCTTCATTATTAGACCTAAGCATTACAATTACAAATTGTCCTGTTACAAATGATACTTTACTTACTCTACTTGAATTAAACTCTTCGAAGTCACTAGTGTAAGACATAATTCTATAAGTGGGCTAACAATTTAATTACTTTAAATCGTAATCGAACTTTAATCGTAAAGCTGAAACTAGATACTAATAATAAGACCTACCCGGATCTCTCTCAATCATCTTAACACTTTTTAATAGCAAAAATTTGCCATAAACTGTACTTATTAATAATTTTAATTACTATTATCACATGTAATAATTCTGCCATTGCAATGAGGAAGTAAGACTCATATCCTAAATTACTCAAAAATTACGTGTAAAGGGCAACAGAACTTGATCAATAAAATAAAATCTTTATGAAGTATTGATATTATTATATTTTTTATAAAGTACTCACTACTCAACTACTTTGCTCATTAGACTCTTTAGTGTTCATTAAATAGCTGCTGATCTAGAAACGTATCATGGTTTTACACAACTTAAGAGAAATAACCTAGTAGGTATAAAACCTAGATAGAGTTATGGTAGAGTCGAAATAATAAAGCATAACTAGTTGATGCCCGCGGTGGTTTAAGTTTTTTTATTCCCGCGGGAACTCCCTAATTTTCCGGAATAAAAAGTAGCCTATGTCACTCTTCAGGTCAGGTCTGCGTGATTGAAGGACAAACCAACAAACAAACACACTTTCGCATTTATAATATTAGTATGATGATGGTTGAGACGTTTGGCCCTACAGGTGGTCAGAGTTCGATGCCCGGGTAACTGAGTAAAATGCGTTTAATCAATTAAACATCTGTATGCAGTCTTTCAAGGCCCATAGGCTATTGATTATAACTTAAAAAACTGGTCAATAAGGAACTAAGACGTTCACGGGTTCTTATTGCAGGAATCGTTCAATGGGCCATAGGTAAAAGAAGAAAAAACCGCGGAGTGCTGTTAAATTAGAGGGTGGAAATTGAAGATATAAGGGGCGAATAAGAGCCCCTTTTGGGTTTTATAATATATCTCCTGAACTAAGCAAAATTTCGATCTCGCGGTGGCAGGTGAAAAAGTAAAAAAACTCAAAAAATCGAAATTTTAGCTTTTTTTCAAGTTTGTTTCGACTGTTTTGGCATGGTATTTTTTTTTCGATATTTAAAAAACCGATATTCCGATGGAAAATTTGATTCTCTACAAAAAGTTTTACATGCAATGTATCGAAATTTTGCTTAATTTAGGAGATATATTGGAAAACCCAAAAGGGGTGCTTATTCGCCCCTATCAATAGTCAATAGTCAATAGTCAATAGTCGATAGTTTTCTTGTCTTATAACCCATTGAACGATTCCTGCACTAAAAACCCGTGAACGTCTAAGTTCCTTTCTAAATGTTATAATCAATAGCCTACCATTTGTACAACCAATTTTGACTTAACATGCTTGCTGGTTTGACTTTTTATTCCATCATCATCAGAAAATCGAGAAAAACCAAGTCCACGTGGGCGAAGTCGCAGATATCATCTATATGTTTTATCATGACACACATTTTGAAGACCTTAAAAATTGGCCAATAAATATTTACTCATAAAAAAATCAATTTTGAAAACTCGTTACCTAGTTTCCTGCACTGAATGTTCTTATTTTTATTACTTGCCCCATTAAGCCGTTTAATTTGGTCATAATGAGTATGTAGGTGTTACAGAGTGAGATTCAGTGGGCGATAATTGAAATTAAATGCGCTGCGCATATAAAATTTAAAAATCCTCCGATACATTGAAGTAAAAGGATAAGTATCAAATTCCGAATCGATCAAACGAGTGGAAAATGCTAGATTTTGCAATCCATTGCATCTGCTTCCTATCTATACTAATATTGTAAGAGTGCGAAAGTTTGGATGGATGGATGTTTGTTTTGACGACCTCCCTGGTGCAGTGTTGAGCGTTGTTGTCTTGACATGCGCAGGTCCCGGGTTCGATCTCCGGCAGGGTCAATTTGGGAATTTATAATGAATTTTTCCTGGTCTGAACTGGTGGAAGGCTTCGGCCGTGGCTAGTTACCACCCTAGGCAAAGATACAACTTGCCGACGACGACTGACGTGTACCTAGTACCTACCTATACACATTTCCTACATCAATCCTAGCAACCACTACCACAGTCAGATTGAGAAGAGTGTACCACCACTAGAGCCCGTTAACGTGCCACTGCTGGGCACAGGCCTCCACTCTCATAGGAGAGAGGGAATTAGAGCTTAGACCCCCCGCGCTGCTCCAATTTCAAATCATTTTATTTCATGTAGTGTGAACCCATAATAAATACAATTAAACATTACGTAAACATATAAGTTTGGCTATTCAGCGGGGTAACGCAGCCAGCGTTCTGGGCACACTGCCTCATTGCTGCGGGATAGATGATATTTTTAATGTTTAGTTTTCAGTTTTTAATTTAGTTTTTAATTTAGGTTTAATTTAGAAATGAAAGTAAATTGCACTAATAAAAATGTTCACTTATTGTTGCACGTCAACGAGCTGTGGCACCTGGAGTTACAATTTCAGGTTATACATATTTATCTATGAGTTACAAAGAACATTGGCTTTCTTGCAATTACACTTATTGGAAATTAAACATTTCAAAGACAATGACAATGCGGGTTGGTGGGCTTTAACGACTATTACCATGTAAGATATAATAACCGGGACCTACGGCTTAACGTGCTCTCCGGGGCACGGGGGTGAAACACCACCAACTTCCTAACTCCGGGCTAGTACTGAGAATTTCTAGTCAGAAAACCCCAATACTTAATTATGTCGCGACCCGGGGCTCGAATCCGGGACCTCATCGGCCGCAGTCGACCATGCTAACCACGAGACCAACGAGGCAGTTAGGGAAGAGTGTATAGCGGGCATAAAAGAGTTATAAATCCAATCACACCGTGCGATCGACGATCGATCATATAGATCGCGAACGATTATTGTAATCATCTATTATGCTAATGCGCCATTATAAGCGTTATTGTATGCCGACAATGCCCGTCAAATATAAATGAAAAGACTCATTGAACAAAACTGCAATATAACATGCATAGATCCACATTGTAATCATTTTAAATTGCGTTGCTTTCTTGAGGTTTTGCACTTCGAACCACTTATTTTTGATTTCATATAATATATTCAGCACATGTACCTATAGATAATTAATTATCTTTATCGCACACATTCAAGAAAACAATACAAGAAGAAAGCACACAGGATGATGACAACCTTTGGTGAAATAATTTAGCTTTTTTTGTCAGTCGAATAAATATTTTGGAAAATTTCTTTAAGTTTATCCGCCATGACAGCCCCCATAGTTAACTGCGATTACTTTTTCTCTACAGCGATATAGTAATACTATGAAAAATTCTCAAAATAAAAAAAGTGTGTGTGTGCCAATTCACGACAGAAGTGAAACTTCAGAAAAGTAGCCTGAGAGAGGATAAGATAAATATAACTTGTATTCTATCTCATTCTCTTGTAGGCTAAATCCTATATAATATAATATAGGTACTTGTCTCTTTTTGGTGTCGCTTTTTCGTTTCATTTTTTCGTTTCGTTAAATTTTCAAATCACAACGATTCTAAAGAAGTTTCACTTCAAAAATCACTCAGTTAAAGCTAGGAGGGGTCAGCTAGGCAACATAGGTAGTGCGTGCAAAGTCTATTCCTATTTCTAGCTAGTATTAAAGGCCGAACTTGAATTCAAAAGTTTACAATTTGACTTAACCTTGCACCAAGGCGAAATCGAGTAATACAAAAATGTACACAATAATGAAATGTTACGAAATCTAACGAGGTATATTGAATTAATATCGAATGTCGTGTTGCAAATCTTGCGTTATCGATACCACAATAGGTACGTACCTATTGAACGCACAATATCTTAGCGCCCTCTAAAATCGATTAATCAATGTTGAAACATAATATGAGATTGTTACACTGTTATGGGAACAAAACATAAATCAATTATAGGCATAGATTTAGGATTGGTCTCGCTCCGCTCAACATCCTAAATCTATGATTATTTATAGGGGGCTGTCCCTATAAATAGGGCAATTAAGATTGACAGGATCACTTACCGAGTTGGCCTATATTAGCAGCCTATTTTGTAACAAAACTAGGGATCTGTGAAATTACTGCTCCTTTAGTAATTAGCGTTTGTCCTTTTCTATAGCCTGTCTCTGAGAAAGTTTCAATATTCATCGACCCGCGTGCGACGTCTTCTATAAACTAGACTATAAACAGGGCAGCTGTCTATAATTACGATTATAATAATTACAATACTATAATTATTAATTATTAACCGACTTCCAAAAAAGGAGGAGGTTCTCAATTCGGCCGGACCGTATTTTTTTTTCTTTTTTTTTTTAAATGTATGTCATGTCGGTGCATATCTCCGTGGTTTCTGAATCGATTTGATTTTTTTTCTATCAGTCGTTAGAGGAAGCTTTCGAAGTGGTCCCATATAAAATTCTGACTTCAAATCCTCAACCCTAACCCTAAAAAGTTAAAAATAAAAATTCTTTCCAAAAAACCGTCTTACAAAGCCACTGTAAAGTAAAAAATAATGTTGATTTCTACACACTATATTGAAATCAGGCAGGCTCGCCCGATTTCAACATAGTGTGTATAAATCAAAATTATTTTTTACTTTCCAGTGGCTTTTTAAGTCGTTTTTTGGAAATAATTTTTATGTGTTAACCACTAGTATAACCATTTACGCATCATATTCTACATCAATGGCTATAACCAGCATTGGCTCAATTTATGGCATGCTTGCTCAACAGTAAAATTGTGCGGCAGTCAATCAGAGCTTCTACATCTTTATCAATCCTCTAATCATCCTAATCTCTCGCAAGATAGAGGAATGCGAAACGGACGACACGAGCTTATCTGCGGGTAGACCGAGTTTCGCCTAAAATTCATCAACATACATTCATACACAATCCTAAGGTAATATCCTCAATTTTAAGCCCGACTTTACTGAGTCGAGTTCTTTTATTATTTATATCAGTTAACAATTCAATCACTATATCGATTAACCATATTTCTGCAAATTTCAGATAGAATTGCAGTCAGCAATTAAATCAAAACTTTCCATTAAGAACGGAAGACGATAATAAAAACCATGAGTACAGAGTACCTACCTATTACCAGCACTTTACTTACCACATTTCCGCTGCAGACTCCTGCGGAAATATCACTTGATTCATTTATATTTTTTTATAGATCACGTGTACACAAGTACCTTTCAAGGTCACATTAAAAATATTCTTACTACGTAATATATATCTTTTTTGTATCATTTTAAAATATGTACCTAATTTAAAATGATACAGAAAAGATACTTTCACACTTAATGAATTGTTATGATTATTGTTCATTTATTTTGATACCTAATTGATTTTGTGTAAATGTGGATTACTCAAAATACAACACACACACAAAAACACTATTGTAGTATTTATCTTCAATCGAATGCAAAAAATCGGATGTTTAGAAGACGGAAGCTTTTTCATGGTCAAAATCAAATAATGTGCACCAGTTTGTTATATACTGACCTAAACGTTTTTAAGCTTCATTACTTACTTTTAATTTCTTTAATATTTTATTCTCTCTCTGAGTAATGTGGATATTAATTTGTCTGAGTATACTCTGGTTTCCAGACCAGTTTTTTATGTCGAGTATGAGTTAAAGTCTTCAAATTAATACTTGTCATATTAATACGGATTGAAATAAAAAAATAAAACAAAAACTCAGGAAATCTTATTTTATCAGGACTGATCTCTTATAACAATTACAATATCAATCTTATCTGTTTTATTAGTCCCATTATCGTCCGATTAATCTTACACATAGCAAATCATTGCGGCTGCTACAGAATATACTACAGAGAGTTGTCACATTACTAGAGTCCTCAGACTGTAGTCATACGGCCGGTTTCTGAATTGAGAATTTCATGTTGAGTCTGTCTCAAAGACTACTTAAGGACTAATTGAGCTAATTTTTGTTTCTGAATTGATATTGGGCTGGTTTCTGAATTAAGTATTCAAGCAAAAACAGCAAGCTCCAACTCTCATACCTTACACAATATTAATTCAATTTATAATATTCTCAATTCAGAAACCGGCCGTTAGTCAACTACTCACGACTGGTGGTTAAGGATCGCTTCACGTTGGCAGCGAATTGAAACTAAGGGCCTAATTCCACTTCATCATCGTCATCATTTCAGGTCATCGTCTCTTATCAGAATGATAAGGATTTGGTCATATAGTCCAATACGCTGGCTAGGTGCTGATTCACAAACTCCTTACACCTTTAAGAACACTATGAAGAACGTGGCGTGCAAGTTTCCTCGTGAAGTTTCCCCTCACCGTTATTTCTTATTAAAATTAGAAGTGTATGTTCGTGGATCGAACACCCCGACCACCTGAACAAGAGGTCGAAAGTCTAGGCCTTTTGATTAACTACACGATTCAGCTCAATACAACTTTAATTCATTTTCTGCGCGTTATATGGCGCTTTCCTTATGGTCAGTACAAGATTCTACTGCGAGACACTAAAAACAAATTTTCCTACGACGCCAGACGACTTATCGGAATTGCATCGGGAGTCGGGTGGCCTCTTTTCTTGAAAGCATTTTTTAGTAATACGATTTTAGGGTCAGCTTACGTTTTTATAAGGGGGACGCACAACAGACCCTCCAACTGGGGTTTAAGTGCGGAAACCTGCCCAGCAGGAAGAAGAAGAATGGGGAGCTTTCATGGTGTCTGAGCCCTAAAGCACAGATTATTTAATACTAGCTGATGCCCGCGACTACGTCCGCGTGGATTGAGGTTTTTTGGTTCCCGCAGGATCTCCTTAGTTTTCCGGGATAAAAAGAGCCTATGTGTTATTCCAGACTATAATCTATCTCTGTGCCAAATTTCATGCAGATCCGTTCAACCGTTCGGGCGTGATTGAGTAACAAACATCCATACATCCATCCATCCAAACTTTCGCATTTATAATATTTATTTGATTTGACTAGATGATGCCCGCGTAGATTAGGGTTTTTTGATTCCCGGGGGAACTTCTTAATTTTTCGGGATAAAAAGTAGCCGAGACGTAATCTACCGCTATACCAAATTTCATAAAAATCAGATGTGTCGTGAAAGCGTAGCAGACAGACAGAAACACTTTCGCATTTATAATTTACTAGCTGATACCCGCGACTTCGTCCGCGTGGATTGAGGAGTTTTAGTTCCTGCGGGAACTCTTTAATTTTTCGGGATAAAAAGTACCTACCCTATTATTTAATCCGGACTTCTAACTTTACGTCTGCAAAATTTCAAAGCAATCGGTTCAGTAGTTACGGCGTGAAAGCGGAACAAACATACAAACAAACTCACTTTCCCATTTATAATATTAGTAAGGAAAGGATAAGGATAGTATGGATTACCTAAAGTATGAAGTTTCCTACTCCATGATCTAACGCAGTGACAAATTATATTATCCCCGTGACCTTTATAGGTAGACTAATTTCAATACTGTGGGAACTAGGCAATCTAAGGTTGCTTTTGTGACCAGTGGCCATTATTATATGCCTTAGATATTTATATCCAATCTAAGGAGACCTGCCCGCCCTGTGCCATGTTGCATAAAATAATGTGTTGCGCAATATGCTAATTAAAAATAATTTATGATTGTGTCTCTACATTATATATGTACTAGTGGTTCGCCCCGAACTGAAACCTCGCGGCGCCATCTATTGACATCATTGTGAAGTTCTGAAATAATAAATCATTAAAAATTAAATAATTTCGTTTCCATATAATATTTATCTAATTTTAGTATTTGTTGTTCAAGTACAGAATATAATTCAAATAATTGAACAAGTTTCAGACTCAGCCTTTCAGAAAGTATTGTAATAGTTAACTTTGATCATTAGCGCCATCTATTGACACCATTGTGAAGTTCTGTTGTAAGTACTAATGCTCATTAAAAATTAAATAATTTCGTTTCCATATAATATTTATCTAATTTTTGTATTTGTTGTTCAAGTACAGGATATAATTCAAATAATTGAACAAGTTTCAGACTCAGCCTTTCAGAAAGTATTGTAATAGTTAACTTTGATCATTAGCGCCATCTATTGACACCATTGTGAAGTTCTGTTGTAAGTACTAAGGCTCATTAAAAATTAAATAATTTCGTTTCCATATAATTATAATATAATTTTAGTATTTGTTGTTCAAGTACAGGATATAAGTCAAATAATTGATCAAGTTTCAGGCAGCATTTCAGTAAATTTAGAGTTCTGAGGTCAACTTTGGACGTTAGAAAATCTCCACTTTGAGAACCCCCCATTTCGTCAATTAAAGGGGAAAATTTTAAAAAAAAAATATTTTTAATTTATGATTGTGTCTCTACATTATATGTATAAAATAGTGTAAAATAAATGGGATAAAAGTATCCATTTCGGAATAGAAGCGGTCTTATATAGGCACTGAAAAAGTGTAATCAGCCAGTATG
Organism: Erebia epiphron; assembly: GCA_963932025.1. Classification (NCBI taxonomy): domain Eukaryota; kingdom Metazoa; phylum Arthropoda; class Insecta; order Lepidoptera; family Nymphalidae; genus Erebia; species Erebia epiphron. The sequence continues at coordinate 5,856,505 of OZ009954.1, forward strand.
CATCCACTGTTGTACATAGGCATCTTCTAGGTTGCGCCTATCCTTGATTGTTTGCATCCACTGTTGTACATAGGCATCTTTTAGGTTGCGCCTATCCTTGATTGTTTGCATTCATTTGATACCAGTCACTCTCCGGATGTCGTCGCTCCACCTTATAGGGGATTTGTTAACTTAAAATTATGGATTCTTATTAGCAAACAATTTAAATTCTCTTAAAATTTATGATTACGACTGATATGAATAAAGTTCTGTCTGCCGTCAGTAGTCGTCTCTGTACTATTTATATTATACCTACTTAAAATAAGTGCCGCATAATTTGGATATTACGCGGAAACAGTCAAGTAGGTACCTTTAAATGTTTGGCCGCCCACTTTGCCCAAAGGTCAGTGTATAATGGTCGCTAGATAAGTCAAATTTCGCTGTAAGCTATTGCTTATACTTACAGTGGAATGTTTTGTACCTTGGCATTTCATAATGGTACATATTGTTGGCGCAAACTGTAACAGGCCAGGTAGCAGGGCTTGCTACTTGATAAGTGATGTAAACGTCCTTATTCAATTAAAAATCTAATGGAATATTATTTAATTATTGTGTCAAAAGCATTAACTTAAAGTATTACTTAACTTACGAACTTATGACGTGTAATGCTGTATATTTTGCTGGTATGTATGAAATATTATTTGAACTGCGTGCATCTTATTATGAGCGGAAACCAAGGCGGAAACACACTATGGTTTAATGTAAATATTGTAATCGACATGCTGCAAATTCTTCCAAGTGCCGTCAGACTATCCGAATAAGAAGGCGAGACGTTTCTAAACACAAAAAGATACATCATGAAGAATTGATACAGTACGAGTAACTTCATCAGCGTTGTCATCAGCCTTCTTCATTCAGTCACTACCTGCCAGCATCTTTATATCTTACCTTTATCTATATGCTGGCGTGTACACACTATGAACTCGACTCACTACGACTCGCTTGAACGTGGTCTCCACTTTTCAGCTCCAACGGTCAACGCTCCTACGACAAGCATGGCCTGCCACTTCAGCCTACAATTTGTTTTCTTATTATGATGTTTTTAAGGGGCTTTTATACGTAACCTTAAGAGTGTTCATAACTTGAGCCGCTGAGCAAGTTTAGGTATTTATCTCGGGTAAATCCTTTGTCTCGGATAGTCCTTTGTTATAGAGTGAACAGAAGGCGTCGGGTGCAAAGTAGTTTGACGAACCGTTTTGATCCTAATCCCATTTTCAAACAGGCAATTATTTTTCAATATTTAAAAAAAATTGTTTTTAATTCACTTTACATACGTTTCATGTAAACTTTTTTAATATAAAGTGCATTCATATAAAGAGAAGGTTGCATGATTGTAAGTATAGATGTTTTTAAGTAGGTACCTTCATCCATACATCTTTGTTTACTTATTGTCTATTAGTTATTTATAAGACTCATTTTGTACATAAAGAAATAAAATAAAAGTAAATAAATATTAGTATTATTTCGATTTGTACGTAACATTATTCACAAACAAAAATTATTAGAATTTATATAGTCCATACTATACTACATAGATAATTAATTTATATGCATATCATTACGCTTGCAGGCTTAGCATGTGCACAACGAGATTATCTCGCGAGGAGAGAGACAAATGTTGTCGTTGCCGGCGATTCAATTCAATTTATTTTAAACATATTGTAGGACATACAGGTGTCTCTTATGTTACGTCATGTTTTGGCTGTATCGCCGGTTCGGAAAGCAGATTCTGCAGAGAAGAGCCGGCAAGAATCTCGGCAGTTGCTCTTTTTTTTTTTGAAACAAGATATTACAATTCGTAGGTAAGTATAAAAATAAATACACTAGTGTAAGTTATTATACTATCCTGTTTAGTGGCTAATTTTTCGTTTATCCCAACATGCACAAAATGCGGTATATTACAAGAAAAAAATAGTCGCCATGTAAAGATTCGTAGAAAATAATACCACAGATAAGAAATATTACTTTTGTCTCTACTTTTGACGTAACGATACCAGTATCTAACCATGTTAGCTTCGGTAGACAAAAAGAGATAACGAGTAGACATAATTTTACTCGTTGTACGCATGCTAGCCCTACTGGTCTTAGTTTTCACATTGCAAATTCGATTGATCGTTACCTATCGATCATATTATTTATTATTTTTATGAAAAAAAAATGTAAAATGAATCTTAACAGTATTGATTTAGATATCAATTTCATGTATGCATTCACAGCTACCGCACCAAATGGAAACGTTTTGAAATTAAAATTGGTTGGAATTAGGGACTTTAAATCAAGAGCCTATGGGTCCATTTACTCTGACGGCAATTTGATTACGATCAATCGAATTTTTAATTTCACAATTTGACAAGGTCGTAGATATTTTCATTAGTTTGAAAATCGGAGTTTTAGAATCCATTTCTGAAAAAAATAACTCATTTTCATTCGCACTCAATGAATCCTAAAGACAAAACAAAAGAGATAAGCACGTGCAGATGCAGGTGTTTCACTAACGTTGGCTTTTGTTTATCATGATAACAATAGCGATCACTGGTCAATAGTGATCCATACTAATATTATAAATGCGAAAGTGTGTCTGTCTGTCTGCTACTCTTTCACGGCCCATCTGTTCAACCGATTTTGATGAAATTTGGTACTGGGATAGGTTATATCCCGGCGAAGGACATAGGGTACTTTTTATCCCGGAAAATTTAAGAGTTCCCGCGGGAATCGAAAAATCTTGGTCCACGCGGACGAAGTCGCGGGAATCATCTAGTACAATAATAAAAGAAAGGTCCGGTTTAAAAAATATAAAACACATTCGTCAAGTGGCACTCTGTAAACGATAACCACTTGCAAAAGGTAATAAAACTATATAATCCTGCAGGTGTTGCGCTAGTGTACTCAGTTTATCAAAAAACAATAGAAATTTACTGCGCGCGTTGTAGTAATAAAAAACAGCTTTGCTACCAATTCTTCAAATATTTTTTTGCCGTGCTAATGAGTGTATTGTTATTTGTTAGAAATAAATAATTTTACCTGACAGTAAAATAAAAACGCGATGCCAAAAAAGCGCATACCATGAAAATCGAATTCAACTTTTTCGTGATTGACCGACCACGCACAGCCAAAATCGATGAACCTAAATATTTGATTCATTGAGTAGTCTAGGTGTGAACTGAGGAAGTAGGAAAAGGTCGATAAGCTTTATCAAATGTGCAACATAAATAAGTTATATTGACTTTTACATAATATTATTTACAACATTAAATTATTAGAATTACTAATTCACATCAGACAATGTCTTCTCAAATTCCAAACCAGGCAATAAAACTGATTTGGAATTTGAGAAGGCACTTGCAAATTGCAGGTATTGCACCAATGTAGGGTTTTGTTTAGTATAATAACAATTGCGATCACGGGTACAATAACAAAAAGAAAAGTCCGGTTCGATAAAACATAAAACACAATCATCTAATGACGCTCTGTAAACGAAATCCACTTGCAAAAGGTAAAAAATATATAAATACAGTTAGCAATCATGAGTGCATTGTTTGGAATAAGTAACTTTGCCTGAAAGTAAAATAAAACACGCAATGCCAATAAAGCGCGAAATGAGGCCATAAAAAAACTTTATAATACATACAAAACAAGGACGTGATTGACCGATTGACCGACAAAACCGTTGAACCTAAATATTTTATTCCTTGAGTAGTCTAGGTGTGCACTAAGGAAGTATTTTGAGTTTCAGTGAAATATCTCAGTTTGGATTTGCTATGACGTCATACATCATCATCATCATCACTACAGCCTATTAACGTCCCACTGCTGGGCACAGGCCTCCACTCTCATAGGAGAGCGGGAATTAGAGCTTAGACCCACCACGCTGCTCCAATGCGGGTTGGCGGGCTGACGTCATACTATGGTCATATAATATCTCAGTGTTCAAAATATGTAGTTTTGCAATAAAGAGAGAACCAACAAACAAAATCACATGTGCATACATAATTGCTAAGGAATAGGCATTCCCCAAGTCATGAAACATAAAACAAAACATATTCATCAAAAAGGTCCGTAAGAGCGGCTAATAATAATAACTACCCATAGCTACCTGCTTTTGCTACCGTGAAGACTGTATTTTTATGGTCATAAATTATATCTATCATAATGCTAATCACACCGATAGTCATAAGGAAAGACAATTTCACAACCGAACACAAGATATCGCGCTATGTGAAAGACAATAAAAGAGTGATTATCATTTCAATAAGTGACAGTCGGATTAATATTTATAAGGGATGGAGTTGCCAGTCTAGGTAGATTTGTTGGTCAGCCTTTAAATAATAGTTAATCTAACCACAAGCCTAAAATGCAAGTTTAGTAAAGTAAATAACTGTCTGATACACACGACCTTGTCTGAATGGAATATTCAAATTCTTATTTAAGTAATATTACCATAAATATCATATAGGTTAAGTATAAAGTATATAAAACTTAAACTATTAAAAAAAAACATCCATCAATAAGAAAAAGCAGCCAGTATTAAAAATGCCTACTGTCGAGAAGTGGCAATCACACTACAATCTCAGGTATATGCTACGTATATCATTTTGAGTTGCGGAGACAAAAGGCGTTACGTCCACCCTCTGGGAAGCCTCAGCTACGACTAGTTTTACTAGCGCTTGATCACGCTGTTTTGTAGTGTGTTACAAACTTATTTTTAGATGTAAATTATTGTTAATTATATATATTTTTTTGCTTTATATAATTGAAAATATGTCTTACTTTTAGGGGTACTAATTTATTTTTACAAATTAAGCCAAATAACCTCCTAAAATGACGGTTATATGTGTCCTTTATTTCGTCAAATTAAATCTTCCTTCTTTTGAATTTTATAACACAAAGAATAGCAAATTAATAATTTTTATCTTTAACTATGGTAGTTCAGGACATTATACTCAATAAAAGTATCTCTTTGTGTGACCACTACGAGTAAATTTGGCCGTTCGCTAACGTCAAACTTTACACAAAAATCAAGATTGAATAATCGCCTTTTGGTATTTTCGTAATAAGGAACAATCTATTAATTAATTTCAAAATGTTGTCAGTCATAATGGTAGGTCAAAGAATTCCCTACAATTTGGTACGAATACGTTTTGAGTTAATGCAGTGAATAATAAAATATCAGGGGGCAAAAAAGCTAAATATAAGGGTTTACCCTTGCAGCTCAAATGTATAGTCTTAATGACAACTCCATCGTTACAAACAAAATTACATGCAAACTATAATAGTTTCTTCTTCATGTGCCTCTGCATTACTGAAGGTCAGCAGTCAGTTTACTAAACTTCTCCTTGTCCATGGCTAGGCGGAATAGTTCTCCGACGGTTTTTATACCCGTCCACTCCCTTATGTTACGTAGCCATGACTTCTTCCTTCTACCCACCCCTCTTTTGCCAGCGGGGTATAATAGTTTATTAAAAGGCAATTTATTTTGATTGTCACAAAGAAATATTTTCTCAAAATAATTGTAAGACCACTTCCATATTTAAGCTAAAAATGTTAACTATAATAAACCTGTGTACATATGAACTCTAAAGTCTTGTCATTGACGTTATGTTATGTACCCTTGACTTTAATCTGGTACTGTATCTAGTTCACACAGTAATAATAACAACTTTTTGTAGGTGTTTAATTTAATGATATAACCACAAGTGATATATGACATACAGATTACAATTTGAGTGCAAGCCAAATTGCGGAAATTATATCCGAAGTATAGGTACTTAGATGAATAATCACCCTAAACATAGCCATAAGAAAATCCATTCAGTAAGAAGCTTTTTATATAGGTAGGTACATACATTTTGGTAATTAATAATTCATTCTTCTAGGATAAAAGATAATTGGAGTATATCCATATAAAAAGCTTTGACGCGAAGCCGAGAAAATATATATTTTCTCAGACACATTTTGAACTTTACGTCAACTCCACTTAGAACTAAAAGCACAGCGGCAGAGCAGAGGCGTGGCGTTTTTCTTGCGTCCAACCTCTTTCTTCTTTCTTTTCTACAACTCGAACAAAAACAAATTAAACTATGCTCTATTTACTTATGCATGCAGGTACGGAGCACCGTACGTCCTGGCAAATACAAGTGTAGAGGGCTTCCCAATTTCAACGGTGTCTGAGTTCATAAAGCTGAATTGAGATAGGTACATTGTTAATATACCTAGTTTTAATAGCTGATGCCCGTGACTTCGTCCGCGTGGTTTAATTTTAATAAATTCCTACGGGCTCTCCTTAATTTTCCGGGATAAAAAGTTGCCTATGACACTCTCCAGGTCCTCAACTAGGTATATCTATGCAAATATCACGTCGATACGTAGCTCTGTTGCAGCGTGATTGAAGGACAAACGAACAAACAAACAAACTTTCGCATATATAATATTATAAAATAGTATGATTTACATGACAATACAAATATTGTAGTTTTCATTATCTCTCAGAATCTATTTTCGGTGCTATCAACAAATGATATAGTTTTGTATTAAAACAATTTAATCACATAATATAGTGCCTAAGCACTAAGAGCTAGGGCATTAACTAATTAACGCCCTAGCTCCAGCTATACACGACCAAGAATATAAGCATAGAATTTTATGAGCATACCATTAAAGCTGGTGTTACTAAAATTTTATCTGTTGTACCGTGTACCTACTGTATTATTCGGCCAAGGTCTCCCATTCACTTGTCTTACAAAGAGACTAAATGTGATCGCAGATTAATTGAATAAGTGCACGAAAATATCTGTCTGTGCACTATTTTGATTGATGTTAAGCAAACCTAGTATCTAGAGTTGAAAATAATCTTTTTGTTTTTATGAGAAAGAAGTAATAAAACCATTTTTGATTGACATTACATGCGCTACATTAAACAGTTTGTATATGAAGCAATATTTTTGATAAGGTCTCTCATAAAGCTTTTATTGCTATTTTATATACGCAGGTATTTAATAACATAACATTAGGAAACATGTCTATAATGGTATTAAATAAAGTTATGGAGTCTTGGCGGAGGCAAGTAAATTATTATAAATGATCTCTTTGTCCACTTTGTGTCGATTTTTTTACATATTCACAACGGGATGGGCATAAATGACTCGTGAAAGAGTAGATAGTTATTTTTTCAATTTAGTTATATTTTATTATTCCTGCAAGACAGGAATTGCAGCTTCACTAACTATATTATCATGGTTATTACTAATTGGTGGACATCCGGCTCCAGTAAAGCCGATTCCACGATTAGTATTCCAAAACAGTGCTAATTTAAGTCTAATTTCAACGCAACATAATCAGTCCTTCGTAATACGTTAATTACTACATCGTATTTACATCGAAACGCTGCAAAAATCCTCAACAGCAAATAGCAATTACCAAGAAGTATAAAAACTGGGCATACATAATTAATTTGTAGTTATAATATAACGTTTTTGGCCGGAAAAGCCCCGCCCCGTTTATCCAAGACGGAAGCTACACGCGTTCCGAACAAACGTGTAACATAGATTTCCACATCGTTTTAAGATACTATGTTCTGTTTTTTTAGGAACGAAAAACCTTTTTAATTACCAGAAAATACCAGATTTCCATAATAAGTATAAGCCCTTGACTGGGATCTTGCCTGATGATGGTAAGTAATGATGCAGTCTAAGATGGTAGCGGGCTAACCTGTTAGTGGCCGTTATATTAAACCCATACCCCTAGTCGGTTTCTACACGCCATCGTACCGGAACGCTAAATCGCATGGTGGTACGTCTTTGCCGGTAGGTTGGTAACTAGCCACGGCCGAAGCCTCCCACCAGGCAAACATACGAGTCGCATTTAATTAGCAGGTTCGTAATAAGCGCAGCGGCGATAGGACAACCAAGGAATTTCTCTGGGATCGCTGAAACAAGCAACCGTTTCTCATTTATCAAAAGCTGGTGAGTAATTTGGCAGTTATGAGGGAATCAAACCAACACACTGTATACATTACTGCTTACAACTCCCTCCCCTGTAATGTGAATTTATTGCAGTCGAGGCTCATCACACACACAGTCTACGAGGCAAAGGGCTGGCGAGGCGACGACGTTTATTAATTACCCAGCTATTTATATACCTAGCTACTAGCTGATGCCCGCGAATTCGCCCGCGTGGATTGAGGTGTCTTGCTTCCCGTAGCCTATCTGTTATGCCAGACTATAATCTATCTCTGTGCCAAATTTCATCCAGATCAACAAACAGTTGAGTAACAAACATACATCCAAACTTTCGCATTTATAATATTAGTATACCTAGATTTGTACCTGCCGCTGTGTTAACGCTCTAATTTGATTACTATTTTTGGTAACAGTTTTATTTAAATCGGCAAAGCTTACTACAGACGATTTCGCCAACGCCAATCAATCTCACATTACCAACATTTGATAACACCCTGTTATTTTTGTTAGCTCATATGCGACACGAAATACTCGCGAATATGGGAAACTTGCTTCATGCAGAACCAGTCAAGTGTGACTTAGAATTAGCTGACAATTTCCGTAGTTATGTAGAGCATGTAAAATTATATAGGTACCTATATTAAATATGCGAAAGTGTGTTTGTTAATTTGTCCTTTAATCACGCAGCAGCGGAACAACGATCTTTAACTATAAACCTGAAAAAAGTCACGTCAGAACATGACTTTTTACATGTTTATAGTTAAAGATCCGGAGAGTGACATAGACTACTTTTTATTCCGGAAAATCACTCAGGATTTTAGCCTAGATCCACGCCTAAAGAAAATAAATAGCATTGCTTCAAAATTCTTAGCTGTTCAGCTGTACGAAGTAAGTAGCCATTTTTTAATTAATGCCGGTTTCAGAAGTGTTAGCAAATCCTAATTCATTTTCCCGCGGAACTTATAAATTGACTTATTAACAATGGATATCCACGGAAGCCAGCTTGAACAATGGGTAATCATATCGGTGGTAATAAAAAATACTAATTATTACTCTATTACTGCAGTATTCATTTAATGAAATATACCATTAATGTTAACTGACCTTAATTTGGTCACAGTTTCAACCAATAGAAATCTCTTGTTAAAATTATCTAACAATAATTTCTGAAGAACACGTTCGAATCGTTCTTTACAGCTGTTTACGTCATAATAACTCCTCATGCAAAAGAGTTCAACGCGCTGCCTACTAAACCGTATTTGGGCATATTTTTTATAGTATATTAAATATTATGCCCAATTCAGTCAGTCAGTTTATACGACTATATGCATAGATAATCTCTAAATATATAAAATTCTCGTGTCACAATGTTAGTTACCATACTCCTCCGAAACGGCTTGACCGATAATATGCATATTTAGTAGGGCTGAGAATCGGCTACTATCTATTTTTCATACCTCCACGCGGACGGGGTCGCGGGCGTCAGCTAGTAATTTATATAAGTAACAATATTAAACAATTTAATGCAAAAAAATATGAAAAAACGTGACATTGTAAACATGACCTGTCATTTAACCTGATAAAAAGGTCAGGTCATTTATCGGACGCATGTCAACCATTACATGTCACGCATAACAATAGATAACACTCGGTAATACACTATAATAAAATTATTTAACACTCGATGAAATTGCACAACCGAAGGTTGATTGCAACACCCCATTCACACCCCTGGATGAATTTGATCATTGATTTATTCAAGCGGTGTCTAATTTTCTTGGTATTCGCTTATTCCAAGATTTATCTGAAAATGATAACTAGGGTTGTCTAATTTATGATATTAATTGGGCCGAGTGCGAAGTTTTGATATTTTTAATAACTTAAGCCGCTGCGTTTGAGGTATAAATACAAACCAAATCGTTGTTTCAAGAAATGAGATCGTGATATTATGTACCTGCTCATAAATCTCACAACTCTGTGAAATCTGAATTGATTTAAATTTGTTTAGTTTTGATAAGTTTATAAATACTGTCAGGTTCTTGAAAGTTTCATGAAGATTTGATTATTGGTTCTGAAATGAATGGCAAAACTCCTCAGTGGGTAACAGCAAATAGCTTGCGTTAAAAATAGCTTGATAAAATTTAGATTTTTGACGAACATAAGAAAATGAATTGGTATGAATTAAGCCCATATATGCCAAGCTGGTGTTGGCCAAAGTAGTTAATTTAAAAAGCTATTCTATTCAAATAAGTTGCCAACCCTATTAACTCTTATTTTGCAACATAGTCAACAATACACAAGTTCAATGGTGCATTTGGCATAATAAGAGCAGAGGTCGTATATTATATATACCACTACGTATGCGCTCTGTTACCAACGCATTTCGCAACCACCAAGGTAACTGGAGTATAAAGAACTGGTAATAAAATAACTTAAATTAAGTAATAATGCAATGCCATTTTTCTAGAGAAAGGCAAACACGTTCATGTACATTTATGGATATGTACAATAAAATATCTATAGCTAATGTAGTCTCAGCAAATAAGTTCAGTATGAACTTATTCGTATTTTATTATAAATCTATATTTGTTTGGCGGAAATTGTTTGTCGGGAGGGAAATCTCATTCTCATGAGAAATCAGTCTTAAATAAGATCCAGCTTTTCTAAATCGAAATTGGTATACTCGCACTGACATACATACACTGACTGCCTCGTTGGTCTAGTGGTTAGCATAGTCGACTGCGGATCACGAGGTCCTGGGTTCGATTCCCGGTCGGGCATAAAAGTTAGGTATTGGGTTTTTCAATTAAGAAATTCTCAGTGCCAGCCCGGAGTTGGAAGTTGGCGGTGTTTCACCCCCGTGCCTCGGAGAGCACGTTAAGCCGTCGGTCCCGGTTATTATCACTAACATGATAATAATCGTTAAAGCCCGCCAACCCGCATTGGAGCAGCGTGGTGGGTCTAAGCTCTAATTCCCGCTCTCCTATGAGAGTGGAGGCCTGTGCCCAGCAGTGGGACGTTAATAGGCTGTAGTGATGATGATGACTCGCACTAAGGTCATAAAAATCAGTGCAAAAGAATATTTTTCTACTTATTTTACTATAATAAATAACTAGGTAAAGACATCCAAAAAGATTACCACTTTGCACGATCAAAATGGTATCTACAGAAGTTTCAGTTGAAACTTGCACAGTCAAAACTACTTTTAACTGCGAAAAACAGTCAGAACCACTTTTGACTGATATGTTCTAGTCAACCTAGTACTTTTAACCGATAATATTCACCGAAAGTACTTTCCAACAAAGTCTAAATAGTCAAAAATTGTTTTGACTGTGACATAGCTCTATACTGGAAAAAACAAGTTTACCTTTCCTTACGTTTTGATTAAAAAAAAAATAGAACTAAAGCAGGTATCCATTATTAAACCTCAACACGACATTATTCTAATACCACAACCTTCAAACACGGCTATAAAATGTCCGAATTATCATGAGAAAAAACACGAACCAAATTTCAGTTGAATCCGGGCCACGCGACGTAGAGACAACGCTTTCAATGTCGTTTCCATCACGAGCACATGATTCGTTTGTGAACAATACTGACAGGGCTAGTCAGGGCTAGTGTCAAAGATCTATCATGGAACTAGGAAAGTGCTTAAGGTTTGTCGAAACATAAAGCGGCAATCGTGCGTGGCTGCCGCGCACCGGATGCTGTTGCGCGCTGGACATCTGCCCTGCATATTATATTCATGAGTATCTGTACTATTAGGTCTATTATGTGGGTAGTTCTCAAATCCATACTATGATGAGGCAGAATTGGGTCCGGCAAACGTCGCGTGTTGTGGCAGCGCCCATGACGCTCTGTTTGGACAGACCTTAGCTATGACGAGGGAAAATTACCTTTGGAAACTTTGGTTTAATCATAATCCTACTAATATTATAAATGTGGAAGTTTGTATTTTTTATAAGTTTGTACGTTTTGATATTATTGTTACTCCTTCACGCCGTAATGACTGAACCGATATATGGCTGAAATTTTGAATTTTTGGAGATATTCTTTTCTGCTAGCTAATGCCATACCTACATTAAGGTTTTTGGATTCCCGCGGGAAATCTTTAATTTTCAGAGATTTTATGTACCTTATTTGTGCGTGAAGCCACAATGAGTGAATAGAGTAACAAACATCCAAACATAAATGAACTTACAAACATCCAAACTTTCACATAATATTATGTGAGTTTTGACGACTTCCGTGGCGCAGTGCTGAGCGCTGACAGCTGCCTTAACGTGCGGAGGTCCCGGGTTCGATCCCCGGCAGGGTTTGGAAATTTATAATTTCTTGAATTTCCCTGGTCTGGCCTGGTGGGAGGCTTCGGCCGTGGCTAGTTACCACCCTACCGGCAAAGACGTACCGCCAAGCGATTTAGCGTTCCGGTACGATGCCGTGTAGAAACCGAATAGGGGTATGTGTTTAATATAACTGCCATGCCCCTAACAGGTTAGCCCGCTACCATCTTAGGCTGCATCATCACTTACCATCTGGTGAGATTGCAGTCAAGGGCTAACTTGTAGTGGATTAAAAAAAAAATATATATAGGACAATGATTAAGAAATTGACACAAAATGTTACCAATAACAACTAACTATATTAATAACAGCAGAACGATTAAGTCAAGGTTACGTTCCTAATTCGGTTTTGTAATTGAAAAACACCATTAAAAAGATTTATTACTCTTATTTCTTAGCGCAAGACAAAAGAAATTGCTCGAAACAATTTATTATCTAGCACCTTGATATGAATTTATTAAAACACACTTTTCATTTGTTAAATTAACCTTCAATGAATATGACGGTAGAACTGACATTATTCTAAATGACTTTCGTTGTAAAGTCGGGTCTAGACTTGTATATAATCTACATAAATAAAAATCAATAATTGCTGAATGTATGTAAGCGCATCACTTCAACCGGCTGCACCTATTTGGCTAAATCTTTTTTTATTGTGTTTATAAGTGTCAGGACTAGGTTTAAATAAAAGAAATTTTTTGAAAAATTGTACGGCAAAGTAAAAAAAATTGGGGTAAAAAATCACGATATACAAAGGTTAATGAGACAGACTTAAGTGTGAAATAAGACAGTAGGGAGATCTTCAAATATATTGACAGATTGACAGTCAGTTTTATGTATTATATACATTTATCCTGGGAAAAAATCAATTCCCACGGGACTCGAAAATACCTAAAATCCACGCGAACGAAGTCGCGGGCATCAGCTAGTATGTAATAATAACGCGAATAGTGTGGACGGCACGCAAACTCAACGCGAACCCTGAATGTGTTCGACTTGATTATTTAGTGTTTGCACTAAATCTATATAGTCGATGGTACAATATATTCACAGTATTACTGTATTGTTCGTAGCACAGTCCATACGCATTACATTCCACGATACACACCTATCTGGATAACTGCCTTAAAAGAGCGAAAATACACTATGGCCGGACAGAAAAAAACGTCCGCACGAAACGTCCGATTCGTAACGGAACGACATTATGTACGGTTGCGCGCCATAACAAAATAATTTAATATAAAAAAATCTTTTTAAACAACCGACTTCCAACTCCCGCGCCAACTTTACAACAACAAGCACACGCTATACAAAGTACTTATTTTATTGTTGATATTTTAAAAACCGCTCGACCGATTTCGATAAAATTTATATGGGACCACTTGGGAAGTATGTCCTTTCAAATAAAAAAAGAATGATCCAAATCGGTCTACCCAGTCAAAAGTTCTGAGGTAACAAACATAAAAATAAATAAAAAATACGGTCGAATTGAGAACCTCCTCCTTTTTTGGAGTCGGTTGATAAAATAAAAATTTATCAAGGCTCACTCAACTCAGACCCTATGCTATCATGATTATTCTAACAGAGTATCTCAATTCTCACGAGACAACAATCTAGCCTTTATTTTAGCTGCCTTTTATGTTTACCTGACCCAATTGTTTAATCAACGTACCAAACCGTGCTCTGCATTGCAAAAATTAGGGACCTGATTGGTTATTACCCAATGTTATGAAAGTTATGAAAGATGTTTTGACTCTACTTATCAATAACAGCTGCTTATTTTCTAAATGTCGGTAACTGATATTACAGTGTTGTGTCCATTTAGACCATTGTATTGTAAGTTTCGTATTTAGATTAGGTAGATATACGAAATTAATATTGGGCAAGTGAATAAAACGGAGCGAAAATGTAAGTGCACATTCAGATAGAAGGTCCGTATTTACACGATCGTTTTAAACGGATCCGATATTAATGCGAAAGTGTGTGTTGTTTCAGGATTTGTCCTTCAATCCCAACGCAACAAAGCAACGGATCGACGTAATTTTTTGCATGGGTATAGTAGATGATTTGGAAAGTGACAAAGGCTACTTTTTATCTCGGAAAATGAAGGAGTTTCCACGGGAATTATTAGTACCCAAACCACCAGTTGCGGTCTCAGCCACTTGCCGAATAATAACGTATAGGTATCCGACAAAACGGACCTGTAAAACTTACCCCTGTATTACATCGGATCAGTGTTTTTACTGGATCGTGTGAGAGAACTCGTTCGTACAATTACATACCCGTACGCCATCGCCGAAAAAATAAACTTAAACGATAAAACTAACCTGTAATACAGAACTGCGCATATTTGCGTATTAGGTAAGTACATCGTTTCGCGGTTTCAAAAATGAAATATTTGAGGTAACTATTTTGTAAATAGATACCATAATAAAGATTATATCATATCCCCCGGTTTGCCAACAATTTACTCGTGATTTAAGCAAATTCAGCAATCGGATCTCTTTACAATGAAACTAGGTTACTGGTCATGGCTCATGGTCATACATTTTTTGTAACACACTATACTTACTACCAGATGCTATAGAACCCAAAAAATATATCTGTTTTCCTCTTATGATTGCAGTTAGGTACTCGAGAGAAAAGGATAGAATGCTCACTGTCATCCTAATAGTAAAAAAGTCATAGATCGGTCAGCACGGTGGAATTAGGAATCTGGAAGTAGGGGCTTACCTACCTGAGTAAGCATATTTCCTGGTTTTTTTGTAAGTCAAGTTTAGAGGTTTTACAGTTACCTACTCAATTTTATCAAACCTAGTAAGTAACTACAATATTTAATCTGTGCTTCCTAGACTAGGTTTTTATGCCTTTAACAGGAATTGGATTTTGGAATTAAAAAGAAGGCGTCAAATCAAAAGAGTTTGAAACAAATAGAGCGGAAAGTGAACGAAGGAAACCGATTTTCTAATATTAGGTATTTTTTGGTTCTCTAAAAAAGAATGTCTAATATTTTATAATCGAAAAGAAATAACGCATCGCTGAGAGTTTTTTTAAACGATACTCCTAGTTAGTACCTACCATAGGTACCTACTACTTATCTAGATTAATTTCATTAAACTCTGAAAATAATCAATCAAATAAATATTATAAATGCGAAAGTTTGGATGGATGGATGTATGTATGAATGTATGGATGTATGGATGTAGGTATGGATGTATGGATGTATGGATGTATGGATGTATGGATGTAACTATGGAAGTATGGATGGATGTTCGTTACTCAATCATGCCCGAACGGCTGAACGGATCTGGATGAAATTTGGTACAGAGGTAGATTATAGTCTGGAATGTGAAAACATAGTATGTGTTATAGGCTACTTTTGTCCCGGAAAACTAAGGAGTTCCCGCGGGAACCAAAAAACGACAGTCGACGCGGACGTAAGTAGTCGCGGGCATCAGCTAGTATTTAATAATTATAATAATTATGTAAACGGTCCTGTAAAAACAGAACAATGTTATTGTGTGTATTATTAACGCTACATAACACTTAAAGAATTCGACCTTACGATTTGGATTTGATTGTGAAGTTTAAGAACGGATCCATACGAAATGTACCTACGCACAAGTATAGGTATGTTTTGGGCTTATTGTTTTAACGGCTCGTAAACCACATTGTGCTACAGCTACTGTTCAAAGGTTTGTTAAGTCTACTTGTTTGTACTTTGTCGAATAGAATCAAGCGTTATTTTGCGGAATCCGTGATAGGTACCTGGCGCCCTGATACGCAAAAATGATTGCTACAGTCATAGATTAATTATAAACCAATTATATATAGAGGTAGATAAAATTAAAATCTAAATTAAATCTAAATCAAAAACTAAATTAAAAACTAAAAACTAAACATTAATAAAAATATCATCTATCCCGCTGCAATGAGGCAGTGTGCCCAGAACGCTGGCTGCGTTACCCCGCTGAATAGCCAAACTTATAAATGTTGGCCGAGGTAACTGCCAGCCCTCCGGTCACCTGTGGACTCTGTGAGACGAGAAGATAGATCCTTAAAAAAGGATCTGGCATCTTCGCCCCACGACCCCATTATATAGGGTAAGGTTGCAATCATTGGACCAGTGCTTTGTTTGGACCACTTATATTTCTTGAAAATAAACAGTCCTAAAATTGTCCGTTATTGACGAGACGAGAGCTATTGGACCCCGCACCCTGCCCCTCAACCTTCAGTGTCGCCGCAGGCTTCGTTGAGGAAGGACGTATGTCGGTGTGTTTTACAAGCTCCTGATATAAAATTTGTGCGTCAGTCTTTACCATGTAAGTACAGATTTTGTAGGTATTTCCACGCAATTATTTTCAGTAGTGTTGCATATTTATTCGTTCAGCTAACCTATTAATAAAATGTCACAAAAAGAATGAGTTGCCATGAATGAACTCATGCAAGTTTCTTTCATTGAACCGGTCCAATCAAAGGAACTAAGTTTTTGTCGTCACATTAAACTTTTTTTTTTGTTTTAGCATGGCGAAACGAGGCCAGTATTATAACTGGAATGAAGGCAGCATGAAATTAGCGTTGTTAGCTTTGAGTAAGCAAGAAGTTAGTTTCAATGAAGCTAGGATATATAGTGTGCCAAAAGCAACATTAAAAAGAAGATTTGACGTCAAAGCTAAAGGGGAAAAACAGATTGTAGGCTCTGAAGGAGATCTCACACCTGATTTGGAGATGGAAGGTTGTTTATACGACATGACACCAATGGATGTCAGAAGTTTGGCTTTCAAAATAGCAGAGAAAAATGGTTTATAGCACAAATTCAATAAAGTAAAAGAAATGGCCGGTAAAAAATGGTATTATGGATTCCTAAACTTAAAAATATATTTTAAAAGTTGTTGTAGTTGATTATTACCTATAACTTTAAACGACTGTTCAATTAAAAAGACTGAATTTAGTAATAATCTAGCCTTTTATTTATTAAAACTCCTTGGGTGCAATGGATGGACCAGTCGATAAAACTTCCTAAGTCCGATTATAGCAACTAGGTGGTTCAATCAAGGAAACAGTGGTCCATACAAGGCAACCATCCCAAAAATGTTTTTTTGTAATATATGTATTTATGCTTAAAGTAAAAAATCTGAAATCACAGTTGTGAATACCTGAGTATAAGCCCTAAGAAACCGATGAATCATATATTCATATACTCTCATTCTTTTAATGTTATGGCAGTTTAAAGTTAAGTGGTCCAATAGTGGCAACCTTACCCTATTGTCTTTGCTACAGTGCAGCAGAGTAACGTAGAGTAGAGAGAGAGTAGTACAGTGATCTCAATCCCCTCTGATTCACTTAATACGGATAAAGTACCTACGTATACTACAAGGAGAATATTCTTTTTTTTTAAATCCATATCCATATTAAATGTGAAAGGGCGTCTCTTTCTGCTACGCATTCGTGGCCCATATTTTCAATCAATTATAATTAATGAAAGTAATTTTTGGTACCTTTAGAGATAGGTTGCTTCCCGGGGAAGTACTAACATACTTAAGTATAGTTGCAATAAAAAACCTTAATCCACGCGGATGAATTGGCGTGCATCTGCTATCTTTCTAATACATAAAATTCTTGTGTCACAGTTTTAGTGTTTATACTCCTCCGAAACGGCTTGACCGATTTTTATGCATAATATTCAGTAGATCTGAGAATCGGCTACTATCTATTTTTCATACCTCCACGCGGACGGAGTCGCGGGCATCTGCTAGTTCTATATAAAATTATTTTGTAGTATAATTAATTAAGACCCCGTAGGTCGATATAACTATAACTTTTGACAGCTTAGCGTAAGCTATCGAAATCCTTCCTACCACAACCTATTTCGCAACAAAGAATTGCATCCGTGATCAGTACCGCCTTACGATCGAAATCAATGTCCGTCCACCTCCGTCATTAACAATAATTAATTGTATCTATAGATCAACAATATGGACTACAGTATGCTGTGCATATTTAGGGTTGTGAGCTCTTCGTGTACAAAATATACTTTTATTTTTAAAATTACATAAAGTCCTAAGTAGTTATGATTACTTGTTAGCTTTATCTCGCTTGCTTGTTTGGAATGTACAAATGTCAAATACCTTCAAAAAAGTAATAAAAATTGTTTAATAGGTAGCATTGTTATTATTTGTCATTATAATTTCTCATGAAACAGGAAGTCTATTACTTGTCAATTTGACTCGTTTCATGTCATTCGATTTAATCTGCGGGTACGGACGCCATATTATAATAGTTAGTATAAATGCGAGTGTTTTGACGATGGTAGGTAATTCAGTCTCCTGCCGGCAGACTCAGCGATTATTGAATACTTTTGTTTTAGATCGCATTTTGATTTAGAGCTTAACGATAGCAATCGTGGCCGGATCAAATGAATATTATCTTTAAGTTTAGCCAACTTTTATCTAATTACATTAAATCTCTCGTGGAACCTCTACACGTTTAACCATTTACTCGTGCAAGTTCCAAATAAAAGTACAAATATATTAAAAATGTGTCATAAATACCTACTTCTGGATTGACCCTTACAGTAGGTACCTAATATTGATGTATTTTTTCTCGCTATGCTTAGCAAATGTATAAAATTCCTATTTAAGTAAAATAGTTAAATACACTTGTTCCTATAACTAAATTATACGTTATGTTTATCACTAAGCGAGTGATAAACGTAACTTTCTGACCATCTTCAACTGAACTCAAAATATATTTCTCAAAATATATACGGCATTCCGAACCAGTGGTCGACTATTCAAAAGCACTTGTAAAAAAGTCTACTTGAATAAAAAATATTTGTTTTTTTTATTTGATATAATTTGAGTAATTATATGATAAATAATATACAACAATAATTATTGTAAATTAAATATTCGTTAGAATAGAGTACGGGAGGCAAGTGGCAACCCTACGCGCACACAAAATATAAATCAAACCTTGCATTTGTGAAACTTAAGGTTCAAAATTGTATGTTACAAGTGAAACCTTAATTAGGTCCACTTACAGTTGGGCGAGGTAAATCGAAAGGACTATGAAAGGACCTTGGTATTTGAAAGTACACAATAACCGGAACATATTTGTAAAAACACGAATGAATAGGTAGGTACGTCTATATCATTGTATACGCCAGGGAGGTTTTGGCGACCTCCCTGGCGCAGTGGTGAGCACTGTCAGCTCTGGTCTTCTATCCAGAGGTCCCGGGTTCGAACTGCGGCAGTCAATATGGAAATTTATAATTTCAAAATTTTCTCTTGTCTGGTCTGGTGATAGACTACGACCATGGCTAGTTACCGCCCTCAGGGCAAAGACATGCCGCCAAGTGATTTAGCGTTCCGGTAGTCGGTACGATGCTGTGTAGAAACTGATTAGTGGTATGGGTTTTATGCTGTAACTGCCATGGCCCATAATTATCCTAAACAGATTAACTTGCCATCAAAGACTGCATCATCACCAGGTGAAATCGCAGTCAAGGGCTAACTTATAGTGGAAATAGAAATTGAATGGTACTTGACAATAATCTGCATGTAGGTACAGTCCATAGAGATAGATGAGTAGGTACGTACCTACTTCCTAGTAGATTTAGTAGGTACTAGATTTTAAGCACGCTCCGTATATTATGCGATACGTAATTGCGAAAATTGACAAAACTGCAAAATAGATTTTTTTTACATCAATGCAAAACTGCCCCCCGATTGTGTAAGGAAATCGTAATCGTAATCGTTTATCAAACGGATAATACGACCGGTTTAAGGAGTTCATAGAAAAAAGCACGTCAAAAAGCATATTATGTGAACTCCATAAACAAGTCGTATTATACATTTTAAGCTGTCAAATGATTATTGATTACGATTTGCTTAGACAATTGGGGCCTCTCATCCGAGGTCTGTCGGTATTTTATTATTTGATTTGGTAATAAACTGGCTGGGCGGCTCCATTTGACAGCTGAGTTTCAGTCTGCAAACTACGACGTTACGTGAAATAGATTGCATAAAATATTTTAATAGCAATATCTTTTATTCGGTCATTTGCAATGAAACTTAAGCTAGTATTGAATTAAAATACCTAGATTAGTTTTGAAAATAATATTTTAGAAGTAGGTAACTCCGTTCCCTAGCAAAATCTGACTTGGAGAGCTCTTGGAACTCAATATATTATACTGAATCGATTTCTATCAAGGGTAAGCATTATGCTTCCATCGAACCCGATATCCCGCGACGATCTTGGTTCCTCTTTCATAAAAAATCGGTTCGCTGGGTCACCTCTACTATCAGTCGTCTACGAATTGGTCACGCCTGCACCCCTGTACACTTGACAAAATTAAGAGTGCGTGACAGCTCCCTGTGTGAGTGTGGTCTGGACGAGGGATCAGTCTCTCACATTATCTTCTCCTGTCCTAAACTTCCCTATAAATTATATGATGTTCTTCCCCCTAAAGTTCCCCGTCCCTTGAATGTTGAGTGTGTCCTAATGTTAGCATAAAGGCTGATTTTTATTGATCCAGTAGCTGGATCCAGCTTCACTGGATTCCAGCGCTGGATCGGCACTGGATTATTGTAAACATGTTACAATCCAGTACAGCGTCCAGTATCCAGTGCTGGATCGGAATAGACTACGTTCCTATTTTTCAATCCAGTGTCCTCCCACCGCACGCCGCGCACCCTGTGCCAGTGGCACTGGATCCGTGTAAATGGCCAGTCGTTTGCCAGTCCAGTCATCGCCGGCCGCCGCGACCACGCGACGTCGACCACGCGTCTGTTTGTCTCGTACATCAAAAATGTCGTCTAAAAAGTGGTCTGAGGAGGAAATTATCAAGTTTGTACAATTATAACAAGAAGAATGTCCAAAAACAGAACCTCCAGAACTCTCTCTGTCACTTATCCATTTACTCACCCAAATTCGCTTGTCCTTTAATAGGGTTTCCTCAAACATTTCAGTGAGCTCGTCACGCAGTATGGCGCAAAGATTTTTTGATAGCATCTTTAGATCCTTGAGAGGCTGCTGCAGCCTGAACTAGTGAAGAATGTGCATATAAGTGATGCTCAGTTTGGTTTTCGTCCCGGTCTCTCTACAGACTCGGCAATACTGGCTCTGAAACATGCTGTAAACTACTATAAAAAACGAGAAACTTCTGTATATGCGTGTTTCTTAGATTTGAGTCGCGCATTTGATCTCGTTAATTATAATATATTATGGAGCAAAATGCGTGACTCAAACGTTCACTCCAGTATTGTGGAGCTGATGAGATACTGGTACGAGAACCAAACGAGCTCTGTGCGATGGGGTAGCACAGCATCTAGCGAGTTCAGGCTAGAGTGTGGAGTGCGCCAGGGTGGCCTAACTTCTCCGGACCTATTTAACTTATATGTAAATGACCTGATTGAGGAGCTAAGTGGCACCGGCATCGGCTGTCATATTGACGGAGTTTGTTTCAACAACTTGAGCTACGCTGATGATATGGTGCTACTTAGCCCCTCAATAAGTGGTCTTCGAAAGTTAGTAGCAATTTGCGAAAGATATGCCAAATCACATGGCTTGAAATATAATGTACGGAAGTCAGAAATGCTTATCTTTCGGGCTGGTAAGGGTCCGGAGAGGGTACCGCCAGTATTTCTAGATGGATCACCGGTTCAGGTTGTGCGGCAGTTCAGGTATCTAGGACACATGTTGTCGGGATCCCTGAGCGACGATCTAGATATAGAGCGGGAGCGAAGATCGCTTGCAGTTCGGTGCAACATGCTCGCGCGCCGTTTTGCTCGCTGTTCTGAGGATGTTAAAGTGACATTATTCAAAGCTTATTGTATGAGCTTTTATACTTCTCAACTCTGGTTAAGCTACACCAAACGATCCTTTAACATCCTCAGAGTACAGTACAACAATGCCCTCCGCATTTTATTAAAAATGCCGAGGTATTGCAGCGCGTCGGGTATGTTCGCCGACGCCGGGGTACCCGACTTCTATGCGATCATACGGAACAGAATTGCGGGTTTCTGGGAAACTGTTCGTAATTCTAATAATAGTATGATCAGTATCGTCGCTCAGGCATCCCCTGACAACGTGTTTTTTAAACACTGGCTGAAAGTGCACCAGACTCAGAACACTAAACTGACATAACTATACCAATGGTATTCTATGTTGTAGCTTAAGTTTTAGTACTATTATTTTTATTTTTATTCTGTATTGTTATTTCTGTATTTTGTATTATGGGTCCCTACCTGAAATAAAACAATTTTATTTATTTATTTATTTATTTTATTTTTAATTACCTTCGCATAATAAGACGCGAAACACTCATTTTTGCTGCAAACGTGTTGTCACCTATGTCTACTGGACTGAATGTAAACGGCCTGGTCCAGTGTCAATGCCAATGCAGCGCTGGAATCCAGTGAAGCTGGATCCAGCTAGTTACTGGATCAATAAAAATCATAAAGCCTTTATGATAAGTATCTTTGTAAATATTTTAAAATTAAACAAACTTAAATTGTAATTTGTACTATAGTAGATCCCTATTATTTTTATATTTATCAGTGTTTATCACTCCATGTTAAATAGGTATTGTTATTTAGAGTAGTTTACTAACAAATATATTTATACCATATATTACAGAGCGTTTTCAGTAATTTTGGCACTCTGTAACCGGCCAATCTCTTTTGTGCCTCCCTCAAGTTATTCGACATTGGCGAAGTGCATTGTGCTGCCTTGACACTAGGTACTGAAAGCCTTATACCAAGAAAAGAAGAATAAGTAGGTAACTACAATGTTTGTATTATGTACCTACTACATTTTCTACATAGACTGAGGTTATATTATTGTATGATTTCCTATATAGTTATGTTTTGTAGTTCTCTGATCCATGGTGGTAGAAGATCCACGATCGAATGCTAGCAAAGGTGAAGAGATGAAGACCGAAGACCGATCAGCCGTAATCCTACTGCGTAGTGCGTATTATAGTACTAGTTATTATTCTGTGGTATTATCTTATATAAAGTAGGTAAGACATGAGTAGGTATGACTACTCAGTAAACATGGGTAACTCTGAGTTACGCCGCTCAATTGAGTTAACTCACTTTACTGAGTTGGGTGCTCTGACTCCTTTTGCAAAAGAGTCATGGCGCACGACTCAGTGGTAGCGCAGCTTAGCGCTGCCGGGCGCTGTGCAATGTAGCAAGCGCTGTGTTACAAATTGAGCTGACTGCTGAGCGCTATAAAGAAAAGTACTCTGACTCTGTCTCTGTGGAGTCTGTGGTTTGGCTGGGCCGGGCGTCTGCGCTGGGTAGGTACTTTATTCAGACTCTGTGTCTTAATAAACATCTCAATTATGTTCATATTGTGAAGATCATTTTGTTTTTTAGTAAAGATAAGAAAATATTTATTTATATTTACCTAGGCACTTACTTATAAAGTATCATCAAGACTCAAGTCTTAGCCGGCACAATGCACCATATTTCTATTGATTTAGAGCTCAATTTCGATTCAATTCGATGCGATTCCAAATAAAAGCCGGTTGTCCTTGAAGTTTTGGCTATTGGGTCTGTTTTAGTATTTTGCTTTTGAATTTGACGCCAATGTGATCGAATACTAACTAAACGATCCGATGGATCGTATTTAAAGTTATAACTATTAGATTCTACTAGTTATAACTTTAAGTACGATCCATCGGATCGTTTGTAGAATAAACTGTAGGTATTTTCGAGACCCGCGTACTCGTAAGTCGTAGTGTAGGTAGGTAGGTGAGTACTATGTAGTATGTAATCCTACGACTTCGCAGTTCGCTCGCGCTGATTGATGATAGTTTCTTACTTAGGAACCTGTTCAAAATTGAAACGTGGCTAGGTACTAGGTAGGTGATGGGTTAGCGCCATCTATAAGCCAAAATCCAAATCTCTGGCCTCTTCTTAAATGGGCACATCCACATTGCACACTCGCGCAATACGCAATTACGTAGTATTACTGCGTAATTGCGTATTGCGCGAGTTACTGCGGCAGTAACATTTACCAACTGCCAACTAGCTGCCAACTCAGTAGGTACGCAGTACGCACTGAGTGACGAGTCACGAGTGTGCGCTGTGCGGCTATGCGCTATGCTACTCGGTGCGCCATGGCGCAATATTGCGCTAACTCAGTGAGTTGACTCAGTGAGCTGACTCCGTGCGCTGAGTTAGAGTTACTGAGTCAGCGCACGAATTTTTGGTGAGTTACTACTCAGTAAGATCCTTTAGCCTCCTTTAGCTTCTTCAGTGTTTTCAGGTTTGAGATTGCTCATCTGCAGGCTAAATATCTCAGATTAAAATTATCAAAGGACACAGACATAATCACAGATTTATGTCTGTGGACATAACTAATAAAGAAAAGTCAAAGGATTATTTTTATTATACCTAGAAAATAATACTAACTCCATGGACTCGGCTACCGATCACCTCCCCTTTAGATATATAAAATGTGAGAATTAAAAATGTAAGCCAATAAAATAATATCACAAATCGAATATTAAAAATTGTTCGACAATACCTATGTAAAATCTGAAATCTAAAACTAGCATTAATTAAACGCTTTAGTTTTGACAGCTGATTTCGGTTTGTGTTTTTCGTTTGAAAATTGCAATTTTTTCATGCAACGGCAAATCTTCGAAATAGGCAAATCGGAACACTAAAACTTACCTTTATTCATTAGAAATCGCTAAGCGATGGAAATAGCCCATTTTACAGATCTGAACAGGTACAATTGTCTTATAAAATAACTTTTGTAGTGCACGAAACAAAATTTGAACTTCCGCGCTGTAGTTTATTGATTTTCTTATAAAAATAACTCAGTGGGATGTAAATAAATCATCAAGTTACAACAGTCTACAGTTTTCCTTATTAGCAGGTGTACAATGTTAATATTTCATGTGAATCGGCTTAAATTGGTATTTTTGTGAATCCAGAGGCCCTGCTACCAACACAGGCGATCATACTCCCCAAAAGCCTAGATTGGGACGATTTGTGGATATTTATTCTCCAGAACATCTTAATTTGACTCCAAAACCTGTAAGTACTTTTTATTTCTCAGACACTTTTACAGTTTATTTTAAGTAATTGCTTCTATTCCTTTGTCTTTAACCCTTTTGTTTTAAGTATCTATTTAAAACACTATAAACAAAAGTTTAATTAAATTAAGTACTTACCTATACCTACATAACATTGCTGAAGTTAATTTGAATACTTGAGTAAGTCGGTATTACTCTGATTTCAGAAAGACAAGCTTGCATTCAACAAATTGACAAATGATAAGACTAATATCCTCACACCTGAAATTTACTTTGATACCAATGACAAATGCAGGTAAATCCTAGTTATTTATGCATTGCAACTAGCGTTTAACTACTTACAAGCATGCCTAATATAAATTAATGAAGATGACAAGATATTGAGAAGATGTCTGTTCACTTTTTATGATACTTTGGCAGAAAACAGAAGCCGGAAGGTCATTACACATCTTGTCTGTCAGCAAGACTTATGCTGACTCTTTCTCTTTATGCTCTTTCATGTAGGCAAAACAAAGGGCATAGCCTAGGCAATACATATTAATTACTTACTATAAAAAAATAGGTAAATTATGTTTTAGTTATTTTATTTATATTAAAGCTATTTTTTAATGATATTTTTAAAACCAAACAATCATATTTTGTTTGTTAACTAATTAAAATCAAATGGCATTATTATCCCTAGATAGCCCCTACCATTATTTGATTAATGGAAAGGGGTCACAAGCTTCAGTTATGAGGAATGAGACAAGGGATTAGCACTTAGTAGATGAATGGGTAAGATTACTGTCATTAAAAGCAGTTTTTCTAGGACTGTCAAGGCGAAGCATTTTCAAAATGCCTGGCGGAATCATTCATTTGAGGGCAACCAGAGTTTTCCACGCTTGAAGCAGAAGTTGAGGCCTATTAGGATGGATCTTGAGACTCCAACTAAAGTGAAACCACCAATTGATTTAGTTAGAGGTGAGATACTCTTCTTACAAAAGATTTTTCCAGGTACTCTTTTTTTGTCGTCAAGCACAAGCCTATTTTGCAATTTTAAAAAAACTTTGTAAAATAAAAGACCTATGTTTTAAATTTTAAAATATATATTTCGATATTTTGCTTAACTGAGAGAGTAATGAGTAGAAGGCTCCAATTCTGTTACTCACAATCAATGTCTCACTCTAAATATCTGTCCCTTTCATAATGATCCTTATGGAAATGGACAGCAGTACATTAAGGCCTGTCCATTTAGTTTTGAGAAAGTGTACAACAGAATTAGCTACATTGTAATTTTGAGGAAACAGTAGGGGAAAGTTGGTTCCATAATTTGCAGGATGAGGTCCAGAGAATATTAAGTATAATTTTCAAGACATTTGGTACTGATTATTAAAATTAATACTTTTTAGTTGACGGGCCAAATGGATTACGTTTTAACACAACTTTGGTGGCCGGTGAGGCTACAGGTGCTCCGACTCAGTCACAAACCGATCGCTTACAGCAGTCCATCAACCCTAGCAAAGCTGTGTTTACCATCGAACCAAATACATCTAAAGTAAGTATAACTAACTGATGCCTGTGACTTTGTCCGTGTGGAATAAGTTTTTTAAATTCCAATGGGAACTCCTTTATTTTCCGGAATAAAAAGGAGCCTATGTGCTAATGCAAACTATAATCTATCTCTGTGCCAAAATTTAATAATGATCTGTTCAGCCGTTCTGGTGTGATTGAGTAACCACGCCAATCCAGCCAGCCAAACTTTCGCATTTAAAATATTATTATAGATACTACTAGCTGATGCCGCGACTTCGTCCGCGTGGATTAGGATTTTTTGATTTCCGCGGGAACTCTTTAATTTTCCTGGATAAAAAGGAGCTTATGTGTTATTCCAGGCTATAATCTATCTCTGTGCCAAATTTCATCCAGATCCGTTCAGCCGTTCTGGCATGATTGAGTAACAAACATCCATCCATCCATCCAAACTTCTGCATGTATAATATTAGTATTGATGCTGGATGACTGTATTAACATTCATTTACAGATACTCATAGTAAATAGCAAGGCATGCTCGCTGCTTGGTTACTCCACAGGAGAGCTGTGCGATCTCCGCTTCTCAGATCTCCTTCGTAAGAGGAACAGTAAAACTTTCAGCTTACATGAGGCAGAGGATGGGGATATATCTGAGGATGGAACTATCATTTTACTTAGCGGAAAGGTACGATTTAAGCGCAATACACATTGAGCCCGCCGGGCCGCCGACAAAGCCCGGCGACCCAACCCGGCGGCCTGTATGAAAAGAATCATGTCGGCAACATGCGCCCGCGCGTGTTACCCGCCGACATGTTGACGGCTTGGGTACGCCTGCGCTCAGTTGCCCGGCGACGCTCGATCTGTAGTGACGAGCTTGTATTTTTTTACGACATGGAGTGGGACGACGAAAAATGTCTTACGTTAATTAATCTTTATCATGAGAAGGAGGTATTGTGGAATCCAAAACACCCAGATCATAAAAGTCGACCAAAGCGTTTCGACTCTAAATGTATGGGATTTTGTGCAATCAAGTCATCTGCTTTCAAATCTCTTAATCTGTCATGATTGCTATAACAATTGCGACTCAGTTAACTAGGTCTAACCCAACAGCTTCGTTCCCTTTGGAGCGATCCAGCAATAAACATGCCACAAGCTGCTATCAACTGATCTGCCATCGTCCATTTTTAAGATTATTTCTATTTACTGAATTATCGAAGATACACCACCAAAATTATATGACACAACCGCACAACCTTTATCGACACACGGCAATCACTGACTGCCAAATAAATTTCTCATCTCAAGCCGCCGACATGCCGCCGACCAAATTTTCTGACTTGTAATAAGTGAAGCCGCCAACAGACCGCCGACAAAAAGTTGCCGACATATGTCGGCGGCCCGGCGGGCTCAATGTGTATTGCGCTTTACAAACTAAACTATCATCTTTTTTTAAACCTATAACCAGGGTTGTTATGGACTTCCATAACCGTAAGCCAATTATCTGGTATCTGAAATGAAATCTAACTGTAACTGAATCTGATACAAAAGTTTCGACTGATTTTGGATAGGACATTGATATGACAGTCTAAATGAAACATTTTATGACAGGTTTTTGTTTTTGCCCAGCGAAGCCAACACACTAGTCCGTAACAATATCAATAACCGGTATTTTTTTTTATTTTTTTTTTATTCATATGGTTCGCTAGCGATTTTTACATAGTAGGTATATAATCATAAGTTACATATTTTATAAATACATGCCAATGTATGCAAAATCATATTAAAGCAAACACTACATGCAGTATCTCATAAATAAAGAAAGAAAAGAGCCAAAAACAAGTTATCGTAAAAATAAAACTCAAAAAAAAAAAATTAATTAAAAGTAGGTACAATAAATTATTTCTACATCTACAATAAGTTAAACTTTAGGCTTATTTAAGTTTTATTTTATAATATTATGGTATTTAATATTATTATTCCTATATCCTTATCCATATCCAAATCTGAAATGTAATATCCATAACATCCCTGCCCACAATGCGCATTTACTTTGTGCAACTTCTACAAATGTGATGAATCTGAAATTTGACGACCTCTGTGGCGCAGTGTTGAGCGCTGTTGCCTTAATGTGCAGAGGTCCCGGGTTTGATCCCCGGCAGGGTTTGGAAATTTATAATTTCTGAATTTTCCCTGGTCTGGCCTGGTGGGAGGCTTCGGTCGTGGCTATCGTTACCACCCTACCAGTAAAGACGTGCCGCCAAGCGATTTAGCGTTCCGGTACGATGCAGTGTAGAAACCGAATAGGAGTATGAGTTTAATATAACTTCCATGCCCCTAAAATGGTTAGCCCGCTACCATCTTAGACTGCATCATCACTTACCATCAGATGAGATCGCAGTCAAGGGCTAACTTGTAGTGGAATAAAAAAAAATGTATGACCAGTTTCAATGTTTTCTGAAAGTGTGTTTGTGGGTTTCTGCAGATGTATGGCCAGTTTCAATGGTTTTTGAAATTGTGTTTGTTTGTTGGTTTGTCCTTCATTCACGGCGCAATAAAGCTACGGATCGGCATAGTCAAAGACAATATATAAACCAGTATAAGACTGTTCTCTTCATACATTAAATCAAAGCTCGCTAAATGCGCATTAAAGTCGCCGGTACCTTGTAGTTCTTCGCATTATCTGAGATGGCGTAACTGTGCAAGCTGAAAAATAATTATTAACGAACATAGCTATTGCCATCTAACGAGTAGTAGTTGAATCATCAACTCGATCAAACTTACCTAGTGCCATCTAACGTATAGTTATATATCCATGACTGCCTCGTTGGTCTAGTGGTTAGCATGTTCGACTGCGACCATAGATTAATTATAATACAGGTTTATATATTTTCTTTGACTGCGACGAGGTCCCGGGTTCGAGTCCCGGGTCGGGCCATAACAATTTTGAAAACGTATTGGGTTTTTCTGGCAAGAAATTCTCAATACTAGCCCGGAGTTAGGAAGTTGGCGGTGTTTCAACCCCGTGCCTCGGATAGCACGTAAACGTGTCTAATTATATATTTTTTTAAAAAAACAATCTTGATCACTTGTTTTTGTGTTTTTTTAAAGTATTTCTTATATATGTTAGTTATTCTTGTTTTTTGATTCTTTCACAAGTCAGCCCTTGACTGCGATTCAACCTGATGGTATTTGATGATGTAGCCTAAGATAGTAGTGGGCTAATAAGAAGGGGTATAACGGCTTGGTACTTATAATAAACCCCAAATCGATTTCTAGGTACGCTAAATCGCTTGGCAGCACTTGGCTTCGCCGGTAGGGTTATAGCTAGCCATGACCGAAGGCTCTAAGCAGATCAGAACTCATGTGCCTATAGTTCAGAAGTAGGTAGACTCTAGAGTAATAGTAAATTTAGTTTTTTTATCAAGTATTTCTTGAATAATGCACAATACCTACTGTAAATATTTTTTCTTGATTATTACCTAAGTACCTACCTAAATTATATCGCCATCAACCAGACTTCTACTGTAATTAGCTAGCTATAAATAAAATAATTATCTATATTATATTTATTTACTAGATGATTCCCGCGACTACGTCCGCGTGGACCAAATTTTTTCGATTCCCGCGGGAACTCTTAAATAAAAAGTAGCCTATGTCCTTCCGCGGGATACAATCTATCCCTGTACCAAATTTCATCAAAATCGGTTGAATAGATGGGCCGTGAAAGCGTAGCAGACAGACAGACAGACAGACAGACAGACGGACAGACAGACAGACAGACACACTTTCGCATTTATAATATTAGTATGGATTTACATATTTCGGAACCCTGCATGTCGATAAATATATTATTATTAGCTAAATGGCTAAAGAATACATAACAATTGCCAAACTTAACCTCAAAGATTAATTGTATAGCAGCAGAATCTCAGAGTCCAGAACAAGCGTAGGTCAGCAGTTAAGTAGCAGGATCTCGGAGTCCATTAGTCTTATCACGGTCACAAACAAAAAAAAAACCGGTTAAGTGCGAGTCGGACTCGCGCACCGAGGGTTCCGTACAATCATGTAGGTATATCCTATAAGTAAAAGTTATAGTATTTTTATTCAACTTATCTAATATTTTAATTTCAATTTAATACCTCTACGCGTTCATGCGGAAAGGGGAAGTAAGTTTAAAATTATTAAAAATATTTTTTTTCTTATATGACTAGATGATGCCCGCGACTTCGTCCGCGTGGATTGATGTTTTTTTTTTTATTCCCGCGGGAACTCTTGAACGCGGAAGCCTATGTCCTTCCCCGGGATGTAACCTATCTCTGTACCAAATTTCATCCAAATCGGTTGAACAGATGGGCCGTGAAAGCGTAGCAGACAGACAGACAGATAGACAGACAGACAGACAGACACACTTTCGCATTTATAATATGTATTATAGTATGGAGTATGGATATAGTATGGAAGTATGGATGTAACTAAAAATTTATGCTTTTCGCAATTTTTCCTTTATCTGTGCTATAAGACGTTGCTTCGTACCAAATTTCAAGATTCTGGGTTCACGTGAAGTGCCCTGTAGGATTTGATTCCCTTGCGAGTGTCGAAATTTGCAGCAAATAATAATAATAATAATAACTTTTTATTTCAGGCTTCAACACCCATAACTTGTTAGTAACAATCACTTAACCTATGTTAGTAAAAAAACAACATAAAATACCTAAACTAACCTACCCTACTCTCAAACCTAAGCCTCGACACATTTACAGGTCTCTTTGAGGCCTCCTCATGAGAATGTGTGCACCATTCCAGCGCCTCCAGAGAGGGCTGTCCAGCTTAGTAGCCAACGTACTGAGGAGGGTGTTGGTGCTGCTCACTAGCCTGCACATCATAGACGCAGCACGCTTGCGCACGATCGCGTAGAAATCATCCACGCGAGCGTCCGCGAACATGGCCGACGCGCTGCAGTGTCGAGGCCTCCTCAGCACCGCCCTCAGCACATTGTTATATTGAACACGCAGAGCATTGTAGGTCCGCTGCGTATAGTCTATACACAGACTGCACGTGTAGAAAGACGGCAAAGCAAAAACGGCTGTAGATCTTTTGATTGTGTTAGCTTAGAAGTTTGTTTTTTTCACAGCTCCAAGGGACAGTAGACCTGAGTAGGTATTTGATATGAATTCCAGCTTGGTACCTACCTCCATGTGTTCCTGAGAAAAAGGGTCTTGACACACAGACGGACGGACAACAAAGTGATCCTAGGGTTCAGTTTTTTTCCTTTTGAGGTACGGAACCCTAATTATTAAAAATATTTTAATTAAATGATATAACTTAAAATGTATGCTTTTCGCAATTCTTCCTATACATCTGTGTTATAAGACGTTGCTTCGTACCAAGTTTCAAGATTCTAAGTTCACGGGAAGTACCCTGTAGGTTTTGATTCCCTCGCGAGTGCAAGAAAATTCGAAAATTTGCAGCATAAACGGCTGTATCTTTTGATTGTGTAGGCTTTTAAGTTTGATTTTTTCACAGCTCTAAGGGACCGTAGACCTGATTGATATGAATTTCAGCTTGATACCTCCATACGTTCCTGAGAAAAAGGGTCTTGCTCTTGACACACAGACGGACGGACAACGAAGTGATCCTATAAGGGTTCCGTTTTTTCCTTTTGAGGAACGGAACCCTAAAAACACAAGAAACGCACAATTCACTGAGCCGGCACCATAGATCTTACTCTTACTAATATTATAAATGCGAAAGTTTGTATGGATGTATGGATGTTTGTTACTCGTTCACGCCCCAACAGCATAACGAATCTGGCTGAAATTTGGCACAGAAATAGATTATAGTCTTGAATAGGTAGCACTTAGGCTACTTTTAATCCCGGAAAATTAAAGAGTTCCCGCGGGAACAACAAAACCTCGATCCACGCATACGAAGTCGCGGGCATCAGCTAGTTAATTATAATACCAAGTACCAACATGGTTTATAAGTATATCGTCTTTGGCCGGCACCAAAACAAGAGGAAAAAATTATTTTAGTGTATCGTCAGTTTGTGACGCCATCTATAGGAATGCAGCATAACTGCATGGTCCACTAGCTGATTATAACATAAGAATACACAGAACTTGTTTCAAATCGAATTACTTCTGCAAGTTAATTTTGTTAAAATTAATTGAATGTAAATTTGCTATTTGCTTGTGATTTTATCAAATTTTTGTATTTTGATAATTTTATATAAATAATTAATACAAACTGAACCAAGAAAATACGATATTTCACCGATTTTACTATAATCATTTGTCGAGCGAGCCTGGTAGCGCCACCTATCGATAGTATTAACCTAGAAAAAATTTTATATGGGAGTTAGCAATCTATACTTGGTTTATAATTAATCTATGGCATAGTTAAGGACGGAGAGTGACATATTATGCTACTTTTTATCCCGGAAAATTAAGAAGTGCCTGCGGAAATTAAAGGAAACTTCAAATGGACGAAGTCGCAGACATCCGCTAGTTAATTATTTAAAAAAAAAAATTATTCTTCTTTTCCAGGTCGTAGAGCTGTTATCGAAAAATGGTGGATCAGTACAAGTATCTCTTTGGATAAGACAGTTGGACAATGACGGCCCGTGTTTGGTTGTCGCAGAACCAGTTACGTGCAAAAATGTTGTGGTGAGCATCTAATTCTTTACTATTTTTATACGACTGCCTGAAAAAAGGAGTATATTGTTTTCAGGGTTCATGT
Organism: Erebia epiphron; assembly: GCA_963932025.1. Lineage (NCBI taxonomy): Eukaryota > Metazoa > Arthropoda > Insecta > Lepidoptera > Nymphalidae > Erebia > Erebia epiphron. Next base: position 5,890,152 of record OZ009954.1, read on the forward strand.
ATGTATGTATGTGAGTTTCTTTATTCCACCATAACTTCTAAATGTCTAAACAGGTTTGCTTGTATAGGGTAACGTTAGAATACTTACAATATCCCGAGTGACACAGGGTATAATTTTTTTGAAAAATTCAGTACGGGCCGTATTTTTTAATAATTTTAATTATATTCACGTGTTACTTTGTTAGGATTGTTACTAGGGATGTTATGGAGCTCCGTAACCGTAACCAAAACTGCCTGATATCCGAAATAAAAATCTATTTGTAACCAAATCAGATATTTAATACATAACTTATTTTATCTACTCCAGCATCGAAAAGTTCCAATTTCGAATTTGACAACTATATCGAATTGAACCCTCTTTCGTGTTTGCTTCTCATAACGATACAGTTCGTTGTATGGGAGCTGTATCGTTATGAGTCGTAGCTGTATCGATATGGTTATCTTCATAAATAGGATACCTATAGCTTAGCGGCTCTGGGTTCTGGCACTTGATTGATTTGACTTTTTTATTAATTTATAAAGTAAAAAATTATAAAGACGTCCTTGTCGTAGATAAAATCTTGTATGCAACTGTACGTAATTAGTCATTTTAATTCTCGTACTATCCTATTTTGATACTCGGCAAGCCTCGTATCAAAAAACAGCACTCGAATTAAAATGACCCTCATTACGATACAGTTGCATAAATAGCTATAGTAGGTCTTAGGTCCAACACACACTGGTGGCTTAATAAAACCTTAACAAAATTAGCAACAAAAGAAAGTTTCTTAGATTTCTGCTTAACTGAATGCCTATTCAACTGAATAGGCATACCTGGGCCCGTATTCTCTAACTCAGTGACTATCAAAAATGAAAGCCACTGACATATATGTAATATCCATTAAAGGTTTACTATGAAATAAAAAGTAACATTTCATAGTAAACCTTCAATGGATATTACATATATGTCAGTGGCTTTCATTTTTGATAGTCACTGAGTTATAGAATACGGGCCGTCGATTGCGAAAATTATGATAGTCACATTGCCACAATCTCAATTGATGTGATTGGCCAAATAATCATTGCGATCGTCACACTGTAGATGTTTAACTACAACTGTCGCTTATGTATGAAGCGGCGTACCTATAATAATTACATAGTCATTATATTAATTAAATATTTACTGAAAAGGTAAACAATTAACATTAAAATCTAAATTAAAAACTAAAAACTAAACATTAAAAATATCATCTATCCCGCTGCAATGAGGCAGTGTGCCCAGAACGCTGGCTGCGTTACCCCGCTGAATAGCCAAACTTATATGTTAATGGCCGAGGTAACTGCCAGCCCTCCGGTCACCCGTGGACTCTGTGAGACGAGAAGATAAATCCTTAAAAAAGGATCTATCTTCATCTTCGCCCCACGACCCCAGGGTTTCATTATCGGTATATATTATTATCGGTATTTACTATCGGTATATTGGATAACAATTTAACGCTCACATGTGAGTTATAACCGGGATATACTCGTATTTATAGTTATAATGGATAATAATAATTATTTACTTGCTATCGATACGCCGCTTATGAATTTTTTTAACTTGTAAAAGTCATCGCTTCATCGCTCAACATTTTCAGCTAACAATAGACGCGGAATCGGGTATTATAGTCTCGTGCGACGGCGATGACGCAGCGTTGCTTTTCCAAGCAGAATCAGCGGACAAACTTATAGGCCTGCCTGTGGTTTCTCTCATACCCTCTCTGCAGTTACCTGCTTACGAGGCGCCTATACCGAAAAGTGTATCTAAGCAGAAGGCCACTGGTAGGTGTTTCATTCTGTAATTTTTTTTATTTGTAGACTGCGCGCTTGGGAAAAACGGAAGCCAAACAAACAAGCGGAATACATAAAAGAACTGGAAATTTAATTCGCTATAATCCGCCACAATAGGTAAACCTATGTGGTACAGTATGTATCTTCATGCAAAAGTTTGGATGGATGGATGGATGTTTGTTACTCAATAACGCCAGAACGGCTGAACGGATCTGGATGAAATTTGGCCCAGAGATAGATTATAGTCTGGAACATAGGCTACTTTTTATCCCAGAAAATTAATGAGTTCTCTGACGCTATGAGCAAAAGCCAGTCTTTTATAATAAGTTTTGCTATATATAATCTATACATTAAATCAAATGGGCTGGTCTAAATGTATTTTTTGTCTCTTTCATTATTCTTCCAGCTGAATAGGGCCTGCTCTAGATTTATACCTGTGATTTTAGTTTAGGATAATGTGTACATTATGTATAGGCGGATCATTGGAGATTATTTTTTTTTTAGGAAGAACATTAGATGGCGGTTCATTTCCACTGTGCCTTTGGATATCAAAACCAAATAGTATAGAATCTGCGACGTGGTCGTCTATAAAGATCAATAAGGATAAGCCAGTATTTATAGTTAACGTCAGGGTAAGTCACAACCTTACAACTGTATGATCATATTTAAGTAGTGACTTCCTTGCAAGCCCCCAGTTCCTACTGAAATAACACGAGTCAGTATGAATAACTATGACTATGCATGCGCCTTTACAAAATATATATTAGTAATAACAAAAAAGTGTCTGTTATAATTCTGGAAGTCAACGTCTTTGATTTTACCGTCGACGTCAACGTCCACAGCAAAAATGTATTACGGGGACATGCACGTTACAAAGTTATTCACTTTGCCTTGAAGGTACTCGAGTCATACTTTGCAGGAAACACGGTCCTTAGTGTTTCCATACATTTTACTTCCCTGAGGTGCAATCATGTAAGGATTGCCGATCAAATCGTATAAGTTCGGCTTCAAATTAAATAAACCATAACAGCATTGAATTAGAGCTCAATTTCGTGTATCCATTCTTATACGTTTAGGGTATCGTACATACCTAAACGTATGAGAATAGATACACGAAATTGAGCTCTAATTCAATGCACTTATGGTTTATTTTACTTTGAAGACGAACTTATACGATTTGATCGGCAATCCTTACATGATTGGGAGGCTGTGTTATCATTATGCCATGGACGTCCATCGTACTACCGTCATGTTAGGAATTATTAAAGCGTGCATTAACGCACAGTTATGATGGCATGTTCATATTATTACGAATTCGGATGCCACCATATCAATGTTTGGGATGCCCTCAAATTTTAAGGAGTGATTTCTGCATTTGTCTTTAAAACAGGTGCATTTTTTATATTTTACATGCATAAAATTAAGCATAGTTTCCCTCAGTTTAATAGGTGGACATTATAAAGACTCAAACTGTATAGAGAACGTTCTACAGAACTTCACGAACGGCTATCGAATATCGCTGACCACTGTATTTGTATTTTTTGTGAACAACAACATTTTTTAAGGTGTCATCCTCATCTCACCAGTTTGACTTAAAGCCTTATAGTTTACTTGGTTCCACCACCAGGTTACGTACAACGTAAGCGGTCTTCTAGTGGTGGACGAAAGCGGGGTAATAACGGCTTGTAACCAACATTTCGCCATGCTGACATTTGGCAAAACGCAGGCCGAAGTAATCGGCCACCATATCGAGGATGTCATACAGAACTTCTGTCGCGAGTCCGATCTCGTTAAAGTGCAGGATACGAATAGGGACATGACCTTATCGCCGGTTAACAATGAAAATGACGATTCAGGTATGTTTTTGTAACTTTTTTTTTTCTTTTGAAATCTAAATGAGCAAAATGTAAATTTTCAGCAGATTGACAACATTTCCCCTAACATTCAAAAGGATATCTACTACTATAAAATATACTAGATGATGCCCGCGACTTCGTCCGCGCGGATTAAGGTTTTGAGATCCCGCGGGAACTCTTCAATTGTCCGGGATTATAAGTAGTCCTATGTCCTTCCCCGGGATGCAACCTACCTCTGAACCAAATTTCATCAAAATCGGTTCAAAAGTTGAGCGGGAAAAACCTAGCAGACAGACAGACAGACACACTTTCGCATTTATAATGTTAGTATGGATTTTCGTATAAATTATTGAGGATATTGAAGATTCTAAGATTTATTGCCGTTACGGAATTACCTGGTACTTACCATTATAATAGCGCTATGAAAAGTCAAACAGTGTTACTACTGTATTTTATGTTAAGCTAGATTTTATATTATACTAGCTGATGCCCGTGACTTCGTCCGCGTGGTTTAAGTTTTTTGTTATTCCCGCGGGAACTACTTAATTTTCCGGGTTAAAAAGTAGCCTATGTCACTCTCCAGGTCCTCACCTATACAACAAAAAAAGAATTAGCGAAATTGGTCCAGCTGTTCACGCGTGATGCCGTGACCAAGGGAAATAGGGATTCATTTTTATATAATACTAGATGATTCCCGCGACTTCGTCCGCGTGGACCAAGTTTTTTCGATTCCCGCGGGAACTCTTGAATTTTCCGGGATAAAAAGTACCTTATGTCCTTCCCCGGGATACAACCTACCCCTGTACCAAATTTCATTCAATTCGGTTGAACAGATAAATCTTTTCGATTCCCGTGGGAACTCATGAATTTTCCGGGATAAAAAGTAACCTATGTCTTTCCCCGGGATATAAACTAACCCTGTACCAAATTTCATCAAAATCGGTTGAACAGATAAAGAAAGCGTAGCAGACAGACAGACAGACACACTTTCGCATTTATAATATTAGTATGGATATAGATTATAATATCAACAAAAAATTAATATTTTTTATCAAAATATTGCCCATTTATTAAATTACTCTTGGTGAAATTTTGACAGCCTCCGATACAGATGAAGATTCTTGCGGCGCATTCAACGGCAGCCAAAAATCTGCGTGCATGTCCTTGAACGTGCAACAGTCCTTACTATCGACTACACGAGAGAAGTCATCGAGCGCGCTATGTCTCGACAAGTCGTATAGTTTGGTCACCCATACTCCCACACCAACACAGGACATGGTCTCAAGCTTGAGTACAACTGAACAGAGGAATGATACGTCAGCTCTCCCTGACGTCACATCCGGAATGTCCGGCATTTCTATCGATGAAGAGAACTACTGCCAAAGCAGCATATCCAAGTCACGGTCAGAGAATATTCTGCGTTCCGAACAGAGCAAACTAACTCCATCGAAACTGAACGAGAAATCCGACTCGATTTACTATACATCTCAGCATTCTCAAGAAGTCACCCCAACTGGCAGTTCTTCCAGACTTCGATTAAACGACCCCTCATTAAGATTATCTTTCGACGCTGCTAAATACAAATCTATAAAAGTCAACATTCAAGGGAAAGAAGATAAGAGTAGCATATCACTAGATTTCTGTGACTCGAACGAAACGAGCGCGGATTTCCTTACGCCCATAAACGAGTTGCCACCTTCTGGATGTGAAATAGAGGATTTGCCGAAACACAATGGTAATGATGAAAGCATGGAGAGTTTGAGCAACGATATCGATTTGGAAACGCAAACTGAATCGGCTCCGAGAAAAATATATGAGGGTAAGTACTACATGAATAATTAACACTCTCTTTACATACGGTAACCTCACAGCATTTTTTTCACTTCCACAACATGACCTAGGGTATGTTCCGATATACACTGCGAGCGCTGCAAGGTGTGACTTCAATTTAGTATACTACGAAGCCGTTCCTTTATAGTTAGCTATACTGGTTACTGTTTAAAACGGAAAGTAGTCACCTTACCTCGAAAACGCCAGTGCTCACTGTACAAAAATGGCGACGATTTATAACGTCATATATTTCCCTAGGATACTGCGGCAGTATACTGTCATCGTGTTACTCGAACTGTTTATGGAGTTTATACATGCTTTTTGACGTGCAGGCATCTATGAACTCCTCAAACAGGTCGAATTAATTATCCGTTTGACAAACGATTAATTTCCTTACACAATCGGGGGGCGTATCTCAAAATCCAGGATAGCCAATGATGTTCGGGAATTATTCTTACTGGGTATTCAATTTTAACAAAGTGAGCGTTTTTGGGAAATAAACTTTAATTTTATCACCACATATTTATATTTATTTATATTCATTTTTTTTTATTTTATTTATCATATTTTATTACCATAATAATTAATATTATGTTAAGCGGGGCTGAAAATCGTTTACAGCCTGACCAGAGTAAATCCCTCGGGGCGCCACAATTGAATTTCTCATTGTTACAATAAGTCAAATAAAAATTTGTACCATTTTTTCCCGCAACATGGCGATTTTTTTTATTTTCTGGTCAGACTATACTTCCACCAGGATCCAACCCTGCTTAGAATTCCTGTTATGGTATTTCTGTAAGCCGATTAATGATGATAAGGATATGTTAATGATGATAATGATATATTAATGATGATAATTATATGTTAATGATGATAATGATATGTTATGATGATGAATATTTACTGAAGAGTTGTCATCCTTCAGACGAAGCTCCCGAAACCCCATGTGCCAACAAACGCTTGCTCCGTGCGCACGTGACAACTTCAACTCCCCAACAAACGCGCAACAGCAAATCCGACCAGTGTGACACTAACGACTGTGGATACAAGAATGGCACCTACCGAGGCGTAGCGCTGCATAAAGATGGGACAGAGCTCAGTGAGTATAAAAATACGTCAAAGTGCAAAACACCTACAGAAACATATTTACTATACATAAATACCGGTTAAACTCACGTGTTATGTCGGAAAATGTCCGACTAGGTTCGAACCCGTTCGAGGCCCTTATTCATGAGCCTGTCCGCGTGATGCGGTCGCTGACTGACTGCGAGCCGCGTACTGTAAAGCTAAATGAATGAAATCACTGACGATAGTTTAAACGTTAAAATACAGAAACATACATTAATTGGGTTAAATTAATCTCCTCGCTCTTTATTGAAAAACGATTACAACTCAAACTCAAAAACTTGATTGCTCTAAAATAATGTTCTAGTTAGAAACTTTATTTTATTTTATTCTGTAAAGTTTTCATAAAACCCTATTAACTGTAACAATATATCTGATTTTTGCTTTACAAACCATAACGCGGTTACAAAAGATTACTAGTTGTCGTTAAAACGCACGCACTAGTGTGCGTTAAATGAATTGTAACGTGCAAATTAAAATGTTTAAAATGAGTGAGTCGTTTGTATTTTTTTTTATTTTTTTTTGTTCCCCCGAATATTGACGGAATTTCGGCAATTCTGATATACAATTTTGTCAACAGATGTAGTCTACACAGTGTCAAGCATGCAGCTCGGTACGGGACGCACGGTGCGATGCGTTTGGCTCGGCATTAGGCGCGGCGTGCAACCCGACGCGCAACTCGACCTAGCGCCCAGACATACTACCACAGCGTCCAGCCTCGCCTCCACCGCGGACAACTCTCTAGTGCTTGTGAGTTGCGTTATAAGTACCTTCACACAATAATGTGCGTTGCGTTTGGTTCGCCACTGGACGCAGCTTTAACACGACGCGCAACTCGTCCTAGCGCCCAGACTCACCACGACAGCCTCCAGCCTCGCCTCCACCGCGGACAACTCGCTAGTGCTTGTGAGTTGCGTTATAAGTTCCTTCACACATTGTAGTCTAACGCTCAATGCGTTGCGTTTGGATCGGCGTTGGACGCGACATCCAACCCGACGCGCAACTTGACACTATTCAGTCACTGTTCGGGCCGCACCGTGTGTTGCGTTTGGTTTAGCATTTACCTCGTAAATTGAAAAGCATTTTTCGTGGACTTGTTTCGCAATTTTAAAGGTCAGGAAGGTGCCATGGTGCCCTTTATGTTTTTGAGTGAGATTGGATGGCTGTAGGGACGATTCCAACATAAAAGGGTACCTCATAAACAGCAGTCCTCGTTCTTTAACTAGCCTAAGAGGTAGATAGATAGATAGATGAACACTTTATTGCACACACTTAAAAATAACAATAAACAAAAGCTTACAATACAAGACAGAAGGGTGCAAAGGCGGTCTTATTGCTAAAGCAATCTCTTCCAGACAACCTTTGGGTAGAGGAGATTATAAAACAAGAGCGCGAGATAGTGCAACAACTAAACATTAAAATATATACCTAATATATATATACATACACGCATACATACAAACATACATATTATACATACATACATACATACATACATACATACATACATACATACATACATACATACATACATACATACATACATACAAAGATACATATAAACATAAATACTAAATAATTCTAAATAAAAAGATAAAATATAGGACCAAAGTGAATTTAATAGCTACCTGATAAGAAATGTTTATGCAAGCGACTTCTGAAGATAGGGAGCGACTTAGACTGTCGTACATCCGCTGGTAGGCTGTTCCACAGTAATACGGATTTACGGGTAAAAGATTTATCATAATATCCTGTGCGACTGGCAGGAATGTGCAAGCGATTATCCGTACATGACCGTAGGTGTTGTCGTTCGTTGTTAGAGCCAAGGAAGGAGAAACGTTGTTTGAGGTAAGAAGGAGTATGAGGATTGTATAGAATAGAGTAGAGGAGTGTCAGCATGTGCAGATTGCGACGGAGTCTGATTGGGAGCCACTTCAGACGAGCTCTGTACTCGGACACGTGATCGAACTTACGCAACCCGAAGATAAATCTTATGCATAAGTTTTGAAGACGCTCGAGCTTATTCAGCTGTTCTTCGGTTAGATCGGGGTAGGACGAGTCAGCATAGTCTAGGAGTGGCAAAAGAAGAGAGTTAGCTAGAGAAATTTTGGTTTTAATTGGAAGAAAGTTTTTCCAGCGTCTCAGGCCACCAATTGACGCAAACAACTTCCGGCTAACCTCAGCTATTTGCGGGACCCAGGATAAAGAGCTGTCGATATAAATGCCAAGGTTTTTAACCGAAGGGCTAATGTCCAGGGTAGTTGGGCCGAGGCGGATGGGAGGTAAATTACTTCGTATGATCTTTTCAAGCTGCTTGGAGCCACCTAACAGAGCTACTTGAGATTTTTGTGGGTTAACAGACAGTCCATAAGATTCGCTCCAAGTACTTATTTGGTTCAAATCCCGGTTGAGGTTTTCTATGGCAATGTGGATGTCATGGACAGGTGCAGCTGTATACACTTGAAGATCATCAGCATAGAGGTGATAGGAAGAGGAGAGAAGATAAGTGACAGTGTTAATATAAATAGCGAAAAGAAGAGGAGATAGGACGCCACCTTGCGGCACGCCAGCAGTAATAGGGCTATAAGAGGAAATTTTCTTATCGGTTTTAACACGCTGCCGACGACCGCGCAGGTAGCTATCAAACCAGTTCACAGTTTCAGGAGAGATATTTATTGATCTTAGGACGCCCAAAAGAATATCGAAATCAACTGTGTTGAAAGCGTTACTAAAGTCAAGTAGTGCTATAATACTAACTAGTTTGTTGTCCATGTTTGATCTAACATCGTCACAGACCTTGATAAGGGCAGTGACAGTACTATGACCAGTCCGAAAACCGGATTGATACGGGCTTAGGACGTTGTATTTGGACAGAAAAGGTTGGAGTTGATGGTGAACGATACGCTCCAGAACTTTCGAAAGAAACGGTAGGATAGAGATAGGTCTGAACTGCGAGAAAGGTGTGGGATTTTTAACTTTGGGGATAGGGATAACATATGCATTTTTCCATGCGGAGGGAAATTCGTTAGAAGAAAGGGAATAGTTAAATATGTGACAGATTATAGGCGCAACCTCTTCAAGGGAAAGGAGTAACATTTTACGGTTGATGCCGTCACAGCCTGCAGCACCAGATCGAACAGCTAATATATGTTTTTTGACTTCCGCAATAGAGATTGGAAGAAATTGAAAAGTAGGAAAATTTGAAGGTTGTAAGGAACAGAGTTTGTTTATGGTATTTTGCTTAGCTAAATTATTAATCGGAGTAATATTAGTAAAATGCTGGTTGAGACCCTCAATATCGAGGTTATTACAATTAGTATCCCTTCGCTGCCGCCCAATACCAAGAGATTCCAGGAATCTCCAAGTCCCAGAGAAGTCACTTTTTTCAATAGTGGTATGGATGTAATTTCGCTGTGCATCTCTACATGCTTTATTACAGCGATTACGTAAATTCTTGTACTTAGCTAGGTTTCCATCAGTCGGAGTTGTTTTATATTTGGACTTGGCAGCGTTACGTTTCGCCATTGATGTCTTCCGTCAACCATGGGGCTGGCAAATGCTTTAATTTAACAGGACGAAGAGGCGCATGTTTGTCAAACAGCCCAGTTAGCATCGAATTAAATATTTCCAACTTATCATTAACGTTTGCAGCATTAAAAACAGCTCCCCAGTCTATCGCATTTAAGTCACACATGAAGGAATTATTATCAAATTTTTTAAAACTGCGCCGCATCACAATTGTCGGCTTCACCTTAGGAGGGCGAATCTTATAGGAGAGGTATATAAGGTCGTGGTAGGAGAACGCCTCAGCAGGAAGTTGACCATAGCTGCTAACATGGTCAGTGGAAGATGTTATCATTAAATCCAGCTGTGATGGCTTACAGTTAGGGAAGAAATGAGTTGCTTTGGTAGGAAGAATGTTGAGGTTACAGCTGTCAACAATGCTATTGAGGCGCCTTGCCCGCGAATCGTTTTTCAATAAGCAGGTGTTAAAAAGAGAAAGAGGTGAGAAAAATGTACAGATGTTAAAAGGTCCTGAACGTCTAAAATGTACCCAGGAGGACTAACGTATTCGTTAACTTTATATCACTTGTATTAGTGTCTTTTAAAACCAATATTTTGTTTCAGGGCAATAAATCAGCAAGTAGCCGACCGCAGTCCATGTCGTTAGTGAGTCAATGCGGTGAAGAACAGATCGCGGGCGAATATAATAAGCACTATGTTACGTTGAAACAAATTGGTAAGAACTATTAAATTATCTACATAACCTGACTTTGAAAAATATGTTAATTAGAAGTGAACAACATGGTTCAACATATCAAATTTCAATGCATGGACTATATCAAATCCTGTCCCAATCAGTGTATTTTTGAAGCAGGATTTGATTTCGTTATTCATTTATTTGAAATGACAGATAATGACCAAAAATTTAGGGATAAATTTTTTTCCGGCTGCCGTCCGTTTATTTTGTTGGTTAGGTACCAAGTTGTTGATTGACGTCGTATCAACAATAAAGAAACCTTACATTTTAATGGAAAAGAACTTACAAAAGATTTTTATTTGATTGTGTTTAGCAAATAAAAGTAAATAATTTATACAACCCAAATATTTATTTATTTTATTTGATGCACAGGCAAAGGTGCATACGGATGCGTAAAGATGGCATACCGGCGATCAGACCGTTTGCTTGCCGTAGCTAAGTTCATACTGAAGGATAAAGTGGGCGCAGCGTTCTGGACTGAAGGACCAGACGGACGCCGGTTACCGTTGGAGCTTAGCTTGCTAATGACACTCGAACATCCAAATATTGTGAGTCTACCCTTGTAATTGTTATTATAATGTTTAACCTCCAGTATGCAGAGGCCTAGATCTGTCTCGCTCTAGCGCGCCGCTTCGGTGCTTAGGGACAGATCTGTCCGGCCGATAATCGGCCCTGTGTCGTCGCATTTTTATACGATTTTAAGATTTATTCTTGTAGATATAGAGTATAAGCTTCCTCGAACATGAATCATAAAGAATTAAATAACCAAAGACAATCATTCATTCAAACTTTTCATGTCACTTTGAAGGTCATATTTGAAATACAAAATCAGTTCGCGCGCTACGCCCGCCATGGAACGCGGTAATATGGCGGCCCGTATCGAAATTTATCTAAATGTTATGTTTAATTGTTATTTACTAAATTTAGAAGCTGTTAAAACAAATTAAATATATAAACTTTACATAATTTTCGAAAATTCCATCAATAAAACCGAAACTTCCGGTTACCGGAAGTGTCGTTCTTTTTCAAAAATTTTTTACATTATAATCTCGCAAAATTTTGTAATTCTCTTCCATTTCAGTAAATAAAGCAGTAAATAACATAAATTAGTTATCAAAGTTTCTATATATATAGGCGGCAGTTCATAGCACATCAAGAAAAGTGAAAAAATACATCGAATTGCACCGAAGGCGTGATCAGATCAAATTTCTCCTAGGTCACGTGACTTTAATGGCAGCAACTAAGACCTTTTTTTTAAACAATTTGTCAGCCTAAAGGTTAAGTTTCTAAGCAAATCTTAAATACATTTGAACCTGCGTCTCTCTGGGGTCAAAGACGCTCCGGGCTCGATTCCCAGAGAGACGCAGGTTCAATCCTACGGTTCCGCAATTTTTGATATGTATTTAAGAATTGTTTAGTCTACCTTCACGTATTTAAAACCTGAAAAACTTACTTAAAGATGCCACATCTATGAACACACATTATTTTCTTTCTGTAAATTCAATTGTTAATAAATTCCTACACTATTGTTTCCTCAAAAGGTTTTTGATACTTTACATCTTTCTGAGATTAAATTCAATGAATTCAATTAATTTTTGTGATTGCCTACTACTTTTTACCTAAATCTCTAACGGCTAACTTAAATAGCTAACTTAATGACAGGCCTTAATGTGGATAATTATGTCGTATAAACAATCTCTAAACGAAACTTGTATGGCAATACTAATTTTATCGTCCTTTACTTTAAAAGGGACAACACTAGATTTAATCCTTTCAATTCAGTTTAGAGATCGTGTACAACAGAATTAGCCACAATGGTATTGCTGTGCCTCTTACTATGCTCACTAGACCTGACAATTCATTGTAGTTTAGAGATTGTGTAGAACCTAAGGATTACTCTCTGTAGGTTAGCGTAATCGACGTGTTCGAGAACGACAAATACTTCCAAATGGTAATGGAGAAGCACGGCGCCGGAATGGACTTGTTCGAGTTCATCGAGCGACGCCCGCGTCTCGACGAGCCTTTGCTTAGCTATATTTTTAGACAGGTAAGTAACTATATTATCGTATCCATCCATACAGTGGCGTGCAGTTCATAGAGGCATAAAAATACTGCCCACCCAAATGGAAATACGTCAATGTTCTTTTTCATTATAACAGTCGGTAAATAAGTATTCTGACTAACTAATGCCTACTCTAGCTTCAAGCCCTGTGCATGCCACTGCATCCATATTATTTTCCTTAGTCAGTGGATATGTTTATCGGGAAACAATCCAAAAAAGTTGTTATCTATCGCACATAAATTCGGTACCGATTTGAGTTCAAGTAGAGCATACCCCAAATTAACAAATTGCCGTAACATGATGGTATATATATATATGTATAACTAGCTGATGCCCGCGACTCCGTCCGCGTGGAGGTATGAAAAATAGATAGTAGCCGATTCTCAGACCTACTGAATATGCATATTAAATTTCATGAAAATCGGGAAAAATGTGACACGAGAATTTTATATATAAAATTAATCAGCCAAAATAAAATTTCAGTCTGAAAACACATTTCATACGGATTAAAAAAATTCTGCCGATGTCGAGGAGCCTGATTTTTTTTTCCTTGCGAAACGCCCTTGAGAAGCAATACCTCACAGCATTTTTCAAAGAATTTTTCGTTGCATTTTTGGAATAGCTGTTAACGGACTATAGTTTACGTAATATTTTTCCAGATAGGACAAGCAGTGGAATACCTCCACACGCATAATATCCTCCACCGCGACATAAAGGACGAGAACGTGATAATTGACAACAAATTCCACGTCAAACTGATCGATTTCGGCTCAGCGACTTATATGAGCAAAGACACTTTGTTCTCCACCTTTTATGGAACCACAGAGTACTGCAGCCCGGAGGTTTTAGCTGGCAACAAGTAAGCTACTGATATAATTTACTAGCTGACCCGCGCTATAGCTTCGCTTGGGACGAGTGGCCTAGTTGTGACAACGCATATCAGTTGATTGCGAATGTTAAGCAACGTTGACCCAAGTCGGTAACTGGATGGGTGACCGAATTTGGAGGTTCAAATTTGGCCTTTTCGTTTCCTCCATGCCTCGGAGAGCACGTTAAGCCGTCGGTCCCAGTTATTGTCACAAACATCTGATTTAATAATCGTTGAAAAAACCTAAGAGTTAAGTCGGTCAGTCAATTTCTTTTATGCGTTTATTTTTAAATGAAAGGTCTTTTCGAGTACTTATTAATTAAGTTCGTCTCGCCAATCACCCAAACCCACTTGCCAACTCACTACTAGTCGCCCCAAGATTGTAAAGGTTAAAACGAGCTGAAGTGCTCGACGTGAACGTTCGAGCGCTGGCTCCCTCGTTCGCAAAAGTAAATAAGGTTAGTGTAGGAGTACTTAAGAAGAAGTTAAAAGGTCACTTAAGTACTCCTATACTGGCTAATTAATTAATTGATTAATTTCTGTTTGTTATTTTTCTCTTCTATTTTATTTATATTGTTTATTTTCTCTTTTATTTTTATCGTTTATTTGTATTTTATTTTGTTTATTTTGTTTTGTTAAGGTGGGTTTCTTTTAAAATTACTTGTTTGTTAGTGATAAGTTATTAGGTGCTATTAGGTTAGTTGGGTTATTAGGTAAATACTAGTGCTAATTTTAGATACAATTTAAATATTAACTTTAGAGCGCCAACTCGCCAACAAACTGGCCCACCAGTTTGGCGAGATTTATTTTATGTTAAAATATTTGTATAAGTGAATTTAAGAACAACGCATCTGCTTATAGTCCCCCGACTGATTGCAAATTCAAGAGGATAAAAATAAATTAAGAAAATTGAAAGATCGATTTTACAAAATAGTCCCTAATCGTTGTTCAGATACGCGGGGCCTGAGCTAGAGATGTGGTCGATGGGGATAACGCTGTACGTGCTGACGTTCCTCGTTAACCCCTTCTCCGACATCGAGGACATCATACAGGGGCCGCTCACACTGCCGCAGCTCGTGTCTGAAGGTAACACACACACACACATGCACACACTCACACACACACACACACACACACACACACACACACACACACACACACACACAATGGAGATAACGCTGTACGTGCTGACGTTCCTCGTTAACCCCTTCTCCGACATCGAGGACATCATACAGGGGCCGCCCACACTGCCGCAGCACGTGTCTGAAGGTAATACACACATACACACACTCGCAAATTGTAGTTTAGTTTAGATATTGTCAGAGTCAGTCCCATTAATAAAAAAAGGGAGCCCTTTATAAAGCTCTCTGCGGAAGATCATAGAACTATTTATGGATAGAAATATTTAGACCTGTTAATTTCGAGTATGTGTAACGTAAACCGTAATCGGACGAATTTGAAAGATGCACAAAAACGTGTTTATGAAAAAAGTGTTGGTGTAAAAGTGTGTATCAAAAAATATACACATGTTTTCCACAGATCTAGAACAACTAATTCGCTGGATGCTGTGCAAGGACCCAGTACACAGATGCACGGTAGCGCAACTCATGGCGCACCCGTGGATCCGGCAACCGGTCGCTATCAACAATTACGTTTTTCAGGACATCGTGGATTGTGGTCAGTACTTGTTATTACTTACTGGATGATGCCTGAGACTTGGTCATTACGGTTTACGATTTTTGAAAACCCTGTGGGAACTCTTAGAGACATTAAAAAGTGTTCTATTTTTTACAACCTTTTATTTAACTTGCAATGTTCGTGATATTGTTTGGATCAAAACTTGCAACTGAATTTTAAAACGGTTATCTCCAACCGATTGAACTGAAATTTTGCATACACGTTTAGTTTGGATGACAATGCATGGTTAGCTAAGTGACGTCATTCTAAATCTAATATGGCGGACTCCCAAAGATAGCCGACTAACTATTTTTCTGCACCCCATGATATGGGTATCAGTTAAAAGGGTTTGCTGAAAATTGTACAAAAAACTAAATGACGTTACACTAAATTCAATATGGTGGACGATAAAAGCTTGGCTTAACAAATGTTTTTTAATAATTTAAGACTTATTTCATATTGAGTATGCTGCGTAGGCCCTACTTATGTTACAGCGTCACGGGGTGGGTGGGTTAGCACTTGGCATTGCCAATAGAAATCGGGAGGTACTTATTCCTAAGGGCGCCTCCCGTGAGGCTTGGACTTCGTCCCAGATGCAATCTATCTCTGTGCCAAACTTCCTCAAGATTAGTTCAACGATACCTTGCTTTCTGGAGACTGGTTATTGTCGGCTTTTTATCCTGAAGAAATACAGAGTTCCTACGCGGCTTTTCAAAAATCCTTAATCACTTCACTCACCAATCACTTGATTTGGACATTTTTTAATAAGGACATCCGTTATGTAGTGTTCCGTTTGTTTGTTATGTGAAGTCACATAACAAACAAACGGAATAAACATTACTATAATTTTAGTTAGACATACGAGTGTTTGTTTGCTTGTCGTAAAACTATCCATTTGTATTAGATTATATTTCCAGTTCATAAAAGCGTACATAAGTATAATATAAAGTATGTTTCTCAAAACGAAGTAATGTTCTAATGTGTAATGTCGAAGTAATTGTGTAATGTTCTATGGTAAGGTCCAGTTTCCATATTCCAGTAAACAGTGGTAATATTTAGATTTCTGACATTATTATTACCATTCTATTGTAGCTAAATTTGGGCATGCTAAATTGTTAACGTATAACAATAATGGAATTTCTTCAATTGAATCAAATCAATGATCTATAATAAATATATTTAATGTTTTTGACCCGCGAATACTGAAAAACGTCCCAACTTAAAAGACCTCCAATGGGGAATATGCATGTGATTTAGAAATGGACAAAAAAAATTATGTGTATTCTTTCTTGCTAAATAAATATATTCATGATTATTTTTACAAATTATCATGTTTCTATTAATAAATTTAATTATTTAAAAGTAGTCTTTTTCAAATTCCGCCAAAACGCAACGCTATTGGCGGAACGAAACATGACGTCACCATCCACTCTAGTCTGTGTCGACTGTTGACAGGTCGCTTGTTTTGTATGATTATTGAAGGTTATTCGCATTGTTTTGCCGCTATTTATGATAAATTATTAGTGTTGTTGGGAATTATTAACTGAAAGCAGTGATTCCTTGTGAAATAACCCTGTGCGTTCCGCAGTCGGGTAAAAAGACTCGCCACAAGGACTGAAAGCGGTTTTGTCAAGGCAACTGAGAAATTCTTTTCCAATAGAAATTATCAACAGTGCAAACAAAAAAACCTAGTTATAACGTTTTGTGATCAAAATCAACACTCGTAGTCAGCAATGAAAATCATAATATTTATAAATTTGTAACATCAATAAATAAGTAAAAATATAGGGAATCAGAACAGTTTTATGAACATTTAATTAAATTTTGAGGTTAGTTTATTGTATATATTGTTCGCGAGTCCTAATGAAAAAGATTTTTGATATGTAGGTATATACATATTTAATACTCACGTCGAAATGATCTTCACAACAATATAAACTACTCAAGCACGATACATTTTCTCTCCTCATCACCTTACACCACTTTTTCTTTATATTTGCATCTTTGGGCATATGAAAATAAATCTTGTCAGGTGCAGTTTTAATATTATTTTTGCACATAGGGACAATACAATATTTATAATAAGCTTTTGGGTGCTCTTCCATCACAATATAATAATCTTTTACGCTTTACTTCACTCACTTTTATTAAATCTGTGAATCAAACACTTCGTTGTTAATTTATTCCTATGAATAAACGACGTCGAACGACGACAACGAACGCACCGTGACGTCACAGAACGAGCGCGCCAAAATGGGGGCGTTTAAATCGTCCGAAAATGATAGTAGTTTTAATTATTTTTTCTTAGCTTATTTAATAAAATTGTGCAAGTGTTATATTTTTTTCCTGTTATATAATCACTTAAAGAATGGTTTAAAATAATAAAAAAAATACATGCATATTCCCTATTGTCATTTCCTCCATACTATGACGAACGTCAAATAACTTGCTTACACGTCTGTCTAACAATCAATTGTTTCGTGTACAACTGAATGAATTCCGTTATTAATTGAGGAATGTAAAATACGTTCAAATTAAGAATGGGAAAGTCATCTACCTATCTGTCTACTCTTACTTAAATAAGTTAATAATTATATGAAAACATTTAATTTGCCGGATGCAACCTATCTCTGTACCAAATTTCATCCAAATCTCCTTAAAAGATGGGCTGTGAAAGCATAACAGACAGACAGACACACTTTCGCATTTATAATATTAGTATGGATGCCCACGACTTTGAGAACTCTTTGATTTCCAAGATAAAGGAGTCTATGTCCATCTCCGTACCGCGTGATCAGTACAGCGGATGGGTATCATACTAATATTATAAATGCGAAAGTGTGTTTGTTTGTTGGTTTATTGGTTTGTTGGTTTGTCGTTCAATCATGCCGCAACGGAGCAACGGATCGAAGTGATTTTTGGCATGTGTTTAGTTGAGGACCTGGAAAGTAACATAGGCTACTTTTTATCCCAGAAAATTAAGGAGTTCCCGCGGGAAACAAAAAAATTTAAACCACGCGGCCGAAGTCGCGGGCATCAGCTAGTCAGAATATATTTCTATTTATGTACATTATATGGCACGGAGTTGGAAGTTGGCGGTGTTTCACCCCCGTGCCTCGGAGAGCACGTTAAGCCGTCGGTCCCGGTTATTATCACTAACATGATAATTATCGTTAAAGCCCGCCAACCCGCATTGGAGCAGCGTGGTGGGTATAAGCTCTAATTCCCGCTCTCCTATGAGAGTGGAGGCCTGTGCCCAGCAGTGGGACGTTAATAGGCTGTAGTGATGAGTGATGAGTGATGATATGGCAGAAATGGTTATGTATATTATATGGCAGAAAATCACTCCCGTTCTTAATTTGACCGCATTGTAAAATGTACTGTCCCCGTACTGAACGTTGATATGTAGTTGCTATTCGTAGGCCATGTAGTGTCGAGTTGTTTCTAGATCGCCACGAAGCGAACCCGGAAATGTACTTCAGCGGGAGCTTAGGGTCCCCGAGGAGCGGGTCTCTCGTATCCCTTGCCGATCCGCTTGTTAAAGGTAAATAT
Source organism: Erebia epiphron (assembly GCA_963932025.1). Lineage (NCBI taxonomy): Eukaryota > Metazoa > Arthropoda > Insecta > Lepidoptera > Nymphalidae > Erebia > Erebia epiphron. Next base: position 5,909,191 of record OZ009954.1, read on the forward strand.
GACTTATAAACTGCCTGAAGGGTTAGCTTAAAGATTTTGCATCTCGCTGATTGAATTTAAGTGCCGTACACACTTTAATCTCGAAGGAAAATAGACCATAATTGCCTTGGTTAAAGCTCAAGTTCGTCTGTACATCCACAGGCAGCTGAAACTATGCGACGTAAAAATTTGAGGTACTGCATGCTTGAAATCAACTCTAATCTATTTTAGTCTTGACTATATTGTGTTTAAACGATGGTATTTTATTTTTAAATTTGCGAATAATCATATACCAAACAGTTTTCTGATATTAATTGATAAATTGTTTTTAGCCAAGCATAGTAATTAGTAATACACAATCGTACAATACATTGATATCGTATCTTGGAAGTCTTTAGTTTTTATTTGGTAGCACATTGTTGTCCTTGAAAAACTCTTTTTGAAGTTTAGAATGTTATAACAATAAATAGAGGTTTATTTCTAGCAACCGACGCATTGCTCTAAATATTACAAGTAAAATACAATTAAACGATCAAATAAATCTTTCAGAACGATCAAATCCTTCAGAGGTAGTGGTGCGTTCGGGCGACAAGAACATTTCGCGCGACGAGCCCAAACGCAGCTCCGTCGCTTTACACGCACTATCGGGCGAACGAGACGCAGCATCCGACAACTACAGTTTACGTTCTTCGGCTGACGTAAGTTTGTTTTTATTGTTTTTTTTAATCCTCAAGAGCTTCATGCTTGACACTGTGTAGCATCTGTGGACAAAATTGTATCTCAGAATTCAATCAAAATTCGTTGGAATAAAATAAAACAAAAAATACTAGAGACTTTTTTTATCCACTACAAGTTAGCCCTTGACTGCGATCTCACGTGATGGTAAGTGATGATGCAATCTAAGACGGTAGCGGGCTTACCTGTTAGGGGCATGGCAGTTATATTTAACCCATACCCGTAATCGGTTTCTACACGGCATCGTACCGGAACGCTAAATCGCTTGGCCGGTAGGGTGGTAACTAGCCTCGGCTCAAGTCTCCCACCAGGCCAGACCAAGGAAAATTCAGAAATTATAAATCTCCAAATTGACCCTTCCGGGGGTCGAAGCCGGGACCTCCGCACGATAAGACAACAGCGCTCAACACTGTGCCAGGCAGTTCGTCAAAATTGTTCGCTTGTACCGTAATCATTCAGCATAAAGATGCTTGATTGGCGACCTCCAAACGCACTATAATACATAATATGAAGCTTCGCTTGTATCAAGTGCCCAGGTACCTCACGACTTTTTGTATACCACGCAAGAAAATAGTTCTAAGAGCTCTTGAAAAGAAATCTTGAACCTCATAAATACGATAATTATTTCTTAAAGAGTGGATAATAGCTATTTATGCAACTGTATCGTAATGAGGGTCATTTTAATTCGAGTGCTGTTTTTTGATACGAGGCTTGCCGAGTATCAAAATAGGATAGTACTAGAATTAAAATGACTAATTACGTACAGTTGCATACAAGATTTTATCTACGACAAGGACGTCTTTATAATTTTTTACTTTATAAATTAATAAAAACCAAAAGTGCCAGAACCCAGAGCCGCTAAGCTATAGGTATCCTATTTATGAAGATAACCATATCGATACAGCTACGACTCATAACGATACAGCTCCCATACAACGAACTGTATCGTTATGAGAAGCAAACACGGAAGAGGGTTCAATTCGATATAGTTGTCAAATTCGAAATTGGAACTTTTGCTGGAGTAGATTAAAGTATTAATTGTAATTCTCTAGTTTAAGTTCCTGTTATGTAAATTTTTAATAAACTTTATTTCAACTTTTCAGATATTAGATATATCATCAAAACCGGTATCGGACGCTGCGGACATAAGTTCGGACGCAACCGGCCACGCCGCCTGTGATATCGATTACGATTGCGATCCGTATGAATGCGACAGCTGGGACGAGTGCGAGCAGGACAGCTTCTCGTAAACGTACTAGCGGGAGAGAGACAACATGATTCTTTTTTTGTTTCATTCTTTTATTGTAATGCTTGTACGACAGCTCGGACGAGTGCGAGCAAGACAGCTTCTCATAAATGCGAATGTGCGAGCGAGAAATGATTATTTTTCATTCATTCTTTATTTCTTTTACAACTTTTATACGAAGAGCGGTATTGGCATTGATAAGAAGTGCTCTGTTATAATTCAATACGTTGTACTGTTTTACATTTCACATCAATTTAAACTAATTTTTAAATCGCAAAAAACTTAAGTAATTTCTGTCCAATCATTTATTTTACTTTTGGCAGAAGTCAATGATGTTCTAACGCGTTACTGATTCGATTTTTGATAACTTAATCGACTCTTTTTTTGAAGAAGCTTTAATCGATTTGACACATTGATTAAACATCAACAACTTTGCTCAAAATTTTTTAATTATTTTATAAACATATCCAAGCGTTCAAATGACTAAGTATAGTAAAGTATGTATTGAAATAAATCATTTATATACAACAGTACACTAAATGTATGTACGAATCCGTCAGGTCATAGAAACCATCCATCGCCAAAGACGTATTGTGCTTAAAAGACTATCAAGAAAGCTAGTGTTGAAGCTCCGTGACTATTTTGAAAAGGAAAGTCGTACTTGTGATTACTAGATGAGTATACGAGTTACGAAATATCGGATAAAAGGGCACGTCGCTTCACTATTGGAAGAAACGATATGCGTCTATGGAGTATTGCATTTTTTTGTCGATGGTTGCCTGTCAATAATTATGACACTTCATAGACGTTCATATGCCAAAAGTAAAATAAATCGTTGGACGTATTTTAGTGAATAAATTTCGCAACGACAGATTTCAAATACAATCGCTAACAAACATCAATAGTATTTGTCATATGTCATATCCTTTCATGTTGACATTGTATTTGTATTGTATTTTTTACCCTCGACGAAGCGGAGACGGTATATGTGTTTGCCCTAAGAGGTTGTGTGTTTGTTTGTTTGTGCACTTTTTTGTCACCATTTTTCTCAAAAAGTACTGGGCCGATTGAGATGCGGTTTTTTGCATTAGATACGTATAGCTTGTGAGAAGGTTTTTAGATATATTTTAGGACCATAGACAACCAAGCTGAGCTGTAGTCTATGATTTTAATATTTCAACATGTTACCATTTTTCACAAAAACTACTGGGCCGATTGAGATGCGGTTTTTTGCATTAGATGTGTATAGCTTGTGAGAAGGTTCTTAGATATATTTTAGGACCATAGACAACAAAGCTGAGCTGTAGTCTATGATCTTAATTTTTCTATGTGTTAAAAATTTTCACAAAAAGTACTGGGCCGATTGAGATGCGGTTTTTTGCATTAGATATGTTTAGCTTGTGAGAAGGTTCTTAGATATATTTTAGGACCATAGACAACAAAGCTGAGCTGTAGTCTATGATTTTATTTTTTCAATATGTTACCATTTTTCACAAAAAGTACTGGGCCGATTGAGATGCGGTTTTTTGCATTAGATGTGTATAGCTTGTGAGAAGGTTCTTAAATATATTTTAGGACCATAGACAACAAAGCTGAGCTGTAGTCTATGATCTTAATTTTTCAACCACTGTTACCATTTTTTACAGAAAGTACTGGGCCGATTGAGATGCGGTTTATTGCATTTAGGACTTCGTGCGATTACAAAACAGGAAACTGCTACCAAAATTTAAAAAAATCAGCGCCATTTTGAAATTCTTTGTTAATTGACCGATTTCGTTCAAAATCTATATTTAGGGCTCCCTGGGGTCACAAAACAGGAAACTGGTACCAAAATTTAAAAATCAGCGCCATTTTGAAATTCTTTGTTAATTGATCGATTTCGTTCAAAATCGATATTTAGGACTCCCTGGGGTTACAAAACAGGAAACTGTTACCAAACTTTAAAAAAACAGCGCCATTTTGAAATTCTTTGTTAATTAACCGATTTTGTTCAAAATCGATATTTAGGGCTTCGTGGGATTACAAAACAGGAAACTGGTACCAAAATTTAAAAAAAAATCAGCGCCATTTTGAAATTCTTTGTTAATTGACCGATTTCGTTCATAATCGATATTTAGGGCTCCCTGGGGTCACAAAACAGGAAACTGGTACCAAAATTTTAAAAAATCAGTGCCATTTTGAAATTCTGTGTTAATTGACCGATTTCGTTCAAAATCGATATTTCGGGCTCCCTGGGGTCACAAACAGGAAACTGTTACCAAAATTTTAGAAAATCAGCGCCATTTTGAAATTCTTTGTTAATTGACCGATTTCGTTCAAAATCTATATTTAGGGCTCCCTGGGGTCACAAAACAGGAAACTGGTACCAAAATTTAAAAAAATCAGCGCCATTTTGAAATTCTTTGTTAATTGATCGATTTCGTTTAAAATCGATATTTAGAACTCCCTGGGGTTACAAAACAGGAAACTGTTACCAAACTTTAAAAAAACAGCGCCATTTTGAAATTCTTTGTTAATTAACCGATTTTGTTCAAAAACGATATTTAGGGCTTCGTGGGATTACAAAACAGGAAACTGGTACCAAAATTTTAAAAAAATCAGCGCCATTTTGAAATTCTTTGTTAATTGACCGATTTCGTTCAAAGTCGATGTTTAGGGCTCCCTGGGGTCACAAAACAGGAAACTGGTACCAAAATTTTAAAAAATCAGCGCCATTTTGAAATTCTGTGTTAATTGACCGATTTCGTTCAAAATCGATATTGAGGGCTCCCTGGGGTCACAAAACAGGAAACTGTTACCAAAATTTTAAAAAATCAGCGCCATTTTGAAATTCTTTGTTAATTGACCAATTTCGTTCAAAATCGATATTTAGGACTCCCTGGGGTTACGAAACAGGAAACTGTTACCAAAGTTTTAAAAAATCAGCGCCATTTTATTTATTTTGTTATCAACTGCAACACTAACACTAACACTAACACTGGTCAAAAAAACTACTGAGCTGTCAAAGATGCAGTTTTGTGTTTTAGATATTATGTAATATATACGTTTGCTACGTTCTAATTGTTGTTTCAAAGTTATAAAGGTCAAAGATATAATGGAGCTCTGCAGTTCGTCGTGGGTTTTTTTAAAATTTTTAATTTTATTACTTGTTATTGCTATGGATTAAATTGTAGCATGATATTCAATCGAATTTCAACGTATCCATACGTATTTCCGTGAATTTGTCATGTTTTGCCCAACTTTATTTATACAGTACATTGGAACGGGTTTAAAATAAATGATATTAATTTTACCCATTTGCTAAAGGCACATTAAGTAATTTTGTTCCTATGATTCCGCCCCCGATTTTTTGATTTTAGGCATTTTTGCCGATATTTTCGTCTATTATTAATTAATTATTATATTTATGCTTAACATGTGTGTAAATCAATTTTGCATGTTACATCAATTAATTTCACGGTGTACCTTTAGCTAATACGAGGCTTAATAATAATGATAAAATTAAATTTAAATTTAAATTAATTGACCAATTCCGTAGAGTAATTAAAAATAATAATAAGTTGTGAATGGCTTTTTTAAATATATTCAATAGAAAATTTGTCTGAGGGTCGAGGCACATTGGCGCAGTCGAAGCGTCTTTTGTAAAATATCGAAACGTATACTGACAAACAGTTTAGCAGCTTAGTCTAAGTATTCAAATTGCATTTAAAGCCAAAAATTCAGTACAACCTAATTTAATTTCGATACGTATCGTTTGTAACGCTGGCTGTGACCGCATACACGAAATAGAGCGCAAAATCAATGCTGTTAAGGTTCATTTTCATTTCAGTTTGATGCTTATATGATGTAACTTAGCTCACACGTCGCTCCGCTTCGACGACGCCAATATGCGTGCTGCCTACTAATTCACTCGAAGATACAGTATTAATATTTCTAACCTTTACATCTGTAGCTATAGGAACTTGATCTCATTACAGCATTTATTAGGAATTGATTCGACACCTTGCCTAAAACATAATTTAGTTAGACATAAACAGTACTTTATTATTATCATAAAAAATAGATACCTAACCCTCGAATAAACTTTCCTACAACTTTTATACCTATCACACCAGTGCAGCTTTAGTAACTACTTCGTTCATGTAATGTCTTTAGATTTTCAATTGTCTATTGTAAATTTTGTGATGTACCGGATATCCGTATCCGTATCCGTTACTGTTTTGACGGATCTTTTACCTTATTAATTTTCAATACACAGATGAAATTCTATATAAAGGTGATGGTGAAGGTGGTGAAAAATAACATTAGGTAGCAATGAAAAACTTAAATTCCAATAATTTTTCTTAAAATTCAATATTTGGCACCTTTTTGGCAATTAACATTTATCGTAATGAGTTTCAAGGTCACACGCGCCGACACGGAGTGAATCAGAAAGTTAAAATCCGTATCCGTAACCGCGGATATACATTTTTTACGATCCGGCACATCACTAAATTTGTAATCAACAAAAGTATTAATACCAATATCTTTTAAGGCCTGAATCACATCTGTATGTATTGATTCGCATTTTGTCTATTGAAGATGCCTATTTTGAACTAAGATGTATACTTGCGCATGTGATTCAGACTAACTTTTCAGAGCCTAACTTTTACACATAACGACATTTTGACACGTTGTCAACATAACGTATGTTATTTAAAGCGCACTCCATGCAATCAATTTTTTGATGCTTATCAATAATTTCATTGAGTCTGATTGGTCAATATACGACACAAGCGTTAAAACAATTTTAAATTTAGTTACCTTGTTTTTAAGCTCAAGTTGATACACCAAGCATTACGCTTGAAGCAGAAACATTGCAATATTAGAATTTATTTTACAAAATTTTCGATTTCAAATCAAGCCTATTTTAATTCCATTATTTTGACGTTATTGTTTCGACGCTAAATTTTTTTAACGTTGGTGAGTAGTTAAATGTAATGACCATACAAGCTGCGAGGGTATTGTAAGTGGTTTGGTTTTGTTGCGTCCGTTGAAAATTTACAAAAGCTATACTAATTGAACAAAAAACTCATTTTCTCAGTTTATTTCATAAAATTAATCTTCGACAATAGCTTTGCTAAACTATAACAGTACTATTTAAGGTTATTATGTACACTTATTTGTGTACGCAATTGATCTCTAAGCCACTTTAATTAAAAACTCAACTCTATTAGGTACCGTAATTAAATACGATTTTACATTGACTCTATATCTTATGACATTTAAAAGTTTTGTAATAAAATATGTTTATTATTATTGCATCATAAGTAGTAGTATGTTTTATAATTAAGGACACTTATTCTTATGATTACAGCTAAATATTCATCACATAGAATTTAAATAAGGTAATAGAAATGGTTTCTTCAGTTTTTAATATCGGACAGTGGGTTGCCTGACTCTGAATTACTGGCACAAGTCAAAGAACTTATCTCGATACCATCCAATGCAAGGTAAATAATTAAACTGTAAAGCTATGTCAATACGTCCGTTTTTATAACGCGCACTGATGATTCACTACACATCTACGAAGCGATTGCTTTACCACTTCTATATCTAATCAGGATTCTGTAGTTTAGTATTAGGACAATACAACTAATTCGATTGTACACAGAACATAAATTGAGCGAAATTAACAATTCATAGAGTGCCAGAATTATAATATGTCCCTTTAGGTTTAGAGGTGATACAGTATGTTAAAAGGTGACCATATAGTACGATCTAAGATACGACTCACAAGAACCGCACGCAACGTTTTATTCAGAACTACAACGATTTGCCGTCAGAAACAGTCGGCGATCTGTCGAAGAAATGCAGATGACGATATGCTAATGATCTCTGTTCTCGCAATTTAGACACCGTATCGACCAGGACGGAGATCGGCGTAGATGTGAGTGGACCAATCCGATTGCTGGTAGATAACTTGAAATAATATCACGTCATCTATCAATAATCTGAGGACCAATTGTCCAAGCAAATCGCAACTCGAACTGTTTATGGAGTTCATACATGCTTTTTGACATGCAGGCATCTATGAACTCCTTAAAACGGTCAAATCATACGTTTGACAAACGATTACGATGTCCTTACACAATCGGGGGGCTGATTGGTCCACTACGCATTGATTGTGTGGTCTGTGACTACACACATATCCACGGTAACACGGTCTCGTGGATACCGGGCCTTTTTCGGCGTACACGACCAATTGACACACTGAATAAAGTTTTACGTGTGGATCTTGCGGCCATGTTCTGCTTACTAGTCATATTTCTGAGAGTTAAAATTTTGTGTAGGTACAACCGAATGGTCAACACTAGGTTTTCTTACATAATAAAATAATTGATTGCTAATCTAAAAAGAACCAAGTATGAATTCGTAGAGTAGAAAATAGTCATTGTGGATACCATTAGATGTAATTCGTAACATATCTGTGTTGGGTTCAATTCTATTATAGATATTTAGAATAGATTTAAATTGTGTCAACATTTAAATTAAAAACCGCAATTTTTTAAAATTAAGAGCTTATTAATAAAGTATGCCACGTTCGTGATAGATACGTAAGTAGACACATTCAAAATCTGACAGAAAAGTCTTTACAGCAGATTCAAAATAGACGATCGTGCATTGCATTGAAAAACTTATCCTATTCAAATAATTTTAAAGTATAATTTCCCTAAATAACAAATATATTCCCATTCATGCGTGAGTTGATAATTGATATTATAAAGTCGTGCGCAAATCGTAGAATTGATAACTCCATTCATTAGTTAGTTGAGTATTTCGTGAAGTTTCATGAAAATAGTCAACTTAGCCATACTAAATTACTAACGTTTGTCTGTTTTTTAAGGACGTTTGACAAATGTACGTGGAAATAGAATGGGCTACCCCAGTAGTCCTACTTCGTCGCCCCTTTATTCAGTTTCAAAAACACTAGGGCTAGGACAGAAAAGATAACGTGGAGTGGATTGTGATTTATGCTGATTCGGTTTTGGGACGGATCCGTATTTTTAAAAAGTAATGAGGCCTATTCTGTCTAACACAATCTGTAAACTAAAATGACAGCGTAGCCCCTCAAATTAAATAAAAGGAAATAAAGAGTTTGCTCACACTTAGAACAAAGACAATAAACAAAAAGGTTAAGTGATAACAGAAGGGAGTATTATGAAAGGGGTAGCAATATAAATAGAGCTATCATTTTATGTTGAGCTTATCATTTTGTTCAGAGATGGCGTATACAACAGAATAGTGTCCCCCTTTTAAAGCAATAAATTCACCATAATATGGAATCGCATAAAACATTAAATAACGCGCTATCATCAGCGCCGCTAGTGGTCAATAATGTAACTATTTTACTATAATATATAGGATTATACAATGTTGAAATAGATATTTTTATCGTCAAACGAGTTTTATTCAAGCCATATTATGCATATCATGACTGCTTTATGAAATGATGAAAATGATTTGGGCACGACATTAATTTTATCTTCACGGACACTTTTTGGCGCTCATATTCATCAAACATTAATTGATTAAAAAAACAATCCTGGCGTTGGTTTTTAAACAATAATAATATTATTAGAAATTAAAATGAGCCAAAACTGCTTTACACCTATCGGTAATGTTTAGCAGTATTTAATATTTATTGTATTAGAATATAAAATTATTTTATTATAATTGTAGCTTAACCAAGAGCTGATGAAAAATTGTTTTTTTAACTAAATATTATCAACGCTGGGTTGCTCGAAGCAAATTGCTAGATAGATAATATACTTAGATCTCTCACATGAACATCTCACATTTGAGCACAGTCGAAGTACGCTCTCTAGCTATTATATTATCAGTCAGACACTATTAGGCGAACCCCACACTGGGACGACCGCGGAGTTTTTTACGGTTGACCGTAAGTAGGTACTTATTATATTAGTTTGTATGCAAAGTACGCCTAGTTCCACACAACAACGCCTCTCCGTGCGTGAAGCAGTATGAGCGCCTCGCGATCATTGGCGGGGCGCGTCGCAGTGTGGGATTCGCCTTAGGTATCGGTTATTTAATCTGCGCCGTGGGTAATTTTGCGATATATTTGGTGGACCAATATGGGGCGCACTCAAAGAAGACTCGAGGAGGCTTTTGTTAAAACGCCCGTGTTAAAACTTATTTTTGTCTGCTCTTGGTTGAGCAGTGGAAATATAGAATTATATTTTTGTAGTGTGATCGAATATGATTTTATTATAGTAAGTATGTACTTAATTAATTATCGTCCGGTACGTCCGTTTATCGACTAGTGCCTTACGGCGGACGGCGGATTACGTTGCTCGTGTAGGACGTTATGATTTGTGACCATTCATTGTAATAAAGTAATGACAATTTATATAATGTTTTATTTTCTTTCTTAACTAATCTTGACATATTACATCTTAACATATTACAAGCAATAAAATTATTATTTTTAAATTAATACTCACGATGAACTGCAGCGCTCCCTGATGGCCTTAAAAATATATAAGTTTAATATTTAAGAACTTGTTCTGAGAGAACTTACCCTTGCAGTATGAGGTTTTGGAGTTGGAACTTGAGATTTGTTACCAAGCTTATACATGGTTTAGGTGCAACAGTACCACTTCAGCATCAGCTTGAGTGGATCTTGGAAACTGGAGTACAGTGATGGAATGGAGCATTGGAAGTGCTGCAGGGTACTGGCCACAACTGCGGGTATAACTTCAAAGCAGGTTCTTAGATATGTGTGAAGTTTATAGGCCACCAGAAAGTGCGATTATAGACCACTGTTTTTAAGTCTTAAAAAGTACGGATGAGTTATCTAAAATATGATTACCGTATCGCAATATTGATGATTAAACATATTGCACAATTAATCACGTCACTTACTACCATCACTTTGTGCAGGTGCCTATGGCGCTACCAGCACCATAGGCACCTGCACAAAGTGATGTAGCCTGTATGTAAAGAACTTACTTAAACTAACTTAAATCATACTAATATTATAAATGCAAAAGTATGTTTGTTAACCAAGCAAGTAAAAACTTAAACCAAGCGGACGAAGCCGCGGGCATCAGCTAGTGTAAATAAATTGGTAGAGGTAGAGGACAGAAGGACCCACTTGCCTATAGTTACAAGCAAGTGGGTCCTTCTGTCAGCTGTCTGCTGCTTACCATTTCTGGCAATATCTGGTAAAACAAAGATAGCTTAGCTTGCATCCAATAGACTGCGCGGCTAACGATATTATAAACCTATATTGCACCCAGGAAAATCATAGTCACGGGATTTTTAAAAGACAAGCGGGCAGACTTGTTTCAACATCATCTAGTAATATTTATTTTTGCGACTTGGTATGATAACGGTGAATTATCTAACAATCAATACCATTAACCGAGAACAATATTTAGGTAGGTACATAAATATAAAATGAAAACGTGTGCATCTCCCTTTATACACAGTAGTCTTTGGTGTGCAACCATGTGCAACACTTTCACTTTCATCTTGTTCATTATTGACATGTTGACAATTTTTTACGCTAGCAACCTAAAATTGAAATGTCAAATTGCATGGCGGTGCGTCGCTTTTTGGCAATTCATCGCCGATTTTCCGCAAATTTTACTCTTCATAGTGCAAAAAACAACAGCTTATTACCTCATTTAAATACAGGACATAAGTGCTATTTAAGGAGACCTCAATTGGTAAGATTTCCTTTATAGTTTAACCAATTTTTAGCAATAGTCAAAAGTGATTATTTGGCTGAAACAGTTCAAAACTTGGGAAGTTACGTAGCTCTTTTTTGAATTATAATGATGTTAACATTATTGCCACGCGTTGGTTAGCAACTATATTCTGTGTATACAGATTTCATGTTAATTTGTTTATAGCAGCAAAAAGTTTCTTGTCTTGGTTCAGTCAATTTCGTTAAGAACTGACTAATTGAATACTTACATCTAAAGTACCATACTAGTTGCTCGTACAATTACTAACTTTGATTATTCAGATAATTATCAAACTTTTTAGTAAATATTGAGTGCTTATCTGATAACTAGAAATAGTTGTACATTATTGCCCCAATGTAAACAATCCATTGTTCTGTATGCAAAATTTGACACAGGGACAGCTATAAACCTGGAGACAATTATGTATTACTTGTTATCAGCTAATCAAAGAGTTTCCACAGGTTTTACAAATACTGTATCTTAGTAAATTTATATACTTACCAACCGAACAAACCCATATGTAAGATCACTTCAATGTCTGTCTGTCTGTCAACCACATTTTCTCGGGAACGTGTGGACGTATTAAGTTGAAATAAATACTTTATTCAAACACTAAGGTCTTTGGTCTACTCATAGGGTGTTGAATTGTGGTGCTACCAGTTTAGAGCCATAAATGTAAGCCAGTTATTTCACAGTTGATTATGTAATGTTATGTCATCTTTCTATTTAATCAAAGAATTTATATTGTGTGGTGGTAAGGAACCCTTTGTTCGCGCCCCGTCAGTGCCCGCACTAATATGCACAAGTTTTTCCTGCTAAGCGCTAGTGCCGCAGAGGTGGCATTCTTATTGAAGGATTTTACTAGCGCTTTAGAATGTTTCATTCCTGGTAGATCTCGCCAGCGAATCAGTGTTTCGTAGTAGCAATAGGTCAACAGGGTAAGGTTGGCTAGGCTCCTAGGTATGCCGCACACCGGCTCAGGTCCAGTTTGCCGCTCCCTAGCTCCTAGCTTTGCGAGTTCGTCGGCCCTTTCGTTGCCGCCAATACCCGCATGCCCTGGCACCCAACGGAGGATCACCTTATTTACGTTGGCTAAGGTGTTCAGTAGTTGCCAGCAGTTTTCTACCAGCCTCGAGCTGAAGACCACTGAGGACAGGGCTGACAGAGCTGCTTGGCTATCCGAATGGATATAAATTGTTTTGTTGACCGTGTTGCTTTGCAGTAGGGTTTCCACACATTCAATTATGGCATACACCTCTGCTTGGATATATATGCTAATATAGAGGCATATTTCCCAAGGTTCCGATGCAATCGCACCTTGGGTCGTTCGCCAAAAATTCCACAGCCCACGTCACTGCCTGACTTGGATCCATCGGTATACCACTTTTGGCTGCCCTGTTTCCAAGTCAGTTGGTTATTCAACCATTTGTCCCTTTCGGGAATTTCCACAGAGTAATTCCTCTGGAAGTGATATTTTGGGGTCATGCTGTCTGAAGGCATCCCCAAAACTGGTATCTCAAGCACTGAGTCATGGAGAGTTCTCAGTGCTTGTGATAGCCAGATCACCTCCCTCTGGCTAACGATCCTGTACATACTAGCCTTCGCCTCCTTTTCCAAATAAATGTGAAGTGGCGGCAGGTTCAGTAATGCATCCAGGGCAGCTCCCGGGGAGCTGCTCATGGCTCCTGTGATAAGCAGACCAGCAGTTCTTTGAATGCTGCTTAGCTTGCTTTGTGTAGTCTTCTGAGTCGCTTTCCTACTCCAGACCACGGAGGCGTACGATAACGTCGGCCTCACAATGGCGGTGTAAAGCCAGAGGGCTATTTTGGGTTTGATTCTCCATCTAGTCCCCGCTAGCCGACTGCAGATACCTAGGGCTTGTTTTGCCTTACTGGTAATACCCTTTACGTGAGGATTCCATGTGAGTTTTTGATCCAGAGTTACCCCCAGATATTTAACCTCAGATGAGAAAGGTATTTCTATACCATTCAACCGGGGCGGCACAAGTTTGTCGAGTTTACGCCTCTTGGTGAATGGAATCAATACGGTCTTACCCGCATTGACGTTCAGCTCGTTTTCTTTGCACCATTTTTCAATGGTGCAGAGTGCTTTCTGCATGCGGCACGAGATGGTGTCCTGGCAGCTACCTCTCACAGTGATTACCAGGTCATCGGCATAGCCCTGGGCGTCAAAGTGGACATCAGCCAGTCTGTTCAGAAGTTCATCGACCGCGAGGGTCCATAAGAGAGGCGAAAGAACTCCCCCCTGAGGACATCTGGTAGTAAGCACTTCTGGTAGTAAGCAGTTACTGCTTTTACTACACTGTTTTAGACGAAATTGCATGATTAATGCAATGTACCATTGACTATCAAATGGCGCTGGATTGGACATGTGGCTAGATCTCCGAAAGAAAAATGGACCAAAGAGGTCATATCATGGTACCCCAGAGATGGGAAGAGAGCAAGAGGACGGCCACAAAGAAGATGGGAAGATGACCTACCAAAGGGATGGCGTAGATTAGCACTGGACAGAGAAAAATGGCGAATTCTAGAGGAGGCCTATGTCAAAGGAGGACAACCCGATCAAAATATAAATTAGTGCTGGTGTTATTAATTTTAATTAATTATGTAGATTAAGCTAAATAGCATAAAATTAGTTTATATTAGCATAGGAACTTAGTTTTAGTAACGATTGATCGGAGAATAAAGGCTATTTTTATTTTATTTTATTTTTTACCATTGACTTAATAATACATGGACTTCGGGTGTAATGCAAAATTCACGAAAAAAGTGTCCCGAGAAAACCTATATGTACGAGTATTCGTGTATCTATTTATAAACCAACTAAAACATTGTAATTTATGTCTTAGATCATTATTATACAGCCTAATTTTGCTTGCAATAAGCTATCCGCCTATGTAGCTTCGACTGACGGTCGCCCATTCTTTTTATTATATGCAGCTTCTAGCGATAAATTTGATACAAATATTGCACTCCCTCTGTCTTATACGCGCGTAGTGTATTAGAAAAGGACAGATAGTTACTTTTTGTTCATTTTGGTTGGTTGTGCCATTTGTTTTTACAATTAATTGAAATTTGGATGGAATATTAGGTTTCTAAGCGAAATAATACCTTTATATCGTTAATAAATGTTTAATTACTGAAAATATGATACACTTCTTTTCTATCTTTCTATCTTCTTTTCTCACCTTACTCGGGTAGTTTTTGCAAGATTTTTTATCTCAGTGCGGCATTATTGACGAGTGTTCTTTCTGATGACAAACACGAGACTGAATTGCGATTGGAAACCTTTTCGCGTTTTGGATCTCTTTCGGTTTGGACACTTTTTAGCGCTGACCCGAAGTCCATGTATATTAAAGTCAATGCAATGTACCCTTAATGTAATGTAGTGTAAATGGTTAAGTACCTACCCATTTATTTTAACTTATCACTTGCAGTGTTATCTATTTTATTATTTTATGTAATTCTACATGATGAGATAACAGCTTTTGTACTCCCAGTTGTATTGTTAGGTACTTACTTATTAGTAACTAGTGTTATTTGATAGTGATTTTCTTATTGTGCAACTTAATTCATTATAGAAATGTGATGTTTAGTAGTGTTTAGTAAGTATTAAATAATACATACTGATTTTGATAATTAATAGGTACTTACTTAGTAATTTTGTTTAAGTAAATCTTTATTGAAAATGTTACATTGAAACTTATTATTACTCACTTAATGAAAGAACTGAAAGTTTAATTCACTATAATCCGCCACAAAAGGTAAATCTATGTGGTACAGTTTGTATCTTGCGATATTCACCACACCACACCACACAGATCTTCCAAATTATTCTCAACATAATATGTTTCACTCCAACACCAGAGCATCTTCAGAAGATGTTGACTCGACAATGCACGACAATAAAGCTGTACATTGATTTGTTGTATGCAAAATATAAAATATACGAGACTTAGAAATGTGATATTTCCTACGTATTTTTATTGTCTATTGCATATTTATTTTCTATACAAATACAGTATATCTATACTTACTAATATTATAAAGCTGAAGAGTTTGTTTGTTTGAACGCGCTAATCTCAGGAACTACTGGACCGATTTCAAAAATTCTTTCACCGTTGTATATGTACGTGATCCCTGAGTGCTATAGGCTATATATGTACCACGGGCGAAGCTGGGGCGGACCGCTGGTAATAAAATACAATTATTTAACAATTGGCTTCTGCATTGTATCCATTATGTTATCTATAATTCTTACTTTAATGTAAAATGAAGAATTTATATTGTAGTGCGCAGTCTTTCTCAGAATTCCTAATTAATATGATTAGGATATTATAATAGTAAAGTATAGTACACGGACGGTTAGACATCCGTGTGCCTGTCTGTTACGGTTTCACGGCCAATCTGATCACCCAATTTGGATGAAATTTGGTATAGGTAGAGATTGGTTGCATTTCCGAGAAGTGTATACTTACGCTACTTTTTATCCCGGAAAATTAAAGAGTTCCCGCGGAAATCAAAAGAACTGAACCACGCGGTCGAAGACGCGGGTATCATAATATGTGAGATTTGTTTTGCGACCTTTCGGATTTCAGTCGTTGACCTTTTTAGGGTTCCGTACCAAAGTGGTAAAATGGAACCCTTATGGTGCGACTTTCTCCGTCTGTCTGTCCGTCTGTCCGTCCGTCACACTCGATTATTTCAGTAACTACCGAAGCTATCGACATGAAATTTGGAATAGTTGTGTATATTAGTGGCCCAAAGACACTGGAATTAAAATAAATTGGAAATTATTTTTGTTCTTATTTAAAAAGGGGGGAAAATCTGAGGGTTGAAATTTAAAAGTGAGATAACTGTACTGTGTGGGGTATCATATGAAAGAGTTTACTTTGTACATTCTAAAACAGATTTTTAATTATTTTTAGTTATGATAGTTTTTGATTTATCGGGGAAAATGTCTAAAAAAATACCGTTCCCCCCCCCTTATCTCCGGAGTTTACCAATCGAAAAATTTGAAATAATTATGGTCAATAGGAATTTACATATACTTTACAGGAAAACTATAGCCAATGCTCTAACTAGCATAGTTTTTTGATATTAAAAATAAACCTCTACAAACAAAGTTAGTCTTGCGGTTCATTAACAAAGGTGATTATTTATTAATAATGGTACGGAACCCTTCGTGCGCGAGTCCGACTCGCACTTGCCCGGTTTTTTTTTTAACCACCACAAGTTAGCCCTTGACTGCGATCTCACCTGATGGTAAGTGATGATGCAGTCTAAGATGGTAGCGGGCTAACCTGTTAGGGGCATCATTCGGTTTCTACACGGCATCGTACCGGAACGCTAAATCGCTTGGCGTGCCGTCTTTGCCGGTAGGGTGGTAACTAGCCACGGCCGAAGCCTCCCACCAGCTATTCTGGGTTCAACAGCATTAAAAAGGTAAATTTGTATTATTAAGCTATTGCATAGCTTCTATCGCGGGCCTTGAGGGTGGAGACCGAATCCAGAAATTCCGTAACGAAATTGAAAACCTCACACTTTGGTTGTTATGACTACTTGTGTTGTTGACTTCAAATTATTGAAAATAAAAAGACTATTTTTATGAAAAGATGATTTGGAATATAAAGGCGAAATAATTTTAAAGAATTGTGAACATAATTCTTTACAATTATTTCGTATATTAAAAATAGTATTTTTATCCATACTAATATTATAAATGCGAAAGTGTGTCTGTCTGTCTGTCCGTCTGTCTGTCTGTCTGTCTGTCTGCTACGCTTTCACGGCCCAACTACTCAACCGATTTTGATGAAATTTGGTACAGAGATAGATTACATCCCAGGGAAGGACATAGGCTACTTTTTATGCTGGAAAATGAAGAGTTCCCGCGGGAATCAAAAAAATGTATCTGTTCAACCGATTTTGATGAAATTTGGTACAGGGATAGGTTGTATCCCGGGGAAGGACATAGGCTACTTTTTATCCCGGGAAATTGAAAAGTTCCCGCGGGAATCAATAAATATAAATCCACGCGGACGAAGTCGCGGGAATCATCTATCCATACTAATATCCATACTTAATATTATAAATGCGAAAGTGTGTCTGTCTGTCTGTCCGTCTGTCTGTCTGTCTGTCTGTCTGTCTGCTAGGTACGCTTTCACGGCCCAACTACTCAACCGATTTTGATGAAATTTGGTACAGAGATAGATTACATCCCAGGGAAGGACATAGGCTACTTTTTATCCCGGGAAATTGAATAGTTCCCGCGGGAATCAATAAATATAAATCCACGCGGACGAAGTCGCGGGAATCATCTAGTTTTCAATAATTTGAAGTCAACAACACAAGTAGTCATAGCAACCAAAGTGTTAGGTAAGTAGGTAAAAAATGCTATGCAATAGCTTTACCGCGGCAGTCTCCGAGTGCCACGTCTTTTTTTCCTCTTGCCTGCCTACATAAATTAAGAATAAACCTGTCATAGATGACAACAGAGACACAATAGAATAGACGTAACAAAAATAAACATAGAATTCTAATGATTGAATTTTAAAATAATTAAACGCTTATTTGGCTTGTGTGCAAAAAAACTAAAAAAAGCTCGTTCGATCAGTGTTTTTGTTGAATATAAAGACAGTCGCGAGTTTCGCGCTGGTCAGTCAGCGGCGAGTCCACTATGCGTCAACATGTGTTCCTATCTATCTGTGTGTTGTTCCAGTGCGCACACGCATCCCCGTATTCCACATACGTCGCTCCAAGGAATATGATCTTTGACTACCCTGAAGTTAGGAGAGATGAGACCGTGGTCGACGACTACCATGGAACTAAGGTAATATCCCATCACTTATTGACTTCGATTGCTTTTAATGTATACTGAAACGTCTCTAAAACCTACACCTCTAGTTAATCGAAATAGCTTGGTGGCAAGCCTTTGCCGGTAGGGTATGCGGGGTACTATGACGGGCGGAGACTCCCACGGCCCATCAGACCAGACCATGGATGGTCTATAGTCTACGCTAATACGGGCCATCACGGCCTGGAAAGATTTTTTCAATTTTGCCTAACGGCCAGTGCAGTGGTGAGCAATTTTCATATACCTACCTAGTTTCAATATACAAGGAAAATATAAAATTGGAAATATAACGATTCTCTATAAGTATTGAATAGTACGTACATACAAGTACGTTAGATATCTTATCTGTATTATGTTGAGTGAAATACGTGATTGGAACTTCGTTTGATTTTGAAATATAAACTTTTGAATGCTTGACACGTTTTACGCTTGACTACAATCTTACATCTTTAGTAATGGTGATGATGAAAAATTTTTAAAATTGAGGCTTTTTTATGAAAATCAAGGGTCTTTAAACAAGGATCATAGCGAAGTAGAGGTGGTATATCATAGAAACCTGGCAAGAAGAGGCGCGCTGTTAACCGATTAAGCATTCCGGTACGATGCCGTGTAAAAACCGATTAGGGGTATTGGTTTAATATAACTGCCATAATCCTAACAGGTTAGCCCGCTACTATCTTGGACTGCACCACTTACCACTAGGTGAGATCGCAGTCAAGGGCTTGTTGTAGAATAAAAATAAAGTCCCGATTTGGTATGATGAAGCATGAATAGATGTGACGGTAGTGCGTGCTGTGACGGTGTGGTGCTATTATACGCACAAAAATAAGTAGAAACAATAGATTTAGAAGCCGATTTTACCGAATATAAAAAAAAGAAACGCGTGACCTCTTGTAAAGTTGATTTTCGCACGACTTAGTCTATGAGTTCGTCAAAAATACTTTTATTATCAACCGGTTAGTATTAGATCCATAAATAAATCATTCAAACGTATACATACGATGAGTACAATAATAATTGCTGTTCAATGACTATTATTATCAGTTGTTATGAAGATTTACTATAAAGGTTCGTCCTAAAGAAAACAAACCAATTATGTGTTAGGTACTCGTAGTATTAAAAAAACTGCGCTGAGCCAATTCTCGGTCGGGCATCATCTGTGGATTGATTTAGGTATTGACAATCCTGTGGGATTGATTCATTCTTTGATTTTCCGGAATAAAAAGAAGCCTTCCCCGGGATGAAACTTAGCTAAGTACAAAATTTCGTCAAAATCGGTTAAAACGTAGCACATATACATTACACTCTTTCATATATTTTATTTTGATTACCAAATGATACGCGCGTATTCGTCCGCGTTGATTTTAATTTTTTTTTGTTCCCACGCGAACTCTTTCTTTTTCTGGACCCAATCTATGTGTCTAATTTCATCAAAATCGGTTGATAAGATGGCCCGTTAACCATAGCGTAGCAGACATACAGACATACACAGTTTCGCATTTATAATATTAGTATAAATTTTACTGAATACTTGTATATAATATAGGTTGATATATCCGTAGTAGGAAGAATCTTATCACTCTATTTTGAACTTCTTGTGTTAGGGTTCATACGGTTAATAAGTTCTTATTTATAAATTAATTTCATTCCGCTGATTCCTGTGTCGTATTCTATACCTCATAATATTATACCTTATTCTATATGATTATGAAGTATATAATAGGTATAATGTTTGAATTTAATCTAGGTTTAAACAGTTAATTTTCCCGCAAAGCCTTCCTTAACTATCTCGATTCTAGAAAGATAGATTAAGCCCCTATTTTTACATAATTTGTGTTTTTGATAGCGTAATCAACTAGATAGAGGCATGTACCTACTCATTAATTAGTAGGTACTGAAAGTAGAACTCAATATAAATGTAGAAACGAAAAATCTTTTCACGTGATCTACATTGTCGCAAAGATAATTTTATCATTTTCTATGCGGTCGATAGAACATCCTCTTTGAGAGATCCGGTGAGCGAGCGAAAAGGTTGAAAGACAGGCATATTAAAGACAACTGATGCCATTTCTATTTCTTAACTTTCCAGAATTCTGTGATGCTGATTCATAGGGCACACCCACTACTCTACATCTTGTTAATTATAGCTACGAGTACGGATCTAATATGGTACCTACTTGTACCGTAATCCAGTAGATAATTCTTGTAAAGTGCATGTCGGTGCAATTGCTCTCCGATGCAGTTAATAAGCAGTGAATAATACTTACCTACTAGTACTAGAACTATGTAGATTTTATAAGACCATTCTCATAGTTGATTAGTATTGACTGAGATATTGGTTTGTTTAGTTTTAATTTTTAAGGAGTTTTTTGAAATTGCGTAATGCCAAAAATATTTTTTTTGTAATTAATATGTAGTTATAGGTTCTAGGTTCTGTAGGTTGAAATTTTTCCAGTCCAGGTCCCCGCGTTTTGTTCTACCTAACAGAACTTTGATCTAAAAAATCCTTAAAGATACTTTCGATAACAAATCAAAACATTTGACGACTACATTAATGAAGGCATTTGTATTCCATTCGAGTGAAACTAGTTCCCTATTCTCGTCACGTCGCCTCAGATACCGCAGGTTTCTTTGTAGCCTTGCCTTAGGCTGGATGCACACTTGTCGCTAATTCTGTTATACACAAATACAACCTCCTAACTAAAATTACAATTCTGAATCTAGTTATATCCTTTTCCGTTAGTGTATCATTATGAATAGTGTGATATTTCGTTTACTGATTTTCAATGGCTCTATACTTATTACCACAACGAACGTAACTACCAGGTATATTTTGTGGTAAAAAATTAAATAGACGCTTGAACGATTTTACCTATAATGTAAATGGGATCATAGTTACCCATCATCATAGTTACCCTCCCCAATAAGTGTAATATATTAGAATCGTTACATACATCAGTTCGAAGTGATGGAGTCAATTTAATCCGTATTACATATTATTATTTATTATACTGGCAAATTTTCAAATCGATGCGACAATAATTTTGAAGTTGGATATATAATAAATTCGACTTCCAATATTATAAATGCGAAAGTTTGGATGGATTTATGGATGTATGTTTGTTACTCAATCACGCCGTAACGGCTGAACGGATCTTGATGAAATTTGGCACAGAGATAGATTATAGTGTGGAATAACACTACAGGATAACACAAAATAGGATTTTTATCCCGGAAAATTAATGAGCGCCGACAAAGTTATGGGCATCAGCTAGTTAAAAATAAGTAAAGAAAAATTGGAATATATTGCGAAACAAGTATCTGTGCGGTGACCCCTAGTAATAAAACTTCGCAAAAACTTGTTTTCATTCCAACTTGTGCTATTCAAGTGGTTCAGGGCTGGTCAGTTTACAATGATAAGCAAACGCTTCGATATCGATAAAAAAATACATTTCTATCAATATTCTACAATATTGAAAGAAATGTAATTTTGTATTAGAGCTTCTCAAACTAGGCATTTATTATTCAATTGATATTAAATTTTATACAATGCTTTTCGGCCTTACCGTCCCCAGCTAGAATCTGTCTTGTGAAAATTGAAGGTTAGGTTGGAAGAAGTCCTCGTGGATGTCAATACGATTTATTGACATGCCCAACTTCACTGAATTGCTCCCGGCGATATACGGACCAAAGTCTCCTGCCTTCTCTTGATGTATCTATTCTCATTCTAATCATATCGCAATATCCACTTTGCCGAGACGGTCATACATTAAAATGAAAGCCTGGACTCCTGGTAGTTAGTAAAAAAAAGTACCCCTGACTATAGAAAACCCTCCAA
Organism: Erebia epiphron; assembly: GCA_963932025.1. Classification (NCBI taxonomy): domain Eukaryota; kingdom Metazoa; phylum Arthropoda; class Insecta; order Lepidoptera; family Nymphalidae; genus Erebia; species Erebia epiphron. The sequence continues at coordinate 5,931,617 of OZ009954.1, forward strand.
ATTTTTTATTATAAGTGGAATGAGTTGCCAATTATTCAATTCATCCACCACCACCACCACTACAGCCCATTAACATCCCCTTGCTGGGCACAGGCCTCCACTCTCATAGGAGAGAGGGAATTAGAGCTTAGACCATCACGCTGCTCCAATGCGGGTTGACGGACTCAGTTCATCAATCAATTCAAACAATACAATTTAAAATCTTCACACATTCGACAGATAGCAGACCCCTACCGCTGGCTGGAAGACCCGGACTCTGAAGAGACCAAAGCCTTTATAGAGGCTGAGAACAACATCACCCGTCCATTCCTCGACTCGTGTCCCGTGAAGACAGACATCCACAGCCGCCTCACCGAGCTATGGAACTACCCCAAATACTCCTGCCCGTTCCGAAGAGGGGACAAGTACTTCTTTTTAAAAAACACTGGATTGCAGAATCAGAAGTAGGTTGAACTTATTAGAGATCTCCTTAATTTAGCTGGTTTACTTTATTTGTTATAAGTTACACCAAATTATTTATTGGGAACTAAATGATGTCCGAGTGGATTAAGGTTTTTGATTCCCGCGGAAACTCTTTAATTTCCCGGGATAAAAAGTAGCCTTTGTCTGTCCCCGGGTTGCAATCTATCTCTGTACCAAATTTAATCTAAAATCCGTTTAAAAAATTGGGCAGCGCTATGGCGGGGACAAGGACAGGCTTATACAGGTGTGGAGCGCGCTCTACAGATAGGACGCCCAATTTTTTTATATGATAGGGTCCATCTAGTACCTACTTATATATATCTATGCATTCCCAGTTCCATGTATTCAACTCAATTTGCTTTAGAATATTGGGTTAAACGTTTTCTTCACTATGACTAACAGTTATCTATTGTCCGTAGTGTCCTATACATCCAAGACAGCCTGGACGGCGAAGCTCGGGTATTCCTCGACCCTAACACGTTATCCGAAGACGGTACGATCGCCTTATCCGGTAGTCGATTCACGGAAGATGGCTCGACATTCGCCTATGCACTGTCGGCGAGCGGCTCAGACTGGAATACCATACACTTAAAGGATGTAGAAACAGGTAAACCGTAAAATGAATGATTTTTAGGTGCTATTTGAGCTTTTTGGAGTAAAATCGGTTTAGGTGCGACTTGAGCGTTATTCAGATCTGGTGTAAGGATCTCTACTGCCGGTAAAGACGTGCTACCAAGCCAAGGTTCTGATACGATTACGCGTAGTAACAAAATGAGGGTAGGTATTGGTTTAATATCTATACCCCCACCAGTTTAGCTCACTACCATTTAAGACTTATCTACCACTTTTTTTTTATTCAAGTGACCTCTGACATAGGTGGTTTTTAGGGTTCCGTAGCCAAATTTGGCAAAAACGGAACCCTTATAGATTCGTCATGTCTGTCTGTCTGTCTGTCTGTCTGTCTGTCTGTCTGTCTGTCCGTCCGTCCGTCCGTATGTCACAGCCACTTTTTTCCGAAACTATAAGAACTATACTGTTGAAACTTGGTAAGTAGATGTATTCTGTAAACCGCATTAAGATTTTCTTACAAAAATAGAAAAAAAACAATAAATTTTGGGGGTTCCCCATACTTAGAACTGAAACTCAAAAATTTTTTTTTCATCTAACCTATAGGTGTGGGGTATCTATGGATAGGTCTTCAAAAATGATATTGAGGTTTGTAATATCATTTTTTTCTAAACTGAATAGTTTGCGCGAGAGACGCTTCCAAAGTGGTAAAATGTGTGTCCCCCCCCCCCGTAACTTCTAAAATAAGAGAATGATAAAACTAAAAAAAATATATGTTGTACATTACCATGCAAACTTCCACCGAAAATTGGTTTGAACGAGATCTAGTAAGTAGTTTTTTTTAATACGTCATAAATCGTAAACCGCAATTTACTTTTCATTCAATCAACTCAAATATTTAAAAAAAACATTTAATTTAAAACTTACTACAGGTTTGTACGGAACCCTCGGTGCGCGAGTCCGACTCGCACTTGGCCGGTTTTTTTTAAGTAAGATGGTAAGCCTGGTGAGATTGCAGTCAAATGCTCACTTAAAAACGTCGATCTCAAACGGAAGCAATACAGAACAGTACAGAAGGAAGAGGAACCTTCACCAGGAGACAATAAAATCATATGACTCATAAAAATCTTTGCAAAAATTTACGTCGTCGTCGTCAACCGATAGACGTCCATTGCCGGTCTCGTATACCAACTGCCACAAGCCGCGGCTTTTCACTCGCCAGAGCCCGCGAATCACGAACCATAGAGTTAAGATTATTGAGAATTACCTCCAAAACTTATCTCCGAAACGTTGTATTGTGGTGTTTTTGACAGTAATCCATACTTAATATTATAAATGCGAAAGTGTGTCTGTCTGTCTGTCTGCTACGCTTTCACGGCCCATCTGTCCAACCGATTTTGATGAAATTTAGTACAGGGATAGCTTTTATCCCGGGGAAGGACATAGGCTACTTTTTATCCCGGAAAATTCAAGAATTCCCGCGGAAATCAAAAAAAAATTATCTCTTCAACCGATTTTGATGAAATTTGATATAGGGATAGGTTGTATCCCGGGGAAGGACATAGGCTACTTTTTATCCCGGAAAATTTAAGAGTTCCCGCGGGAATCAAAAAAACTTAATCCACGCGGACGAAGTCGCGGGAATCATCTAGTTATATATAACTGTATTGAATATTGTTTTAATTATCAATTAGCCTTGCTTTTACTGTCTTGCGAGGTGTGAAAAAGGAGATTATTCAGCTCAGGGTTAATGCTGTCTTGCACCGCCTGAATCCGGCTGCTTGCTTGATTGATGTAGTCCGTACCCCTAGGGGGGTCTACCAATGCTTCATTCTCCGATACTCCCCCTCCGGGGTGCTATTCCCCCATTGTCTTTTGTGACAGCTATGTTAGTCGTTTATTTAAGTTATTAAATCAGAAATGAGTTGGAAATGGCTGTTTATTGATAGTGATTATAATAATATCAAACTGGTTCTAGGCCAAGACTATCCGGAGGTTCTCGAGAAGGTCAAGTTCACCTCAATGTCGTGGACTAAGGATAATAAAGGATTATTTTATGCGGTAAGTATAATAATAAGTAGGCGTCTTGTGCGTTCATACGTGTTATTTCAAAATTCCTCGTGAACTCTGGTATGACTTGGATACCTAGTACAACGTTTTCTATTTATGTGATATACAAACGCTACCAATACAATACGCTACCATACAAATACATACAGATAAACTAGATGATTCGCGTGAATTCGTCCGCGTGTATTGGTGTTTTAAGGGTTCCGTACCCAAAGGACCCTAACGGGACCCTATTACTAAGCCTCCGCTAACCGTTCATCCGTCCGTCTGTCTGTCAGCGGGCTGTTTCCCATAAACCGTAATAAGTAGACAGTTAAATGAAAAAAGGGGGGCCTAATATAAGAAACGTGGTTTTGGTGTGTCTTTCTTGTTTCTTTTACGATTAAATTTAAGTACATAGTAGTTTTTGAAAACTTCGTCGGAACTCTTTGATTTGCCGATATAAAAAGTGCACCCCAGGACCAAATTTCGTCATTATCGAATGGACAGATAATTATAATAAGTGTAAGTAACATATTAGCAGAAACACTCTTTTGCATTAATATATCATTGGTATGGATATAATATTTTATATATGTCACCGTAAGATTGTAAAAACCGTTAGATTATAATCTAACTCGCGAAATTGTAAACTGTCGAATGATTACAATATAACGCATTATTTTTCGGTAGATTGTAATCTGTTAGGTTTATTAACCCGATAGAACCTAAGTAGTGCCCGGTATGGTTAGGCTAGGTAGTGCCCGGCCAGCGAGGCCGGGCACTACCTGATTATTTATGTAGAACCATAACATAACCTACAAGAAAGAGACAAGAAAACAACGTAAATACAATGAATATTTCAACAATTGACACTTAGAACATTGAACGGTTCACAATCTTTCGACTGGTTACAATCTATCGAAAAAAAAGCGTTAGATTACAATCCAATCGGTTTTTACAATCTTACGGTGACATAATATACAAAAATTGCTCGTTTGAATTGACTTTGTCTATATACCACGTAAAATTTTCTTGAAACTAAACGGAACGAATAGGCAAATCTAACACAACAAATAACAATGCTCCATACATAATAATAATTAGTATGATAATAATAAGCTTTGTCACATGTGTTAGTCGGTAAATATATTCTTTGTGCATGTTTTAAAGACAATGGTGCCAATTCCGACTGCATTTCTCTAAAGTTAGAATCGCTTAAATAAGACTTAGAGACGTATGCTATTCTGACAAACACCTATTTGACAGGTCTAACCTAAAATTAAATCTGACAGCTCTAACTATTCAATTTAGCGATGATTTAGCGAAATGCTATTCTAATCGATGTTCTAAACGTCAAAATTAAGAAACGTCAAACTAAAAATAGTTAATTATCTCTAATTTTAGACAGGACCTCGGAAGGTGGCCGCTAAGTCTAGAGAAGCAAAATAAACACGAATTTTCACAAAAAGTTATTTCTTTTGATAGTTCAAGTGCAATTTCTATGCATTATTAGGTGCATTTGGATCGACTTTAGTGTTTAATGTTACAACAAATGGAAAAATAGAGTGCTGTGGTAGGTCTAACTATGAATACAGAGAAAACTAAATTGATGACAAATGGAGACCAAATTACTATAAAAGTTAATAACAAAGCAATAGAATATGTTGAAGAAGATGACTAAAGAAGTTAACCAAAGAATAATTCACATGAAACGATACCTACTGGTCTTTAAAGGAAATTATGAAAAGTAAAGAACTTCCAGTAAGTGCAAATCAAAAAGTATTTGATACATGCATCCGTGTAGAACTTACGGATGCCAAACTTGGTCACTTACCAAAGCAAACGCACTGAAACTAGAAACTTGTCAAAATAGTATGGAGAGATTATATGATAAACATATAAAAGAAAGACAGAATAAACTTAAAAACTATAAAAAAACGCAGCAAAGTGAAGGATGTAACAGAGCATATAAGAAGGCTATAATGGCTTTGGACTGGAGTCATGATGAGAGACAGTGGTGGAAAATTGACTAAGGAAGTGACCGAGTGGTATCCTAGGGGTGGGAAAAGGTGTAAAGGAAGACAAAGGAAAAGATGGGAGGATGATTAAGAGTGGTGGCTTGTGCTACATGGCACAGAACAACATAGGAGAGGAAGATCTGGAAGGCTCTGGAGCAGGTCTATGACACAGGACAAGGTGATGTTCACTAAAAAAAATTAAAAAAGAAAAACAACAAACTTATTTGTAAAAATATTTATTCAGCAATGAAGGCTATGATTATAAGTGTTTAAAATTATAACAGCTATTAAAATGGAAGAATACGTTGTTGCAGCTCTGGTTATTATCGAGAGAAAGGTAAATTTTGTAATCTGAGTTAGTACCTAGTATTCATAGGGTAAATATAATAATATGCAATAATATATAATAAGTAAAATATGCAAATTGTGACCAGTCGGACATAGTTGCACCATAATATGGGTTGCTTTCCTACCGTTGAGGTACGCACACCCAATGGTCAGTAGCTCTGGAGTTTCATAAGAAAACCAAGATAAGCTAGGGAAGACGCCATACAGAGAGCCAGCTCATGCCGTTTGCCTTTTCTGTGGTAGGTATTAGGTAGTTGGAACCCATAGAGTAGAAAATAATACAAATCATAAGCTAATTCCTTTGTATTAGGTACTCAGCTATACAACATTACTTTAGTAAAGGTTAGGCAGAAGATAAATTTTTAAAATTATTTAGGTTGCTTTAACCCACTGCAACATAATATTATAAAATATGTTAATTTAGTAGGTATATTTCAGTATGTAGCACATAGTTTTTCAGTTATATCTAAAGAACAAGTGCAAATTCTCTCAAGTAGACTTGGAGACTGCTTCGCACGGTCAAATATGCATGTTTTCACTAAACTGACAAAATATACAAGTTGCAGTTTTTTTCAAGTAACTTTTCCCTTCCATAGAATAACAAATACAAAAATTCAGTGCATTTTGCAGATGGTGCTGATGAAAACTAATTAATTCAAGATGACTAAAATTTGAACTGACATGTATTCAATCTCAAACTCCACAATACAGCTGCAAGGGCTTTGCTGAGACTGCAGAAACATAATTACACATCATCTGTTACTACCATGCTGTGCTAATGCATGCTAATACGTTGTTGCAGCTCTGGTTGTTCCGAGAGAAAGGTAATTTTGAAATATTCATAATCTTAGGTAGAACTCTTAAGGTTAATAACATAATGCAGATTGTGACAGACATAGCTATACTATAAGGGTTGCTTTCCTACTGTTTAGGTACGCAAACCCAATGGTCTGTAGCTCTGTAGTAGAAACTAGAGAAGACATCATACAGGGAATCAGCTCATGCGGTTTGGTTCTTCTGTGGTAGGTCTAATACCTAGCATTAGTTGGAACCCATACAATAAAAGAATACAAACATAAGCTGATTCTATTTTGTATTAGGTACTTAGCTATACTTATATCTACCCAGTCCTATACCTAAGTGGTAGATGTACCTAACTTGTTTAGGAATATCTACCACTTTGGTATGGGTTAGACAGAAGAGTAATTTTTAAAATTATTTAGATTGCCTAAATCAGGACCCCACCCACTGCAACATAATTTTTTTTTTTTTTTTTTTTCCTTAAAGTACTAACAACAGTTAATACCCTACTAAAGTTACGATCTAGCCTATGAGTAAATAAAGCTAATGAGTAACATTATTTTAACCTAAACTTATACCATAAAATTATATCTAAGAATTGGTCCATTGACTTATCTTAGTTTATGATAGTTTTTATTATGAGACACTGTGTTCTTGTGTTCTTTGCACTGCACTTAGCACTACACTTTCACTTCACTACACTAATTCGAAGGGCTTAGTCCTTTTAAGTCTACGCACTAAGTCTGTATTGTCGAGGAGCTGGATGGCCTCGACGTTTACATGATGATGAAGAAGCCTGTTTTCGTGGGATTGCGCTTGTCTCCTTATGATTATATCTACGAAGTCCATTTGCAGATCGCGATGAATATCTTCGTTTCTAACGTACCAGGGTGCATTGACGATACCCCTGAGTACTTTATTTTGAAATCGCTGAATTATGAGGATATTGCTTTTTCTGGTACAGCCCCACAGCTGGCAACCATAAGTCCACACTGGCATCAGGACTTGTTTATACAAGAGTATCTTATTTTGTATTGATAACGATGAGTTTCTTCCTAAGAGCCAGTACATTTTTTTGTACCTCATGTCTAGGTCTTCTCTTTTCTTCTTGCCGTGAGCTTTCCAGCGTAGCTTACTATCAAGGGTCATTCCAAGATATTTTGCTGTATCAGCATGGGGTATCTTTTGTGTGTCAATATAAATAGGATAGTAACTTGCTTTTTTATTTGTAAAATCAATATGGGTAGACTTAGAATCGTTAAGTCTTATACGCCATGTTTTCGTCCATTTATAGAGCTCATTTAAAGCTGTTTGTACTTTTCCTACTGCCTCCTGGTGCGTGTTACCCACAGCTATGATGGCAGTATCATCGGCAAAAGTAGCGATAGTATTATTAATTGGTTCGGGAAGATCACTCGTGTACAGGAGGTACAGGATAGGTCCTAAAACGCTACCTTGAGGTACTCCAGCTTTGATCTCCTTCAGTTTAGAGTAGGCATCTTCTTGCCTTACCCTAAATACTCTATCAGTTATATATGATTCCAGTATGTTTGCAAATGGTTCAGGCAGTAATACTTTAAGTTTGTGAACAAGACCTTCATGCCAGACTTTATCAAAGGCTTGGGCTACATCCAGAAATACAGTTGAGCACACTTTCTTTTCTTCTAGCGCTCTTTCAATTATGTTTGTTATACGATGTACTTGATCTATTGTGGAGTGTTTTTCCCTGAATCCGAACTGATGATCAGGTATCAGATTATTTTCTTCTAATATAGGTTTCAATCTAATTAGTAGCAGTTTTTCAAAGAGTTTTGAAATAATCGGTAACAGCGAAATCGGTCTATATGATGTAACATCATTTGGAGGTTTTCCTGGTTTAGCAATCATAATGACTTCCGCAACTTTCCACAAGTCAGGAACGTGCTTCAATCTGAACGCTGCATTTATCAGTGTTGTTAATTTTACGATTGCTTTTTTTGGAAGATAACGCAGAATTTCCGTTGTAATAAGATCATAGCCCGGAGTCTTTTTTAGGTTTAGCTGACTAATCATATTGAGAACTTCTTTTGGTGTTATCAATTTAATTGGAGTGTTTTCTTGATTATTTTCGATCGTAGTTAGTTCAATATGGTCTCCTTCGTTTGGTTGGAATATATTTTCCAGGTATTCTGCAAACCTTTTTGCCTTTTGCTCACTATTGATTGCCCACGTTCCATTTTCTTCCTTAATTGGAGGAATATGCACACATGGTCTTTTTAAATTTCTAGTTGCTTTCCAAAGTGAGTAGTCTGAGCTACGTTCGCTCGTGAGGTTCTTGAGGTAGCTGTTGGTTAGTGAATAATTAAAATGTTTGATTGTTTTTCTAAGAGCCTTTGTTAAGTTATTCAACACCCTTTTATCAAGCGGGGATCTAGTTTGATGCCACTTTTTTCTCTGCTTTCTCTTTTCAGCGATAAGCTCAAGGATAACTTTGGGATAGGCAACAGTACATTGAGGCTTTTTGCAACTCTTTGGTGTATTATTCCAAGCAGCTTGTTGAATATCTATGACAAACTTTCTTACTTCTTCGTTCAGTTGTGCTGGGTTCTTAAGCGGTACATTTAAATTGATATTATTAGCCAAATCTATTTGAAAACTATCCCAGTCTGTATTTTTGTTCACAAGAACAGGTTGAGGTTCTTTGTATATAATTCTATCACTTAGCGTTAAGAGTATTGGAGAGTGATCTGAATTCATGTCAAACATTTCGTCAATGGTAAGGTATTTTGATGATAAGTTTTATAAATAAAGAAATCAATAAGGTCTGGAATTTTCCCTATATCTGTAGGCCAATAGGTAGGCTTTCCAGTACTTATAACATCGCATTTTAATTCTTTAACGGCGTTAAGGAGTTCTCTGCCCTTTGTAGTAGTTAATCTAGAGCCCCAATAAGTATTTTTAGCGTTAAAGTCCCCTCCAATAATAAACCTATTTCCAATTTTCTGGAGGAAGTTCATATAATATTCCTTTGATATGGAATGCCTTGGAGGACTATATATAGCTACAACTGAGAATTCGTATCTTGTAGTTTTGACTTTTACAGCCACTGCCTGAATTTCTTGCTCCTCATATTTGTTTTCTTGATGATGATACAAGTTTTCTTTGATTAAGATGGCACTGCCACCTCTTGCTGTGTTATTTGGGTGTATGGCATGGTACACTTTGTACCCGTTAAATTTAATGTACGATTGATTAGTAAAGTGTGTCTCAGACACCAGACAGATGTCAATCTTTTGTGTATCTAGGACTACTTGTAATTCACGTTGATGTTGGAGTAGCCCATTTGAGTTCCATGCAAGTATTTTAAGCTTATTATTCATTTTCTCGACTTATTGGTAGCCTTACTAGCGCCACCTTCAAGTTTTTTCAATCGTTCGTCGAACGAGAGCATGATTTTTAGGATTTCATCTAATTTACTTTCCATATTTACCTGGGGCAGTTGAGTGCTGGGTAAATTTTTAGAGGCTTTTTGAGCATATGTTTGATGTTCAGTACTATTCACGCCTGTTGCTTTAGTTTTATCTATATTTACATCTTTTTTTACATCAACAGATTTCTCAGGTTTCGATGAATCTCGTGGATGGGGCTTCTTAAGATTCTTGTTTTTTAGAATCTGCATTTCTTTGGCTACTACACAACCCCGATAGTTAGCGGGGTGCGCTTCGCCGCAGTGTAGACATTTGGGTTTTTCTTCTGCGGGTTTGGTACAGTCCCGAGTCAGATGTTTTCCTGTACATTTGACACATCTAGCCTCTCTGGCACAATACTTCTGCGTGTGACCATATGCTTGGCACTTTTTACATTGTGGTACCAGTTTGGATGTTTTAATAGGGTGGATTTCGACTTTACACCCTAAGATATATTTGATTTCATAAATTTTGTTTACATCTTCTTCATTATTAAAAGTAAGAGTAAACATATTAAGCGGCTCTTTATTCTGCCATCTTAGTTTATTAACTGCATTTTCTATTTTGTACCCTTTGCTTTGAAGGTCTTCTATTATTCTTTTAGGCTGGCAAGAGGCGGGCAATTTTTTTGCCATGACACGGATAGGTCTTTCTTGTTTATTCTCATACGAATGCCACAGAAATGTATTTTGGGATAAGAGTTTTGTTATGGATCTGTAGGCATCCTCATTTTTGACATTTATTTTTACATTATTTCCGTTCATCATTTTTAATGTGAAACACGATGACGCTTCGGGCAGACTTTCTGAGAGTAAGTCAAAAAAAGTTTGATAGTTTTCCACACCAGACACCATTATCGGCGGAGGAAGTGGTACTTTTTTAGTTTTCGTTTTTTCATTATTACGCATTTCCGTATTTGATGTTTCAAATACTCTACTCTGCGACTGAGTAGGTGACGTGCTTAGTTTCCTTTTCTTTCTACTTTTTACTCTTATCCATTCCGTTTCTTTCGCGAGTTCCTCTTCATCCGTGTGGTATTCGGTGGGTGGGTCAGAACTTTCTTTGTTTCCAGCAGATGTCTCCATTTTCTCATTGGATAAACGTTTAATCTGGTTTTCGAGCTCAAATATTTTCTCAGCCATCATTTTGATGCTAAGTTGAAGTGTTTCATTTTCAGCCCTCTTTTCAGTAAGGGCTTTAAATATCTTTTCATTTTCTGCCTTTGCCTGCTGAAACTTTTCAGCAAGAAATCGCTCAGTTTCTGTTCTTATGGTTATACTTGGTTGCTCAGCCATAGCTGCAGAATACGAGTAGTATTGCTGCAAATTAATATTTATTTTAAAATGATGATTACACTCGGAATCGCGGTAACTGGGTCATTATGTCGCACGCGGCACGATGACCGCGGTCACGCGGCCTGAGTCAGCGATTTCACGATTTAGCACCGTACGCGTTTGCTTACGACCAAGATCGAAGATCGACTGCAACATAATGCTATGTATAAATTACTTAGAATATTGTAAAAAATATTAATTAAGTAGGTATATTTAAGTATGCAGTCAATAGGAAACACATAGTATTTCAGTTATATCTACATAACAAGTGCAAATTCACTCAAGTAGACTTGGAGACTTAGCTTCATTGGTCAAATATGCATGTTATCACTGAACTGACAAAATAAACAAGTTGAAGTGTTTTCAAGTAACCCTTTCCTTCCATACAATACCAAATACAAAAATTCTGTGTACTTTGCAGCTATAGTGCTGATGAAAACCAATTAATTCATGGGGCAAATTAATCCAAGACTAACGGACAAGTTCTGGTTGAACAGACATGACATATTCAATCTCAAGCTCCAGAACAGCTGGAGAGGCTCTGCTGAGACGGCAAAAACACATAATTTACACATCATCTATTACTAGTGCCCTGCGCTAATGCACAAACATAGCCTTCACATAGTCTATCCAATAAGGCTAATAAGGATGTCCCGGCATAGAAGCTGCTACTGTTCTTGGCTGTAAGTGGTATTGGATCAAAGGCCTTGCATAGCTGTCTCTCCAAGAAGAAGAGAAAAATATATGGATTTCCTTGCATAAGCAAGAATAATTAGACAAGGATTTTGATAGATACTTTAAATAATAAAAAGAAAATTAATTAAAATTTTATTTTTGTGTTATTCTTTCATCAAGGTACTCAAATAAAATTGAATAAATTTCAATACATAATTAACATTAGATACATAACAATGTTATGTATACATAGTTCTTTCATTTCAAATCAACATATTGGTATAATAAGATGATGCTTGTGAGCCCTTGGAAACTGATGCTTCAAGATAAAAAGTAATAATTCCAGGATGTAAGCCTACCTACCTATGTACTAAATTGGATCAAAATTGGTTAATTCGATGGTCCAATCATACAGACACATGTGAGATCCATAGAGTGTACTTTGACTTGGCTCAGACTTTACTAAGAGTTAAAAAGAGGTGGATTTATGGGAGTAACATAAATGTATCTCGTTTTAACTGTGTCTTAAGTCTGAGCAAAGTCAGAGTTCGCTCTATAGATCTCACACATAAAGGTACATCTTCTAAAACCTAAACATCAACTATAATATAGCTATTCCATGTAAAATCATCTATACTATAATATATTATAAATGCGAAAGTTTGGATGGATGGATGTTTGTTACTCAATCACGCCCAAACGGCTGAACAGATTTGGGTGAAATTTGGCACAGAGATAGATTATAGTCTGCAATAACACATAGGCTACTTTATATCCCGGAAAATTAAGGAGTTCTTGCAGCAGGAACCAAAAACCTCAATCCATGTTGACATAGTCGCGGGCTTCAGCTAGTTATTTATAATTATTGTAACAGTGCCTGGGGTCTAGGTAGACTTGACTTCAAGCACTTCGTTGTACATTCTCTGTGCAACCTGATCAGATAGGTTATGCAGGGTTTATTGTACCTATTAACGGTTCAAATAAAACTAATATGATTGTAAGCCACACAGGTTGTTTATTATCAATAAGTCTTGCACTGATAAAAGGTTCTTAAACTGTATTTGAGACACTAGATGCTAAAAGAGACAGATTCGCGCTTATTGTAGGTTAGGTTAGTTACTCTATTTCAGTAAATCTACTTTTATGTTCGCGACAATTAATCCGAGTGTCCTAGACTTGAAGAGATTCAGGCATCAATTAGGATATTATACGGTAGGTACATGGTTCACAAACACTGGACTTCACGTTTTATTTCGGAAACGGAACGGAAGATATGCGAACGCCGGTTATCCAACTCCCTAGATGTCTGTCGTTGCAGCAGCGATAATTTCCGATGCAGTACCAATTGCTTCCTTTAATAGCCTTTTACTTTCATAGGCTTGCCACCAATTTATTCACAGGGTAAGCGAGGACGTCGGAGACTTGTTGTTCTACGCTCTTTGTCCATAGGTTTTAACTTAATTTTTAGGATGGAATTTTACTACTAGAAGACATATTTGCTTTTAATTCTCTCTTTTACTGGCTTTATTCAAAGATTTTTGTGCTCGCTAATATTTGGAAACTCGAAAATGGAAATGAAACTAGGATATGAAAACAAACAACAGAGACAAGTAAACAACATAAGCACCAAAGACAACGGTCCACGATCGACAAGTGACAACTGATAGCCACAGATGAATTAACATAGAGGTAGTATGTTGTAGCATCATAGAACTAGGAATCTGCTTAAGTAGCATTGCCAAAATGTCTCTTTTTGGCAGTTTATTACGTTGTTGGTGCAAGGAACATCAAATTTATTAATATAAAATAAATTTTATTCATAAAAAAAGTCATTTAATTCGATTTTAGTCGCAAAAATTATTATTACGATTATTGTGCAAAAAACAAAGACAAATTGTGCAATTTTTGTTTCTGTATATGGTAACACTCGCAATTCAACTTAGACTTCAGCTTTAGAGAGAGTTTTAGTGATTTTAAATTTAGATGGAGGCATATACAGAATAGCATAAGGAGATAGAGAAACCAAATAAGCGAGTTTAAAATTTAGTTTAGTTTAGAGATGTGACATTTGTGAATCGGTACCAATGTTTTCTTATATTAGATACTGCTTGCGGTTTTAAAAACAGTTGTTACATCTGACGACATTCTGTATCAGTAGGTAACTAGTAGTTATATTTTAGAGATTTTGTCGCCGTTTTTTGTATCAACTACAAGTAATAACTTTTTTTTATCGAATACAGGTAGTCATACTTAATATTATAAATGCGAAAGTCAGTTTGTTTGTTGGTTTGTCCTTCAATCACGCTTCAACGGCGCAACGGATCGACGTGATTTTTGCCATGGGTATAGTTGAGGACCTGGAGAGTGACATAGGCTAATTTTTATCCCGGAAAATTAACGAGTTCCCGCGGGAATAACAAAAAACTTAAACCACGCGGATGAAATCGCGGGCATCAGCTAGTAGGTACTAAATATGGATTGTGATACTTATAGAAGGAAGTTATTTGTATGCATATATCTATTTAAAGTGTATTCATATAAATATAAGGTGACCTCAGTATAGAGGAAAATAAAGTCCTGCGACCTTTAATTTTGCATTGTGATGTGCAGTACATCGCTTTTATGATTCATATTACATTGGCTGAAAATAGATACTACTTCCTGTTAACATGAAAGGTCGTTTACTTTCTATTTTTTTATCCACTACAAGTAAGCTCTTGACTGCGATCTCACCTGATGGTAAGTGGAGATGCAGTCTAAGATAGTAACGGGCTAATCTGTTAGGGGCATGGCAGTTTATCAAACCCATACCCCTAATCGGTTTCTTTGGATTTAGCGTACCGGAACGCTAAATCACTTGGCGGCACGTGTCTGCCGATGGGGTGGTATCTGGCCACGGCCGAAGCCTCCCACCAGGCAAGACCAGGGAAAATTCAGAAATTATAAAGTCCCAAATTGACCCTACCGGGGATCGAATCCCGGACCTTCGCACGTTAAGACAACAGCGCTCTACACTGCGCCACGGGGGTCGTCGGAGGTCGGAGGCGATTTACCATTTATTGCAATTTTTTACCAATATTTATAGTGCAATTTTAATAGCTCATGTATAGGAGCAATATTGAAAAAAATTACGGTTGTCTGTAGAGTCGGTTTACGGACGATAGTTTTACGTTATAACTTGAAGTTCGCTAGCTCTGACGTCACGCGAGAAGAGAGATAAATGTGTCACAAGCCAACGCTTGGGCCGATCGTGCCTCTCTATCGCTTGTTCCGCGCTCTCACTCGCACGCTCAGGCTCAGGCGGAACGCGACACTTTTTCGTGCGTGCAGCCGGTGTTCATCAATCATTCAAATAAATCAAATAAATATTATAAATGTGAAAGTTTGGATGGATGTCTGGATGGATGTATGGATGTTTTTACTCAATCACGCCCCAACGTCTGAACGGATCTGGCTGAAATTTGGCATAGGGATAGATTATAGTCTGGAATAGCGCATAGGCTACTTTTTATCCCGGAAAATTGAAGAGTTCCCGCGGGAATCAAACAAATGTATCTGTTCAACTGATTTTGATAAAATTTGGTACAGGGATAGGTTGTATCCCGGGGAAGGACGTAGGCTACTTTTTATCCCGGAAAATTAAGGAGTTCCCGCGGGAACCAATAAACCTCAAACCACGCGGACGAAGTCGCGGGCATTCGCTAGTCGATTTATAAGACGTTATCACGTCAAAAGTATTTAGCAGCCAATCGGATATCTAATTGTTTCAGAGGTACCCCGAGCAAACAGGCAAGACTGACGGCTCAGAGACGGAAGTGAACCGCGACCAAAAACTATGTTACCACCGTCTCAACACGCCGCAGAGCGACGACGTCGTAGTCGTCGACTTCCCTGAAGAACCTTTGTGGAGGATGTGAGTATCTTTAAAAAAAAACTACTTTAAGAAGACATTTGTAAGTTTCCTGTTCGCAAGAAATAAAGAAATAGCGTTTTCATCCCACCATCTCGGAAAGAGTATTTTTACGCTTCGATATCTGAATGCAAAAGCCGTTATTATCCTCTTGAGGATAAAGTAAATTGAATTTAGAACATCGTATGCACGTTAGTAAATATCACTCGTCTACGAAGTTTGTGAATTCAAAATATCATTAAAACCTATTTACTTCTACCTCTATGGTGCCGAATTTCCATACAACCGTTTTTAATTTGTTAAAAACTCACACTCGTAACCTTCTTGGTGTACTTTTTTAATTTGCTTTGCGCGCACCATTTTCTTTCACGTCATATTGTTTAAAATTAAAACCTTCGATTAAAAACAAGAAAATTGAAAATAAGTGAAAAACCTAAAATGAGTGATTCTAGTGACGAAGAAGTTAATTTGACGCCAACAGAATTGACTGAAACTGTAAAAAATGCGGAAGTGAGCTTTCTCCCTCAACAATCACGCGAGAAGTATTTCATTTCCTCGCTGAGGTGGGATGAAAAGTTACGTGTTGCACTTGAGTGAAAAGATTTTTCACCTCGTGCTCTTTTGATTCCCTCGCTGACGCTCAGGATTCTAATTTTTGAATCACTCGCAGAATCCTTCGCTTGCTCGGTCATCAAAATTGAGCACGCGGTTAAAAAACAACTTTTCACTCTTGTATAACAAATAACTATTATTTGGAACCACAATTGGGTATTTGACAACTACTCAAATCAGTATCTTTCTATCTTTTCACAAATATAAGTTTGAGTTTAAAATGTTAAAACGCGTGTTCAGAGCATTCTATTCTGTGACAAAATTCCACAACCTATTATAAACTTGCCTTTACACAAGTTTAAGAAATCCATTAATAATATAAGCTCCTGATTAGAGCTTATTATACTGTTGAAGATTACGTAAATTACAAAAAAGCATGGATTTGACTCTCTCCAGCAATGCTAAGGACAGCGGTTACTTATGTATCTACACCAATTCCTATATATCCTTTGCTCATTCCGATACTAACCATAGTTTATGCCAACAGAAATGCCAACACACGTTTCCAGTGTCAAGATAGTCCCTCGTACGTTAATTATTTGTATATTCTCACTTATATGTAATGTTTTAGCATAACTAGACGTATTGCCATAATTATTACATTATTATGTACAGTGTTGGTATTTTTGTTCACGTCTATTGCAATGTAATGTTAATATTATAGTAATTGCGCTTTATAGATGCATTAGTCATTATTTTTATTTCTGACTCACTTACCTATCAACGCAGCATAAACCGCTGGGGTTAAAAATTCGACATTTGGTCGGCAGGTTCCTTTTATGGCGCAGGCACTTTCTAAGCAAAGATTTTTTGGAAATTTCGTCCCAAAGATTGAAATTAATTAATATCGTGTTTCTTATGTTATTGTGTGCAACAAGTAATTCATTAATAATAATAATAATAACCCGTTAGGGATATAGCTCTCTCTTTGCGTCGTATTCCTCTTTACTGAGGGTCATGACCTATTTCCATTAATCATATAATAGTAGAAGTTTTCTTTTGATATTAATGTGGTAGGATTCCACCTTGATCCTTCCTTCTGCATACAACTCGACTAAGATTATTAAACTTTTTGTAACGATTATTATCAGATGTTAGTGATAATAACCGGGACCGACGACTTAACGTGCTCTCCAAGGCACGGAGGAAACGAAAGGGCCTTGAACCCCCAAATTAGGTCACCCATCCAGTTACCCACTTGGGTCAACGTTGCTTAACAATCGCAGTCAACTGATATGCGTTGTCGCAACAAGGCTACTCTATATATAGCTATTGAACCTTGACATACTTACTTACCCATTTATCGTTATTGTAATAAATATAAATGTAAATTAATTGTGTAATTATTAACTATTAGATGATGTCCGCGACTTCGTCCGCGTAGATTAAGTTTTTTTAATTCCCGCTACTCCTTAATTTCCCGGGATACAACCTATCCCTGTACCAAATTTCATCAAAATTGTTGAATGGGTGGACCGTGAAAGCGTAACAGACAGATAGACACACTTTCGCATTTATAATATTAGTTCATAATAATATTAGTTGTTGGATTAAGGGTCGGATACAGAAGGCGGTTATCCTTGAGACGGCGCGAATTGTGAGTAGGTTCCTCTCTCTGGAACCCTGACCACCGGCTGCTTGGGTCTTTAAGGCCCCGCAGTGGGTGGAAATTTTATAGAATTATTTTTAAATGTGTTTTGCGTAGTATTTTTATATATTTATGTAAAATGTGTTTAGAAATAATTTAATAAAAATCTATACAAATAAATGGGAGAATAATGAATCCTTACTAATATTATAAATGGGAAAGTGAGTTTGTTTGTATGTTTGTTCCGCTTTCACGCCGTAACTACTGAACCGATTTGGCTGAAATTTGGAACATAGATAGCTTATAACCTGGATTAAAACAAAGGCTTCTTTTTATCCCGGAAAATTAAGGAGTTCCCGCGGGAACCAAAAAACCTAAATCCACGCGGACGTAGTCGCGGGCATCAGCTAGTATTAATATAATATAATAATATTTCAGTGGTGCGGAAGTGTCAGACTGTGGTCGCTATCTCCTAGTGTCCCCGGTGAAGGATTGTCGCGACAATCTTCTGTTCTTCGCCGATTTGTCCAAGACGCCTCAAATCGACGGCAAGCTGCCGCTCACGCAAATCGTGCACAAGTTTGAGGCCGACTACGAGGTAATGTGTTTTCTTAAATCGCGGTACATTTTTTGATCACTGTTTGTAGGCCTGCTTTTTTTATCTAAGAATAGGCTTGCGCTTGACGAAAATCATGCTTAATACAAAGCTATGATGAGGTTGGAGCGCGCTTGCCTAGAAGGTGCCTATTCACTCTTGCCTTGATGGTACTTAAGTTTTTCCCCTGAGTGCGTGTTCAAATTACAGGTCATTTCTGCCACTTACCTGCAAATTATGGAACCAGCTTCCATCTTTGCGTTCCCTCATGATTACAATATGGGGCTCTTCAAAGGGCGAATAAACAAATATCTCAAAAGCCGGCAACGCATTGGCGGTTCCTCTGATACTAATAATTGTAATGTTTTATTGTCTCCAGTACGTCACGAACGAGGGATCTGTGTGTATATTCCGCACCAATAGAAACGCGCCAAACTACCGCCTCATCAAGATCGACCTCAACAACCCTGCCGAAGAGAACTGGGAAACGCTCATACCGGTAAGTTATTTTACTTGCGCTGGGTAGCCAATGCCTAGTACAAGGCTGACCAATTGTTGTTGTGTTGTTCCTAGTCCTTTTCGTAGTTTTTGAAGTGAACACTTCTTTAGCCGAGTTGAGCACTTTTTGGTAGGTGGTAAACTTGTGGAATCGCGTTACCGACATGCTCGCGAACAGCGACATGCTCGCGAAGCGACATGCTTGTTACGAAGACATCTCTAAGGTCTTAAATCTAAATACACTAAATTCGTAATTAAACTTTAATGCCTTAGTGTTAAGGTTTATATTTTCATTTTTTTTTAAAATTTTTTTTAATCTAATAAAAGTCTAATTTAAAATACAAAAATGTACACAATAAAGGCTTTATTTATTTAACTGCCCGAGTATCGAAAATCAGAGCTGTATGCCAAAAAATTTAAACACCACCCCCCCCCCCCCCCCCTGTGAAAGTCTGATCAATCCCACATACTATAATTTTTTTTCCCATTTGTAAACTCAGTGTTACCATTAATTTATTCCTCTATTTGTTCTCAAGGGCTCTTTTTTCCATTAACTGAGAAAATGTATTTACAAAGTTGGAATAAACTTGGACAATATTTATAATTTATGCTTACTCGAAGTATAAGAAAATACATGACTGACATGAATGTTTTTTTTTTTTTCAGGAACACCCCAAAGACGTATTGGACTGGGCGTCAGCGGTAGACAATGATAAACTCGTTATCCACTACGTCAGAGATGTTAAAGTGAGTAGGTACTTATACAGGTGGAAACTTTGTAAATTAAATCAACGATTTAACTTTTAATAATTTAATAATAATTAACTTACTTAAATAAATTTAATAAAACTTTATAAAGACTAGTGGGTCCGGCAGACGCTGCCCTACCCTGTAGTCTGTCTGTAGTATCTAGTACCCGACTGCAGCACCAATTGTGAATATAAACCAACCCGGGACCTACTCATACATAAAACACTCATAAAATTCTATCAGAATCGGTTCAGTGAAAAATTAATTATTTTTAGTGATTATTAAATGGAGGATCTCCCAAAAGTCGTAATATTCACGTCCCCTATTAGTTTTATGTTCGAAAACCATTTTAAACTGTCGATTGAAGTAAAAAAGTGCGTCGAATTTTGAGGAAGTCACTGTTCAGTATTTCATACAACATCCCATACTGCGCGCGTTTTGACGTTTGAAGAAAGTTCCTGCTTTGACTTGCTGTCAAACCAAGTGAAGTGAAACTTTTAAAGTGAAACTTCTTTAGAATCGTTGTGATTTGAAAATTCGATGAAACGAAACAGCGACACCAAAAAGAGACAAACATATTCATAGGATTTAGCCTGCGGGAGAATAAGATAGAATACAAGTTATATTTATCTCATTCATCTCGTAGGCTACTTTTCTGAAGTTCCACTTCTGCCGTGTGTGAATTGCACACACACACTTTTTTTTTAGTTATACTTCTTTTGGCGCGTTAGGAAAAAAATATCAG
The DNA here is from genome assembly GCA_963932025.1 of Erebia epiphron. Classification (NCBI taxonomy): domain Eukaryota; kingdom Metazoa; phylum Arthropoda; class Insecta; order Lepidoptera; family Nymphalidae; genus Erebia; species Erebia epiphron. The sequence continues at coordinate 5,952,018 of OZ009954.1, forward strand.
AGTGAATTTTTACGATGCGCGCGCACACCGACACCCAAATTCGACACCTTGACGTTAGTTGGTCAACTTAAAAGTCTTGCAGAAAAAGGCCTACCAACAAAATAATAATTTAATATAAAAAATACTTTTTAATTAAACAACCGACTTCAAACTCCTGCGCCAACTTTACAACTACAAGCACACGCTATACAAAGTACTTATTTTATTGTTATTATTTCCAAAACTGCTCGACCGATTTCGATAAAATTTATATGGGACCACATGGGAAGTATGCTCTTTCAAATAAAAAAAGAATCATCCAAATCGGTCCACCCAGTCAAAAGTTCTGAGGTAACAAACATAAAAAAATAAAATACAGTCGAATTGAGAACCTCCTCCTTTTTTTGAAGTCGGTTGAAAATAAATACATTTACTGTACGGGGTGAGAAGTGAGAACTGATAACTATATTCAAGATATTTATTATTTTCTATCACAAAGTACGTACATAGTACACACACACTTTTAAATATAGATAAATAATATAATCATTTGATATGTTTCAGAGTGTCCTCCAACTGCACAGTATGAACTCGGGTGAAATGATGCAAGCATTCGACCTGGGCGTAGGATCCATAGTGGGCTTCTCTGGCAAGAAGAAACAAAGCGAGATATTCTACCACTTCATGTCTTTCTTAACCCCTGGTATCATATACCATTTGGATTTCAAGAAGAAACCCTATACCCCTACCGTAAGTACAGTTAGTCACTCAAAGCTTTACGTAAAGTAAGTTATTGAAGCTTCATTAGCATTGAAGTCTACATCATCTCATGTCATATAGGTGTATTATACTTCTTGTTTTGACTCTACCATCTTTTAGGCAAGTGAATTCTACTGATTAGAGCCAGCCAGATAAACAGAAGTTGCTCTTTTCAATAAGCAAAATGTTACATAAAGTAGTAAAATGTATGTAACATTTTATTACTAGCGCTACAGAGCATTAGTCTGTTCTCATAATGAAAAGGGGGTTTGGCCATGGTCCGCCACGCTGGCCACATGCGAATTGATCACACACTTTTGATCGTGAAGAATTCCCAAGATTTCCCAAGGCTCCATAGTGGGCTTCTCGGGCAAGAAAAAGCAATACGATATATTCTACAACTTCATGTCTTTCTTATTTCCTGGTATCATCTACCTCTACCATAAAGATTTCAAGATGAAGCCCTATGCCCCTACCATAAGTAGTCAAAATCTGTAAAAAAATGAAAATCCAAGTCAAACTTAAACCATTATGTACTTTGAAAAGTCTTCCTATATTTTTTTTATCAAACATATTATTTTATACTAGAATCATCTAGTATAAAATATGATCATATGATCACTTCGTTCGCTAAGGTTACGTTTTTAATTTCCTGGGAAGTCCTTAATTTTCCGGGCTAAAAAGTAGCAGTATGTCCTTCCTCGGGTTGTAACCTACCTCTGTACCAAATTTTATCAAAATCGGTTGAGTAGTTGGGCCGTGAAAGCGTAGCAGACAGACAGACACACTTTCGCATTTATAATATTATTATGGAATTAGTATGGATTATACTTATGTATCTTATTTCCATTTTTTGTAATTTTTTATTAATTAAATGTTTCAGATATTCAGAGAGGTGAAAGTGAAAGGCTTCGACGCTTCGCAGTACGAGGCTAAGCAGATATTCTACGCCAGCAAAGATGGCACCAAAGTTCCTATGTTTATTGTTTCGAAAAAGGTAAGACATCATAATAATTTATACTTTACTTTGAAATTCCTGTGGAATCTCTTTGATTTCCCGCAATAGCAGTAGATAAATAGAAATATGCCCTTCCCCGGTGGGTAGTTTCCACTAGATCAACTGATTAGTTCAATCATTGATCCAGTGGGAATTTTTGTCAAAACATCTCATGAGTACTACTGGGAATAAATATTTGAACACACTGAAAATGATTACTTATATGTAATTTTAAAAACTCATGGTAATATTATGTGTGTTCGTTTATTGGTTTGTCCATCAATCACGCCGCAAGAGATCGACGTATTTTTCATGGGAAATGTAGCCTATGTCACTAGGAGAGTGACATAGGCTACTTTTTATCGACGAAAATCAAGGAATTCCCAGGGGAGTTAAAAAAATCTTTTTCCGAACGGACGAAGTCGCGGGCATCAGCTAGTCTAAATATATAAAAGGAAAAGGTGACTACTGACTGACTGACCTATAAACGGACAGATCAAACAACTACGGATCGGGCTGAAATTTTGCATGGTAGAAAAGATGTTTGAAAATTTAACCCCATGAAATAGGTGTTTGAAATTTGTATGAAAATCGATCTTGAGGTGAGCCAAGTTGGGAGCAAAAGCTAGTAATTATATAAATTAACTAGCTGATGCCGTGGTTTAAGTTTTTTGATGCCCGCGGGAACTCCTTAATTTTCGGGATAAAAAGTAGACTATGTCACTCTCCGTCCTCAACTATACCCATGCCAAAAATCACGTCGATCCGTTGCGGTGTGATTGAAGGACAAACCAATAAACCAACAAGCAAACACACTTTCGCATTTATAATATAAGTATGATTATAATATTTTTTGTGCCTAGGGTCTGCCGCGCGACGGGTCCAACCCAGCGCTAGTTTACGGCTATGGCGGCTTCAACATCAACGTGCAGCCCAGTTTCAGCGTCACTAGACTAGTCTTCATGCAGCATTTCAACGGCATTGTCGCCATACCCAACATACGCGGGGGAGGGTACGTTGATTTATTCATTTACTAGCTGATGCCCGCGACTTCGTCCGCGTGAATTAAGGTTTTTTGATTCATAAGGGAAGGCCCATGTCCTCCGGTACAACCTTTCCCTGTACCAAATTTCGGGCATCATCTAGTTTATAATATTAGTATGGTTATTTGGTTAATCTTTCGTCTGAACCCTGAGAAATAAACCAGACTGTTTTATAATTGAAACACCAATTCGACTATGATTGCAATAGACTTTTTGACTGCATCATCTATTCATCACTTACGAACCAAATAACTTATGCATTATATCAAATAGAATCATTAAAAATTAGTAAACAACCTTTTGCCCTCCGCCATATTGAATTTAGTGTGACGTCATTTTATTTTTCGTATACTTCTCAGAAAACCCGTTTAATTGATACCCATATCATGGGGGTGCATAAAAATAACTAGTACGCCATTTTGGATTTAGAATGACGTCACTAAGCTGACCATGTATTAATGTCATCCAACCTAAGCGTATATGCAAAATTTCAGCTCAATCAGTTGGGGTTAACTTATAAAATTCAATGGCAAGATTTGACCTATATATTGAAAGTTAAATAAAACCTTTTAAAAAGTTCGTGCGTCCATCCAGTGCGTATAGAAAACTCACTCCCAGACCAAAATCACACTTGTATGTTTTTACGTGAGTAGCGCACGTAAGTAACTCACATAAATAACATTTGTATGCAATACACTACTTATTACTGTTTACATTTCATAAGTTACTCATATTAGCGACTTACGTAAGTAAAACTGAAAACGAATCCTTGCAGTGAATACGGCGAGCGGTGGCACAACGCGGGTCGCCTACTGAACAAACAGAATGTGTTCGACGACTTCCACGCGGCGGCCGAATACCTTGTCAATGAGAAATACACGCGGCCCGGTCTCATCACAGCGCAGGGCGGGTCAAACGGCGGCCTGCTAGTGGCGGCGTGTATCAACCAGCGGCCTGCGCTCTACGGCGCCGCCATCGTGCAGGTCGGGTCAGTAGCCGTATTCCAATAAAACAAACAAAGTGCTCACGGCGCAGAGGAGTCAAACGGCGGCCTGCTAATGGCGGCGTGTATCAACCAGCGGCCTGCGCTCTACGGCGCCGCCATCGTGCAGGTCGGGTCAGTAGCCGTATTCCAATAAAACAAACAAAGTGCTCACGGCGCAGAGGAGTCAAACGGCGGCCTGCTAATGGCGGCGTGTATCAACCAGCGGCCTGCGCTCTACGGCGCCGCCATCGTGCAGGTCGGGTCAGTAGCCGTATTCCAATAAAAGCAGGGGGGAATGTTGCCATAGATCAATCAATAGAACTTATCCAATCAATCAATATTATTCAACAATGAATCAATAGAATCAATAGAACTTATACATCTACTAGAGGTCACCCGCAACTTCGTCCGCGTGCAATTTCGGATTTCCTATGAGATTTTCCCGGTGCAAAAGGCCTACTCATAGCGGCTATATAGCTAACGCAGCTTTTTATTATTTAAAACTAATAACCTAAATGCCGATTTTCATGTCTCTAACTTCAAAAACATAGAACTTTCATACAAGCTTCCAGCCCCCATTTTACCCCCTTTGAAAGAAACTTTATATCCAACTATTAAACTTTAATTTAGCTATATTTAAACCATAGTAAGCACTCTTAATATATTTAAAGTTTACATCCGAACTAATAATAAGTAATTATCATTGCAGTGTTCTGGACATGCTGCGGTTCCAAAAGTTCACAATCGGCCACGCGTGGGTTTCGGACTATGGCAGCTCAGACAACAAGACCCAGTTCGAGTACCTACTCAAATACTCGCCGCTACACAACATACAGCCACCTGACAATGGTATGCAGCCATACTAATATTCATCATCATCATCATTTCAACCCATCACCGGTCCAGTCTCCTCTCAGAATGAGAAGGGTTAAGCTACAATCCACTCCGCTGGCTAAGTGCAGATTTACTTCACACAAATTCAAACTCAAAGTATATTTATTCAAAATAGGTACCTGCAAACTACTGTATTGTAATTAATAAATAAAATATAAAACTAAAGCTACGAGGGTTCCCTAGTCTGAGAAGAGCTTACAACAAACACACCTATGAGAACATGGATAACATTACATACATCATACATTAAGTCTTAAGTTTGTAAGTTCATTACGACATACCTTTATTACGTAACAATAATAAACACAAAAATATAAATATCCGTACATATAATATATTCCGGTCGTAAACTCTCGCTTTAATTGCCCTTCTTTTGAATAAAACGTGATTATAAATTAGGCGCGACTTGACTCGAAACCATTTTTCAGATGCAGTAGCATTAAAATGGCTGCCAAACAACAACTGTTTTCAGGCAGCCATCGTGTCCTAGATTTTTAATTGTCTCTGCCACTTACGGGGTGTCTCGGAGTATAGTCCAACCAACTTATCTGGCCTGATGGCCAAAATTGGAACAAATTTTTATGCCTGTTTAGTTTTTATTTTAATTTTATTTTCAACTTGCTGATGCCCGCGACTTCGTCCGCGTGGAATATGTTTTTTTTATTCCCACGGGAACTCCTTAATTTTCCGGGATAAAAAGTAGCCTATGTCACTCTCCAGATCCTCAACTATACCCATGCCAAAATCACGTCGATCCGTTGCTCCGTTGCAGCGTGATTGAAGGACAAACCAACAAGCAAACACTTTCGCATTTATAATATTAGTATGATATACACTAGCGACGCCGTCACCGGGTCAGATAAGTTTGCGGGAGCTATATATACTAACAGAGCACGCACTTTTTGAAGTGAAAACTTCGTTGGACTTCGTGTGGAATACGCGAGACCGACACCATTCTTCTTAAGGCAAAAGGTCTTAACTAAAGTATAGTACATTCGTAATTAAACTTTAATGCCTTTTGTTTTAAGGATTATATTAATAAGTGCTGTGTAACCGTGACCGACATCTCGCGTTGTTACGAATACAAAAGGTTTTAAATACATATACATAGTTCATTCGTAATTAAACTTTAATTTATTAGTTTTAAGGTTTATATTTGAACATCCACTGTTAATCCATACTTAAAATTATAAATGCGAAAGTGTGTCTGTCTGTCTGTGTGCTACGCTTTCACGGTCCATCTGTTCAACCGATTTTAATGAAATTTGGTACAGGGGTAGGTAGTATCCCGGGGAAGGACATAGGCTTTTTATCCCGAAAAATTCAAGGGTTCCCGCGGGAATCGAAAAAACTTGGTCCACGCGGACGGAGTCGCGGGAATCATCTAGTGTGTATATATTTTTTTATTGAAAATAAAATTCTATTTTCCCAGTGAGCCGGGCTGAATACCCAGCGACATTGGTGCTGACGGCCGACCACGATGACCGCGTGGTGCCTCTCCACTCGCTGAAGTTCATCGCGAGCATTCAGCACGCGGTGCGCGGCTCCGTGCAGCGGCGGCCGCTGCTGGCGCGCATCGACACCAAGGCGGGCCACGGGGGAGGCAAACCCACCGCTAAGATTGTGAGTATTGTTTATAGTTCGCGCGCGAGTTGAATGCAGAGTAAATGTATGATGACACATGCGTTTACTCTGCATTCCGCTAAGATTGTGAGCATTGTTTATTGAGCACATATATGTAATACCTGATGTTGCGGATTGCGTGTAGGTTGTTGTGAATTGGAGCAGAAATGATATGCACAGACTCGGTGTTAATATGGCAATATATTTACAGATGAATGTTAAACTTATATACTAAGAAATTAGGTACATTGGAGTGGGGGAAAACCTTGTAATTATCATGAAGTGCTAACTAAAATATTGCTTACTAGCTGATACCCGCGACTTCGTCCGCGTGGATTGAGGAGTTTTAGTTCCCGCGGGAACTCTTTAATTTTCCGGGATAAAAAGTACCCTATTATTTAATCCGGACTTCTAACTTTACGTCTGCAAAATTTCAAAGCAATCGGTTCAGTAGTTACGGCGTGAAAGCGGAAGAACAAACATACAAATAAACTCACTTTCCCATTTATAATATTAGTAAGGATTGACTACTACGTGACAAGGTGTGATCTAAATATAATTAAACTGTAATAAATAAATTTGTAACCTACATTTGTATGGTCACGTATTTGTAAGTGCCATACCTGAAATAGATGTACATCTCACGTGAAGTTTTGGGTCTTAGAAATCAGCGCCATCTAGTGGTCATAGTTGAAACTCGGCAAACCATATATGAAGTACGTACCTATATCTAGCGGAGGAAAATGCTTCATGCATCGGCGTACATGCCGACGGCCATATACGAAATACGTTAGTAAATATTTTTAATATAGATAATTATTTAATTTTTAAAATAAAAATAATTGTTTGCGTAAAAGTTAATTTAGTTTATATTGTACCATCTAGATGGCACCACTTGTACTCTAGCTCGCGTAAAGCTAGCGTAACGCCATCTAGGTGGCACAAAGCAAACTAAATTATCTTATACTCTAACAATTATTTTAATTAAAAATAAACAATTATTTTAATTAAAGCTAAAAATAAAATAAAATAACGTATTTTGGAACCCTGCATGTTGATAAATATATTATTATTGGCTAAATGGCTAAATAATACCTAAAAATTGCCAAACTTAACCTCAAAACTTAAAAGTCAGATTACTCCAAACTCCCAGTTAATATCTTAATGATTTTTTTAATTATATAATCCTGAGTATATTTCCAATGTTTTACCGTTAATTTCATTAAGACGCAAGAATGGCCCATACAAAAATGGTCAAGATCCTTTTCCTCTTTATAATATTAGTTTAGATGATAGATTGTCTAGGTACTGCAGTAACGTAAATTATATTGTAAGAATGTTATCTAAAACTGGTCAAATGCTAGTCAAGACTCGTGCAAACAGGGTTCCGTATCACCACACAATATGAATTATTTTAGTAAATAACAAGAAAGATGTCGTAGCAACACGTTATCAGCTGTGAAATAATCTGAACAGATTCCGAAGTTGACCACTCTTGCGTTGCAAGCTTGTTAATCATATTGTATTTCTTGGATGAAATAATATTTCTACTTTTCTTTTTCAGATCGATGAACACACAGACATCCTGTGTTTCATGACGCAGACGCTCGGCCTTAAGTTTGAGAAGTAATCCGTTGCCATACTACCAGTTAAATAGTATTAATTGCATCTAAATAATTGTAATAGTATTATGTAAATATACACAAACCACACTGTCAGATTACCTCAGGCTTCCGCCAGGGATGCTGGTGATATTGTTACGCATTGCTACTATTTTTATTACTTATATTGAATAAACTTTGTTTTTATTTTTAGTGGCGTTTTTTATTGGTTTCTACTTTACATCCGAACGGGGTGCAGGTTCCTACACTGTATTGAATGTAATGTCATTATTAGTGTCATCCAGAACTACTGCGAATATAGGTCGCAGATAAGTTAGGCGTTTATCGCTCATGTAGAGTTGACATGAGCTGGCCGGCGTATTCCGCTACCGGTCACGGAAAGCAACTGCGGACCGCTGTATATTTAATTCCGCTTCCGCTCAACGCTGCCCACCGAAAATGCAGCCTAGAAGGTACTAATTTTCTACCTCCAATAGAGAAGGTACTAATTTCCTACCTCCATGTCTCCAATACAGAAGGTACTAATTTCCTACCTCCACGGTTAAAGTTAATTTACCTAGGCAGATCACCATTTACTGCCGTCTATCTCACTCATGTCCTTCACTATTGCTCTCATCTGTCAAAATTACCATCCTTATATAAATTAGAAAAACCAATAGAGATCGTAATGAGCGCCCTGACTGACTGACTACATCTGAAGACAGCCAATCGAAATCTGACTGCATGCGTGCCTGCGGAGTCGACCGGCAGTCGAGGAATATGGTCGGTGCCAATCTGCGGTCGCGGAGTACGCTCTGAGCCGAACCCTTCACGTCGTGGGCTGTGCTGTGGCCCAAGTTGTTGCATTGATTGTCTTTTTCTATGGAGTCTGTATTAGATAGCTGTACGACATTAGTTTGTCATTTTCTATGGAGTCTTGCGATGGATTTTCAATGGAAAAGAAGTCTCAATGGAGTCAAACTTGTCTACGCGACAACGTAGGAAACGTGAAGGGTAAGCTCCTGCTTGATATAGTCGCGACGCGTCGTATCGGGTCGCGGTGTCGCGTTTGTCGCTCACGTAGGACAACGGGTAGGTGAGCGTACTGCGATAACGCAAATGAACAAAACTTTCTCACACAATATTTTTCGAGCTTTTCTAAACTCAATACATATTATACGTAGGATGTAGCAGAATTCAGTGTAATTAAAACAACTATTGAATATTTCACATATTCATTTTAATGTTTAAATACAATGCTGCAGCACAATGATGTGTGGGACTCGCTCCACCCAATAGGTACCTATGTATAATATAAAATATTAGTCGCTTAAACAAAATAAATAAACCACTTCTTTATGCCACTGTGGCGTTTTATGTCCAATAAAAATTATATTATTAGATACTTTAATTTCTTTATGCGTTGTTACTTGTGCAACATTCAACATGAAGAAATTTTACAAATGGCCTCGATTTAAAATGTTGTTTATAACTTGATGTGAGGTGCTCGATTGATTTAGAGCCACATTTAAGAGCGAATTTACTTAAGAGTAAGAGCAGCCGACACGACTTGCAAGAGATCTAAGATCTCTCCCGCGACACTGTTACCACTAAGTAATCTAATGATGAACGCACATTACAGCCGAGCGGTAGGTACGCGATTAATTCTAAGCAGACTTCCAAAAAAGAGGAGCTTCTCAATTCGGCGTGTTTTTTTTTCAGTATTTTAAATCGAATTTATTTTAATGACGTGCAATCCGTAACGCAACGCATTTCCAGCATCTTCCAGCTTCAGTACGTGTCCCATCTCTGTTGAGTCCTCTCAATTCTCAAAAGGCAAAATACCGACAAAATTTACCTTACTGTGCGGCGTGCCGCAAGTCGAGGTAACATATCTTGAGCCTTAACCTGCGATCGCCTCCAGAGGCTATCTACTACTGGACCCAATCCAATCTATTAGATTACTTGTGAATACTTTTGTACAAAAGGTCTATGCGGTAACATTTATTAAATGTTACGGTATATTACGATAAAGCTAATTTGAATAAACAACATTTGAAATTGATCGGACAAGCGCAGCGGATTGGGGGACGGTCGTACACTACGTTTTAACACAGTACACTACGTAGCGAACGCGTCCTACAGTACGCGAACAGTAGCGTTAGTAGCGGATATGAATTATGAAGCCAAAAATGCGTTGCTTGCGGCTCGCCTCATAATGTGCGATCAACTGAAAACAGACCCATTACAATGAAATGTACAATCATTGGCTTACAATATACAAATGATCGGGCATCGGGTCCACGAAGCACATAAAACAAAAAAACAAGAACTAAATAAAAAAAAGTTTCCGATCAAATGTATTATTATTCGTAAATATTTAACACGTAGGTACAACTGTCTCCTTAGTCGTCAAACTCTATTTGATAACTGGTTACACATCGATATGATACTTAAATAACAAGCAATCTTATCCTAAATAGATTAAGGATACATACTACTTCTACTAGTACCGTATAATCGAGACGAAAATCCATATTTCCGTTTATACATGTTCTTCAAAAAGTATTTATGAAGTCGATGGGCCATGTGATACCTATAGTAATTTCCTTCAAAGGAAGAAAAAATTTACTTTATCAGCTTTTCATTCATCATATCACAAAATAGAGGTATTAACACCATATAAATTTGGATATGAATATAACTTCACCATTCGTGATATCATTGTATACTTTTGCTACTGTTGTATATGCATCGAACAAGTAACGGAAATACGGAAGTGGACTGACTTATATACTAAAATTACACATTTCATAGTTTAGGGTCAGGGAAAAATCGTGAATATATATCTAATTTAAGTAATAGTTAAAAATCGAGGCCACACGTCAACCGCCGAAGCCCCCGGCGCCTGGCGATTCGCAGCGAGGCGGGCGCGCGCCGCGACCGAAGGCTGCGGCGGTCACTAAACGTTTACTTCACTCAGCTTGTCCCTTTTGATATTTCTCTAGAAAATGCTCACTATACTATAAGCACACAGTATCGTGATATCGCCGGCACGCTGCATGAGCCCTTACAGTGGATCGACGCCCATAAGAATCGCAAACCACAGTCTCACTTGAACTCTACATCTATCCACACTTTCGTATATAACTCCAAACTGTACTAATTTGCAGCTAGACCGAACGGTGAAGTGAGTGACGGAATTTTGTACTGAAAATTCTAACACCTTGGAGATAATATGCTCCGCGATATGTATGCGATGATAAATACATGAAGGATTGTGTATGTAATTTGTCACTAGTTTGGATTTTTGGAGCAAGAAGAGAGATTTCAGCAACCTCAAATTTCAAGACAAAATTTGTACTTAGTGACGAGATACCCAATCACCAACCTGCATTCCAATGCAGGTTCGAGCAGCGTGGTGGATCTAAGCTCTAATTCCCTCTCATGTGCCCAGTGGGACGTTAATGGGCTGTAGTGGTGGACAAGATTATCTACAGTCTATACTAATATTTTGTGAGGTTGTAGGAGGTAATCTCTGGATCTACTGAACTGAATTTGAAAATTCTGGTACCAATAGAAAGCCACATTATTAACCCGAAAAATGAGGGAGTTCCCGTGGGATTTAAAAGTTATTTAAACGGACGAAGTCGCGGGAATCTGCTAGTAATCCAATAAACACAAACAGCCACGTTTCGTTTCACCTCACTCATTGATGCTAATAGGCAAAAATTTAATAAGATATTAAGATGTACCTACTCAGTTTTTATTTTATTCCTCGATTTATATTTTATATATTCCTACATCCATGGTTTTTACGTACAAAAAATAAATACCAAGGCGAACATCACATTACGTCAAAAGGGACAAGCTTTTTGAAATGAACTAATGTAGCTACCTATCTAATGTGTCACCATGGCCGCATGATGCAACTTCGGCCTTCGTCGGGCGACCACCGGCGCACTCTTCGCCTAAATAATCGCTAAGTTACTCGCTATAACTTAGTATGACATTCAAAATCATCTATCGATAGAGCTTCGACAGACTAGGGACTTTTGTCGCACGACTTTTTGTCATAGACCCATGCACTCACTTGACTCGACGAGGTGACTTAGAAATCTAATTTCAATAAATAAGTGAGCCAAGTAACAAAGTCTTAAGTTTCGACACCGCTGTAGTGAATGCAGAGATTATATTTTATACTACATGATTCCCGCAACTTCGTCTGCATGGATTAAGATTTTTTGATTCCCGCGGGAACTCTTTAGTTTTCCGTGATACAATCTACCCCTGTACCAAATTTCATCAAAATCGGTTGAACAGATGCGCCGTGAAAGCGTAGCAGACAGACACACTTTCGCATTTATAATATTAGTATGGATTAAGTTTGCCAATAGTATACACAAACATTTGCATTTGGACTGCAAGCCAACTGCGAAATTGCAGTTTTATACATACACCCACAACCAGTGCTCCAAGCAGAAACGTTGCGAAATTAAAATCAGTGTTACTGAATTTATGACTTTAAATCAAGAGCGTTTGGGTTCTTTTTACACTGAAGCCAATAATTTCGATGCTCGAATACTCCCAACGTCTCGGTGTGGTCTAAAAGCTTGTGGTAAAGGCACGGTCACGTTTAATATGCACACGCAAGTTGATAGTTATTATTAGTTACCAGAACCGTTCTAGTCACTATTAGTTTGAATCACTCCACTAAACGCAACTCAACACTCTTCTTCTTCTTGCCTCCCCCACTTTCTTCTGCCCTTGTCCCACGCTAGTGTACCAGTCAACAAATACACTCAAAAATGTATACTACTAACTCAAGACGAAAAATGTATACCAACTTTTTGTCGCGCGACATGTCCCTAGTGTGATCATACGCTAAAATGTTTACACCATTACTTCTATCGTATTAGGCGCCAGCAATCGCCGCATCGAATCAGACCGTTTTGGTTTGGCTTCACAGCCTCATGTTTCGTTACAGTATAATATATCGATACTAAATAGTATATCGATACTTCTCTACACATTCACTTATTCTATCCACTACATAAATAACGAGATAGCTGTATATCTGTAGGGTTCGTAGTAGGTGGTACAGCTCGACAACTTTGATAGATTTCTATATCGAAACACAAACGTCAAAAGACAAATTAAGATATAGTTCGCGGGCGAGTTGAATGCAGAGAAAATGTATGGTGACACATACATTTACTCTGCATTCAACTCGCGCGCGAACTATACATATTTTACCTGTACTTCCTTGGTGCAATCTTTTGTCATGTAACCGCTAAGAGATAGAGAAGTTGAGATTAAGTAGTTAATTTCAGCTCTAACTGACCCGAGGCCCAGGCTTTAGTCAGATTCGCGTATTACAGATCGCATAACGTAAGCTGACCGCTCTGTAGTAGCCAGTAGGTGTAAATAACTGTGCATAGATAAAAACCAAAACACAGCAACACATATGCATGGCTAGGAATATGTAGTAAATTTTTCTTCGTAAGCTAACACTTCAGCATGCGATTGTATATGCGCGGAGGTTTTGAAAGGTTGACCTTTTTCAGATAAAAATCGGTACTAATGAATGTGCGACTTTAAGGTAATGAGTTTTAGGTTCATTTTACTCTGACGTTTTACAATTCCAATTAAATCTATCAAAATTGACGAAATATGCAAACTTGTACAATACTACTGAAGTGTAAAACACTTGATTAACACTACATAAGACTTATATATTACTTTCTTAAATTAGTGTTATTTTTAACTCCCGATAATTAATCATCAGTTTACATTTCATTTGTTATAATAAATACTGCGTACAGTGCGTACGTACATTTAATAAGGTGTTCGTGTAAATTTACCATCAGGAGTCGTTTCGAGTTCAACATAAAATCGCTACAGATCGCGAAATATAACAAAAAAATATACATATTTGTATTTCTAACATAATAGGAAAACTTCTACATTATACAGGTTTAATTTCAAAACACTAATAATTAAGGGCGACTTATCGACAACACTAAAAATCGTATGCTGTACAACCTTTTTTAATACTTAATACATTTCACCACAAAAACTTTACTTTTCGCTGTAAACCCGCACTCTATAGTTTTGTGTTTATAGTTATTAGGAAGCAGTAGTGGATTGATGACTTTTCATGGAACAGGCGTCGCGTAGAATATTGCCGTGATAGAGCAGTCAATTTTAACATGGAACAAGTCAATTTAAACTAGGAGTGAAATGTGAGTATGTGAGTTTATTTATACCACCATAACTTCTAAATGCCTTAACAGATTTGGGTGTATGGGGTATTGTTACGATAGAATCCTTACATCCTCCCGAATGACACTGGCTATAAATTTTTAGAGAATTTCAATATGGGAAGCCAGTCTGGTTTTTAAATTTTATTTTCTTACTAGCTGATGCCCGCGACTTCGTCCGCGTGGTTTAAGTTTTTTGTTATTCCCGCGGGAACTCCTTAATTTTCCGGGATAAAAAGTAGCCTATGTGACTCTCCAGGTCCTCAACTATACCCATGCCAAAAATCACGTCAATCCGTTGCTCCGTTGCGGCGTGATTGAAGGACAAACCAACAAACCAACAAACCAACAAACAAAGTGACTTTCGTATTTATAATATTAGTATGATATATTTTCTTTTATCAAAAACTATTCCGTAGAGCGTACAGGAGTTACCATAAGAGGAGATTATTAGTGTTTTAAATTTAAGCCTGTATAAAAAAAAACAAAAAGAAACTAAACATGTTGCATGACCCGAGATCAAAAAAAAAGTCATTGTGAATATGTCATAGCTAGGGAGGAATACGAAATAAAATTGTAGCCCGCATCACAGCTTTTGGGTCCAGTGTCGTTTATATAAATTATTTAATTAATAAATCAAATATGTCAGAACATTATTCATAAAAAAAGTGTGTCGGGAAATATATGTATTTATATTGCACTTAATTTTTTTTCAAATGCCATAACACCGAATAAAGAAATTACATATTTTACGGCGATAGCAAAATAAATGCATCACAAAAAAAAAATATTTAATTTAATAACAAAAAGGATTATTATACCTGGTAAATAAACTGTCAGAGAACTGAGAACATAATATAACCATTTTTTTTTGTAAAATAATAATGGTTATTCTGTTATAAGATTACTTTGATGTATTCTGAATATATTAGAATGTATTCTAAATTCTGAGCTCTGCATCATCACTTGCAGACGTGATTGCAGCCAAGCGCAGGTGTATACTGCCGCGTTTACATTAGGTCGGTTTGGCCGTACTTAACCGCATCCGTTTTCGGTCATCGACCGATGTAGTTTGCATTTGGTAAGGACGAATTCGATCGCAGCTCATTTGTTGCGGTGACCGACCTAGGCCGAAAGTTGTTACGGTTGGCCAAAATCGGCCATAAACAACTTGTGGAAACTTGAAGTTGGCCGAAAACCGAATTCGGCTGATGTATTTGGTCACCGACCTAATGTATTCATTCCAATTCGGGTAACAGAACTCGGTTAAACCGAATACGGCCAACGCAATGGATCCAGTGGCGTGCATCCACATCCGAGGGTAGGCGTTGGTAAGTCGGAATACCTATTTACTTACTGTCTTGATAAAAAATGAGCATTGACGTATTTCCACTGAGGCAAGCGGTGCTTTTACGCCTCTATGAACTGCACGCCACTGAATGGGTCTCAGACTAATGAAAGCAGGCAATAAATAAAAAAAGCTCTACGTTTTTGTTTTAGTATGCAACCCAAAAAAAATAGCACATCGGTCCTAATACCCATCAGCCGTGGAACGCGCTACAGCAGTCAAGCAAAGAGGACGTCCCGAACGATTTATTTCGCGCCGTGAGATATTCACACGAGTGATATTGCGAGGGAGGGGGATTACGCTACGGGGGGAGGGGGGTAAAGGGTGGGGCGCTCACTCGACGGCACCGGTGCTGATCGCGCCAGGTTTGGCGCCCGGACCCGGCATGCTCTGCATTCTGGAAAAAAAAATAGAAAAATAAATCTGAGATAAATTTGCAATGATGATAAAACAGACCACTCTTAAAAATATTACCGAGGACAAAAGGTTGGTATTTAAACCTTTGGTATTCGGTACTCGATAGATTTATCTCAACATTGTATTGTTTGCTGTCATCCATATTGAAATTGTCATGACGTCATATCAGACAAGTGTGCCATCGATATAATTATATGTAGGTATTAGATGGGCCCTTACATAGAAAAAAGTGGGGCGTCCTACTTGTGGTGCATGCCCCACACCTGTATAAGCCTGTCCTTGTCCCCGCCATAGCGCTGTCCCGCTTTTCAGACTTTTCAGACTATATCACTACAGCCTATTAACGTCCCACTGCTGGGCACAGGCCTCCACTCTCATAGGAGAGCGGGAATTAGAGCTTAGACCCACCACGCTGCTCCAATGCGGGTTGGCGGGCTTTAACGATTATTATCATGTTAGTGATAATAACCGGGACCGACGGCTTAACGTGCTCTCCGAGGCACGGGGGTGAAACACCGCCAACTTCCAACTCCGGGCTGGCACTGAGAATTTCTTAATTGAAAAACCCAATACCTAACTTATGCCCGACCGGGAATCGAACCCAGGACCTCGTGATCCGCAGTCGACTATGCTAACCACTAGACCAACGAGGCAGTCAGACTATATGGCGTTAGTAAAATAGGTCCACATTCTTTGAATGACAGGGGCCGTCTATTCAAATTTAGGTAGTTGTGGTATACTGCCGGTACACACCCGGTGGTGGGCGCGTCGAGGCCCATGAGCGCGAGCGCGCGCAGGGCGGCGCGCGCGCACTGCTCGTGCGAGTGCGCGGTGGAGGCGCCGCCGCCGTGGCACATCACCGGCGGCTCCGTCGATAGCGACACCAGCGAAAGGTATTCGCCGTGGTTGCGCTGCAAAACAAAAAAAATATATATTCAAACCTTTAAAAAACTGTAGTTACCCCTATTTTATAAGAAAAAAAAACTAATAGATCAAGAGTAATTTCAATTGAACTCAATTTTATTGCTCGCAGATAAATGATTTATTTATTTCACATAGGACAACTTGTGTCACTTATTATACGTCAAGACTCTACCACCGGTTCGGAAAGATGGCCGGTAGAAAGCGCATAGTTCAGCTTCAGCATCGTTAACCGGAGTCAGTAAGTAAAAACTTTGAGGTCAAAACTTGGGCCTTTCATTACCTTCGTGAGTTGAAAGCCTCAAGGCTGAGCGGGGAAATAGGAGAAAGAGAAGGGGGGGGGGGGGGAGCAATTGAATGGGCGGAGGAGACAGGGAAAGAACGATAAACAGATAATGTCGGGGAGATAAAAACTTAAGAAGATTACCTTGGGGAAGTCGGAGAACTGCACAGTGAAGCCCAGTAGCTGCGACAGGTACATGAGCTGGTCCTTGGCCCCGGGCGAGTTGCTGCCGGCAGCCGTCCCGCTCGCACCCGTGGACACGATCGGCGCTACGCCGCCCGTGGCGCTTGTCTCGCTCACTCCTGAAAGTGTTTAGTAATTGTTAAAGTGCAGCAACTTGGAAACAGAAGAATCGGACCCGACATACCTAGGAGGACACTTCACAATGTAGCACCATTTCCCTCCCCAAGACCTTATTTCGTTAGCAAGTAAGTAAGTAAGGGGAAGTATCTACTCAAAAATTATTACTCCTACTTCTAACTTTATGATGATCATTTTTGCCATTGAATTTTTGTTAATCCCTTAGGTCGCATCCTAGGAGTTTGAGGAAATTCTCCTAAGACACTAAAGGTTTTATGGTGTTTCCATTAAATATTTAGGTTTGACAAATTGTGACGTCTTCATTGATCGTCAGTCACCAGCTGATATGACAATTCAACGGCCGGATCTCTTGGTTAACTAAAAACTGACGCGCATTCGAAGGCACGTTCGTTCATGTTCAGATTACACGACCTCTAAGACTATAAAATCGGTCGTCTCTTTTTTTTTTTTTTATCCACTACAAGTTAGCCCTTGACTGCGATCTCACCTGATGGTAAGTGACAATTAGCGATGGAAAGCGGTAATATTACTTTCGTAAAATTCGGATATTTACCATATTTTACGTAAAATATAAATAAATTACGTAAATTACGGTAAAATTGGTAAAAAAAAAATCGCAAATATTCTCGATTCTTTCACCTTCAATGGCAAAACAAAAACAAATAATCATACAAAAAAATCTCTCAATAATTGTTTCATTTATAAGTATCTCTATCTTTCTCTTTATATTTAATCTTTATATCTTTAGAATCAAAAAATATTTTCGTACCACTTGCTCAAAAAAGTGATATTCTATGCCACAAAAAGCGAACATAACAATAGTCATTTTTAATCTGTTAAAAACAGGGAAAGAAAATTGTACTGAATTTCATTCATCCTATAGGGGGAGAATGTGATTTAAATTTGGAATACTTACTGAAAATACTGAACTACATTTGTGTTTCACCATTGAGTTTGTTTAAAAAGCATTATACATCTTTTCGAAAAAGGAATACGCATTTATTATGCAGTTATGATTATTAAATAAAATTACGAAAACCGACGAGGCCGTATGAGCTTGATGCCTTTGCTTTTCCGACAGAAAAATATTAGTCTAATTAGACCAATGTTTCGAATGTTAACTTTTACTTTTAATTGTCATTATTTTTAATAAATGCTTATCTCATATTATTATTATGTAATTTTTTTCGCAAATGATACGAAAAGTAGAGTATTTTCCTCGGTGATAAAGCTGTCTTAGTCTTGGGTGAACTTAAATCCCTCGCTACACTCAGGACTCGTCTTAAATCCCTCGCTTCGCTCATGATTGAAGTTTAAACACCCTCGCTACGCTCGGAAGTAAACCTCGAGTCCTTCGTTACGCTCGCGATTTAAATCGTCACCCGCGACAGAAGACAGCTTTATCCCCTTGGTTAATAATCTACTATTACCTAATAAATACATAATTAAGTAGATAATGGATCTATTATTAAGTCTTCTGTGTCTGATTCTTCATCTGCAGTTTTAATATCGAACATATCCATTTCAACAGGATCTGTATCTGTGTATTTCAAATTAGGTCGAATTATTATTCGATCTAATTTGAAATAACATACTATACTATACTTTTCAGCATACATACGTAGCCGGTAATTTTACCGTAAAATATATAAATTACCGTAAAATATCCGTATTTTACTAGCTTTTTCGGTAAAATTACGTAATTTTCCAACCCTAGTGACAATGCAGTCTAAGATGGTAGCGGGCTAACTTGTTAGGGGCATGGCAGTTATATTAAACCCATACCCCTATTCAGTTTCTACACGGCATCGTACCGGAACGCTAAATCGCTTGGCGATACTTCTTTGCCGGTAGGGTGGTAACTAGCCACGGCCGAAGCCTCCCACCAGGCCAGACTAGGGAAAATTCGGAAATTATAAATTCCCAAATTGACCCTGCCGGGGATCGAACCCGGGACCTCCGCACGTTAAGGCAACAGCGCTACACACTGCGCCACGGAGGTCGTTCTTCATACAAAGAGGTCGTCATCGTCCAACTAACATCTATTTACACAGTGCTATAATGGTGAACTAACCATTGGGCTGTGAGGGTTGTCCGCCGCGCTGATGGTAGTCCATCATCAGAACTCCGGGGACCGGTTGTCGCACATCACTATTGGCGCCGCCAGAATTTACATCGATATCCTGAAAAAAAAACTCATAGTTCTTTCGCTTCTGCAGCCCCAGCAAAATCAATGAGACAATGCTATTGTTAGAAAGCTGCATTTGTGGACCAAATTTATTTATTTATTTATTTATTTATTTATTTATTTATTTATTTATTTAGACAACATACCCGAAGAGACCTTACAGTTGCCCAATGCGTCTCTCTGGGTTACAGGATTAGACTTACGATAAACAAAAAACTTAACTACAACTAATTAGCTTACAATGAACAAAATTACAAAAAAGCACATAATTAAAAATATAGTATTGTTGATGTAAGTAGTCTATTTTTTAATCCCAGAGACTAAAATGACAGCTACAAATGTCAAACGTAAAAATAATGATACCAGCTCTATAATACTAGTGTTGTCTTCATGGTTCTGGTTCAGATAAAAATCGATAATAATTCGCGGGCATCAGCTAGTATTTTATAAAGATTCGCAATTTATATTTATATTTGACGAAATACGTAGGTAACGTTTAGTTTTCAAAATACAGGTTTTTAAATATAATGTCAAATGCATAAAATGGTGAATTTATTACAATTTTTTAATAATATGAAAAACATGAAATGAGAATCAGCTCATACATTTAATTTGAATTGAAATAATATTTCCTACACATTTTGTTGTCTTATACACACCTGACATGAATACCTACCTACAAATATTTATCGGTAAATAAGTATCGACTGCACCACATCACTATTTAAGAGCCATAAAAAACAGGCAACACAGGAAACGTCATTTTAGTCTCCGGGATTAAAAAATAGACTTTAGGTCTAAAATATTGTCTACGAAATTGAATGAATTTCAATAAATCCAGCCTTGTTACCTTGTTTACATACAAAGGGGACCTGTATGTAAACAAGGTATAAGGCTGACAAAGTTACAACTTCCAAGGACTTGGACAATACTATGGCAATGACAATGTAAGTGGCATTGCCGTTCTGATTAGATGTAAATAATAAAATAACTAAATGCGTTAATAAGTCCGTCAGTCAATCATGACTTTCATTTTTATTGTAGAGACTTACTGACGTACTTGGAAAAATTTGCACCTTTTCGATGATTGTTCAATACCTTTCGTTTAACATCGATGTTATTGGTCTTATTCGAGTCCCCGGATCCGTTGTTGGTTGCGTCGCCATTGCTTGTACCCAATGCAGACTGATCGCTGGAATTCGCGCCCATCTCCATTGCGAGTAGGACATCTGAAATATAGACAAACATCGATCTTCATGGTCATTTAGTATGAATTTATGTGTATGAGACTTAAATCTGTACTATGATTATAAATATGTGTCTGTCTTGTCCCATTCTTTTCCAGCCATCTTCCATTCCATTCCTTCCATTTGAAAATCTGAAATGAAAATCTAAAAATATCTTTTTTTTTCTACGCATCCCAGTGACATGTGACTGCTGAGTTTCTTGTCGGTTCTTCTCAGTAGAAGTCGTAAGAATCTACCACCGGTTCGGAACAGCTTTTCGAGCTTTAATTTCACATTTGATGCAATTGATTAATTTGATTTGATTTGGAAAAAAGCAAAAATTCTTTACAAATGTGATATCAGCAGGCCTGTGTCACTCTTGGTACTTGCGCGACGAAAACACCGACGATCGCGCTCATTCCCGGAATGCTTACGCAGTCGGGGCTGGCGCGATATAAGCGAGCGACGTGCTAGTGAATTTAACGCTGTTTTCGTAAATAGTTTTTTGAAAATATTTGTTTAATAGTTTAAGTTAAGTGTTTAGCATATTAATTATTTGTAGGATAAATAGTTGTAGACATTTAAACTCATGTATATATAATGGTCTATCGATCTTTAGAATTATAATGGCAAAAAGTCGCTGCAACCATAATTATTGTTGCGTGGAAGGATGCTTAATGAGCACACAAAAGGATTCAAATTTATCATTTTTTACGTTACCAAAGGATAGTGAAAGGTGAGTTTTATTTCATGATTAAAATTTTGTTAGATAGGTACATAAAATGACGACGGATGGCGACGAATGACCTTGGAAGTTACGTGCGTGCCCTTACTCCCTAATTCTTATTACACCTTGCCGATTTAAAGTAAGGGCACGGAATATATATTTATATATTTCCGTGATCGAAGTGTACCTACCTCTCCGAGCGAAATATTATGTTTCGCCGCACTGCTTCGCCGCGACGAATGACCTTGCAAGTTGCGTGCGTAGTGAAGAACTCACTGTGTAGCGATAAGCACAGTAAACACAGTCGA
Organism: Erebia epiphron; assembly: GCA_963932025.1. Taxonomy (NCBI): domain Eukaryota; kingdom Metazoa; phylum Arthropoda; class Insecta; order Lepidoptera; family Nymphalidae; genus Erebia; species Erebia epiphron. The sequence continues at coordinate 5,973,901 of OZ009954.1, forward strand.
TCATAGTCAGAGTAGGTACCTTACTTACCAATTCGAAAAACCTACTGTATTGTTGTACTGTTTGCTGACAGCCCTAGACAAGCTCGCAATGTCGTCCGTGACGTAGGAAAGGGAAAAGATGCAAAGCAATACGGACACTCGCGCGCGGCGATAAAGTTTAATTTAGCTTGCGTGCGTGATTTATCTTTTTAATAATAATTATGTAGGCTATTAAAACGTCGGCAAGTAGTCAACATCAAAGGAGTGAGACTTCTGTACGTCAGTACTATTATATTATTCTGTGATATCAGGCAATCTATGTATATAAAAATGAATCCCTATTTCCCTTGGTCACGGCATCACGCATGAACGGCTAATTATTTTTTGTTGTGTTTGTTTGGACCCCGGGATGGTTTATATTCACAATTGGACCCGGTAGGGGGCGCTGCAATCAAGTAGCGGTCGAGTTCGAGGTTCAGGGGATGATAAAGTCTGCCAGGCCCACTAGTATTTTATAGATTAACCGTTCTTAGGGTTACTACTTGATGGCGAGCCGCGAGATACGGTTACTACTTGATGGCGAGCCGCGAGATACGGTTACTACTTGATGGCGAGCCGCGAGATAGGGTTGCTACTTGATGGCGAGCCGCGAGATACGGTTACTACTTGATGGCGAGCCGCGAGATAGGGTTGCTACTTGATGGCGAGCCGCGAGATACGGTTACTACTTGATGGCGAGCCGCGAGATACGGTTACTACTTGATGGCGAGCCGCGAGATAGGGTTGCTACTTGATAGCGAGCCGCGAGATAGGGTTACTACTTGATGGCGAGCCGCGAGATAGGGTTGCTACATGACAACACACTACACTGTGTACTCACTGTGAGCGGCGCGTCGCTTGGCGGTCTTCTTGTTGGGTCCCAGCCCCGTGGCGCAATGCGGCGGCGCGTCACATTGCACTAAGAACTCCCGCCGCCGCGCCGCTCCGCGCTCCTCCAGCACGCGGTACTGAGGCGAGCGCGCGCGGGCCGCGTGCCGAGCGACGGCGAGCCGCGAGATAGGGTTATCAGCGCCGCCGCCCGCGCCCGCGCCGGTGACGCCCGCGCACGAGCCGCCGCCCTCGCTGCCCGAGCCGGCCGCACCGCCCTCCTGCGGTTAAAACAACATATTTTCACACAACAGCTTCGTGTACTTTTTTGTCAGCCCTAGCGCAGACTACGGTCTATTTGGGCTCCAACTTACAAACGCCAGCCTGTTTTTATCTAGTGCTTTCGTCTATAAAATTGAGGTGTAATTTTAGTAATTTTTATAAAGGCAATAAATAAAAATAAATACACCTGAGCCACCTGCCTAAACCTGAAACGCGTAATGATGAAACAAGTTATACTGAGCGATTTTGTCAGTTTTGTGGTATGTATGTATGTCTCAGGCGCTTGGGCGCTGTTTTACCTTTGATGGGGAAAGCGTTAGAACCATGTTTCAAAGCGTCGAAAATATCTATGTACATTTGTGAACGCAAGTTGGCTTATGGACCTAAAAAGTCTATGGGAAAAACGGAGCGGAAGAGGAAAGCGGAGAACCATGTTTCAAGCTGTTTAAAAGCTCTATGTTCTAAGCTCTACGTCCATCTGTTGACGCGAGTAGGCTTATGGACCTAAAAAAGCCTATGTAAATGATCACCTTGATGAGGTTCCTAGGCTTCTTCTTAGTGGGCGCGTGCCGTCGCCGGTCGGCGGGCGGGCGAGCGCGCAGCAGTGCGGGCGGCCAGCGGCGACGCATCTCCTCTAACATTCGCTCAGCCGCGCGTCGCTTCGATACTTTCTTGCCGTTCCCCTCCCCCTCTGTCTCCATATCTCCCACTGTACACGCTGTTACGAACACCTGGGTATAGAAATGAGTTATTTACCAACTTTATCTATAGTCCGTTCAGTCATTTTACCTCATACCTAGTACGGAGGAACATGAGTCACTTACACGAGCATTACACAAAGCCGTTGCATTTTACTTTAACACCAATGTTGTTTTGGTTTAAAAAGTTGTGGTAAGCTAGAACCGTCTCCTAGGTTCCGGGCGACGATAAATTGGGTTGTTGGAGAAAAAAATTTTTGCTATTAATCGAAAGATCATATTATATATTAAGTTTTATAGCAAAACTATTTTAAGTTTCTTTTTTCGCTATTTTCTAAAAGTTATTTCAAATTGAAAATAAATTTTTGAACTCAGTACCGACAACACGCCGAATAAACCCGAGCGCGTGATACGCCCCAGTGTAAATTTTTATCCATTGTGGCACACAGCTGATGCAGTGTTGACACTGTACTATCGTGAAATTGCTTTAACATTATGACGTCAGAAACATTGCAACCGAACGTGAGCGTTCGTAGTCACGTGGTTCTTTTTAAAATTTTATCAACATTTAACTGTTTATTATGAATTTAAAAAAGAAATAAGAATTTTTCGCATCGACTATTTATACAATTTGTGTTAAAATTTTAAAATACTTACATAAAAAAAATTAAGTTATTGACTTAATTTTTTATTTAATTCAATAACCTAATTGGTGAGTGATTGTCTTTTCTTTACATAGACCATAGTTAGTCCAGTTTGCTGTTAAGCTACGGCGGTAAACGCTCAGCTGCACTCACCCTCATGTGCGGCGGCCCACGCTCGGACTTGACCGTGAACTGCACGCTGAGATTCCGTTTGAGCGCCAGCTCGTGCACCAGCGACACTGGCGACTTCACTTCGGAGTTCATGATGTCCGAACCGGAGTCTCCTGGGGGAAAATATTCCTATAGTAATCTTGATATTCTGGTTTAATTTGATAATATGTACCAATAAGGGCATTTTCTCCACTTTTACTGAAAAGATTTTGTTCTCAGTCTATTTCTATGCTCAATCGTATTTTGGTGATGATACTATAATGCTGATCGCCCTCGTCACAACCACAACCACGACCGCGAGGCTCTAAGCCAAGACCAACACGAGGCTTAAAAGACTGTACCTTGAAGTCTTAGAAATGTTATTCTCCCCCGCCACCCGGGTAAGAAAGCTACACCTCGAGCCCGCATCCCCGTTTTAACCTAGGCCAAACGGAGAAAACCCACACGGCTGCTGCTGTTATACGCACCATTGTCGCTATCATTGCCGGTGTTGGGACGCAGGTCGCGCAACGCGCGCGCCGCCGCGTCGTGCCGCGCGCCCTGCGGCGTCGCGCCCTCGCCCACCCACGAGCGCCCGCCCACGCTCACGCGCACCCTGACACAATAATACACACGCGTTAAACGTTAAGTGTAAATCACTTAACGGGCCGGCGGAGGGCGAATTGCCCATACAAACGTAATACCAAAATAATTTGTAATTCGAGAATATTTCCACCATATTATGCGATTATTAAGATTGAACTTGTGTTTATCTAGGTCCCTGAATAATTATCTTTTCAAAATACTTTCCCAAAATTAAATGTAAGCACATTGCGTTTCGCATGTTTTTACGACATAAATGACATGTTTTCTCCTTATTTGTTTCATATTAAAACAAACGATATCTCACGTACTAATTGATCAGGAACATAGCCTATATTGTCAAGTAACAGAATAAGAACACGAAGTTAAAAACACAACAAGTTTTCATTCATCATTTTTGGTATTCACGGAACAAGACCAAAATGTATAACAAACTCTGTACGCTCATATTACTATCGCGCTTGCACGCGATCATGTGTCGTCATCAGCCAAATAATAGCAATATACCGGCAAATTTATATAGAAGTTGCGAGCGCTACTCCCCGGCCTGTCCTATGAAATGAACAATAAGGCGGAATAGACTCACAATATATCTAAATATATAGTATAATATATAAGAGGGAAAGGTGACTGACCGACTGATCTATCAACCACTACAGCCCATTAACATCCCACTGCTGGGCACAAGCCTCCACTCTCCTATGAGAGTGGGAATTAGAGCTTAGGCCCACCACACTGCTCCAATGCGGGTTGGCGGGCTGTAACTGGGACCGGGACGATAAGCGAACTAGAAGCCGAAATAAGCTTGTGACTACATCGCTCCGCCTCAAGAAAGTCCAAACGTCGATTAACAAAATTCCACTAGTTGTTACCTGTACAGCAGGGAGGTGGGCTCCATCAGGCCCGGCGTGTGAATGTGCGCGTTCGGCGCATGAGGATACGGCGGTACGAAGGGCGCGGGCAGGCGGTACGGTACGCGCGGCCGCGGCCTCGGTACGGCCGGCACGGATGTGTACACCGCCGGCTGGCACAGTTTCATCGCCAGCGCGTTGAGTTCCACTGTTGGCATTACGGCACCTGGGATGAATGTGTACAGTTACACTATTTTTAATCAAAAGTATCAATTTATTATATTGATGAGATGGTGTTGATTACAGTTACAGAGTACATGTCACACGTGTGAAAGAATAAAAATATGAAGAGAAATTATTTGGATTAAAATTTTAGATATTTTTTTTTATTTTAAAAGCCAACACTTTCATTTATGGATTAATTTGCATATTATGACCTGGATAGTCATTAGTGGAGGGACTTCAATTAAGATAGACTTCAATTAAGGGAAGAAAGGGAAAGGATAGGAGGAGGATGGGGCAGAAGAAAATAAAGGAAGAAAAGGACAGGAGGAAGAGGGGAGATGGAGACGAAAGGAAACGTCGATATATATGTAGGTACTAGATAGGCCCTGTCACAGAAAAAAATTGGGCGTCCAACCTTTAGAGCACGCTCCTAACCTGTATAGCCCTATCCTTGTCCCCGCCATAGCGCTGTCCCGCTTTTCAGATGGCGATAGTAAAATAGGTCCACATTCTTTGTTTGACAGGGCCCGTCTATGTAAATTGAGGTCGTTGAAATGAAAGAGTTGGAGTAAAGGGCGACAGATTACCTGCGTGCCGGTGGTGCGAGGCGTGGTGCGCGTGCGCGGGCGTGGCGCGCGGCGGCGGCGGCGGGAAGCGAGTCCCGCCCAGCGCCGCGCTCGCCGCCGCGTGCTGTGCGCGCTTTATCGATGACCCCTGCACGGAACGTACATTACTTAAGGGAAAAAAACACAGGAAACGGGCGCGGGTCGGGTCGCGGCGGATTGAATTCCTTGTATGTATATGAACGACATCACACAGCGTCACCCGCCACGCGCCCAACCCGCGCCCACGTTCTGTGTGATGTCGTCCATATAAATACAAGGAATACAACCCGCCGCGCACTCGACCCGGCCCGTTCTCTGTGTGTTTTGGGCCTTACTTAATGCACAAATATAGCCTCTTCCTAGCGAAGAACCTAGTGAATCCCGAAGAGGCAAAGAATATCCCGGCCAAGAAGATGCTGCTATTCCTAACTTAGTAATTTGTTGGGATATGGCTTGCTATTACAGTAGAATCTCACTAATCCGGCAATTCAATAGACCGATACGTCCAATGATCCGGCATCCTCAGCCCACGCCTCCCTCACTACAAGTTGCACAAAAACAGACCTTAATCATGGATTATTTTAAAACTATGTAATTATTTAGTTGTGAGATATGTTATAAAAAAGACGTTTAGAACATTAATACAAATAGATCATATTCTCTTTATGAAATACTTTATTTAATTTAATATGATTTGTTTTATATAATCCAATAATCCCAACATTCCTATAATCCGGCACCCTCTGGTTTTTAATAGTGCCGGATTAGTAAGATTCTTCTGTATTGGGTTTGGATTATTATGATGATTAGTGCTACCCGTGCGATACTAACCTCAGCAGTGTATTCCTCGGTATCACCCAGTCGGAGTGTTACTGTGAATATTTTCTTGTGAGCGGGCCCCGTTTCTGATGTGAGGCGGTATTGATGCTTAATCTGTGGAACAAGTAAGTTTGACAAAACTACAACAATTTCTAGATAAGTTACTAATTGGCAGGTCTACAAATCTTCTTCTTCGTGACTTAAATCTATACTAATACATATTTACTAATATTATAAATGTGAAAGTTTGGATGAATGGATGGATTTATGTATGGATTTTTGTTACTCAATCACACTTGAACGGCTGAACGGATCTGGATGAAATTTGGAACACAGATAGATTCAATTCAATACCTTAGAACCTCCAACCTGATTATAGTCTGGAATAAAACATAGGCTACTTTTTATGCCGGTAGATTAAAGAGTTCCCGCGGGAACTTAAAAACCTCTAATCACGCAGAGGAATTCGCAGGCATCGGCTAGTAGTATTATATACACGCACTAGCTAATGCCCGCGACTTCGTACGCGTGGATCGGAGTTTTGTGGATCCCGCGGGAACTCTTTAATTTTCCGGGATGAAAAGTAGCCTATGTGTTAGTCCAGACTATAATCTATCTCTGTGCCAAGTTTCATCCAGATCCGTTCAGCCGTTCTGGCGTGATTGAGTAACAAACATCCATTTGAGGTTATTTTGGTTCCCGCGGGAACATCTTAATTTTCCGGGATAAAAAGTAGCCTATGTGCTATTCCAGACTATATTCTATCTCTGTGCCAAATTTCAGCCAGATCCGTGCAGCCGTTGGCGCGTGATTGAGTAACAAACATCCATACATCCATACATCCATACATCCATCCAAACTTTCGCATTTATAATATTTATTTGATTGATATAAGCATATGCCTGCACTCATAACAGTCTAAGAAGATACTTTCTTTCCAACGTCAGATGTTCAATGGAGGCTTCTCATACTATTGGTCGCGATTTTCTCTTTGTTGTCCTCTCTCGCTTCCTCTCCTGCGCAACTCTACTACTGTCCCTCTCGCACGTACCTTATTGTACCTGGCCGGTTCGTTGACCAGGCACATGGGGGTCTCCTCTTACTGTTGGTCCTGTTCTTCTCTTCGTTGTCCTCTCTCGCTTCCTCTCCTGCACAACTCTACTACTGTCCCTCTCGCACGTACCTTATTGTACCTGGCCAGTTCGATGACCAGGCACATGGGGGTCTCCTCTTACTGTTAGTCCTGTTCTTCTCTTCGTTGTCCTCTCTCGCTTCCTCTCCTGCACAACTCTACTACTGTCCCTCTCGCACGTACCTTATTGTACCTGGCCAGTTCGTTGACCAGGCACATGGGGGTCTCCTCTTACTGTTTGTCCTGTTCTTCTCTTCGTTGTCCTCTCTCGCTACCTCTCCTGCACAACTCTACTACTGTCCCTCTCGCACGTACCTTATTGTACCTGGCCAGTTCGTTGACCAGGCACATTGGGGTCTTCTCTTTACTGTTGGCCGGCGCGGCGGCGCGCGCCTCGCCCTCGCCCGCCGCCGCGTTATTCTCTTTCATGTCGTCCTCTGTCGCCGCTCCCGCTCCCACTCCCGCATTGTTAGATATTACTGTCCCTTTCTCTTCCTTTGAGTCAATAGAGTTGTTCGGTACGGAGTTCGTTGTGTTAGCTGATGTTGATGGTATCACAATTGGAGCTAAAAATGACGTAAGTAATGTTATTTTATAGATCTAGGAATGAAAATAACTTGCTACTGTAACAAATTATCTTTATCTACATACAAAATAAACAACAAATAATAAAAACACTACAATTAAATCTGGTAAAATATGAAACTACAGCAAACTACATCAAATTCTACTTTACTGACCAAAGTCAGGCTTTAGCTTTGTGGGCACCGATAGAATTGGTGAAGATGGCCTGCACAGACCTATTAGTAAAGAAAATTTAATTATATTATTCCTGAAACAGATGCAACCGTATACATAATATTATACAATCGTTACTTTGTTGCAGACTTTTCATATAAACACATTTTTACCCTCGACGAAGCGGAGACGGTATATGTGTTTGCCCTAAGAGGTTGTGTTTGTTTGTTTGTTTGTGCACTTTTTTGTCACCATTTTTCTCAAAAAGTACTGGGCCGATTGAGATGCGGTTTTTTGCATTAGATACGTATAGCTTGTGAGAAGGTTTTTAGATATATTTTAGGACCATAGACAACCAAGCTGAGCTGTAGTCTATGATTTTAATATTTCAACATGTTACCATTTTTCACAAAAACTACTGGGCCGATTGAGATGCGGTTTTTTGCATTAGATGTGTATAGCTTGTGAGAAGGTTCTTAGATATATTTTAGGACCATAGACAACAAAGCTGAGCTGTAGTCTATGATTTTATTTTTTCAATATTATGTTACCATTTTTCACAAAAAGTACTGGGCCGATTGAGATGCGGTTTTTTGCATTAGATGTGTATAGCTTGTGAGAAGGGTCTTAAATATATTTTAGGACCATAGACAACAAAGCTGAGCTGTAGTCTATGATCTTAATTTTTCAACCACTGTTACCATTTTTCACAAAAAGTACTGGGCCGATTGAGATGCGGTTTATTGCATTTAGGACTTCATGCGATTACAAAACAGGAAACTGGTACCAAAATTTTAAAAAATCTGCGCCATTTTGAAATTCTTTGTTAATTGATCGATTTCGTTCAAAATCTATATTTAGGGCTCCCTGGGGTCACAAAACAGGAAACTGGTACCAAAATTTAAAAAAACAGCGCCATTTTGAAATTCTTTGTTAATTAACCGATTTTGTTCAAAATCGATATTTAGGGCTTCGTGGGATTACAAAACAGGAAACTGGTACCAAAATTTTAAAAAAATCAGCGCCATTTTGAAATTCTTTGTTAATTGACCGATTTCGTTCAAAATCGATATTTAGGGCTCCCTGGGGTCACAAAACAGGAAACTGGTACCAAAATTTTAAAAAATCAGCGCCATTTTGAAATTCTGTGTTAATTGACCGATTTCGTTCAAAATCGATATTTAGGGCTCCCTGGGGTCACAAAACAGGAAACTGTTACCAAAATTTTAGAAAATCAGCGCCATTTTGAAATTCTTTGTTAATTGACCGATTTCGTTCAAAATCTATATTTAGGGCTCCCTGGGGTCACAAAACAGGAAACTGGTACCAAAATTTAAAAAAACAGCGCCATTTTGAAATTCTTTGTTAATTAACCGATTTTGTTCAAAATCGATATTTAGGGCTTCGTGGGATTACAAAACAGGAAACTGGTACCAAAATTTTAAAAAAATCAGCGCCATTTTGAAATTCTTTGTTAATTGACCGATTTCGTTCAAAATCGATATTTAGGGCTCCCTGGGGTCACAAAACAGGAAACTGGTACCAAAATTTTAAAAAATCAGCGCCATTTTGAAATTCTGTGTTAATTGACCGATTTCGTTCAAAATCGATATTTAGGGCTCCCTGGGGTCACAAAACAGGAAACTGTTACCAAAATTTTAGAAAATCAGCGCCATTTTGAAATTCTTTGTTAATTGACCGATTTCGTTCAAAATCTATATTTAGGGCTCCCTGGGGTCACAAAACAGGCAACTGGTACCAAAATTTAAAAAAATCAGCGCCATTTTGAAATTCTTTGTTAATTGATCGATTTCGTTCAAAATCGATATTTAGGGCTCCCTGGGGTCACAAAACAGGAAACTGGTACCAAAATTTTAAAAAATCAGCGCCATTTTGAAATTCTGTGTTAATTGACCGATTTCGTTCAAAATGGATATTTAGGGCTCCCTGGGGTCACAAAACAGGAAACTGTTACCAAAATTTTAGAAAATCAGCGCCATTTTGAAATTCTTTGTTAATTGACCAATTTCGTTCAAAATCGATATTTAGGACTCCCTGGGGTTACGAAACAGGAAACTGTTACCGAAGTTTTAAAAAATCAGCGCCATTTTTATTTATTTTGTTATCACCATAATAAATGAATTCAGCTTAGTACAGTAAAATCTGTACTACTCGTAAGTCTAACCACAACCCGTGAGCTGCTTTAGCAGCTCGCGCACAGGGCGAAATACTATTTAGATATATATAGCTTGAGAGAAGGTTCTTAGATATATTTTAGGACCATAGACAACCAAGCTGAGCTGTCTCTATGATTTTAATATTTCGATATGTTACCATTTTTTACAAAAAGTACTGGGCCGATTGAAATGCGGTTTTTTTCATTAGATGTGTATAGCTTGTGAGAAGGTTCTTAGATATATTTTAGGACCATAGACAACAAAGCTGAGCTGTAGTCTATGATTTTATTTTTTCAATATGTTACCATCTTTCTCAAAAACTACTGTGCTGATTTAGATGCGGGCTTTTTGTTTTAGATATATTTAGCTTGTACCTAGATGCTGCCCAGGGTATCATGATGGAGTCAGGAGGCGATCATGGGAACTCCTTAAATTCTCATCGTATACCCGTCGCGTTTGGACTCTTTTGATTTGTCCATTTGAAAAGGGTTTGGCCATAGTCCACCACACTGGTCAAAAAAACTACTGAGCTGTCAAAGATGCAGTTTTGTGTTTTAGATATTATGTAATATATACGTTTGCTACGTTCTAATTGTTGTTTCAAAGTTATAAAGGTCAAAGGTACAATGGAGCTCTGCAGTTCGTCGTGGGTTTTTTTAAATTTTTTAATTTTATTACATGTTATATAATATACTCTACTCTTTCACTCAGTTGTGTGATTGTAAAAAAAAGTTTTTTAAATTTACAATGAATAAGCAATCATATTTTGAAGGCAGATCACGACATAGACAGCATTGATCGTCTAGGATTCGCTTTCAGTTTTAAAGTATAAGGGCCTGACTGTGGCATGTTTTTGTGCCTGTGGTGTGTGTGTGTGTGTGTGTGGGCCTGGGTTAGTTAAATTAAATTAAACCGTTATCCCTGATCTAATCGGTTTCCACGTGGTATCGTACCGGGTCCGAAGTCGCTAAATCAATTGGGAGCAGATCTTTTGTCAGATCAGAGTCGTTAGACTGTGTGTTAACTCACCAGAGTGACTCTGTTGCGTGGTGGGCGGCGCCAGAGGCGGCGGCTGCGCGTAGGGCGGCGGCATGGGGCCGGGCACCGCGCCAGGCCCGTAGCCCCCGCCCACCGAGTACGGCCGGCGGAGGCGGTTCTGTTGCTGTCACAAATTAACACCATGAAATCCACCATAGTCCGTTTCTAGGACAGGAAAACCGAACGACTATACCACTAAAACATGTATATTGAAAACTGAAGATTCAAACAAAAAAAATACAATAATAGTTGCTCTAAGACAACACTATACTCTATGCCAGATGCTATCGGAACACGTTACAACAAAAACACGGAGTTGAAGAGGGTCTGGGTTGGACTATCCCTTACCACGAATTTTCAGGTAAAAATAATTGTAATTGATAGAGCTTTGATCCACGATTACAGTGCTACTACTCTTATTACAAGGAAATACACAGTTTTGAAGAAAATAACGAAATTAAGTTCTAACCTCAAAACGGGTATAACACGTAAATAAAACGCTACATTATGACGCGAGGTTAAATCCTAAAAGGCAAAAGCTGTCAATTGTAAATGAAAAAAACAGTGAAATGAAACCTCTAAAAAAAAGTAAACGCCAATTAGGTACTTTTTTTTTATTTAACTGACCTAACGGCTCTCGATTCTAGTTCTTCTGACCAATTAGGTACCTGAATAGTCTGTCACAGGAGTGTCACGGAGTCATCACTAATTATTAGATTAAAAAGACTAGAACCCAGAGTTATAAAGCCATTTCAAAGAAACATTTTTAAGCGTTAAGGGTTTTTAGGGGAAAAACTAGGTTAGGTTAGGGTTTGACATAAATAATCAGGTGGTGCCTGGCCTGTGGCCGGGCACTACCTGATTATTTCTAGGTTCTACTGGGTCCTAAGTCGAATATAATAGTCAAAAAAAAATCTTATCTCAAAACGGGTAAAACACGTAAATAAAACGCTACGGCGGCGAGAGCCTAAAAGCTGTCAATTGTAAATAAAAAACAATAAGACGTAAAAAAAAGTAAACGGTACCATAATAGTCTGTCATATATGGAGTCATTACTAATTATTCGATTATAAAAACTAGAACCCAGAGTTGTAAAGCATTTGAAAAAAAAAATTATTTTTCTTTTATTTTCCGTTATTGTTTATTCCGTTTCTGTTGTAGTTGCGTGAATGGTGACGTGTTTTAGCCGTTTTGAGGTACGAATTTTTTTTCGTTATTTTTTCAAAAAGTATGCATTACCTTGTAATAAGTGTAGTAGCACTGTAATCGTGGATCAAAGCTCTATCAATTACAATTATTTTTACCTGAAAATTCGTGGTTAGGGATACTAAGTTTTAACCGAGGGTCTAGACTCTAGAGTGTACAGCGAAAAGTTAAAAATGTTCTTTCGTGAATTAATTGACTGTTTTAAAAAGTTGTAGAACAAAAGTTTTTCTTCATTAGCTACTATAAAATTGGGTGACCAATCATTTCGCAAAAAACAAATAACAAATTTTCATTTCACAAACAACATTTCCCAAAATTCTGAATCATATATTAATCGTTATAAAACGTTTGGTCCTATAAATAATTCACTTGACAAAACAATTAACAGACAAATTATCATTTCATAAAATATAATTTGACAAATAATTGATTTATAAATCGTGTTATTTAATAAAACAACGTAAAGCATATTTCTTTTTTGATTCTTTTTTGGTTAGGTTAGGGTTAGACATAAATATCCAGGTATATTTTAATCTATATTAATTTATGTAATTTGAAGAATGAATTATTTTATGAAATAATAAATATTAAATAATAATTTATTTATTTCGTTACTTCGGAGAGGATTTAAATGGAAACACAGTGTACACTTCGCAAGCTGTATTCTCACTAATGACGCCTATTTTTTTAAGTAGGTACCTACATACTATATAATATTTGACATTTTTACATTCAGCACGTTAGCAAAGTAAAGTATTTGTCAATTGAGTATTTGTCAAATGATCTTTAAAAAATTATACGTTTGCGGAATACGACGTTTGTGAAATGATTAGTTTTTGAAACTTGATCATGATTGAAAAAAAATATCATTAATTGTTAAATGTTTTTTGTGAAACATTAGTGAAAATTGATTGATTTAAAAAACCGGCCAAGTGCGAGTCGGACTCGCGCACCGAGGGTTCCGTACAAACCTGTAGTAAGATTTAAATTAAATGCTTTTTTTTAAATATTTGAGTTGATTGAATGAAAGGTAAATTGCGGTTTACGATTTATGACGTATTAAAAAAAAACTACTTACTAGATCTCGTTCAAACCAATTTTCGGTGGAAGTTTGCATGGTAATGTACAACATATATTTTTTTTAGTATTATCATTTTCTTATTTTAGAAGTTACGGGGGGGGGGACACACATTTTACCACTTTGGAAGTGTCTCTCGCGCAAACTATTCAGTTTAGAAAAAAATGATATTACAAACCTCAATATCATTTTTGAAGACCTATCCATAGATACCCCACACCTATGGGTTAGATGAAAAAAAAAATTTTGAGTTTCAGTTCTAAGTATGGGGAACCCCCAAAATTTATTGTTTTTTTTCTATTTTTGTAAGAAAATCTTGATGCGGTTTACAGAATACATCTACTTACCAAGTTTCAACAGTATAGCTCTTATAGTTTCGGGAAAAAGTGGCTGTAACATACGGACGGAGAGACAGACAGACAGACAGACAGACAGACAGACAGACATGACGAATCTATAAGGGTTCCGTTTTTGCCAAATTTGGCTACGGAACCCTAAAAAGTTCTTGATTTAAAGTCACAAATTCAGTACAACCGATTTTAATTTCGAAGCGTATCGTTTCGAGCACTAGCTGTAAATGCATATGTTACGGGTAATACTAGAAGATGTAGTAAACCTAGGTTTACACGGGTTTACCTAGTAAACTACCTTATTTCTGGGTGGTATAAAAAGGACATAACCACGAAGAGGATGGAGGAAGGTGACGAAGAGGATTACGGGGTCTTTCAGACCCCGCCATCCTCTTCGTCACCTTAACTATCCGAGTCGGAGTGTCCCCAGTCCCGAGCTCGTTTCGCACGCCTGAGCCTTAACTGAACATAATCCAGCCAGAGTTGGGTAGACCGAGGTGAGTATGGGTAAATTCCGAATTAAAATTTATTTTACTCATTTACCCAAAACGTTTGGGTAATACTAAGATAACCCGTGTAAACCTAGGTTTACTACATCTTCTAGCATTACCCGTGACACATACACGAAATTGAGCTCTAAACCAATGCAGTTAAAGTCAGATAGGCCTGATAGGGTGCGACGATCGCCGCGACGCGCGCTGGTTGATATTCACAGGAAACCTTTTTTTCGTCTCCTCTTTTAATACCTTCAAATCAAGAGTGAAAAGGCATCTTCTAAGCAAGCGCGCTCCACCTTAGGCTGCATCACCACTTGCAAGCAAGTCTGCTTGCAGCCAAGCGCTAGCCTATATATATAAAAAAAGGATCATTACATACATCCAAGTAGTATAATATTTACCGGCGGCACAGAGTGGTGTTGCTGCGGCGGGTGGTGCATAGGCCTGATAGGGTGCGGCGGTCGCTGCGTGGGCGCGTGATGCGGCGGGACGGGCATGGAGCCCATACCGCCCATTTGCCCGTGACCGCCCATGCCGCTGGCCTGAGAGGGACCCATCGGCACCCTACAACAGAAAGCCTTTCATGCTAATTGTGCCTTTGTTGACCAAATACACAAAATGCCTCGTTGGTCTAGTGGTTATCATGTTCGACTGCGGCTGACGAGGTCCCGGGTTCGGTTCCCGGGTCGGGCCATAATTAAGTGTTGGTTTTTTCTGATTAGAAATTCCCAGTACTAGCCCGGAGTTAGGAAGTTGGCGGTGTTTCACACCCGTGCCTCTGAGAGCACGTTATGCCGTAGGTCCCGGTTATTATCACTAACATGATGATAGTCATTAAAGCCTGCCAACCCGCATTGGAGCAGCGTGGTGGGTCTAAGCTCTAATTCCCTCTCTCCTGTGGAGGCCTGTGCCCAGCAGTGGGACGTTAATGGGCTGTAGTGGTGGGACGTTAATGGGCTGTAGTGGTGACCAAATATACTACCAAAGATATCCGTTACTATAATTTAATTTGACATTGAGGACAATGATGTGGTATGTGGCTTATAAATGAATGACCCTCTTTTGTGTAACCTGTGTGTGCCCAAAAGCTCAATGGGTCATTGGTGTATTATCCAAAAGCTTAAAAGTTTTGAAATATAATGTCCTTTTGTGCCTAATCCTTTGGGGATCTTTTAGGGCCCTTATTGGACGTAAGAGATTCTTACTGCACTGCGTACTTACTTCGTAAATTCGTTACAGGGAATTTTGGTATGTAGAAAACAGCTCAGGAAGCTTTTTGGGACGATTACATAATATACTCGCGAGGCTATTACTACTATTATTTTCTACTATTTATTATTTTAATAGATAGTATACTCTTCTATCGTTGGTTTACTCCCACATAACTTCGGTTAGGTAGCCTGCTAACTCACAATACAAGATTACAATTAATTTTCTTGATCTAAAAGATAATGCAACTATAAAAGACAGTTTGTATTTTCTGAATACCGGCTGCTTAATTCCACATTTATATAAAGGACAATTTTTATCAAATAGTAAGGCACTTCCAAGAATTTGAGAGTTAAATGTAAGGTCAATTCAAACACAGTTCACAGGCACTACATAGTTATAAGTCCATTGGAATTATGATAGTTTTAACTTATTTATAGGAATAAAAAAATGACACAACACTGCACCAATCTTCCTACAAGGCCTCGCGGAGTGTGAGACAAACGAAAGTCTTTCTAGGGGTGCTTTCATCCAGACGTTTGTTGCGATACTGTTATTCCAACCGCCCGTAGCTTCAATGGCTTGATATATTGGCCTATACAAGATATCTACTTATATTCATCCCTAGATTGCCTCGGATCGAAAGTGCCGTCATATGTTCCATTGACGACCAGTTTTAGTGACAAAGGGAGCCGCAAAGGACCCTCGACATATCAACAAATTACACAGGATTTGCATGTGAATGCAACAGACTATATAGAGCACGTAAAACACAGACTTTTATCAAATAAGTGTCAATGTTTGAGTGGCTATAAGCATATAAGCAGATATATTCTTATTAAATAGCGGTATAATTCTTTAAGAAATAAATGCTGATGCCTTATATACGGTATTAGTCTGTTCGAATTTGAGACAAATTTGGTAGATTTGTAAAGACTGTATGTAATTGCGCTCAAAACCCAGTTCTGACCAAAAAAACTAAAAAGCAACAGCCCACATTTGTAACTACAGTTTATACCATTTACCGTAACTTATAAAGTACCTTACTTTTATCTACTTTATTAGGAATCAAACTACGATCAAAAGGTGAATTTAGCTGGAATGGATCAGAACATTAATATGAGAATAAAAAATTTATCAACATTAATTAATCTATGTTTTCAACCAAACCCAATACAGCATACATACTTTAATAAAACTTATTTTATGCTGAGTTATCATAATAAATACTAGCTGAGGCCCGTCTGTGTGGTTTAAGTTTTATGATTCCCGTAACTCCTTAATTCTTTGAACCTCCTTTTAATAATATAAAAAGTAGCCTTGGTCACTCTCCAGGTCCTCAATTATATCCATTCCAAAAATCACGTCGATCAGTTGCTCCTTTGTGGCGTGATTGAAGGACAAACCAACAAACAAACACACTTTTACATTTATAATATTAGTATGAAGTATGATGATGATATGCGCCGAAAGTAGAATGTGTACCTATACACATTCTACTTTCGGCGCAGAAAATATTCTTGATTGGCCTGTTTGGAGGCTTCTTCTGTGGTTAGTTATCACCCTACCGACAAAGACGTATCGCCAAGCGATTAATTAGGTAGCAATTGATTAGGGATTTCATATAACTAAACCCAAACACAGGATAAGCTGCTTTCATCTTAGGTTGCATCATCACCATATAAGTTTACAGTCAAGGGCTAAATAATAATGGACGAATCCTTCATTCTGCCTAGACGACCGGACTGGGGCACTAAAACATGAATTGTCGTATTTGTATACTAACCCTACAATACAGGATTGCAGAATTGACCCTTATAAAATATCCTGTAACTGTAAATATATTCAGCCATGTGTTGATACTTGCAAAATAGTCAAACTGGTCCTTGACACTTGCAAGTTCATTGACCCAACTCCCCTTTTTAGTTAAACCCCCTTTGTAGTTTGTACTGTGCGTGAACTGTCTGACTTTTTATGATTTCCCTCTTTGATCATCTTTATAATCTTACTAATATTATAAAAATGTGAATGTTTGTATGTTTCAAGCTTGTATGTTTGCAAGTTCAGTATGTTTACATAATTTGTTTGTTACTCCTCTTACACCACAATGACTGGCTGGAATTATTTGGAATAGAGATAGTTTATTACTTGAATGAATGAATGAATATACTTAATTAACAAAATGTAACATAGGTTACATATTTTATCGCCTACATTAAAGAGTTCCCACCGGAATCAAAAGACCCTAATCCACATGGACAAAGTCGCAGGCAACATCTAGTAAACTTATAAGGTTCTTTAATATGACCAGAGTTTACAAAGTTAAATATTTATTAAAGTAACCAAAGTCATTCAGTGGGTAGAAAATCATCGTTTTCTACCCACCGAATGACATATTCGTCTGAAATTGACTAGTTTTGGGTGGCTCAAACTCACATTTTCAATGCAGGTTATATGAAACATAATTTAGCACAGATTTTGAGCATTGGCAGTTTACCGCCTCATGTTTCTGTTGATGAAATATTCAGATATCAAACTGCTTGGAAGCTAATATGGAGTATAACGTTAATGCTCATTGCAACTGTATAGGATCATATCTCTTATTGAATTTAACAAAACTAAATACATAACATGAAAGAACACAATGAACAACTACATTATGAAATGTTGTTTCACAGCTAAGTAATTTACCAAATATTTTACTAAAGGCATTTTTTTCAGGACATGTTTTAAAAATAAATTTAGAGTTGAAATAAACTTCAACTCTAAATTTTGGTAATTACACAGGTACAACAAAAATAATTTTATTCTCATTTTAGTACAGAATAATCTGTTACTAAATATTATATTTATGCGAAAATGTGCCTGCCTGTCTGCTACGCTTTATGACCCATCTTTTCAACCGAATTTGATAAAATTTCGTATTGATAGGTTTGCATCCTGGGAAAGGATGTTGGCTACTACTTTATCCCGGAAAATGAAGGAGCTCCTGCAGGAATACAGATTACTTAATCCACACAGTCTTAGTAGTTAATAAGGAGAAAAAAAGCCTATACAAATTGCTGACCATAGGCTCCTACCTACACCTTTTATACACCTCCAAGCTGCATCATGTACTAATTTCGTGCTAGAATAACTGGGTAAAATTTATGAATCGTGAGTTTTTCCCGATGTTGGGGGCCATTAACCCCTGAGTTGGGGGCGGGAGCGGCGAGAGGGGGGAGGGGATGTCCCCTGTGATACTTTTTACACGCTTTTTATTTTTCTGAGCAAATCTGATTTTCAGAAAAAACTTTTCCGAAATTCCTGCTTAACTCTGATAATTAAGGCGGAGAATGGGTAAAAGTAGCTTGGAGGGAGGGAAGGAGAGGGAAGGGCGGAGCAGTATAAGTAGTGGGAGAGGGAGGGAAAGAGGTTAATTTCTTAATTAGAATGGGCTACGCCAGAAGCCTCGCTTCGTCGCCCCTGAATGAAGCAAGCCTCCATGGTCGAGCGGCGACCTCCTTCGCGCTTAAAAAACACTCTAGGAGCAGGGCAGACAAGACTGCGTGTAGTTGGGGTGTGCTGATTCGGTTTTGCCTATCTAGCAAACAGGGGTCCAGAAGAATAGTCAGAAATAACAAAAGAGTCGTCGAACAACAAAATACGGAAAACGGAGCACATTCGCATAGCCACAAGTGAGACAGAATGAATGACGTCCAGTCCAAGATGGCGTCGTACTTGGTAGAGTAATTTCACTAATAAAAAAAAACCAGCCAAGTGCGAGTCGGACTCGCACACCAAGGGTTCCGTACAAACCTGTAGGTATTTAAGTAAAAGTTATGGTATTTTTATTGCTAAATGAAATCCATAACAATAGTAAGTTTAAAATTATTACAAATATTTTTATTAAATGATGTAACTAAAAATTTATGCTTTTTGCAAATTTTCCTTTATCTGTGCTATAAGACGTTGCTTCGTACCAAATTTCAAGATTCTGAATTCAAGGGAAGTACCCTGTAGGTTTTGATTCCCTTGCAAGTGTTGAAAATTTGCAGCATAAACGGCTGTATCTTTTGATTGCGTTAGCTTAGAAGTTTCATTTTTGCAAGGGACAGTAGTTTGTTACAGCTTAAAGGTATTATAGACCTGAGTATTTGATATGAATTTCAATTTGATACCTCTACGCGTTTGTGAGGAAAGGGGTAGCAAGTTTAAAATTATAAAAAATATTTTTATTATATTATGATGTAACTAAAAATTTATTCTTTTCCCAATTTTTCCTTTATCTGTGCTATATGACGTTACTTCGTACCAAATTTCAAGATTCTGAGTTCACTGGAATTACCCTGTAAGTTTTGATTCCCTTACGAGTGTTGAAATACTCGAAAATTTGCAGCATAAACGGCTGTATCTTTTTATTGTGTTGGCTTAGAAGTTTGATTTTTTCACAGCTCCAAGAGACAGTAGACCTGAGTATTTGATATGAATTTCAGCTTGATACCTCCATGCGTTCCTGAGAAAAAGGGGTCTTGACACACAGATGGACAGACAACAAAGTGATCCTACAAGGGTTCCTTTTTTCCTTTTGAGGTACGGGAACCCTAAAAAACATTTCACTTAATTTAAATTTTGAAAGTTATGTTTTTTTCTTAAGATAATTAGATGTTTTCATCAATAATTTTCAATTATATCTTTGATTTTTTAAAAAACGATAAAGTTTTGCACTTTTTACAAAATTATTGAGTTTAATTCACAAAAAAATTCCATTTTCAATTTTCACAAAAACTACACGTTTGCTGAGAAAAAGAAAAGCAATTTGTTAGGAAAAGTGACTGTCTTCTAACAAATGCACATCTCATTATAATTGAATTTGTGGCGCACAATAAAAAAAATCAACCCAATATCTGAATTTTACAATGAAAATTCTGCCTGCTTGGTTAGCCTGCCCAATCTTGCCCCTATCACCTCACAGAGTTGCCATGTTCTAGATATCTCCACCAGATTTCTGATACAAAATATAGTATCTATGGAGCTATTTTATTACTACTATGATAAGATTCAGTTCACAATTTCTAAGTAAACAAAATGGTGCATGAGGGTTGGTGTGTTTTGTAGTGACTTAACAACTATCAATTCAATACAAAGGCAAATTAGAATTTCGCATCTAAGTGTAACATTTATTAGCTAGGTGAACTTATGCTCGACATTTATTTCTTATTTTATTCAATAGCACAGCAAAATAAATATCTAATAAAAAGCCGGACGTTACCTAGTTAAGCCTACATGCCTGTTCTCCCGGTGCATTTGATGCGGCGGCATTTGGTGGTGCGCCGGCATCCCCTGGTGGCCCGACATGTGCTGCGGCGGCGGGTGCCCCGACATCGGCTGATGATGCATGTTCGGGTGATGCATCATCCTAGCGATCGCAGCCTGAACCACAAATCACAAATGATCAAACCATCACCAAACTGCCGACAATAACACGACAAAAACGCAAGTTTGCTACCTCCGCACTTACCGTAAATTTGTCTCACAAATTATTCAAGTCTCCGGCTTCACGATCGACATAAATCCGCTCACAATACACGCGAATATTGTTTTATTTGGCAAACAGTAAAGAAAATCGTTTCGTTCAACATGCGGCCATGTTAAAAATGTTGCCATACTCACTCCATCCATAGCACAGAGTACTTTGTCTAATTAAGAAAATCAAATAAGTCCGTGGTTGTATTATCTTTGAATGTTGCCATACGAAGAAAAAAAAGATGTTTTTGATCATTGATCATACTTTATTAAAAATATATATTAGTGTGCTATTATCGTAAACAGAAAGGTCGATTTGATAAAATTATTAATCTTATATATATTATTCATGATAAATAATGTTTTCATGTATTTTTCGCATTATCAATTTAGCAGGTGCTGAAATAAAAATTACATAAAAATTAAGAACATGTGCGTTTGCCATTTAGCTTCTAACCCTTTGATTAGGTATATAGACAGAATGTGCCCTAACATATTTAAATTGAAGCTTCCTTTATCCTTAAAATGGCGCATGGGCGGAGCTTAATGCGGGCATTAGGGCTGAAATTATCGATACCTTTTATCCCTTTATACTTATATACTCGATATAAAATTATCAAAACATAGGTAATTAATAAATAATTAAACATCATTTTTGAAATACACTAGTATTCGTATTTTATAATGAACAAGCTGATGCCCGCGACCCCGTCCGCGTGAATTGAGGTTTTTTGTATGAAAAAATTTTGTATGAAAAAAATTTTTTTACTCATCGTTTCTTAAAGAAGACAAAAATTCATTCGGAGGAAAAATACGGAGAGAGCTGATGATTGAGGATTTCAAAGACGGATGAAGAGCACAGCCAGGGTATTCAAGATAGGTGGGGTGTGCTCCACCAAATGTCACTCGAAACTTCATCCAATTGACAGTGTGCTGAAAAAAAATTAAAAATGGCGGATTTAAGATGGCCGCCATACAAATTTCATCGGTGTCTATCTCGGAGAGTATAAAAGATGGACGAGTGGTTTCTTGGCAAAAGATGATCAAGTCATGAAGGTCTAATTGATGAACAGGAAAAAATTCAAGATGGCGGAATTTATTTTTCCATAGAAAATGTAGTATTGAAGAGGCTTACAAGTGTAGAACTATGCAAGACTTTGATGCGGTTTTGTTACAAGATTTGTTCTGTATGGAAGAATTGTCGGTTTGCTGTTAGGAAAGCCAAGATGGCGAAGTTTAATGGCACCCAAAGGTACCCGATCGTCAGTGCTATGATATTGATATTAATCAACTAAGGAAGGTTTCTTTGTGTTTTTACTTCAACGGTCTCTTACACTGTATGCATGTCTGGAAAGTTTATTTACATTAAAAGGCCCTTTTAGATATTTAAGGGGTCTCTGTTTTATGTTTTCTTATGAGAATTTTTTTTACGTCTATCGGACGCGTGGCACTCTGGCGCTTCCACTGTGCTCGCTAACATAGCAGTGGGTTGTTTACTTCAGAACACGTAGGCAGTAAACACTAGGATAGAAGGAGAGCAAGTAAGTAGACAGTGGGCCGCGCGGTCCACGCGGGCAGGTGCGGTTCCATTTCAAAATTTGTTTTTAAAGAAGAACTCTCCATAATTTTTCGGAGAAAAAATATATGGAGGTGTTTATTTCAGAAAGTACCTATACTAAATGGAAGAGTGGAGTGAAAGTACCTATACTAAATCGTTAATGGATCACGCACGCACAGCCTAAACCGCTGGGGTTAGCAACTTGTTTGACAGTAGGTTCCTTTTGTGACGTAGACGCTCACTTAGGAAAGATTTTTCAAAATTCCACTCCTATGGGGGTGAAATAGGGGGTGAAATTCTGTATGAAACTCCGGGTTGGCACTGAGAATTTCTTAATTGAAAAACCCAATACCTAACTTTTATGCCCGACCGGGAATCGAACCCAGGACCTCGTGATCCGCAGTCGACTATGCTAACCACTAGACCAACGTGTTACACGAAGGCAGGAAACTCTTGTAAATAATACACACAGATGATGCTTCGTATAGTATAATTCCACGTTCGGTTATTTCATGTGTTATTAAGTACATATAATGCGATTTAGTTAACCCGAAACACCAATCACAATTACTGGTGACAATAATAATTACACTTTCACTAACAGATAAAGAATGATTCAAGTACCGCCAAGCGATCTTATTTATAGAAGACACATTTAGTTTATTGACGTTTTTGTCATGATATTATATTTCTTGATTCAATTTAAAGTCAAATGAGCTCTTATTATTCATAAACGCTAACAGCTCGGCCGTCCTGTTTAGACGAGTCCTCGCGTGAAGCTACCACTGGTTCGGAACCTATACTCTACAGAGAAGAACCGGCAAGAAACTCTGCAGAATGGAAAAAAAAATAGTTATTTTATCGGTAAATGGTAATTGTTCCGGCCATCTGATCATTTAATTGGTCCTCCAATTGCTATTGACATGATATCTTTATTTTTTTTTTTTTTCGGAAATCCAAGTGTTTTTTATTAATTATAGTATGCATAATTTCGATCCAAAAATCTATTGTAATTTAGTTTGATTCCATCACTCAACAATAAGTGACTAAGAACAATTTTTTTATTAAAATTCGTCATCATGATTTTAGTTTCACTATTGATATTTTGCACTGATGGTATCAATAATTATGATTTATCTCAAATTACATAATTATTTTCCAAGCTTTCTCAAAGCTTTCTAAACACATAAATTAAAATCAGAAATACCTTAAAGCTAATTTGCTCATCACTCATACTGGTTATCCCCCTAACTTAGCTCCAAAATCTCAAGACACTGCAAGATCAGCTGCTCATCACACATACTGCTTATCTCCAAAACTTTACTCCAAAATCTCGAAGACTTTAGGATACACCTTAGACTGGACTCCAAGATCACGAAAACTCTAAAATCACAAAACTTTTCTCATCAACTCTAACCATCATAAAACTTAGGAGTCATCTATAAGACTCGAATCACTCAATCATCACAAAGACCACAAAACTTAAGAGTCATTTTAAGACTCAAATCACTCAATCGTCATAAAACTTTACTGTTTAACTCTAACTATCACAAAACTTATTTCTACCTATCTAACATCACAAAACTTAGAAGTCATCTCAAGACTCAAATCACTCAATCGTCATAAAAGTTTTCTCTTTAAATCTAACTTTCACAAAACTTATTTCTATTTAACTCTAATCATCACCATACTTAGGAGTCATCTCAGGACTCAAATCACGCAATCGTCATAAATCTTTTCTCTTTAAATCTAACTTTCACAAAACTTATTTCTATTTAACTCTAATCATCACAAACTTAGGAGTCATCTCAAGACTCAAATCACTCAATCGTCATAAAGCTTTTCTCTTTAAATCTAACTTTCACAAAACTTATTTCTATTTAACTCTAATCATCACAAAACTTAGGAGTCATCTCAGGACTCAAATCACTTAATCGTCATAAAGCTTTTCTCTTAAAATCTAACTTTCACAAAACTTATTTGTATTTAACTCTAATCATCACAAAACTTAGAAGCTATCTCTAAGGCTAATCTACCGATCGGCTTACGTATAAACATAATACGTTCTCTTTCGCTTCGTTTTATTTTTTTGAAGTGAAATCTTCTTCAGCCGCGTTGAGCACTTTTTAGTCGGGAGTAAACTTGTGGATTCGCGTCACCGATACCGCGTTGTTACGAATTTCAAACGGGTGCTAATTAAACAAACCTCCACTCTCAATAGCACCACTCGCCTCCAAAAACTCACACCGTCCTCCAAATCACTAAGTCAGACACTATCAAAGTAAGTCTGAAAAATACTATCGTATCCGCTATATTTCTTCGAATTATATTTTTTTTCGGTGACATTTAACGTTTTTTTTAAAACGTTTTTAATAATTTTAAATGAGTAAGTTAGTGCTATTTTTATCGAATGTAAAGTAATTTAATCGTAAATTTTATTTTGAAACAATTTGCACACCATTTGGTAGAATATTTGGTAGAATATGTTAGTGAAATTACCACTTTAAGACCTAATCTGTACCCATAATCTTGCAAATAAATATTGTTTTTTTTTTATTTATTTAAGTAAATACAACTCGGCGTATTAAAAGTACATCGAAACATGTATAATTTACAACTCGTTCTATAATGTTCACCCAATATTATCATCAGATTTATGGCCCCTAAATATTAGAAACCCCCAAGGGCAAATGTTTAGCCGATCACCAAAAATAGCAAACGATCACCAAAATTAGTACAAAAGTAGTACATGGCCACCGAAATCTCAACCATATTTCAATTTAACTAATTCTAATCGTACAAAATACAGACATGACTAGATTTTTACTATTTATTATTTTATTGTGTGATTATTTGACTAATTATTGAACTGGTTATTTGACTACTTGCTCAATTACTCGTAATAGAATATACTCATAGACGTAATAGAATTAGTTCCATGGACATAATATGACTTTTAACTACGATTATAATGACTTTTAAAAATATCATACTACACTAACCGCCATGACATGCCATGTTTAAATTCAATTTACCAAAACCGTTACAGTGTCTTAGTATGTTAATTAAGTTTTATGTTAAGGGTGAACGTCTATAATATTATGTACCTATAAATTTATTGAATTAATTTTTGATTTGAAATTTTTATAAGTTTAATTGATTGTATAAAATATTCGATATTGCAATACCATGATGGGGCCTCATGTCTCTGTGATTGTATTATGAACATTGTACATGAAAGCAATAATAAATAATAAATGGAATGAAGGTATATTAGCCCAAAATAGCATAACTACTTTTGAATATTTATGTTGAATCCTAACCTAAGATTTTAATACATATAGAACTTTAAAAAAATCAATTTAACTGCATAAATTCGAATGGTGCTCTTCCTTTAAATGAGGAACATTATATTATGATGAAGCTTTAAAACGTGAAATATTGGTGAGTTGTAAACACTGTGGCTGAGTTTGTAAATTTGATGGCGATATATTATATCAGTAGGACAAGTAGTTTGTTGTTCTTTACTTGACGCTTTCTTTGAAATATTTAGTGATTGTTGCAAAAAAATCTCATTTTCCCGTTGCTTAGTTAATAACATCAGAAATTAGGTTCCGTATCAAAAAGTAATAATTCTGCAGCTTTAGTTAAAATTTCCTTTTTCAAACCCTTATCTTATCCACTTAGCGATTCTCTTTCTCTTTCTTCTAGACTTTTTCCATTATTTGGAGTCAGTTCTTCTCATTTGCTTGCGCCAATATATTCTGTCTTGGGTTGTCTGCTGCTGAAACTGCTTCGCGCTCCATATCAGGTTACAGTTGTCCACCACGTGGCTGCAGGGTACCCTCTCCGCCTCGCGTTCTGCCAATACTCTCCACACAACATGATTCTCTTCTCGCTGCATAATGTGTACTAACGTAAACGACCCTCTACCATTTTGTCCGTTATTGGGGCAACCTTAAAACTTCTTCTGATCTGCCCATTCGCACTTTATCGAGTTTAGTTTCATTGGGCACCCATCTAAGCATCTTCATTTCGTTAACACGCGATTTCTATTCGCGAGTCTTTTTGGTTGCCCAGCACTCTGTGCCGTACAAGCATTGCAGGTCAGACTGCCGTTTTCTATACCTTGCCTTCGATCTTTATGGGCATCCGGTTATCCCCTATTAGGGTTTGTACTTTCTAAAATCATTTCCTAGCTATGTACAGATGTCCACGTCGTAATTGCTATCTTTAAATTTCAGCCCGATTCGTCCAGCTGTGTATTGTTAGAACAGTCAGTCAGAATACCAAATTGTAACTACAATATATTTAAAAGAATGTTATACGAATAGCCCACATAAAATTGATTTTACAGTGAAAAATTATGTTTTCTTTTTTTAAGCAAATATACCTTTTTATAATAGTTTAGATAAACTAGTTTATTGGGTGTTTTGATCATAAAAGGAATACTATGCAATCGGATATTTGTGAAGCAGCCAGGTAACCTTCACATTATTGAACTGAGATTACAATAAACAAGTGAAGACTTCACGTTTACAATCAGTAATCCTAATACTTAACTCTAACTTTCACAATGTCGGTCACAACAACTAAAATCATACATAACTTTCACAATAACATTCGTGGACTACCTTCGTCCATCACAACTAATATCATACATATCTCTCTCATTATCAATTGAGTGACCACCTTCATTCACAACAACTAAAATCATATATTATCTTTCACAATACCAGTTGCTTATCCACCTTCGTTCACGATCTAGCGACAAGAAACCAGTAAGAAACTCGGTGGCGACTAAAATAACTTTGTCAACTAACAGCCAGTTTTTCATTTCAACCTTGATATTGTCCATTATATTCACAACATTGTTGACATCAGTATTCAATCATCATTCAATTCGATCGATCAATTTCGTAATATAATCAAACATAAAATTTACCTACAAAAGCATGTTATAAAATCTCGTTATTCCTCAGACAATACGAAAAAAAATGTTTTTTCAATGGAATTGATTTCTTTCTCTTTAGATAACAAAGGCTAATTCTAATTCAATTCAATAAACAAATTCTATTTCAAAACCAATCATGAAATTGTTAAAAATCAGTCTTAACGATTTTTTTAAATTTACAGCTTAGGTTGGTTTGCATCAACACATTTTGACGGATCGTAATCTCCCAATATGGCGCCCACAAGCGTTAGTCAAAGAAGGCGTCGATCATTATTTTTACCATGAAGCAACACTAGTAAATTAACAGAAGTCAACGTAAGCTACGATAACCATTGATTTTAATCAACCGGCCCTTATTCCATTAAAAACATTCTTATTCGACCGAGCAATAAGTACATGATTCTATATCAACCCATAATTAAATAGATAAATTAATGAATGATTTCACCATATTCGTAGTCCAGTATTTTCCCATCGCAGCAATGTGGCCTCCGACACCGCAAGTATACACGCGCCTCCATGTCATCCACAGTCTAGCACTCGCCCATCGCAGCAATATGGCCTCCGACACCGCAAGTATACACGCGCCTCCATGTCATCCACAGTCCAGCACTCGCCCATCGCAGCAATGTGGCCTCCGACACCGCGAGTACACACGCGCCTCCATATCAGCATTCACGTCATCAAGTTCGCAGCGTCAGAGCACCATCATCACACCCTGACGCGCCTCCATGTCAGCATTCACGCCATCAAGTTCACAGCGTCAGAGCACCATCATCACACCCTGCCCACACCGCAGGCACTCATTGAAGTAATTGATATCCACATGGAAAAAAAAAACAGAAACACGTTAATTTTCGGCTCGCCACTACTATGAATCGTGCAGAAGAAATACACGAAAATATTTCATCGGTAGTAAACTTGGGAAATAATAAATTAATGTAAAATGTGTGTGGATTATTTTTCAGCTTACTAATAATGACATCTACACATTATCTTTGATTTTTTTTTTTTAAATTATAAATTGATATGAAATTGTGTTACAAACAGTGACACAGTCAACTTTACTTTGCACCGTGTTAATATATAGGAAAGACATAATTATTATAACTAAAGAAATAAACATGCGACTAACTTAAAAATTAAGTGGGTAATCTACAAAAATTTTAGCTTAGCGCTTAGCAACATCGCGTCGCTGCCAGCGAAACCGGTTTCAGATTGCAGTTTATGCGTGATTACTATTTACTATAGAGGTTGCTCCAAAAATGTATTTTTTTAAATGTTTGTGTTTGAAATTCTTTTCGTTCATGCTTTCTTTTAAAATTTCACGAAACAAAACAATTTACTACTTTTGATATGTTGGCACTACTCAGTACTAGGTATGGCAAGGTACAGCTACTGCCTGATACTTAAACCAACACAGAAAAGGAATACATCATGGTACATAAGTATCAAAAATCGAAGTAGCTATTCGAAACGAAAATCATGTGAACCCATTAAAAAAAAAAACTAAATCGAATGTATGCAGGCTGCTAATAGAATTATTTTATGCAATTGCCACTACAAGGCGTATAAACATTTAGAAATATAATCATATATATATTTTATAACATATAGGTATATAATTTTTTACACTCAGATACTTTTTTAAAGTTTCTATTTTTATTATTTTTTTTACAATTTTAGCTACTTCCAAAATAAGACTATTTCTATTCTTCAAAAATGTATAACATTTTATGAGCAAGTTGTAATAAAAACAACTATCACATTTTTGTTAAACTCAATATATACCATTGCTTGGTTAACACTCGAATCTGATTTGAATTAAGATACTATTTACTATAAAAATAATAATCGATTCACACGTACCTTTAATTTTAGCCGAAGACGAGGTTCATTAACACTTCTGAGCTGTTACACGAAGGCAGGAAACTCTTGTAAATAATACACACAGATGATGCTTCGTATAGTACAATTCCACGTTCGGTTATTTCATGTGTTATTAAGTACATATAATGCGATTTAGTTAACCCGAAACACCAATCACAATTACTGGTGACAATAATAATTACACTTTCACTAACAGATAAAGAATGATTCAAGTACCGCCAAGCGATCTTATTTATAGAAGACACATTTAGTTTATTGACGTTTTTGTCATGATATTATATTTCTTGATTCAATTTAAAGTCAAATGAGCTCTTATTATTCATAAACGCTAACAAACGAGGCAGTCAAAAATAGAAATTAGTCAAAATGATAGGTACCTACACAATAACTGCAATGAAGGGACCAAAAACCACTTGAATAGACATTGTAATTTTCGAATACGAGACACCATCCCGGAGATCGGGTGTCTTAATCACAAGGTTATCATCGCTTCAGCCTAAAATTAGTTTGGCAATATTATAAGTAGAAGCTGACTGTTCAATTTCATCTCTCTACCCCTCTGAGTGAGAAACAGTAAGAGTGAAACGCATCATCACTTACCATCAGGTGAGATCGCAGTCAAGGGCTAACTTGTAGAGGATTTAAAAAAAAAAAGAAAAAAAGTGATATGAAATTTTAATTTTATCGATACTCAATTTATTTGTAAACAATACAATCCCCACACTATATAAACACTCAAACAAAAACTAATGACATAATCCAAATTTTCAGGGATAGCGCAAAATTTACGTGTTTTGGATTCAGTAAAGAAGAAACTAAACTATAATTAGTTGAAATAACTTAAAATACTCGCCACAAAAAGAAAAATAAAAACAACTATGTTACTCACTTAAGAAATGAAATTCCTGGGCGTTTTACAATACTATTATTACGACACCCCACAACTGAGCACTTCACCATTATTGATTACACAAAACTAAGCAAAAACACATAAAAATATTATGAAAATATTCACAAAACTGGTAATTAGCCACAACCAAAATACCGGAAGCAATATAAACGCCATATAAAGGTACAAAAAAATTGGCTTCAATAGCAAAATTTGATGACGTCATATGACAATTGCCTGACACGTTCACGCAATAACATAATACACCTGTCTCATTCTAAAAACGTAGCTTTCAATAAGTAAGAATAGTCAAAACATAGTAGTACATGTTTTATTAACAAAATGCATCGTATAACTATAATTGAGTAAAATTTAACACATCCTCTCTATATACCTAAACAAAGTTCTAACCAGAGACAAGTAACATAAAGGATCTAACCACAGATAATTCAATTATATCAAAGAGTTAAATGTATAGAAATAGTATGTTATGTGAATATATTTCTATGGCTCTAGGACAGTGGCGCCAGCCGCCAATTTTAAGCTGGAGGGTAAAACGTAGTGATTGTATACTCTTTGGCTGGAGGGTAGAGGTTTAAAGAATGTTTAAAGAGTACCTACAATGTAGAAAATTAGAAATTACTTGCAGAAATTGTTAAATTAGAGGTCCATGATAAGTAGTAAATTATTGTGAAACAGATGTATTAATTCGACTTTTTAATTATACGATATGACGAAGTACCTATTTATAAATTAAATTATTAAAATAGTTTGACCTCAATTTACTTTAAATATTATACATATATATCGAAATTCGAATTATCGATGCCAGCCTACGACCTCAATTTTCATAGCGGGCCCTGTCAAACACAGAATGTGAACATATTTTACTAACGCCATCGGCATGGCAGGGACAAGGACAGGCTTTTACTGGTGAGGGCATGCCCTACAAGTAGGACGTCCAACTATTTTCTATGAAAGGGCCCAATTAGTATCTATATATAAACATTAGCTGGCATCGATTATATGTGACTGTGACTGCAAGAGCATATCGATAAACCATTGTTTCTGGGTATGCTCTTGCAGTCACAGACCACTGGGCAGGGCGTAGACAGAACTTACTCTGAGGGGCAGGGGCACTGACCGCTTCGGCTTGCAGCAGGGATTATAATATCTGGTACGCTCCATTGTAGTAGCCATTAGTAGGCTATAATCATAGATTAATAAACCCACAGGGATCAAATCGATTCAGCAAACCGGATTAATTCGGTTATCGCCTAACCCATTAAAAGGTCGATCGGTTTGCATTTTTGTCAAACCGTTTGTGGTTTGCGAACGTCCTTACCTACGTGTCCAACTGTATTCAAAGCGCAAGTTACACCGCGAGCTATCTTCGTTTAGCTTAGCTCACGTAGATTAGTTTACACTCAAGATAGGACCAAACGTGCTTAAGCGAAGCTAAACTTTCTGGGTTCCACCCGCCACCCCCGCGCGACAGGCGACAGTAAGCTTATCTGGCATCGTTGCGTACTGTGGCTTGCGCTTATGGATGCAAGATGCAGGGTTTTTTATAACAAATAATGAGGAGTTCTTAGCCAAAAAGAAAAACTACTTAATATAAAAAATAATGTAAAATTATTTATTTAATTCTTACAATCAAAAGTTAAAAATACAACTCACAACTCTGTTTGGCATATATAAAGGAATACAATGGACATAAAATGGAAGTAATCTTCATCGTTATTTATTTGGACATCTGTTAAATTGGAGTACACAGGCTCTATTTCTTCTAAGGAACTTTCGAGAATTTCATCGCTGTCGCGTGTTGTTTCGGCCCAGGAGACTCGTTTCGAGCTTCTGGAAGTTTCTTTCTTTTTGTCGGAGGTTGGGGTGGAGTGGGAGACGGGGGAGGGTGGTTCTTTTGAGGGGGTTTGTGCGCATTTGTCTAGGTAATGTTTGCGGAGAACGTATTCGCGCATGGAGTCGTGTGAGGACCTTTTCGGTGGCGGGGGAGGGGGTAGAGCTTTATCGTCTTCTTCGAAGATGTATGGGTTTTTTTCTTTACGTGCCGTCTCTATTCTCTTGCCTTCCTCTTCGTTGGGCGGCAGCGGCCAAGCTCCTAGTTTGTTGCGGATGAGGTGCGGGTGCGAGTGTGCAGCACAGAGTATGCGTTTGCGCACGAAGTCGTGGTATACGGTTAGTTCGGACGCAAGTTCGCGGCGGACAAGTTGCTTGTGTCGTGCTGAGACGTTCGGGTCGCGGACGGCCAGCAGTGCCTGAAAGTTTCATAAATAAATGTATGAATTATTTTTCAGAAAGAACAGTGAACGTTATTTTGGTGACCGAAAAAACCAGAAAAGAAAATTTTACGAACTGACACCTGCGAAAATTGGGTATAAGCTGTATCTTGAATCCTAAGAGACTGTTTCTTATCAGAAATATTTTTTAATGAAGCACAAATATTTAACACTTGCTGGGAAGGACAGTAAAAAGCGAGCGGGATCCTGGCCCGACCCATAAATCGAAACTAGTAACTCGCCCAGCTCTACGGTGGTTACAAATTACAATGTACCAGTAAATAATTTAAGTCACGTACGCACCTGTGAGGCTAGCAGTGTGATGGTAGCTTCCAGCGCGCCGGCTACCAGCCGCTCGTTGGGCGCGGGCAGAGCGCTCGCCGCGGAGGATATACTGCCGGCGGACTCGCTGCGAGCGGCTCGTCGAGCCTCCGCCGGCCCGCCCGGGCTCCCGCACGAGCATGCTCGGCGGCGTCCGCGCGGCGACCGCCCGCCGCCGCCGCTGCCTTCCTCGGAGTGATAGGCCTTTACAAATAACCAGTAACCTAAGTAGATAACCTACTTACAAGCCCGCTTACAGTACATTTACTCTTCGTAAGTTACTCATGTACATTGTGCAGTCCGTCAAACTTATCTGACCCGGTGGCCAAGATTGCAACGAATTTGTATACCTGTCAAGTTTTTGTTTTTATGTTATTTTCAGAAGATACTAGCGACGCTGTCACCGAGTCAGATAAGTTTGTGGGACTGTAAGAGTAAAATTTACAAAAATTGTGATCGCTGCCTTAGAGTAACTACTTATGGAGTGCTACAGTAAGGGTGTGTTTCCACCAGAGATGTGCTATGTCGCTAAGCTACGGATGTGTGGCAAACCCACTAATATACGAGCGCCATATAAAATACATATAAAATTCCTGGCGTGTACCATAAAACATTATTTGTTTCAATAAGTACTTACATGATTCAACGACTTTGTCAGTAAACATATCGCGGAGAGAATAGTTCCGAATGTCAGCTGTGGGAATTGTTCGTAAGTAATTTTTGGGGCGCCAAAGGTCAGTTCCACGACTGGCTGCCACCGTTCCAAGTCC
The DNA here is from genome assembly GCA_963932025.1 of Erebia epiphron. NCBI lineage: Eukaryota > Metazoa > Arthropoda > Insecta > Lepidoptera > Nymphalidae > Erebia > Erebia epiphron. Next base: position 6,007,233 of record OZ009954.1, read on the forward strand.
AGACGAGGGTCCGCCAGCAATGACAGCAGGTCTGGGCTGAACGAGAGGAGGCAGAGTGTTGCCATGTGCAGGATTTCTAGGATTCTGAAATGTTCAATAGGATTTTTTACTTATCTTCTATATATTTTTTTAATTTTAGGAACAGTGTTTATTGTTTAAAAATAAAATAAATATAAAAGATTCAGGTGGTATAAATATTCTCAAATTCCCAAATATTGATACACAAAAAAATGCGATTTTTGGAAGCTTTTTATTTGAAAACTTTGATGTTTCAATTATAATGAATGATTTCACTCTTTATTGTACACAACATAAATAATATTCTGAGACAATAAACAAAAATAAAATAAAAATACTAGTCGGTACAATGGGCGGCCTTATCGCTTTTAATAATTAATATTATGCTTTTTGCGTCGGTAATCTTAGTTTGTTGTGACAGAAACATAATTGGCGATGATAATTTTCTCAATACAATTAATAATTGCTAATATTTTTTTACAATAAGTATGTTCATAACGTCTTTGAGAGGTGATATCTAGTGAAAGACCCGATGAATAGCGTCAGTTTTAATACTATTTACATAGGTACTACGCATACTTTAATACTGTACATGAATCAGCTTTTCTAGTTATGGTTCATTTTTGGTAACCATAAACCGTCTTTAAGCGGCCATATCTAGTGAAAGGCCCATCCGCATACGGGCAAACTTTCACTATCGTCATCAGTGGAGAACCCTACGCTACGCCCTGCTCTTAGGTGGGTGAAGGCTACACCCACCTAATACTGAATCAGCTTTTCTGGCGATATTTACCAAAAGTGCAGCTATCTCTTAGTCTATTACCTGTGCAGAACCGTGGGCTGCGAGAGAGCTGGGCCGAGAGCCATGTCGTCTGGCTGCGGAGTGAGGTCGGGCGAGCGACGCGCGCGCATTATTAACATCACACACTGATGCAGGCATGCACTGGTACTGCGCTGGGGTTACAAACACGTAACAAGTATAATATTTACTGCAAATGACGACAAAGTGCGTGGTGTGTGTCCGATTCCCGGCTGGGGTATTTTGGGAATTTATATATTACCCCTAATTCTGATGCACACAATCTCTAAAATTAACTTAAATGAAAACAATATATCTATTGTTATCTCTTTCATAATACTCTCTGCGGAAAGGGAAAGAAAGATTTAGAGCTGCCGTTTTGGTTTAGTTTAGAGACTAGGGCTGATTCTGTTGTACACAATCTCTAAACTAAAATGACAGCATTCAAAATATTGCTAACCCTTTCATAACACTCCCTGCGGAAAGGGAAAAACTAAATTTAGAGCTGTAATTTTGGTAGTTTAGAGATTGTGTCATACAGAATTGGACACATTGTTTTAAATTGTCATTAGTCGGGCTACGCTTGACACAGAGTAGGTACAGAGGGGAAGCTTCATACAAACGGCTTACGACTACACCCATACATAGCGCAACGATGTGTGCGTGAGCTCTCACCGACACATTCACCGACAAGCCGTCTGGGTCAGTCCGGGTTCGAACGTAAGGGCTGACGGTTGTGCGTTTAATTAAAATAAATAGATGGACATTTTCGTGATTGAACAAGTTTACTAATTTTTAACCGACCTCCAAAAAAGGAGGTTCTCAATTCGGCGCGTATCTTTATTTTTTTTAATGTATGTCGGTTCATATCTCCGTGGTTTCTACTTTGTGTAGAGGTCGGAGGAACTTTTTGATAGTTGCGACCCGAGTGGGGCAGGGGTTTCCTATTTACCCCTGGCTCCACCACTATCACTAAGTCCATTAACACACTACCACCAGTCACCACCAACATTTTAAATCGACTTCAAAAGGTTTTGACCAGTATGCAGGTATGTATGTGTGTTTGTTAACGATTTTCTCGGAAACCAATAAACCTATTTTATGATTTTTGATTAAAATCGTTATTTAGGACTCCCTGGGGTTACAAAACAGGAAACTGGTACCAAAATTTTAAAAAATCAGCGCCATTTTGAAATTATTTGTTAATAAAACCGATTTCGTTCCAAATCGATATCTGAGAATCCCTGGTATTATAAAACAGGAAACTGGTACCAAAGTTTAAAAAAATAAGCGCCATTTTGAAATTCTTTGTTAATTAACCGATTTCGTTCAAAATCGATATTTAGGACTCCCTGGGATTACAAAACAGGAAACTGGTACCAAAATTTCAGGATATAACTGAAATTATACATTATATAACTATATTTTTATTTTTTCCTTAATTGTTGACATGCATCAGGTGACAACCCTAGCAGAATAGGTATACATTTTCGACTTGGTTAGGAAGCTTCCCCTCTGTTCGGATACATACTCGTGCGACGCTTGACAATCATTATGCTTAATGCAAAAAAATCATGATATCTAGGTTGGAACGCACTTGCCTATAAGATCGCCTAGTGGAAGGCTTCAGTCAATAAAGATGTGCCTCCAAGCGTTTCAGAATGAAATTCCGTTTAGAGACCAAAGGGGTATGTATGTTTAATATAACTTTCATTTAATACCAATACAAAGTAAGCCCATTACCATCTTCGACTGCTTACAGAGGATTAACAGAAGAGAAGTCAACTAGGACTAGAATTTATATAAATAGCTTCGGCTTTGCTAATACAAAGACAAAATAAGTCACACAAAATATTTTCATAGCAAATCTAATAAAAATATGGTTGAATAAATACTAATACATACCATTATCCCAACGAGGGAGTTTATATTCTCCATCCGCCATCTCGCTTCGAACTTTACCAACTGAACTACAAGGTTCAAAGTCGAAGCGCAGAGATTCAACGCGTCAGTGCTATACACTTGACGCGGCAGCAACACGGCCTCTATTAAATGCTCCAAATGAACACCAACGAAGGTGATCGCATCACCCGCAAAGAACTGTCCATGTTTCATCACCATCATTGAAATAAAATCCAAACTGAACGCATAAACACGCCACCATTCCTCGGGTTTCCAAGCCAACTGACTTTTCGCACTTCCATTCGAATTGTTCTCAAACTTCGGTGGCAAAAGCTGCAGCCAAAGGAATTGGTCCACGTCACTCATTAGCAAGTCTTTAGAAAAAGGTCCTCTCGCATAAGCCGTTAAACACCTCAAAGCCGCTAGCGAAGTATCATAATGTTGTCGATTCTGCAAACTTGCTTGGAGACAGCACAGGATTTTGTTTATGAATTTCGTAGATTGGAACCATTGTGAGAGCCCCGAAAACAAATCATCGTATAACTCTAAACATTGTTCGAGCATTGCTAGAGATAAAACTATCGGAGGTATGTCTTCGTGATCGTTCGCTTTTTCATCTCTGATTTCGTCTAACAATTTCTCAAGCTCCGAACTGTTTATATTAGTCACAGAACGGATAATGCTTTGTGCTGTGACACTATTAGCTTTTATTTCATAATCTAAGGTGCTGATTGCAACCGTTCCGATGGATAAAATCGCGCGTATAGCTCTTGGGTATAAGCATTCATAAACGATAGCAGTATTGGTCAGTAAAGTGTCGACTTGCTTGGCGCTTTCTTTGCGATTATCAAAGCAATCGTCCTTCCAGTTTGCCAACATAATTACATAGAGTTCCGCTAATATAGCAACTAGTCTCCCATCCTTTAAATCATCCAATTCATTTAACAATGCATTCATGCACGGCGCTACAAGTTTAGCTTTGTGAGCAATATTTAGACTTATGGGGAGGTATTTACAGAATATTGTCACAAAATCTTTCCAGGAAGTAAGTAAGCCTAACCATACAGGAACTTTATCAACTAACTCCTCTTGGTCTTTTCTGTTTTTAAATGAAAATATATAGTCTATCCACGTGTCTAGATGCTTTTTATTTGTATCAAAGAATAATTCTAACATCTCCTGAAAATTTGGCTCTAGCTTTCCCCTTGATACAAATAATTCAATACCGAGAACATTGAATATTTGGCTGTATGTTCTCAGTTCGGGTTGAATTTGACTGAATAAGGGACTCGTCATGTGTTCCCAGAATTTTGGATGCTCGCGTAATTTTTTTACAAGTATTTGCATGTTATTTTTCCATAGTGCATGGAATAGGGCCATGATACACGCTAGCAAAGGACTGTGGAGTAATTTGGCATCCTGAAATCAACAAGTCGTTATGACTACAACAAAGAAATCTGTGGAAAAAACTAAAGTATTCTGTCCGTTTTCACACGGTCGATGATAGAAGTTTATTAGCCAAATATACTATTTTAATATCTTGGGCGATTTGCCGAAAACTAACAGTTCATTACGACGCAAATAGAAATTAATGTGACAACGCGATGAGATGCGTTGCGAATTGCGGCGTTCTAAAGAGATTAATATATTGTTAATAGGCTGAAAAACTTACCGATTTAACTGTCCCGAGATAATCAGCCATATATCCCAAGATACCTTCGAAACTGTCATCGCTTTCAGATGTTTCTTTCTTAACCACTTCACCGCTTTCTTTACCCTTTTCATCCTCCTTGACCTTTTCATGGTTCATCATAAAGAACGCCTCAGTAAGACCGGGCTGTTTGCCTATACAAGTGGTGACGAACTCTAGTATTGCGATCTTTAGTTCGATCGTCTCGTATTGGTCTCGTAAACGATCGAGGAACATGACCCGCACTTGATACCCTGTCATGTCTAACGATGCGAACAGAGACATTTGGAAACCCTGAAAATTATCGAATTAGCTGAGTTTGACGCTTGGTTTATTTTCTGTAAAAATGTGGCAAATTATGTTGCACACAATCTCAAAACTAAACTAAAATGACACCTATTAATATATTGCATCCCTTTCATAGTACAGCCTGCGCAAATGTATAGAAAAATCTTTAGAGCTGTCATTTTAGTTTAGAGTTTGTACAACAGATTCAGGTATAATAATTGTGTATATCATGTGTAATTATGATACAAGTAGAATAAAAATGATGTGTAACTATTTGTGTGTTTAGTTTTATTCAACAATCAATCATAAGTAAATAACAATTTAAGTCTTGTTATACAAATGAATAAACTCATGGTATATTTTGACTGTGTGTGACTAAAATAGTCAGTTGTTGGCCATTGAGAGGCCCAATTGTCTAAGCAAATCGTAATAATTTGACAGCATAAAACGTATTACTTGAACTGTTTAAGGAGTTCATACTAGCTTTACGTGCAGGCATCTATGAACTCCTTAAACAGGTCGGATTATCTGTTTGACAAACGATTATGATTTCCTTACATAATCGGGAAGCAGGAGCGATTGCGTACTAAGGCCTGCAGTTCAAAGGTTTAGCCAGTTATATGAGGTTAGATTATTATACAATAATTTATATTATTGCTAATAGAGTTTTTATTACTTACATCCGCGAACCGTTTCAACAAACGGCAGCTAAGCACAGAAAGACTCTTATTAAACGCATGATTAATATAACTGGTAACTTTGGGCACTACTTTCAGTTCGTCTTTCTGCTTGCTTTGTGCGAATATCAGTTGTTCCAATGGCGATATATCATTATCATCGCAGATAAGAGACTTTTGCCTCAGCGCGAACATAACTATCGCAAGGCATCGTTGCAATGTGGACGTGTATTGGTAACCGGGGCCTGACACCCAATTGGTGTCGTCTTGAATTAATCTTTCTAGCCGGTCGTTACCTTGAAAATGTTAAAAATATTTTAGAGTATCAGCGTAAAGAAAAGGGGATATTAAAACCACAATAATACACTGCTGGCACTTTAAGGGAAATTTTTAAAAGCAAGGAACCTGAAGAAGAAATTATGCAACAAATGTGTCCTTCCAAGCATTAGGTATATACCCCTGTGGAACCCGGGCACTAAACAAGGCCCATAGGGACAATTTTGAGAGGTGTCAGAAGGCGATAGAATGGAGTATGATTGGAATGAAGAAAAGGGACAGGATCAGAAGCTAAAACATCAGAGAGGACAGGGGTCACAGACATACTAAAAAGGTGTGGAGGAAGTGGAGGTGGACTGGTCACATGCTACGAACCCCCAAGGAAAATGGAGTACCCTAGTAACAGTGGTACCTACGAGATGAGAAGAGAAATAAGGGCCGCCAACAAAGACGTTGGGAGGATTGTAGAATTCCACCGTCCATTCTGAAGAAGGTTGGCACAGAATCGCAAGCACTGGAGAGAGCTGGAGGAGGCTTTTGCCGCGAGGCATACAGAGTTAAGGGACCTTTTGTAATGCAATGTTTAAAGCAAATAACACTGTAAACCTCGGAAATAAAAGGGTATTTTATTTTATAAATAGCTGATGCCCGCGACTTCGTCCGCGTGGTTTAAGTTTTTTGTTATTCCCGCGGTGACTCCTTAATTTTCCGGGATAAAAAGTAGCCTATGTCACTCTCCAGGTCCTCAACTATACCCATGCCAAAAATCACGTCAATCCGTTGCTCCGTTACGGCGTGATTGAAGGACAAACCAACAAACAAACACACTTTCGCATTTATAATATTAGTACGATACACTGCTGTGACTTACCAAAAGAAATAATCTTCATCAACTCCAAAGCGTTCTCAGTATGCATAAGGCTGTATACACACGTCTTCTTCAACAGTACAAGATTAGGCTTAGTACCCGTTTGCTGAAGCACAAGAGTAAGGAACCTCGCACACCGCTGTATCAATTGTCTACGTTCGTTAATGTTGCTATAACGCCAACCGCATACATTGGGGAACACTTCATGAACTATTAGTACTAGACCAGGAAGTAAGACCTCTGTTATAATGCGATCATCGTCAGATGCCTGGAAAAATTATTAAGATTATAATAGGGGCTCGATTCATTGGATTTATTCCTATCGAGACACACCCAGATAACAGCGCGACTCGTTGGGAACCCTAATATGTACAGAAAAGTTCCAACTAGTAAATGTGACTCGCACGAACAGTCCTTTTCGTAATATTAAGTCTCATTTGAAATTGCGTCACGAAAATTTAAACAATCAACAATTACTTCAGTTTTGGACAGTGCAGGGTAGGGTAAGATATCAAATCTAGAAGCTTCTATTACTACACTTTCTATCTTCTATACATATAAAATCTTTTATCCTGACTGACTGGTCAATCAACGCACGGCCTAAACCGCTGCGGTTAGAAACTTGAAAAGGAAAAAGTTCATTTTAGGCCTACTCTTGTACACTCTACCATGAATAGAGGAAAATACATAGATTGTATTAAAAATATAATAATTTAGAACAGTAAAGTAAATAACGAGAAAAAATTAAAATGTATTTCAAGTTATCGATACGTTTCCAAGATGGCAACCTTCAGCCATTCAGAAGGCAGCAGGCGCGAAATGTATCAAATGTCATTTCTGACAGTCACTGTCAAAATAAAGTGTTTTTCTTTTGAAAACGTCAAAAAATATGAATCCGCCATTGTTACCCACTCATGTTTAGTGTAGCTTGAGTTGGAAAGATTAAATAATTTCGCTACTGAAATTACGACGTATTCGTAGATTTGACTAATTAAAACTGGTCTAGTATTTTATTTTCCTTCATTTATCTATTTGTACAAGACCAGGCCTACGCCCCATACAAATCTGAACCGTCTCATTTGACAGAAAGTTTCTTTTAAGATCTTAATGTAAATACATACCTATGTTTCACGAATAAATGATCTGATTCTGATTCTGATTCTGATTCTGATTCTGAAGATGTAGGCACTCACTAAGGACGGATTTTTCAAAATTTCACCCCCAAGGGGGTTAAATAGGAGATGAAAATTTGTATAGGATTTTTGTAGTTATTAGATATTATGAAAACCAAAAAAAATACCTCATGGAAAGCACAAAGCATATCAACATAGGCGCCCAAAAAGTCGTACGATCCATTAGGTTGTTCAATGGTGACCAAATACGACCCCACGGCTGCGGAGTCCAAAGACACTCCGTTCGCGTATTCCACATGCGTTAGTTGGTGGTTCACTAGACGCGGGAGAAGACCTGTGTTTATTAACCTGGAAGAGTTTAGCTAAGTTAGATTCACTGAAACAGTAGCTATAAATAGTTTAATCCACGACGACGCGCCCCACTGCATTTCTTCTCATTAGAAAAGTTGCTGTACCAATGTACATAGGTACATTATTTTTATAAAGTCACTGGCTGATGCTCGCGTCCGCGTGGATTGGGGTTTTTTGGGTCCAGCGAGAACTCTTTAATTTTCCGGGATAAAAAGTAGCCTATGTGTAATTCACAGATTATAATTTATCTCTTTGCCAAATTTCATCCAGATCCGTTCAGCCGTTCTGGCGTGATTGAGTAACAAACATCCATCCATCCATCCATCCATCCTCCCATCCAGTAAGTACATACATACCTATTTAAAAAAACATTCAAGGGAACATGCAGTCTAAATGGTGTCATCATAACAATTGGGACGTGTTTTCGCGCGAATCGCGATACTCCTGGAACTATCTTTAATTTTGTTGTTCACTATCTCTTAACTAAATTGACAGTTCTAAATCTAGTGCTATCCCTTTTCGCAGGGTATGTTATGAAAGAAATAGCAATGTATTTTTACAGATTGTGTGCAACAGAATTAACCGCATCTCAGTTGTTTTCTATATCCCTTTCTTGAAAATTTTAGGATAAAGTTGCCAAAAAAGCCATTATTAAATATCGTTCAACTTAACAATATTACTACCAATAGTAGCAAGAGATACATAGAGATAGATTAAGTAGAACACCACTTACCTTAAATGAACCTCCTTAGGGAAGACAGGTACTATCGTAGTACATACATTGAGACATTCGACTAGTAACTGCAAAGGGGCTGCATCAGATCTCATGAACCTCACCAAAATATCGAACACTCCTTCACTTGGTGCCACTAAAGTTTTAGGGATCTCTTTATCCCCTACTAAGGCTTTTAGAACTCCCTTCAAAACCTTTGTTCCTTCATATACCCTTTAAATTAAATAAATAAAATCGTTTTATTACAGGTAGGAAACCCATAATACAAAAAAAATTAATACGCGCCGAATTGAGAACCTCCTCTGTTCACGACAATAGATGGCGCTGTCGGACATTGCCTCGCGCTACTACATCGCTGCCCCCAAAAGGCTATATAGATTAAATGAAGCCGTGAATCGTTGTTACGTCCTTGGGTTCAATAAACCTATCCATCGTTAAGTTCAAACCGTGGTTTTATTTAATTCCGCGGTCCCCAAAAGTTCGCGAGTTCAAAGGTGTAGAGGTGTAAAAGTAACGAAAGAATGCGTACCCGTATGTATTCGTTACTATAACAATTAGTACTCGTTACTATCGTATCGTTACGTTACTCGTTACTTCTGATACCTCATAAGATGCTATGAAAAAGCCACAAATAGGTTCTCTATAACGTAAGTTTTTAAATTCACCCATACAACGAAAAATGTGACTCGTTACTATCGTATCGTTACGTTACTCGTTACTTCTGATACCTCATAAGATGCTATGAAAAAGCCACAAATAGGTTCTTTATAACGTAAGTTTTTAAATTCACCCATACAATGAAAAATGTGAGTAACAAAATGCATGCGAGTAACGAAATGCATTCGTGAGTAACGTTTCGTTACTCGGTACTGGATGGCGCACCCGTTACTCAGTACCGAATACATACGGTTCGCTACAGCTCTACAAAGGTGCGCATAGGTTTGTGAACATAATTTGTTCCTATCGAACCGGAAGTTTTGAAAAGCAAGTGGTCGGCGACCACTCACCGTACTCGCAGTGGATTGCTGCAGACACCAGAGTACGTGGTGCAGCAGCGGCGGCAGGCGCCGGCAGAGGGCGCCAGCAGCGCAGACCAGTGTGTGAGCGAGACAAGCGGTGCAGAGCAGGACAACCCAGTACAACAAGGACAACCCGGAGGAATTTGACAGGTGTCAAAGTGTCAAAGTGACAGCTGTCATCGTGACGTGAGTGCAAATAAGTTCGTGTCAACTGTCAAACTGTGAGTAAAAACTTCATATTAAATTTCAAGCAAAAGTGAACTTTATTTGTTTGGTCTCAATAACTTAACTTTATTTTAAAATTTCAAGCAAAAGTGAACCTTATTTGTTTGGTGTCAATAACTTTAAAAATTATTAGTTAATTAAACTTAGGCTAAATTGCATGCTAGTTAGGACTTAGTATAATTTCATTAAAAACGAGGGAACGGGGAACCTATGTCCGATTTCCCTTAGAATTAGTTCAGTTCAAACACTTGTAAAATTTTGAGCATAATTTTGGACATAGAATTTTTTCGATTGAAATTTCAAACACTTGTAAAATTTTGAGCATAATTTTGGACACAGAATTTTTTCGATTGAAATTTCAAACACTTGTAAAATTTTGAGCATAATTTTGGACATAGAATTTTTTCGATTGAAACTTCAAACACTTGTAAAATTTTCAGCATATTTTTGGACATAGAATTTTTCGATTGAAATTTCAAACACTTGTAAATTTTTTCGATATATTTAGAACATAGAATTTTTTCGATTGAAAAATCAAACACTTGTAAAATTTTCAACATATTTTAGGACATAGATATTTTGCTCAACTTTCAAACATAAAAGTTTTGGAAATATTTAGGACATAGATTGTTTAAGATAAATTTGAAACATACTTTTTTGATGAATAAAACACTTGTGATATTTAGATTCTAGTACATACAATAATTATTTAAGTTAAAGAACACTTATCTCATTTTAATTGGCAACTAATTGTAGTACAAATGGAAGGTCTATTGAATGTACAGTTAGATCTTCACAACTCCATCAAAAAGAGTTTAGCAAATTTTAAAAAGAGTCCAAAAGAAAGAATAAATAAAGAATATTTAGAAGTTAGATCAGAAAATTTAGAACGAGATTGGCTATTGTTTAGGGCAAACAACACTAAGTTGTATGAAATATCAAAACCTGATGTGTTAGCAAACACCTCTTATGTGACAAACGGAGTTTATGATATAACAGAGGAAAATTATTTAATGTGTAAATCGCTTATGAAATCATGTTTGAATCAGTTTGTGTTGCCATCAGAAACTCAGCAACGAGCTGTCAGGTCAAACGAAAAGGATAACGATAAGGTCAGTCATCTTGTAAGGTTACCAAAAATTACAATACCAACTTTTTCTGGTAGCTATTCCGAATGGACAACCTTTCGAGATCTTTTCACGTCCTTAGTTCACAACAATGATGCTTTGGATAATGTACAAAAATTACATTATTTGAAAACTCACTTGACGGGCGAGGCTGAGCAGTTAATAAGGCATACACCAATCACAGATTCAAACTATAGTCAATGCTGGTCTCTATTAGAACAAAGATACAACAATAGAAAGTATTTAGCGAATTGCATTTTTAAACGATTGTTTGGAATTAAACGGATGAATATGGAATCAGCACCAGGTTTGAAAGACCTCATAGATACCACCATGGACTGTTTGAATGCCTTAAAAAATATAGATATTGATGTGAGCACATGGGACATTATCATTATTCACATTGTTAGTTTTAAACTCGATCCAGAAACGCGAAAACAGTGGGAGCTACATATTTCTAGTACACTCGACTTGAATAAATTGCCAACCTTAGATCAATTCAAAAGTTTCGCGGAGAGTCGCTTTCGCGCACTCGAGTTCGTTGATTCTAAAAAGACTCCTGTACAGCATACCAGCGGAACTGGTCCAAGGTCAAAAACTTTTCTTGCTATGAACGTCTCGGGTATGCGCTGCGAATATTGTACTGAGAATCACAAGTTATGCTTCTGTAAAAAGTTTGCTGGGGAAGATATCTCTAAAAGACGAGATTTTGTAGCGAAGAATTCCATTTGTTTCAACTGCTTAGGCGGAAATCATACAGTCTTACAGTGCAAGAAACCTGGAACCTGCAGAATTTGTAATAAGAGACACCACTCCCTTTTGCACCCTAATATTGAGCGCACAGCTACCAGTACAAAGGCAACCGAAACTATTGCGAATGCTAGTACATCAACTAGTGCACTGCCAATAGTTTCATGCTTATCAACTCAGAGAATCGCCAGTTGTAGTCAGGTTTTACTTGCTACTGCATTAGTAAACACCGAGTCGCAAGCTGGTGGAAATCACATTCTCAGAGTACTATTAGATCAAGGGTCTCAAGCCTGTTTTATAACTGAGGCCGCAGTTCAGCTGTTGCGTCTTAAAAGGACTCCTGCTAGCGGCATAATTACTGGTCTAGGTGGAAATCAGGCTCTAACTTCGAAGTATGTAGTTACGGTAAAACTAAGATCGAGAGTATGCGAGAACACCAATCTACAAATTACAGCCTATGTGTTGAAGAATATTACGTCATTCTTACCTGAACAGCAAATGCAGAAGATCAACTGGACAGAATTACAAAACTTGAGTTTAGCAGATCCCAAGTTTGACACTCCAAAATCTATAGACATGTTGTTAGGGGCTAATGTCTACAGCCAAATATTACAGGAAGGCATAAAAAATAGGTAAAAATGGGAACCTCATTGCACAAAAGACAACATTGGGTTGGATTCTGTCTGGCACTGTCAACGAACGTAGTAACAAGAACAACGAGGACATCCAAAAAATATCGGTAATGCATGCTCAGGTCTCTGAAACGGATATGTTAAAACAGTTTTGGGAATTGGAAGAAGAAAAACATAACACAAAGAGTCTGTGGACAGATGAAGAGAAGAGGTGCGAAGAAATATTCATAAATACAACAAAAAGAACAGAAGAAGGTCGCTACGTTGTGAAATTACCATTCCGAGATGAACAGCCTGGTTGCTTAGGCGGTGATTCACGACAATTAGCTGTAACAAAGTTCAATTCATTAGAAAAAAGGCTATCGAAAGATCAAGAATTAAAAAAGAGTTACACAGAAGTTATGAACGAATATTTACAATTAGGACACATGAGACCAGTGAAGGAAGATGATAGAAGAAGAAATGAAGCTGTATACTTACCTCATCACGCAGTTGTTAGAGACGATAAAACCACAACAAAAGTACGAGTGGTTTTCAATGCTTCGAGCAAAAATAAATTGGGAGTCTCACTTAATGACACGCTGATGGTGGGTCCTAAGTTACAGGCGGATTTGCGCCACACCGTATTAAGGTGGAGAGTTCAACCGATCGCTTTGACAGCTGACATAATAAAAATGTATCGGCAAGTCCGAATTGCAGACGAGGATACAATGTTCCAACGCATAGTCTGGCGTGAAAACCCTGAAACAGAAATACAAGATTTCGAGTTATTGACAGTAACGTTTGGAACGGCATCTGCTCCCTTTTTGGCTGTTCGAGCACTCATCCAAGTCAGTGATGATGAGGGTAAAAATTACCCCTTAGCTTCCTCAAGAGTCGAGAGAATCGTTCTACATGGACGATTTGATGACAGGCTGCGCTAGCGTAGAGGAAGGCATAGAAATTTATAAGCAGATGAAAACGTTATTAGCAAGAGGGGGGTTTGAACTACAGAAATGGAATAGTAATTGTAAGGAGCTGTTAGTAAAGATACAAAATAATGAAAACCAAGAGAAAGACATGCGAAAGCTTCCTTCAATTCAGGACAAACAAATACAGATCACTCAAAAAGTACATAAACAGGACAATATTATAAAAGACATGGAAAACATAAAGGACAAAAAAGCTATAGAACTAAAAGCAGAAAGTACAACTAAGGTTTTAGGACTTACCTGGGACCGAAGTGAAGATCAATTTCGATACTCGGTGTATCTTCCGCATCCGACGTCTGGACCTGAAACAAAAAGATCAATATTATCAGTGGTAGCACGCTTGTATGACCCTCTGGGTTGGATAGCACCTACTATCATAGTAGCAAAAATGTTTATTCAAAAATTATGGTTAGAAGGTGTCAATTGGGATGACCCAATTTCAGAAGAATTAAAAAACGAATGGGTTACTTACCGTAATGAGCTTGAACAACTTACCAGAGTACACGTCCCGCGATGGTTGGGCACCTTAAAATCAGATGCTAACGTTGAATTACATGGATTCTGCGATGCTTCAAAACTCGCATACGCAGCTGTTGTATATTTGCGGGTAGACGACGACGGTGCCGGGAAGAGACATGTTTCATTGTTAGCAGCGAAAACGAGGGTATCACCAATAAAGCAGGTTAGTATCCCACGCCTCGAACTCTGCGGGGCAGCACTCTTATCGAGACTTTTAGTTGAGATAGCTGACGTTTTGAATATCCAAAAGAGCAAGATCAGAGCTTGGACGGACTCCACAGTCGTTCTCGCGTGGATGAATAGCCATCCTAGTCGGTGGAAAACTTTCGTGGCCAACAGGGTTTCCGAGATCCTGACGAATTTGGACTCTTCTCAGTGGTATCACGTACCATCTAAAGAGAATCCAGCCGATGGTGTGTCACGAGGTATTCAACCAGGTTTACTTGCAGGGAACGAGCTTTGGTTTTCCGGTCCACAATTTCTTAGAGAGCAAACCATCCAATATAAAAGACCAACAGATTTGAAAGTTCATTTAGAAGAAGCAGTTAAAACACACTTTAACGCATTTTCAGAAGACACATTATTCCAACGCTTTTCGTCATTACAGAAGTTGCTAAGGGTAATCGCCTACTGTAGGCGATTCTATCGTCGTAGTGATAAAAGGAAAGCTTATTTAACCAAAGCAGAAATAGACCAAGCTAGGATGTGCTGTATCAAAAAAGCACAACAAGAAGAATTTTCTGACGAATATTCACAACTAAATGTCAAAGGATACTTGCAATCTAAAAATAGTAAGCTTACATCTTTGTGTCCTTATTTAGATGACCAAGGGATCATGAGAGTAAGTGGTAGATTACAGAAGTCTCAGTTACCCGAAAAAACCAAGCATCCGATAATATTACCCCACTCATCTCATTTTACAAAGCTGGTAGTAATGGACGCACATCAAAATACTCTTCATGGAGGAGTCCAGTTGATGGTTAATTATTTGAGAACGTCGTATTGGATTACTAGTGTGAAAAGTTTAGTTAAACAGCATATACGTAAATGCGTTACCTGTGTCCGACAAAAAGCAGACATTCAACATCAGTTCATGGGCTCCCTTCCGTCAGTTCGATGTACACCCGCCAGGGCATTTCTTCATAGTGGAGTAGACTATGCAGGGCCCATACAAGTAAGGACAACAAAAGGACGAGGTCATCGGTCTTATAAGGGCTACATCTGCTTATTCATCTGCATGGCTACTCGTGCTATTCATTTAGAAATGGTAAGTGATATGAGCACTCAAGCTTTTCTGGCATGTTTCCGTCGTTTCGTGGCCAGACGTGGCCATTGCGCGCAATTGTGGAGCGACAATGGAACGGCATTTGTAGGTGCTGCAAAAGAGCTTCAGCAACTTAACCTTTCAGCCCTCGCCAATTTGACCTTGTGTTTTTTGCACGGGTCATATTTCGCGAACCGCGGACCACCCGCGCGCCCCTCGCGCACCCCGCATGCATCACGTTTCAGAAAAATGCCTACAAAAAAATACCCAGACCACTTATCATGGTTCTGTAAACGGCATTGGCTTTATAAATAATATATCTAGAAGGTATGATTTATAGAAGCTGAAGTTTACAAACAATTACATATAAACGGAAAGAATGCGTCATAACGACCGCGATAACGATCGTGATTTTTCAAAAATATACTTTCCCGATAAAGATATTACATTTCAATGATAATCCAGTCTAACACTGCACTAAATTACATTTATAAACGTAATGTATTGAGTTTTTATTTGTATTTGTCACCACTTGTCATAACAAACAATAAATAACACAAAAAAACCCAAAATTTTGGCACAGATTCAAATGACTTTTTACCATAGCTATATTTTTTTTATTTTTTTTCGCACTTGACGATTTAGTGGTGTAGTGTAAAGATGACTTAATAAACTTCTCTATGGTCCAAAGTTGTTCAAACAAAAATTAACTCTATTTATAACAAAAATCAGTTTATAATCGTCTGGACCGGCGCGGCGCCCGGGCGCCTCATGCGCGCGAGGAAGTTTTGGTTTAAAAAAATACCGCGGCGCCCGGGCGCCCACTGCGAGTAATAAGGTTAACCATATTCAAAAGGAGGTGGCCGAATATTTGGAAACTCATGGGACAGAGTGGCATTTCATACCGCCCCATGCCCCTAATTTTGGAGGCCTATGGGAAGCGGGCGTGCGGGCTACTAAATTTCACTTAAAACGAGTGATAGGAGAGTCAACCTTGACATTTGAGGAGATGTGTACACTTCTCAGCCAAGTAGAAGCTTGCCTTAATTCGCGGCCCATGTCTGTAGATAGTTCAGATCCGAGTGATCCACTTCCATTAACGCCGGGACACTTTCTTGTTGGAGGACCCCTGATAGCGGTACCGGAGGTCGATAACTATCTGGATTCCAGTGCGAGTTCACTAACAAGGTGGCAGTTCATTCAGAGAATGCTGCAGAACTTTTGGCGACGCTGGTCACAGGAATACTTGTCCCACTTAATGAATCGTTACAAGTGGAACTCCCGCGTACCAGAGCCCAATTTGGGAAATATTGTGCTTGTCAAAGAAGACAACCTGCCACCAAGTCGTTGGTTAATGGGTCGTATAATAGAAAAGCATCCGGGTACTGATAATGTTACCCGTGTGGTCACTATAAAAGTGACAAATTCTAGCATCAAGAGACCCACATCAAAAATATGTATTTTACCTGTTAGTGATTAAGTTATTGTAATATCATAGTTAGTTCATCCTATTGTTAATTTAGAATAGTTCATTTATATTTTTGTTTATTTGTGCATTTATCGCCAAGGTATTTAAAATTGTTTACAGTTCAGTTCTGATTCAGTTGTTTTTTGTTTGTTTATTTAGAATGTAAGTTTAAAACCTTGTAAGATCACCCACCAAGAACATGGTCACGGTGGGCGGTACGATTTCCCAGTACAACAATTTTAAGGACATTTCTCACTAAATGTCCTTGGTGGGCGGTATGTTCACGACAATAGATGGCGCTGTCGGACATTGCCTCGCGCTACTACATCGCTGCCCCCAAAAGGCTATATAGATTAAATGAAGCCGTGAATCGTTGTTACGTCCTTGGGTTCAATAAACCTATCCATCGTTAAGTTCAAACCGTGGTTTTATTTAATTCCGCGGTCCCCAAAAGTTCGCGAGTTCAAAGGTACGTGAACGCGCATAGGTTTGTGAACATCCTCCTTTTTTTGAAGCCGGTTAAAAATAGAAATAGAAATAGAAATAGAAATAGAAAATGTGTCTGTCTGTCTGTCTGCTACGCTTTCACGGCCCAACTACTCAACCGATTTTGATGAAATTTACAGTTAATTACAGGTACAGAGATAGGTTACATCCCGGGGAAGGACATAGGCTACTTTTTATCCCGGGAAATTAAAGAGTTCCCGCGGGAATCAAAAAACATTATCATCTAGTACAGAATATAATTAAATGCGAAAGTGTGTCTGTCTGTCTGTCTGCTACGCTTTCACGCCCCAACTACTCAACCGATTTTGATGAAATTTGGTACAGAGATAGCTTACATCCCGGGGAAGGACATAGGCTACTTTTTATCCCGGAAAATTAAGTAGTTCCCGCGGGAATCGAAAAATCTTAACAAACGCGGACGAAGTGACGGGCATCATCTAGTAAAGTACAAAAAACTTAAAAACCTTTCTAAAGTTGTGTTAACGTTTTGATAGTTTTGCTTGCGATCCAGCGCTTTTTCGACTTCATGATTAAATATTGTCCAATAAGAATATGGTGTGCGATAATGTATCATCGTTCCTTCTCTTCGTTCCATTATGGTTGCATTGGAGCCTGCTTCAATACGATAAGATTGGTCGCCCAAGGGGTAGTGTTCCCTACCTATGACTGCAGTGTCAGCTTGTATTGCCAATAGTGGTACTGAGTTTGGGTTATATACTTCTGTGTAGACTGGCAGATTTTTCAGTTCTGCGATTAGCTGCAAGAAGTAACACTTACCTTAAAAAAATATTAGAATAAATTCTATTGATAATGATACTAATATCATAAATGCGAAAGTGTGTTCGATTGTTGGTTTGTCCTTCAATCACGCCGTAACGGAGCGACTGATTTTTGGCATGGGTGTAGTTGAAGACCTGGAGAGTGGCATAGGTTACTTTGTATCCCGAAAAATTAAGGAGTTCCCGCGGGAATAAAAAAAACTTAAACCACGTGGACGAAGTCGTGGACAATATCAGCTGGTTTTTAATATAATTCGGGACACAAAAGTGGATCTTAGAGATGGCTCTTAGTGCAGCGATTCGCCGGCCATTTCGAGTGATGCGGTTGTAAAACAAATAAACTGAGCTCTGGTTCTTCAGCTTTAACCTTGAGAGGAGGGCAGTTTTCAGAAATATAGGCTATCATTATTATAGACAGTAAATACTATCCTTGAAAATTAATAGCTTTTCGAATTCAAGGTGAATCGCCGCCGTGCTGCGAAATCGATCTGTGAGATAATCAGTTAGAGTAGAGAAACATACATGTTTTATACATAAAGTATTTAGAAAAAAGGGTCGCGAGAAGTGTATGGATGAGAAAGGTTGAAAATCAGGTGTGGTGACTCTCATTAGGAAAAGGTCCATATTAAGCAGTGGCAGTGTGCATGCTGAAATGATGATCATATTGAAGTACTTACGTTTCTTACACTGTCCTTACCAGCTTCAGCCAACCCAGCCGATAATATCGACAGTGCACTAAAATTGTAAGGGAAGTACTCCAGAGCTGTGTGCCAAAGGGACACTAAACCAAATTGCTCCTCCCTCTGATGGAGTGACCAGAACTGCTGAGCTATGGCCGGTGTTCTGAGGAGGTCAGTACACAGAGTCATAATGCCTGCCTGGTGGCTCATAGTGCCGTCTGTGTCGAATCTGTCACACAATTCGTTCAAGAGTCGGAACACCCTCAGACGCATTATGAGAGCGCATTTTGAATCATCCTGTAAAGAGCACCTTTTTGAAACAAAAAATGACAATTGTACAGTTCCTTATGAAAGGTTTTCTCTTTATGAGAGAAGTGTAAGATAAAAGTTATTCTAGTATTTGTGTGTCATTGATACTTCTATAGTAATGTGATAAATGCAAAAGTGTATGCATCTGTTACTTTTTCTGTGCCATTTGCTAAACCAATTTTGAAAAAATTGTATACATTGATAGCTTGCAGTCACTGGCATCACTGCATCTCCGCGTGGATTGAGTTGAACTCATTAATTTGTAAGTATTGGGTTGTAAGTATTGCCTGAAATAAAAGTTATTTATTTATTTATTTATTTATTATTATTTATTTATTAATTTTCCGGGATAAAAAGTAGCCTATGTGTTATTCCAGACTATAATCTATCACTGTGCCAAATTTCATCCAGATCTGTTCAGCCGATCTGGCGTGATTGAGTAACAAACATGCAATTGAGGTTTTTTGGTTCAAGCACCAACTCTTTAATTTTCCGGGATATAAATTAGCCTATATGTTATTCCAGTCTATAATCTATCTCTGTGCCAAATTTCATCCAGATCCGTTCAGTAGTTTTTGCGTGAAGAGTAACAAACATCCATACATCCTCACAAACTTTCGCGTTTATAATATTAGTAAGATTTGTATATTATGTAGTGACAATTCTATTTCTTTATCTTTATCATTGATAATGTAATGTTATGTACAACAGTACTTAAGAGGTACTTACTGAATATACTGAGCTATTCAGCATTTGTTCAATGAATGTAAAAACTTTCATGCGCAAAGCAGTTGCTCCATATTGCTGGTACTGACTCTCAAACAACTTTACATGTGTTTCACTCTGGAACAATCATATTTATACTTTTTAATGAAGAATGATATAATGATATGCATTAGTCTGCGTTGAGGGATATGCCTATAAAATAAGGCACTAGGAGCTCACAAAATTACTATCCCAAGAAATCTTCTAGGCTTCTTAGGCTTGGCGCAAACGGGTCTCACACCACAGCCACCAATGGCTGTTGTACTATTAATTACTATTGTAGCGCGTGACCGCTACCAACCACACATATGTGGCGAGTCTATACAAATAGTATGAAAAACAATGTTTACTGCTTGTCGCTAACTAGGTGGCTGTTGTCAGTGGCCTATTTGCACTGAGCTTTAGTTATGCCAATAATGGAAAGACTCAGGTATAAAACTACAATATTAATAATTAGAGTAGATAGTACAATGTGAATAATTTTCTGCACAGCACAATCAACAATCGCATAGCTCTGAGACTATCACTCTCATAATGCATTTTGTGGAAAAGGATACAACTAGATTTAGGTCTGTCAATTCAATTGAGCTCTAGGTACAATGTGAATAATTTTCTGCACAGCTCAATCAAAATCGCACAGCCTCCACTCTCATAATGCACTTTGTGGAAAAGGATAGAAGGCAACTAGATTTAGGTCTGTCAATTTAATTTTGCTCAGAGACTATGAAAAACAGAATTCACTACAATATTAGTCAAGGCCTGAGTTCTAAAATAATATTTATAAATCTAATGATAATTATTTATAAATCTTATGTCTTTAAGAAAATATCTCAAGACAAACATACCTGCAATGTCAATACCATCCAGACAATGAGCATAAGACTGTGCTCTGAATGAGGTTCCAACTTGGTTAGCTCATTTTCCACTACTTCTTTTGTTTTCTCTATCCAGGCAGAGACATTTTTGCTAAAACACACGTTTTTGATGTTCATTCTTTTTAACAAAAATTCAGCCAATCCATGCAAATATAAATGCTAAACTATGTTTGTCTGTCTGTTTGTAACCTATTCACTGCCTATCATTTTAACTGATTTATGAAAAACTAGCTGAGGCCCACGACTTCGTCCGTGTGGATTAAGTTTTTTTCAATTCCCCCGGGAACTCCTTAATTTTCCTGGATAAAAAGTAGCCTTTGTCACTCTCCAGGTCCTCAACTATACCCATGCCAATAATCACGTCAATCCGTTGCTCCGTTGCGGCATGATTGAAGGACAAACCCACAAACAAACACACTTTCGCATTTATAATATTAGTATGATTTGGTAGGTAATTTAAAGAGGTAGGTGGCCTAAGTGTAACATGATGGGACTGAGATATTTTGTCACAGAAAACCCATTGACTTGGGAATTGATGCAGTTTGATTTAGAAAACACACCTATGTAATTGGATTAAGTGAAGTAATTCATGCTTACCCTTTTGAATAGGTACTCACATTTTAACACCTTCCAAAATTACAGTAAACAGACCAGCTTCCATATACATAACTCTTAAGCATGCCTCCCTGTGTTGCTCTTCCAAAAAGTCACTGTAACCCTGATTCTTACCGAAATAATGCTTCTTGAATAATTTAAACAAATCAGTGAATTCAGATTCACTAACAGTATATTCATTTGCAATCAACATAAGTATCTGTAGAATTGCCAACTGTTCTTTTAAGTTAGACTCTGCCCATTCTTGCCTTACTGACTCACTTCCAAAATCAATCTGAATTTTTCTCTGTGGAGGTGTTGCAATTATTATCTTTTCGAATTGGGATATTAATGACCTTTTCAAGGTCTCTATTCCAATACTATCAATTATTTTAGTAAACTCATTGAAATATTTGTGGTTTTCATCATTCTTGAATTGAATGATATACTGCAACAGCTTAAGGAGAAACAGTCTTTCAGAATAGTAGAAGTTCCAAACATTTGGCAAGAGAAATGTTGGTCTGGTGTCCACAAATGCAACGTTTTTGAGGGCATTGGCAGGTGTACCGTAAGATATATCACATAAATAATGCTTCATGATTTCCCATATTTGAAAACAATCTACATCCTGTAAAAATTGGGAAAAATAGAAGCTTGCACATATGCTATTACTACACACTATAGCTACACTATCTATTACACATAGTTACCAAGTAATATATACTAATAGTATAAATGTGTAAGTTTGGATGGATGGATGGATGAATGTTTGTTACTCAATCACTCTATAATGGCTGAATGGATCTAAATGAAATTTGTTACAGAGATAGATTAGGGTCTGGAATAACACTTAGGCTAATTTTTATCCCAGAAGATTAAAGAGTTCCCGTGGAAATCAACGCTGACAAAGCTGACAAAGTTGCGGGAATCAACTAGTAAATCATAATACTTACTAAGAGAGCAATTAATTCATAAGCAAGAGTTGTAATTGCAATTAATCTTATCTTATTCCTAACATTTGACCAGCTTATTATTCTAAGACAGGCTTCTAGATAAGGCAAGAAGAACTAGAATGTACATAATAAGACTTATAGTTTGTGTGAATGCTAATTGCCACTTACTAAATATTGCTGTAAAGTTTGCACCACACTTATTAACTTTGTCTGATCAGGATACTTGGTTTGCAACTGTGTATACAATTCCGGTTTATGAGGCTTGTAGCTGGCGAGACCTATGCGTAATGCATCCACGACACTTTTGTCCAAAACATTCGTTAACTCCTCTTTTGCAAGGCTCTGTGACGATACCCAGCGCCATAGCCGCTTCCAATAGCTACAATATAAAGAAATAAACCATTAGTAGTCGATTATTAATAACTATTTGGCGGTAACAGGTTATAAAATTAGACTTACGGTGTCACGGGAGTGCTCATTGTAAAGCTTATATTTTATTTCTTCTTGTCTTCGAAGTGTAGCTCTTTAATGACAGAACATTATCTCTCAGTATAAACTTATTTTTATGTTAGGAATTACAAAATAATTATTATGTGCAGAAATCCAAGTCCAAGAGCCAAACAGCGGCTTCGAATTTGGATGATTTTGGGTCGGTGGTACATTCTCTCTGCGGTGGTGTACTTCCATTCGTTCACAAAGAGAATATAATCACTTGTTCGTTCAAAATTTGACAGTTGACAATTGACATTGGGTATGTTCCGATATGCACGGCAAGTACTGTGAGGTGTGACGTCAATTTAGTATACTGCGTAGCCATTCCTCTAAGATTAGCTAACTGGTTACTGCATTCCTCTAAGATTAGCTAACTGGTAACTGGTTACTGGTTACGTTTTCGCCGCGTCCACAACGACCGCGTTCGTTATGTGGAACGACTAAAAGAGCATTTTGATCGTTGTGGGCGCTTAGTGGAACGCACTGTAGAAAAAGTCTTAGTGCTGCCATCCATCGAAAAAAAAATTCTACAAACGATATTTTTCATATTTTTTTTAAAAAAAACCGTGATGGCAGTTTGGTTCTGGTTCATTAACACTCAGAATAAAAAACCACCCTCCATACTGAACTGGGACATGTCATTTTCGACTCCTCTTTTCAATCGGTTTCAGCACGTTAGACGTGATGTTTGTATAGATTGTCAATGGGTATGTTCCGATATACACTGCGAGCATTGTTCAGTGCTCTTACTGGGGAGAAATTCGTTCCGTTGTGGACTCATAGTATACTGCCGCAGAATCCTAGGGAATTATATGACGCCATAAATCGTTGCCATCTTTGTACTGTAAGCACTGGCGTTTTCGAGATAAGGTGTTCTCAGTGCTTTGATCACGTGATCAACAGTGTCCAGAAATTTAGTGGCTTGCACCATTGATTATGTTTGTTGAAATAAATTCATCACCGTTCATAACCTCATTAATAAATTATTATGCATTTATACGTTACTTGAAAAACAATATTTTCTTTTAATAAAAGGTATACTTACTTTTATCATGCGATCAATTCAATTGAAAATTGACATGAATATTCAATTTTTAAATATAACTACATTCAAACATTAATTATTCTTGTTGAACAGTTAACTTGTACATTTATATTTTAAAATTATTTTCACGTCAAAATGACGCCAAAAACAAAGATGACAGTACTGGACTGCGTTCCGTTTTAAACAGCAGGGTGACCGCGTAACTTTTGCATCAATCACTGATATATCGCAATGACCTCTGATTGGTTAACACTCTTCTACGATGAATGAAATCCATTGACGCAGCTAGAATAGTACCATAAATTCAGCCAATCGGCGGTGATTGCGATGTATCAATGATTGATGCAAAAGATAAGCGGTCACCCTGCTGTTTAAAACGGAACGCAGTCCAGTACTGTCATCTTTGTTTTTGGCGTCATTTTGACGTGAAAATAATTTTAAAATATAAATGTACAAGTTAACTGTTCAACAAGAATAATTAATGTTTGAATGTAGTTATATTTAAAAATTGAATATTCATGTCAATTTTCAATTGAATTGATCGCATGATAAAAGTAAGTATACCTTTTATTAAAAGAAAATATTGTTTTTCAAGTAACGTATAAATGCATAATAATTTATTAATGAGGTTATGAACGGTGATGAATTTATTTCAACAAACATAATCAATGGTGCAAGCCACTAAATTTCTGGACACTGTTGATCACGTGATCAAAGCACTGAGAACACCTTATGTCGAAAACGCCAGTGCTTACAGTACAAAGATGGCAACGATTTATGGCGTCATATAATTCCCTAGGATTCTGCGGCAGTATACTATGAGTCCACAACGGAACGAATTTCTCCCCAGTAAGAGCACTGAACAATGCTCGCAGTGTATATCGGAACATACCCATTGACAATCTATACAAACATCACGTCTAACGTGCTGAAACCGATTGAAAAGAGGAGTCGAAAATGACATGTCCCAGTTCAGTATGGAGGGTGGTTTTTTATTCTGAGTGTTAATGAACCAGAACCAAACTGCCATCACGGTTTTTTTTAAAAAAAATATGAAAAATATCGTTTGTAGAATTTTTTTTTCGATGGATGGCAGCACTAAGACTTTTTCTACAGTGCGTTCCACTAAGCGCCCACAACGATCAAAATGCTCTTTTAGTCGTTCCACATAACGAACGCGGTCGTTGTGGACGCGGCGAAAACGTCACTTATGACGTCATGACTTACGCTCACGCGAAGCTCGTGACACCCCATCTAAAAAGGAGGGTCGTCGTGATCGTTGAGAAAATTAGCGGCATTTTCAAAACTCAAAGCATCAAAGATGGCGACTGTTAAACTTACGTTATTTCAAAATTGCGGAAAGAGATATTTTAGAAGAAGTGAATGTTTCTGCAGCTGATGCTCAACGTGCCTCCACAGGTATAATTGACTAGTACAAACATTGACTTCGATGAGTACAAATTTAATTAACTATGTAAAACAAGTTTAAAAAATTAATTGCAGTTTATAATTAATATACATGTATACATTTTTCCTTGATTGCCAATAATATAAACTAACTTTAGAAATGAAAATTAAGTTAGCCTTCTTTAAGTTAGTTTTCTTATTGAAAAAATTAAATAATAATTTTTTCAATATAAATCGATTTAAACAATAATTATTTCAGTTTATTTTCAAGGCTTATACAGATACTAACCTAACCTCTTAAATCTTTTGCTTTCTTTTTACTAACTCGCCGTTTGTATTATTTACCTCCACGCTCAAAACGCTCCAAAAATAATCCATACCACTTGAGTTTACGACAGTAACGCAAGAGAACGGGAAAAACTGCGGTTGTGAGCGTGATCGTTGTGAACGCCTAGTGGAACGCACCTGTTATTGTCACTTTAATGTCATACAAAACTGACATTGATATTTGACAATCATTCTTTGCCATACGTGACAAAGACAATCAAGTTTTTTTTTACTGTTGATAACATTCAGGCAAAGATCTAAAAAATCCACAAAATAAAATAATATTTTTCTCCAAAATGGGGTCCTTTATAAATGTGTAAATTATTCTTTATGCCATATTTTAGGATCTCTATTCACGTGTATTAAATTGATCTTGGTTCATGTTCAAGGCCCAATCTTGGACAAGTCCTTTAATCAAAAGTTTCAGTTTTTAGGGTTCCGTACCAAAATGGTAAAATGGAACCCTTATGGTGCGACTTTCTCCGTCTGTCTGTCCGTCTGTCCGTCTGTCCGTCTGTCCGTCCGTCACACTCGATTATTTCAGTAACTACCGAAGCTATCGACATGAAATTTGGAATAGTTGTGTATATTAGTGGCCCAAAGACACTGGAATTAAAAAAAATTGGAAATTATTTTTGTTCTTATTTATAAAGGGGGGAAAATCTGAGGGTTGAAATTTAAAAGTGAGATAAATGTACTGTGTGGGGTATCATATGAAAGGGTTTACTTTGTACATTCTAAAACAGATTTTTAATTATTTTTAGTTATGATAGTTTTTGATTTATCAGGGAAAATGTCTAAAAAAATACCGTTCCCCCCCCTTATCTCCGGAGTTTACCAATCGAAAAATTTGAAATAATTATGGTCAATAGGAATTTACGTATATTTTACAGGAAAACTATAGCCAATGCTCTAACTAGCATAGTTTTTTTGATATTAACAATAAACCTCTACAAACAAAGTTAGTCTTGCGGTTCATTAACAAAGGTAATTATTTATTAATAATGGTACGGAACTCTTCGTGCGCGAGTCCGACTCGCACTTGCCCGGTTTTTTATCTATAGTTTCCACCCATTTTATGATGTGCATGTTATGAGCAATGTGCAAAACATTAAAAAAATACATGGGTCGATTTTGAACGTAACGGTAGTTGACAGTGGCATATTATGTTGACGTCATTGACGACTGACAGGACAAGGACCGTGTGTTTATGTCAGAAAACTGTTTTCAAATTAAAATTGGTTCAACTTTCAAGCAGCTCAGGTTTCAAGTTTTGGAGTTGGAGGTTATTTTGGGTTGGTAATCTTCATTCAATTTAGATAATAATTTGATTGTGCACGTGACATTTCTACGTGATTATCTCCGGGCGGCGCTGCGGCGCGGTCACATTTTTTGTATTAACTACCTACTTTCCTACAATAGTTTTGTAAAGGTAGTTTTTTTTTTGTTCTCAACTCTAGAAGCATGGCCCCAGCAGCGAAAGTTAAGCCTATGCCGGCTGATGACCCTATAGGCATAAGAGCAGTGTTATTAGGACCACCAGGCTCTGGGAAGGGCACTCAAGTAAGTATACCTAAAGTTTATAAATCAATCATATCATTGACCTTTGCAACATATTATTTAGCAATATTGTTACTAGTAGGACATGTAGTTTAGGTGCCCACTTTTAGTTTGATATAGTTATCTTTTCTTAATCATGGTCAAAGGAAATTAAGTATGTACTGGGTTTACAACTTGTTTTTACAGTTAAAAGTTTCTTCACTCACCCTTCTTTTAATATCTTAATGCTCACTTTTTATTATAACCAGCCAATAAATAGGTCATCTGTCTAATTAATGCTTAACCTGCAGGGCGGCCGCGTATCTTTTGCATCAATCATTGATATATCGCAATCACCTCTGATTGGTTAACACTCTTTCACTATTGGACGAAATCCATTGACGCAGCAAGAATACCATAAATTCAGGCAATCGGAGGTGATTGCGATGTATCAATGATTGATGCAAAAAATACGCGGTCGCCCAGCTGGCTTCACACCCTGTGCACTCCACTGATCGCTTTACAACCTGGTACCCAGTGACTGGGTAATAAGATGGTGGGGCACTGGGTGGGTTTTTCCATTTGTACCTTGTTTCACTTTATGATTTGTAATTTGTATCTTTTTCAGGCACCACGTCTAAAGGAAAAGTTCTGTGTATGCCACCTCTCAACGGGAGATATGCTGCGGGCCGAGGTGGCGTCCGGTTCGGAGCTAGGGCGTCGCGTCAAGAAGGTCATGGATGAAGGGAAACTGGTCTCTGATGAGATGGTGGTCGATATGATTGATAAGAATTTGGATCAGCCTGAGTGTAAAAATGGCTTCCTACTTGATGGGTTCCCAAGGACAGTGCCACAGGCTGAGAAGGTAAATAAAATAACTTTTTTTTGGTATAACACAGTCAAGTGAACCCTGTACCCCAGTATAATTTGCTCTTACACGTCTTACTCTCAAAGTATATCTAAATTCTCTCTTCCTTGCACTTTAGTGATGTTAAATGTTATCAAAGTTAGGAGAGTTATTGCAAGTTGTGATTTCTTTAACTGTCCATGTGGATTTAACTTCTGTATAGAATCAAGGCACAGATATTTATTTTCAAAGGGCATTTCATTTCTGTATGGACCCTGGCATATGATCCACAATTATTTTTGTTATTTTTGCAGGCAATTTTTAAAGATCGATAAATTGATAGAAAACATAAAACAAATTAAAAAATATATTTGGTCATACTGGGTTAAAAGGTCTACAATAATCAATTTCAAAGTTTATTTGAACATTGTTATCTCGGTTTCTTGACTAAGTTAGCGGCCTGGAACTTTCTTGTTTATTTTAAGTTTTCTATCAATTAGCGGCCAATGTTTGAAAATTTATTAGCAAATATGTGCTGTCCAGTGTATTAGCAAGTGGGTTTCATGTTATGTCACATAGATTTAACCACTGTACCCCTTCCAGTTAGACTGCATTGTCACTTACTACCAAGTGAGATAATGCAATGGCTTTTATGTGGCTTTTAAGCTCTCCTTTTGAATGGATCTATATTAAATCATTATCCTGTATTGTTCTAGCTGGATGACTTACTAGCGAAGAGGAAAACAGCCCTCGATGCTGTCATCGAATTCAACATTGAGGACAGCTTGCTAGTGCGAAGAATTACCGGAAGACTGATCCATCCACCCAGCGGACGCAGCTACCACGAGGATTTCCACCCTCCCAAGAAACGTATGACGGATGACATCACTGGAGAACCCCTGATCAAGAGATCAGATGACAATGTTGATGCCTTAAAGAAACGTCTTGCGACATATCACAACCAGACTGCACCTCTTGTTGACTATTACATGCGAAAAGGATTGCATTACCGTGTGGACGCCGCCAAACATGCTGATGATGTCTTTAAGAGAATCGATCAGATATTCAAAAACAGGATCTTCGCTAGAGAAAGGTCAGCGTAGTAAAGTTTTGTAGTTTAGTAGTAAGCAAAGGTGATTGTACAAAACTGTAAACTGGTTCAATTGCATAGAGTTTATTGTCATATGAAACTATTTCAAATAGTATTGAGTCTTGGGTTCTCCTTGCGTCCTAGCTTCCTTTCCCCTTATTGTTTGAATGAATTCTTTGTATATCAGATATTTTAAAATTAATGTTGGTGCCCGTCGTCTTTATTATAGAAGCGTTCGCGCATCATCAAACATTCAATCATACACAAATACTGCTATAGCTAGCAGATAGCTTTTACCCGCAACTTCGTCCTAGTGGACTACACAAATTTAAAACCCCTAGTTTACCCCCTTAGGGGTTGAACAACGGGACAAATCAGTCAGTCAGACACCTTTTATATATTTAGATGAACGCCAAGTCTTTCCACCATAACTGTGAGTGGAGGCGATGAATTGTTTTGGAGTCTGTGTTTATGAACTCAGACTTGTCTGTCATATTTAGTGAATAAGGATGTGCTAATTTACTCCATGCAATTAATCACGCCATTTCAATGTTACTTCTTATTGTATAATTTGGTTACTGTTACTGTTATATGTATTGTAATATTTTGGGAGAACATACATTTTACTATTATAATATGTATTGTAATATTTTGGGAGAACATACTAGTTACTTAAGCTAAGTCTATTTGAGAGACTTATTTGTTGGATGAATACAGCTATTACTAATCTTGTTTTTTTCTTTTCTTTTAAAACCAATTTTCCTATTTAGACCAGTGTCGATAACTTTTAAAACCAAAAAAAAACATAGTAGGATGAAACCCATTGGAAAAGGAAGAGAATATAATAAAAATGAAAGGAAAAATAATTTACGGGCGATCTGAGGTCGGGAAGTGGAAGGGGGTGGTTTTTAAGGGTAAAAAATGGTTTTTCTTGATTTCCGGCAAAACTACAAGTCCAATGGAAAAAAGTTCAATGGCAAAGTTGTAGGTATTAAAAAGATCTACAACTTTTGTATTTACACTTTTTCACATAACCTCAAAATTTATGTGAAAAATTCAAATAACCAAGTTTTTGGTTTTTTATTTTTATCTTTTACAAAACTATTTTTTTTTTCACGAAATTTGGTGGGAACTTACCTTTTTATGTCCCAAACATACCGTAATTTTTTTGATTTAAAATATTTATTATGTTAATCTTATTTTGACTTATTTAATATCGAAAAACCGGCCAAGTGCGAGTCGGACTCGCGCACCGAGGGTTCCGTACAAACCTGTAGTAAGTTTTAAATTAAATGTTTTTTTTAAATATTTGAGTTGATTGAATGAAAGGTAAATTGCGGTTTACGATTTATGACGTATTAAAAAAAAACTACTTACTAGATCTCGTTCAAACCAATTTTCGGTGGAAGTTTGCATGGTAATGTACAACATATATTTTTTTTAGTTTTATCATTCTCTTATTTTAGAAGTTACGGGGGGGGGGACACACATTTTACCACTTTGGAAGTGTCTCTCGCGCAAACTATTCAGTTTAGAAAGAAATGATATTACAAACCTCAATATCATTTTTGAAGACCTATCCATAGATACCCCACACCTATGGGTTAGATGAAAAAAAAATTTTTGAGTTTCAGTTCTAAGTATGGGGACCCCCAAAATTTATTGTTTTTTTTCTATTTGTGTAAGAAAATCTTAATGCGGTTTACAGAATACATCTACTTACCAAGTTTCAACAGTATAGCTCTTATAGTTTCGGAAAAAAGTGGCTGTGACATACGGACGGACAGACAGACAGACAGACAGACAGACAGACAGACAGACATGACGAATCTATAAGGGTTCCGTTTTTGCCAAATTTGGCTACGGAACCCTAAAAAGCACCTAATTTTCAATCGAAAATTCTCCCGTCAAAATATCTGCTTTTTTAAAGTCGGTGGGTTTTTTGTTCGTTGAAATCTCTACTTTTTGATGGTGTATAAAAAATATACATTACTATGGTAAATTTTCTCAGAAAATGCTAAAAATCTAACTCGAACTCGAATCCGAATTTTTTTTTTTCGTAAAAAATATACCTTGCCATGGTAAATTTTCTCAGAAAATGCAAAAAAAACTAAAAAAACTCAAATCCGAATTTTAACAACAAATTATTATGTACAATTTTGAGCTATTTATTAAAATTCACATTTTAATTACTCGAAAAACGTAAGATTCCATGTTACATTGATAAACAAAAAAATCACAAAGACAAAAAACATTAAGATTGCGTGCACACATGCGACATTGGACATAATGAATTAAAAAAAAAAACGGATTTGAGTTCTTTTAGTTTTTGCATTTTCTGAGAAAATTTACCATAGTTAGGTATATTTTTTTACACCATCAGAAAGTAGAGATTTCAACGAACAAAAAACCCACCGACTTTTTTAAAAAAGCAGATAATTTTGACAGGAGAATTTTTGATTGAAAATTAGGGTGCTTTTTCGATATTAAGTCAAAATAAGATTAACATATTAAATATTTTAAATCAAAAAAATTACGGTATGTTTGGGTCATAAAAAGGTAAGTTCCCACCAAATTTCGGGAAAAAAAAAATTGTTTTGTAAAAGATAAAAATAAAAAACCAAAAACTTGGTTATTTGAGTTTTTCACATAAATTTTGAGGTTATGTGAAAAAAAGTGTAAATACAAAAGTTATAGATCTTTTCATCACCTACAACTTTGCCATTGAACTTTTTTCCATTAGACTTGCAGTTTTGCCGGAAATCAAGAAAAACCGTTTTTAACCTTAAAAACCACCCCCTTCCACTTCCCGACCTCAGATCGCCCTTAAATTATTTTTTCTTTCATTTTTGTTATATTCTCTTCCTTTTCCGATGGCTTTCATCCTACTATGATTTTTTTTCACTTTTTACCATTTTCAAAGGCTTCGGCACTGGTCTAATTATCAAATGAACATCTATGCATCTAAAAAGACTTAAGTTGTGGAGACAATACCAACCAGAGAAAATTCAGAAATTATAATTCCCCAATTGACCGTGCCGGGAATCAAAACGTGGACCTCCCACTATAAGACTATAGCGCTAACCACTGCGACAGAGAGGTTGGCAAAATTATTTTAAGCTAAGAGTGAAACAATGGTTTTAATTCTAAGATTATTATATTTTCATTATACTAAAGTAGTTACATCAAATGAAAATTATCAAGTCTCACCATTGAAGTAGGTAGGTATATTTGTTTGAATAAGCTCATACAAGGCAATTTTCAGGAAGTCCATGTCAAATATTTTATCTTCACATGAATGATAATAAATTAAGCTCATCATAATTTTTAACCAACATCATAAAAGAGATCATCTGTTTCTCTTGGATATACCTATTAGTGGTTTTCTTAAAAACTAGATATGCAACCTATTTATTTATTGTATTCTATAGATTAGAAAGGTTTTAGGCTCAAGACACATTTGGCGAAGTCGAGACAAACAACACAACTTTTCTGAATTATTTCAGTACAAACTGAATTATTGACCATTATGTAATGCAAAATCACTGTGCAGCAATTTGGACAAAGTTATTTTTGTCTTGTTGATTTTTACTACACAAATACATATTTTAAAAGTTACTAATTCTAGCGTCACTTCGATTCATTTGCTATGTGCCTTGATCCTTTAATCCTATACCATGGATTACTTTAACATGTGACCTAGGCAAATGACATAAATTTCCTTCACATAAGTTACCTATTAATTATATTTTATAAGGTTTTAAAACTTCTCTATGAACATATAGAATTTCAGTCATAACAGTTCATTATACAATATTCCCAAAAGTATTCTAACCGTAAATCTAAAATTTTAGCTAAGCACTATAGAATTAATAGAGGGTGGGTTACTGTAAGATGATTCGTTAGACTACGTTTTAAAATTGTTTATACTTATAAAAATTCACAGCCGTTCTATTATGTGGATGCATTTTATATTCTGTATTCTTATTTCTGTATATTAAAAAAAAACAAATAAGTATGTTTTAAAAACTCTAAAACGTAACCGGAATCGGCTTGAGCCGGTCAGAAAAAGCTTAATGTGTATTGTATTAAGAGTGAAAAAAACGGCGTCTTGCCGAATTTTCACTCTTAACGCCATATTTATAAAGCTTATATAGAGCTTTTCTGACCGGCTCAAGCCGGTGCCGCGTCGATAGCTTTGGTGAGACCCTTAGGCTTAGATCATAGAGCTAGGATACGTCTACTGATTGGCTTAGAAAGAAGAAAGAGACGACACTATAATCTAAAAGAAATGACATCACAATTTTACCGGCCGCCGCGTTGCAAACCGTAGGTACCATATTATGTATATTGTGTAGTTACTTCTATCTATTTAAACTAATATTATAAAGAGGAAAAATTTGTTTGTTTGTTTGTAATGGATAAACTCAAAAACTACTCAACCGATTTTAAAAATTCTTTCACCTATGGAAAGCTACAATATCAGAGAGTAACATAGGCTATTTTATTTCGAAAAAACTTTGAGATCCTTAAAAAAATTGCAATAATGTGAATTAAGTCGGAAAAATTCACCTAATTTAACTTTTTACGTTACCTAAACTTCTATTCGTCTATTAATTCAGACTGTCTTTTATGTCATATTTGTCAAGACACTTTTATGTCATATTTGTCAAGACAAACATAATAAATACAAGAAAACTTAACATTTTTTTTGAAAATTTTAATATCTAACCGCTGTAGACAGACTGCGAAAAGCCTAAAAGATCAAGGTCTCAACTTCAAGAACTATGTTTAGTAGTTCCCAGGCGAGGGCAGTGAAAATACGTCGGATTTGAGAATCTTCATTTGAAAATGAAAATCGTCTTGCAAGTCAGGGAGAGTACGTGTTGCAATCGCGTGCCACCTGGGGATTAAATACGGATACCGACGGGTGCTTATAATATAATAGAAATTATGTAACATTAACAATGTAAACCTCATCTGTAAATTGTTTACTTTGTTTTTTTTTCACGATAAAATTACAAATCTGAATTGCACCCGTGCGTAGCCGGGGCAGACCGCTAGTCGTATATAAATATTCAATGTAAGGCAAATTAAATAATAAAAGACTGAGATGATCCTTAATGATGAATTTCAGCCTGGAAATGATAAAAGGAAAAATAAATAAAACAACGAACAAAATGGACAATTATGTATGTAATTCGTGGCCAGGTTGATAAGGCTAATGATAACTATAAGTACATTACAACTTATATATGTCGGATGTAAAAAATTAAATCTTAAGCCCCCAGATTACGTTGGCCCAATGCGTTCGGCGAGTGCCGGCATACTTTATTGTTTGATCACCGAAACCGACCCGAGTCGATAAGATGATCAGAGCTGACCGTGTGCGGCGAAAAATATACGGTAAGTGTATTTTCATTATACGCTGATCGAGTTGGGTCAACGTGTACTAGGTGCATTACAATGAGAGGCAATAGACAGGTACTTATGTTTTTTATTGAAGTAAAACTTCTTTAGGCGCGACTTCAGTCACATATTTTAATCTTGAAATTATTGCCAAACAGAAAAGCTTTGAGACCGCCATCATTTATCGAGGCGATAAATACAGTACAGTCGAAGATTAAAAGCTCTATTTTTAACATGTAGTAAACATGATATGATACCTTTTGAACACTCATTTTTAAAAGAGTTTGCTTCCAAGGTCACGCCTTAAAATTTTAATTTAATTCATCGCAAAACAATTTATTGATATAAGTAATTTTTTATTCACATGAACTTGCGAAATGATATGCAATGAGATGACATAATAATATGATATTTTACAGTTATTACATAACGGTACAATGTTACTATATATTATGTATGAGGACATACAAAAAAATGGCGACTAGTATTTGTTTAATACTTAAGATAGGCGACAAAGCTAATGTAACCCCAGGGCCAGGGACTTGCAAATGCGAGCAACACGAATGTTATGATCCGAGGCCTGCTCCAATTGTTTTGATGAGGCCCTGACTCCCGAGTCAATAATAATATGCACCAGCGTTTTTCAAATTGTATTACGTCGTTTGTTTATTACGATTAACAGCTTTGTGTGGGGCACCAAAGATATGATAATTAAAAGTAAGGAGATTAGTGAATGCTTCTAACGTTACTCATAATCAAGAGATACCACAGCACACGTACGAAACGATAGCAGTATGTACAGTCAGCAGGAAAGGACAATGGAACAAATACCTCTGGATGGCCACTTGAAAAATAGATACCGCTAAAAATTGAAAAATAGATTCACTTGAATAATAGAATTAATTTTTATTTTTTTATGTTGAAATCTAAACTAATATTATAAAGAGGAAAGATTTGTTTGTTTGTTTGTTTGTAATGGATAAACTAAAAAACTACTGAACCGATTTTAAAAATTCTTTCACCTATAGAAAGCTACTTTATCAGCGAGTAACATAGGCTGCATTTTATTTTAAAATAAATTAGAGATTCCTTCGAAAATTGCAATAATTTTTTTATTTTTTTATTTCTAGACTATCTAAATACCTACAGGTTTGTACGGAACCCTCGTCCGACTTGCACTTGGCCGGTTTTTTTTTCAAAGTATACCTCCACTCTTTTGGACGACATAAGAGTACTTAATTCGAACCATTTTTCTGACGGAAGTAACATTTAAAAGTCACCTCCGCTAAAAATGGGTACCAAATACAGCACGCTGCCATTTTTTTTAAATTAGATTATGCCAGTTTAAATCCTTCTGCTGACTGTAGGGTTAATGTACAAGGAATAGCGAACACAGAAAATTGTCATGGACAATTGAGACATACCGAGAAGATACATAATTAATACGATCAAAAGCACACCTAGTGTCGAAATAAATAACTAAAATTAACGTAAAATGATATTTACAGGGGAAAAATATTACACAGACACGGCTGCTTTCAACAATGTTCCACGAGCTCGTGGGAATTTTGGAGAGGTAGTTGATAAAAGTTAACATTTTTAAATACCTATACCTACATATTATGTACATACGGCGGTATTTAAAAGCTGTTCAAATTTACAAGATGACTCTAAAACGTGAAAAGAACACCTTATAGTCGTCCTATAAATTTGAAATATCAAGCAATCCGGTTTTAGCACCACTCATGGGCTATGGTTAAAGTTGAATTTGTCCACCAAAAAGCCATTTTGGGTTGCAAGAGTAAACGTTATTCTACTGTTTATCAAAATAATAACTTATAAACATGATTATGGATGTAAGAATACTGACTTTGGCCACTAGCTTTGCTAACTTTTTGTTTAACAAAAAGACAAAGTGTAAACAGAGAAAAAAATAATAGAGAAAAATAGAAAACCTAGCCAGGTTAAACTCAATGTTCCCAAATCTGGCAGCTTTAAACTTTTAACAACTATACCTGTAAAAATTTCCACCAGCTCTCCGGCTACAACGTCCTACTTCACTATACAATAGCTTTGGATAATCCGAATCATAACGATAACGATCTATATCTAACACTAATTTACAATAAAGCTTTTTAGAACAACATTTACATACATTTTAACAAAGTTATTTGACGTGGTGTCCGTTACAAACTTTGAACTAAACTGACAGGACAAAAAAGCGAAGAATGTGGTTAAAAGATGCTATTGCTTTTGAAACCATTTTTAACGGATTTTATTAAATTTTTTGTGTCAACTCAACCATCGGAAATAGCTGTAATAAGTCTATCAGCGATAAGAAAATAATGACTCATCACAAATCCCGACCAATGAAATTGCCAGAAAGCAGTAAGCTTTTTAATTTCTGCAAAGCTTGATTGGGCGGGGGGCGTGGCTTAGCCTGCCAACAGTGACGAGTCGCTATTTTCTAAACGCGGACAGACTATACTTTCCTCCAAATGGAGGCGGGATTTCCTTTCTATCGTCGTAGCCATAAAATATTCAAAAAGTATGAAATACCACAAGATTTCTTGCGATAAATGACAACCAAAAGCCACTATTTACAAAAAGTCGTTATTTAGAGGAATAAGATAAATTTTCGAACATCAGTCCTGTCAACAGAAGTTTGAAGGTTTGTATATGTCACCGTAAGATTACAAAGGCCGTTGGATTGTAATCTAACTGGCGATATTGTAAACTTTCGACTGATTACAATTTAACGCATTATTTTTCGTTAGATTGTAATCTGTTAGATATATTAACCCGATAAAACCTAATTTATGTCGAACCCTAACCTAACCTACAAGAAAACGACAAGAAAACGTAAATACAATGAATATTTCAAAAATTGACACTCGGCCCATTAAACGGTTCACAATCCGTCGACAGTTTACAATATCGCTAGTTGGATTACAATCTAACGGTTTTTGCAATCTTACGGTGACATATACGGAATAACATCTTCGTTTAACACTAGCAAGTGGGGTGAGATGGGCGCTACATTATACTTTCACTACATTTACTCCACCAAAAAAGTCGATATTCACAAATATAGATCAAAAACGCACAAATTTGGTACAAAGACAAACAAAAACAATATTGATAAAGAATTTTCTTCTTTAAAACCCTTGAATATTTTTAAGTGGCAACTTTAGCAAACATTGAAGTTTAGTTGCTTAGCACCAATAAAAGAAACAGGCAGATAGGTAATGATATTTTTTCAAGCACTTATCCAAAAACCACTCATGCATCAGATTCACATAACAAAAATTTACAAATCCACTGCCAAAACGCCTAAATGCAGTCTAACTAGGGCAAAATAAAACACAGATTCTTAAAATTTTCAACTCGAGTTTCCTACGTGTTCCTAATTTCAAAAGCTCAATGCTTTCAAGCATTTTATTTGTTTAAAGTCTAAACACATCTACTGCAAGCAGACATTTAGCGGCTGCGCTACACAGGTACTCTATTTTACAAGTTTAGGGTCCGCACTTAAGTTACGTAGCATAAAAAACTGTGCCAATCTGATTTCTAAGACTTCAGAACACATTGGGCCAACGCATTTGGCGAGTCGTAGGTAGCTAATATGTTTACAAAATGCGCCAAAATCCTTTAATGTGTGCACCGAAATCGATACCAATAAACTGCCGGCCAGAACTAATCTATCGTAGCAGATATACACCAAATGGCGCCGTACACGTTCGGTCCAACGCATAGAAGGGGCTTTACACAAATCTGAACAGTCAAGTCTGTGAAGTTGGAATCGGTGACTTCCAACTTTCATGACGCGTACCTACTGTGTCTAGTGTGAAGAGTCTCATCTCGCGATAGGTTCGCGTTCAGTGGTCGTGCAACCTGTCGTGCGATCGACTCGACGAGCGCGATGTCTTGCGCTGGTCCAGATAGGCCGCCGGCGCCCAGCCCTCGCCTTGCCCACCTGCAATGTATACG
Organism: Erebia epiphron; assembly: GCA_963932025.1. Lineage (NCBI taxonomy): Eukaryota > Metazoa > Arthropoda > Insecta > Lepidoptera > Nymphalidae > Erebia > Erebia epiphron. Next base: position 6,045,551 of record OZ009954.1, read on the forward strand.
ATATATCTGAACTAAGTACTTTTTGGTACAGCTTGGCAAACTTATTAGCATCTATGCGTGGGGCAAAATGCGGAACTAACAGAATCCATTCTGTGTTGATCCTAAAATGTTTTTGGAAACATTTTTTAGGAGAAGATTTTTGGCTCGTTTAATTAAAACGCACATAACTCAGAAAAGTCAGAAGTGGATACCCGGAGATCGAACCGTCGGACAGGCCTAACATTTGAACCACCAGGCGATCATCGCTCAAGAGAAAGACAGAACTCGTCCTCATCGTTAACCGATACACGTCCACTTCAGGACATAGGTCTCTTGTAAGGATTTCTAAAGGCTGCGATCTTGCGCCGACAAAATCCGGTGGCTCCCTGTGACTAGCTTGATTTCATCGATTCACCTGGTGGAGGCTCAAAGTCTACGCTGCACCAACGCCGAGCTTTCAGATGCGGGGTCCCCTTTGGACCCCAATCGATCGGTTTTTCGATCTATGCATCTACCCCGTCCATTGCCACTTCAACATCACAAATCAACAACAGAACTTAGTCAATATTATAAATGCGAAAGTGTGTTTATTTGTTGGTTTATTGGTTTGTTGGTTTGTCCTTCAATCACGGAGCAACGGATCGACGTGATTTTTGGCATGGCTATAGTTGAAGACCTGGAGAGACATACCTAGGCTACTTTCTATCCCGGAAAATTAAGGAGTTCCAGCGGGAATCAAGAAAACTTAAACCACGCGGACGAAGTCGCGGGCATCAGCTAGTACTTATATAAATAGAAAAAAAGAATAGAATAAAAATTAACACCCAGAACTTCTTAGATAATTAAGGCCTGCCTAGTAGATAAACATAGAAGAACGGTGAACGGACCTGCAAGTCGCACGTACCACCAGCCGGCGCAGCCCACCTTCAGCAAGTCGGCGTGCTGCCCCTCGCGCAGCGACACTTCGCTCGCGCCCACCGCCGTGTAGTCCGATAGCGCGACCAGGGGGCACCCCACCGCCTGCCACACACCACCACACATCACCAAACAATCAGCTATAGCTATACATAATTACTAGATAAACTCAGGTGTTGTGTCGGAAAATGCCCCAATAGTTTCGAACCCGTTCGGGGCCCTTATTCATGAGCCTGTTCGCGCGACGCGGTCGCTGACTGACTGCGGGCTGCGTACCGTAAAGCTCTCTCCGAGGGGTGTTGAAGTGTAGGTTGAGGAGGTGGAAAATAGTCGGGCATTTTCCGACATAACACGTGAGTTTATCCGGTAATTAGGTATAGTTCAAATGAATATCACTCACGATAGTTTAAACGTTAAAATCAACTACACTCAGTCTGAGATCTATAGAGCGTACTTTGACTTACTGACAAGGTTAAAATGAGATAAACACTCACATAAGTCCATCCCGTTTTAATTATAAGTAAAGCCTGAGTAAAGTCAAAGTACGCTCTTTAAATCTCAGCATCAGACTGCAGTTCGCACCAGAGATGTGTTGAAGCACTCAGTAAACAAGAAACTGCTGCTACACTCAGATTGTGGCTTTTATACCAGGAATGTGTAAATGGTGTAGCGAAAGATAATTGTGTGAAGTCCATCAATATGCATACATCATTTCTACTTATCGCCGGCCCACCACTGAGAACAGGTTTCTTCTCAGAATAGGAATTGAGAAGGGTTCGGTCAAAGTCACCACGCTGGCCAAGTGGTGATTGGCAGACTTCACATATAGTACCTATTTTTGAGAAAACTTTTTGAAGAACCCTTGGGCATGATGGGTACAAGCAGGTTGCCTCAAGTTGTTTTCCTTCATCGTTCTAGCAAGTGGACTACTCAAAATGAACATACGCTATTCAGAAAAGTTGCGTGCCGGACGGCTAGCGTCTTAGCTCTAACACTGAGATCTGTAGAGCGTACTTTGACTTGGCTCAGACTTTACTTAAAGATAAAACGAGAGACTTATGTGAGTAACATAATTCTGTCTCGTTTTAACCATGTCTTAAGTCTAAGCAAAGTCAAAGTTCGCTCTATAGATCTCAGCAAAAAAAGCCACCAGGCTATTACCACTTAGACGGTCTTACTGGTGTGTTACACAAGCATTCCTCGTAATCCTTGCCAATGTATAATGGAAACATTATATATTGGCAAGGATTAGGTACGGGACAGGTAGGTCTTTGATGATAGTTTAAATCTATGGCTTTCGTTCATGTATGTTTGGTTATTTTATTTTGCGTAATTGCATTAATAATCGCAAAATTACCTACACATTCATTCGTCGTTGTGTACCTAACACTTAATACACATTTTTATTTATAATACCTACTCTTTGAAACCACATAAACCTGGCTAGTTCAATTGGCTTTATTTTATCATGTAAGTACATAGATGCACATGATCTATAAAATATGATCCTATAAAACATGCACACACTGCTCAGTCATTAGAGAAGCAATATTATCCACACTCATAGTTTTTAAATACATAGTGCTCATGCGTGTTATTGTCACTGATATCCGAAACCAAAGATATAAGTACCTATCAAGAATGAGATCAAAATTAAAAAGTTTTTATGAGAATGCAATTTTAAATTCATAAATTCTAATTGGCACTTTTTAATTAGATCCTAAGGATTTCGCGTAAATGCACAATAACGTCTGATTAAAAGTGTAGATTAAACTATTTCTTGTAATTAATTATCAGAAATATTTCAAACACAAATAGATCAAAACCCTGATAGCTGTACATATATCTTTGGTTTTTTATTTCAAGGGCCGCTCACTAAACCACATTTTATGTTGTTAATAACTGTAAGATTGTGTTATAATCACCCGATAGCATGCTATTTCGCAGTTAGTACAGTTTCCGATTATATTAAGCTTTTACATCTACTTACATAATATTAACTATCATTTCAACCGTATCTCAACTGTCAGAGGTACGAGTTTTGCGTTTACTCCAATTTTCATTTTAGTTTTTTTATTATTATTTTAATCTACTAGAAGTTAGCCCTCAACTTAGAGCTCACTGGCAAGTGGTGATGCAGTCTGAGATGGTAACGGGCTAAACTGGCAAGGGCATTTCTATTAAACCCAACCCCTTATTTCAACGCAGAACTCTACCTCAGCCGTAGTTGTTTCTAAAAAAAGTAGACTACAACGTAAACTGTAGTCTCTTTTACCACAGTTCACGTTGAAAGTCGTTATTGGCGGTAGGATAGAATATCACACGACAGATTTTATGCATTGCGTCAAGAATGAAATGTAGTAGATATGCCATTTATAGGTGTACAAGAATTATATTATTGCAGTTACAATTAAGTACTTAGTAAAATATATTTTCAGACGTTGATATAGGTACATTAAACTTGCTAAGATGAATAGAGAAAATAATGTAAGTTTCTAAGTAGGTAACAGTTTTAATATTATGGTCATATGTATATGTCATGGACGAATCACATGGTATATGTTTGTATTTGGTACATAATGTGTAAATAATATAATGGTCATATTTTAATATAATTAGGTTCTGTATATTTTTGTATGTCATATTTTCGCGTTCCAACGTGGACCTCATCATTGCTTTGCATTAAGCATCATTGTCGTCAAGCTCATTGTCGCAAAATAATGATTAATGACATAGGTAAGAGTAGATACATACAGCAAATATAGTTCTTGTGTGTCGTAAAATGGATATCAAATAACAATAGTTTTATAAAGTCTAATAATAGTCTAATAGTCTTATAAATACTGTACCAGTGTAATAATCTATAGAAAGTGAAGAGCAGTCAGATCTAAAGCAGATAGTACGTTGAAAGCCATGAGAGACTGCTGGAAGCTGGATGCTGTGCCGAGGAATAAAACCATTTTCAGTCCTTAGTTCTTCTTTGATAACAATTACGTTACGTCATTAGAGAATCTTGAAGATATAGGATAGAAATGTGTAGGTGTAAAGTGGTATAAGTATTTAAATTCAATCAAGATGCAACACTTCTATATTTATCTATGAATAAAAATACACACATATAAAACGATGCCGTCAATAAACTTACATATTTAATAATCACACGGAAGGATTAAAAGCGAAGCGCATAATATAATAAACAACGAAATCGAAAAGCACACGACAATGAGTGACATAACAAACAAAAACAGGACTTACACGAAAGTTAATGTTCAGCGTATACAAGTTCAACTGATTTTAATCCACTTTACTTTCAGTTTTCTTTGGTTATTTTACAAAATTTTGGATATATTTTGAAATCAGTCTCTTTTCATTGTATTTACAGGGCCTCTACGGATTTAGTAGAGGCGTTTCTATCAGTACTGTGATACATAAAACGTGGAGTTGGCTTGTGTGGAGCCCGATACAGAAAAGAACTGTACCACTCTGTGTATGGTACCGTTTAGACCCACAGCCTCCGTCACCTGTTGAACAATACAGCTTAAGCATGGCGGACATTTTGAAAACATCACGCATGACAAAATGGCGTCAGTTATCAAACTTCAACGATTGCGACGCAATAACAAATTTCCCCCCAAAAAAAAGATGAAAAAAGTGAATAAGTGCGTTATTAAAATCTAGATTTTGTCAGATGAAATTTGTGCTTTATACTTTTCAAGAGTCAAGTTGGCACATTCGTATTCGAAGCGAGATGATAAGTGGATTGCGAAATCAAATATAGGCAGTGAAGGCTTGAACTAAGGGATTGTGATTGTTATCTTTTCAATATTCGTTAGAAGAAAATTCGTAGTCTTGCTAAGCCTAGATTCTAGATCTAATTGATCTAATAGAGAACAGTTAGGTACTACGAATTTTCCCAGGATTACATTATTGAGAATGGTTTATAATAGGTAAACATTGTCGATGTTAAAGGTCTTTTTTTTAATTTCGGGAAGCATTATGTTGTGCGTTCGGGTTGTCAGCTTATTCATGCGCTACCCGTGACTATATAGCCCGCATTCCTTTAATAATGTATTTTAAACTTACATACAGAGTGGTTTTCACTTCACTCACAACTGCAAACCCAAAATTAGTCGCCATTAACTTATGTTACAGTGAGAAAAGTTAAGTATCCCGAAACAAAGCACCATTTGTGTCATAGTTGTTAGTACGTAAGACGCCACAAAATAAATTTCTACATAATTCTACCACAATTATGCGTCTCTTTACAAAAAAAATCTGAATTTTCAGAAAGGGTTTTAATACAAAACTACCTTTAAAATTACATAATATTATAAACATGTCTAGATACAACAGTATAGGTACGTTGTAAAATATAAATAGTCAACAGAGAAAAATCCGTAACAATTTTACATAAGAACAAATACTTCAATTTACACAAAATAAAGGACGTGATAGAGAAAAAGTTAAAGGGCTGCTTTCATGGGAAGATTCTTACTTTTAATTGAAACTAGGTAGGTACATGAGGGTAGGCGGGAACCGGATGGGTTAAGGGTCGATTCACACTTTGGAGTCCAATTCAGTCCAAATCAAACGGACACAAAATTTAATGTTATATTCAAATAATGGACATCTATCTCCACAACGTAAGTAATTTCTAAAATCGACGAAAATACACGCATTCTCTTATGTGCGCGAATGCGCGCTCTCTCATTAGCTCTGAATGTGCTCTCAATAGAAAGTGCAAAAAGTGTTTTAGACACAGTATAGTCACAGAACATAAAAGTGGTCGGTGAATGCTATATGTTAAATGTTAGATTGTCGTTTTAACTCTGTCAGTGTGAATCGACCCTAACGATTATTGCTCATCAGAACGTAGTCGCAACAAAAATGAGGGTAGGATATGAAGACTGGGTAGGTAAGGGTCTAGACAGACGAATTGCATTAGAACTGCACGCCGACTGCAAAAATGCAGTTTCTACGATTCAACTGGACTGTGTTTCAAGTTTTCAACTGCAATAGAACTGCACACTAACACACAGACTTCAAGCGGAATGCGCAATCGGTTTGCAGTTTTGATACAGATATTATGCTATCTGTACAATAACTGCAACAAAACTGCAGTTTTGCATTCGGCGTGCAGTTCTAATGCAGTCCGTCTGTCTAGACCCTAAGAGTGCTGCACTGCACTGTAATGCAATCAGGGTAGGGCGGTAGGGGCTAAGGCTGCGCACTCACCGGCGCGTGGTCGGGGTCGTCGTCATCGTCGTCGGAGGGGTCGGTGGACCAGCAGGGCTCGTCGTGCGCGTCCACCGACGCGGCGCGCGCCTGCCCGCCCCCCGCGCCCACCCGCGCACCCCCGCCCGGACCCAGGTCCCATGAACTCGTTTGTATTAGTGTTCTGTAAAGGAAACGGAGTCAATTGAGATAAAATATCCGCTCGCTACGCTTGCTCTAATATTCTGATAAAGACTTAATCTATGGTATGGCTCTTTGACCTAACCTAAACTAACTTTAACCCTACAAAAAAAACACACAGCACGCCCCTGGATTTTGTTAAAAACCAAAATGTGTCTTATGGAGCTTTTATGACTTATGACCCGTACTGTCGCACCCTTGAGCTGAATGAACTGGTCAAGCAAAACTTTTCTGAACTACCCTGATACTACACCATACTACTTGCATGGTCACCTCTTTGGACTTGACTATCAAATTTTAGCCCAACAAAAATCGACTTACATACTTATGGTGCTATTGTGCGCCATACTGCCTTTGAGCTCATTGAGGAGATCAAGCAAGATTTTTGACCTGCCCTGACACCATACTACTTGCATGGATCACCTCTTTTAACTGTTGACCACCCAATTTTACACCAACAGAAAATCAGGCTCGTGAACTCCGTTGAGACCCAAAGTGACTTACCTATGGTGCTGCTGGGGGCGCCTTAGTATCTCACTATTGAATTTATTCTTTGAATTTATTCAACTGCACTGATCACTTGCTGGACAGCTTGAAAACACCTTTGGTCACCCTTTCCGACTGTTCTGATCAATCATTTTTTCAACCGAAAATTACGTCACCGAAGACACGACTTACCTATGGTGCTGTTGTGCGCCATACTGTCTCACTCGTTCGCCTTTGAGCTCATTGAGCTGATCGAGTAGAACCCTCTTGATGCGTTCCACCCACGCTCGCTTCACTTCCACTGTGGGTGCGGTGATCGTATGCACTTCCTGCCTGCCTTGACGCCACACTTCGAACTTGCGCGGGTCGCCTTTTACGGACTCTGTTAGACCTACTTGAGACATCTGCAAGAGGGAATATAACATTCAGTGGAGAAGTAGATAATAGAAATATTGGGTAGGAAGATAGCAAGACCATATTTTTATTATTCAAACTAATTAATTTTACTGTGGGGTAATCAGTAGTTTGAAGTCATGAGATCTATAGCGAGACATCAGCTAGGTAAAAACATAGATATCATGTACCCATTGACTTAATATGTACCCCAAGCTATACATAACACGGAATCTGTGTCCTTGGAGGACTTCACCCCATGAATACACCCTATAGAAGTTCTCATTCACTGGCGATTTAAATAGAAGTATAACAATGGAGTCATAGTCTAATACAATATTGTTGAACGCTGGATGGATAAATTTATCTGGCAAGATATATAAACGGTGTGTGGAAAATAAACGAAGACCTTCCTGGACGATTTATTTTAGGGCCAGTCAATGACTTGTAAAATGAAAACTCTGAGGCCAAGACCGATAAAACTTACTTGGAGATCATGTTTGAAGTGATAAGTGGCTTTGTTGTGACTGTTCTTAGTGCCAGACTTGCAGAACAGCATGGCCTTTTCGTAGAGGAATATATGCCGCCGTCGCGGCCGTATCCTGAGCCGAAGGTCGCGTTTGTTCTCTGTCACAACCATGAATGAACTTTGGAGAAGCAGTTCCCCTTGCTGACTTAGGTCCACCTGAGGAAGTTAACGAAAATTTAAGAGCCAATATTATTGTCCGCTGGTTTGCTGGGCGACAGTTTTCCTGAAGTCCAGAATTTTGCTCAGGAAAGTGGAAATTTAAATATCAAATTATCCAATACCTACAAGATGCATAGCAGTAGTATATAATTGTGTACATTATGGATTTTATTGCGAGGAATATTGAGAATTCCAATAGCATCACAAAGCCAAAACAAAGTGGCAAAATTGCACACATTTTGGTTGAAAAGAAGAAAACAGGGTCAAAAAAATTTAACTAAGGTGTGTAAGTTGTAAAGTCACTTACGCACCCTCTAACTTGTCGGGATTATGTGCTTTTAAGAAATAAAATATGACTTGCTTCAAACGGTGAAGAATAATATAGCGCGCGGAAACCTGCACGCCTGGAAAATTCATGATGTTTTCCAAGGTGTGTGAAGTCTGCCAATCCGTTTTTGACCAGCGTGGTGGACTATGACCTAACCCTTCTCATTCCGAGAGGAGACTCGTGCTCGAGAGCCAGCATATGTTGAAATGATGATGTAAGTCTTCTACGCAAGCGCGTTCCAACCTAGACCTCATCATTGCTTTGTACTAAGCATGATTGTCGTCAAGCGCAAGCCTATCCCTCCAGCAATGCTAAGGGACAGCGGTTACTTATGTACACATTGATATAATAATTGTAAATGAATTATTTAAAAAGAGCAACCACCGAGTTTCTTGCTGGTTCTTCTCGGTAGGAATGGCATTCAGAACCAGTGGAAGATTCACTTGACGATTCAAAAGTACTTGTAAAAGTTAATTTGAATAAAAAAACATTTGATTTTGATTTTTGATTTATCACGCAATAAAAAAAAGTCACTTACAGGAACGCCGGTAATAGCAATCTGGTGCATGGAGTCGTTGACGCATTTGAGCACTACAAGCATACAGTCCAGCGCCTGTTGCAGACCAGCGCTCATCGACCCACACTCGCTATAGCGAAGCAGATCCTGAAAGAATACCGAATTGCTTATTAAACAAAATTGGACCTCAGATATGGCACCGATCAAAACGTGCAAATATCTTTTTGAAACAATGCAATGGGAAATTTTGCAAGGGCTTTTGCAGTTTAAACATATACTTATAAACATTTTTTATGACCCATTGCCTATGTGATTAATTTAAGTGGTTAGTTATGAAAATATATGAATTTTTATAATTCAAAAATATTTTTCGTTAAGTAGAATTGCACATGAAAAAAGATGTTATGCATACTTTTTTTTATCAGTGAGAATCGAGAATCACCCGAGTAACCATAACTCATTTCAATTGTGCAATAGATTTTCAATATTTTACAAAACACAAAATTCAAGAAATATACCAAAAGATCATCAAGAGAAGACATAAGTTCTTAATTAAATTCTTAAAACATTACTAGGAACAATAAAAGAAAGGAGATTGAAGAGGAAATAATGATGAAGGGAAAAGGAAATCCTGAAGTTCTTAGTTGTTTCCACGTACCTTAAGCAACAATTGATATTTGGTAATCCTCTGCACAGGTTTGAGAAGGTATGCAGCAAGCGGCAGTTTGTGTCCCAGCCGCTGTTGGCAAGCTTGCAGGAACAGATGAGTGTCCACTAACGTCTCACGAAGACGCTCTGAACGAGGGATGTTCTGACAGTAGTAACTGTATAGGCGGAAAAATGTCTCCCTCTGGAAAAGAATTACATATTTGGTAAGAGAGAATAAGAGATACTCTATTTTGGCGCATTACAGATGAACTAGTGAAAGAGAGTGTGATGGTTTTGGCATATGGAGAAAAACAACACTTACTGATCTAAAGCAAATGCATATCTAATATGGCATTTTGGGGCCAGCTTGGCACTTAGAAAAGAAGTTTGAGTTTCAAATGGCCAGATTTAGGAATCTCAAAAGAGCATTTTTGATTGCATGGTATCAGAAAATCACATCAAAGATACAATGTGGCGAAAATATTGATAATATTTAGTTGATAGAGAAAATATAAATATGCAAGAGAAAGTATGAGTTTTTAACAATTAAAGCCCACTTGCACAAGGCAGTTAAATGTTTTACGTTTCTATGCATGCCCATTTCATGTCAACCCCGGATTAAACTTATCAAAAAGTGACTGCATCAAAAACTAGCTAAATCAGTTGAGGCAGTGCAATTCGGCCTTAATAGTATTAATGAACTTACTTTTTCAACAAAACACAACGCGACGAGTTCGGTGGCCGAAATTGATCGTTCTAAATCTTTCAGGAATACGTCTTGATGAAATGTGAAGAGTTCATGTAGGTTGCCGAATAACACGTCTGATTGTCCGACTAGAGCTGCTGGTAGAACGTGTTGATTTTCCGGCTTTTCTATTTCATCTTTATAACCCTGCAAAGAAACAATAGATTGTAGCTTGTAGAACAGACTGGCATTGCAAAATTAGCAAGCGAATACAATAAATTAATATCTATCATCTACTAATGAATATGCAAATACCGAATTTGTGTTAGTCGAATATTGGCTAATAACATCACACCAATGCTGCAATCGTTTGTCGTATTCTTCGTAAATTGATTCCAAGCATTCACATTCAGATGGGGTTAAGCTTCCATTGTCTTTTCTAAATAATCGCTTTAGATTTTGTAATGTAGACGTTTTACTGTGATCTCTACTTAAGCTTTGTGTTTTCCTTGTGTCGTATCTTTTGTAATTTTGAGTTGGGTACGTACATTTATAATAACTTTTGCCACAATATTTTGAATAAGTGCGGGTTTTAGATGTTAATGTTGAATTTAGGCTGCGTGCAAAGTTTCCTGTATGAGATTTCGTACACAAAGTGGAGCCCTTTTTCGAATGGGATACTGTGGAATAATGATCTTTAATCGTATTATTCCATTCTTTCATGATCATTTTATAATCATTTAATATAGTTTTCAAAAATTTCTCTGGATTAATGCTGTCCATAGTATTTCTGAGTTCGGTGCAACTGTTGGAAAGCAATTGGGAATCCTTTGTTGCAGTCGAATCTGTGGAATATTCCGGTGTTAAAATTTGAACATCCGTTTCTCGACATCCGAAAAGAGGATTATGCACGAGTTCTGGTAAATCGACCACCGTGGGTGCTGTCGTTAAAGATTCTACTGTGAGATCTTCTGACACGGTAATCACATCGGAATCCGGCAAATATGTTAATTTTTCTTCCGTTTTCTGTGTACCGTCACAGCCCGGGAGCGGTTTGCCATAAAAGAAATTTCCAGTAAACGGCTCCATGTAAACTGGTTTGATGTTCCGCGGACGACACTTAACACGATTTTTACCGGCATCACTCACGGCTTTCTTACACTTTTGATCTTGCGAAGATTTTTCTTTTTCAAACAGATTAATTTGATTGGTGTAATCACTGAAAAGCGTAGAGTCCGACGCTGCTCTGGTCAACCGTTTAGTTTTGCTTTTTGTGGAATTATTTTTTCTGTAATACCACGAGTAGGATGTGCCGATGCTGAGATTCGCAGAAGACTTGTGGAGATCGTATTTTCCATGTTTCATGTTGCAGAGCGCGGCCAGGTGCAACACGCGACCGAGAAGCTGCGCCGGCGAACACTTGGCAAATGTGTTAAATGCATTGCGTTCCGCTTGCTGACTTCGCGTACTAGTTTGCGTGCACCGTATCGAATGCATCAGATGTGTATGGCTTGGGAGATGTCAGATGGTCCGTGACTGGCCGGCCACTCGATGTTCTACCACGTGAAACTATGCGCCAGTTCTAGTGAATTGGCATATTTAATTTTCAGAGCGCGCAACTCATGGGGAGATATCGGTTCAGAAGCCAGTTAATGGAGTATAACGTAGACTTTTTAGACAAAACAAATAGTTGCAATGAAAACAGCGGACACTGTATGTCCGCAATTTATTCTACATTATAATATCTTCATGGAAAAGAGAAATTAGGATTTCTCTTACGTCTTTAGAGAAATAGATGTTACGTATATTTAGGGTATTAATGTTAAGTATAGAGTCAAGTTCTTGCATGAAAACCTAACAATCATTCATATCATATGCATAGTTACAGGTGAAGCTAATGAAAGAGTGTTAATAAAATATATCATACTAGATGATACCCGCGACTTCGTTCGCGTGGATTTTGGGTTTCTAGGAAGTCTTTAATTTTCCGAGAAAAAAACCTAGCCTATGTCCTTCCCTAAGACGAAAAACTATCTCTGTATCAATAGAACAAATGAGCCGTGAAAGCGTAGCAGACAGACATACAGAGACTCTTTCGCATGTATAATATTATCAGAAGGTAAGTATGGATGTTCAGTCAGGATACTAACGGTAAGTATTGAGCCAAGTTCTTGCACGTAAACCCGTTCAGTCTGTAGTAATTCGGCGAGCACGTGACCTCGCCGCGCCCGCCGCGCCTCTGCGTCTTCGCCGCCCGAGCTCTCTGACCCTCCTGACGTCTCCATCTGAAAACCTCCAGAGTTTTAGCTGAGGAAGAAGATAATCTCTACTAGGAGACAGTGGCTTGCACAGGGTTTGAAGCTAGGGTACGCATTAGTTAGTCCGTAGTCGGGTAACCTATTTCCCGACTGTCATGATTAAAAATGCATGGAGGTAATTTCACTAAATGTGTCCATTGAACTGTGCGCTACTACTGCTAGGAGATATAAGTACCAAAAGATTGTGAGTTCCTCCGACTTGTTTTTGGAACACCTCTCCTTCATTGGCATAAGGCCTGTGTGGCCTAGGTAGTTGTGACAAATTGTGTAAGTCGATTGCGCTAGTTAAGCAACAAAGCCCAAGTCGATGACAGAGTGGGTGACCGATTTTGGCCTTTTAATTGCCTCGGAGAACACGGTAAGGTTTCAGTCTCAGTTATTATCACTAACATACAGATTTGTTAAACATGAGTGAGGAATTGCACTCTTAGTTCAGTCAGTTATGCGGAAGATTCTGGGAGCCCGCCGCGTTATTATCAAGAGAAACCCCAACCTTAACCAATGCACCAGCCAAAATAAACAAGGTACTAAGTAGGTACCTACCTTTTAAGCTGGGAATTGTAAAATATTTATTTATTAAATTATCAATAACTTTTATTTTTAAATAATAGCTTCAAGCATGTTTTTACGAATTTTGGACTCCTTAAATTAATTTCTTGTAATATAGTTTTATATAGACAAACTTTTATTTTGATTTTGATATTTTTGACGTTTTTGACAACATTTTAAGTTGCGTTCTCGGGTTAAGAAATACCGTTGCGTTCAATTCAAATTCAAGGGATATTCAAATCATAGGACTGTAATATTTGCCTTAGCAACTTCGTACCCATAAGAAACTACATATCTACGAGAACATGGGGAGATTATCGGAAATAAACGGATCAACATATGGTTGAGCAATTAGCTCGACCATAATATGTTGATCGAGCTTACGTTTATGTAACTGATCATTCCTTGACTGTACCTAACTAGTATCTTCTTATCCCGAGAGGGCAGAATATTCTGCTGCTTTGCTCCATAGAATTGGTTGGTTTTAGTATTCACTATCGAGTTTTGCTTATCGGCCCTGTGGACCACGCGCTCTGGAACATAATAGCTTTTGTCTGTTCCAGAAAATGAGTTCTTATGATACTAGAGTGCCTAGTTACTGTTCTGTCACAACTCTGCCTCGATGCTTTACCTTCGTGTGAAATCGGCATTCATCTGAGTTCTTTGACATGCCCATTGTACACCAAGAACCAAGAACTAAAGCTTCAACATTTCTATGCTGCGTACTTATGTACTTTCTTTTATTTTCTTCGTATTATTTGGGCGACGTCTTTAGCATTTTACCTGGTATTGGGTTTGTATCGACTCTACAATTTGGGAGAAAGCGTACGTGTTTTGACTTTAAAATGGGAGAGTCTGTACGACGAATACATTGTTCTGCAGCCTGCAGCGACGACGTTTAAAAAGGAATGTAAAGTGCATTCCTTTTAGGTCAACTTGAGAGATGCTGCTACATTTTAATCTTTACTTTTGGATAAGGGCCCATTTACATTTAAGTAAGTCTTAAAATTTCGTTTAGTATGGGTTGTAGTAGAGACTATTAAGTAGATTCGTACCATGTATTAAGGACGACTCCCTTTGGCAAAGAGTATCAAAGAACCTAGGTCCTAGACCGTTCCATGTATGGAAATTCGACCCATGCAATGGTAGATTCACTCGACGATTCAAAAGCACTTTTTAAAGTTTATTTTAATAAAAAAATATGAGTAGGTATGAGACCTTTGTAATTTTTCTTGCTGTACCTACTTAGGCACTTACTTACTAATCTAGAACTACGTCCTAACTCGGTACCTAATGTATTTACATTATAATACACATATTATTATGAAGATTGTAGATCAATACATAACGTTGAGTTAAATAGGGTATCGTGTCGAAAGTAACACGTTATTAGTATGAATTAAGCAGTTTCGATAATCGGTTCCGATAAAAAAAAAATTGTAGTGGAGCGAGATTTGAGTATTAATTTCCGTTATTTTACCGTTGGGCTGGACATCCGTATAGTTTTACACGTTGGGTGCACGCGATGATCCTTTCGTAAACGGTATAATTAGGTACATTATATTATGTATGAATACTTGTTTATGATAAATGGTTTGCACCTATTCATGACCACGTTCATAATGGATGATAGGTGTAGTCTCATACTACGAGTACATAGTGGGTAGGTACTTTGGACTATGCAGGGTCCCATAGTTCCCCCAGTGGGACAGAGCAGTAGCACCACGGAACTGTTACTATAAAAAAATAGTAATTCCCAGAGTCTGCGTAGTCTCGGTCATGCTTAGGTACTTACAATTTAAATTAGGGTTGTCAGCTGTTTAAGTTGAGGGAGCATTTTATTTAGCCAATGCTTTAAATTTCATATACAATATTATGATTATTATCTAACTTATTATACTACTTTAGTAGCAGCTGTTTTATTCATTTAAATGTAAATTAACTAAAATAATATGTTGTACACGTGTTCTACGTAGGTGTGCTTAGCCCTTTGTCTCTAAGCAAAAATCAAGATCTTCATTCTCTGCTCTTGGCAGACGAAATTGTACGTCCATGTTCTCTATCTTATCTCTGATAGCTTCCTTCCTTGTGGATTCATGAAGAGGACGTCTAACGAGTAACGTAGTTAATGATTATTTATTTACTTACATTTTTATGTGGCTCAGAAAAGTCCTTAACAATTTTGTAACCAGTTTTCAGAACAACGTTTATCGTTTCCATTTTCGAATGATTCTTGTCCCTTATAAAACAGCACATATTTCGCTCACATAATATAGGTAAAAACGGATTTTCCTGCCACGCACATAACTATTCTATTTGAGTAGAATATAAACGATACGAACTATCGTACCTATATCCACAGTTTTCCGATATATCTTTGTTTTGTCTCTTATAAAACAGTATAAAAAGCACATGTTATTTCACGCACATACAAAAACACATAGTATGTTAAGAAATTCGCGAAATATAGAGTAAAATGTAGAGCACATTTTTTGTGTATCCGAACTGTCTTAGAATTAGGTGTTTATACAAAAGAACAGGTTTTATTTTACACCCATTTAATACACTCAATTTTCCGGACACGCATATAATATTTTTCACGATTACACACTAAAAATACGTGTATTTTCGCGCGAAACGTAAAGATGTCGAGTTAAAAGCAGAGCGCATGATATGTGTCTTTACTCGGGTGTAAGAATAAGGAACTGGTGGCTGGGATGTGAGGGGGCCCGGGAATACGTTGATGCCGTAAAAAAAGTAGTTGCCTTTGCCTCCACTTTACAGCTATGCGACCGATGCGGTGAGTGCTCTACTTTAAAAATGAACAGCGTTAACTTTCTCATTCTCATTTATTATGGAAAAGAAAGGGACAGAAAAGCTGACAGGAACTTACGATGTCGCAGCTTAGTAATAAGGAGATTCCTTGTTAGTTGATAAGATATTCCGCAATTTTTCGAATACTATAGTCTTGAGATTAATGAAGTCTAATGACTAAGTTATATCCAAATAAAGAAAACTCGATTATCATGTGAACTGAAAAACGAGTTTTCTCAATAGTCTAATATAATCTAATAATAATCTGAATAAAAAAAGTGCGAAATTATATTTTCTAGGATGACAGCGATTCCTCAAGGTCCCGATTTTGACCCCAAAAATATTATACTGGGTCAAAATAGGACTCGAAGAATTAATTTGAAGTAGAGCATTTTTCAATTCGTATCGATAAAGGGCAAGCAGGCAGTTGCACGTCGTCTTCAAGACTTCAACCACGTTTTATTATCTACCTCTGTGTGTGTGTGTATATGTACTGTGTACACGTGTTATAGTAGAGCCACACCTGCCGATTGTTCTGTAGAGCAGTTACCAAGGAAACCGTCCCTTATTTTCTGCTCTATGGTGTAAAGGCGGTATTAGCAGCGTTTGCCAAATTTTATCTGCTTTCCAGTATGTTAGGGTTTGAAGTCTGATAATTTTTTATCTAACCACCGGTGGTAGGCGACTATACGATGTAGTCTAGATGGAAGCGAGCATGAGTAATACCTACCACAGATGAAATAATAGTTAGGTACTTGTAATGTACCTTTCAAGTATACTGAGTTAGTCGGCATTAATCGAATCCGGGACCACCTACTTATTAGGCTGACACCGGTACCCACTGCGCCAGGAGATTAATTAAGTCTTCATAGTGGAAAAACCTCGGAACCGAGGAAAGAGCACGTTGGCGCCACTTGAAAGAATCCTATGTCCAACAGTGGATGCATAATGGCTGATGATGAGTGGAAAAACATTTAAGGGTATTTGTTGTATGATATACCTATCTCTTGCATGTTAAACATGTTTAAAAATCTATTTTCATTTTGTTTTCATGGTATAGGTAGGTATGTATGGTTTTCTTTTCAGAGCCCTGTTTAGATAATTCCAAAGACTATTTGGGAAACACTGGTTACAGACTCCAAGAGATCCCAAGTCTCAACGGATACACAAATCAGAGTTCATTGTGCACTTTTTTTCGAAACATCTGTGAGGTTTTTGTTTAGTACAGGCGGTCGTGAGATGAAGCACGTGCTACGCGTCGGTGGGACAAAACCTCTTGAAAGCAAAAAACAGCCCATTGGCACAGACCATGAGAACGTCCGTCAGCTGAGAACAATATTTATCTTCATCTTTTCTCATAGTTTTAGACAGTATATCCGTATAACGTGAATGATATTGATCGTATTACAGTAATTTGCTCGTAGATTATGTTTTCACATACAGATTATGATGTGTTTCTTCACGTGTCTCGGTTTAAAAATTTTCGATTATCTGCCTAACCTGAAATAATATTTTTTAGGTTTCCAACTTACATCCCGAATTGGTAGAAAAGGAACCCTTATGGCCGTCTGTCTGTCTGCATATTTCCGTAACTCCTAAAGTCTTAAACATGTTAAATTGGAAAAGTTCAAATCAAGAGTTGCGCATCTTCTAGCACTGCATCTCCAATTGCAAGCAGGTCTGATTGCAGCTATATTTTTCAATTAATAGGCTATGCTTATAGCCTATAAATATAGCAGTTATAAGCCCAGGATCAAAATGTCAATGACGAATCAAATTTTATTTTGATCGACTTTAACTCCTAGCGCGGAATCTCTCACGCTATTTTTCTTATTCAGGTATTGGCCTGAAGGAATGAGGGCTACCGTTTTTATGCTCACTAGTTGGCGCCACTTGCGAGTAAGGTCCTGAAGTATAGCTGTATATTCGGTAAACAAGCATATTTCTGAAAAAAAGAACTCTTTTTTAAATATGTAGTAAACATACAGGAACCAGAGAAATACTAACCTATGAATTAGCTGTTCGAAAGAATCCGCTTAATTTTGCACCTATTTTTCTTAGCTACACTTTCAAAGCACAGAGCACTGGCATTCTTTGGCACGTATCTTACCTACATCTTCCATAATTAATCGGTTATTGCTAAATATTCATAACATTAATTAAATAATTAGACCCGCGATAAAATCCCAGTGATATTTGACATTCCGGGGACCTCACACTACACTAGCGCCCCTAGCGGCGAATTTAAACGCGGTAGCCCTGATTGCGTAATTCGTAGATTGTAGGATGCAAGTTGCAACCCACTGGCAAGGAATATATTCATTAAGTATCATCGGTATTCAGTTATATCACATGCTACCGAAAAAAACTAGAGAGAAAAAGCATATTATGAACAATAATAAGATTGCAATCACGCAATAGTAGTTCGTATATTAATTTCTCGTATGCTGTCGGCACGGCACAATGATTCGTGACCCCATCAGAGCGGTGCACTTGAACTGATTGACCATATTATAACTCAATAGCAGTCAATTGCCGCTCCATACACCGAAGGCTGCGCTGGCGCAACTGGTAATGTATTATTTTATAGCAAAGGTACATACATTAAATACACATAGGTTTACTACTCGGTGGCAAAGGCGGCTCGCTCAAAGGAGCGCTGGTGCAGTGAACTCCCACAAAATTTCAAAAAATACATAGGTACTAGGTAGGTATAATAATCAAATAAACTTTGCTATAAACGTTATAAATATTTTTATATAAATCTATTCCCATTGTCATTTTAATCATGAATATCCATAAGTACCTACCTACCTACTTTACTACTTATTTCATCAATCAACACAAATTTAATACATGGTATTTTTGTTATGTGGAGCGCTTAGAACAACGCTCCTATAGACGAAAGTTTAGTACAACGTTCATATTGAAATGTAATGAGAGTAAAAGAGAGCATTCGATGCGAGCGGCGCGTGAGACAAAAGATTTGTATGAGAAGTTTGGTAAATATGGAGCGGCGCTCCTGAAGTCCTGACACGAAGTACGCATGCGCGATATTACCCGACTAAATGACATGGCCTGTTGTCACGAAGAAAGAGTTAAAACTCGCGAGTATTTTTTTTATTCGTATTATGCCGGTAAGATGTAAACAAAACACAAAATACGAAAGTAAATTTATTTTGATTTCTTCGCGAGTGCGTCGGATCATTGTACAGTGGCTGAAAATCTGTATTGTTGTTTTAAATAATGTACATATTGTGTTGTGTATTTATGTGAAAAAGACTGTGATTTATGTAAATAGTGTAGGCGATTAAAATGGAACAATATAACGTAATGACCGCCGAATGGACTTCATTTACAAATAATTGGTAAGCATTTTCTTTTTTTTTAGTGAACTCCCAATATGATCTTTCACGAGCCGCCTCTGCTCGGTGGTTAAATAGGATGATGCCATATCATTTGTCAATAGGCCAATAATAAATTAATAGGGTTGGGGGATTGAGAAACTGTCTCTGAAGATAGCTAAGGTGGAAATTGAAACGAATTTTAGTATGGTCTGAGAAAAAGCCGGCAACGCATTGGCGGTTTCTCTGGTGCTGCATATGTCACGGGCGGAATATATATAAGAAAAAGAAAAAAATATCTGAAGTCAGAAAGTTCGTGCCGATCCTCTAGGTGTTTTCCGTCCTCTGACCATTCTCCACAATCATAAATTGGAATTACAATCTGGGAGTAATTTACCACTAATCTTCACTTCCTAGCAAGCGTGTCACCAGATTTTAGGAATCCGAGTTCCAACCCCTCGCTCTAGTCTGAGGAACGTATCATCAGTGGTTAACCCCTTTTAGTTCATGTATTTTATTTTAAGGTCATGAAACATTGGTCACTGTTTAGGGCAGCGGTGAACCGATAGGAGATAGTACTAAAAGAAGATGTAAATATTGGTAAAGAGTTATTTTTAAGGGGCATATTTACCTACTATATAGGAACAAAACAAAAACAACTCAAGGCAACTCAATTTAAATACATATTATAGCATTTCACTGAGGGTCACTTTACATAATATCGCAAGCTCGCGGGCAATTATTTTAAAGGGCTAGAAGGTACTTGTAGTCAATTTTCCTGTAAGTAAAGAAAGGCAAAATATTGCGTAACATGTTTATGTAATTGTCATAATGGAGCATTGCAAACAAACCTTATTGTATCACGAACGTGGGTAAAGAGCTAGAGAAGAGAACGCGTAACTGAAGTGAACCAGATCGAAAAAACGGGAGTGCAGCTTGCGCAAGCTTTGCAATAGGGACAAGCCCCCGTTAAGGACCGTTACTGTAATCAAAGGAGAATATGTACGTGTGCTCATGTCAGAGTCTGCTTCTAAAGCAGAAATGTTTTATTACATATGATCCGTGGCACTAGATTTGTAGAGAGGGGAAAATTGAAACAGATCCGGCGCTTGATTTATATTTTGTAAAATCGTGAGGTGACTTGAGGTGAGGCGCGCTTGATTGAAGATTCCTATAGTATTCACTATTTATGCGAATATTTTTAATCTCTAATGTATCTCTGTGTACTAAAATATTTGTCTACCTTTA
This sequence comes from Erebia epiphron, assembly GCA_963932025.1. Taxonomy (NCBI): domain Eukaryota; kingdom Metazoa; phylum Arthropoda; class Insecta; order Lepidoptera; family Nymphalidae; genus Erebia; species Erebia epiphron. The sequence goes on from OZ009954.1 coordinate 6,065,878, forward strand.
AAAAAATGCACTTACCTACTTAATATTGCAAAAAATACTTTTCCTTGAAAAAAATGGACCAATAATTAGGTTTTGTTAATTTTATAAGGAAGGTAAGACTCCTAGGTTGTGGGTTTCACCGTGTTTATTATTTATTTTAGGGTGTTAATACTTACCTGTTTAAACATATAAGCAACACAATTATATTTTAAACGCATTTTTTTAGCGACTAGCGTCTACCCGGTACAGACCTCACCGTTTTGGTCATTCTCAGATCGTAATTCGTAACTGCATTTAAATAAGGTATACTCCTGTATCTAGGTAAGATACAGGGTATAAGGGGAACGCTACCGTTCGAAAACGTTCTATCTACTGCCTAAATACATCCATTACAAAATCGATTTATTTTCGCATTTTTTTTGTGGTGGTTATCAGTAATCACCTGTCTTCGGTAGTGGTCCTCCTACACCAATAGTCTTCTTATCCTCCTCCTCCGCTTACAAATATATATCAGCTTTTATATTTCACCTAGTTACTTGGTGTTTTTTCTCGGTAGGAATGGCATTCCGAACCAGTGGTAGATTCACTCGACGGTTCAAATGCGCTTTTAATAAGTTTATTTGAATAAAAATATGAGTTTGAGTTTATAGTGTAATCTATGTAGGTATGCTTGCAAAGGGTCCATTACCTGCTGGCGCAGATCCAAGCGGCTGAGGTCAGTTATATTGATGGCTTTATTTATTGCCCGATTGAATGTGCACGGAGATTGATGCGATTGCCAGCCGGATACCCCACTTCCCCCATTCGACTCACTTTAGAACTTAACTGTCGACATTAGAGTTGGACTATACAGTTATCGTAGGTAGGTAACCTACTTAACTTAGATAGGTAACCTACTCAAATGAAAAAAATCGGCCAAGTGCGAGTCGGACTCGCGCACCGAGGGTTCCGTACTCAAGAAGTAGGTACTGAAGCAAAACAATCAGGCAAAAACCAATATGTTTATTTGACGACGAGTACGAGGTTTACTGTTAATATCAAAAAAACTATGTTAGTTAGAGCATTGGCTATAGTTTTCCTGTAAAATATACATAAATTCCTATTGACCATAATTATTTCAGATTTTTCGATTGGTAAACTCCGGAGATAAGGGGGGGGGAACGGTATTTTTTTAGACTTTTTCCCCGATAAATCAAAAACTATCATGACTAAAAATAATTACAAATCTGTTTTAGAATGTACAAAGTAAACCCTTTCATATGATACCCCACACAGTACAGTTATCTCACTTTTAAATTTCAACCCTCCGATTTTCCCCCCTTTTTAAATAAGAACAAAAATAATTTCCAATTTTTTTTAATTCCAGTGTCTTTGGGACACTAATATACACAACTATTCCAAATTTCACGTCGATAGCTTCGGTAGTTACTGAAATAATCGAGTGTGACGGACGGACAGACGGACAGACAGACGGAGAAAGTCGCACCATAAGGGTTCCATTTTACCATTTTGGTACGGAACCCTAAAAATGAGGCATCAGGAGACGCCCGGCACATTTACGGTGCAAGTATAGTTCGGATCGTTTCCCTACTCGCATGAAATAAAATTAGGCATCTGGAGACGCCTGGAAACAGTGCAAATATAATTCGGATCGGTCCGGTCCGATTCAGTCCAGTTCAGTAAGTTAATCAGTCAAGTTAAATAAGAAGAAGTTACAATCTCTGTTGCATCTCAGGGAAGTTAACGATACCGGTGACGTATTTGACTGCCCGCCGGCCGAGCCCAAACGACTGCGACTATATTGTAAAAAGCTATGTTACAAAATAACAATAATAAGACACTTTACTCTAGAACTTGTAATTCTTGACATGGGCAAATTTTCTCATTTTCCAAAAAAACAGGTAACTATTAATTGCATGCCAAATATGAATGTCTCCTTGGTCAAACCGCTTTGGCTCTAGGTAATATAAAATGGAAATACAGTTCGAAATGCTTTAAGTATACAAAGTGATCACAACTTTGTATAAAATAATTATTTATTTATCATTAACCTAAATAACACGTACTTTACGTTAGTTACAAGTTAAATACAATTATTTACACCAAGACATTAGATAAACACATTTTTAATTCTATTAATATACATACCACAGTTTTCTGTCTCCATGTTTTCTATGTATAATCATTGATTATATGTTAAGATGCAATGTAGACTAATACTACTACAACATACTGACTAAATGTATATAGGAACTTACGCAACTTAATTTCCATGACATCTCCTCTAGCACCTGAGCCCATTTCATATGATAGCTCGTGGTGACCGCCTTCCGTTTCTCCGAGTCCCGTGAACTGTTCAGTACGTATCGCTTCCCCATTTTGTATATCAAGCGTCTTCTTCTCACAACATGTTCACCGTCCGACCCAGAAGGACCGGGTCCGGAAGTAGTCATTATAATCTGTTTACCTTAGCTGGCTTAAAAGGTAAACAAATGATTGGTAGTAACCTTTTTAATGAAAACAACTGAATTTTCCGTTACTACCGGTACCATGTTGAAGTCTTCTAAATTCTCATTTGACTTACTTCACATAAGAATTTATTTTTAAATTAGTTTAACGTTATATCTACGTTATATAAGATTAGGAATGAATATATAAGGGGAAGTTTGAAAGTTGTGCCAGTGATAGAAAAGATGAGGAGTAATAGGCTAGCATGGTATGGGCATGTAATGCGGAGGGAAGAAAGGCATATTACGAGAAGAATGATAGATATGCATGTGGAAGGAAAAAGGAGTAGAGGGAGACCAAAGAAAAGATGGATGGATTGTGTGAAAGAGGATATGCGTATAAAAGGGGTGAATGATAGGTTGACGGATAACAGAAGTGAGTGGAAGAAGAGAACATGTTGTGCCGACCCCACATAGCGTGGGACAAGGGCAGGAAGAAAAAGTTATATCTGCCAGTGTTAAAATTATACTTCAATCGGGCTTATGGGACTAAAGTAACACAACAGTTCAGCTGTCTAAAGCTGAAGGAATCGTATGCGCCTCCATAGAAAACACTAGTACCTACTGTACGGACAAAAGCTGACTCGAATTGGATAAGTGTAAAAAGTCCCTTAAGAAGAATTATTACCGTTAATCAAAATATGGCGGATTCATTGTTAGTTCACGGCAAGAACATCCTATGCGCAATGCGCGTCATGTTGAGCATCACTATGCGATGATGCGCATCATAAGAGATTTTGCATGAAACAAATTGCTACCTCTTAAGCCAGCTAAGTATTAGATTGCCACTATAATGTATAAGAACCACATTTTCCAGTTCATTTCAATAATACACACTTCACACAGTTTGATTCAGTTCGGAATTTAAACACTAACATTATTTTATCACAAACCTAATCATTGTAATTGTTTGCATAATACTGTGACAATAGAATACAGTGGTAGAGCTAAATTGAATTTTGTATAACAGCGGTTCTAACGAGGTCGAAGTCTTCCGGCAACATTCGGTTGATAAATAATGTAGCTAGGGAGCTGGTGGTCATTTTACGTCGTTGGGAATATCGTGTTATAAAACTTGTCAAGTAAATTTCTACAAGTTTTTGGTTTTGACTTTTGTATACCAAATTTGCGAAAGATGATTTGATGGAGCTTTAAAAATAAGTCCAAACCCTGGAACTCCTCAGTGAAGGTTGACAAGACTAAGCCCCTCACTAAAGATGGCCGGATGAAGCCTAGCATTTGGCCAGTTTTGTTGCTAATGGATAGAGCTTTAGAGGCCTAAAAGCTTGTGACAGAGTTACTGGGTACATGTACTGGAATGACGAACTCGTCGCACAGACCTCTCACTGGATAGGTGGATAGATGACATCAGAGTCGCTAGATAGGTACAACTACAAGCGGGCAGCGGGGCGCATGACAGCGGCGTGTGAAAGTCCCTCCAAGAGACCTCCAATGGACATCTGTCGCGTGACGATATCAAGGTGTCAAAGGTTTGTAGTACAGACATTAATCATATATTTTTTTAAATATTTTAAAATGTATTAGTTTTAAACTTTTTGATAAAAAGTCAGAATGAATAATGAAGTCTGAAAACAAGCTTTATTAAAAGTATTGTCTACATATATTATGATATCCATTTTTAGGGCAGGTTATCGAAGTGAAGCTTCTCAAGCGGACATTTTTGATCAATCACACCGCATTGTCAGGAAACATCGCTTCTGTTCTAAGTTATCTGACCTCAAGGCTATATTTTATACTTATTTAGTTTGACAGCGAAGATAGTATTCAAGAAGACCATACTCTTCTATTATCAAAATATTCCTCTTCTGCCGACGAGCTTTTGATTTTAGCCACCGACTCCCGAGTTAATCGACAAATTAAGCTTATGTATTTAACCATAGTTAAATTTGTTAACACGTGAGACAGGATTACGTAAACGAATGGGGGTTAACTACTCGGCTAGAGCGATGATGGTGTAATGTGTATAAATAAAAAGTTACCACTGAGATTTACGTCTTCTTTCCAGTCGTTAGAATTGCCACATAGAGCTTTGAAAAAAGCTAATTGTGGCAATGCTTATAGATAACCTGTTGCGTTTTAGGTTCGGATGGGCTACTTTTTGTAGAAGCAAAGCTTCTTAAAGGATTTTTAGGATAAGGGCTAAGTATCGATCGCTGTTGCGGACCTGGACGGATTTAAAGTATATTTAAGAAGTAATATACCTAAGTAAAGCATAATATACCATCATTATACTTCGTCGCTTCATTCTTCAGATATAATCATAGACAACGTAGTTTCCTTTACTTAATAGCAACCGATCGCACAGACTTCAGAGGAGTTATAAAAAAGAACCCCCACTACCCGCCTCTGTGTCGCACGACAGAGGAGCGGTTTCGTTCGTCATTCCTTTTTCGTGCGTAGCAACGATCTCACGTTCCTACTTTCTACACACTTATAGATTAAAGATAATTTTCTCTTTAAATACTTACATATTTAATAATATTTAAAAAAAAAAAAAAAGTGCTTTTTGCAGGTGACTCTTTAATCTTTCATTTTCAGCAATTTATTTCAGCACCACGTGTTTGAGTAATCATTATTTCATGCAGTGTTTATATTTTACACTAAAGGTTTTCCTGGCGGTTGTCCGAGGGTCAACACGAAGGAGAATAAACCTTTCAGCATGACGCGCCTAATAAATTATACTTTCATGCAGTGTTTGTTTACACTAAAGGTTTTCCTGGCGGTTGTCCGAGGGTCAACACGAAGGAGAATAAACCTTTCAGCATGACGCGCCTAATCAAGCATACTTTCATGCACAGTCTGTTTACACTAAAGGTTTTCCTGGCGGTTGTCCGAGGGTCAACACGAAGGAGAATAAACCTTTCAGCATGACGCGCCTAATCAAGCATACTTTCATGCACAGTTTGTTTACACTAAAGGTTTTCCTGGCGGTTGTCCGAGGGTCAACACGAAGGAGAATAAACCTTTCAGTATGACGCGCCTAATCAAGCATACTTTCATGCACAGTTTGTTTACACTAAAGGTTTTCCTGGCGGTTGTCCGAGGGTCAACACGAAGGAGAATAAACCTTTCAGCATGACGCGCCTTACTTTAATGCAGTGTTTGTTTACACTAAAGGTTTTCCTGGCGGTTGTCCGAGGGTCAACACGAAGGAGAATAAACCTTCCAGCATGATGCGCTTAATCAATTATAGTTGCCGGAGAGTCAACATGAAGGAGAATAATTTTTTTAGCATGGCGCGCCTAATCAATTATATTTTCATACAGTGTTTATTACACTAAAGTTTTTTCCTGGAGGTTGCCCGAGAGTCACTGCGATAGAGAATAAACCATTCAGTACGACGCGCCTGAGTAATTGTGGTACAATACTATTACTATGTAAAATGTATGATTTCCTAAAGAGGGTACTTAAAATAAAAGTTAGTATTGAATCATCTATACGCGCTCATTACCTACAGGAATTATACTTTCATGCAATGTTAAATTGCACTAAAGGATTTCTGGGAGGTTACCCGAGAGGTAACACGAAAGAATATAAACGTTTTTCAGCATGGAACGCACTTAAGAAATTACTCGTCCATGTAGTGTTTAATTGCACTAAAGGTCTTTCCGGCGGGTTTCCTAAAAGGTAACACGAAGGTTAAGCGTTTCAGCATGATTCACTTGAGTAAAATAGGTACTTAGACGAAGAAGTGCTAAGGTACGACAATGGTACACTGCGAGGTCACCCGCGAAGTAGCACGACGGAAATCAAACCTTTCAGCTAGACGCGCCTGGCGATGGCATCTGCTCAATTAGCAGTCCGGCGATGAGAATTATTTGTCCACCAAATCAAGATAGCTGGCATTTAGCAAGCTGTTCACCGTTCTCTGAACAAGGGGGAAGGCGTTGAGGGTCAAAGTGGACCAACGATCGGATACGTCGCCAAGGCCCAGCTTAGTAAGCCTAACACAAATTGATTTCGACCAATACTTGAGAAGTAACCGGGACTCAGGTAAATACTATGTACTTACCATAAAGAAGGTTACCTTCTACTTTATTTATCCTCTGCTGTAAATTATTAACAATCTTCAGTATTAACTGGATCAAAGATTGTATGGATACTTACTTAATTCGAAATCAAAGCTAAAGCTTTAAAAGATCTTTCGTACCTAGGTGTTACCGCTAGTTATATCAAAATAGTGGACATGATTTATTCAATCACAAGTACCTATCATGTAATATAATATATTATATTATTAGTGTTTGCATCGCCTACCCTTTTTGCTTTGTCTTCATAGTTCATACACTATCACCGATAAGGCCAAGAAACCTTATACTAAGGAGGTTCTGTTTTCAAGAATAAATCTATTAGCATGGGGGCACAATAAAAGTGTTTATTATTTACGGTGACAGATAAACAGAATAGGTACTTAGAAATATGTATGTATTTAATTTCTTTTAGCAAGTAAATGCAATTATTAATCTAATACCGTTACCACAAAGCCTTATTTTAAAATGTAAACCTATGGAACAGATTCCATGATATAATCTCTGGGGTACCGTCTTATAAAAAAGGTATGTCTAATCGACTATAAAGAAGACTAGTAAAATTCTATACTAGTGTTTTTACTTTCAATGAAACACTTGTGGTGGTTCTAGTCATTTCTGCAAACGTTACTTACATAATTATCTGCCCGGATATAACATGAAAAGATCTAGCATTTCAGATTTTTATTTTTGAGACTGCAATATAGTAATATTGAAGCACTATTACCTACTTGGTAAAAAATATACATATAATATATATATATACAGCGTAACACCGCTTCTTAAGTTTTCAGCTTTTACAGATTTCAGCGCCTTTCAGTCTATAGTGACTGCACTATATAGGTACCTAAAAGAAACATAAATGTTTCATTCAGTGTATGCAGACTCAAGATCTGGGGTTCAAAATGTTCAGAATATGTAATTGTTTGCAAGGCCTCTCGGTATCAAACTTACATACACCTGCGGAGTGGTAACGAAAGTTCAGAGAATTCTGAGGTAATAAATATCTTAATTTTTTTTTAGCAGCTACTTCAGCAATAAATCAATTTGTTTGCAAATACTGTACATACAGATACGTCAAATTTGAAATAAAATACCTGCTAGTATTCTACCCTCAGCGTGGCAGGGGTATGCAAAGAACATTTACGAAGGAAATGTGTGGTAAGATTGCAAAAATTACCCACAAGTTTTATGTTTTGTCCCTAACAACGTAGGTACTCTCGAGTTTTACAACTTAATAGTGCCCGGGAAGCATATATCATACACCCGCTGACGTGTAATACGGTTGATTATGCTTAAAACAGTTCGAAAAACCAAAAACTAACAAAGAACCTTCTGCTTTTTGGAAGTTGGTTTTTAAATAAAGAGAATCTAACGGCGAGTATTTTGATGACCGGATGTAGATTATAATATAACATAAAGTAATAGTGTAAAATCTCCATCGTAATTATTGTTTTCTTCTTTAAAGATATTTCGTGGGCATTTGTTTCTGCAAACACAGTAAAACGCGCAGGTTGTCTTACCCGAAATGGGAATCCAAGCAGGGTGCCAAGGGTCACTGGTAGCGATCTCGTATAGAGATTAGTGCTTCCTTGTCCACTATGTTTCTGTTTTTCTAAGTATTTTATAAGTTTTGGTACAATATAAAATAAAAAGAATTTTAAGTTTAAGATCCATTCATATAATTATATTCATTATCCACATATTGGAAACAATCTTCGAAAAGCCGTTATAAAACTTTCGTTATAATAATACGTACGATGTAGGCATCGTAATCACTCGTGGCAAACATGGTAGGTAGTACAATTTACTCGCGTAAACAATAATATGCTCCCGCAACACTTGCCTAGAGCAAAATTAAAATTCTTGTTTAGTCGATTCAGACCCTGAATGAGAGTAACCAATTAAGACATTAATGAAAAACAAAAATCGGCATGGAGCAGCGGCCGCAAATGTAACATTTGGATCACGCTTACCTCACATAGATCAGCCGTGTCATAAAATATCAGGGAATTAATGCATCCATTCAAAAATTATTATGAATTGAATAGCTTATAATGATGTTTTTAAAAAAAAAAAAAAAAATTTTTTTTCACAAACATTCTACATTCAATGACCTGCACAGCTAGGTTATCCATCGTTGAAAAGTATAGAAAGACTCCTTAAATAACTTATTTCAAAGCACCTAACGTCAGTGGGGCTAAAAAGTTCAAACCAATTGATTAACCCTTCAAAGTCGATATTAGTAGTTTGTCACAATATCGACCGAATATTCATTCTTCACCTATAATTTAGGGCTAACTTTTACGCGGATAGGAATTTATTAAATTCCATAACCTTAATGACGATATAATTGTTCGACAAAAAACTTAAAACGGTATTTTAATATAAAATTTTACTTAAACATATAGCTAAAGCAATACCCGAAATATCTTCACAACAGGACCAGAATATACCTGTTCTTTTCCCGCCGCACTCCCAAAAAACAAAATATGCCTTCTTCTGCTACTGGGCAGGATTTCGCACTTAAGCGTCCCATTGGACGTCTGTTGGACTAATTGTGCAAATAAAATAAAGTATTGTCCCTGCTAATTTACTTTGTAGTAGATTATAAATCTTGCAGTATTGACATCAATAACTAGTTCCATTCGCTTGCATCGAAACTATAATACGTTTATGCTTGTTACTAGCAACTAAAGCAAAAAAGCGCAAGATTGTATTATTGGTAAATTGAAAGTTATTTAAATTGAAACTTAAGTACAATAAATACTTAAGAGAAATTTTAAAGTCATATTAAATGTACGTAGATAAACATCTCGGGAAATCGGTACATGATTCCAACCTTAAACATAAACTGTTTAAAACATTACAGCTCAAATAAGAGATAAGAAGAATAAATAAAATTATTGATAACAATAATTAGTATCTATTCAGCGTAGATATAGTTCTTGCAAAAATATATACCTATCTCTTAACACGTTGTCTATGATTATATCTGAAGAATGAAGCGACGAAGTATAATTAATGATTAAACGAACTTACCTGTAAGTGAAGTTCTATCATAATTATATGAGTCGCTTCATTCGAAGATATAATATTAAGCTCCCAACCCACCCATCCCGAAACATATTTTCGCAAGAGCTAGTATATCTCTAAACTAAATGACGAACGAAACCGCTCCTCTGTCGTGCGACACAGAGGCGGGTAGTGGGGGTTCTTTTTTATAACTCCTCTGAAGTCTGTGCGATCGGTTGCTATTAAGTAAAGGAAACTACGTTGTCTATGATTATATCTTCGAATGAAGCGACTCATATAATTATGATAGAACTTCACTTACAGGTAAGTTCGTTTAATCATTAATTATATTATTTTTATCCATCTCTTTCTATCTATGCAGATTTTTTTTATTATGAAAGACGTTATGATTTATGATGTCAGAAATACCGCAATTTAGTTTTATAAGCGCACATTAAAAAAACACTACTTTCTTGTTGATGTTTGGAGACTTCGGTTAGGCTTTATACCATTTCAAATTCACTTTCACCACGACTAAGTTACTGGTTTTGGTTTATGGAGCCTCTCGAGTATTCAATCTTGATATCGCAGCATCTGCTACCCGTAACTATAACTTTATATCACAGCTTAGTTTTATGTACTACTAGAGGTTGCCCGCGACTTCGTCCGCGTACAATTATTGATTTCCTATGAGATTATGTAATTTTCCCGCTGCAAACAGCCTATCTATAGAGGCTTTATATATAGCTTATTGCTTAGGTTTTTTTGCTGATTTTCATGTCTATACTTCAAAGTCATAAAATTTGTATGTAACCTTTCACCCCCATTTCACCCCTTTTGGGGTGGATGTTCGTAAAATTGCTTATACAGGTTATTATTATTTAATGCTAATAACCTAAATCCCGATTTTCAAGTCTCTTACTGCAAAAAATTGGAACCCTTATGCAAGCTTCCAACCCCCATTTCACCCCTATTGGGGTACATTTTCGTAAAATTGCTTATACAGGTTTTTATTATTTATAACTAGTAATTTAATTATCAATTTTCATGCGTCTAACTTCAACAACAAAGGACTTTCATACAAACTTCCAACCCCTATTTTAACCCCTTAGGGGTGGATTTTCTCAAAACCCGTTCTTAGCTGGCGTCTACACCGTAGAAGGAATCTACCTTCCAAATTTCAAGTCTGTACGCTTTATTGTTCCTGAGATATCGTGATTAGTCAGTGAGTGAGTGAGTGAGTGAGTGAGTGATTGGTATTTCGCTTTTATATAGGTATATAGATAGATTTAGCTAGGGTGCAATTTCTTGTATTAGTATAATTTAACGGCTGAAATATCTAATTCTGAAATAAATAATTGATCTATTTACAATTTAATCAAACTTACGTTGATTCTAATTATTTGTTAATATTTTTCTAATTTTTGACAATTAATCAATAAATTACGAAATACAAATTTCAATTTCGGCATTAAATTAATTAATTACAGCATAGAACGTTCGATGAATAATCAATTTCTAATCATGATCGTATCTGTTACGCCTAAGTACCCTTTACCGTTTACGCATGAATATAACAGTTTTTTGGCAACTCGGGAGAGAACATATCGTTTCCGATTTCCGAATCGTGGAGAATTGATTACTCTGACCCGATCATTGCAGTCAGCAGTTGTTACTGGTAGATAGTAGATACAATAACACAACGCCCCTATCTAAATAACCGGTCCGCATAAGCCTTGGTCAGACGCAACGCGTTAACGTGAGAAAACAGCAGCAACGACGACACCCGTAAATTCCTTTGAAGCGCATTTCGAGATGATTTCGAGATGATGACACGTTAGAGTATGGCCGCAACATGGCAGTGTAAAATAATTGAATGCGAAAATAAAACCTCCTCGTTCAGGCGGACAGACAGGTCTAAAATTAGTGCCATAAGCCATCCTGGTGTCGCTCAAATATTTGTATTGTATTTAGATAAGGGCATGCACGTGTACGTTAAATTATTGTACTAGAAGGAAGATCCTTCGTATGAAGTACGTCACATTGCGGACCGCGACGACAGCGTAGCAGTTCCGCAATGTTATTTTTAAGTGTTTAGTCACTTCGTGCCTTTGTCCTCTGCAAACTACACTCATTTGCAAAAAAAACGGGCGGTTTCGATTTTCTTCCTGGCTGAAAAAAATAAAATACCAAAAAAGGTTTTAATCATTTGAACATGTTACTGGCCAGTTATAAAAGTGCCATAATGTTTATAAGAGTACATTCCAAATTCAAATTTTTGACTGAGTCTGGTTTTCAAAGAAAACAACTTTTAACTACATTTTGTGGCGCGAATTCCCTATAGTTAATATCGACTCTATAAATTAACTTTTTGTCAATTTTTATTAAATTATCTGATGTCCTTGACATTTAAAAGTATTGTTTTTGCTGTTTAGCAATCTCTAAAATGGTAGATAAATTGATAAAAGCGAGCAAAATTATTGCGTTGCTTGAAGAAGGTTGCAGTCAATGCTTCGTGGCTCAGAGGCTAAATGTGAGTCGGTCGACAGTTCAAAGGACCTGGCAGCGCTATCAAGAGACCGGTTCCGTCAAGAGAAGGCCTGGTTCTGGCAGAAAGACATGTACCGAACCACGGGATGATCGTTTTCTAGTTAGTCAAGCTTTGAGAAATCGGAAATCTTATGTGGACCTCAAGAACAGCCTCGAAGAAGTAAGAAATGTGCAAATTAGTCTATGGACGGTCAGGAGGAGGCTTCTCGCTGCTAATATACACAGTCATCGCCCCGCACGCGGCCCTAAATTACTCCGTGGACATCGAGTTGCCAGGCTTAGCTTCGCTCGAAATTGTGTGTCATGGACTCATGAAGACTGGGATAGGGTATTGTTCTCCGATGAAGCCAGGATATCTCTGCATGGTGAAGACCGACGTCGGCGAGTGCTACGCAGACGAGGAGAACGCTTTGAGCTTAAACATTATTTCTCAATAATTTAATCAAAATGTTATGATAAAACTGATGAAAACTATTCCTTCCTAATCTACTATATAAAAATAAGTCGGGTTTTCCTTCCTGACGCTATAACTCCAGAACGCACGAACCGATTTCCACGGTTTTGCATTCGTTGGAAAGGTCTCGGGCTCCGTGAGGTTTATAGCAAAGAAAATTCAGGAAAAAATTCAACAGAAAAGCGGGAAAGTCTTTTTAGCGGGAAAGCCATCTGGTGGCGAAACGGAGTTCGCCGGGTTTGCTAGTTAATTTATAAAATTCTGAGGATAACAATACCTAAGTTTATATGTGTACAGTATTATTTGTACAATTTCTAGGAGCAAGTTTTAGAGTCGCTCGTATCATAACTACGTCGCTAGTGTCATGCGGTTTGTGTGACCCAGACTTTGCCTAGAAGTAGGCCATTAGAAACTTGGAACCCACGTACTAGCTACTTTATTGGCGACCTTCAAAACACAGTGCCTAGCAAGCTAGATTTTGCAAGAGTTCCATGTCGTGATAGTTGATGTTGTTAAAATAAAAACAGCTGGGATCGAATAAAAGACAGACCATATAAAACAGCGACGACAACTTCGAATAAACAACTGAATTAATGGATTTTAGAATATTTGATTTACTATGAAGTATGTCTATCTTTTGAAATCGTGAAATAAAGCTTGCTTACCTACTCATTATCTAGGTAAACTTAGAGCAATAAGTGCAAGGGGCATAAGAAAATGCGTAAGGAACAGACTTAAAAGGTGCGATAAGTAATGTTCAAAAAACGATAGAAATTGTAATTGCCATGTCACACGTCCATAAAACGCCCAAACAAAGGTGTGAACTCGAAATCAAATAACCCATTATAGCCTTACGTATCGTAATTTTAGACACTGAAGTACAAGGTGCAACAGATAAGTAGTATAAATGAGTTGTAATGGTTAATGTTTAGAGACTGATACTCAAAAAAATAACAGTTACCTTGAACGATGTTATCTCATAGCGTATGAGTAGACTTAAGTGGGTGCCTTAGATCTAATTACCATATCGCCTGTTCGTGTAATAATAATTTAGTCGTTAGAATTGCATAACACCAGTGAAAGCGCAGGTAATGTCAAGGAATTTAGACAACAGTCACGACCTACAGTTTTAAAAGAGTTAATTTTGTAAAATCGTATTTTTTTGCATTCCGAGAGGAAACTCGTGTTGTTTTTTTTTATCCACTACAAGTTAGCCCTTGACTGCGATCTCACCTGATGGTAAGTGACGATGCAGTCTAAGATGGTAGCGGGCTAACCTGTTAGGGGCATGGCAGTTATATTAAACCCATACCCCTATTCGGTTTCTACACGGCATGGTACCGGAACGCTAAATCGCTTGGCGGCACGTCTTTGCCGGTAGGGTGGTAACTAGCCACGGCCGAAGTCTCTCACCAGGCCAGACCAGGGAAAATTCAGAAATTATAAATTCCCGAATTGACCCTGCCGAGGATCGACCCCGGGACCTCCGCACGTTAAGAAAACAGCGCTACACACTGCGCCACGGAGGTCGTTCTGAAGTGAGCCGGCAATGAGTTGATATCAAGAAGAAGGATACGTACGAAGACTTGTATCAGAGAGTTCTAACAGGTACCTTAATTAAAATTAACATATCCGTAACTCGTCCGTGTGATCAATCATTGCATCACAGTCTAGGCATATTATGTTAATGATACTAACTACCGACCTTCTCGGTTGTGACAGCTTTGTAACACTTTCTCTAACCCGAAGAATTTGAGTTTACTTTGATAGTTCTATTATGTATTTAAAAGATAATTTTATGCCTGTTTTAACGGTCTTCAAACAGAAGGAAGGTTACGTGGTATACAATTCATTATTCAGGCCGTATAATATTTTATCTAATCTCTAGTAAGAGTAAGTAAGATACATTTATCAAAAATTTTTCGTTGTCAATGTTCGTATAGAAACATTTAGTTTAATATGAGTTTAATCTTTGAAACTTGAATGAAATTTACCGATTTCTGGCGGGCTGAAAAATACGACAGGTACCTACTACCTACAATGTATTTTAAAATGAATAAATGGGTAAATGAGTAAGTTGGTCATCTGCTACATCTGTAATTTGAGCACCACCAGACCATAGAATCTGCTATGCATTTCCGGCTTTTAAATAATTTATTTATCCATCATTAACAGTGCAGGCGAGGAGGTGGACATGGATATTTTATACCCGAAGAGACCTTACAGTTGCCCAATGCGCCTCTACGAGCTACAGATTTAAAGTGAAATTGACAAAATGAAAATATGTTTCTGTCACCGTAAGATTGCAAAGGCCGTTGGATTGTAATCTGACTAGCGATATTGTAAACTGTCGACAGATTACAATTTAACGCATTATTTTTCGGTAGATTGTAATCTGTGTAACCTAAGTGCCCCAGGGCACTACCTGATTATATTTATGTCGAACCCTAACCTAACCTACAAGAAAGAGACAAGAAAACGTAAATGCAATGAATATTTCAAAAATTGATACTCGCGGAACATTGAACGGTTCACAATCTGTCGACAGTTTACAATATCGCTAGTTTCATTACAATCTAACGGTTTTTGAGCAACGAATTGACGTGATTTTTGGCATGGGTATAGTTGAGGACCTGGAGAGTGGCATAGGCATTTTTATCCCGGAAAATTAAGGAGTTCCCGCGGGAATAACAAAAAATTTAAACCACGCGGACGAAGTCGCGGGCATCAGCTAGTTAAAAATAAAATAAAAACAAAAACTAAGCAGGCATAAAAATTAGTTCCAATTTTAGCCACCGGACCAGATAAGTTAGTGGGACTATAAACTCGTATAACGCGCGTGTATATCACATATATATTTATTTAAAACCAAGAAAATCACCAAGATAGAAATAGCTGCGAATTATAAAATACAGCAGTTCTTAGAATTGCGGACGGCTACAATGAGATCCAATATTTGCGACGAAGTGATAAGATCGCCGCGTCGTCGTCGCCTCCCACGGCGTATTATTTCATATTATGGAATAAAGCGTAATCACAGCAATTTTCTAAAAGAAACGTATCAACTTTTTGCTACAAAAACTGTTTTAGTAATAAAAGTGGGAGTCGCATTGCCACAGAAGTTTTATATGCCGTAGAAAAAGTTGTTTATAGAAATTTTATGGAGTTGCTTTGGGCGTTGCGATAGATTTATTGACATTAACGTCAGGAGCGTAAAATTCTTCATCGTGATTGCTGAACACAGATGGTGGGAAGTGTGGCATTTAGAAAATTGTGTTAATGACGCTTTAGATGAAACACAGATTTAATTACAACTTCAAATAATTGATGGCAATTAATTCGATCGTATAAGAATTTTATGTGATAACCGCCGTACTTGAAAGTCAACTAGTTTAGAAGGAAAACTTATTAACCACTCCAATGGCACTAAAAGATATTTAAGATTGCCTTGATGATGGCTATCACCTTTGAGCCTTATTCTTGATTTTACAACTCTACCTAGCTGACATATTATTGAATAGCACCTATAGGTACTTACGTATTTTTTCTTTGAATAGTTCATTTTAGAGAAAGAATCTACACAAAACATGGTAAGTACGAAAACAAGGTAGGGAGATCAGCCCTTACCCTTTTTCCTTTACTCAAATTTCTTTTAAATATTTCTAACTTTTAAAAAAATGGATAAAGTATGAACCCAATTTTCTTTGCCAAACAAGAGTGCTCACGCTTTCTACTTAAAAGTTCCCTACATCAATCACTCCCGTATCTAAACCCTCTTCCTGTATTTATTTATTCATGACGCGAGGCCAATATTGTAGCTGTCTGGGGTCTGAATCTGATGAATCACAATAAATAATATAGTGACTCATTACGACGACAAAATGTTATGGATCTGGAATCCAATATCCAATAGGAATAATCTCGATTATTTGAACAGGTATGAGCTGGATAGTTTCAAATCTGTCTGTCTATCTACGCGATGTTCCATATCTTGGGGCTATGATTTTTCTTTAAATGTTATGTTGGCTTCTTCACCAGATGATCGTTCATGTGTCTCGCATTCGAATTTCGAATCGTAACTAACATCTACTTAACTTTCCCTTGCTTTTTAATTTTGACTGAAATTCATGATACTTCTAGTACCTCTCTGTAAACTACGCCATGCTGTTGCAACTTGACGCTGCATACCTACGTTATATAAGTACTTAAGTATAGCTAAAACATTGTAAAATAAATAACGTGAGATCCCCTATTTAACTACATATAAGGAATTAGACAAAACATGTATTACATAAGGCCTGCTACACATCTCATGTGTATTCACAAGGCTTGTCTTCTCATAGGCGTATGTGTACAATTGCGTACATATGGTGCTCAAGCAGGAAAACATTTTTCACTTAGCATTGACACAATAGGTAACGGTGTCCCCTACGCGGCGAACCACAAGCTTTAGTCCTATTGTTTACAACACGTCACTGTACTGAGACCGATGTTGTGAAAGACACGCCCCAATAGGCATACCTTCATAGATAACTTCCTTTACTGAATACTCACACGTACTTCTTGTTATGAAACATGACGGGATATCGTTAGGCTTTAAAGCAGTTTATTGCACTGTCATCGGGAAAACGTACCTACCTATTACCTATTCGAGGTACGGGACTAAATGTGTTCATTTTAGTATAAGCGCGTCGTTTTTCAAACGGTATAATCACAGTACATGTCTCTATCATAAGTATATTATAACATGGACTCTATACCTAGAGTTATTCTCATTGGTATAGTATTCAAGGGATTGTGTTCCTTTGACTCTAGAACTTCAACGATCAAAGATGTTCTAATATCAGTTGAAATACTGAAAACTTGATGCTTTCTATGTTTTTTCTTTGGCTACCGACTTTTTGTACCTACAAGTAGTTAAATTATTACAACTATTTCATTTTAAAGCTCCAAGAAATTCGCATTTTTATATTGGAAACCAATGCATTTGTCGGTGTTGAAAAAAAGACATCTACGATCCGCTCACAGCCACCACAAAACTGCTAAATGCTATTGATGAGGAAGCCAAGACTTCGAGTAGTTATACTTTTGCATAATTAATACTTGAAATTTTAGCTTTCTTTTGTTTTTAGATTGATATTTAATATAACAGTAAGTCCAATTGATAAATAATTTTGTGTCATTCGATAAAAAAATAATTTTGGATAAATTATCTACTGCTATGTTAATATTGGCATAACAATGATGTATCAACTAACAACGAAAATATGAAGAGTTTCAGAAAAAGATCTGTCGCGTTGGTAAGAATGGCCGTGATGGTCTCATTAGTCATATCATATCGAAGAGCCAGTGAATCTTTTAAAAGGCTCTACTTTAAAGGAACAATACCGTTTTCATATGAGAGGCTTGCACTGCTGTCTTTTATATTTTGCAAAAAATGGGACGCGCTACAAAAATTACGCTATCCACGAGGAGATAATATGCCGTTTGGTTAATGTACTAATTGAGTGTAAGAGTGCCTGTCTTAAATCGATATGGACGAGCGGAAAACCATTTATCTAAAAATCCGGCGAAGGAAGTTGCATGCAAAAGCAAGACGTATACAATAGTAGAGACTAAAGTGCCCAAAAGTTGGATGATTTCAGCAGGAGGTGTTTAACCACAACAATTAGATCAATAAATTATTTATTATCTATGTATAATTCTAATAATTGTTGTGCCACAAAACTGTGTTTTGTCTGTAATATATCTCAGCAAGCTTCCAAGTCCTACAGTCTCCCACTGTCTCCCACAGCAGGTAGATTCAGTGTTCAAAATTCAAAAATTCAAATTCAAAATTTCTTTATTTGTTGAAATAGGTTAAAGTAAGTTGGTACATTATAAAATTCTAGAAACACTATTTCATGCCGTACATAATTAGACGTACAAATTTGGTCTTAAACTTAAAACAAATTAAGTAATATCCCAGCATAATAACCAACGACCTCAATTTACATAGACGGGCCCTGTCGAACAAAGAATGTTGACTTATGTTTAACAACGCCATCTAGTCTGAAAAGCGGGAACTTGCTTGCAACATATGCGCCATCTTGAAAACGTATGACTCGGTCATAGATTAGCACAGATGCGCTTGTCGAAAATAATACCTACATGAGTGTACTCTCTGAGGTAAACGATAAATGTTAGTATGACGTTATTTTTACCACTTTTTTGTTACCAGTTTCCTGGAAAACCATTGAACCGATTATAATGCGGTTTTTTGCATTAGATATATATAGCTTGTGAGAAGGTTCTTAGATATTTTTAAAGGTCAAAGTCTTTTTCAAAGGTCAAAGGTTTTTTTAATTTAATTATTTGTTAATTGTTGATACTGAAGTTTTGTCGAAAAATTGACAGAAATAAAGTCATTTTTAGGGTTGCGTACCAAAATGATAAGAAAACAACCCTTGTGGTGCGACATGACTGTCCGTCACACGTACTAATGCAAAAAACTTGAAATTTAAAATAATAACAGCTAAAACAGTTTAAAATAATCCTCGCCAAACCTTATTGCAAATGAAAGAATTCAAAAATAATTATTAGTACTATTATAATAAAAAGGGGTTGGAATGGGAGAGGTGAAAGAGTACTAATGGATCGAGTCACAGAAAAATACTTCATTTGAAATTATTTTATTTTATACATTTCTAAGTATGCTACTTGCCACAAAAGAAATATTAAACGTTATTTTGAGATAAATCACTGTGTGCATTTAAAAATACGATTAAGTAATAAACACTTGTAAGTAGGTAGCTGTACATAATAGGTACTGAACAACTTTTGTTCAACGAAATAATAAAATTCTGAATTTTGAATTAACTATTTATTTTTCATCAAATATCAATCAATCAAATCAAATATAATAATATATAGGTAATATACATATTATAAATGCGAAAGTTTGGATGGATGGATGTATGGATGTATGGATGTTTGTTACTCAATCACGCCCCAACGGCTGAACGGATCGGGCTGAAATTTGGCACAGAGACAGATTATAGTCTGGAATAGCACATAGGCTACTTTTTATCCCGGAAAATTACGGAGTTCCCGCGGGAATCAAAAATCCTCAAACCACGCAGACGAAGTCGCGGGCATTCGCTAGTACAAAATAAAAATTATCAACTTTAATAAATAAAAACCCTTTATTTATTGAAGTTGGTTAAACATTAAACTCACGTCAATAACTAATTTTATCATATTATTACAATAGCATAATATTGCGTCTCGGAAGGTATTAATGCCTACTGTCCGTTCTGCCCATCTATGCATTAACTAATCTTGGTTGCATTTTTTTTATCGTACTGGATTGGACTATTCTAGGGCTGGAACTCAAAGCCGTAAGGCCAGTTAGTAAAAAAAAATATCATACAGTTTGCCGCGGAAATTAAATGATTGCGAAACATCGATATATATGTAAGTACTAGATGGGCCCTTTCATAGAAAAATGGCGGGCGACCAACTATGACAGCGCGCTCCTATAACCTGTCATAAGCCTGTCTTTGTCCCCGTCGTAGCGCGATCACGGTCGCTCATCGTGTAGATAATTTGTTATTAAGTTATCATCTAAAGTCTTATTAGTTTGGCACTGTATTATTTTTATTTTAAGGTAACTGTTTCAATTCACAATTATACATTCCCAAGAAAACGTTATTTAATCTTCCTATTTAATATTTTTATCCATTTCGCAATCATTTAATTTCCGCGGCAAACTGTATGATATTTTTTTTTTACTAACTGGCCTTACGGCTTTGGTTTCCAGCCCTAGAATAGTCCAGTCCAGTACGATAAAAAAAATGCAACCAAGATTAGTTAATGCATAGATGGGCAGAACGGACAGTAGGCATTAATACCTTCCGAGACGCAATATTATGCTATTGTAATACTATGATAAAATTAGTTATTGACGTGACTTTAATGTTTAACCAACTTCAATAAATAAAGGGTTTTTATTTATTAAAGTTGATAATTTTTATTTTGTACTAGCGAATGCCCGCGACTTCGTCTGCGTGGTTTGAGGATTTTTGATTCCCGCGGGAACTCCTTAATTTTCCGGACGGGATTAGCCTATGTGCTATTCCAGACTATAATCTATCTCTGTGCTGTCGTGATCGTGTGTTCGACTGGCAACATTTATTTATTATTTATAGAATGGCAATACTGATTTCATGTTGGTATTGCACTATTAATGAATTCAGAGTTGGTAGAGGGTAGGCGAAAAAGACATTGTGTATAAATACGGGCGTCATTCTGTAAACAGGAAGTTGAGTATCGCTCGCCATCAGAGGTGCACGCCTGTGCTGTGTACATTCTTATATATCATAATATATACAGTGTTATACTTTTGTGTATAGAGTGAGTTGAGACGTGGTGTTGGAAAGTAAAGTGTGTGCGAGATGATAGCTGAAATGCCAGTAAGTCCTTTGTTGTATCGTTCCAATTTATTATTTATTTATTATTTAATCTCTGATGCATTTTAAGAGTAATCTTTAACACATGTGTTAGTGTGCTATTTCAGGATTTCTATAAGGTACATTGTGGGTAGCGAAGTTGTTCGCTACTACCCAAAAATATGCCCGTTCTATGCCCACGTGTAGTTTTATGAACTTCCAAATAAAGATCCGTAGTTAGTCAATCGGTCTTAGGTTGTATCTAGTCATGGAATATATAGACCTTAACGGGAATTCGTGACAACTTCAGAAGTGAAAATGAACCCAAGAAAACAATATTTTTTTAACACGAGAAAAATATTGTTCACTAAGTAGTTATATTGTGACACAATTCTCTGTGTCGTACCTTCAAAACTTTTAAACAAAGAGTATTCCGTTTACTAAGTTCAAAAGAGATTGACTACTTTAATCAAAGTTAGCATGTACTTGAGATCCATTCTTGCTATGCTATAAAGATAACGTGCAGCAAAGAACTTTTGGATATTGGTAAATCTGTTTTGACACCTATTGTGTGGGTACATTGAATAACATTAGTTCTGGGTGAACTCTTAGATTTGCTATTTTGGCTATAATACTATGTTGTATTCCATTTGAGTAGAGGTTAAATCGAGTGTTTGGTAATGATCTCGTGCGATAATAATTGACATTGTATCAAGGCAATTAATATTTGAATTACATTTATATTTCGTATTTAGTTACCCACAAATTGGAAAAGAGCTTGCTGTAAACTTTAATATTACGTCATCACGACGTTAAGACTGTGAAGTCTCATCTGAATGAATTGCCAACTCAAACCAGCTTGGCGACTGGCTTCCATCGAGGAGGATGATCCCCGAATTACGATTTTGTAAGAAGTTTACTTTAGTGTCGAAGTAATTCTGATTCTAAGGTATTTAGTTTAGATAAAACACATCGATAGAAATTTCAGTGAATTGAGTTTTGAATATAGTGTCCATAGTATTTATTTATGATAGATGATGTAAAAATGTCATGTCCTGGACATGAGTCCAAGAAATTTTGTGTTATTTAGCTATAATCAACAAATAAAGCGTCAAGCGAGAATTTCGCCAGTATGAGAGTTGACATACTGGAATAAATTTCACTAGCACCGGCCGTCTGAGCAGCCATTTTAGATGATTAAATGCGATACCATACAGCTTGATTATTACTACTGGTTAACCTGAGGTACTCCTAGAGATATGAAATAGGTAAATAATTATCAGTTCTAATTAACTCGAGTATTTGTGAATTATTCTCTGGACCATTACTTTGGATGAACGTTACCTAAAGTTTTATTTAGTGTAAATGTAGTTAAATGATTATTGAATTTAAAAGCAGCCTCGTGCCTTCAGACTAGTGTACTGAATGAGATTGTAGTTTTTTTTACGCACTGTTTAAGTTTCGAATTTTGATTTTACAAGGTTTTTAATTTTTCATTTAGTTTTTAATTTGAAATTTCTATTAACCAGGCATAGATTAGATTACTGGTTATTCACGAAGAGAATTCATGGAGTGAATAATAGTAATAAAAAAAAAAGAGAAGTGAATATGTCGAATAAGATACCCTCATGTCAATACTAGGATGCAAAGCAATTTATCGAACTCTGATTAGTTTCATGTGTGATTTATAAGAAATACGATAAAAGTATGATTTAGTTTTAAATTCTCGATATAAAAGTATACTTACTGGTATACTTATTTTATGTGATCTAGATAGTTTAGTCTGGTAGTACTAGACTCGATCAAAACAGGTGTCTTAGGAATTTGTAGTGTTTAAAAAGTAATTTTTTTTGAGTGGCAGGGCAACTCTTTATATTAGTGCCGCGAGTGAACTTAAATTACATTAGTGAAGTACATTGGCCAGACATGTAATTTATGATAAGTTTATTTAAGCACTTGCTTAAAATCATTTGCCCTTTTATTAGTGATTTGTTCGATGGTAGTTGTACCTATGCTGAAAGAATAATAGTGGTTTTACTGACCAAGTCCATTTGCAACTCTTAATATGTGCTATTATCACAGCATATGTATTTTAGTACTGTATTGTATATCAGCTATTGGTATCATTATCATTTGTAGTTAAAAAAAAAAGGGGAACCTCTTTCTATCGCATTACAGGTTGATTGACATCAGGGGTTCCGCTTTCATGTACGGAAGCCTTAGTGTCTCTTGACAGATTTATCAGTGATTGAGGTTAATAATGAAGGATTTTGGAAGAATACAAGATAGAGACGTTAGAATATCTTAGATTTCAAGTTGAAATTGACGATTTTGCGTAGCTGGTATTGTGGGAGTAAGAATAAAGATATTGAATGATGGTCAGAGAGCTCGTATACGTTTGGAGTAGTCATGAGTGTGTCTACTCACTATTATAGAGTGGCCAAGTGTGTCAATATTTTAAGGTGGCCATGTGAGTCACCATTTTAGAATGACTATGTATGTCATTTGGGCCATGTGAGTCCATAGAATGTAACCAAGTGTGTTACTAGAGTGGAACAAGTGTTTCCATAAGTTGTGACCTAATGAGTCGGTAGGTTGTGAATAAGTGCGTTACTGTTTTTGACAGTATGTTATCTAACTGTTCGTGAAGGATCTAATGTATTTTATTTACTTAATTTTACGTACATATCAAACTAAAGGGATGTACATAATGAAAGCAAGTTTTCTAGTCCAGAATTATTAGCTGCTTTAGTGGATTACTGTACAAGTAACTCGTTCTATCTAGAACTACCATGGCATTTTATTCATTTTTCATAGTTCCTGTGTGCCTTTAAATGTTTTGATCAGCGGAAGTTCTACATTTTTAAATTTTGAATGATTTTAGATAGATTTCGGTTATTTTAAACGACTAAGATCAATTTTTACAAGTAGTATAACTGTACCTAATGGTACAGCCGCAAAAATTGATTGTATTTGTATGGACTTTAAAATGGATTAATTAGTGATCCCGATGTAAGGCGACCGATCCTCGACGTGTTTCGGATGTATATAATTTGAATGCGCCGAAATACGAATGAATTATAGTTATTTCAAAAAAAAACTATGATGATCAAACGAACTTGCAAATTGAAATTAGATCGATATTATATGAGTACGCTTCATTTGAAGATATACAATAACATAGTTATTATATGTACACTATTTATAATAACGTACCAGATCGATGTCGATGTGGTTTAGGAAATGATGCATGTAATAGCCTTATTGTCATTGGTTCAACTTATCAGTTGGTCACTCACCCATTCGTTATATTTGAAAGATTTGTGTTTCTCAAATATATGACTCACTTGTAGACTATGCTTAGTAGTTTAAAAAGTTAACAAGCAAGGAATGCATAAAGTAAATTGAAACAAAGGTTCCAAGTTTGTTGTTGTTAATAGATCTTTCACTCGTTTGTTTACACTATTTTATGGCTTTCAACATAATGCGGTCCGATGTTCGGAATGCGTTAAGAATTAAATACGGAAGGATATATACTTCAGCTTGTAACGGTGAAGGTTGTAGTAATTTTGAAATTCTAGATATCGCAAAAATAATAATTCCAAAAATAGTTCAAACGTGTTTCGTCAATACTAATTAGCATTCCAGTGATTCAGTTTGACCAAGTTAGTTCATTAAATGTTAAATTGAATTTAATAAAAAGATTAAAATTTTTGGAACATTTACTAATCACAAAGAAAGATAAATAAATAAATATAAGGGCTGAACATTTGAGGCTCGAAGTTAAGTAGCTTGCTAGAAACTACAGTCACGACACGAGAAGCCCGTTCAATAAAGTAATAAAATTGTAAAAATGCGCCATTCTCGAAGTCACATTGGGTTTTCTTTCTATATATTTATCTGAGTGATTTGAAATAATGAACTGGATGATAAAATTTAACAGACTATTATTTGAATTGAAAATGAAATCGCGCAATTAATTATCTTTTGCCGTCCAAAATCTCGAGAGTATAATATGATGTAAAAATTATATTTTCTAGAGAGTGACTAGTGCGTGCTTGCTTACTCTAATTTTATCTCCATATTGTTTTTCTCAAATTTAATGGATAATGTCGTGTGATGCACGGGCGTTGTGGATCCGCAAGCTCGTGACGAAGGTATACCCTCACCTAGCGGCTCCGGCCTACAACCGTCAGTTAATTTGTAAATACTTACTTTAATTATTAAAAGACGCAGAAAAGTAAAGCAAAAAGTATTAAAAAGCAGAATGAATAAAACACTCAGTATATATACTATATTATGTTACTGACGTAATATATTATAACTTGGTGTAACGTTTTTATTTATAATTGGTTTGATTTTTGTTCATATGTTCAGGTAATGATTCTGAAAAAAAAAAGACAAAAGAGGTTTTGAGTATTAAATTCAAATTTCTGAATTTGGGGTTTTCATCTAGTTTTTTTTTATTATTTAGTTTTGTATCAAGCTTTGGATTTACAGCAAAATTTGAATTTTGTATTTTAATTGAAATTGCTATTGAGTAAAGGTAATTTAAAATAATTATATGATAGCGATTAAGTATTGTACAATAATTGCAAGCCGATTCTACTTCAATTCATACTAAAGTTTTGCATTTCAAAGAAGCCTTTGATGAAGAGTTAGATTTAGTTTTGGACTAAGGTTTAGTTTTGTACTTTTTGTTTGGTTTTCAATGATGATTGTAGTCAAAGTTCAGGTATTTGACCCAGTTCAAAGAATTGGGTAAGATTCTAAGTATTTCACAAGTTAAAGATTGTCTTGGACAACATAACCTGAACTGATTCGGTTGAATTTTGTGGTGCTGTCTCTTTTTGATGGGTTTATTCAGAGGTTAACACGGAAAGGAAAGGTTAGGAAAAGAAGGGAATAAACTAAAACAACTTGTGTTTTGAGGCGTGTTTAATAGAATTGAACTCTATTTGTTAAAATTTTTGAATAAGCTACGAAAAATTTCATTTCATTTATTAAAAACGTTGACTGTTACATAGTTAAAGATTTTAAAATAGTAATAATTTAACATAGTGGAAACAGTCTACCGCCAACAGGTATACGATGTCAGGAATTTAGAGCAGATAATTTAACATAGACTGAATTTGATTCAAACGATTAGTAAAGATTAGTTAATGGTACAGCAGATCCAACTGAATTGAAGAATTGATAGATTAGTAATCCTGATTAATGTTTGCATTGGATGCGGTTGTAGATTTTATTGTGAACTCTGGGGTAGTGTGTGATACTTATTTCTTGTCAAGTCCTAAAATTTTAATAAAATCAGCTTTCCTTTACGTTCTGATAAATTTTTCGATTTCAATAAAGTTTTTTAAAAAAAGCAGGCATGACACGTCATGTATGACACATGATAGGTGGAGCTCAGGATGATGGACCTGTTGGTCTGTTACAGATTGTAATCAGGGTTTAGATATTTACTTAGCTTTAGATTCAGCGTCAGATGCTTGTAAGGTATAAATAACTGAAACGGTATAAGAAATAAAATAAATATTGGGTATTTTATTAAATTTGAATTCAGTTTTAGACTTTTGCTTACGGTATATGTAACATACTGTTTAGATTATGTTTTAGACTGTAACTGTTCCAGACTTTGATTAAGTTTCAGATTAGATTTTTATTCAGCTTTAGATAATTAATCCTTTATTTGCCTAACTTTATTCTATACGAGTTTTAGATTTAAATTGCGATATTTTTATTTCTGTTGTGAAATTTCGACTCAGCGATATCAATCAGTTTAATTGCACTTCACACACACTTCACAAATCTCAAGATCAAAAGCTCGATAGTTTTGGATTTCAGATCGGTTTGAGGTTTTAAGTTTGATATTACTAAATTGAAAAAATGTAGGTTTCCTTTTTGTTATCCTTTTTAATTCTCCCGAATGTCGTGATTTACTAAAACTAAATGTCATCGTGCAAGTATGAATGGATGAAGATGTTTTGTTGTACACTACAGATTGTTGCAAGGAGTGAAGCGAACTAAGCTTAGCAAAGCAAATGTTTGGTGGTTGTGCACCGGGAGGTTGCACAATGTCGGATGGCCGAATGTCGTGATCGTGTGTTCGACTGGCAACATTTATTTATTATTTATAGAATGGCAATACTGATTTCATGTTGGTATTGCACTATTAATGAATTCAGAGTTGGTAGAGGGTAGGCGAAAAAGACATTGTGTATAAATACGGGCGTCATTCTGTAAACAGGAAGTTGAGTATCGCTCGCCATCAGAGGTGCACGCCTGTGCTGTGTACATTCTTATATATCATAATATATACAGTGTTATACTTTTGTGTATAGAGTGAGTTGAGACGTGGTGTTGGAAAGTAAAGTGTGTGCGAGATGATAGCTGAAATGCCAGTAAGTCCTTTGTTGTATCGTTCCAATTTATTATTTATTTATTATTTAATCTCTGATGCATTTTAAGAGTAATCTTTAACACATGTGTTAGTGTGCTATTTCAGGATTTCTATAAGGTACATTGTGGGTAGCGAAGTTGTTCGCTACTACCCAAAAATATGCCCGTTCTATGCCCACGTGTAGTTTTATGAACTTCCAAATAAAGATCCGTAGTTAGTCAATCGGTCTTAGGTTGTATCTAGTCATGGAATATATAGACCTTAACGGGAATTCGTGACAGTGCCAAATTTCAGCCCGATCCGTTCAGCCGTTGGGGCGTGATTGAGTAACAAACATCCATACATCCATACATCCATCCATCCAAACTTTCGCATTTATAATATTTATTTTATATACTAGATGTTGCCCGCGACTTCGTCCGCGTGGATTAATGATTTTTGATTCCCGCGGGAACTCTTCAATTTTCCGGGAAAGAAAGTACCTAGCCTATGTCCTTTCCCGGGATATAATCTATCCCTGTACCAAATTTCAGCAAAATCGGTTAAACAAATAAATTTTTTGATTCCCGCGGGAACCTTTGAGTTTTCCGGAACAAAAAGTAGCCTATGTCCTTCCCCGGGATACAACCTACCCCTGTACCAAATTTCATCAAAATCGGTTGAACAGATGGGCCGTGAAAGCGTAGCAGACAGACAGACAGGCAGACGGACAGACAGACAGACACACTTTCGCATTTATAATATTAAGTATGGATTATATATTATTATTTTTGATTTGATTGATTGATATTTGATGAAAAATAAATAGTTAATTCAAAATTCAGAATTTTATTATTTCGTTGAACAAAAGTTGTTCAGTACCTTTTATGTACAGCTACCTACTTACAAGTGTTTATTACTTAATCGTATTTTTAAATGCACACTGTGTAAGTGATTTATCTCAAAATAACTTTTAATATTTCTTTTGATAGCAAGTAGCATACTTAGAAATGTATAAAATAAAATAATTTCAAATGAAGTATTTTTCTGTGACTCGATCCATTAGTACTCTTTCACCTCTCCCATTCCAACCCCTTTTTATTATAATAGTACTAATAATTATTTTTGAATTCTTTCATTTGCAATAAGGTTTGGCGAGGATTATTTTAAACTGTTTTAGCTGTTATTATTTTAAATTTCAAGTTTTTTGCATTAGTAGTTACCGAATTATGCTAAGTGTGACGGACAGTCATGTCGCACCACAAGGGTTGTTTTCTTATCATTTTGGTACGCAACCCTAAAAATGACTTTATTTCTGTCAATTTTTCGACAAAACTTCAGTATCAACAATTAACAAATAATTAAATTAAAAAAACCCACGACGAACTGCAGCGCCCCATTGTGTGGACTTTGACCTTTAAATATATCTAAGAACCTTCTCACAAGCTATATATATCTAATGCAAAAAACCGCATAATAATCTGTTCAATGGTTTTCCAGGAAACTGGTAACAAAAAAGTGGTAAAAATAACAACGTCATACTAACATTTATCGTTTACCTCAGAGAGTACACTCATGTAGGTATTATTTTCGACAAGCGCATCTGTACTAATCTATGACCGAGTCATACGTTTTCAAGATGGCGCATATGTTGCAAGCAAGTTCCCGCTTTTCAGACTAGATGGCGTTGTTAAACATAAGTCCACATTCTTTGTTCGACAGGGCCCGTCTATGTAAATTGAGGTCGTTGTTGCGAAATGGATAAAAATATTAAATAGGAAGACTAAATAACGTTTTCTTGGAAATGTATAATTGTGAATTGAAACACTTACCTTAAAATAAAAATAATACAGTGCCAAACTAATAAGACTTTAGATGTTAACTTAAAAACAAATTATCTACACGATGAGCGACCGTGATCGCGCTACGACGGGGACAAAGACAGGCTTATGACAGGTTATAGGAGCGCGCTCTCATAGTTGGTCGCCCGCCATTTTTCTATGAAAGGGCCCATCTAGTACTTACATATATATCGATGATAATAACACATTTAACTGCTGGTTATTGAAATTAATCAAATTAAAACGTACAAAAATCTTTACTATAAATATAAGGACCAATTGGAAATAGTTATTTAATAAGTTTAAAATTTTTATCATTTATATATTCCTTAACACCGTAATAATTTTTACAATAGATTTTTTGAATTTGGCGTAATTTAACTTTCTTATATTTTCCGGTAGCTTATTATACATATAAATAGACATATAACATATATTATTTTTATATATATCTATATTATATAGGAATTCACAACACAATGTCCGGCTTGTTACATATTATATGTGGGCAGGTAGGTAGGTACCTATGTACGTACGTAAGATTAAAAATACAGGAAATATAACAACGTTTAACGAACTTCGAACGAACGAACGAAATTCGTTCATTCGAAAGCGACTTGCCAAGAATGGCGAGACATGTTAAAAAATGTTAAGGAAAGAAACATTTTAGGAAACGCTTTTTTCTACGTCGGCTCCGGTTGTGGGAGGCTCCTATGTAAACTCTTTTTTTATTTTTTAATCTAGATTTTTGTAGGCAGGTTGTTCATTAATACTGTACATTGCCCACCCTCGTAGGAGTGACGTTGTCGCTTTACTTCCTAGTGTCTACTGTTATATTTTATCTGTGGAAGTTTGTAGGGTCTTTACTGCATTCTATAAATGCTGTACTAAGGTCAGCGCTTGCCCGCCGGCTTACAAGCGCTACCCGCTAGCTTTCAATTACAAATTACAATGCATGAGACGAAACATAAGCTCTTAAAACACGAAACAGTCGAAGATCACTTGCGGTATTATTAGAAGGTAGTTCACCATTGCTGGGTGCAATAGTGTCTTATTGTTTCGAAATTTTATAGGAGAAGTTAATTAGTTAAGAACAACATTTTTAGGCTTTTGGAATTTGGATGATAGGATAATTTTGAAAAAACTAAAACCGCCGAACTAAACTCTGTAAATCGACAGTAATTTGACTATTATCACAAAGTCCTAGATTGTGGTCTTAAATGAATGTAGGTAAAACTCTAATATCATGAAATCCTTTCATTTGCACGTAGCGAGGACAGTCTATTTATTCCCAAACATTATATCAGCATCGAGAGAAAGGCTTTCACCTGCGTAGGTGTGGATACTTAATAAAGGTCGCTCCAAAGTTCAAAGGAAGCTAGCGTTAAACCTTTAATGTAACGTGCGTTCATGATGAAATGTTAGGGAAATGTTGAGGAAACCACAAACGTTTGCTTCTGGATTTTGACAGTTTATTGTAACTACCTCACAAGCTACTGCAATATATCAAATAAGTAATTCATATACTTATCTTACCTACTACTAATTAATGTTGAACAGGTTTCCAGGTTTCCAAACCAAAATAGTAAAAAAGAAACCCTTTATGATGTGAATAGTGGTCCGCCCCGGCTTCGCCCGTGGTGCCTATAGCACTCAGGGATCACGTACATATCCAACGGTGTAAGAATTTTTGAAAAGTTCCTGAGATTAGCGCGTTCAAAGAAACAAACTCTTGAGCTTTATAATATTAGTATAGATATGTCCAGTGTTTGTCACAAATGAAATAAAAATAATTGAAAAAATATATATTTATAACAATTGCAGAAGGGGCCGAAATTGGGACTAGGCCATGATCACACTACATATTTACTCACTACAACCGCTACAAAAATACCGCGATTTGTATTGATATACATATTGCGGAATTTGTACATATAGTCTGATGACTAGCAAAATAGCGACGTGAAGTCGTTGTATCGAAAATATGAGGTAGCTCATTGTGTAATAATAACTGCGTGTAAATAAATGATATAGTTTACCTGCACTTTAATGTATTATCTATAAAACATACAATTATCTATCAGGTTTCATCAATCTGGCCAACGTTTCTGATGATCTCGGCTTTAAAGCATCGTTATTACAGGTCAGTGCCCCGGCCCCCGCACTTAACATCATTACCTCTATGCCTCCCACCTCCCGCCTAGCTGCCGCGCTACTTGTTTCAAGACTCGAGTACTTACTTACCAAGGATGTGGTAGACCGCAACATGTATTTACTAGATCTGCATAAAAACATTAATGAACCATCTTTCATATCACATGTAAATCGGTAGTATGTATTTATAACTGATGCACCTTAAACACTACGAAAAAAATGATTTTCTGGCGGACAAAAAGTCCACATCACTCACTTTAATATGAAGCGCGCGAATTAAGCGACATGACAAAACATCGATGAAAAATTACGTGGGAAAACTCTTTTAAAGCCAAGAGATATTTATGAAACGAAATCAGTTTATCCAAGAAGTAAGTAGTCCAAAAAGACTCTGTAAGTGCAAATAATTATAAAAAAACCGGCCAAGTGCGAGTCGGACTCGCGCACCGAGGGTTCCTTACTCAAGAAGTAGGTATAATTACCTTTGTTAATGAACCGCAAAAACTAACTTTGTTTGTAGAGGTTTACTGTTATTATCAAAAAATTACGTTTGTTGTATGGGAGCCCCCCTTTAATATTTACTTTATTGATATTTAATTATTTATTTTGAAAGGTAATATACAAGTTAATATTCTGTGAAAATTTGAACCGTCTACCTGTTACCGTTTTTAATATTGAGCAAAAAAATACGAAAAAAACACGTTTATTGTATGGGGACCCCCCTTAATATATATATTTTTTTTAATTTTTAGTATTTGTTGTTATAGCGGCAACGGAAATACATCATTTGTGAAAATTTTAGCTTTCTAGCTATCACGGTCTATGAGATACAGCCTGGAGACAGACAGACAGACAGACAGACAGCGGAGTCTTAGTAATAGGGTCCCGTTTTTACCCTTTGGGTACGGAACCCTAAAAACCATAATTGGGTGATTTCTAAAAGGCTAACGACTTTGTTCTACCAAGAATGTAGAAGGAAAAATCCATGGAAGTAGATACTTAATTTATAATTATTTATGTCATGTAGGACATACAGCTAGTGTCTCTTATGTTACGTCATGTATTGATACGTTTCCTTCTGAATTAACCACGTTTCCTTCTACGATTTTGTTCAATGCAAATTCTGGAAATCTTTGTACATCTACGTTGTATAACCTAACTACATGCAATATCTCAAGTTTATAGAAACAGGATGTCAGTCAGTCGCTTAAGATTTTTTTATGTTAAAATATTCAGAATGGCAGGCTTCCTGGAGTGAAATAGGGTGGCATGACTACTCGAGTGTCGGGGGAAGGAATCTTGCACCTGCACGGTTGACGACAAGACGTCCGGAAACCAGCGCGAACTAAAAAGGGAAAGTTTGAAGTAAGCCGGTAAGGCCGGTTTATGTAAAGCCCGCTTCAAATTCACACACTTTGTAAACAAAAACACGAAATTCATCGTGTTTGTTATATTTTTTTGTATCGAGATTATAAAAATTATCCGATAACAAATCCGGTCACATTAATCTAATTGCTTGAAATAACGTTACTTTGCGTTTCACACGATCGCATTTTGTTCGGACTTCAGAGGTTCTTGTTCGGTTAAAAACAAGGAACATTGTAGTGAAAGATTCTGCTTTTTCAAGAATGTAATATGTAGAGTCTAGACTCTACTCTCTTTTACTTAAAATTGATTAATACCATAGTTAAATACTGCCTCGTTGGTCTAGTGGTTAGCATAGTTGACTGCGGATCACGAGGTCCTGGGTTCGATTCCCGGTCGGGCATAAAAGTTAGGTATTGGGTTTTTCAATTAAGAAATTCTCAGTGCCAGCCCGGAGTTGGAAGTTGGCGGTGTTTCACCCCCGTGCCTCGGAGAGCACGTTAAGCCGTCGGTCCCGGTTATTATCACTAACATGATAATAGTCGTTAAAGCCCGCCAACCCGCATTGGAGCAGCGTGGTGGGTCTAAGCTCTAATTCCCGCTCTCCTCTGAGAGTGGAGGCCTGTGCCCTGCAGTGGGACGTTAATAGGCTGTAGTGATGATGATGATGATGATAGTTAAATAAAATCTCAACTCTATACTTTTGATATTTATGGTATATATGTAAATACTCCCAGAATTTACCATTCAAGGGGATTTAAAAAAAATACCGTACAATTTTTCTACCTTCTTACTACTAAAATCCGGTAGGTTGGTACAGTCTCAGTAGTTAGGTATTGCAAGATAGAGGTCGAGGCAAAAGATCACATTAATTAGCACGAACATATCGCTATAAGATGTGTGAATTTTAAAGGTTTAGATGCCATTAATCCGAAGAAAGCTTTTATGATTGTACTAAACATGGTCTTAAGAGACTTTGTTATGTACACGAACCGAACAATCTCTTTTTTTTAGTTCTCAATAGATTTATGAATATACATCATTGCATACACAATAAAATATTAAACAACCAATTACCAATGACTATGGAAGACTCTACAACAAAATGCTAAGTATAAGCGAATTTAAAGGTAGGATAGTTTTAGATACCAATCGAGATGGCTGCATTATTCGCAACATGAACAAAAAAAGGTAAATAAATCACATTTTAATTAACCTTGACCTACCCGAAGCGGATGTGGGCACAGACCTGTAATTTCGCGTGTATGATTCAAAACAATGAGTGCTCACAGATAATATTTTGATTTGTAAGCACTACAGGTAGGAAGCTATGGAATATGAACCAGTATTATCACCGTGTTAATAGATGTGTTAACCAAACATGCGGTTAGCACCTCGGTTCAACCTTTGTTTGCTATGAATATCCACCATTGTATTTCGTTCATAGTGTTTTTGACAGGGTTTGAGTTTTTCAACATATTCAAATCATGATACACTTAATAAAACTGCAAATGCCTTATTTTTATACGACTGCCTGAAAAAAGGAGTATATTGTTTTCAGGGTTCATGTATGTATGTATGTATGTATGTATGTATGTGAGTTTGTATATTCCACCATAACTTCTATACGCCTGAACCGATTTCGATAAATGAGGTATCATTAGAATCCCTAGCTTATTCCGGGTGACATAGGCTAGTAAAATTTAAAAAAAAAATTATGGGGCGACCATGTTCCCGCATTAAAGACTAAAGTTGAAAAAAAAATTTCGAAAATAAGATTAACTATATAATCATCATCTAGAAAATGATGAGTAGATTCCTAAAATATATAACATTATAGTTCAATATCCCGAGTGACACGGGCTATAAATTTTTGAAAAATTCAATACGGGCTACGGCAGAGCAGTCGTGTTTTTTAATAATTTTAATTATATTCACTTGTTTCACATTCGTGAACTGAACTGAACGTGATGGTAACAGGCAACAATGAATTGACTTGCTTCTGTGAGCACATATTGTGAATTGTTTTAGTAGACAAATAAATGATTTGTCTATCTAAATGAAAAAAGGCTCATAGCTCTCACTAGTTGGAAGAATAATCTCAAGTGAGTCGTCAGGAACAGCTGGATGCAAACGACACAAGATCGTATTTCGTGGTAACTTTTGAAAGAGGGATCACTTGAAATCGTCTTTATAATACACGACATTTTCAAGAGATATTTCTTTAAAAGGTGATCTCGACAATGTTCCGCAGTAGAGATGACTACGATGACAACAGAGAGCAAGCAAAATAAGACTGAACAGAATTGCAAAACAATAATGCTCTTCACAAATCACAAAAAGGAATTCAGTTTGTTATCCGCTCATTAATATGTGCAGCATGTTCACTCTTAAACTAAATACCACAAAGTAAGAATAATGAAGGTCTTTGATTTTAATCACTGTTCATAATAATAACATCCTGATTTTATTACCTAATAAGTACTTACAAAAAAAGATACATAACCCTGTAGTGCAGCTTGATAAGTAATTGGGTTGATAGTATCATACGGAAATGAGTAGGTGAAGACTAATTCGCTCAAGATTTGTTAATGATTTTATACTTTAGATCCGTTGGCAAATCCTGAATCAAATCCGAATGAGTAAAATAACCGAAATAAACATAATTGATCAGATGTTATAAATAGGTATATGACGGTCAGCCAATGCGATATATAGGCAAAAACCCATTGAATACCAACCAATAGTAAAATTATTTACCCACGTAATCACAACACGCTCATTCTAAATCAAAAATACATCCAGCAATTGAAGATTTTGCGACACCTCGTCAAACCAGCGGCTCACTAAAGGCTAACACGGCTGATACCGAACGTCTGCATACCTCAGAGCTAAATACCACAAAACCAAGTGAAGGTCAATGATTGTAATCACAGCGGGTAATAATAATATGCTGAATGTTAATTCAATATAATAATGCGGACATTACGTTACGTCACCCTTTACTGCACAAAAAATGAACTATTAAATACCTGGTGGTTTACTGGTATCCACCGCATTGAACTAAATAGTGCTGGGAGGAAGTAAATGCATAGATATTATTATAAAAGTAGCTGATTCCTGAGACTTCGTCCGCCTGCACTGAGGGATATGGTTCCCGCGGGATTTCTTTAATTTTTCTCGATAAAAAGTAGCCTGTATTATGCCAAACTATAATCTATCTCTGTGGAAAATTTCATCCAGATCCGTTCAACCGTTCTGGCGTGATTGAGTAACAAACATCAATCCATCCAAACTTTCGCATTTAAAATATTAGTACCGAATATGAAAACGATGTAATGCCGTGACTCGAAAATTGGGTTATGTGTTTAATTTTAGCGATAGGTAGGTACGTTTAGTTAGGCTTTTCTTTTAGAGGAAAATTGGTAAAGTGCCACATGCAAACCAAACATAAAGCCGCCAAGGAGAGTTGAACGACTTTAATAAAATTTAACCTAACTAAGTGTGGTTCAATTATAAGCCTATAGCTGTCTTATAATAGCTATTTATGCAACTGTATCGTAATGAGGGTCATTTTAATTCGAGTGCTGTTTTTTGATACGAGGCTTGCCGAGTATCAAAATAGGATAGTACGAGAATTAAAATGACTAATTACGTACAGTTGCATACAAGATTTTATCTACGACAAGGACGTCTTTATAATTTTTTACTTTATAAATTAATAAAAACCAAAAGTGCCAGAACCCAGAGCCGCTAAGCTATAGGTATCCTATTTATGAAGATAACCATATCGATACAGCTACGACTCTTAACGATACAGCTCCCGTACAACGAACTGTATCGTTATGAGAAGCAAACACGAAAGAGGGTTCAATTCGATATAGTTGTCAAATTCGAAATTGGAACTTTTCGATGCTGGAGTAGATAAAAGTACTTATAATATAAAATATTTAGCTATTATATAATCCGTATCACCTGCTAAGAGTGCTAAATACATTTAATTAAGTTCGAACCGTACAGCAATAGTGGATTCAGTGGTAACTTTTTATAATGAAGAATTAGTTGAAGCTAGTTTTACTGTCAATATGTTGTTTCACCTTTATCGATAATATTATATTATGTGTGTCGACCTTCTACACCTAAACTATAATAACAATACCATTGAAACTTTACCAAGTAACACTTTTTCTAGAATCATCACTAGTGACTATAATAATTTATTTATAATTATTGTAAATAAATAGAGTCCGTATTTTAAAGCAGTATGTATCAGTGTGTATGTATCACAATCACAAAAACACAAACGTTTAAAAATGGAGATTATATTCTTCAAACACAATTTTAATTAAAATACACAAAAAAATTAACGTAACTACGCGTGCAACACACGCCAGATCAAGGAAAACTGATGCATATTCAACTCTAATAATATATAATTTATTAATCAAAATTATCCGAATAACCTTTCCTCGTTTTATTTCGTTGCTGTTTCTAGGGCTGGTTGAATTTTGTTAGTAGTCACAAAAAAACAATAGATTCCATGCTAAAATTTGGAAACAAAGGTTGTAGATAATCAAATTTACCTAGAAGATAAATAATAGATTTCATAGTAAACATTTTTACTGAATAAATAATTAAGTATTGATGCGTTTATAAAATCAAGAACTATTGCCGGGATCGAACGCGAGACCTCCGCACGTTAAGACAACAGCGTTCAACACTGCGCCAGGGAGGTCGTCAGGCCAGGGAGGTTGTCCCCTTTACTTCCTAGTAAGTAGGTAAACAATATCTCCCGACGCTGAAAAAGACACTTATAAAACTAAGATAGTGAGTAGTTTCTATAAGTCTGACTCAAATTAACAAAAACTCATTAAGTCCTGCAGCCACCCTAGCAAAACGCAGTCTTAGTAAGTACCTAAAGTCCTAGATGTACTGTAGTGCCATAAAGAATCGATCGCGTCGCCTTTTTATACAAAGGGGTTAAAAAATAATGAAATTTAGGTATAATAGATTGCTTGCTTTCATCCCCTATCCCCCTTTCCAATTCCTAGTACTTAATAGCAATTTGTAATTTAAAAATCTGCCAATAGGAATGATGCTCAACGAAAAAATAAGAGTCAGAAAATTTGACTATTGAGAAATATTATTCGATCTTTAGTTAGTTAGATTCGACCTTATAAATTGTTATAAATTACAAGCTTTTTATCAGCTAATCTAACCTACCCTGCCCCGGTGTCTGTCTGTAATGAAATCTTGCAAGTTAAATTTGACCATTCCCGGTATCCGATTGAGCTGAAATTTTTACGATTAAAACTAATTTTCAGTTGATTAATTCCGTAAATAAGTACTTAATGTAAGTATAACAGCTCAAATCTATAATACAAAATTTTTAAATTAACAAAGCTAGCTATCATAAAATTATGTACATAATATCCATGCTTGTCCTAGTCCATAAATTAGGTAGACACTAGTGAAACCTTAAAGCAAACATGTTCCTCGAGTGAAACCTTCATACACCAACAAGATGAAAGAAGGTCGTAACAAAACAGTGATGAGCTTATTGATCTATTTCTATAACAATATAACACTATAACACTAAAGTGTTTCCCATAAGATATATTATACCTAAGAGATGCGGGTAGAAATTCCGTCGCTATGGGCTTTCTGACAAAGCCGTTGACTAAGGTAAGAAAAAACCCGTATAAGTTTCACTTTCATTGTGAAACGAGCACTATTGTGTGCGATATAAAGCATAAAGCGGATGAGGCTAGACGCCATTTTGAGACAGCTTCCATTTAGGACGAAAGCACACGAGTATATATCCGACCAGAGGGGAAGCTTCCTAACAAAGTCGAAAATGTATACCTATTCTGCTAGGGTTGTCACCTGATGCATGTCGATAATTTAAGGTAAAAATAAAAATATTATATTATAGTTACCAGTTTCCTGTTTTATAATACCAGGGAGTCCTAAATATCGATTATGAACGAAATCGGTTAATTAACAAAGAATTTCTAAAAGGCGCAGATTTTTTTAAACTTTGGTACCAGTTTCCTGTTTTGTAATCCCAGGGAGTCCTAAATATCGATTTTGAACGAAATCGGTTAATTAACAAAGAATTTCAAAATGGCGCTGATTTTTTTAAAACTGTGGTACCAGTTTCCTGTTTTATTATACCAGGGATTCTCAGATATCGATTTTGAATGAAATCGGTTAATTAACAAAGAATTTCAAAATGGCGCTGATTTTTTTAAACTTTGGTACCAGCTTCCTGTTCTGTAACCACAGGGAGTTTTAAATATCGATTTTGAACAAACTCTGTTAATTAACAAAGAATTTCAAAATGGCGCTGATTTTGTTAAACTTTGGTACCAGTTTCCTGTTTTAACCAGGGATTCTCAGATATCGATTTTGAATGAAAACTGTTAATTAACAAAGAATTTCAAAATGGCGCTGATTTTTTAGGGTTCCGTACCCAAAGGGTAAAAACGGGACCCTATTACTAAGACTCCGCTGTCTGTCTGTCTGTCTGTCTGTCTGTCTCCAGGCTGTATCTCATAGACCGTGATAGCTAGAAAGCTGAAATTTTCACAAATGATGTATTTCCGTTGCCGCTATAACAACAAATACTAAAAATTAAAAAATATATATATTAAGGGGGGTCCAAATAATTAAATATCAATAAAGTAAATATTAAAGGGGGGCTCCCATACAACAAACGTAATTTTTTGATATTAACAGTAAACCTCTACAAACAAAGTTAGTTTTGCGGTTCATTAACAAAGGTAATTATACCTACTTCTTGAGTACGGAACCCTCGGTGCGCGAGTCCGACTCGCACTTGGCCGGTTTTTTTTAAACTTTGGTACCAGTTTGCCGTTTTGTAACCACAGGGAGTTTTAAATATCGATTTTGAACGAAATCGGTTAATTAACAAAGAATTTCAAAATGGCGCTGATTTTTTTAAAACTTTGGTACCAGTTTCCTGTTTTGTAACCCCAGATAGTCCTAAATATCGATTTAAATCGAAAAATCATAAAAATAGGTTCATTGGTTTCCGAGAAAATCGTTAACAAGGTTAGAAAGGTACTTACTTCTCTTTATCTCTCGGGTATGAAAAATAGGAAACATCCTTATTGTCTTTGGAACTTTTCAAGCAAACCACATTTGCACAGCAAATATTCGGCATTTTTGTTGTAAAAACACTATTTACATAAATAAATCCAATAGTTTTATTTTTAATTCAAAATTAGATTATACGCTCGATCGTCAGCCCTTACGTTCGTACCCGGACTGAGGCGTCGCGTACCCAGACGGCGTGTCGGTGAATGTGTCGGTGAGAGCTCACGCAC
Organism: Erebia epiphron; assembly: GCA_963932025.1. Taxonomy (NCBI): domain Eukaryota; kingdom Metazoa; phylum Arthropoda; class Insecta; order Lepidoptera; family Nymphalidae; genus Erebia; species Erebia epiphron. Next base: position 6,105,955 of record OZ009954.1, read on the forward strand.
ACATCGTTGCGCTATGTATGGGTGAAGTCGCCGCGAGCCGTTTGTATGAAGCTTCCCCTCTGTACGTACTCTGTGACGAAAGGGTTGTTCCAAAAACGCAAGAACAAAAGTGTGACGATGTTTCCGGAATTTTTGTTTTCTTTTTCATATCCTGAGCCTCGAATATGAATTTTGGGTAAACTTATTTCTAAATTTGCCGTGACGTAACTACAGTAAGTAAGTAGGTAAACTTTGTTTACTCACAAACTTATTCGCTATTCCCAAGTGTTTGAGGTTCGCCTCTCAAAGGTTAGGTGCCTATGTCGTAAGCCTAACACCAATGAAGAATTTCCACACAAAAAGTTAGGCCTTAACCTTAATCTTCTTCAAAATTCAATACTTTCTAAAATCAATTTTAGTTTCATTAATCGGAGTCTATTCTGAAATCAAGATGGATTTAAATATATTATACTTTGTATGATTACATCACTCTATGTTTGGTAACGCCAATATAAAGTTATTATCATTATTCAAGATGTAGAATAACAAAAAGGTAATAGGTACAATTAGGAGAATCAGCCTAACCTCCCGTAGACAGTGGCGCCATCGGATAAACGTCTATAAAACGCGCTCTCTGTATTACCGCGTAGTCATTCTTTTGTCACCTTCCGAGCTGTAAACTGCGTTATTGTGAAACTCTTAATGAGTCATAATTGTGTTCAGATTTAAGTGTGTTCCTTTTTGATTATTTTATGTGTGATATGTTGTAATCGTTCACTAGAATAAATTGTGGTTTGTTATATTTGCTTAGTTTCACTTTACTCCACTTCTGTTTTCCTAAATTCAGAAGTGGGATAAAGGACCGCTAAATAGGCCCACATACGAGATGAACCAAAAAGGAACATACCCAAATTTAAAGTGCTTAAAGTTGATCACGAGACCGATCAAGATATCTCTCGAAGGGTGACTCGCGTAATGTGCAGTGTTTATTTGTGTGCTAAAGTTGTGTTTTGTTTTCATGTGATTGGTAACGCTGGCTCGCGGAGTGTGGCCGAGATGTGGTGTTGCACAGCTCGTGTGCTTGAGGCGCCTCACGAGTGCGCTTGGGTGTGCAACTGTGCATGCCACGTGGGCGCTCTGGGCAGCGTTCACGAGGGCAATTCAGTCTGCGCGACACGCTGTCGTGCCTTGCTGCGTGCCTCGGAGCCGCGGTGCTGCGCGCTTTCCCGTGTTACGCCTGGCATTTGCCTGGAATGGTGGTGAGGTGATGACACCATCGAGCCTCTGGTGATATGACGTAATATGCGCCATCGGTAAGACCATTTAATTTATTTGCTTAAGGATGTAATACCCACCAAGCGTAGCCACAAAGTAAATGAACAGTAATTCATGTTACTGAATTGACTGTTAATTGTGTTAAGAAAAGGTTTAGACTCCAATTGTATTTACGCGATTTCCATTTTATGATAATTTCCCACTAAATTAGCAAGCTGTGTTGGCTCAGTGGTTGTTATTGGCATAACGCATGCATGTGGGTCCCTAAGCCGCCCTGAATGCTAGTTTGTGAACAGTGTGAGGTGTCTAGCAGAAACATCTTGTTCAAAAGTGGAGCCTTTGTGGGTACCGACCGGGTACAGAAATATTTTTGAGAAAAATAGGTGACTCATACCCTAAGTTTGAATGCATAACTTGAGGCCTCTAAGTTTGCTGAGTTTTGAACACATAAAGTAGTAATGTTTTGCTAAAGCATGATGTACGGATAAATTGTTTTTGCGTGATTTGGTTTTTTGTATTTAAAATGAGGGTTGTTATTTAAAACTCTTGACCTAGTTACGATCGGATACCAATCATCCGCAATTTAGAAAGTTTTGTGCGTCAAATACGTAATAAATGCGTGATGGTTAAAAGTCAGATTATACCCACTTTACGATTCAATTGTTTTAAACATGCTGTGTTTATAAAAAGTGTCTCTTAATAACGCTCACTGTGTTTCGAATGATGCGATGCATTCGTGATGTAAGACAGCGGTTTAAGAAAACCTGTTAAACTCGCTAGTATCCCTTGGGGTTTGTTAATGCTTCTGTGATACTTTTACAAAGGAATAGTGCTTGTACACAAAACAATAATTGTTGAGGTCAGGTATGGACGAGCAAACATATTTATAGTTCTGATAAACGTTAAAATTAACTTGAGTTTTACAGGTTATTTTCTTTAATATTACCGAACCAGGTTACGTAATTTGGATGACAGGAATGTTGCATTCTATTTTGATTAGAGAAGTTGTTTTTCTGCTCTCATGGATAGAAAGTTTGTTTTCGTTTTACCTGCGGTCAAGTTTTGGGTGGATCGATTACGAGTCTACATACCTACATGTCCTGATAATATGAAACTGTTAAGGGGTTTTTGTGAAGTTAAATTGCTCGTTAAGTTTAATTTTCTGTGTGTTCTATGTTAATTTCGTCTTCGGCGCTCACCACGTGTGAGGCGTTCTGGTCGCGCCGGGCTGCGCGCCCGCATGCCGCGTGTGTGAAGTGCGTCACTACGCGTCTGCTGGTCGCGCAGGGCTGTGCGCTTGGCTAGTGCGCGTTGCTGCGCACTCGCCTGCCGCGCTTTAGGCGTGACACTGCGTGTCTCCACTGGTCGCGCAGGTATGCGCGCCCACCTAGTGCGCGATGCTGCGCGCTCCTGGTTGCGCATGGATGTGCGCTTGTCTAGTGCGCGTTGCTGCGCACTCGCCTGCCGCGCTTAAGGTGTGACACTGCGTGTCCACTGGTCGCGCAGGGATGCGCGCTCGCCTAGGGTGCGATGCTGCGCGCTCCTGGTTGCGCATGGCTGCGCGCTCGCCTAGGGTGCGATGCTGCGCGCTCGCATGCCACGCTGTGAGGCGTGACACTGCGCGTCTACTGGTCGCGCAGGGCTGCGCGCTTGTATAGTGCGCGAGGCTGCTCGTTAGCCTACTCGATATGGTTGAACATAACTGGTATGAGTAAACTTTCTTCATTTTCTGTGTTCATCGATGATGATGTTTGATGTTTTGAATGTTCAAAGTTGTTTCGACATGGTAAAACTGTGACTTTGTACTATGGTTGAGCGACCTTTAGTGAGGGCTCTACCAGCTTTACCGACTCTTGTTGCTCTATGAGCTCTACTGACTCTTTGTGCTCTACCAGCTCTACCGACTCTTGTTGCTCTATGAGCTCAACTGACTCGTTGTGCTCTACCAGCTCTACTGTCTCTTGTTTCTCTACGAGTTCTGCTGTGTCTTGGTACTCTACCAGCGCTACTGTCTCTAGGAGTTCTACCGGCTCTATTGAGAGCTCCACAGGTTCTGTGAGTTCTATCGGCTTTGTATGTATGAGCTCTGCTGAAGCAGTCAAATAATTTTGTTGGTACCTGTGCTGGTACTGGTAACTGTGCTGGTAATGAACTTTTAAGTCAAGAGAGCTTGTGAAGGTAATTGACTATGCGTTGACTACCTGCTATGTATGGATAGTCACGATGATCACGTCGTTTCGTGATAACGATTTGGTTTTAATTTCTGTTACATGTTTGGCGCCACGGAGTGGTGCCCTGGATCGGGGCCCTGGAGGTGTGCCCTGGAGTGGTGCCTTGGAGCGGGGTCCTGGAGCGGTGCCTTGGAGTGGTACCTCGAAGTCGTGCTTAGGACTACGCGGCACGTTCTTCGGTGACAGACACTTTCAACTTAATTTGCATAAACATTGCCTATGGCGCTGCTTGTTGTCATCCAATTTAGTTACATGCTTTCTCTAGTAAACTTAGGTTAGTCGTAAATCAGGCGTTAGGTCAGTTGTTAGGTCAAAATGTAAGCTTACATGTTAGGTTAGGTTACTTTAGGCTAGTGGATGACAGCGGACAGCGTTGTATGTAGTGGGCAGATTGAGAAGAAGGTTATGTCGGCAGACCTGCGAGGAGTGTGGTATAGCACTCTGTCAGGTGGGTGGTAGGATGGCTACCACCGACAGGGAGATGCAGCACAAATGTGTGTGTCGACCTCGGGTCCGGTGTGGACCCGGTTCATTGTGAAAATCACAATGGTACCCATGGTTTTGGGTAGGTGCGTTAGCGCAAGAAAGATTTCTGCAACGAGCCACGGTACTGAGTGGCTGGCGGCCAAGCGGCAGCGCGCTGATGGCGCACTGGCGGCGCGCTGGTGGCGCAATGGCGGCGATGATGGCGCTGGCGGCGCACTGGCGGGTTGCAGACACAGAGGAGTGAATGAATGAATGAAAAAACTTTATTGCACACCAAAAAAGTTACATGAAAAATAACAAAGTATATATTATCAAAACTAACATGGTAGTATGCAAAGGCGGCCTTATTGCTGCAAGCAATCTCTACCAGGCAACCCTTGGCTAGAGAGGAAAAAGTAAAGATAACAGGATAGTGCAAGTAAAACTTAAACACATTAGATATAATACTAATTAATAGTCAATAAAATATATACCTACTAGGTAAGATACTATAAATAAATAAACTCAATACTATACTCAATATGTATATATACACACATACATATATATATATATATATAAATACATATCCATAAATACTTACAATATATTTTGAATAAACATAAATATGGTACACGATAGTAATAAAAATATATGCATAAGTGGTTGAGATAAACTAATGTTGACTAGGATTGTATAGAAAGGTAATGCTTATTCAGACGATCTTTAAATATAGGGAGCGATTTAGAATGGCGAATCTCAAATGGTAGGGAGTTCCACAATACGACAACCTTGATGGTAAAAGAATTACCATAGAATTTAGTAAAATGTGTAGGAAATTTAAGGCGATTATCAAAGCGAGACCTAAGATAGTGACCCGACGGATTATCAGCACCGAGGAAAATGAAACGTTCCTTGAGGTAAGAGGGAGTAGAGGGATTATAAAGAATTGAGTAAAGAAGAGTCAGAACATGTATGTTGCGCCGCTGCCTAATCGGGAGCCACTTAAGCTGGGCGCGATAGCTGGAAATATGGTCGAACTTGCGTAGGCCAAAAATGAACCTAATGCAGAGGTTTTGTAGCCGCTCCAGCTTATTGAGCTGTTCTTCTGTTAAGTCAGGGTAACAACAGTCAGCATAGTCAAGTAAGGGGAGAAGAAGGGAATTAGCTAATGCAGTCTTAGTTTTGATAGGTAGTAGGTTTTTCCAACGCTTTAACGACCCAATTGTGGCAAATATTTTACGGCTCACCTCAGCTAACTGGGGGACCCATGAGAGTGAGCTATCAATGAGAATACCAAGGTTTTTGACGGTAGAACTAAATGGTAAGTTGGTCGCATCTACTCGGATGGGAGGCAAAGCGTTGAAGTTCAGTTTAGCTAGTTGACTGGTACTACCTATTACAGCTACCTGGGATTTATTAGCGTTAATGCTGAGACCGTGAGATTTACTCCATACGCAGATCTTGTCTAATTCATTATTCAATCTTTGAATGGCCACATTAATGTCATGGGCAGGAGCAGCAACGTAAACTTGTAGGTCATCAGCATATAAGTGAAAAGAAGAGGAGAGGAGTTGAGTGACAGTATTTATAAAGATCGCAAAAAGGAGAGGAGAGAGGACACCACCTTGTGGGACACCAGCCGTGAGTGAGGTGATGGAGGAGAATTTATTGTTAAGCTTCACACACTGCTGGCGGTCGCACAAATAACTGGAGAACCAAGAGATACTATTACAAGAAATATTAAGGGATTCTAGGACAGACAGGAGTAGCTCAAAGTCCACAGTATTAAACGCATTGCTAAAGTCTAGCAACGCAATGACAGAAACCAATTTGCGATCCATATTGGCACGAAGATCATCGCATACCTTAATAAGAGCCGTAGTAGTACTATGCCCTGTTCGAAAGCCAGACTGGTACGGACTGAGAAAATTGGTTTTGGATAGGTACAGATTTAGTTGCTGACAGGCGATACGCTCAAGGACTTTAGACAGGAAGGGGAGGATGGAAATAGGGCGGTAGTTAGAGTAGGAAGTAGGATTTTTGGTTTTCGGAATTGGGATGACGTACGCCTTACGCCAGGAGCTAGGGAACTTATCGTTTGAGAAGGAAAAATTAAAGATATGAGAGAGGATAGGTAACACATGGTCAAGTAAAAGAAGAATCATCTTACGATTTATGCCATCACACCCAACAGCATCCGATTTGATAGCAATGATGTGTTTTTTTATATCATCTGTAGTAACATTCTGAAATCTAAATGGAGTGGAACACAAGGTAGGTAAGGATCTAAGGTGATTTAATGAAGCGGATTTAACTTGGCTATCAATGGGCGTGATGGTGGAGAAGTGTTTGTTGAGTGCATCAATATCAAGTTTGCCAGGAGAAATCAAGTGTTGACGCCCAATACCGAGTGATTCTAAGAATTTCCAAGTCCTTCCTGGGTTCTTATCAATAGAAGTATGAATAAAGTTCCTTTGCGCATCACGACAAACTTTACTACAGCGATTTCTTAGAGACCTATATTTATTAAGATTCTCTTGAGTAGGCAGTAACTTATATTTGGCTTTAGCAGCGTTTCGCTTAGACATCAAAGCTCTGATGTCTTGCGTTAGCCACGGGGCAGGGAGATGTTTCAGCTTAATAGAACGTAGCGGAGCGTGTTTATCAAACAACTCAGTGAGGAAGGAGTTGAATAGTTCAACTTTGTCATCGATCGTATCGGCCTTAAAGATAAGATCCCAATCAATATTGTTGAGGTCAGACATGAAGCTAAGGTTATTGAATTTCTTAAAACTACGCCGCATAACAACGGTCGGCTTAGGCTTTGGGGGGCGAATTTTATACGACAGATAAATGAGATCATGATATGAGAAACCCTCAGCCGAGAGTTGGCCATGGGTTTGGACGCGGTCTGGAGTGGAAGTTATCATTAAATCCAACTGGGAAGGGGTACAATTTGGGAAAAAGTGTGTTGCATTAGTGGGGAGTAGGGAAAGGTTGGAGCTCTCAACAATATTGACAAGGCGTCTAGATCGGTGGTCGTTTTTTATCAAGCACGTATTGAAGTCGCCCATAATAATTGAATGATCAACAGTGGGCACGAATTGTTCTAATAGGATTTCAAGTGAATTGAAGTAATTGATATGGAGCGACGGGCTATAAAAAGCGCCCAGAAGCACTTTGGTACTACCAAAAAGAACCTCAAGAAAGATATGCTCGGCAGATTCTGAGTATTGCGAAGGAGATTTACTTAAAATAGAAAATGGAATTTGGTTGCGTAAGTATATAGCAACTCCACCACCACCCTTGCCGACGCGGTCGTTACGAATTAGATGGAAGTTAGGTAAGGCGTAGGAAGAAGAGGGTAGACATGGCTTAAGCCAGGATTCCGAAACTAAAATAGCGTGTATATTATTATTATTATCAAATGAATCAAGAAAATCTGGGTAGTGAGAAGGAATGCTTTGGGCATTAATGTGAACCACATTGAAGTTCTTGGACAAAGGGGAGAACGTGGAGTCAAGGAGAGATTTAAGAGGAAGCGAGAGGCTGTGGAAACTCTCATCCGAATTTGCTGAATAAAAGCTAACATTGTCGTCTGAAATATCATTATCACTAATTTGATCATTAGTATCCATAGATTAAAAATAAATAAATAATATTATGATAAAATAATATATATATATATATATATAAATATATTATACAACAACAAAAAGAGATAAAGTGAATATCAGTTAAACTTGTTCTTTTCCCCACCAGTGACCACAGACTAAGGAGATTGCTTACATATCTGTAATCAGCTATATTAAGATTACTACTCCCAGCAACAATTTCGCGTAACATAATAAGCATAAACAAAAATAAAATACAATACAGAAAAGGCAAACTTAAACTAGCACTCATACTAGGTCTTTGGTTACAATATTTACATAGGTGTACCAATGGACGTTCAGTTCCTAAACGAGTGGAATTGTCTATGGTGAGCATTGCATGCTGCATGCCATACACTGACAGCAAATGTCAACGTCAAAATTGGGTTTAGACAGCGACAAGTGACAGCATTGATTGAAGCAAACCATAATATGTTACTTGTCTCTGAAGCAAACATCAAAAATAAAATTAATAAATTAGACGGTGTTAGTGAACTCACTTCAACTTGCAATATTAATATAAGAGCTAGCCAAAAAGATAACCACAACAAACACAGGCTCTAAGTATAGGCATACCTATTATAAGTTATAATCTTAAAGTTAGAAAGTTACAAACTGAGTACCTAAAAGTAACAGGAAAACAAACTTGCAACTTATTAGTAAAACCACCGCATCAAAACAAAAAGTCTATCTCCTACCGGCCCTCTTAGGTCTAGAGGTCTTTGGGGTTCCTGATGCAGTCGTCGGAGCACAAGCTGAGATCGACGGTGCAGGGGGCGCCGCTGGAATGGAATCTAGCTCCTCGCTTGTGCAAATACGGTGCCGAGAGCCGTCTAGGCCTACTACAAAGATGTGCCCGTCTCTGGTCCAGCATTTGGTAACACCAAAACGCTGGCGTGCCGCTACAAAAACGTCGTGACGATCCTTAGTAAGGAACTCAGACAGAGTAACACCTGAATTCTTCAAGCCAGTCTTGGCGTACCACACCTTATTCCTTAATGTCAAGTCACGGAACTTAATCAGCACAGCTCTAGGCTTGTCGGCTTTGGAACGACCCAGACGATGGCAGCGACTAATGCTTTCAGAACTAACTGCCAATTTAAGATGATCAGAGAGCTTCTTAGTGAGGGCGCAATCCAATGCCTCATCCTTGATTTCAGGAATACCATGGACCAGGAGTATTTTGCGCCTGCTTCTCATTTCAATGTCATCAGTTGAGCGATAAAGGAGTTTTACTTGCATTTGGAGACCTTCGAGTGCTGCCAACACAAAACTTCTGAAAGAGCTGAATTGAGCTGCAATATTAGAAGTAGGACTTGTGGCTGGAATTGCGCCCTGAATGTTGCGTTGGAATTCTTCCATTCTTGAATTGAAATGAGCACTGAGCTCAGTGATGGTTTGTTTAATTGACTCCATTATAGAAGTGTGTGCTTGAGTAGTGACAGTGAATTAGAGGACACACAAAAGGTGCAAAAATCACAGGAGTTATTATAGGAAACACTGCCTGGTGGGTAAAAGAACACTTTTAACACATTTCAACACTGAAATTTATTGTATTTATTTAAAAATAATAAAAAATTTACAAGACTTCAAAAACATGTGTTTACAGTTTGAGCACCTACCCTCATCATGAGGAGTTTTCGTATCAGGGCCTTGCCCTTTACTATTTTATCTTTTTAATTATTTTGATACATCTCTCTAAGCTTTGCGAAATTTGAAAGATTTGCCCTATCATTTTTTATTATTTTGAAGTCCACAGAGACAGACTTTGAGAAGTTTGAAAGATAAAATGACACTAGAAGATGACCGTTGCTTAATTAATTAACTAAATGAAAGCCCTGCCCTTTTCTTGTTCGTTTTTATTATTTATTTTGAGAGTTCAAAAGTTTGTGTTTTAAAATGCGCATGGATTTGTTCAACTTTAGTTAACAGAAATAGTGACATGTTCAAGTTTGATTACATATCAGTACTTTTGAATTCTTTTTTGAACACTTCTGAAATAGTTTCGAATTCTATTGCAATTGAGTAACGTTGAATGAAGGCTGCGAAGCTTTGATGTTGTACTTAAGCCTTCTATCTGCTCAACAGATTCCGACCGTGGTAATAATGACGCAGGCGCAGGTCTTTTGGCTGCCCGTGCACCAGACTACTGTGGACGCTCCAGATGAAGGCGTTGGACCACAGCGCAGCCGGGACGGTGCGCGAGCAGGATGGCCGAATTAGGAGAATCAGCCTAACCTCCCGTAGACAGTGGCGCCATCGGATAAACGTCTATAAAACGCGCTCTCTGTATTACCGCGTAGTCATTCTTTTGTCACCTTCCGAGCTGTAAACTGCGTTATTGTGAAACTCTTAATGAGTCATAATTGTGTTCAGATTTAAGTGTGTTCCTTTTTGATTATTTTATGTGTGATATGTTGTAATCGTTCACTAGAATAAATTGTGGTTTGTTATATTTGCTTAGTTTCACTTTACTCCACTTCTGTTTTCCTAAATGTACCTATAACATTTGTGGATCTCGTTTTAGATTTTCCTACCCTACCCTAACCCTAGGAAAGTTCGTGTTTAAGAGGTGACTTGCTTTGACGACAAAGATCTACCTAACTATACCAACGATGGTAAATACGGAAGGACCCCTGAAAGCTCTCATAACTAGGCCTTTAGGGATTTTAGATAGATTTTAGGTACAAAATGAAAATATGTTTTCATTATGACAATTATGTATCAATTATGTACTGCCTCGTTGGTCTAGTGGTTAGCATAGTCGACTGCGGATCACGAGGTCCTGGGTTCGATTCCCGGTCGGGCATAAAAAGTTAGGTATTGGGTTTTTCAATTAAGAAATTCTCAGTGCCAGCCCGGAGTTGGAAGTTGGCGGTGTTTCACCCCCGTGCCTCGGAGAGCACGTTAAGCCGTCGGTCCCGGCTATTATCACTAACATCGTCGTTAAGCCCGCCAACCCGCATTGGAGCAGCGTGGTGGGTCTAAGCTCTAATTCCCGCTCTCCTATGAGAGTGGAGGCCTGTGCCCAGCAGTGGGACGTTAATAGGCTGTAGTGATGATGATGATGATGGATTATGTATCTTACTTTTCTCAACTGCTCAGTAGATAGAGTGGTAGATTCATTCGACTATTCAAAAGCACTTGTAAAAAGTCTACTTGAATAAAAAACATTTGACTTTGATAGTTTGAAATCATAAATTAACGTAAACAAAAAATATATCTAACGTAACAAAGAAATCTCTAATATTTGCCGCTAGCTCAGGTGTTAGATACTGACTGAATATATACATAATATACCTTTTATTAATAAGTTAAACGTTACATAATACCTATTTTAATTGACTAAACATGGAGTGACATGGACGTCTTAATAGCTATGAAAACTTATTCGGTAATATCGATTTAGGCTTATAAGTCCATTATTTATTTTCAAGGTAGAGCTTTGAACTCGCGTCTTAATGAAGTAAGGCTTATGAAATACCTGAATTATTGAGTTATTTTAAAACACACGCAATAGAGATTTAGAGATTTTGAAATAAGACTACCTACTACAGAAGCTTTCTATGGATCTGATACAATATCATTGATGGACGATGGTGGTGGTGGAGGTGGCATTATTACCTACTGAGCTAAAATGATGAAACATAATATTTAACGACCTTAATGCTAGCAAAAAAGTTAGTTCTATTGATTTTCTGCATGGCGAGGATTTTTCTGCTGCATCTTATCAGGTTTTGAAATGAAATAAAAAGACGTAGGTATTTTGAGAAAACAAAATCTTATGTTGGTAGATAGAGAAAGAGCAAGACGCGTACAAAAGAAAAAGTAATTAGTCCACCTATGGTTAGACCGGAGCGGACGTGTATTCCATTAGTGATGGACTGATGGCCGATGTGTTACAAAAACAAAGCAAATCCATTAGTTTCCCCATCACTCTCACGGAAGAGCAAAGGTATAATGACTTATGTTAAATGAGCATCGAGGCAGTATGCTCCTTGCAAAGAAGACTTTCCTTAAACACGAAGCATTAATAATTGAAGATCGCTTATGTGTACCTAATTTGTATCTGAGAACAACATGCAATAAAACTAAGTTCTTGTATAATTTATTATACCTAATTTCAAAATGTTAAATTATGACCAGTCTCTAAATGCTTATCTTTTCTAGTACTGAAATAAAATCGAAATCTTCAGCCCTTTAGATGCAATTACAATTATTGTAGGCTAAAAAAGGCAATTTTTTCGAAATGATAACAATCAAACTCTGTAAATTATTATTTGAGTATTGCCAAGATCTAATTAATTAATAGTCGCAAAAGTCTATTATATTTTTGAAGAATGGATACGCCTCTGTATATGAGGTTTCAAAAAACATGTTAATTTCTGTAAAACTAATGACAGCTGATGGTAATCTGAGACTCCTCATAACGATGCAATGTTATAAGATATTCAAACTGGTATTGGAGAGTTCATAGGTTTGTGTGTCAGTTACGAAAGGGAAACCTCAAGTCTGTTTTGCTAATCAATTTTCTTTAAATTGATCACTGATAATTAATAAAACGGCCAGAAATGTGCAATAAATTATAACCATTTCAAATTATCATGAGGCAAATAATTACGAAAAGTATTTTTATGAGCTCCATTGTAATCTTCAACTGAAAATTCAGTTTCTTTATGCATTTGTGATATTCAGCTTGTATTGGTTTGCATATTTATAACTAGCTGATACCCGCGATTCCGGGATAAAAAGTAGCCTATGTGTTATTCAAGACTATAACCTACGAGTATGTCCGTGCCAAATTTCATCCAGATCTGGTCAGCCGTTCGGGCGTGATTGAGTTACAAACATCCATCCATCCAAACTTTCGCATTTATAATTTTATTAGTATAGATATTTAAAGTACTTTTTAGTGTACATAGATAAGTCCTAGGATTTGCAATTTTTGTGCACATTCATTGGTCATTTGGCCAATTTGTGATGGATACAAGTGGTCAATGGCTTCACAGTCAGGTCATGCATTCAGTTTAGTATCGGACAGATCAATTTCACTTGACCGTCCACTTCATATATTTTGCCTTTCCATTATAAAAACCGTGGGCGATCTGTATAATATCATTAACTTATATACACGGTGCTTTTTTTATAGTCGTTGAAAAGCAAACCAGTTAATGTACCCAATGCCTACAGTCCACTGGTAAAATACAAAAAAAAATAAAGAACATTTCAATGAGTTTCATTTAAAAAATAAATAAAAAATAGCTTCATTTGAAAACACCCCATAGCGCACATAAATATGGCGCTCGCGGAACGGCGGCGCTCGAGTACCTACAGTAGCACGGCGCGGGCACGTGTCCCTAAAGGTCATTCACTTTAACGAAAATGTACTGGAATACGTGCAGTAAATGCAGTAACCTTTAAGACTATGAGTTAAGAGTTAAGACCCTCTGCTGAGAAGTTACTTGTTAGTCAAGTACGTCAAGTTACGTACGCTACTTACGTAAAAATTGCCGAGTACCTACCAAGGCACAGACCGTGTGCCTCATTCGATCAGCTGTTTGCAATGCAAGCTCGTATTATTGATGTAGGTAGGTACTAGGTACTTACCTACTTAATTTCAATCTTCGTACTTTCGTACTTTTTACGGACTTTCGGAAACAATAATTGTTCTAAGTACATGAAATAAACATTTCATTTCAAATCCAACTAAAATGTTCAACAAGAAATGGTAGGTAGAAATGGTACCTACTTACTCGGGTTTAAAAAATAAGTAGGTGGTTCTCTTTCTGAGTCGTATTCCTCATTTCTAAGGGCCCTTTCCTTTAATCACATAATGGCAAGGGTTTTGTTTTTCTTTCTTCTTTTAATAATTCGGTGGGTATGATTAGGAATTAAGTAAGTAGTCAATTGTTTCAGACTCATCAAGAAAGTACCTAGGTAACAAACTTACACTTTTTACCAGCTATTTCGATTAAAATCAACAAAATTAGGTACAGTACCTTTCCATAATTAATTCCATAGGTATGTTCATGCCACATGAGTAGATTAACACACAAACCACACAGAACAGAAAAGTTTAACCTATCTTCCTGTAATGAAGTAATTATTCGAATTGCTTGCTGTTTTGCTCCAAACAAAAGAGCATGTTTTTGTAAGTCATAAAAATGTTTGAGTTTAATCACTTTCACATCACTTCGCGCTGTACCTACTGGTAGTTTAGACATCTAACACTACGCTGTACGTCTTACAGTAACTCAAGAATTAGACTTTGTACCATGTTTTAAGCAAAATAATAATTACGGAAACAACAACGAAAATTATGCGTAGGTGCTATACTTCCGCTTTCGCACGCTCGGTGGCCGACCCGTAACTGAGTAAATCTATTTTTTGCATTTTGCTATTTCCTATAAAAAGGGGGCGGGGCCGATGGGTCAAAAGGATAGCGCGAGCGCATGATTGGACCTCGGTCCACGTGGACTTTTCAAATAACCATTCGCTATTGGTTCACAAAATTTCTCTTGCACGATTAATGTGAGGAAGAGAATTCCTTGAACTTGTTACTTCGCATGTACTTTCGTAAACATAATTAAACAGGATGATTCAAATTTTTTCGAAATTTTAATAAATTTTTTTCGCTAGTGTGTGTATTGACATGAGGTCATTTTTAATATTGCTCAAGGATATCTTATATCGGACTCATAACTGGGGCCGCTTTTGCACGACGGTGGCACTGGCACCGTGTATACTTAAATACGCTTAACCATGGGTTTTGTAAATTTAAATGCTGGTTAATATAAGCTTTGTGTTTATTAACATCTATACCTCATAGTTGATGTGGAATTTAACTTATTGGAGTCCCTAACTTTTTTACTGGATCTGCAGCAAATAAAAGCTTCAAAGCTGTTGATCAACGTATAGAAGCAATATTTTACTTACTTAGTTTTTCGAGGAACCATAGAAATTACCCTTAATCTATGTTATGTTTGCTTATTTTCTTTTTCTCCCCACAGGGAAATTACAGCTCTTTTAACCGAAATAGCCTCCCTCCCTAAAAATTACGTAGTTCTTTAATTAATATAATATTTCCGAAAGTGATAAGAGAGGTCATCGGACCTTGAAACTAATGTAATAGTAAATATTTGCCGAAAAAGTCAAGATTTGAGGAGTCTTATCAATATGTACATTGTATGACAGGATTTATGATTATGAACTATAAGGAAATTTACACCTACTCAGAATACAGTAGGTAGTTTTTGAGAACTCACATGCAGTACCTATTGGTTTATTTACTGTGTTGATAAAGTTGCCTAAAGATAAATTAAAGTACAGTAACTACTAACTATAGGTATAATAAATATTTAATTTTAAAGGAAGATTTTAAGAAATGTATTGTAGAGCTTGGGTTACTTTGAAAGCCATAAGGCAGCGGTAGCAGATTTGTCTTGAGTCTATAAAACAAATAATATTGGGTAGGTTCCTCTAACCATCATGTGCATTTCTGGAAAATCTATTTCATACTCACTGTATAAAATCCTACCATGCCACTATAATAAAGAAATGAATTCTACATTTCAAAAAAATGTATCGTATGGCGTTATACCTTATCACTACAGACGCAAATGTAGCTAGGGTTGCAGTAAGCGCAGTCGCATTCCACACATTCGCTCCAAAATATTTCGCCGTTGCAGCCGATCCGGCCGCCGGTTTCAACGTCCACCCACGTCGAACGCTTCATGAGTACGGCCACAGACCAATGTCCATAGATAATCCTAGATCATCACCAGTACAACCAAGGAACAGCACCAATCACATCACCCACTCAAGAAAAAAATAGTTTGTTTTAGTTTAACAAAACTTTTTTGCAAGTAATAAAATCCAAAATTGTCCAAAACTTTCAAACGAATTCGATTCAAACAGATTAGAAATACCAGGAGAGTAGGAGATGCATGGAATCGCGACACCGAAACGGCAGGACCGCCGCGCTACGGCTCATCGGAGAGACTGTTCGCTAGGTACGCCATACGATCCCGTGGCGTTCACCTACGTGCTCGAATAGGAAGTCCTCAAGAACGCTCGACTCAACGACAAACTCAGCACAAAAACTCAAAACGCAGCACAAAAATGTTCTTAACTGGTAAAATGCAACAAAAATATCACAAAAATTGCATAAAACCAAAAAAGCGACAATCACCCGCTCCGAATGATACTCAACAAAGTAAGCAAAATTTAAACAAAGAACCGTGCCAAGACGGGCATTTTCTGATTCAAAACCAACGCTTTTATTACAACATCAAATCCATTACACACTCGTGGAGATGAAAAAAATTTGATAATTAACGGAATGTATTTCATGGTTTGTAATTTTTAATGGTTTTTAAATAATGTATATTCTTTAAGAACAAAGGTGCCTAACGGCATTTTAATAGTAGGTACGCGGAATTAAGTTATGCTAATAGTAACTGTCAAAATTGACAGTAATTTTAAAGTTGCACTTAAGTGTAAAGTAGAAGTACGTCAACAGGTAAAGAGTGTAGGTAGGGGTAATGTAAACTAATGAGGTACATAAAATTATGTGATATAAAACTACATAGATTTGATTGAGCACAGCACAAACACTAATTATTCTTTAGTTATAAATAGTAACTTTCACGAATAACTCATAACATCAATTCGTATACAATAAATTTTAAATCACAAACTTTGATCACGATAATATAGCACTGAATACGATCGAATGCGTTAAAGAACAGTATCTAACAGCTGACAATGAGATGATGACATAGTAAATACCATTCATTCAATACAGCATAATGCTTTGTTGACAAATATCAATGATATACACACATTCTTCGCTTACTACGAATCGCTCTTGGCTTCTCACTATATTAAAGTTGAAAGACTGCTTTCAAATTGTGTTACATTTATTATTATCCGCTTTACATAATTTATATTTGATATTTTTGTAATACATAATATAGTCGTCACCAAAACAATCATTTTGGAAAATATTAGAAAAATTAGCATTAAAGATAAAAGCCTAATCAAGTAATTATAATTGGTTAACGAAGAGCCGGTAAATAAATCTTAATTAGTCGCAAATTGGATATTTTAAAACAGTTTTCTCAAGCCATTATGAATGCAAAAGCTATTCATTTGTATTTGGGTTAAATGGGTTTCCGTTGTGTGCGTAGAAATATAGAGCACTTTTTCCGACATCTGCAAGCAAATGGTGCATGATGCATATCATCATAATGCATCACATGTCGCTCATTTATTTGTTGTTGAAAGTGTAACAGTTCACTTTGCAGAATATATTATTGCGTTAAGTATTAAATCGAATTATCGCTCTACATCGCGAATCAATCAAATTTTCTCTGTCGAGACTTTGATTCGCGATGTAGAGCGACAATGCGACTTAATACTTACCGACAGTTATCATCATTACAATTTACAACCCATCAACGGCACACCACTGAGCATGAGTCTCGTCTCAGAATGGCCATAGGTTCAGCTACAATCCAACACGCATTTCTGAGGGCTCTTCGTAATCTTCACACAGCTTTGAGAACATTATGAAGACTTAACTCATGGGAAGCAACCACTAGAGCTAGGCTATTTACTGGCATACCTAAAGAAGTTCTAGATTCCATAGCTTGACCGTAATAATGTATACAAGCTAGACAAATGTATATACTTAACTGCGTGAAATGACTAACTTGTTCGAATAAGTAACGGTTTTTTTTTTACAGCTGAGACGAAAAGAGAAGTCATACTGAAGCAAGTCATACTGATCCTCGAGATGTAAAATTTTACAAATAACCGTCATTTATACTTTATAGCATACAGTTATAATAACTATTAACAATCATTACTGATGATTAATTACTGATTGATGCAGAAAATATGTAATCGAATCAAATGGTACTTGCAGGGGCACAGGGAATAAGATAGGATCAATACTTTTAAAAAGACTTCTCATAAATTCTCCAATTTTAGTCCAATTGGGTTCACCCAATTAATCTTGACGTTTTTTATCATTAAAATCATCTTAATTCTTGTAAGCTGCCAACAAACCAAGTGGAAAAGGAATGGAAGTGTCAAATGGAGCACAACACTTTCGATTCCAAAATAAAAACAGAGAAATCTTGACAGAGTGGGACAATTCCGTGATTCGACGTTAACTATTCAATAAAATTTGCTGCAAAGCGTGTGTGTCGGACTCTAGGTCATTTCGTACGTGATATGGTTTTTGATAAGTGAATATTAATTTCTCTCTTAGGGTTTTAAGTATTCTATCCATACTTTATCAATATATAATTTATAATGCGACAATATTATGATTCTTTGTTGGTAAGTATTTAGTTTTTCCTTCAAAATGGATCGACGTGATTATTTGCATGGGTATAGTTGAGGCTCTCTAGGAGAGAGGGAAATGGAATTTTTATCTAAGAAAATCAGAGTTCTTGTAGGATTTCTTAAAAAAATCCACATTTCACGCGGACGAATTCGCGGGCATCATCGAGTGCTCCAATAAAGTTGTTTACCTTTGATTATTTCATAATTATAGACGATTTATGAGAAATGCGGTAATGAAAGTCAGATGTTATCTATGTCTATAGTTGTACATATATTTTCTAATTATAAAACTGTTGGATCAGACACTTCTTGTCACCGGTTGCGCTTGCGCAGTATCAGCATTAATGCAGTTGCGATAACGTCAGACGGCCAGACATAAATTCTAAACTAACGGCCAACCAATTTCCCAATTCGTATTTGATAGTCGTTGACGCAATTGAAATAAATATTAATATTTATAACACATAAGTTAAACAAGACACGTACTTGTAGGCACATAGGTCATATTATTTTCTATAGACATCATTGTTTGTGTTTGACAAAACCCTGGGTTTGTCGTTTGATGGTGTTCTTCATGTCTTTATAAGAAATTGAATTGAACCGATGGAAAGCGAATAAAGTGGGCCTATTTAAGAGAAAGTTCCTAAAGATTTAATTTAAAAGTTAGCACGAAGAAAACTTAATTGAACGCTGTATAGCACATAGCATGCATCGTCGAAATTGTCGGCACGGTATTGAACATTTCCAAATTGATCTCAAAAATTGATCATCAACGGATCACAAAATGAAATTTCAAATTCGTAATGATGTCATTGCCGCGTAAGATTTTAAAACATTTCACTTTTACTTTGATCGAAATATCTGATGACTATCAAAAATTATTTGAGCTGTCAGCACAGCTCTTAATAATGGATGTTCAGCTTACTGAGATGAGTGGCAATCATGACAATACGCGTGTAAACATGGAGTTAGCAGACAAAGGTTTCGGGTCAGTGGTACGCCGGTGGGCAGACGCATTTGAACAATTTTGGACGGGCTTCAATGACTAGGTGAAATCGTTTGTAATTTTATAATGGTGATGCACGCGAATACATTAGCATGGAATAACAAAATAAAAACATGGCGTTTATGATTTCAATCTCTATTACCGAAGTGATTTGGAGAAGATCGTTAAATTCAATCGCAACTTCATGCTATTTATTATAAGTCATGTTTAAGATCTGTGAAATTTTCGTTCTCTATTGCGATCAATGTACCTAATAAAACCATATTTGCGTTGGCTCGTGTATAATCCGAGAAGCGACGAAAGATAAGCAGCTTAAAAGTCCCGGACAGGTGAAATACTGAAATTCTTAAAAATTCTGTTCAGTGTGTTCAGTATTTTTGTTTCTTCTTCTTACTGAAAAAATTAAGAAAAATCTTTACACGTTAGGAGTAATCAAGTAAAACATTCATACTGAAAACTGTTATGATGCCCATGATTTCGACCGCATGAGTCGTGACCGTTTTATAAACCTGTAGGAACATTTAGGATTTCCGGGATAGAAAGTGCCAGCCTATATCTCTGTCTACGTTTGTAAGGTACTTCTGAAAAAAAAAAAAAAAATTTGTGTATTATTTCATCATGTATGTACTGTTGCTGTAGCTTGCTTAATTCCGCTGACAAAATCAGCCCAAAATGTTATTCCAATAATGAAATAGTTTGGAAGATTTCACATATTGACAAATTTGCAACAGCCTCCGGGCCGCGGCAGGTAAAACTACAATAAAATTAACATAATATGCACATAACGAATTGCTTTAGAGAAGTTATGTCATAGTGTCTGGTGTTTTAACATAAAAATGTTATGGTATAAATAGAAACTCGTTCGTATGAGTGAACTCAGAAATCTTTTGGGAGACTCTTTTCTCGACTGCATCACAAGAGATTTAAACAAATCATCAGATTATACCATTCGAGGAATTAAGAGGTTTAGAAGGAATACTTTTCAATAGTTAATTGGGCGTATAGTTGGTTGATGGTCTTGAGATTAAACGCCCTAATCTAAAAGGATGGCTAAAAGTAAAGCTACAAATTATAACCGTGTTGGTACAATGATAACTATTTACTTAAATGTAGTAAAGATCTTTGTTGTATTAGGCAGCATCATATTTGGAAAATACCGTTAAAGGGATTTTCTTAAAGAGTGGCAAAGAGGTGACCATGAGTTAAATTTCGTGTGCTTCAAAATACTTTAACACGTTAAACGCTCGAGCGTTTCTTCTCAGAATATTGAATCGTAAATGCACACGCACTGCAGAAAGAAATAAATATGGTCAATGTGAGATTGCATTTAAATCTACCTATGTCGAGAACGCATAATGGTAATGAGCTAGCGTTAGTACACACTGACGACATAAGCAGACTAAAACTTGCATCCTAACGTTTTTTTAAATATAATATGAATATGAAATTAAGTTGTGGTAATATTTTTAGCAAGCGAAAAGAGCAGATTATTTGTCCCAGATGGCAACTGGGCATTTTCGGAGAAGAGGTCGCGTATGAGTAAGATATGGGTGAAACGATTCCAATCCGATGTGACTGAAGACCACTAGATGGTATCGAGTTTACAGATACGACAAAATATATAATGTCTGTTTAGGCTTCTCACGCTTAAAAGAATTCCATATGTGCCGACAGGCTGATTTTCCCTCATCATAATAAAACTACCTGTGGCCCTTGTAGTCATGAAGGCGACAAGGCAAAATGTTGTGAAACAAAAAGTCTCCAGCGTGAACTTAGGATTACTGAGACTCTGCAGTCGGTCCGTAACAAAAACTGCCATTAATTAAATAGAATTCAATAAACTGCAGGGAGTATCAACGAATGCAAGAAGCATTTAGAGCGTAAAACGCAGCTGCGTTGCGGTATACGAATTTAAAATAGCACAAAGGTACCCAATACAGATTCCAGATTTTAAATTCATTGGAGACATGGTGTTCCTTACAAAGACTGATACTATATGCTGCTAAATTCTATTTGTATTTAGTTTGTATGGTTTGGTTAAGTTAGGTTAGGTAGATAATAAGCAGCTTATTTTTATTGTGTTAATTTTGGGAATGAACTTCAAAATGGATAAATATGCTTTCTCGTCATTGACTGTTGCTCTTCGTAGTCAAGTACGGATGGACGTCTTGTGTATACAACTTTGTTTGTGATTTAAGGCGCAGTAACTTTTAATACATTGGTTTTCTTTTGTCTATGTTTTACATTGAGGTATAATGTACTACAGTTCATATTACTTCAATTATGTTTTATGAGCTATATTTATCTTAAGAAGTTTCGCTTAAAATTGAATGAAACTATCATCTACAAACAGCATTTGCTCCTCAACAGTAACGAGCTATCTTGATTTGGTCACTCTTTTGTTCATAACAGGTTAGAAGACTTCTGAAATCTGAATACATTAACACTGTCGTTTGATTATTATGTTAGAAATAATATATCTTTACTGTTAATTTATACGTTTTAACATTTTAATTTAACTCCATTATACGAATTAATACATAATATAAATTCATCATTTTTCTTGCCTTGATTTTGCGTAACACCTATTGTATTACGAAACACATTTGTAGACTTTGACTTTGCTTCTCTCTTCAAGCATAACATTGAAAGTTGTCTTGATTATTTTTAACATATTTTAGCACACTTCTTTAACTCAGAACAATTGCTATTTGACTTTAGATTATGGTAATTAGTTAGTTGCATTCAAGTTGAGGATAATTTCTGCTATGCTGACGATAAAATAAATATAATAATATATATTTTTGATATGCATGTTTAAGTAAGTTTAGAAACTATCCTCGTGTGTGAAGCACTGTAATAAAATTATAAAATTTAGTTTAACGCAAAATATGTCATTCCTCGTTCAATGAGTTCCATCGAATATGGGCCTTGAAAGTAGTTTCGATACTGCAATGTACCGCTACTGGATGGCATAAACAGTCGCGTTAGACTGGATTACAGATGCATATCTCAAATTTCGGCACTGGTAGGTCAGTGAACCGTGGCCTAGTGGTCAAGGCGCTCAGGGCGCGATTCCCAGAGAGACGCAGGTTCAAATCCTGCCGGTTCCGGAATTTTTGATATGCATGTTTAAGTAAGTTTAGAAACTATCCTCGTGTGTGAAGCACTGTAATAAAATTATAAAATTTAATAATAATATAAATAAATAACAAATTTAAAAGTTACACTATTAAAACAAATTGATACGGTGGCACAAATTTCCAATCGGGATTATCAGTACGCCGCAGTTTAGGCGAATGAAAGCTATCACAGTCGTAAATTTCACTAAAATCGGTTGAACGAATATATGTCTTGAAAAGATAGCAGACAGACACACCATCATAGTATTTATAGTAGGTTTTAATCAATTGGTCGCATTTAGGATCGCTACTGTTTTATAAAATTTCAAGGTTTGAGGAGCTGACTTTTATTTTTTTAAAACCAGGGTCAACAACGCATTCTGTATAAGGATAGAATAAGTGGGCGAACCGCATTATAGGCACATACTTAAATCTCACATATATGACGAGTTTGGACATAACTTGATCCTAAATAGGATATATACGACGATGACCACATAATCATACTTCATATTATAAATTTGCGAAAGTGTGCTTGTTTGTTGTTTTGTTTTTCAATCACGCCGCAACGGTACAACGGATCGACGTGATTTTTGGCATGGGCATAATTGAGGACTTGAAAATTGACATAAGCTTTTTATCCCGGAAAATTGAGAAGTTCCCGCAGGAATTAAAAAAAAAAACTTAAACCACGCGGACGAAGTCGCGGGCATCAACTAGTATTATATACTTTTAGAATTAAGAATGGAACTTAATTGAGCACAGATCCCACACGCATTATTAAAAAGGTAAATACGATATCTATCTCATCTAATTCCCAGCTAGCTGGTTAGTCCCAGCTTTAAACAGATGAAATTATGATAGAACATCTATATATATAAAATTCAAAGTCCTGACTGACTGACTGACTGACTTATATATCAACGCACAGCCTAAACCGCTAGAGTTAGGAACTTGAAATTTTGACAGTAGCTTCCTTTTGTAACGTAGGCGCTCTCTAAGGAAGGATTTTTCAAAATTCCACCCCTAAGGGGTTGAAATAGGGGTTGAAAGTTTGTATGAAAGTCCGTCATTTCTCAAGTTATATCCATGAAACTTAGTAGATGAGTTAGCGGTAAAAAATAAAGAAATACGTGTTTCACAGTTTTTCAAAATTCCACCCCTAAAGGGGTAAAATAGGGGTTGAAAGTTTGTATGAAAGTCCTTGATTTCTCAAGTTATAGTGATGAAACTTAGCATTTGGGCTTTCAGTTAGATATGAAGACGTACGTGTTTCACCATTTCTGAAAATTCGACCCCCAAAAGGGTGAAATAGGGGATGAATGTCCTTCATTTATCAACATATTTTTGAAGTTATAACAACGAAACTTGGTATTTTGGCTTTCGGTATAATTTAAAGAACGTGTGTAACAGTTTTTCAAAATTCCACCCTCAAACGGGTAAAATGGTGGTTGTAAGTTGGTGTAAAAGGCCGACGTTTTTCAAGTTAAATAGCCGTGAAACTTGATATTTGGGCTACCGGTTTAAATTATGAAATACATAATCCACAGTTTTTATAAATTCTATCCAAAAGGACGTTAAATAGTCCTTCAATCACGCCGCAACAGAGCAACGGATCGACGGGTTTTTTTTCATGGGTTCTTTTTATCCCGGAAATTAAGGAATGCCTATGGGAATTAAAAAACTTATGCCACGCGAACGAAGTCGCGGGCATCATCTAGTTGTAATATAAATATCTGTCATGAAGCGACTGCAGTATAGCGAGTCGACGGTACGCGCACTATTCACTTTGTACTCGTAGACACAAGTCCATATATCATTATTCTTACTTTAAGACTTTATTTAATAACCATAGGAGCCGGCAGCCGTGGCACCCTGGCTTTGCGGCGCTTACTTTGGCAAGCCCAGCCGCATTATTTTTACAGGAAACTTTATGCTCTCCTGAAAAGTAGGGGTAATGATTTTGTAAGCAATAATTTTCCCGCAAAATTCAGGGCGTGAGCACGGCCTGCTCGTTTGCTAGCCTTTTTAGGGGTCCGTACCAAAATGGTAAAATGGAACCCTTATGGTGCGACTTTCTCCGTCTGTCTGTCCGTCTGTCCGTCCGTCACACTCGATTATTTCAGTAACTACCGAAGCTATCGACATGAAATTTGGAATAGTTGTGTATATTAGTGGCCCAAAGACACTGGAATTTAAAAAAAATTGTAAATTATTTTTGTTCTTATTTAGAAAGGGGGGAAAATCTGAGGGTTGAAATTTAAAAGTGAGATAACTGTACCGTGTGGGGTATCATATGAAAGGGTTTACTTTGTACATTCTAAAACAGATTTTTAATTATTTTTAGTCATGATAGTTTTTGATTTATCGGGGAAAATGTCTAAAAATATATACCCCCCCCCCCCTTATCTCCGGAGTTTACCAATCGAAAAATTTGAAATAATAATGGTCAATAGGAATTTACGTATATTTTACAGGAAAACTATAGCCAATGCTCTAACTAGCATAGTTTTTTAGGGTTCCGTAGCCAAATTTGGCAAAAACGGAACCCTTATAGATTCGTCATGTCTGTCTGTCTGTCTGTCTGTCTGTCTGTCTGTCTGTCTGTCTGTCTGTCTGTCTGTCCGTCTGTATGTCACAGCCACATTTTTCCGAAACTATAAGAGCTATACTGTTGAAACTTGGTAAGTAGATGTATTATGTAAACCGCATTAAGATTTTCTTACAAAAATAGAAAAAAAACAATAAATTTTGGGGTTCCCCATACTTAGAACTGAAACTCAAAAATTTTTTTTTCATCTAACCCATAGGTGTGGGGTATCTATGGATAGGTCTTCAAAAATGATATTGAGGTTTGTAATATCATTTTTTTCTAAACTGAATAGTTTGCGCGAGAGACACTTCCAAAGTGGTAAAATGTGTGTCCCCCCCCCCCGTAACTTCTAAAATAAGAGAATGATAAAACTAAAAAAAATATATGTTGTACATTACCATGCAAACTACCACCGAAAATTGGTTTGAACGAGATCAAGTAAGTAGTTTTTTTTTAATACGTCATTAATCGTAAATCGCAATTTACCTTTCATTCAATCAACTCAAATATTTAAAAAAAACATTTAATTTAAAACTTACTACAGGTTTGTACGGAACCCTCGGTGCGCGAGTCCGACTCGCACTTGGCCGGTTTTTTGATATTAACAATAAACCTCTACAAACAAAGTTAGTCTTGCGGTTCATTAACAACGGTAATTATTTATTAATAATGATACGGAACCCTTCGTGCGCGAGTCCGACTCGCACTTGCCCGGTTTTTTAAATTACATATTTGGAACTGTAGAGCTCCCAGCAGAGCGATAGCTGTACCCTTTTCTCAACACATATTACTGTTCACTCGAGTTGGTCTATTCGTATGCACATGCATGATGCAGTGAATTTGAACAATGAAAAAAAGCTTTCAAATATTTCAAAAGGGGCCGTTCACTAACCTGAGCCTACGCGACAGCCTACTTTACCCTGATGACGAATGACGGTGTATCAAATGACACAAAAACTTAAAACATTATAATTTTTAACATACCAAAGTTAAGGAGACGCCGGGCTACTGGAGGAGCAAAGCGTCGGCGTCTACTATCTTACATAAATAATAACAATTATTATTATTACAAAGGCGTTAGTGACGCAAGCTTGGAAGTATTTTTTTTAAGTAAGAGCCTAATACACAATTAATCACCATGTAGGTACATCATAATATCCTACGAGTAAGCATTTTTGAAAGGCAAAAATGTTAAGGGTTATATTGCGATAAAATGATAGCAACAATGTTACGATCGCAATCACCTCTGGCTTGCTTTATTTCGCTATTGGCTGAAGTTCATTGCAGCAAGCATCCGTAAATTCATCCAATCACAACAATTAAGATTGTAGCAATGATTTAAAAGCGCCTTCCAAAATCTACCAGTCGGTCCGCTTAACTTAGCCTTAGGCAAGAGTAGTGATTATCGCATAGGCTGCTATATTGGCTTAGTATTTTTGATAATATTGGTGAAACTCTATATCGTTGTAAATGAGCGTATGAGCCAATCAGAAGTGCTCATCATACAAAGATGAGCTTCTTAACCTGCTGCAGTTAAATTTTGGGACTAGATCTACTGAATGTACATCATAGATACCAATAATATTATCACAAGTACACCAGTCAAGTTGAAGCGATCTTGTGCGCTATTGCAGCCTCTAGCAATACTACATCTCTCGAACCAAAATACGTAAATGTTTTATATGAAATCGCAAGTACCGTAAGCGACGTCTAGCCGTAAAAGCGTACCCAATTACGTGAAATATATCCCGTTAATAATCTGATGAAAGTATTTAACTCGGCCGAATTTAGCAATAAAGCGGATCCAGTTTAACTGCAATAATTGTTACTTTCGTACTTCGACGTTGGCAATTGAAACTAAATGTTATGCTAGCTTTGTTAGTTACCTTTCTTCTTCTTTCTACTTGACTTTAACTTTCATTAACATTGAAGAAATGTTTCAGCGCATGCAATCTCTCTCTCTCTGCGTCGTATTCCTCATTGCTGGTCGTGACCCCATTACATTAATCACATAATGGCAGGGGTTTTCTTGGGATAATAATGCGGTGGGTTCCCAGTTGCAATCGGCTGATATACGTTGTCGCAACTAGGCCCACGCGTCCCTCACAATGCAATGGAGTTTTTTAAAACCCAAATCCATGCGGAAAAAAGGCAGGCATCAAGAGAAGTCATAGAGTGTATGATAATGATTGGTTAACAATGAGCTAATTTATGCGGCCAGGATTCAAGAGAACTATCCACAGTCTACAAACTATGCTTGGCCTTGTGAATGGAATGCAGTCTACATAAAGCCCAGCTCAAACGGTTCAAACAATGATACTTAGTTGGTAGTTCGCATAATAATTATTTACTATGGTTTGTTCACAGTGGAATTTTTAATAAAGCCATGTATGTATTATTCCACTTCTAGAGCTTCAGGGTTTATTGACACTGCTACATTACTTTACCAAACGAAAAGCAAAATACGGCATGCCTTTTTGCTATTTATAAATATATCTACCTAGACATAGAGTTAATTTAAAATAACTTCTCTACGTGAAACTGACAGTAGGCAGATACTGCCGTAGATTACTGCCGTCTGAGGGCAGCTAGTTTAAATATTTTTTCATCCCACCATCTCGAAAAGAGTATTTTTACTCTTCGATATCTGAATGCAAAAGCCGTTATTATCCTCTTGAGGATAAAGTAATTGAATTTAGAACATCGTGTGCACGTTAGTAAATATCACTCGTCTATGAAGTTTGTGAATTCAAAACATCATTAAAACCTATTTACTTCTAAGTTCTACCTCTATGGTGTCGAATTTCCATAATTTCCTCGCTGAGGTGGGATGAAAAGTTACGTGTTGCACTCGAGTGAAAAGATTTTTCACCTCGTGCTCTTTTGATTCCCTCGCTAACGCTCAGGATTCTAATTTTTGAATCATTCGCTGCGCTCGTCATTCAATTTTAGAATCCTTCGCTAGCTCCGTCATCAAAATTGAGCACGCGGTTAAAAGCCACTTTTCACTCTTGTATATCAAATAACTATTACGTAAAATGAAAATGTTTTAAATATAAATATAAATAAAATTTACAAAAGTTACTCATTATTGCGTATAAGTACAGAAGTTATACATAAGAGGTTATTAGCATCATTAAATTAACCCGGTATAAGTAAAGAGTACCTAGGGTACCTAGATCAATTAAGAAATAAAGGTTCTACTTATGCAATGCATTGCCTGCAGAATATCGAAAGCTGTTAGCGTCCCTGTCACTAACTCGCCTTGCATTCCTTAAAGTAGGAAACAATCAATATTATAATAGCCATTCATGTATTATAATACTCTTGAATACCTACCTACTCTATAAATAGGCGCATGACATAATTAATAAACCCTGAGAAATTCGATGAAAAATTCTAGGTCGTATTTCGTAAAAGCGTTATTAGAAGTATTAGAAGTAATGAGCGACATTGAAATTTTGAGGCTGATAAAGGTCGCACGAACAGCAATTAATACGAAAAAAAAACACTTCTCACGACATAATATGAATATAATACGATTATTATAAGTAATGAGCGACATTGAGCGATAAATGTTATGAAGCGAGACAAAGTTGTTTATATGCGGTTAATTTTTGTCTCACTATGTAAATGTTAGAGTTAGACAATATTTCCCCCTGTCAATGTATTTGCAGAAAACAGAACAGAGGTTTTCCCTTAATAGTTCTGCAAGATGTTGTTGTTTGTTCTTAACTTTGGACGGCTCAAGCGCTGAATTGACATAGCAGACCTTTTGCACTGAAAAAAAAAAACACTTTCGCACTGTTTTTTTTGTTTTTTTAATTTTAATTTTATAATTATCTTTAAGTAATTGAAATTATTAAAATATAAACCTTAACACTAATGCATTAAAGTTTAATTTCGAATGTAGTATATTTAAATGTTCGCGAGCATGTCGCTATTAGCGACATGTATGTCAGTAACGCGAGCATGTCGGTCACGGTCACGCGAATTTACAGTTTTGTGACCAAAAAGTGCTCAACGCGCCTAAAGAAGTGTTCACTTCAAAAATAACAACTAAGTGCATATAATGCGGTTGTGTATCAACTTACAAGAAGCAATCAAAAAAACCGGCCAAGTGCGAGTCGGACTCGCGCACCGAGGGTTCCGTACAAACATGTAGTCTGTAAGTTTTAAATTATTAAAAAACACGTTTATTGTATGGGGACCCCCCTTAATATATATATATATTTAATTTTTAGTATTTGTTGTTATAGCGGCAACGGAAATACATCATTTGTGAAAATTTCAGCTTTCTAGCTATCACGGTCTATGAGATACAGCCTGGAGACAGACCAGACAGACAGACAGACAGACAGACAGCGGAGTCTTAGTAATAGGGTCCCGTTTTTACCCTTTGGGTACGGAACCCTAAAAAGAGATAACGAGATACTTCTGTCCATTGGGAATAGAACTAATTAAACTATTAGATACGCCTTTCGCCAATTACAAAATTATGTAATAACGTATCGTAATTAAAAACTCTACTCAAGAGTTTTGGTGCCAGCGGCATCATCGACATCACATTATGAACACGGGCGCCCTAATAGGCATGATGACTGATTTTGAAAAATGGTCAGATTATGTTCGGAAGCAAAGGCGGCTCGCTCAAAGGAGCGCTGGTGCAGTGAACTCCCACAAAATTTCAAAAAATACATAGGTACTAGGTAGGTATAATAATCAAATAAACTTTGCTATAAACGTTATAAATATTTTTATATAAATCTATTCCCATTGTCATTTTAATCATGAATATCCATAAGTACCTACCTACCTACTTTACTACTTATTTCATCAATCAACACAAATTTAATACATGGTATTTTTGTTATGTGGAGCGCTTAGAACAACGCTCCTATAGACGAAAGTTTAGTACAACGTTCATATTGAAATGTAATGAGAGTAAAAGAGAGCATTCGATGCGAGCGGCGCGTGTGACAAAAGATTTGTATGAGAAGTTTGGTAAATATGGAGCGGCGCTCCTGAAGTCCTGACACGAAGTACGCATGCGCGATATTACCCGACTAAATGACATTGCCTGTTGTCACGAAGAAAGAGTTAAAACTCGCGAGTATTTTTTTTATTCGTATTATGCCGGTAAGATGTAAACAAAACACAAAATACGAAAGTAAATTTATTTTGATTTCTTCGCGAGTGCGTCGGATCATTGTACAGTGGCTGAAAATCTGTATTGTTGTTTTAAATAATGTACATATTGTGTTGTTTATTTATGTGAAAAAGACTGTGATTTATGTAAATAGTGTAGGCGATTAAAATGGAACAATATAACGTAATGACCGCCGAATGGACTTCATTTACAAATAATTGGTAAGCATTTTCTTTTTTTTTAGTGAACTCCCAATATGATCTTTCACGAGCCGCCTCTGTTCGGAAGTATCTACTATTTCGAAAAAATATCTTATTTCAGCAGAAAAATAAAGTTTGGTACATAAAATTGGCATTTGAAATTTAAATTTTAAAATTCACGCCAAAACATTCGGCGGTGTCATGGCGTCGTTTGTGACGTCACTATTGTTTTTACCAATGTACTCTGTGCAGTGTGCAGTAAACATAGTGTGATTGTCAAAGCTCGAAAACAAACAATTGTGACGTTATTCGCTTCTTTGTGTTTTATGCAATGTGGCGGATTGCTGTATTTTATAGTTTTATTTTATCAAAATTAATAGCAATCTCACTCGAAATAGGAAAATAAATACGTTTTTTAAAATTCATGAATCCCATTTTATTAGATAAATTCATAATTTCGTTGATTCTTGGTTACTGTCATCATGCCTATTGTATTTAAGCTGCGTCAATCATTGTAAATCTAAATTGTTGTGATTGATTGAATTGAATGAATGAATGAAAAAACTTTATTGCACACCAAAAAAGTTACATGAAAAATAACAATGTATATATTATCAAAACTAACATGGTAGTATGCAAAGGCGGCCTTATTGCTGCAAGCAATCTCTACCAGGCAACCCTTGGCTAGAGAGGAAAAAGTAAAGATAACAGGATAGTGCAAGTAAAACTTAAACACATTAGATATAATACTAATTAATAGTCAATAAAATATATACCTACTAGGTAAGATACTATAAATAAATAAACTCAATACTATACTCAATATGTATATATACACACATACATATATATATATATATAAATACATATCCATAAATACTTACAATATATTTTGAATAAACATAAATATGGTACACGATAGTAATAAAAATATATGCATAAGTGGTTGAGATAAACTAATGTTGACTAGGATTGTATAGAAAGGTAATGCTTATTCAGACGATCTTTAAATATAGGGAGCGATTTAGAATGGCGAATCTCAA
This sequence comes from Erebia epiphron, assembly GCA_963932025.1. Classification (NCBI taxonomy): domain Eukaryota; kingdom Metazoa; phylum Arthropoda; class Insecta; order Lepidoptera; family Nymphalidae; genus Erebia; species Erebia epiphron. Next base: position 6,137,030 of record OZ009954.1, read on the forward strand.
ATGGTAGGGAGTTCCACAATACGACAGCCTTGATGGTAAAAGAATTACCATAGAATTTAGTAAAATGTGTAGGAAATTTAAGGCGATTATCAAAGCGAGACCTAAGATAGTGACCCGACGGATTATCAGCACCGAGGAAAATGAAACGTTCCTTGAGGTAAGAGGGAGTAGAGGGATTATAAAGAATTGAGTAAAGAAGAGTCAGAACATGTATGTTGCGCCGCTGCCTAATCGGGAGCCACTTAAGCTGGGCGCGATAGCTGGAAATATGGTCGAACTTGCGAAGGCCAAAAATGAACCTAATGCAGAGGTTTTGTAGCCGCTCCAGCTTATTGAGCTGTTCTTCTGTTAAGTCAGGGTAACAACAGTCAGCATAGTCAAGTAAGGGGAGAAGAAGGGAATTAGCTAATGCAGTCTTAGTTTTGATAGGTAGTAGGTTTTTCCAACGCTTTAACGACCCAATTGTGGCAAATATTTTACGGCTCACCTCAGCTAACTGGGGGACCCATGAGAGTGAGCTATCAATGAGAATACCAAGGTTTTTGACGGTAGGACTAAATGGTAAGTTGGTCGCATCTACTCGGATGGGAGGCAAAGCGTTGAAGTTCAGTTTAGCTAGTTGACTGGTACTACCTATTACAGCTACCTGGGATTTATTAGCGTTAATGCTGAGACCGTGAGATTTACTCCATACGCAGATCTTGTCTAATTCATTATTCAATCTTTGAATGGCCACATTAATGTCATGGGCAGGAGCAGCAACGTAAACTTGTAGGTCATCAGCATATAAGTGAAAAGAAGAGGAGAGGAGTTGAGTGACAGTATTTATAAAGATCGCAAAAAGGAGAGGAGAGAGGACACCACCTTGTGGGACACCAGCCGTGAGTGAGGTGATGGAGGAGAATTTATTGTTAAGCTTCACACACTGCTGGCGGTCGCACAAATAACTGGAGAACCAAGAGATACTATTACAAGAAATATTAAGGGATTCTAGGACAGACAGGAGTAGCTCAAAGTCCACAGTATTAAACGCATTGCTAAAGTCTAGCAACGCAATGACAGAAACCAATTTGCGATCCATATTGGCACGAAGATCATCGCATACCTTAATAAGAGCCGTAGTAGTACTATGCCCTGTTCGAAAGCCAGACTGGTACGGACTGAGAAAATTGGTTTTGGATAGGTACAGATTTAGTTGCTGACAGGCGATACGCTCAAGGACTTTAGACAGGAAGGGGAGGATGGAAATAGGGCGGTAGTTAGAGTAGGAAGTAGGATTTTTGGTTTTCGGAATTGGGATGACGTACGCCTTACGCCAGGAGCTAGGGAACTTATCGTTTGAGAAGGAAAAATTAAAGATATGAGAGAGGATAGGTAACACATGGTCAAGTAAAAGAAGAATCAAAATCAAAAAATCAAAATCAAAATCAAAATCAAAAAATCAAAAGAATTGATGGTTTCTCGCTGTGATAGTGCATTTTGATCAATAGTTGAAAAGTTTTCAGGCTTCAGCCAATCAGAAATTGTAGCGATCGTTACACTTTATCAATTATTAGCAGATGCCCGCAACTTCGTCTGCTTGGTTTGAGGTTTTTTGGTTCCCGCGGGAACTCTAATTTTCCGGGATAGAAAGAAGCCCATGTGCTATTCCAGACTATAATCTATCTCTGTGCCAAATTTCTGCCAGATCCGGCCAGTTGTTCTGGTGTGATTGAGTAACAAACATCCAGCCATACATCCATCCATCCATCCAAACTTTCGCATTTATAATATTACTATAGCTATAGATATAGATTTACAGAGAATATCTTTATTAATTTTATCAATGCGAAAGTGTATCTGTCTGTCCTATCCTGTATTCTTAATTCTTATAATGTCTGTAATTTTCGATTGAAAAGACCAACCACCGAGTTTCTTGCTGGCCCTTTTCGGTAGGAATGAACGTTACCCATTGGTACCAGTGGTAGATTCAATCGACGATTTAATTTATTGAATTTTATTCAAAAGCACTTTTAAAAGTTTATACTTGAATGAAAAAGATTGAAGTTTGAAGTTTGTCTGATCAATGATCTTATTGACATCTCTGAATTGGTTGCTAGCGAAAGCTTCCAGTATGCTACCTACCAAGTTAGATAAAATAATCGATTTGGCACATCCTAAAAAAACCTAAAAAGATTTTTTTTCTAAAATAAATTTTGTCGGACGATTTGGCTAAACTGCTGTTCAATGCGATTTTTAGGTTAAGTATTTCATTTCCATTGAACTGCACGAAGTACCTTGTACCTACGCGTAATTTGCAATATCAACGATATTTGAATACACACTTCTTCCTTTGAGTGTTTATTGAGTTACCGAGCTGTAATTGAATATAATGTAACCCGTAACGATGCACAAAGCGGGGTCAATTTGCCGGATCAACTATCTCCATACCGGCTTTAAGCACTGTTATGAACTAATGACACATAACAAATCATATTTAATAATTAATTATTCATGCGCAGACGCAGTCCAAATAGGAGGAATGCATATACTCGTTGTTCGGAGTACTGAGAGACCAAGAGTATTGGAATAATTAGTAATGTCGCGTTGGCAGATCCTACCGAAGTAGACAGATGACCAAATGACAATAATTGTTTCGGCAATTGGTCATAAGCCTGGATATAAGCGAAGCAAGACCCTAGAACTAAAATATAATTTTCTACAAAACCAAACCTGACGTATATTGGTTTAGCAAAGATGATTCAAAGGACTCAAATAAATAATCATCAAACTCAGTGCCTTTACGTTTGCATGCATGATGCGAACTACAAACCACAGACATAATAAAGAAACAAACCTCCCTGTGCCAATAAGTATAGTCATCGAATGTTATGGTCCTTAGTAAGTCTATGGTTATGGTCGATGCGTGACCATATGTCGTCGCGGATATTGCAACAATACCATTATTATTGTTTACACAACACCATGAGCACTTTCACTCGGTCACTGTCCACGCCATAAACACAGGCCATCCTAATCGGGCAGACTGGGACCAAAAATCTATACTAATATATACGAAAGTTTTGAATGGATGGATGGATGGACGTGGATTGAGAACGGCTGAACGGATCTGGATGAAATTTGGCACAGATATAGATTATAGCCTGAAATAACACATAGGCTACTTTTCATCTCGGAAAATTAGACTTCCCGTGGGACACAAAAATCCACGCGGACGAAGTTGCGGGCATCAGCTAGTCAATAATATTCGTAATTTAGTAGGTGGTTTAAGGTCCGAATTCGAAATTTGGTCTAAGTAAATAATTGTGGCAAATTATAAAAGAAATATCATTGCAAGTTGCAACCCATTATCGGCACGGATCTCAGAATGAGAAGGTTTAAGCACTAGTTCACCGCGTTAGCTAAGTGCGGATTTGCAGACTTCACACACCTTTGAGAACAGGATAACTCTCAGCCAGGTTACCTCGAGATATTTACTTTCACCGTCATAGCAAGCGATACATTTCCTAACTTATCGCTAAGTTATCCCAAATATTCAAGAATTTATCTTTGTCTAGTGATTAAATTAGTTTTCACACCACTCGCTCAACAACGCCTTATTACATGGCCTGTTATCTAAGGTTAAAGTAAGACATTAAATCCCTAGGGTTATAATGTTGTACTGAAATCCATTATTCCCTAGGGATATAATGTGATTTGAATTTAGAATCATCACGCATCTGAAGCAAGATCTGAAGTAAATTCTATTCATTCCAAAGAGGTTTTATTCATAATTCTTATTACTATATCCATTAAGTCTAATTTCGGTAAACAGAATGTGTTCTCAGCAGGCGCGGCCAACTCGATTTTCGAAAACCGAAGCCGTGGCCCACTAGATTCGCACTGACGAAATTTGTTTGTCAAATCGAGTAGGCCACAAGTAGGTAAAAATGATATTGAGGTTTGTAATATCATTTTTTTCTAAACTGAATAGTTTGCGCGAGAGACACTTCCAAAGTGGTAAAATGTGTGCCCCCCCCCCCCCCCCCCCCGTAACTTCTAAAATAAGAGAATGATAAAACTAAAAAAATATATGTTGTACATTACCATGCAAACTTCCACCGAAAATTGGTTTGAATGAGATCTAGTAAGTAGTTTTTTTTAATACGTCATAAATCGTAAACCGCAATTTACCTTTCATTCAATCAACTCAAATATTAAAAAAAACATTTAATTTTAAACTTACTACAGGTTTGTACGGAACCCTCGGTGCGCGAGTCCGACTCGCACTTGGCCGGTTTTTTTTTTACAATTATATTATGAAATGACTAAAGATTACCTTCTTGTACTTGTAATCGATTGAAGTGTAAACACTTAGTTGCACGATAGTTACATAACCCTTAGGCCTGTTATACCTACCTTCCTGTAAAATAACTTGCCTTCGATCATCGGATGTATAATTATGGAACTTAAACTAGTTATACTGGATACCTTTACAGGCACGTTTTTCTTAAGCAAACCATTAAACAGGCATCCAAGAATGTACAAGAACGTAAACTTATAGGAAATGAATGGAAGGAATTGACATCTCAGATTGCTTGGAAGTAGATAACTAACAAATTTAGTATTTCCTTACGATTTTTTCAGTAATGCTAGAAAAAGTGAATGCTGTTCTAGTTGGTTTCGTAACTTTTTATACGACTGCCTGAAAAAAGGAGTAAGTATATTGTTTTCAGGGTTCATGTATGTATGTATGTACCTATGTATGTATGTATGTATGTGAGTTTGTATATTCCACCATAACTTCTATACGTCTGAACCGATTTTGATAAATGAGGTATCGATAGAATCCCTAGCTTATTCCGGGTGACATAGGCTAGTAAAATATATAAAAAAAATGATGGGGTGACCATGGTCGCGCATTAAAGACTAAAGTTGAAAAAAATATTCGAAAATAAGATTAACTATATAATCATCATCTAGAAAATGATGAGTAGATTCCAAAAATATATAACACTATAGTTAAATATCCCGAGTGACACGGGCTATAAATTTTTGAAAAATTCAATACGGGCTACGGGCAGGGCAGTCGTATTTTAATTATATTCACTTGTTTTCTTACCCGTTGTCCTGGGTAACGACAGAAGGGACGCGACGCCATACGACGTCGACGCCATAGAAAATGACAAACTTGTCTATGCGACTACGTAGGCCACTGAAGAGTAGCTACCGTTTGATACTGTGCGTCGCATCGCATCGAGTCGCGGTGTCGCGTTTGTCGTTTGGTGTGTGCTTGCAAAGCAACATGAAAATTCTCATCACAGTTCAAGGGTACCTAAGCCCTGTGTTAATAATTAGAAAGTATAATATTGTTACGGTCACGACGTCACACATTGCATTAACAATTTATGGGAGGAAAGGACATTGACCAAATTCGCCTAAGAATCAACATACGTTTGAAATATACAGTAATTCTTAGCTTATTTTATAACCTTTATTCCAAATATTAGAATTCAACGGACACTTCAAATTAATTAAAAGAAAATAAATGGGTATTCAATTGATTACCATACGTTTCCGTCTCTCGATTATTAACCACAGATCAATAACTTACAGGTTAAAATAATATCCAATACAACCGCTTGAGCGCTAGATCCGTATCGTAAGAAACAAGATAAAAGCAGCTTAAAGTGCTAAGTGCGCTAGTATTCTGAATCTCGCAACGCCATCTATTGAAAGTACAATAATTTAATATTTCTAACGCCATCTGTGAAGTTATCGATGAACTATGACGATACCTGCATCCTTATTAATAACGCCATCTGTAATGTTTTTGACGGACTACTGCGAATCTTGTCTTATCTACATACTGTTTACAGCTGTATTACAATTGGTTAAAGATGACATTTATTTGATCAAGCAGATTGATTGCGAAAGCTGAAATATCCTCAAAATTGAAAATATTTTTGTTAATAAGTAATTTCTTAGCAAGTGTCCGTTGTTTTAATCTGCTCTCAAGCATAAAAAGGTATTAATTTGAACCCAGTAATCAATGTTTTATGACGGTTGGTTCTTAGGCGAACTTTGTATGGGGACGGAACAATGTCCTTTGGCATTTGAGCACGTGAACGAAAGTAATATTAATGACAGTATATGACAAATATGACCTAAGATAATTTAAGATCCATACTTCCATACCATCGAATTGTCATGAAAAAGAAATGAAAGTTTATGATAAAGATTGAAAGTACTTTTAATATATGCCGATTATCACTGAGACCGGTAGAAAATTCTTTGGCACAAAAGGCACAAAATATATATAGGTATGTAATAGCCAGAGATTCAACGTCTTTATCGCATTAGAAAGAAAGAAGCCCCGAACCAGCAGGGCGACCGCGTAACTTTTGCAACAATCATTGATACATCGCAATAACCACCGATTGGCTGAATTTATGGTATTCTTGCTGCGTCAATGGATTTCGTCCAATAGTGGAGGAGTGTTAACCAATCAGAGGTGATTGAGATATATCAATGATTGATGCAAAAGATACGCGGTCGCCCTGCTGGTTAACCAAAATGATTTGACATCAAGATGTAGCAGGTTCAAATGCCACTTAGGAAATTGCAATACATCATACTTATATTATTATAAATGCGAAAGTGTGTTTGTTTGTCCATCAATCACGCCGCAACAGACCAACAGATCGACGTGATTTTTTGCATGCGTACCTATGTAGTTGAGGACGAGAGTGACATGAAAAAGGAGTTCCCACGGAAATAAAAAAACTTAAACCACGCGGACGAAGTCGCGGGCATCAGCTAGTGTTATGAATAAGTAATACCTCCATTACAGTAATGATAGTGTTCAAAATGTGCAAGTAGTAAGTAGGTATAATTGACCATACTACCTATAATGATACCTTGCGCGACCTCCACGCCTGCTTTCCCGCACTTTCTATTCTATCACTGCTGGTTTTAGGGTTCCGTACCAAAATGGTAAAATGGAACCCTTATGGTGCGACTTTCTCCGTCTGTCTGTCCGTCTGTCCGTCCGTCACACTCGATTATTTCAGTAACTACCGAAGCTATCGACGTGAAATTTGGAATAGTTGTGTATATTAGTGGCCCAAAGACACTGGAATTAAAAAAAAAATTGGAAATTATTTTTGTTCTTATTTAAAAAGGGGGGAAAATCGGAGGGTTGAAATTTAAAAGTGAGATAACTGTACTGTGTGGGGTATCATATGAAAGGGTTTACTTTGTACATTCTAAAACAGATTTTTAATTATTTTTAGTCATGATAGTTTTTGATTTATCGGGGAAAAAGTCTAAAAAAATACCGTTCCCCCCCCCTTATCTCCGGAGTTTACCAATCGAAAAATCTGAAATAATTATGGTCAATAGGAATTTATGTATATTTTACAGGAAAACTATGGCCAATGCTCTAACTAGCATAGTTTTTTTGATATTAACAGTAAACCTCGTACTCGTCGTCAAATAAACATATTGGTTTTTGCCTGATTGTTTTGCTTCAGTACCTACTTCTTGAGTACGGAACCCTCGGTGCGCGAGACCGACTCGCACTTGGCCGGTTTTTGCATACTGCATTGCACCTTATGCCCAATGCACACGAGGGTAGAACAGTCAGGCAGAGCAGTATCTACCTGCTACTACCATCATGTGAATGTGCGTTTTGAAATTCGTCGATTCAAAAGTACATACTCGTAAAAGTTTATTTGAGTAAAAAACATTTGAATTTTGAAACAGAACATATCCATACTATTTAATATTAAAAATGCGAAAGTGTGTCTGTCTGTCTGCTACGCTTTCACGGCCCATCTGTTCAACCGATTTGATGAAATTGGGTACAGGGATAGGTTGTATCCCGGGGAATGACATAGGCTACTTTTTATCTCGGAAAATTTAAGAGTTCCCGCGGGATCAAAAAAAATTATCTCTTCAACCGATTTTGATGAAATTTGGTATAGGGTTAGTTTGATACCCGGGGAAGGACATTAAGGAGTTCCTGCGGGAATCAAAAAACCTTAATCCACGCGGACAAAGCCGCGGGCATCATCTAGTTACTTATATTCATATTTAATTGCTGTTTTTGAAAAATTTTAAATTTGATACCTACCCCATTATAAGATGTTGATAACATGCATTATCTTTATATATCGAGTCTAAAGAAAATGACGGAATTACAAAATACTTAAAAACATATAATTTTAACTAGATAAATGCCCGCGACTTCGTCCGCGTGGATTGACATTTTTTTATTCTGGCGGGAACTCCTTAATTTTCCCGGATAAAAAGTAAAGCATAATATGTCCTTCCTGGAATGCAACCTATCTCTGTACCAAATTTCTGTACAAAAGATGGGCCGTTAAAGCATAGCAGACAAACAGACAGACACACTTTCACAATTATAATAAGTATATTAGTATGGATTCCTTTAATCCTAATGGAGTGTTACATAGCAAAGGTTTTCTGTTTAATTTGCATTTTATCGCAGCTTATTTTAGAAGAATTTATGAAATACCTAATGGTTAGCGAGGTTAATTTAACTTTCAAAATCGTAACAGACTTTCAAATCGCCACGATCGATTGATGGAACATAATAATTACGCATGCATTCCTCATAAGAATTCTTTTGTTGACATCTTTGGGGCAGTGGTGAGTGATCGTAAGTGGTAATCGAAAACGGGCCTGAGTGCCTAGTGGAAGATTTTTTTTATCATTTGATCGCAACTACCTAACTACTATAATACTTCTGCTATTAGACCTACTATTAAGTAACATTGTTCTTGTAATTAGCATGATAGACTTCAGATGACGAGGACCTGGACGAGGAGATCAGATATTAAATGGATCGATTCAAAAATAGATAAGTATAGGGACTCTTTTTCAAGAAATTCACAGTACGACAGGTATGCAGTAGCAGGTAAAACCGTCGGTTCTGCGCAAAACCTCTTCGCCGTGCAGGAGCCATTGGACTCAATGAGAATTTAAGAGAATTGGGTATATAGCTACTAGTTAAATAAATTATTTTTTATTGATTATACATATATGTACCAAATTAAATCGCGGCCAACTATGTTTTGCAGTGTAAACAAGGCGTATGGACCATTGTCTATAAGCTATAGTCTATTTACTCTTTATGGTCTTAGGTATAAAACCGAATTTCAAAAATATACGTTTGTTACTCCGCTGCAAGCTTTGGCTTTGATTTCACCTTCTCCACTTACCTGCTAAATTTCGAGGACCTGCCAATCGGGCCCTCACGTGGCTATTTAAATAATAGCCACATAGACTTATTATATTTACTTCCTGTATAACCTGGATGTAAGGATGAACTGGAGCTTTATATCAAGCATCTTAAGGTTTATTTTACTTCAAAGCCAAGGTGATTTGGTGCGCGAATACGCCCATCGTATGTATAATTATTATAAATCTTGTGGTAAGTGTACATTCCGCAAATCTTATACAAGCACAATAAGCAGATTCCCAGTTTCGTACTTACAATGGTACGAATGGTGGTATAGTGGTGGTATACTTCTATTCATATCGCGAGTACTGTACTCACTTAGCCTTAGGCTCAAACAAGCTGGAAGTTGGAGCCCAGAGCCGTAAAGCCAGTTAATAAAAAATATATATACTAGCACTGACCTGGTTGTTATTCTGCACAGGCAGCGCTGCACTTTGTGGTGGTACAGACTGTACAGGACGGGCTGGTTTGGCTGCGGCGCGAAGAAGAGACGCCCGTTTGACTGACACCATGAGCCAAACGTCTTCTACTCGCTGGCAGACCTAGATCATACAGAGTACATATTATTATTATCATTATAGGCACATGACAAAATTATTATTATTAAAATTAAAAAAAATGTCTGCTCTAACATAGCAAATGGCAATACTCCTCGCGACGCATAGTTGGCGCTGAAAATCGGTTATTGCTTGACTTTTGTCCCTGATGCCAACCAAAAAAACTGCAGGGCGACCGCGTATCTTTTGCATCAATCATTGAATGTATCGCAATCACCTTCTATTGGCTGAATTTATGGTATTCTTGCTGCGTCAATGGATTTCGTCCAATAGTGGAAGAGTGTTAACCAATCAGAGGTGATTGCGATGTATCAATGATTGATTCAAAAGATAGTCGGTCGCCCTGCTGAGTTGCAGCGTGTCAGAAGTAGTTACAGTGTCATTACTTATAACAACTAAAAGCTTTTTTGGTAAAATTAAGTTTTTTAAGTTGTAGGACATAAGTATTTTAGTATTGACTATTTAGTGAAGAGTTTATTAGAATTTATAGCTAATTAGATGGTGCCCGCGACTTCGTCCGCGTGGATTAAGATTTTTGATTCCTGCGGGAACTCTTGAATTTTCCGGGATAAAAAGTAGCCTATGCCCTTCCCCGGGATACAACCTATCCCTGTACCAAATTTCATCAAAATCGGTTGAACATATGGGCCGTGAAAGCATAGCAGACCGACAGACAGACACACTTTCGTATTTATAATATTAGTATGGATTTATACCTTGTATATTTATTATGGGCAAATCTCGGAACTACTCCAATATGTCCACCACTAAGTCGCCTCCTTCACTACACAGGTTACGACCCTCAACAATGAAGAAAACTATGCTAAGAGTGAAAGAATGCACAAGAAATTGATACCTGGGTGACTAAAGCCCTGGTCTCCTGCGTGGCGCTCTGCATGAGCATATCTCGGAACTGCTCGGGCGCCACCAGCCCGAAACTCTTAGCATCTTCTAGAAGTTTGTCCACCGCTATGAGGCCTCCTTCGCCCGCTAATATCTCGACGCCCGTTGCGCACCAGTCGTTTGCCTAAACGACATAAAACACACATAAATTTTTAGGAGAGAATCCTGGTTTTTTGTTCCCGCGGAAACTTTTTAATTTTCTGGGATGAAATTGACGATGATGGGACCAAATTTCATCAAAATCGGTTGAAAAGATGGGCCGTTAAAGTGTAGCAGACAGACAGACAATTTACATTAGTATAGAGTATAGAAGTGAACATGCGACTACTAGCGCTGCCTCTGGGAAACTTCTCTCGTGAGTCGTGACACGGGGTATAATTGCTATAGGTATGTAGGTAGGTACTTCAAAAATCGATGCCTAATCATCAATTTTTGAAGTAGACACCTATAGCACATATATGGACAGTATTTTGTAGATAGGTTTTTTCTGAAAACTGTTTAAAATTAAGATTGTTTAAATTTAAGACCTCATAATGATTTTAAAATACCAATTCAACGGAATCACTCGAGGGGGTGAACCTTAATTCTTTTTTTTTTACTCACGCTTTTTTCAGGAAAACCTATTTTTTTTAAATGGCTCTGACACATACGATCTCATAGACGCTGAAAATTATAATGGTTCATTTATAGGTTCGCGTTCGCGAATTTAGGCGTGGTGTATTTTACTAACATCCGTGCGAATTATTGATATAACAAATGCGAGAGTTTCTGTATGTTTGTCCATTACTTTTTAACGGTCGATACGTTACCTATGTTTTGACGAAAATTTGTAATTTTTCCAGAAAAATAAACAGTTTCCATGGGATCTTTACAAAACCTAAATCCAAGCGATGTCGCATTGGCTAGTAATTTAACAATAGCTGTGTAGACGTGTGTACCTTATCTATTCTATCCATTAATTCCCTAGCTTTGGTAAGTAGCAGATTTCGTTTTTGTATTTTATCTATAAGTAAAGAGCTCGTTCGTCTTAATTCCTCGCATTTTGATTCTATGTGGTCCACTGAACTCAAAGGGTCTTTCATTAATTTCTCGCCTGCAAAAAAAAACATAAAATTAATAATAAGTATCCACAAATGAGAAAAACCGTTCCATAAACGTGCTGTAAAAAAAATTCAAATTTCGAATTCGTATACGATATGTAATGATAATGCTAGACGCGCATTATAGTAAAATTAAAAAAAAAAGATTACAAAATAGCGTTACACTCTATGGTTTCGGCAAAGGAATAAAACTATTCATCCAATATTTTACCTTCGTCTATTACTGATGATGCAGAGTTGAGATCACAGTTGCACAGTTTTTCAAAGTCGGTCGCTTCTTCAATAAGGCTTTCGACCCTGTTTGCTGTTTCACCGACTTCAGTCATATCACACGCTGTCTTTAAATGACCATCTAAAGTAGCCTGAAAAAAGATTTAGTTAAAATGATAGGCAAATTTTATTCATATTATTTAAAAAAAAATATGATTTATTATTAGTTTAAATAACATGAATAAAAAAACAATAAAACAAACATCTCATAGGTTTTATTAAATTTTAAATAAAACCTCTCTTGAAATGTAACCTTATTTAATTTGAAATCAAAACTTTTTATTTGCCATTAAAAATATGTGACACACATTTGACATTAATAATTGTCAAACCAATTGTTATTGATAAATATGGAGACAACCAAGAGACAACATTAGGAAGGTGAATAATTTACTATACATAATTGAATAATCGTGTGTTTTATTTTGGCGAAAAAGTTTCATCTAATTAAAAACAAAATGGTTTTAGACATGGTATGCAATTTTCGCAAGTGCAGAAGATCCTTAACCAGTCACGCGTGGGTTACGACATGTTCTCATGCCTTTTGCGTCGAACATGGCCAACGGGAATTCAAAAGGAATGCTGAAAATTCCCTAACATGCCCCGCGTGTGGGAGTGAATTGCGCGACAAATTCGACGTTATCCAAGCAGATCTTAAACCAAGTGAGACATTCAAATCAATTGTTTTAGCGGGTTTAAAACCCGACTCTATCATGGACGTGGCTATGCGAGCGATGTCTTTTTGGTCATATCAAGTCGAACAAGAAACATTGTATCAAGAGGGCCTAGCGAAACATGCCAAAGAAAAACTTAATTGTTTAGAAGAAGTGAACAACCTAAATGTTCAAAAGCTAAAAGCAGAGTTAGAAACGTGCAAACGTAAAATTACGTCGTTACAAACGGATTTTAATAAAAAAAGAAAACAATCGGAAGAACTCACGGCACGTTTGGAAGAAAAAACGAGACAAATACAGAAATTAACATTTCAACTCGATGCACAGAAGAGGAAAGACTTTCGTTTGCCGAGTTTCGAAGAAAAAAACGACCACGATAATCAAGAGAAATGCTTCAATATAACAGATTTGGTCGGCAAACGAGCAGCGACAGAAGCGTTTGTATTTAAACCGGTGAGAGAAACTGAGAACTCGCACCGAATGTTATGTTCACCGAAAACACCTCTCTTTGATTTCAGACACAAAAGTAAACGACCAGGTTTTCATTTCCGTCCTATAAACTCATAATAGTAATTAGTCACCAAGCATGCATCACAATATAGTTATAAGTAGAATTAAGCGTACCTGCATTTGTTTAAAGTTTAATAAAAATGTTCTAAATTTCAACCAATGGTTTAATTTCATGGAATGTTTCTGCCAAAAATTGTCGAATTGTTTTTCAGTCTCATCAAGTTGAACTAGTAACCTGTAAAAATATTACATTGGGTTATGGTAGCTATATTTGTCAGTTTGAAGGTTCATGCATGCACTTTAGTTATTGGCTGCCTCTTTGGCCTACTGGTTTGCATGTTCGACTGCGGCCGATGAGGTCCCGGGTTCGAGTCCCGGGACGGGCAATAACAAGTCAATACTTGTTATAGCCCGACCTGGGTTTTTTATCTGACAAGAAATTCTCAAGTTGGCGGTGTTTTACCCCCGTGCCTTGGAGAGCACGTTAAGCAGTCGGTCCTGCGCCTGATCTCTCTCCAGTCATGTCAGATATTCCGTTCACTATGAGAGCAAAGGAACAGAGAGTGAACCTGTGTATGCGCACACAGTTTGTGCATTATAAAAATCTCCCGCGCAGATGACTAATCTCTGTGGAGATTGGCCGCCGTGGCCGGAATTCGGTCGGGAGGACATTATTATAGCTATTGGACTGAAAATTGCAAAAGCATTTCCGGGTTATGCCACACATGACTCCTGTTATCCCGGCGCTTCTGTCACCTAAGCAGTTTAGCTCATTTCTGATGGTGGTGATGATGGAGGCGCCGGGGTAGCATACCCTTGAGGTAAGCAAATGTGTGGCAAAACTGGAAAATAAATGTTTTTTCTTTCTTTCTTTTCTTTCATTAATGCCACAGGTTTGATCAAAATCTATCTTTTAAAGCTGAAATCCGAATTGTGATGAGCCGGTCAACAATTTAACTGTTTCTTTGTTACTTAGGGAACTCATAAGTACCTCTCAACAGCAGCAACATGACTAATAATATTATAGTTAAGATTTGGTTTTCGCACTTGTGACAGCAACTCCTCGCCCTGACTCGTCGCTGACGACAGTTCCGTTTTTAAAGCTTTATATCTGAAAACAATAAAAACAATCTTATTTACTACACATTATACGGTTCTCTATATCATTACTCTCGTAGCTTAGTGGTAGATTCATATATGCTAGGTCGGTAGGTAGTAGGTAAGTGATATATAAAAAAAAGAATGACGTCTCTACTTAGACCAAAACCACAGCTAATACAGTTGTTAACTAGTTAGTTTTTAAGCGCTTGGCCGTAGGTATTGGCTGTGATTTGAACCAACGTCTTTTATGATTTTAGACCGATTATTATTTTAAATTGAACTATTGAGATCCGTACTTAGCATTAAAAATGCGAAAGTGTTTGTGTTTGTTGATATATTTTTTTTAATTATATATGCTAGCGCTTGGCTGCAATCAGTCTTGCTTGCAAGTGGTGATGCAGCCCAAGGTGGAGCGCGCTTGCCTAGAAGATGTCTATTCGCTCTTTATTTTAAGGTACATATTAAAAGAGGAGGGGAAAACGGAAGCCAGAAGGGCATTCCATATATCCTAGCGGCTCGAATTAGAAACGAGGAAGCAAATCGCTTCGTACGAGCCCGCGGAATTTCGACTTTCAATCACGCCTATGACATAATTTTATGGATATGTCCTTCAATCACGCCGCAACAGAGGAACGGATCGACTTTGTTTTTGATCTGTGATCCTGATGCCTGATTTTTTGCATGCACATGAAGAGTGCCGTAGGCTACTTTTTAACCCGGAAAATAAGTAGTTCCCCCGAGTTTATTTACACCTATAGGCTATTTCCACACCGACAGAGTCGTGGGCTTGTGCGTGGGCATTATCTTGTTTTGTTAAATTGTAAAAACATATACCTATCATATCTTACCTAGATTCTTGTGAGTCTAATAATTCTTTGGTTTGTGTGGGATCGTTGCCCATATCGCAGTCCACTATTTCTCGCATAAAGTCATCCAGCTTGCTCGATATCTCCTTCATTAGTGTTGAGAACTTCTCTAAAGCCTGCAAATAATTTGTGTCACTTATTATTCATTTCTTTATCCAAGTAATCGTGAGGATTGCTCGAGTTTTTCTCAGTATTTCGTATGGCGATCAGCACATTACGAAATGTCCTTTTTTATCCACATTAGTGGTTCAGAGCGCAAGGGTGATAAACATCATTGAAAGTTATTGGTGTAACAAGTTTCATTAGCTTTCTATTTTATAATAATATCGCTGTACTTATCCTAGATATTCTACCTAATCTAACGATGACATATTGATTGTAAAGGCCATAGTTCAATAACATAATCGGTTGCACTTGACTTGCTTCTGTTTTTTTTTTGGGATTTAAGGCATCCTCCAAAAATCCGCTTTTTGTAGTTTTCATATTATAAGAGGGAGTGTTAGAGGCACATCATTTTCTGTTTCAAAATGGGCCATTTCTAGTAGATTTATTGGCTTCATAGCTGTATTTTAATAAAAAAAAACGATAAGCGATGGTTTAGCTTTAATCTCACCAACTAATACGTCGTACTTATGCGGGATCGTACTGAAATGCCTGAAATCGATAAGTAGAGTGGCACATAAGCACAGATATGGTGATCCGTGTAAACAGTAATATTGTGAGCAAATAAACCAATCTAGTGGCTTTTATGATCACTTTACAATACAATACGCTTTATTTGTACCACCACAACAAGTACAGATAACAAAAACAAAAATTGGAAATAAAACAACCACAGAAGTAGGATACAAGAGGCGGCCTTATCACTTAGGTAGCGATCTCTACCAGGCAACCTTAGGAAAAGGAGAAAATAAAGGAAAATAGACTACAGGTGGTTCTATAATATACTTACATTCAAATAACTACATACTAATACATAAACCAATAATAAACATATAAAAAAGATGTAAAAATTTATATAATATAGCTAATTATAAAATACACTAATACATATGTATAATAATATATATACTTAATATATTTGACTCAGCTTAAGGAATAATTTTGGTGTCGTCTTTAGTTTTCAAGATAATGATTCTTTACTGAATTTTTGAATAGCTTTCGCTAGACCTTTCGAATACCATTAATATGATATGTCCCTTTAAAAATGTATTTAGCCCCCGACGATTATACGACGACAACAAAGATAGGTTTAACGTGTGTATGTGTATTTAAGAATCTGTTTGTGGCATCATCGTTGCTCCCAAACGTATGAACTGATTTTGATTTAGCTTTTTTTGCTTGAAAGGTGACTTGATTGAGAGGGTTCCTCGATGTATGATTCAAGAAATGTTCTACGTTTCCATCTTTTCTAAGAAAAACCGCTTTAAGAAACTCATCAGCTCTTTTCTAGTAAGTAGATGTGAGCAGCTTCGTCGATGATCGATTCGTTGGTATCCTGTTACTTCAATTTAAAAGTTAAATCAATTCCGACACGGGGGTAATTTACATTTCATTTATACTTGTTTATTCTTACAATTCGTTGCTGTATCCATTCCGAATGTGAATACTGAAGTTCGCCGCCCAGGTCCGGCGTCAACTGCGACCGGTCGAAATGCTCATACAGTTCATCCAGACACGAACAAACCAGCACTCTGAACCGGAACTCTTCCTTGAACAGCTTGCTGCTAACTTCGGATAGCGCTTTCTGGATGAAACTCGCTGGTCGGAGGACGTATACTGCGTGGATGATACCCGGGAAAAACTCCTGGAAGGATCAAATATGTGCATGATTAAATTAGATTAGCATAGGATAGTCCGTTGTTGTCATTGATGTAGAATTTTAGTGTACTCATTCTATTTCAATGGTTGTTGTGATTGTTTTTGAGTTGACGTATCGAATTGCAGGAAATCTAAAAGGAAAATAATCTACTTGACTTCATTCTACCTATTACCTATTTCCCAAAACTCCAATCCTTACTAATATTATAAATGGGAAAGTGAGTTTGTTTGTATGTTTGTTCCGCTTTCACGCCGTAACTACTGAACCGATTGCTTTGAAATTTTGCAGACGTAAAGTTAGAAGTCCGGATTAAATAATAGGGTACTTTTATCCCGGAAAATTAAAGAGTTCCCGCGGGAACTAAAACTCCTCAATCCACGCGGACGAAGTCGCGGGTATCAGCTAGTAGAGAATAATTGGAGCTTCCTGGAAAAACTGACTTTACTCGATCTTAGAAAGCAACAGGTATTATAACGGATAAGATTGCTGTATACTTTACCATAAGATATTAGAAAGATAATTAAGCAAAATTGAACGGAAAAAAATAAAAAAACACAGAACTTACTGATATTCGAAGTAACACGGCTTTAACAGAATTCCATCTATCTTTTCTTCGGTCGACTATTATGTGAAACCCCATTTCCGCTTCTAATAATCTGAAAGTAAAATAACAATTTTGTTGAATTTTGCTTAATTAATCATAATTTTTAACCAACTTCCAAAAAAGGAGGAGGTTCTCAATTCGGCGCGTATCTTTTTTTTTTTTTTTAATGTACGTCGGTGCATATATCTCCGTGGTTTCTAAACAGATTTGAACAATTTTTTTTTCATTGGTAGAGGAAGCCGGGCGGGAAGTCGGGCGAGTATAACAAAGATAGGCAAAGTTGACGCGTGAGGCTCGCCCGACTTCAACATAGTGTGTAGAAATCAACATTATTTTTTGCTTTACAGTGGCTTTGGAAGTCGGTTTTTTGAAAAGAATTTTTTATACTATATATTCACCTACTATAAGGAAATGCACATAACCATAAGTATAAAGGTCTGGCTATTGCAAGGATGTTATAATAATATTGTGGGCTATCGTCTGTCAGTTAATTTTCTGTTTATGTACTGAAGAAGCTTGGCACAAAGATAACTTGCTAGATATTATGATAAAAACTAGCTAATGCCCGCGACTTCGTCCGCGTGTATTGAGGTTTTTGGTTCCCGCGGGAACTCCTTAATTTTCCGGGATAAAAAGTAGCCTATGTGCTATTCCAGACTATAATCTATCTCTGTGCTAAATTTCAGCCAGATCCGTTCAGCCGTTGGGGCGTGATTGAGTAACAAAAATCCATACATCCATCCATCCAAACTTTCGCATTTATAATATTTACTAGATGATTCCCGCGACTTCGTCCGCGTGGACCAAGTTTTTTCGATTCCCGCGGGAACTCTTGAATTTTCCGGGATAAAAAGTAGCCTATGTCCTTCCCCGGGATGTAACCTACCTCTGTACCAAATTTCATCAAAATCGGTTGAGTAGTTGGGCCGTGAAAGCGTAGCAGACAGACAGACAGACAGACAGACAGACAGACAGACAGACAGACAGACAGACAGACAGACAGACACACTTTCGCATTTATAATATTAGTATGGATGGATTATTTGATTTGAAGAATAGCCTGTACTATCAAGGAAAGATTTTAGAGCATTGAAGAAGTCGCGGGCATTATCTGGTAGGATTTATGTAGATTAGATAAGTACCTACAGCCTACCTATCTAAAAAAATCTTAACACCGTCTCTATAATGTTTGTTCCCCGTAACAGTCTTTCACACCAGCGTGCTAGTTACGTCTATTATGATAGATGTAATTCTATAATAGTTTCTCTTTCGTGCGAATTATTGAACATTAGCTCAGTTTATCAACCATTATGTTATTGTAAAGCTACAATCATTGATCGTTTCTAGTTGTTGTGGTCCGATTAACTTTGAAATGAGATTCTCATTTATTTTAATAGGTATAGTATGTAACAGTTTTACGTTTTGCCATAACGATTTCAAGAAAGAAGTAAGTATCTCTTTCTAATTGGCTGCTACATCCTATCAGAATACGAAATACCTATTACTTTCTCGAGAAATACATTGTAAAGCAATCGAAAAACTACAGAAATTCATGAATGAAGAAACAAACGAAAAGTACCAAGAGACCAGAGAAAACGGAACGGAACGGTGAACGTTTTCCAGAGAAAATGTAAAGCAATCGAAAAACTCCAGAAATTCATGAATGAAGAAACAACCAAATAGTACCAAGAGACCAGAGAAAACGGAACAGAACGGTGACCCTTTTCCAGAGAAAATGTAAAGCAATCGAAAACTCCAGAAATTCATGAATGAAGAAGCAACCAGATAGTACCAAGAGACCAGAGAAAACGGAACGGAACGGTGAACGTTTTCCAGAGAAAACGGTGTTAGGCTTGCTAATTATATCTGACTCGATAGCGTTTCCTTATACCTAGTTAGTTGGAAGAGCGTAAACTTGCTCACCAACTTGGTGGTCTGGACGGCACCAGACCACCAAGTTGGCGTTTTAGTGATTATGAAATAGAGAATCTCCATAAAGTCGTGATATCCACGTCTTCTGTTAGTTTTATGTTCGAAAACTATTTTAAACTGTCGATTAAAGTAAAAAAGTGCGTCGAATCTTGATGGCGTCACTGTTCAATATTTCATACAAAATTCCATACTAATAGCACGCGTTTTGACGTTTGAAAAAAAAGTTGCTTATTTGACTTGTTTTCAAATACCCATACACAATGGCTACAAAGGCCAACAATAAAAGCCGGAAATAGGACTTCACCGTGGTCTAGACGGGACTTATAAACCAATGAAGTGGTGAAATGACTAGTGGGAGAAAATGGGGGAGTTTAGAGAACTTACGAGGGCACAGAAGTGAGGTAGAGCAGCAGTCGGCGGTACTCGGCGGCGGTGAGCATGTGGAAGTTGTTGTTGTCAGGGAAGGTGACCAGCGGGCGGTGGTCGCGCGCCAGCCCGCCAGTGGCCAGCACGTATTGCGGCAGGAGAAGCTCGCCGACGCTGCGACCCTCGTCGCTGTCGCTGCCGCAGCCGTCGCATTCTGCTTCTGTAACAGAAATAGAGGTTATTATTCCACTTACTACTTTGCAATAGTACACGAAGTCGGTGAGTGCAAGATTCTTGTATCCATACTTCCATACTTAATAATATTATAAATGCGAAAATGTGTCTGTCTGTCTGCTACGCTTTCACGGCCCATTTGTTCAACCAATTTTGATTAAAATTTGGTACAGGGATAGTTCGTATCCCGGGGAAGGATATAGGCTCCTTTTTATCCCGGAAAATTCAAGAGTTCCCGCGGGAATTGAAAACGAAGACGAAGTCGCGGGAATCATCTAGTCTAATATAATTGAAAAATTTAGGAATAGGATGCTTATCTCGAAGATACATAAAGTCAAGATACTCATACCTAAGTAAGTACCTAATGCCAAGGGTCCTGATGATAAGACTTATTATTAGGTGTTTAAGAGATCGCGCTAAAGAAAGACAAGAAAGTAGAAGGTATCTTTAGCATTTAAAGAAAAATAGGCACTAGACAATCCGCCTTCTATAGGAAAACTGGTTGATTGAATTTCACGTTACAGTTTAAACAGCTGGGCCTAGAAACTTGAGATTTATCATGAAATCTATACAAAACTATTTGATTCAGTCTAAACAGAATAGACAAGGAGAGCGGTTCAAACTTCAAACTCAAAAAAAGTAAAGCGAACTCGGTCATCAACGGAAGCTTGGGCAAATTCAATCAGTATGCACCGATGCGCTTCAAAACTGTCTGGATTCTGGAGTTATAACGAACGGGAAGCGACAACGAAACTTTATGTAATTTCATGAACTGACTAAAATTTTATTCCATTTCCATTCCGAATAACTCACGTTTCACACCTACAAACGTATTGGGGTGCAAGTGGCCCAATCTCCACCTTAGTGGCCAAAGTCAACCTCACCTGCGCGTGGTGCACCCTGCTAATTAACAAACGAGGCTCTGACGTCCCCAGTCCCCCCCCCCCCTTCCCCCCGATGAAACGGTTGTCCGCTGGCCGCCCGTTGGTCCGTAGGGGACCCGAACCTAGGATGTCCCGTCTTAGGAGGCTGTCCCGCCACCGACGAAAAAAGCCCGGTGAATGACCGGAGTGCCGGAGTGGGAGACCGGAGTGGAACCCGCCGGTCATTCAGCGGATCGGATTGGGTGCCCTTCCGTCCCCCGTACCAGTAACTCACACAACCTGAGCAATCGAGGGCGGCTGGTTCCTCTTCTTTGACCTGGTGACCACCAGCACTGCACGGTTCGTTCGTCCCCCTTTGTTTTTGCCCCCATTTATGATGAAATTTAAAAGCAGAAAAAAACGTTCTACAGCGGCGCCTCGTTCCACACTCTGTGTGAACTTTTGTAACATCAGAGGCTTACACTCCAACCTTAACGCCGTTCATCACCACCTTGAAACGGTAAAACCCGCCTTACTCTTCCTGACCGAGACCCAGATTTCACCCCCTGACGATACATCATATTTGAACTACCCCGGTTACAAACTAGAACATGCCTTTTCGCCGCGAGCAGGTGTGTGCGTGTTCATCAGAGGGGACATTTGTGGTCAACGATTGCATAGACTTGAGGCCGGGGATCTGTCCTTTCTCTGGTTGCGCGTGGATTACGGCGGTCAAACCCGGGTCTACGCGTGCCTGTACAGATCCCATAGAGGTAACGCTGAAACGGATCGACTTTTCGAGCACATCCAACTAGCGATAGACTATGTGCTAGAGCATATTCCCTCCGCGGAGGTGGTGATCCTAGGGGACTTCAACGCCCACCACGTGGAATGGCTAGGATCGCGTATCACCGATCACGCGGGAACGACGGCTCACAACTTCGTCCTGGCATATGACCTCACTCAACTAGTCTCTGTACCAACTCGGATACCCGATATCGCTGATCACACTCCATCAATTTTGGATCTCTTCCTCACCACTCACCCTACCGGCTACCAAGTGGTCGTCGATGCTCCCTTGGGATCATCTGATCACTGCTTGGTACAGACATCCGTGCAACTTCCATCCACCGTTCGCACCCCTGTGGCCGGTACCCGTCGAGTGTGGCACTACAAGTCAGCGGATTGGGATGGACTACGTGAGTTTTATGCCTCGTATCCCTGGGCGCAGCTTTGCTTTTCGGATGACGACTCTAACACCTGTGCTGAAGCCGTGGCCGACGTTATACTCCAGGGTATGGAATGTTACATTCCCAACTCATTAATACCCATTGGAGAACGTGCTAAGAAGTGGTTCAATGGGATGTGCAATAAGGCTAATCGCCAAAAGCATAGTTCCTACCAATCTTGGTCTTCAGCACAAAGTAATAAAGATCCTAACGCAGTTAATCTGAAGAAAAGCTATAATGCTGCCTCCAGATCATATAAAAATGCCATTGCCAGGGCAAAGTTCCTGCACATTGACAGAATTGGGCACAGACTTGCCGCATTGCCTTCTGGCACCCGTGCATTCTGGTCCCTTGCCAAAGCCATACAGGGCAACTTCTGCCGCTCAACCTTTCCACCTCTACGAAAACCGGACGATACGCTGGCCCACACCGCCAAGGAGAAAGCAGATATCTTAGGCTCTCTCTTCGCTGGTAACTCGACACTTGATGATGGAGGGAGAACACCACCATCCATCCCGCGGTGTCAAAGTTCGCTCAGTGACATTCGCTTCACTCAGAGCGCTGTGCGTAAAACGCTCCTTTCTCTCGACGTCAACAAGGCGAGCGGGCCTGACGGTATCCCTGCCGTAGTGCTTAAAATGTGTGCTCCCGAGTTGACTCCGGTATTAACGCGTCTGTTTCGGCGGTCTTACTCCTCCGGCACTGTTCCGTCTTCATGGAAGACTGCCTTAGTCCACCCTATTCCAAAGAAGGGTGATCATTCAGACCCATCAAACTACAGGCCTATCGCGATAACCTCCCTGCTCTCTAAAGTTATGGAGCATATAATTAACACCCAAATGCTTCAGTACCTGGAAGAGTACCAGCTGATTAGTGATCGTCAGTATGGCTTTCGCCACGGTCGATCAGCTGGTGATCTCCTAGCTTACCTTACTCACCGCTGGGCGGAGGCAATCGAAAGCAAGGGAGAAGCTTTGGCAGTCAGCCTGGATATTGCAAAGGCCTTCGACCGGGTTTGGCATAAGGCACTTCTGTCCAAATTGCCTTCCTACGGACTTCCCGAGAATCTGTGCGATTGGATCGCCAGTTTTTTGAACGGGCGCAGCATCAAAGTCGTAGTTGACGGTTTTTGCTCTGAATTGAAGCCCATCAATGCTGGCGTTCCGCAAGGATCTGTGCTTTCACCCACGCTGTTCATACTGCATATTAATGACATGTTACAAAATAACAATGTTCATTGCTACGCGGACGACAGTACGGGCGATGCCTTATATAAAGGTCGTGCTCAGCTTTCTCGCGCTCAGCTGGAGGAGTGTAGAAATACGCTTGTGTCGAACATAGAGTCTTGTCTCGACCAAGTATCACAGTGGGGCTCACAAAATATTGTGCACTTCAACCCCACCAAGACACAAGTATGCGCGTTTTCGGCAAAAAAGATCCCCTTTAACACCTCTATACTCTTCCAGAACACTCCCCTGACCCCATCTAACAGCATTGGGATCCTCGGTGTTAGTATATCGAACGAAGTCCAGTTCCGCGAACATCTGGAAGGTAAAGCCAAACTAGCCTCCAAAAAACTCGGGGTGCTCAACAGAGCAAAAAGATACTTTGCGCCTAAGCATAGGCTTCTGCTGTATAAAGCGCAAGTTCGGCCCCACATGGAGTACTGCTCTCACCTCTGGGCCGGAGCACCCCAGTACCAGCTCCTTCCATTTGACCGGATTCAAAGGCGGGCAGTTCGACTCGTAGATAATCCCAATATTACTTGCATGCTGGAGTCCCTAGAGCACCGAAGAGACGTTAGCTCTCTTTGTGTGTTCTATCGTCTCTACAATGGGGAGTGTTCTGAGGAGTTATTCAATCTAATACCACCTTCCGTGTTCTCCAGTCGTATCCTACGTCGCAGAAACAAATTCCATCCTCACCACCTGGATGCCTGGCCCTCTTCCACCACCCGTTATTCCAGGTCATTTCTGCCACGTACCCGCAAATTGTGGAACCAGCTTCCATCGTCTGTGTTCCCTCATGATTATAATATGGGGCTCTTCAAAGGGAGGATAAACAAATTTCTCAAAAGCCAGCAACGCATTGGCGGTTCCTCTGGTGCTGCAAATGTTCATGGGCGGCGGTAATCACTTACCATCAGGTGACCCGCCTGCTCGTTTGCTAGCTATACATATAAAAAAAAAAAAAACCTACAAAACTCTGGTACGTACAAATTATATACAAACTAAATCTCGGTGGATGTGAAAAGTCTGTAGGTATAAACTCATAAAACTGAACTAGATTTTGAAAAAAAAGTGAGTTTTTTATTGTTTTTTTTTTACAGTTAAGAGTGCTATTGCATCAACAAGTGAATCCACGTGTTCAAGTGCAAAAAAAATTTAACTGGGAATAATGGAAGCAATGTGGTCTACTAATACCTAATATAGAAATTGGCTGCAGCATCAAACTGAGGCAGCGCCTCGTATAGCCAATAAAAATAGATTCTAAGTTTACTTTAAGCAGTGACTGCCCGGGTCAAGTGGAACCAAGGTCGGCTTAAATCTTGGTTGTCACCTTGGTTCCATGACAGCTGTGGGACTCCATGTATGTTTCACTTAGATGTAATTTTTTTTGGCAGAATAAAGGATTATTTATTTAAATTACAGTTAACCAGCTACCATTTTATCACATTGATCCACCAACACTTACCGATAAAGAAGACAACTACTGATGATGATAACTTAAGACACTCAAATTAAACCCGTAACTGATGGTTATATTATTTGGATCAACATCAAATTGGAAATGAAAGCGATGATACCTAAAATAATATAAGATCAAACCGAATTGGGTCAACAGAGCTTAGTTTGGCGGATTCGTACGATGAAGGTTAGAAGCAAACATCAATTATAGTCCATCGATGCATTCTGCATGTATGCATACCTAAGTGTCCACCTGAAGGGGAAGCTGGTTTGATATTCTAACGAGTGTGATAGCTGACGTTGTTAAGGTCAATTCTAATTGACACTTTTAATAGTGTCGTTTTCCCAAGACGGTGTATGTGTAAACTCCCTAGATTATCTTCTTGCCTAAACAAAATAATAATTATCATCTTTTACATAGCCGAAGGAGGCGATATTTTAAAATAGTGCACTCAGATATTAAATACTAACTAACCGTAAGCCTGAACACAACCTAAGTAATTCTACTGAGGAACTAAAGTGTTAAACGTGCTGCACAGGTTTTGGAGGCGAAGTTTCGAAACGTGGAACATACAAACAAACACGGTGTCGAAAAGCATCTCATAGGCTTGAAACTTTGTCTCTATTTGGTGTCCAACTCCACATCACACCTTTTAGTAGGCACTGTTTGTAATCAAAAAGTTTATTGCCTCAATGTTCAGTTTTCCAAACCGGTGGTAGAGTCTTGAGTCTTGACTGTATGTGTTACACAGATTGTCCTACGTGAAATAAATAAATCGTTCATCATTTCCAAATGCGATCAAAATAATTCTAATAAATAAATTAAGCCTTTTATTTATTACAATTATTTTGAAACATGGTCGATAGAGCTTTAATTTCAGGGTAGAAAACTAGTGTGCACTGATGAATATGAGCACAAGTATCCACCTGAAGCCAGAAAGATCTCAGCGTGTTTCAAAGCGCATACTTCAGCTTGAGAGGCAGTGGCGGCCTTCAAAGCGCACTAACCCTGACATTCATGAAATGTTGAACTATAGATAAGCTGCGTTAGTTGGGGGCGTTTTATAAGGACTTGGTTCTGGATTAATTAATCTGAGGCTATTTTTGTATTTATAAACACTATGCATTCAGGTATTAGATGTTCGAAGCACTACGCATAAAGCAGGTTTGAATTATAAGGACTTTCTTTTTAAATAAATAGGCTAGCGCTTGGCTAGCGCGCTTGCCTAGCCTATTACCTCATATTAAAAGAGGAGGGGAAAACAAAGGCTGGAAGGGCATCCCATATCCTAGCGGTTCGAATTAGAAACGAGGAAGCAAATCGCTTTTTACGTGTCCGTGGAATTTCGACTGCGTAAGGGCTACTCATTTAGTACTAGATGATGCTCGCGACTTTGTCCGCGTGGAGTAAGGTATTTTGATGTCGCGGGAACTCTTAAATTTTCCGGGATAGAAAGAGGCTTGTGTCCTTCCCCGGGATACAACCTATCCAAATAAC
Organism: Erebia epiphron; assembly: GCA_963932025.1. Classification (NCBI taxonomy): domain Eukaryota; kingdom Metazoa; phylum Arthropoda; class Insecta; order Lepidoptera; family Nymphalidae; genus Erebia; species Erebia epiphron. The sequence goes on from OZ009954.1 coordinate 6,163,493, forward strand.
TAATAATAATAATCGTAGATCTGGAAACTACCTAGACGTATTTGTGGATAGATATAGCAGAATGAACTCCTCTATCACGGATAAACCAAAAAACCTCAGCTTTATTTTTTTCCCCTCATAGGCATGACCCTTTCAACTAAATTGAATCTCATCCGTGTTCTACGACCGACTGTTCCGTAGAATTCCGATTAATGTGTACGAAACACGCGACTGGCTCTTTTAATGTTACAATTCACTCAAATGCGCTCGTTATACTTTCCGACGATTTGTGAGTGGACCGTTATGACCGGCTCTAATGATCTGACTTACAGAAAATTACAAAAAATATTAAAACAGCCCCAAAAAACTCTATTGAAGAATCGAAACGACACGAACGAAAGAACGACACGATGAAAGTGAAAGCCAAGCTAAGAAAGGGATATAAAGATCATGAAGAATAGTTTTAGGTAAGTAAGTTTACATCTTTAACCAAAAACACTTTAAAAGGTACCTACTTCAAAAATAACAGACGAGAAAAGACAGTTTATTGCGCCGAGGGTTTCTGTAGAGATTTCAAAACACATACCTAGTGCCTATTATCTACCTATTAATCTAGGGCGCAGGCAAAGCAATATGAAATGCAGTCTCAGTTTCATGTACCTAAGACCACAAATATTTGGCTCCAATTTTAGGTCAGACAGCACCAACCACAATAGCCTACTTTGTGAGCCATTTAGCAATAACGAATACGTGCCGAATCACTTCGAATTTCCATAGACGAGGACCCCGGGTTTCTACTCGTTTTATATAATTTATGTTAGGGCTAAAGTGGGAAATTCATCTGATGATTCAAAAGCACTTTTAAAAGTATAATTGAACTAGCGGACGCCCGCGACTTCGTTCGCGTGGCTTAAGTATTTTAATTCCCACAGGCACTCCTTAATTTTTCGGGATAAAATAAATATGTCACTCTCCAGGTCCTCATCTATACCCATGCAAGAAATCACGTCGAACTGTTGCTCTGTTGCGGCGTGATTGAAAGACAAACGCTCTATTTAACGTTCTTGAGGAAAAAAAATTCAAAAACTGTGAAACACGTATTTTTTATTTTAAACCAGAAGCCCAAATGCCAACTTTCATGGCTATAACTTGAAAAATGAAGGATTTTCATAAAACCTTTCAATCCCTATTTAACCCCTTTAGGGGTAAAATTTTGAAAAACTGTGACACACGTAGGTATTTCTTTATTTTTTACCGAAAGCCAAAATATCAAGTTTCGTTTATATACTTAACTTGAAAAATATCTTGAGAAAAGAAGGCCTTTCATACCAACTTTCATCCCCTATTTCACCCCTTGGGGGTCGAATTTTCAAAAACTGTGCAACACGTATTTTTTATTTTTAACTCGCAGCTCATATATCAAGTTTCATGGCTATAACTTGAAAAAGGACGGACTTTCATACAAACTTTCAACCCCTATTTTACCCCTTTGGGGATGGAATTTCGAAAAACCCTTTCTTAGTGGATACCTATAGTCTTCACAAAGAATACACTCTCCAAATTTCATGTCTCTAGGACCAGCGGTTTAGGCTGTGCGTTGATATATAAGTCAGTCAGTCAGTCAGTTAGTCAGGACTTTGAATTTTATATATATAGATATAGATTAAAATTCTTTTGATTTTGAATTGAAGCCAGTTTAGAATGCGGATTATTGTTTAATCTGCAGATTACCTAGCTAAAAGTGTTAAGAATAGTTTTAATTATAGCAATAGGGTGAAAATTTAATCTTTGGATAATCTGCGGCCTTACGACCAAGCGTTCTAGCGATGGGCGTTAAATAACGAACAAGTTAAATCGAGCGTAAATCTCGTGTAGTTGTGTGTGTTAACGTTGACCCAAGTATCAATTGTGTGATTAAATTCAAAGATAGGAAGTCGAACCGTATGATCATCGATCGCCGTAACATTACCTTAAAGGTGAACGCACACTTATCCGAGCCGAACGCGTCGAACGAATCGAAGTCAAGGAGGCCTCGCACACTAATCCGCACCAGAAGAATCGACCGCGCCGAAAGAATCGACCGCGTCGAAGAAATCGTTTGTATTTCCTTTACGCCTGTCGCACTGTTATTACATGTGAATTGTGATGGATCTTGACGAGGTTTTTATTGTTTATTAATGGAAGATGAAGAAAGTGAAATAAGTCAAAGGGAAACCAGAATGTGGGTTCATAATATCAACTTAAAAAGGCAGTGGTTTGGAGAGTATTAAAATTGAGTGATTCTAATTTAATATTCAATTAAATTAGAATCACTCAATTTTAAAACAATGAAGATACAGTACTCTCGCGTTGCTCTGTCATACGCAACTGATAGAACGCGAGCGCATCGGTCGAGTCGACCACATAAACCGCGCCGAATCTGATGACGTCATCCGAATTTGTCTAGGATTACTGGGGTTCTTGAAGATTCGGGCGATTCGACGCGGAGAAGTATGCGAGGTTTCATGAGATTTCATACACAGAATTCTAAAATTCGTTTAGTTCGACTCGTTCGACGAGTTCGGCTCGGATAAGTGTGCGTTCACCTTAAAAATAACTTGACGAATTCATCTAGCAGTCTAGCTTATCGACAAGTTGGTGCACAAAAATTAACATTTAGTTACATTAGCAAAAACCGTCAACGACGCATCGGTAAAGGATTCGTAAAGTTCTTAGAACGGTACAAATCTTTTTTTGGATAACAGTTCATAAAGGATTTAGGTATTGGGTTAGGTAGCGAACACAAAATATCATCACCCCGACTCCACGTAAATGTCTACCCCAATCCTAGCGTTTTTCTAAAGCGCGAAGAAAATTTTTAGCCGGGTAATCTTAAGTTTAGCATCAACACTAACATCAGCCGATCGATGGCCCAGCCGGCAAACATGTCCATCGGCCCGAATCGAGCGTCTGGTTACAAATGATTCAATTTCCCTTCGTGCCCACACAGGCCCATAGCTATAGGATCTAAGAAGCCATAGATACAACTAACATGGTTCGATGATCGATCTATGTTCGGCATACCGTAATTGCTTCACTGAACACGACTTAGACACTTTATAATCCGTTTACTTTCTAAGTAAGTATACCATAGTATTTTAAATATACGTATAAATTTACTATTATTTAAAAATATAAGTAGGTACACAAAGTTCCACAGAAGCTAATTATTAAAGCTAACAATTTTAGTCGATTGACCATCTATACTCTTTAAGTAGGTCCTACTTAGTATAAATGACAAAATTAGGTATAATCAATCGATTCAGCGAAATCAATGCCACTTTATATCTAGTCGATTTGGCGATGAAAAGCGTTAGATGAATGATAAATCTCTCTCATGACGTCACAATCGGGCCGGATGCGAAGTTCCATTTAACTGATACAATCCACAGTGGACACTGGACAGGTAAATGACGTTAGGTCTTCCATGTTCTGGTAGATATGGTGCTGATAAATTGTACTTATGCAAATGTTTGTGAAATAGCAAAAAATATTCATTTCATGCGATATAAAAAACTAAAGTAGGTACATAAAAAACATTACCCTCTTTCTGATGTTTCTAATCAAGTAAAAAGAACTACAGACGGCGAATAATTGTTTTTTTCATCATGAGAATCATGAATTTGGATTAATCCAAAATTACATAAAATCTGATGAGGAAATTGACTAAGTACTTGCATCTGAATATGAATACCAGGCCATTGGTCATGACATTATTGTATTGTCATCCGTTAAATTTTGCAAAAGTAAAGTGTTCAAAATTTCAAATAATTTGGAGAACTGAATAAATGGGCGAGAACTGAGTTGGAAGATCTCATTACATTCTTACATTACATACCTACAGATAACTCTAATAAAATCGTGTTAATAAATTTAAGATATATCGTGAGAAAAGGTTCAGTTGTTTTATATCCAGTTCCCACGGAAAACAAGACACTAATAAAAACCAATAAAGAAACGGAGTTTCGATGAATCATGTTCCTGTTTAATGTAAATCAAATCATTATTCAAAAGTTCATTCACACCAAAATATTACATTTTCTCAGAAATCTCGAAATATAAACTTCATTGAGTTCGTTCGTTATGTGCAGAACTAGAGAAAAGCAAATGAAGAAGAATAAATATAAACTTCTATAATATGTACGTACACATCATATATATCTACCATTTGATCATATGAAAGCGAACAAAGTAACTACGAGTAGGTACCACCGCTATAAAAATAATAATCCAGCGTGCAGCCAGCATCAGAAGAACTGGCAGTTCCTTTATTTTGATTATTCCCGACCGATCCGATTATTTATTGGACCCCGATATCGTAACATCAAATAGATTGATCATTTACCCATTGAAAATGTTCAAGGTCAGAGTTCCGTTTGACGGCATGTTTTCAGTGTGTTTTGGGATGTTGACATATATGGACAACGTACGTATTGGACGACCTTCCACTAGCTTGAAAGACGGTCTCAAGTGATTAGCTGGCACAAGACCGTGTCCTGAAGAGCTCCAAGCAGGAAAACTACATTTAGCAGTGTAAGTCTACCGGCTGGCAACGATATCAAAATATTTCCCGGCTTAGTTTGTTGTGGGCTACTAGTACTTACTTCGCAAAGAACGCCTTTGAAACGTTTGAAACTTCAGTTTTAACATAAATTCTTTAAAGAATTTTAATTCAGATTATTGATATTCTGAAATAATTGTTATTTCGTAACCCAAGGATGTCTAAAGAATCAGAATTCATAACCACCACTCAACAGTACCTGTCACATTCGTGAAACAAAGATCAAATGCGTGATGATCTCGGTCATTCAATGTAATGAGCTCAATAAATATCTCTGGCTTCAGTTTCCGAGCGAATTGCTCGATGTTTATTACGCCGAGGCAATTTTCTGAGTCGAGGATCATTGTTACTGTTTTTTTCTTATAAATTATATCTTATTATAGGATAGATAATGATTTATGATAGAATTTATCGATAATATGATTAGAGCTTTTTAGTTAAAATTTTAGTTTAAAGTTTATAAAACATACTAGCGAATGCCCGCGACTTCGTCCGCGTGGTTTAAGTTTTTTTGATTCCCGCGGGAACTCCTCAATTTTCCGGGATAAAAAGTAGCCTATGTCACTCTCCAGGTCCTCAACTATACCTATGCCAAAAATCACGTCAATCCGTTGCTCCGTTGCGGCGTGATTGAAGGACAAAACAACAAACCAACAGGCTCAGCTATAGTATACTGCCCGCTGAGTTGGACGTTCATATTTTTTTTACAGAAAGACCTTGATGTGGTAAGCCTTGCACTAAAATATTTTACTGCGGAACTCAATAGTTTTCGAGATATAATTTTTTGAAAATTCGTAAATGTTCACCACTTTTCACTATTTCTTACGACATTTGCCATAGATTACAGACTCATTGACGTTTAGTTGGCGTACTAAAGTTTCGTTTTACGTATTAAAATCCGTTCCAAACATGAAAAGTATCATAAAATGTCAATAATCGTATTCAAACCATAGATAATGTCTATACCGATTATTGGAACGGAACGCGTGCGTTGGCGCCAAATTCAAATCTATGAGTCATCGTTTTACGCGCTTTTCAAGGTTAAAGGTTGAGAAGGTTAAAGTAGGTACAATTAATTAAAAGGTATAAATGTCGGTTCTAGTTATAATTAGGTACTTCAGCATGTGATTGTCAAAACCGAATCAGCACACCCCGACTCCACGCAGTCTTGTCTGCCCTACCCCTAGAGTGTTTTTTTTAAGCGCGAAGCCAGAAGCTCGCGAAGGAGGTCCTGAATGAAGCGAGCCTACGAGGCCGAGTGGAGCGAAGGGGGGAGGTGGCGAGCGAAGCGAGCCGGCGACCTCCGCAGCGAAACGAAGGTCGAGTAGGCGAAGCTTCATTCAGGGGCGACGAAGAGAGTCTTCTGGCGTAGCCCATTCTATTTAAGGAGGATTCTTGGAGGGGGTGAGAGGGAGAGGGTGAAGTCTAAGGAGTTTTCCTAGCGTCCCCACCTCTCCCCCTTACTCCCCCTCCCCCTCTAAAGTATGTATTTTAGTCATTATTACGATAAAATTACTTCATAATTTCAAAACTTTAAAAATTTATTTTTCGAAAACTATTGCGTTCCGCACTTTTTCCCTTGGAGGGGGGGTTTCCCCCCTCCCACCCCTCCCCCCTACCCCAACCCCTTCCCCCTCCGTCGCGGGCAGTATACTATAGCCCAACCAACCAACAAACCAACAAACCAACAAACAAAGTGACTTTCGCATTTATAATATTAGTATGATACGTGCCGAATTGAGAACCTCCTCCTTTTTTGGAAGTCGGTTAAAAATTACGTGTTTTACCTACCTGGTTTTTACGGATACATTTTTACCACAAAATAATGGAACAGTTCATTACCACCACGTAGACAACACATCCAAATTCTCGACACTAGACACCAGAATCTCAAATTTTTGCATAAACTTTTTTTAATAATTAATATTATTATATTACTTAAGTTGTATTTATTTTATCGCAAAACATAGTTTAGTTAAAGACTAAGTTTAATAAAGTAAGTCTTAATGCACTACTTGCCTAATTTCTGTCTTTTTATGAAAAAGCTGAACCGCATGTGCGCTAGCGCAAGCCGATAGTTTATCGGGCACATCGCACGCGCCGTTCGCTCCGAGTGCTATCGTACATTTAAATCGGTATTCGGTAGACCACAGTTGATACGGTTTCTTCACTCATTCCCGACACTTCACACAATAAACCATCTACAGACTTGGCAACTTCCGAATAGTACTTACCAATTTCCAAGTTGGTAGATCCAACTTCAAATTATCACATTACTATTTGATGCCCGCAACTTCGTCCGCGTGGAATAAGGTTTTTTGATTCCCGCGGGAACTCCTCAATTTTACGGGATTAAAAGTAGCCTATGTCCTTCCCCGGGATATAACCTACCTCTATACCAAATTTCAGCAAAATCGGTTGTAAATATGGGCCGGGAAAGCAAAGCAGACAGACAGATAGACACTTTCGCATTTATAATATTACTATGGATACTGTCGGTGATAATTATAGTGGTCACATTGCACATCAAACAAATACGCATCTACAGATATCGCAATTCGAAACTTCCAAATCTTGCTTTTCTAGTGAAACACAAAAATTGCATGTGCAAAAAAGGATCTTCTTTAAAAATCACTAATATATCTTTAACTAGCTGATGCCCGCGACTTCGTCCGCGTGGTTTAAGTTTTTTGTTATTCCCGCGGGAACTCCTTAATTTTCCGGGATAAAAAATAGCCTATGTCGCTCTCCAGGTCCTCAACTATACCCATGCCAAAAATCACGTCAATCCGTTGCTCCGTTGCGGCGTGATTGAAGGACAAACCAACAAACCAACAAACAAAGTGACTTTCGCATTTATAATATTAGTAAAGTATGATAGTCATTAGTCGGTTGACACGGACTATTCTACAATTTTCTTTACGTACAGCTGCTTTAGGCATTGCGTTCACTCATCATTAAAAATCAAGTCAGTTGGGTAGCAGTCGCCCGACTCAACCACTGACATATTATTATAATCATTGTTATTGTTATTTAGAACAGATAGATTATGAAGATGTGGGCAGTTGGACTCTTAGCTCATAGCCAGTGATCAATTAACTCTCATTTACTGGATAAAACATGTCGGCAGCCGACTTGTTGGCACGTTTGAAGATGACAATTCACAGGTTCACAATTACTATAAACTTAACAAATACAGATGTTGGACTAGCTATCAATGCCTGAGCCTCTTACAATTATTATGAAGACACTACTTCAACGTTAGCCGCTACAACTGTTTAAATCTTACAAAAATTAACGCCATTTTGGTGAGAAACTGAATCGATTTTCCGCATCGTTTACGATTTCGATTAGTTTTTGTGTTCTGTGGTCTCATTTGTAGTGAAAACTGTATACTTTCTGTTAAGAAGCTCTATTTTTTTCGAATAATTTTTCACCATTCGTTTTTAATTACATTTGGTCACAAAACAATACAATAATTAAAAAAGTATACATTTTTGGTGCACAATTTTTTTCCTCATTAAATTTCAAACAGTTCCTTATCATCCGGTGTTTAATTATTAGTAATGTTGATAAAAATGTAGTATAAGCGATCAAATTTAGTTTTAGAAAAATAATAAAACAAACATGTTTGCAGTCAAATACCGGGTATGTAAAATTTTAAATGTTAAAGATTTTAATTAGTTGGCTCAAGTTAAAACTAGATCTTTTCAGCTGATTTACAGGTTAAAAGAGGTAAATCAGGTACAAAACAATATCTCACTAATGTTATACAACGATGTTTACTATCGACATTACAGTACACGTTGTGAAATGAACTGTGAAACGTCAAGAATGACCGTAAAGTTGCAGTACATCTATAATTCTGACATAATGTTAGATTCCAAGAAGCTGTAAATAACAAAGACATTCCGAGCGTACATCAGAGAGTATTATTGTAATAACTGATTACCGCGGAATCCGAAGCACTGCATCGTTGAGCGCACGCGGCAACACACACTGCCGGCTACAGCGCTCACACTAACACTGTCGCGTTCTGACATTATTAAACCTCATTAAACTATCTACAAACAATATTAAAGCAGCCTTATACTCTCAATCTAGCATCAGCTCAATCTGTGACCTTGCATTGATCACTGAAGTTGACGTCGAATATCAAAAGTATACAGATAAAGATGTTGATAATTCGGTCGTACACACTATCTCAAATAACCCCACAAGGTGTCTACAAGAAGTCGTAATTTTCACTATATTATAAAAGACTATTTTATCAAATTAATTTAGAATTTCTGTGCAAGGACCAGACTTGGCATCATTTCCTTTTAATATCAATCCACACATTATTCTGACCAATGCCTTAGATTGATTTAATGCCAGATTAATAAAGTAATGACTTCCACTAAAACAGTTTAAGGTATCCTTGGCATCTGATCTCTATTGCCAAGAATAAACAGCGTTATCACAAACACGTAGAGTTCACCAAGAGTTCACAACCGGAATAATACGTTATGCTCACTCAAACGCATCTATTCGTCTGAAATTTGAGGCATTTGACGGAAATATTATCGATGGTCTTGCTCTGCTGCCAATCGATGAGATAACTGGGGATCAATACAAGATGTACGGCTATTTTATCAGGCTGACTTGTATAGGTACTTCTGAAAGTGCGTAATTGCTTAATCTATAATTTACTCAAATAACTGAATCGCGATTGTGTAAGAATTTCGAGATCAGTTACGTTTGTCAAACGGATTATTCGAACTGAAGATGCTTGCATATCGAATAGTATCAGTCTATGAACTCCGTTCGACAGTGACATGAAAAGAGTTTAAATTAGCTGTTTGATAAGCGTAACTCATTACGATATTATTACACAAGCGGGCCTCGTTGATGAAATGCGAAAAGTATCAATTAAAAAATCATTTCCCACAAAACTGACACGCTATTTGATCGGTGAAGATAATGAAGTATTTTTTTCTTTTGTCATCAAAATAAACATAAAATAAGTTGGTCTTTGAATGAGATCTTACTTATACTATGGTGGACTGTGATCCAAGTTTTGAACTCACACTTATAAGACCTGAGCACCACTGCACCAAGGAGTTCGATTCGAATGCCTCTTGCTACGATGTACGATGTGTGTTTGTCACAAAAATACTTTAACTTTAAGTTTAAAAACCACATAAAAATAAACGAAAAAAGATGAAAACAAAAGTAAAAGAGAAAAAGAACGAACAACTAATAAAAAACTGGAAAAGAGGAAAAAGAGCACAAATTGTTTTGCTTGTAAACGGAAAGCCGAATCATTTCCGAAGATGGGAAATGAGGCCACTGCGGAATGCTGTAAACAGAATGGAACGACAGTTATTAACTTCTAAACAACAGGTTCTGATCGACAGCGATCATTAGATTTTTATTTATGACCCAAGTAATTAAGAGATTAGCATTTAGATTAAAATATATAGGTACAATAATAATAATAATAATAATAATATACTCTTTATTTGTACCACCATAGAAAAAAAAAACAAAAGAAGAAAGAAAGAAAAAAAACAGACTGATACAAAAGGCGGCCTTATCGCTTACTAGCGATCTCTACCAGGCAACCTTAGGAATAGGAAAAAAAAAAAAGGAAAAAAGGACTGCAGGTGGTGTCATCCTATAACATACATACATTCGAATAGCTACATACTAATACATAAACTAATAATAAACATTAATAAGACAATATTAAACAATATATATATACATAAAAAATAAACTAATATATATACTATAATTCAGTTTAAATAAGAAAAATTGTTAATATAATTTTTAAAGATGTCTTCAGTTTGAAAGATAATAGTTTTTTACAGCATTTTTGAAAATGTCTAGTGATTTTGACTGGCGTATGGTCAGTGGAAGTGCATTCCAAAGCTCAGTAGCTTGCACAGCGAACGAGTTAGTATAAAACTTCGTTTTATGAGGAGGAATTTTCAGTGTTAAAGTTCGGCATGGTCTTAAGTCGGATTGCACTCCAAGAAAACTGAATTTCTCCTTGAGGTAGGAAGGAGTATTTAAGTGAAATAGCACACAGTACAGAAGAGAAAGTACATGCAAATCCCGGCGACGGCGAATAGGAAGCCACTTGAGCTTTTGACGAAATTCGGATACGTGGTCATATTTACGCAAACCAAATATAAACCGTATGGCAAGATTTTGTAGTCGCTCAAGCTTGTTAAGTTTGTCCTCAGTCAAGTTAAGATAGCTTGCGTCAGCATAATCGAGAATAGAGAGAAGGAGAGAATGAGCCAGCATAACTTTAGTTGGGATTGGCAAGACAGAGCGCAACCGTCGCAAAGAGTTCATCGTTGCAAATGTCCTCCTACTCAACTCTTTAACATGCACAGACCAGGACAGTTGTGAATCTAAAAATATACCAAGATCCTTAACAGAATCACAGTATGGAATGACAAAGCCATTAAAACAGACCGGGGATAGGCCTCGCAAGTCAAGTTTTGCAATGTATCCGGGACTGCCAAAGATAATTGCCTGTGATTTTGCTGGTTTAATATAAAGCCCATACTGCTTACTCCATTCGGCAACTGCAGCTAGATCGTTATTAATGGCAGAAACAGCAGCATCAAGATCACCTAGGGCTGCAGAGCGATAAATAATCTATTACTGGGGAATGTGTAGAAGTGTATTACCAGGCTATTTGGATGTGTATTAAAACTACTACCCAGTGATAGCTGTAGTCAGAGAATTCGGGATCTTCAGAGTGTCTCCTGAGGCACAGATCGGTTTTCAAACACAACATTTAATAATAATTTATACCTTTGAATAAATTCCGGTGGTCGTCAGTTCATTTAGGATTAAGTTAGATAAAGTACTCTATCCTTTTTGTATTTTTTTGTTTTTAACTAAGAGTTTTTATAATTTTAATAGAGATTCAGTAGTTTTTTTTTCAAAATTGTACATATACTTAATGCTCCATGCAATGCATCCAATTTTGAAAAAAACTACTATAGCGCATGCGGTGTTTACCTATTAAAGTGGCTAATCATTTTGTCTTAGTACCTAATGTATAAAAATTTTGATCTAATATGTTTTAAATGAGTAGCTGTTACGGTAGACCCGTTAACGAAAAAAAATTACCTAGGTATGTAGAGATAACTTCCTAGCATAATTATTGAATACCTTAACGTTGTTTGGTAAGTCTGTAGAATACCATTCCACGATAGTCTAAGAAGAATTTATATGACATTACGTAGACGAGGTCTTGCGAGCATCCTGCGAAAACTTAATAAGTAAATATAATAAACTTGGGAGTAAACAAGCCGAGCCCCGGCCAACTCGGAGAGGCCTAGATGACCTATATTTTTCTTTGAAAAATGAAAACAACAACAATGAATTGGAATTTCGGAGGAAACATGGGCATGGAAATTATATTGCAGTCTTAAAGCTTTTTGTTTCCTAAATATATGAGCATTGTTTGTTTGTTTTACATTTTAAAATTATATGCTTTCAACTAATAGCATGCACTTCATGGAGGCAAAAAACATTTCCTACCTTATTGTTTTCACATTAAATTTTGGTAATTTATCTGGGTAGTGGGTAAAGTATAATCTTTAAATGTTGTATACTCTATAAATGTACAAGTGCACTTCATTAGGGCAAAATTGAGAGATTTGAGATGTACAAGTCATTTGATAAGTACCTACTTATCTCTCTCCAGGACCTCAGCTATACTCACGCAAAAAATCACGTTGATCCGTTGCTCTGTTGCGGCATGATTGAAGGACAGACCAATAAACAAACACTCTTTCGCATTAGTATGATGTACACTATGTAAGGAGTATGTAAACGGGTTGTCACGTTTTCTTCATATAAAAAATAGGTATATAAAAGCCAATGTGTTGGTGTTTCGTATATCACGAGCATGACCAACTCATTCATTGTATGATAACGCGTTATGACAGAGCGGTAACATATAACACATAAGGCAAAGAAAATATAGTTAGGACTTAGGTAGAATAGGTACTCACTTAACCTAACCAAGAATAGGAATATATTTTGCATATACCGATTTGAATAAAATTTCCAAATATTAGTTCACAGTCCTGGATACCTTAAGTACCTTAGTACTTTTGTTCTAAGACAGTCCTTGCCAGATAAACGTCCATAACCATACCAGCATTTTAGAATTCTTGCAAAAAATATCTAAAAGACACCTCCTTGTGGCGCAAGAAGCTTTCCAGAGGCTCCAAGCGACTGAGTTGCGACTTAAGATCGTTTAACTCTCACGAATAGGTTAGGTTAGACTAACTCTACCCTATCCTAGTTAGAGTCTAACTTTACCGGCTACCCTATCCTAACATAACCTTACGTGAGAGTCTCTCGCTACATTACATTTCGATATGTATCGCCATTCCATTTTGTAGCAGATTTGTAAGTCAGCTACATATTTGTTTCGGCTCCAGCTAATTTTGTGCATTAACAAAATTGGCTGGCACCTGAAATAGAAAAAGATCAAAATTGACATGACGTGCGCGTATGTAGACCTTGGCGGTACTTTGCTTTGTCATTTGTGTACTGAATAGTTGACGCAGCCGGCGTTTTAATGCAGCCATTGTTCTTCCAGCCTTGGCAGTTGGCAATCAGACCGAGTTATCACTTATCATTCACGATTGGGCTGTGGATTTTTCAATGAAGGAACTAGAAATTTAATTCGGTATAATCAGCGACAGTAGGTAAATCTATGTGGTGCGTGTACCCCGCAACTATAGCCCGCGATATTCACCACACCACAGAAATTCCCCAAACTACCCTCAACGTACGCTTCACACCGATACCGGAGCATCTTTAGGAGATGTTGACTTGACAATGCACGATTGTTCACAATTGTGCATTGTCAAGTCAAGCCTGCTTCTATCCAATATGTGGATTTTCATTTCCTCTTCAAATTAGGTTTGTTCCTAGAATGCATGATTTGAGAAATGACACTATATATTCACCACACCACAGAAATTCCCCAAACTACCCTCAACGTACGCTTCACACCGATACCGGAGCATCTTTAGGAGATGTTGACTTGACAATGCACGATTGTTCACAATTGTGCATTGTCAAGTCAAGCCTGCTTCTATCCAATATGTGGATTTTCATTTCCTCTTCAAATTAGGTTTGTTCCTAGAATGCATGATTTGAGAAATGACACTATATAGGTAGGTATTTTTATGTTTTGTCACAACATAAATTACCTGTATAGTTAGCTACATATTACGTATTTAGTAATTACGTTGCTCACAGTTCACACGTATATTATCTCTCTTGTTTTTGGACCATAATTTACAATTAGTAGAAGCGATGTTATTCGATGTACCTATAGCAAAAGCCATCCGGGCATGCAAGCGGCTGTTCAGAGTAGTTTTTAACTTTGTATTCTGGGCCTACATAGTAGGTACATAGTAGGTACATACCTACCACATGTCCGTGAATAGGTACGATCTCGCCCGCGTTTCCCAATTTTTCCAATATAGAATTCAAATAGGTATTTACCTTTTTAACCGTTCAACAGTTAATTCCGTATTCAACTCTGTTTATTTGCAGTAAGTACACATTGTTAGGGTTCCGTACCAAAATGGTAAAATGGAACCCTTATGGTGCGACTTTCTCCGTCTGTCTGTCCGTCTGTCCGTCTGTCCGTCCGTCACACTCGATTATTTCAGTAACTACCGAAGCTATCGACATGAAATTTGGAATAGTTGTGTATATTAGTGGCCCAAAGACACTGGAATTAAAAAAAATTGGAAATTATTTTTGTTCTTATTTAAAAAGGGGGGAAAATCTGAGGGTTGAAATTTAAAAGTGAGATAACTGTACTGTGTGGGGTATCATATGAAAGGGTTTACTTTGTACATTCTAAAACAGATTTTTAATTATTTTTAGTTATGATAGTATTTGATTTATCGGGGAAAATGTCTAAAAAAATACCGTTCCCCCCCCCCTTATCTCCGGAGTTTACCAATCGAAAAATTTGAAATAATTATGGTCAATAGGAATTTACGTATATTTTACAGGAAAACTATAGCCAATGCTCTAACTAGCATAGTTTTTTTGATATTAACAATAAACCTCTACAAACAAAGTTAGTCTTGCGGTTCATTAACAAAGGTAATTATTTATTAATAATGGTACGGAACCCTTCGTGCGCGAGTCCGACTCGCACTTGCCCGGTTTTTTTTTAGTTAGTTGAAGCTTACCGTCCTAGGTGAGCGAAGAAAGCGACGCGACGCAACGCGACGCAGCACGACTCGACTCGACACGCAAGTCCTTTGTTTTTTAGGGTTCCTTACCTCAAAAGGAAAAAACTGAACCCTTATAGGATCACTTTGTTATCCGTCTGTCTGTCTGTCAAGACCCTTCTTCTCTGGAAATCATGTAGGTATCAAGCTGAAATTCACATCAAATACGCAGGTCTACTGTCCCTTGGAGCTGTGAAAAAAATTAAACTTCTAAGCCAACGCAATCAAAAGATACAGCCGTTTATGCTGCAAATTTTCGACACTCGCAAGGGAATCAAAACCTACAGGGTACTTCCCGTGAACTCAGAATCTTGAAATTTGGTACGAAGCAACGTCTTATAGCACTGATAAAGGAAAAATTGCGGAAAGCATACATTTTTAGTTACATCATATAATAAAAATATTTTTAATAATTTTAAACTTAGTACAGGTTTGTACGGAACCATCGGTGCGCGAGTCCGACTCGCACTTGCCGGTTTTTTCGTGTAAGTACAGAATTAATAATTTCATAATTCGAGTTTGGTTTGCTTTGTTATGTTTGATATTCTTTTTACTTCGTGATCGTGAGAACTGAGAACCATTCTTTTTAGTGAAAACAATAAGAAGTTTTGCTAATGAGATTCTTGACATTGCAATGGTTTACTTAATAAAAACAAAGAAAATATGCTTATACAATTTATTATTGCCATTCTTCACTCCTAACTAAAGACATCAACAGCTGGGAGTAAAATTTTGAATCTATGCGCCAATAATATAAAGTCAGCCTGGAAAAGGATGGTTAGACAATGTAACATACCTACAGATAACAGGAAATTGAAAGATGGACTAAAACGAATAAAAATTGCAGAGGAGGGAGGAAGAAGAACAAAGGCTGCATCAAAGGACTATTTTTCTAGAATTCACCGTACCAAAACAAATCAGGTGAATTTCTCTGAGGCATCGTTCTTAAAATATTTTGTACATACCTATTATAAGAGTCGGAGCCTGCCACTAATAAGTTCCAAAATGTACTGTGGGTAAAAATCTTAGCGTCCCCAGGAAATCCCCCGTCAGAAAAACTATTACTACTTACAACTATTTACACACTGACCTATAAAAACGGGCTTAGATATTACCGAGGTATTTATCAATCCAGGTTATCCAGGGCACACCATGGCCGCTATCTAGAGCACTCGGGCACAAAAGATAGATAGCCAAGGCTTGGTGGAAGCGAGCAGGCGGCACGCACCGCCATTAGATTGATAAAGCACGTTTAGCATTCCTTTTAGTGGGTTTAGGTTTGGATTTCTGTGTAGCGTGTAATAAAAATTTATAGGTTAAGTCTGTTTTGAAAGTGAAAACACACTACGGACTAAAAAGACCGCATCATTCACTTTTATTTGGAACGCGCACAAGAGACAACAAAATATCGTTCGCCTCCAACGTGGGTCCGGTTTCTGTCCGGGCCCTAGTGTTTTTTCGATTTTATACTACTTAGGTTACCTCCAAGAGAAGAAAAATGCCAGAAATTTACGTAAAAGGGGATGCTGGAAATAGTACCTATTACGAAAAGATTTATCTTTGCGAAATGAAACGCTGTAGTTTATGAACTCTACAACGGAAAGGTGTTTTAGATTGATTTCAGCACTCAAAGTGAATGTGGAGCGAGTGAAACCAATCCGTTTTTACCCGCTTATGCATTTAATTTTATCAAGTACTGATCGACGTAAGATTATTGTCATTTGTTTTATTCATATACCAGTCAGAATGCAACTCGAGGTCCATTGGAAGATAAAGTCTGCGGGCTGCATCAGTCATTAATGGTAGATGATGGAGCAAAGAATCGTTCAGATACCTATTTATCAATCATCATTAATTAATCATCAAATCATGCGTCAATCACAAATCACATTCACAGTGGTGAGCCGAGAGATACAGGTTTTGGGGTGCTGGCAACGCTGAGCATAATTCAAGGCCATAAAAACAATAACAAAATCTAGTAATTGAGGGATACCTTCGACATATTTTTTATAGTTGCTGCGATTTCGCACTCTCATCATTAACTAAAATACAAAAATGTACTAAATCTAGGTCATACAAAAAACGGAAGTTTGCAGATTACAAAACGAAGCATTTTTATTTTTAATACATTATTCTTAGCAGCGTTAGCAGCACGTTTTATGTCCGGTAACACTAAACACCTGGCGTCCGTAGCGGCTCCGGCTCCAATAAATAATACTGACATAGGGAGAGCAGGTGCGGTACTTATGTGGTTAAAATTTTAACCACCCTCTAATGTTTATCCCTTGAATAAAAACTCATTAATTATTTTCAACAAGCTTTTGTCCGCGACAGTTAGTTTTACCTTCTCTATCAATGCAAATCGGTTTAGCTGATTACCTACCCAAATTCATTGCTATATAAAAGTAAGTAGGTGCTAGTCAGATTTGAACAACCAAAACATAGATCCGAAGAGTCAGTACTCTACCATTAAGTATTTAAATTTGTGCCCATGAGTCAGGACCTCCTGAGTCCTGACGCCTAGCTAGCTATAAGACAACCGAACTAACTTGAATCTAAGTAGGTACATACATATAATTATGTATGAGAGACGCTCTACTTTACATGTTCAGTGCTACAAAGAGGCAAACCGCAGGCTTTGGTGTCATGATCCTGTCACTTTAGATATAATTGTACTTCACTTCACTTCTTTATAAAGAACGTATTTCCTTATAAAGGAGGTACTTGTACTCCTTAGACAGTGGCGTGCACAGGTTTTGGAGCTAGGGTAGGCCTAATGCCTATACCTTAGTCAGAATACCTATTTACGAGCTGTTTTGATGAATAATGAGCCCATTTGGGTAAACAGTGCATTTACGCCTCTATAAACTACACGCCACTGTCCTTAGACTGTACGTATACATATTAGCAAATGAACAGATAAAGAGTCAATAATTTTAACTAATATCCAAAACAATGATAAATAACTTGGTGTCAAGAAATAATGAAGTTCTCCGTAGCACCGAGTCTATAAAACAGAGACCTAATTTTGACCATTAAACGCAGAATGAAAACTATCTGACATCATCTGAGATTTTCTCAAATACCTATAAAATAATTTTCCATCTCCTTAAGAACATCACGATGGCCAGATTGAGGATCAGAGAAACCGGTAGAAGAAGAAAGTGGCTTAGGTACATCCAAAAATGGACAGGGGTCTTTACAATTTGGTGATTGGCAAGACTCTTGGCCGAATCAAACACAAGACTTTCAATCACAGAGAAAATCAAAATTTCATAAATCAATACCATTTTTTTGCTTGGTAGGTAGGTACAGCTTTTCAAACTGGAGACCAGTTAAAATATTCAAGCAGAGCATGCGAACAAAAACTTGTAAGCGAACTCGTTCGACCAGATAACCGGCATTTTTTCAAAAAAGCTCCCGTCCTACCTTTATTAATATGTTTAGACCGTTCTTTTACTTTTGATCTATGGTTGTGAATTACGATAGATCAATAGAATAATTCTGTGGATTGATTTTAACTTTTACAAGTACCTAAAGCTCTGCGATCTTTTCTTGTAAAAGCTTTGTCTCCCACAAAGCTGGTAGTTATTTATGGCGACATCAACGTAAGAGTCTGTTTACTTTTCCATTGTTGATGTTCGTGTGATACCAAAAATGTACAACTAAGTACCTAGTACTTACCAACCTTTATGTTAGTTTTTAGTTAGATACCTAGATAGAGGGAAGCTAGCATTCTATTGTGATACGGCTTGTTTGTATATATCGAGGTCTGTCATATTATAGATAACGTAGAGACACGTAATAGTGTTTATTTCCCCTTTGGTAGAGACTTGATAGAAACGCAAATTGGGACCTATTTATCTAATTTTATTTGTTTACTTATACATAAGGACCATACAAAACATAAAAACAGGATATTTTTTTACAACGAAAATCATAGCTATACGTACTTCCTCCAAAAATGATTTCCAATCTGTTAGGCACTTCGAAACGTATTTTCATTTTATCACTGCCTGTCCCCCTAGCCAAACACTGGCTTACTTGCACCGCCACAATTAGGTAAAAAAAAAATATAATTCAAAGAACTTTTTGTCTAACAAGCCTGTGTGATCATTGAAATTTTCAATTTTCCTGCCTCTTGAAAATCAAAAACAAAACACATCAAGGCTCAGCTTTAGTATACTGGACGCGGAGTTGGACGTTCATATTTTTTTTACAGAAAGACCTTCATGTGGTAAGCCTTGCACTAAAATATTTTACGTCGAATCCTAATACTTTTCGAGAAATAATTTTTTGAAAATTCGCAATTCTTCAACACTTTTCACTATTTATTACGACATTTGCCATAGATTACAGACTCATTGACGTTTAGTTGGCGTACTAAAGTTTCGTTTTACGTAATAAAATCCGTTCCAAACTTATAAAGTATCACAAAATGCTAATAATCGTATTCAAACCATAAACAATGTCTATATTGATTATTGGTAAAACGGAACGCGTGCGTTGGCGCCAGAATTCAAATCTATGAGTATCGTTTTACGCGCATTTCAGTTTAGAGGTTATAAGGTTAAAAAAAAACGTTTAAAGGTTATAGGTTTAATTATTTAACTAAAAAGGTATAAAGGTAGGTTATTATACGTATATTTAGGTATTTGAGCATATGATACACGAAACCGAATCGGCACACCCCGATTCCACGCAGTCTTGTCTGCCCTACCCCTAGAGTGTTTTTTTTAAGCGCGTAGCCAGAAGCTCGACCTTCGTTTCGCTGCGGAGGTCGCCGGCTCACTTCGCTCGCCACCTCCCCCCTTCGCTCCACTCGGCCTCGTAGGCTCGCTTCATTCAGGGGCGACGAAGCGAGTCTTCTGGCGTAGCCCATTCTATTTAAGAAATTAACCTTTTCCACTACCTAAAACAAAAGGTAAGGTAGTTTGAAGTAGGTATAATTAATTAAAAGGTATAAAAGTGAAACCTAACCTCAAAATTTTAAAAAATTAATATCTCGGAAACTACTAAAATTCGGAACGTCTTACTTTGAGGGGGGGTATATCCCCTCCCCTCCTCCCCCCCCCTCCCCCCCTCCCCTCCCTCCTCCGTCACCGTCACTATACTATAGCCCAACCAATTTCAAAACTTTAAAAAATTATTTCACGAAAACTATTGAGTTTCGACATTTTTCCCTTGGAGGGAGGGTTCACCCCCTCCCCCCCTCCCTCCACCCCCCTTCCCTCCCCCCTCCGCCGCGTCCAGTATACTAAAGCCCAACCCAAATCAACATAACAAAGTTGTATTGAAAAATAGATCACAGTTCACTAGGCTGTATGGTTTTAGATCTTTGCCTGTCCCATATAAAGGTTACACAACAAAATATTCTATTTTGAATTTCGAATTCGCGCTTTGACCCAGGTCCCGGGCTAAATGGTGCGCATCCGATACCAACTCGGTGACAACGGAACGCGGACTGAGCGACGCCAAAAGCCGTCCGCCGGCCGACCTTCCGCATGGGACGCCTGACGCCTCCCGCCGCGCCGGCCTAATACTGTCTACATGTTGTGATGTAATCTTTTGTGACGAATGTTGGAAAGATAAGGACTGATAACGTCATAAATATTGAATAGTAGCAAGTAGGTAAACTGATACTTTATTTTGTAGCTTTTTGTATACATACTTTGCTTAATACTTATAGGTAGGATCTATGCTCAAGCGGTTGTGACTTGTGAGCAGTTTGGTTCTTACTTCTTATGGAAACCAAAACTTGGTAGTTGGTAGCATAGGTATTAGGTACCTATTCTGTGGTAGCATTCCACAAATTTTCGGATGACATATCTATACGCGTGCTAGCTAATAGGTATTCCAGGGAAGCGCAGTCTGCTTTACATAGCAGGAAATATAAGGGGAAGATATGATAAGAATGATAACGTCATAAATTATGATAGAAAGAAAAATCAGCAGCATTATTTCAAAATGACAGTTTTATGTCACGTACCTACCTTGGCGTCTTTAATATAAGGATTACAATTCTAAAACACAAACGTCAACAATCTGGCTAATGCGATGGTAGTATGGTCCCTACTATACTATCGAATAGAATTGCTTTTGTGACTATGAGGTCAAGCGCAACTTTCATCGATAAAAGTTATACCTACACTTACTTATTAGATTTTTTTTTGTCCACTACAAGTTAGCCCTTGACTGCGATCTCACCTGATGGTAAGTGATGATGCCGTCTAAGAAGGTAGCGGGCTAACCTGTCAGGGACATGGCTGTTATATTAAGCCCATACCCCTATTCGGTTTCTACACGGCATCGTACCGGAACGGTAAATCGCTTGGCGGCACGTCTTAGGGTGGTAACTAGCCACGGCCGAAGCCTCCCACCAGGGGAGACCTGGGAAAACTCAGAAATTATAAATTCCCAAATTGACCCTGCCGGGAATCGAACCCGGGATCTCCGCACGTGAAGACAACAGCGCTCAACACTGCGCCACGGAGGTCGTAAAAATTTCAATTTCAATTGCATTGTAGAAATAACCGGCTCAGGGATAGCACGAGTATTCTGAAACCCAAGAGACGGTTGAATCTCTCTATCTCCGTCGAATTACTCACCTATTCGATTTTTTTTGCTGGGGGTCGTAAATCATGACCCCTTTTCACTAAATAAATAATAGTACTTACTAGATTTCTTAAACATCACTTGAAACATGTTGAGGAAACCCGCATGTCTGAAAGTTCTCCATGTGATAAAAATTTAATTAGTGAGGGTGATGGACGTTGAATACGGTAGTGGGTTTTCAGATGATTCTGCATTTGATTGGACCAATTTCCTCTGCTTACGATTACCTATTATATAAATCAACAGATTATTAATCTTGAAAAAGTCCCAAATGCTAATGAAAGAAAATGTACTTGTTTAACTACTTATAGTCTATGGTTGCACATAAGTTTACTTTTCACAAGTACCTAACTTTAAGTAACATGAAATAAATTAATTTGAATTAGTGGCTTCGTGGAATCCAAAGAGCAATACCTATTCCAAGACAATTTTACAGCTCATTAAATTAGACCGAATGTCAGTTAGTGTTTTGCAATGTTTTCTTCTTGCTGAAGCCCTACAGCAGCACAAGTATTTATAGAGGCTCGGGACGGACTTGGCTTTTATCTAGGAAATGCAGTTGCATCAATTTATGGTGTTAGGTTCGTGCTTTGATGACTGATTGCTTTTATTCATATTCTACCACTTTGGCGAGAGTTCTGCTTCTGTTTGTTCGTTTTAATTCTTACTAGCTGATGTCCGCGACTTGACCCCTGGATTCAGGCGACACACTTTGATTACAACACCTACCACCGCCTACATATTTAAATATTTCTATCTAGGTATCAAAAAGCAATTTATGCCACCTGACATAACCAAGGAAGGATATAATTTAATATAAAAAATTCTTTTTTAAACAACCGACTTCTTACTTATTTTATTGTTGATATTTTAAAAATCGCTCGACCGATTTCGATAAAATTTATATGGGACCACCTTTGAAACAAAAAAAGAATTTTCAAAATCGGTCCAGGCGTCTTCGAGTAACCGGGGAACATAGTACATTAAAAAAAAAAAGATTCCGACGAATTGAGAACCTCCTCCTTTTTTGAAGTCGGTTAAAAATACCTATCGCCACAATGATGATCCTTACATCTTACGGTCTACCTATTAAAGTCTGTGCCACACTTTATTTATTAAATTTTAAAGGTGCCGCGTCATGTACTTTAGAACAATAGCTTCAGTACAACAACAGCCTATGATATTATATATATAAAAGCTTAAATAGCGCACAAAAGAAGCCAGTAAGTAGGTACCTAGTACCTACTTGGTTATGGCGATTGATTTATATTCGGCTTCGCATAACTCTACCATTGTTTTCACCACACAATTTGAGCTATCTATTCTAGTCACACAATTTTAAATACTTATTGTTAGGCTGCTTTTGTATCCTTTATAAGCTGAGATCATGGATACGTCACACGACAGTGTGCTTAGTGCTTCCCTCTATGAGTTGCCAATCAAACAACACGTAAGTATAACTGAACAATGAAAATAAAGTCGGCGATAGCCTCTCCGGGTGTGAAGTCTACCACACTTAGCCAGCATGGTGGACTAGAGCCTGAACCCTTCTCATTCCGACAGGAGACCCTTGCTCAGTAACAGGCTGGCGATGGGCTAATAATACCTATGATGATTATAACGAATGAAAATAAAGCCAATAACCATTGTTGGGTTATCAAAAAAAACCGGCCAAGTGCGAGTCGGACTCGCGCACCGAGGGTTCCGTACAAACCTGTAGTAAGTTTTAAATTAAATGTTTTTTTTAAATATTTGAGTTGATTCAATGAAAGGTAAATTGCGGTTTACGATTTATGACGTATTAAAAAAAAACTACTTACTAGATTTCGTTCAAACCAATTTTCGGTGGAAGTTTGCATGGTAATGTACAACATATATTTTTTTTAGTTTTATCATTCTCTTATTTTGGAAGTTACGGGGGGGGGGGGGGGGGGGGGCACATTTTACCACTTTGGAAGTGTCTGTCGCGCAAACTTTTCAGTTTAGAAAAAAATGATATTACAAACCTCAATATCATTTTTGAAGACCTATCCATAGATACCCCCACACCTATGGGTTAGATGAAAAAAAAATTTTTGAGTTTCAGTTCTAAGTATGGGGAACCCCCAAATTTATTGTTTTTTTTTTCTATTTTTGTAAGAAAATCTTAATGCGGTTTACAGAATACATCTACTTACCAAGTTTCAACAGCATAGCTCTTATAGTTTCGGAAAAAAGTGGCTGTGACATACGGACGGACAGACAGACAGACAGACAGACAGACAGACAGACATGACGAATCTATAAGGGTTCCGTTTTTGCCAAATTTGGCTACGGAACCCTAAAAAGACGCTGCGCCTCAACTCCACTCAGCAAGTGTGCGTTGCTCCTTACTTTTCCCTCTATAATAATGATTATAGTACAAAAATCCGACTCTATCGTAAAAAGATGGTCTGGCGTCTTTGTCTACACTCTAAGAACTTTAGTGAAACTCTCTTTGGTGAAACTATTACAGGCGATAGGATGTCCTTCGGGAACGATAAAACCCGTTATCAGACAGTACGAGGTACCTACCCAGTAAAGAGAACTCTTGGCCTTTGGAAAAGTTGGTAGCTTTTCTAATTTAGGTCTGCGAAAACCCCTGGGGTGTTGTTTACCCCTTTTTTGGTCGTTCTACATAATACATATAAGTTAGGTTATGTAATATGCATGAGCAATTTTAATATTAAACTTGCCTACAGGGCAAGTAATTTTTTCAAAGTAACTATTGGTTCCAATTTATTAGGAACTATGATTTGAAGAACATCTTGTCTTGTCCGATTTGATACAAAAGTTGATTCCCTCTTATACTATATTTTATAGGCTTTATTTCGATAATCGATACCTTCAAGCATTATGAGTTTGATTTTTCACTTATGATGAGATAAGCGAGCCAAGAGGTCTGATGAGCGTGATTTATAGTTATCAACGAAAATATGTAATTACTTGATAATAATATGTAAGTTACGAATGAGTAGGTGTTAGATAGGTGTCAGGTGAGATCGCTGTCCAGGGCTAACTTGTAGTGGATTAAAAAAAAAAAATAGTAAGTACACTAATGTGTAGCTATTCAGTAAAAGTAGGAACCAGAGGAAGGACATGACAATGTGGACGGCAAACAAAAGCCGGTGGACCGCGGCTCGCATAGTAATCAGTGGGCACTGGGCAGGCGGCCGGTGCGTCTTCACTCTTCAACCTCTATAGTACATAGACTTGGGGAAATAGAGAGATAGTTAATGGGCCAAGAAGTGAGAGCACCATCGCCTTTATTCTCCAAGAACTCAATTAAACAACGACTATTTCGCTATTACTAATACCTACCTAATATTAGGGGTTAAGCAGTCCCCTCTCCAAACGCAACATTGATATTGCGAGCTGTTTCTGTAGTTCCGCGTCGGAACTCGTATTCAAAAATCACTCGAATTTTCGAAGTATCCATCTTTCTTGTTTAAACTGAATAAAAAACAACTGAAAGTCGATAATCGAATATTGCACATTTTTTAAAAGAAGAACTACATAGGTACCCTGTGAAAAAAGTTTCACTCATAAATCTGAAACCATGAAGGTTCTATGTCAATTCGAAGTACCTAGTAATTACAATAAAACGGCAATTTCATAATTTAACCCCTATTATAATTTTTTTCGGTTACGTTTCCCGGATTGAGAATGACTCCATCGCTTCGTCGTGCAGGGCAAGGTCACCAATGACCAGAGGGTGAGGAGGTCGCCCAAGCAATGGACCGATCAAACGTCATCTATAGGAGGTCCATTGCACGAGTGTACCAGGCTTTTAGTGAGCAGGGAGAAGTGGCCGATGCTTGTGAGAGCGCATCCGGCATCACATAAAAATGCCACCAAAGCCGTCACTTCGTGTAGACCAGGGAATGCTCTGTCAAAAGTCTGCAGTGCTAGCATGACTAATAGTGGAATGCAACACAATTCTGTTGACATATATGCCTAAATACAACAGGCTGCACTATTATATTCGTTTGTGAGGATTCAGTCTAATATTTTCCATAAGTCTCTACCTTCTGTATAATGAATCTTTAGACATTCGAGGTCTTCATTCTGTAGGCATTGCTATAAACGTCAGCGGGTAAGCTCTAAACTCGGTTTGGGTCTTTGTTGCGAGATTATGAAAATCACACAGACCAGAAAATCACGAACAATGGCAGTCTTAAGCGGCAAAATGTTTGAAACTAATGAAAATTAAGTTTGATAGAATACCTATATTTACTAATTTAGTAGTAAAGTAGAAGTATTTTTTAGAACTACCGACATTACCATAAATCTCTTTGTAATGCTATAACCAAGACATCAGAGAGCAAGACTGAAGTGAACCGACGAGTGCGCATCAAAAGAGGATTCAGAATCCAGACATGCCATAGAGAAGTTGCAATAATTCCTTAAAAGTGACTGGAACTTATAAGGAGATACCTACCATACTTACTGAAGAAAAATTTTAATTTCCAAAACTAGTAGGTGAAGTGAAGTACCTACTAGTTTTAGCCTAAAGAAGAAAAGTAACGAACTTTATGCCTCCATAAACAATAAAGCTATTCTGCCGTTTAATTAACCATGGTAGCCCCGAAGTAAATCAAATATTGCAAAACAATTTGTGTCGACCTCGAGTCTAATTCATGGACGAATCAAAGTGTAGGTGTAACGGTTTGGGGACAATTAACGATCCAATCATAATCCTACCACAGAATAAGTAATAGTACTGATAACACTGTACAGTGATCATGTCAAATTCTCCTGAAGGTACCCAATCTACGATTCATGCAATCTTTAATGAAAAAAGAAAACTGGTCGACAGTTATCTACAACCATTTGAAATATGGGCATTAAGCTAAAAAGAATCAATTCGTCTGGAATGCTGAAGTAAGTTATACATTCTAAAATGAGTTATGCACCTGTAAGGCTGTAACCGACTGTCAAAATACAGAGGAAGCTTGCCTTTTTTAAGGCATTTTCAAAGTAGATTCATGTTCCTAAAAGTTGAATCTGAAGGGCTAGATACTGAGGATATAAAGTGGCCCTAGAAGACAGGAGGAATCTGGATCTGGATGATATAGAAAATTACCAAATAATTGGTCAAATCAGCAACTTTTTTTCAAGCGTCAATACGCTCGCTTTGTACTGGGATTTGGTATGAAATACAGATCTGTGACGTCATCAAAATTCGACGCAATTTTTTTACTTCAATCGACGGTTTAAAATGCTTTTTAATCAACTAACAGGGGACGTGGATATTATGATTTTTGGGAGATCCTCTACTTATTAATCACTCAAAAATAACTTATTGTCAAAAAATACCCAACTATAGAAGAAAACACAAGATACCTAGTCGTCTTTTGAGGGTCTATGGTTAACTTAGCCGAAGCTCTCCGTCTAAACACTGCGCTCAATGCTTTTTGCTATTTATTCATTGATTATTGTTTCTGTTCAATTGAATGAGATGGTTCAGGAAAATTATAACAAAATAGAAGACATAATTCAGCGAGGAAAACCTTGGATAAATTGCGAAGATATTTTAGGGTACCGTGTTCAATTCCCTTCGTATCTTTTCCTCTGTCAATTTATTAAAGTTAAAACAATGTTATTAAAATTAACAGAAAGATCATTGCCCGTTCAACCCTTCGTGACAAACAACTGGCCTTGCAGCAATAAAATCCCACTCATGAGTACCTAAGTACCTATTTACAGTGCGTTTTGTCAATTTTCATAAACACAATTGGACAATATTGGAAGAGTGCAAATTGCAATGTAATGCGAATCGCATCGTGTGTTGGTAAAGGTTCAAATTTCTCATATTCAGACCATATTTAGGACATAGGCAGAATACGAGTTCTCAAAAAATACCCATGTAGATAGTTGATACCTACATTGAAACCGACATCAAAAATTGCGATCTACCATCTGCACACTGCGCGAAGTATCTAACTCAGGAGTTAAGTGCAGTGAGTTTACATTTTTAAGGTACTTAGTTAGTTATCCTCTAACGTGCAGCAATGGGGGTGCTTTAATTAACCTATTCAGTGCTTCAAACGCACACCAATCGCTAAACCTCGCGCAAGGCTTGAGGTACTATCTTCACTGTGAATTCGTGAGTTTTGAATCAAATCAAATCAAATAAATATTATAAATGCGAAAGTTTGGATGGATGGATGGATAGATGTATGGATGTATGGATGTTTGTTACTCAATCACGCCCCAACGGCTGAACGGATCTGGCTGAAAATTGGCACAGAGATAGATTATAGTCCG
Organism: Erebia epiphron; assembly: GCA_963932025.1. NCBI lineage: Eukaryota > Metazoa > Arthropoda > Insecta > Lepidoptera > Nymphalidae > Erebia > Erebia epiphron. The sequence goes on from OZ009954.1 coordinate 6,191,261, forward strand.
GAATAGCACATAGGCTACTTTTATCCCGGAAAATTAAAGAGTTCCCGCGGGAACCAAAAAACCTCAAACCACGCAGACGAAGTCGCGGGCATTCGCTAGTAAATATTATAAATGCGAAAGTTTGGATGGATGGATGGATGTTTGTTACTCAATCACGCCCCAACGGCTGAACGGATCTGGATGAAATTTGGCACAGAGATAGGTTTTTTTTTTTATGTTTCGCACTCAAATTATCCTCTGACAAGGTGTCAGCGACCTTTTTGCTGCGAGTTTTGCTCTGAAAGAAGGTGCCAACTCACGATGGTCGTGTAGCAGGTGTGTATGCGTTTGGCACAGAGATAGATTATAGTCTGGAATAGCACATAGGTTTTTTATCCCGGAAAATGAAAGAGTTCCCGCGGGAACCAAAACCCTCAATCCACGCGTACGAAGTCGCGGGCATCAGCTAGTGTCCTTATAAAACAATATTGCAGGCGACTAGCAAGTAGCATCTAGCAAACATACAACAAATAAATAAATTACTGAAGTCTGAATCTTAAAAATGCACATGTACCTAGCTTCACTTTGCGTTCATAGTGGGCTCTTTCCATTCCTTTAGTCCGTGATCTCTTAATAGCAAGCTTAGTATCATTTTACTGTAGGTAGTCTTGTTTACCAGCGGCCAGCGCTTTTATGTTGTTGAAGACAGGACAATAGGTTTTAATAACACAATGCACGGCATTTTGTTCCTTAATCATAATAGTTTGCTCGTTCGTTTAACGGACGGTCACAATAAGCTGTGGTATGTGCTATGATACTTGTGTAATAAGTAAATCGTTGGGTAAGTAGGTATGTGAGCATTTGAAAACCACTACCTACCTACTTTAGAGAAGTGGGGACTACGAACTAGATAGATTTTATTACTTCCCCTAACCGGGAATGTCAGTTAAAAAGCGCATTGGGGTGCTGATATATTAGTTTCTGAAGTATTTTTCTGCTAGATGATGCCCGCGACCTCGTCCGCGTGGATTAAAGTTTTGGATTCCCGCGGGAACTCTTTTAAAGTTCCGGGTTAATTTCCGGGATAAAAAGTAGCCTGCCCCTTCCTACCTCTGTACCAAAATTCATCAAAATCGATTGAACAGAAGTGAAAGCAGACATACACAATTTCGCATATAATATCTATTAGTATGGATATAAAATGTTGATTTGAGAAGTTTTTATGCGGATTTACCGGCATCGCTTCCGGACCTACAAGACGATATAGGCAAAATTATTCCCACGCAATGTGGCAATAAGATTCATCCATTCAAATTTACGACAATCAATAACGATGAGGCTATTACATTTAGCAAGAGATTGTGGCATCTTAAAAGTGGGTTAAATCAATCGGGTCTTAGTTTTGACTTTATCTAAGAAATCAGAATTCGGAACAATAAAATAATTGGAATAATGTATAGGTAAGTATTGAAACTTACTGTCACCGCGCCGCTCGCGTCTACCTTTGCACTTCCAAAACTTCATAGCGCCAGTGGCCGAGGTCACAAGTGGTGTTAGGAATAAAGATGACACCGCACACGCCCACCAAGGCAAGTGGCCATCGTCTAACTGACCGATTGGGGACGAAACAATGACTTTTGTTTACAAATTGATGCGGAGAATTTAATCACGCAGACTAGAGAAAAATATAGACAGTTACGAGCCAACTTCACGCCATTTCAAAAACACTCTGCCACTAGCTATGCCCTGGTTGCCACCAGGGCATGGCACCACCAGTCACGGGGAGGGTAGTAAAACGATACCACCTCTAACTACTTCTGCTACTTCAAATAATACTACTTTACGCTCTAACGTCGCTTCATAATAAACGGGGATTAGTCAATGATATTATATATACTTATGGATTAGTTAGTTGACCGGGTGAATAGTTTAACACCGATTTCTCTTTCTTTAAGGAAGTAATTAACTGTGAAAAGAAGACAAAGATTTGGTAAGTCAAAACATGACGTAACTTAAGAGACACCTTCATAGTAGTTCATAGGACACATGTTATAAATTGAGTCTATTGAAAGAATTATTTATAGGTACTTAACTAATGTTCATTAATCATGAGTAAGGGCGTAAACTACGTTGCAACTTTACGATGCCTTAAAAACGGTAGCATGAGCCAAATAAATACTCATAAACACACACAAATTCACAAATTAATAATTCATAATGAATAATAACAAATTTTCGACAACTAAAGTGACGAAGACATGCGGCTGCTTTCACATAAGTTCGTTTGCTTGCGAGGACTGTCTATCTTATCTTTATTTGGAGCTAAACACCTAGACTGCTAGACTATAACCATATTACCTATTCTGTGCTATAACTTCGAGTCCCACTCGCGAGTACGACGCCTGACACTGTCGGTCGTACGTCGTCCCGACAACCTCCGGTTGAAGCTCCGTATTGCATTGAGGAAGGCGTGGGAGACAATCCAGATGGAGTCAGGACCTTCGCTCGAACTAACCAATTTACAATCATCCCGTTTAACGATTTATTGACTATCGTTTCGAAATTGTGAGTCGATCTGACTCATAATTCCGTGTGATATTTTTGAATTTTCAATCATATTTATCATCCTTCGCTTACCATCTAAAAAAAGCAATAAAGCCCGATATACACTTCCGTTATGCCCGGAGCGGAGATGTTTAACAGACCAATCAGGCAACAAAAAGACGTTACAAAATTAGGACGCCAATTTAATTGCTCTCCTAAACACATCCCCACACTTCTGCGCTTAGATGGAAACCGGACCTAAAACCTCAGTGCCCTTAGTTTAAGCTTTATAACATTACAATTTCGATTGTTAGAACATACTGGCATCAAACTAGTACTTTGCAATTTCGTTTGTAATCATTTGAATAATTTCTGTAATTCCCGTGTTGTGTTTCAGTTCAACGTACAATTCAAAGAATTGTATGTTAAATAACTTAGGTATATACTTACAAAAGTTAATCTGAAATTCAGGCCCGCACAAGGCACGGGAAAGAAAAAAAGGATTTAGTTAAAAAAAATACATGTATAGCGTAAAAAAGGTTTATTTTCTATCACATCATGTCTTCCTACGTTAAAAATTTTTGTTACTTAGATGCCAAACATCATCCCTAAGAGCAATCACTACAATCCGAAGCAAGTCTGAGATATACATTTTCAATTATTATCATTATAAAAATATAGATATTTGATTCCAAATCAAAATCCATACAAACTAAAGTTTAATTTAAAAAACTGGTTACGATAGCATTGCTCTAAGTTAAATCCAACAAAATATATTATACAAATTATATTTTAAATGTACTTCGTATTTTAAAGGATATTTACTTTACTAATTATTCAAGAAAAACGTTAGTAAAAATCCAAACAGGATTTTTTTTAAATTCAAATATCTTAGAACTTGCCTCGAACCTTTCAGACGGGCCCAGGAAAGCATTAAACATGTTCACAATAACTCACATTTGATTGACCAACATACTGGGGCGTCACTATGAGCTCTTATAGCAGGACAGATATTGAACTGCACTTAACTTCAAGGCACTGAACTGGTAGACAGACACTGCATTAAACTGTGCTGCAGCTCAATTTCTGTCCTGCTTTAAGAGCTCATAGTAACCACCCTGTATAAATTTTGAAATGAACCTATGAAAACGTAGTAATGTACTCGTATATTTTCTTTTCCCACATATTTTTTTTATCCACAGATTAAAGGACAAATATGATTAGCAATGAGCAAACGGACCCCAAAATATATACAAACTTCGTAAATAAAACAGTCAATCATAAATATGTCGAAACTTCAAAGTAAAATAGACCTAATCAACCTTTTTTTAACATCAACAGCCAACGCTCCAAGCGGAAACCTTGCGAAACTAATTTCGGGTATTTACTTGGTATTTAAGTTTATACTTTAAACACTGAAATTTGGATTAACGTTATAGTTTCGAAACGCTAATTCTATCAACGTCGGTGAGACGTAAATCTCATACTAACCCTATAGACCCAAATCATACTGTAATCATTCGATTTTGAGTATACCATAATATACTTACAATATTTATTTTTCAAAAAAATTCTACAAGACGCAGTTAGGTATAAAAAATTATATTGTAGAACACGATTCATGCTCTCCTGGCTTATTGCACTATTGAAATACATGGTAAGCATACGTTCTAGGCACGATTCTGTACTTTCTATAATAATAATAATTATATATTGATTACATACTTAAATTACTAAAAAATGTTTATCTTAAACGCAAATTACAGTTGAGATTTCCATAATCTTTCAATGCTATAAATTTTTCGTATAAAACGTTTCTACAGTATGAAAATAAGTCCTTTGAAATGCCCAATTGTTTTTTTTTCGAGTTTTATACATAGAATAGTCTCAAGATCTATAAACTAACTTATTTTATGGTGGTACAGTTATATAGTAAAAAGATGCCCAAAACTCAGAGGAGAACTTAGCGTAGCGTAGGGTGTTTTATAGATAAATATGTATAATAAATACCTATGTATTTATTTTTGAACCAACGCGTATTTTTTTGAACACCCGACTTAAATAGAACTCTAAACTGAATACGCAATGCTTCGCAAGTTATTTTCGAAAGGGGCGTTCCTACATGTTAACATATTTTGTACAGAGGAATACAAGCATAGATTGGAGTGTAAATAGTGCACAGCACCAATGGTAGTATTACGAGCACCGAGTAGTAAACCTATTGAGAGCTAATAGCCACATTTTCGCTTTGAAACACATCTCACCACTTTCAGGCGGGGGACGAGGTAATAATAGCATTTCTCATTGGCTGACTCAAGGTCAACTTTACACAGTTAAAAGTACAAAGTATATCAATGTTACCGCGGCACTTGGGCTGCCCGCTGCGCGACAAAAATGTATCGATAAAAATTACCAGTAGGTACCTATTGGAAAATCAATACAAAATATTGTATTCAAACAGCAATATACAACCATATGTATGATTATGCATAATTATCTGATACTTTAAATATATTTTTTTTTAATTGCCCAAGTTCTATACTAAAGAACTTAAGTTTTCAACAACAACTTTTAATCAAATAAATAAGAAACCTGTTCTTCTACTTCAGAATTGTTCGGAATTTAATGAAATATAAGTTTTTACTCAATAAATTAATTTATTGGCATTCAAGTGGTCTAAGGCTATCGATATAATTTATCGATAGTTGCACGGGCTACACTGGGCTATGCGTGGAAGAGCGGAGATATGTAGAACTACATGTGAAAGACAAAGAAATACTGAAAGACATCAACGGGTTCCTTTTCATTTTTGTAAATATTTTTATTTCTTTGCGTATTGATGATTTTTATTTATTATTAATGATTTTTATTTATCCTTTACATAGCTGGAGGTATTGCTTCTCTTTCCACGCCATTTAATGCTACAGAGAGGCCTATTTTCGTTTTTTACTCGATCAATTTCCGAGCACGGTCGAATACGGACTGAGGGCGACTATAGGCACAAAACGTAGCGTTAGTAGTGGTAGTGCTAACGTTTGTCTGGTGAGGGGGCACGCTATGCTCAGTCAATTGGTTGTATGGTCTGTGATTATCATCATGGACTTCAGCAAAATAACACCTGCTTCTATCCAATATTTGATCCAAAGTAATTTTTTGCTCTAAATGCTCGAAGATACACCCACAGAGGGGAAAAGCCTTACTAATCTCGTAGTCTAAATAAGTTAACACATCCCTGTGAAAAATGTATGTTTATCCTTTTAATTTAATTAATTTAGATTCAGAGATTGTTAATTTAGTTCAGGGATTTGTATACAACCCTTCGAAGACTAAACCAACAGGAGTGCCTTCATTCTGCCAAATGTATAAGGCATACTTTCATTATATTTACTGTATTCTAATTGTGTGCATTTTGGCGAATTTTGATACGTGCGTTGTTTCGTGCCCCTATGAAAGTCACAATGTTTGGCAAAATAATTAGTGCTTGACACAACTCCAACTCCCTATTCTCTAACTCGGTGGTTATCAAAAAATTGTGGCCACCAACATAAATTTTGGATTTATTAAAGGATTACTTAAAGTATCATCTTGGACCGCTAAAGATGACTGACAACACGACATGAGCGAAGGGTCGTTAGACAACTTGCTCAAAACTCAGCCACACTTAGAAGTTTTTTGCACACAACAGAGTGGCTTATTGCTTACTTCTAGCAGATTGCTGTGTTGCAGCATTGAAAAAGGAAAAAAAATTAAGGTTTACTAAGAAAAAATAAAAATAACATTTCATAGCAAACCTATAATGGATAAAAAATAATAATTTTTGATAGCCACTGAGTTAGAGAATAGGGTTGCTGTTGGTTAAATACTCGCAGGTACAATCATATACGAAAAATTGTGTAAGCGTTAAAAAAGTTCTGCACAACACTTGAACTGACACTGCATAGGAATCTACTAAGTCAAATGGAAAGCCTGCCTTATTACGAGTAGTTTTACATGAGTACACACAAACTACAGTGAAGTTGATATGTCTTATAGTAATACAAATATAGACATGATTTTTTTGAATGCAATGAATAGTGCGAAAATTCTATTCACTACACACTAAGAACTTTCAGAAATGAACACCCATCATATCAATGAATTACACAGATCCACATCATAATACGAAGGCACTGCTTTTGATAGTGCTCCCACGCCAAAGTTTTAAATTGTTCTATCCTCATTTAGAAAAATTATAAGTATGTAAAAAAATATTTTGGCACAAAGAAAACTTTATTATTGCTTGTGTAATTTGTATTTGAGACAAGCATAGAGTTAATGAGACAAGGGTATTTATAGTACCTAAAATTATCATTAATCTGAGAATATAAGTTCGCTTTGGAAATGATGAGGTGTGGTGCTCTGTATAGGATTCGGAAATACCGCGTTTTTAGTTGTAAAAGTTTGATTCTATGTTATTCATGTAGGTACATTTATTATAATATAACGTTATAAAACTTTTGCAGGGAGCACCAATAAATAAAATTTAAAGAATAATTGTGATGAGCAATTTATGTATTTTATAAATAAAAAATAAAAAAAAATCACACACAAATCATCAAACCCTCCTAACATCCAACCATTATCCTATAATATTTCTACAACACAATCCGAGAGCACACATTTTTATTTGATAGTCAATATTAAAATTGAGTAGGCAGAATTTTGAGTATAGGCATTAATAAAAACCATAAACGAAACCAAATGATATTATTAATATTGCAAATATACACATCAAAACCATAAAAATTAAAATTATATAAAACTTTAAAATATACTTCAATTTTAACTGCCTATTCCTCATTGTTACCAAAAAGTTATGAAGAAAAATAAAACTACATAGCTAGTGCTAATTTCATTTGTAAATACGATTAATTAATTGTATACTTACGAATAGTTGTTGCTATTTGGGCTAAGGGTCAAATCTAGCGTAAAAACCGTCGCGGATTTTTGGGCCAAATTTTTATGAGACAATCGAAAATTCATTCTCAGTACAACCAAAGTACAAGTAAAGATTCCACACTCAAAATTCCGCAGACCGAAATTCCACTAGCTTTGTCCCAACCCCTAAAATCAGTTACTAAAACCAATACTGAAAAGGTGTAAACCTAAGTATCTTTGCTAACTTATTGCCAAAGTTACAAATGGCCTTACATATTTAACATACTCATTACGTTAATAGTGGAAACTTCGCTTAAATATCAGTCGTTCTAGACTCTTATGTAAGTTTTTACACAACTTTGTTATTGGGGTTAGTGCAAATCTGTCAATTTGTATGGACTCGATAAAATTAGGACTGACTCCATTTAAAATGTCTAATCACTCTTATTTGTTAACTTAATGCTCTATCCCTCTAAAGTTTTCAGTAAACAAATGTGCCATTGAAGTTGGTACAAATGTGTAATTTTGTATGGAAAAGAGTTGATGTAACTGGTGGATTTGTATGAACAGTCAAACTTGGGGCATAACAACTCCATACAAATATAACAGATTAATGCGACACCAGTTTTTTAAATTGATAAGTCAAAATCAGATAAACAGCTAAGCCAATGTTGAGTTTACTTGAAAACTGAACATGCAATAAGTGGCACTGAACTGAAATTATGCCCACTCTGTTCCGCGCACATACAGATAAATTAATTATCAGAGGTACATTGTCAATGTCGGTACCATGCTCCCTGTACCCTCGTTTGAAAGTGCGACACAGGTGTGACGAGGTAAGCCTGTTGGGGTTGTTGTACTACAGCCAAAGGTATGACTTGTTGGGCCATTTCTACCGGTTGGCCGTTGTCTTCGGAGACCCCCAGTGGTTGCAAGTGTTGCTGTGAGACCTGTTGGACCCCGCCGACTTGCTGAGTGAGCACTTGCTGGTGCTGACTCACTTGCGGCACCAGCTGCATTTGCTGCTGCATTTGCTGTTGCTGCTGCGATTGTTGCTGGTGTATGACCACATGGGGCTGGTTCTGCATCTGCTGGTGCTGTTGGACCTGTACTTGTTGTACTTGCTGTTGTTGCTGCTGCTGTTGCTGTTGTTGCTGTTGCTGCTGCTGTTGCTGCACTTGTTGCTGCTGCTGGGCCTGTTGCTGCGCTTGCTGCTCCCGTTCGTGCTCCTCCTTCTTCTTCTGCTCCATTGCTGCCTTCTTCGCGTCAGCCTTCTCCTTTTCTTGCTGTATCCTAATTGGATCCTTATTCTTGTCATATGACATGCATTTACCGCTACGGAATGGCATCATTTCCTTTGGTAATTCCTGTTTCTTTGTCGCAAATTTGACATGGGGAAACTGGTCTTTCATGAAAGCTCGGAAGGTGGAATAACCCATGAGTTTCACTCCCGGTTCTAAGATTTCCCCATATTCTTTGTATGCTTCAAATAAGTGCTTCCTTGAGTCCCCTTGGATAATAACAGTCTTACTACCTTTTTTACCTTCTCCAGAAGGTTGGACATCTTTAGGTGAGCTTGCATGCTGTTTGAGATACTCCTTTAGGAAGTTTGTAGCGTGCTTGTATATATCTAGTGTGAAGGTGTTGTATGGTTTCTTACCAACGTTGCCATGTATCCTCGGTGCTACACCGTGTGTCATGACATGCTGCCGGATTCTCTTGAGCTGATAATGCGTCACATTTTCTAGATATAAGAAAGCCTCTAGACAAACCTTTCTCCCTTGATACACGTAGCAAGCTCTCAGTCTCCTCCTGACCTTATGCCGTGATGTCTCAGCAGGGTTGGCCAAGCTAGCCATAGTAATGCCCATCAAGTACATGTCATGTTCGCTTTTGGTCAGTTCCGCAATGTTCAGCCGATGACGGTACACAGCTTCTGGGTTGAGGCCTCGGTAACAGTTGTCTTTACAATCACAACCCCTTCTCAGTCTTTCTTTTACCTGAAAGGTGAACATTTGAACTCCAATTAAATGATTGACTAGAACTGGGATGAATTTTGATTGAATAATATTTATAATGTTATAGCCATTGTTATAATTAAATTGTGTGCAGTATTTATAAAAATCTTGCCAGTTAGACTGCTTTGTTTTACACCACTACAAGTTTGCGCTTGACTGCAATCTCACCTGATGGTAAGTGATGTGCAATCTAAGATGGTAGCTAGTTAATCACTTGGCGGTACGTCTTTGCCGGTAGGATGTTAACTAGCCACGGGTGAAGCCTCCCACCAGGCCAGACACGAGAAAATTCAGCAATTGTAAATTTCCAAAATGACCCTGCTGGGGATCGAATCTGGGACCTCCTATGCTAAGACAACAGCACTCAACACTGTGACAGGGAGGTCTTCAGTATTGTTTTTATAATGGACATAAGTGATGATTAACTAGCCCTCCAATAGGCATGATGACTGATTTTGAAAAATGGCCAGATTATGTTCGGAAGTATCTACTATTTCGAAAAAATATCTTATTTCAGCAGAAAAATAAAGTTTGATAGATAAAATTAGCATTTGAAATTTAAATTTTAAAATTCACGCCAAAACGTTCGGCGGTGTCATGGCGTCGTTGTGACGTCACAATTGTTTTTACCAATGTACTCTGTACAGTGTGCAGTAAGCAATTAGTGTGATTTTCAAAGCTCGAAAACAAACAATTGTGACGTCATTCGCTTCTTTCTGTTTTATGCAATATGGCGGATTGCTGTATTTTATAGTTTTATTTTATCAAAATAAATAGCAATCTCACTCGAAATAGAAAAATAAATACGTTTTTTACAATCCATGAATCCTATTTCATTAGATAAATTCATAATTTCATTGATTCTTGGTTACTGTCATCATGCCTATTACAAAATAGCTGCATCAATCAATGATACAATCTCAATGTTAAGTAAAAATTGAATAAAACCTCTGATTGGCTGAATTTATACTGTTCTTTCTATTACAACTAGATGATGCCCGCGACTTCGTCCGCGTGAATTGATGTTTTTTTAAGATTTAAACTATCCTATCTCTCAAGTTGGATCGAACTGCACATGGTGTGCGAATTTTATTATAATCGGTTAAGTGGTTTAGAAGTACATTGAGGACAAACATTGTGACACGAGATTTTTTAATTACGCAATACTTAAATTGTTTATTTCATATATGACATACTAGCTGATGCCCGCGACTTCGTCCGCGTGGATTCAGGTTTTTTGGTTCTTTAATTACAATAAATGTTTGGCTAGTGGCAAGAGTGGCAAATACACTATAGCTGTCAATTAACTGTATCAGGGCCCCAGTATGAGGAAAAGTTACACCATGAGGCAAATTTTTGCTATCTCTCGTCTCCTATGAGATAGGAGTCATAGGATCAAATTATATGCAACTAACTCATATGATGGAAACCATACTGGATCATGTTTTTACCCAAGATGGTCTGGTGCTATACAAATAAGGCAGCCTTATTTTGTGGCAATCATCCTTCCAGCAAAGTATCATTTTAGATAAAAACAATAAGGATGATTTGTTTTTATACCAAACTATTTCCAGGCATTGGAATAACAACCCATGAAAGGGTAACCAACAAATAAACATTCATTGATAATAACATTCAATAATAATAAGACATACCTGAGCTGGATTATCCTCCAGTTTATTATCGAGGACTTCCTCATCACTATCAGACTCTGCCTTTTTCTTTCTCTTAGCCCCGGCTTTCTTTTCCACATTTGGTTTGGTTTCAACATCCAAGTCTCCAGTTTCGACATTGGTCTCAAACTCAATGCTGTAGGTCCCTTGCATGGCTTGCATGTTGGCATCACCATTCTCAACCTGGATTGTATGGCCTTGCCAAAGAACCTGAAATTTATTAGATGCAAAATAGAATATTTTTTATTTTTTTCTTTCCTTTTATCACCAGTTATCAGATTAGTTAAAGTTAAACTAAGTAATTTTTGTGAACAACGAAAATCTCAATCAAGTTTTCGACGTGTGTACTTATATTTTAATAATAACAGATTTTCCATACAAAAACTGCCAAAACATTAGTTAATTTAATTATTTGATTGATTAAACGTCAGTTTAACTTGTTTTATTTGTTGGTAAGGCTTTTGCAGAAGTGAGGATTAGGTATAAAAATCTCAAGGGGAACAGATTGATTGCATAAAAGACAAAGGTAAATATTATCCTAATTTGGAAGGTACCTCTGTATCATATTCTGTCAAGATTGGTTCCGCAGTTGAGCTATGACTAGATCAAACAGGCAGACATTTCCCGTTGGAGTGTATAAAAGTATGGATAAGAAATACCTGTTCCTGGTGTCCATTGTAGTTATGTTGCTGCATATTCTGAGCAGCACCCAGCTCGAACACAGAGTGCTGGCCCATTACTGGCGTGTGCCACTGGGCACTCTCCCCATACTCGCCGCCGCCGTTCTGGTCCGACGGTATAGCCACTATAATAGTCTCCTTGCTGTCCACACTTCGCCGTTCCACCGAGAGAAGCGAGTGAAGGACCTCACTCGCCTCCTTCTCGGCGGGATTCACCACTTCCATCTTCTCGTAGGACATTTCCCCGACGTTTCACTACAATACAAGCCAGCATTCATGTCAAATCACATGTAGTTATGTACCTACTTACATACGCGTAGTATGGTATAGTACAATGAACGACACGGCAAAGGCAAACCCGCCCCGATCACTCACACAACCTAGCAATTTTACATTTCTGCAACCCCATGGACGATTCCGCCGAGAAAACCGCGATAACTTTTCAAATTCATGTAAATAAACATAACAAAAACCGTGCAATTATTAACCTTAATCGCGTTTTTTAAGTTTCATTATCGCATAGCGGATCGAACTCCCGTGGAATATTGGGCCATATAGTCATAGCAGAGAAAGATTTAAACTCACCTTTTTCGCGTTATGTGCACAACCGAGACACTTAAATGTATATTCTTCCAGTTACTCTTGTAATGTGGATTGTATTTGTTCACTTGATTTCGATATTACAGTCATAATTGAAGAGAAATGCACAAATATTTCACATAATTCACGGAAGCAATATGGCGATACACTTTCCGTGAATAAAATCAGAGGACGCCGTAGAACTCGTAGTTAGTACAGTGCGCCGCCACTATGCGCCGCTTGTGTCGCTGTTTCCGTATCGACGCTCCCCGCTTATTTCATGACGCGCCAACTTTAAATGGCAAAGAGTACGGTTTTGCGTGACAAAAAGGAATTAACCGCGATTATATAGCTATGCTACGATTCAATATTTTGTTTCTCGTCTTTTTTTCATGTTACAAAATATGAATAACTGAAGGAAATTAAAAAAATCACATTTTTGATTAACAGCTTCCAATGGTACTACTATTGGTAGGTATTATAGATTTACTTACTACAATAAAATAAGACACGAAGATTCATTATTGTAAGGTTCGTCCCTGACAATATTACTGTTCTTTTTATGGTCAAAACGTTTATATATCTATAAGTATTAATAAAAATGTAGTGGCTCTGATTGTCTAGCATCAATATAAACCTTAAGCTGTAATGTAGCGCATATAAGGATTCTCTTGCGTATCTTGTTTAATATCTGAATGAGATAACGTACTTCGATCGGTTTACCTATTTCATCGGCCCTTTCCTTTGTGCGTGCCATGAGGCATGAACACGCAGGGACAAAGGCTGATAAATAAATTATTGGTGATTTTATTTTTAAGAAGTGTAGTAGGAATTTCGTATGGTAATATTATTTTCGCAGTGGATCAAAATATGCTTTGGCAAGAAATAATAACACATATATATACATATATAATAAAAATATATATATATCTTATCATAGTAACCAGCTTTTTAACTTTATTGGAGCATAATTTCATACGGTGAAGTACAAAACTAATTCATAATTTTATATGAAAAACACTATCAAAGCAAAAAATCTGGACAGTAAAACAAGATCTCGATTAGAATATAAAAATGTATCAGGTGTTACAGAGACTTAAATAGGGAGTATTCAAGAAGGGTCCGCACTGGCGTGGAACAAAACTGTGCGTTCGACCGACAGTGCAGCGGCTCGGGAGAAACATATTTCATACACGTCATTATCGTGCTGATGACATACACTAACCTAGGGGATACACATTACTTCCGTTTCCTCGACATCCTGCGTCCGTTAACTCCTACTATGGAAAATCAGAATGAACTGTGTGCTAAAGCTATTATAATTAATATGTAATTGAAATTGCGTTTTGAAATATTTAGATATACTAAGCTTATTTGTTTTCTATAAAATAATTACCTGCAGTACATTGTATCCTTGACGATTTCTTGGCTAGTTGTAAGCCAAGATATACAGGAAACAAATTACAATGAACACCTTTCAAGACCTAGTGTTATAAACAGATGGTTTGATTCAAACCCTTCCTGAGCAATATTCCTAGAACTTAACAATTATCCTGGAAAGCTATAATTGTTAGGGGGAAAGTATGGTTGATTTAGAAACTACTGCCACGAAAACGAGTAGATAAAAATATATAATTTCTTCATCTAATTTACAGTTCATTAACTGTCCTTAGTTTGTTCTAATATACTTAGTGTTCACAACGTTTTTGTGACCTAGATAAGTAGCACAAGCACTGATTCACTGACACAGCACTTATACACTTTTTACACTAATTCGAACGGTTTCGTTCTTTTAAGTCTCCTTTTGATGTTCGTGTTATCTAAAAGCTTTACAGCCTCTAGATTGACAGGTTGACGAAGTCGATGTTGGTGAGCTTCTGCGTATTTTTGGATGATTTTGGCAACGAACTCTATATTTAGGTCCCTGTGGAGATCGTGATTTCTTACGTACCAGGGTGCATTGGCTATTTCCCTGAGTACTTTGTTCTGGAATCTCTGTATTACTTGGATATTGCTCGGTTTAGTACACCCCCAGAGTTGTATACCATACGTCCATACAGGCATCAGAACATGCTTGTATAGCATGAGTTTGTTATGTAATGAAAGCGTTGAATGCCTTCCAAGCAGCCAGTACATTTTTTTGTAACGTAATTCCAACTCCTCACGTTTCTTTTTAACATGAGCTTTCCATCGAAGCTTTGTATCTAGCGTCATACCCAAGTACTTCGCTGTGTTTACGTACGGAATTAGTTGCCGATTGAGATATATCGGATGATATTGCGATAGCTTATTAGTAAAATCTATGTGCACCGATTTTGACTCGTTAAGCTTAATTCGCCATTTTATAGTCCAATCATTAACTTTGTTTATAGCAACTTGAACTTTTTCCACTGCTTCTTCATGACTCTCTCCAGTTCCTATTATGGCAGTATCGTCAGCGAATGTCGCAATGGTATTACTTTCTAGTGCTGGAATATCACAGGTGTATAATAAGTACAGGACCGGACCTAAAACACTTCCTTGTGGTACCCCAGCTTTCAAGCCGATAAAGCGAAATTAAAAACTAGTTAGTACTGCAGCTTTAGTAGACACTACTATTGCAGCTGTGAATTTATTTTGAAGCACTGGTATGCAGCAGAATCTGGGATTGTAGGAATCCACACATTATTATTTAAATGGAAGGAGTCACAATTCTACAAATGGGGGTGACGCCTTACAATACAAAAAGACCAATGATAAAAATGAATCACACTGCTTATACAGTGGGATAACAGAGTGTCTGAAAACAAGTTAAAGTTAACAAGAGTGTACTTAGATTGAAACAAATAAATCATACTGCTTTGCTTGAATGCACACTGTGCCGTGATGTTACGCACCTCGTGTTTACAGTAAATTCTATCAATAGTGAAAGTGCTCATCCCGCTTATACAAACAGTTTATTGTGTACACATATTTTGTTTAGAGTTTAGACAAATATGATTTCACTGTTTATAATAATTTAAAATTGCTAGAAACAAAAATTATTGCAATTAGTATAATTTTAATGGATAAAATATCAAGTTTAACCGTCTTGAAAGCATGAATTAGAATTTAATGGTTTAAACCTAAGATTAAGTTAACGAAACTAGAATCGGATACAAATAATTCTATAAAGAACCCCTTTCTTTTTCAAAAAAACTAATCATGCATGATGTATACGAATTCTTCACATGGGCTTATGCTCTATCACCAATTTGGACAGAACATTCTAGAAAACGAACAGCAAATTCTTTGGCAGTTAAAATCGAAAAGACGGTCAATTTATAAAGTAACTAGGTACTTTAACTATTCAAATATCATTGGAACTATTGTAATAATGTATTTCATTGATAAAAATAGTGCACTAGTTATGAGCTAAAGACGAGCCACTAGATTCTGGAACCAATCGTCAAATATTTTCGTATATTTTTCCGCCTGATGAAACTGTCATAGTTAATGTTACAATAATTATTTGAGGATGGAAAGATCGGATGCTTTAAAATGTATATACACGAGAATAGCTCTAATACGATCTACTTTCAACATCGCACCTGTGAATATTATGAAACACAAAAAATTATCACATAAAAAATATAATATCTTCATAAAAGATACACTAGTTTCAAATCAGACATTCGCATTCATTGCTAATATTCTAGAATCTAAAGGAAATAATATCGAATACAGGGTAATGACTCACTGGCGCATGTGTTGTTTCTACCCTACTTATCTTAATCTTAGATCTGAGTATGTAATCCATTGTTTGCCATAATTAAAATGATAATATGTGACCCAGAGTAATAAAGATGAAATGAGATACTTATAAAAAGTCTCTAGAGAGTAGTAGGTATATTACTTGGTCTCTACATTGTTCTCTAAACAAGCATAGGTAATGCAACTACGTAACGTAACGTACGTAAGTATACTTTTAATAGTTTTTTGATATTTCACCAAGTACCTGTACTAAAATCATATGGAAAAAAAAATTAAATACTTAGGTATAAAAAAATTGGCAGCCATAGGGACTGTCGATAGAAGTGAAAACGAAAATATTTAAAAAAAAACTAAGGCATTTTAAAGCTTAATTACGAATGTAGTATATTTTATTCTAGCCCTTTTGTCTTCGTAACAAGTACTAACAACGCGAGGTGTCGGTGTCGGTGTCGGTGACGCGAATCCACAAGTTTAGCCCCTACCAAAAAGTGCTCAAAGAAGTTTTCATTTCAATAAGGTCAAAACTGTGCATACATAAAAATTAAAAATACCTACCTATTATTTTCGTAATAAGTAGCAGATGAGCATAATCCCCCCCAAGTTTATCTGATTTGGTAAAAATAAAAATGCAACCGTAAATACTAACTTCCGGTTTCGAAAAAAATAATTTTAAACATAGATTTCTATGATGCCTGCAGGTTATTTTACGCAATTGATAAATAATAACTATATTCAATAAATAATAATTGTTTTTGTAAATGTACCTATAAATTTGAAAAATGACATCAGTGATCTCCGAGAAAAAAAAGCGCGAATCCGCGACCTGTCAAATTTATTTCGTCACATTTTTTACTGTGTTTACTGTTTAGTTTATTGTAATGTAATAAAATTGTTATTCCTGTCTATTACACTAGTTTCCTATAAAAATAGTTTTTAAAAGGCATTTAATTCGTGCTTAATAGGAAAAAGAAAAAAAAAGCTTTTATTCATTGCCGTTGTAATAAGTAAATCAAGTTAGCTTTTGTTCTAGCTCAATTATAGGTAGGTAAATAATTTCTCAATTTTTTTGAAGTAGATTTTCCATTCGTGTGTGTTTGAGCCTTTCTGGAGGTAAGTTCTAAGTACATACATGAGCACTAAAGTAGAATACCTACGCAAAAAAATATGATTGTTATTATCACTAAGGGTTTAGCAAGCAGAATCGTCTTATAGCCCGTGTACTTACCACCCGAAGAAGAATCCAGCGTGAAGCAGCTGCTACGCGACTTCACCATGGAACCTGGAGACGGACCGTCGGGCCATTCCATCCTTTCTTCCATGGCCTTCGAGGCACTTCTCTTGAACTGTTCTAAGAAGCTGTCTATTTGTGTCTCTATACTCGGAGTGCTGGCCATCGTTACCACCGAAACACCGCAAAACAAACACCAATCTGTATCCAGCTACGATATTTCACATAATATTATTAGGAACATCGAATTTTTCGCTTGTTGAGGGGAATAAATTTAGAGCTCCCGAAAAATGTACACACTGCGTCATTAAATACGTCATTGTCGCGCCGAATTCGCCCATTAATACGAATCTCCGTATGATTTTATTTATGAAATTCTGATTCTCCGCAAGCATCAAAGGGCCGTAGACACTGAAATCAGAAATGATCGTACTATAACTACGGATACCGTTATGCTATAGACGGCATCTAAAATAAAGCGACACCCACCGACATCTATCGATCGTCACGAACAGCTGTTCCTTGGTGTTGCCACGTCTTATTAATGCTTTTTGCTATATTAAAAGAAATTACTCATTTTTATTATTAGTGTACTATCATAATGATCTTAATGTATTAGAATACAATTATTATTTGCTACTTTTTTATTTGTGCTTCTACTTTTACTGAATAAAACAATGTAAAGACAATAATATTACATGTTTTCGTTCGTGTACTCATGTGTATTTGTCGATGTGTGCGTGGGTAGCGGCGCCGCGAGGGTTTCGCGGTCGTTCGGTCGCGCACGTTGTAAGTAAGCATTTGTTAGTGCTGCGCGAAGAACGTGTGTAGTTCGTGATAATTTAGGTGACTACAACGGTCACACATTACTAGACTACACCCGGCTTCAAAATGTCAAGTAAGTATAGAATTTTCGTAGAATTTTCTCTATTATTAATCGAAAACGGCACACTGTTACACAAAACTGTTGTATTATTTTTAACACCTGATACTGCAATTGAAAGTTTCACTGTAAATAGAGGTTATTGTAGTGAGAAAACTGAAACGGGTAGTTAAAGAAATTATTTAAAAAAATTAGTCGCATATTTTTTATAAAGAACATTATCTTTTTATTTAAACGTTACCTAATGCAAAATTTGTGCTGCAAAATGTACCTATTTGTATTAAGAATTTACTTTAATTTGTTAATGAAATACCCACCTAATTTTCATTTCAATTTTTATTGTTAACGGTTAGTTCGAATGTCAAAGAAATTTCGAAAGTAATGATAGTAACTGGTATCTCCACAAATTTTAAATATGAGGCAACTTTACATTTTTGTATTCCTTTATTTTCTCATGATTGACACGTGAAATAGTTATAATACCTACCTACTTAGCTGATATTTTTTTATACAGAAGTTTTAAAAATAATTATTTTTGCACATGATATTCGCGTCCGCGTGGATTAAACTTTAAAATTAAAATAAAAAAAGGGTAAAAATTTATAAAAAGAAGGAAAGAAGAAGTAAAAAAGATGCAACTTATTTCTATACCAATTTTCATCAAAATCGATTGAAAAGGTGGGCCGTGAAAGCGAAGCAGACAGACAGAGAGACGAACAGACATACACTTTCGCATTTATAATATTAGTATGGATATATTAGTAACTAGATGATGCCCGCTACTTCGTTTGCGTGGATAAGGTTTTTTAATTCCCACGGGAACTCTTTAATATTCCGGGATAAAAATTAGCCTATGTCCTTCCCCGGTATGTAACCCACCACTATACCGAATTTCATCCAAATCGGTTGAACAGATGGGCCGTGGAAGCTTAGCAGACAGACAGACAGATAGACAGACAAACAGACATACTTTAGCATTTTTAACATTAAGTTATAATATTAGTATGGATCAATATATTAATGTATGGAAGTATGCATATAATTAGTATGGATTTCCATCGAAAACTTGTGCCCAATACATTGTTTGTTCTACCTAGTAAATATGTAATTTAATTTATCGCATATATACGGTAACCTTGAGACTGATTCAACTCTGATTCCATCTGTATTGACTATTGACTTCTTAAACATCAGTCTATTAGCTTACGTCCGGCCCGCCTCATCTGCAATCACATGGGTAGCGGTTATGAATTGAATAGTTTTATGTACTCGCCACACAAGCGCAGTACGCACTAATACTACATATTATGTGTTATCAGATAACATTCTCCCCGATTGTAAACATATACTCATATATCAGTATCAGCCCATTTCTATAAACAGAACTCTAAACATGCTGCTATCAACGTTGATGCGTTATCGTTTCATTGGTCTTGACCATGAGCTTCTATTCGGAGCATAACAAGAGTACACCCAAGATAGCTAGATTAGCAACAGTAAAAATATTTATTCAAAATATTCTCTCAATATGTCACTTCGGCGATTGTAAGTTATTTTTCTTATCGCCTGAAATACGCATACATATATGCGTTAAGGTATTGCGGTTGGATAAGAACATGATACCTGCCGCAAAAGTTTATTTGACCTTATTGTGGCTTTAGTGAAGGCGACAATACAATTTTATACAATATACAATACAAAATACAATTTTAATTATATATCATCGAACTGTATTATAAATTAAGATGTCACTGTAAGTAATATAAGCGCAACACACATTCTTTTCTTTCATTATAAGTAAGGCTAAACCCGGCTGCAATTTCTTTCTTCATGAACAGATACTTACCTAGCTATTTTTTATCCATTAATATTCATTGACCTTATAGAAAAAAACCTACATTTTTATATTCAACCGATGCATCTTTAATATTTGCTTACCCGATTTTTAACGCTATACTACTACTTTGCTATACTATACTACTACACTACTACACTAGCTAGAACTACTGTATTTTTGCTATTGTATGCTATTGTATTTTTACCGTATATAGCATTACCTGCTGCAATTTGGTTAAAATCGCGTGAGGTGCCTATTGTTGAAACATAGAAAGTTAAACTTCGATTCTAATCTGTTGATAATCTCTTTGCATGAATGAAGTTGCATGCTAGTTTCTTTCCAACGATTTTCGAGTAGACATTTTGAACGAAGAATGCATTATTACCTACTGCATTCCTTTCGTTGATCTTCTGAGTGCATGCATGGTTCCCGCCAGACCGGCCGCACCTAAATAGAAACCACAGGGACATTGCTCCCGGCTTCAGTAGTGTCTGATCCTGGCCGCCATTTAAATCTTATGTATTACCTTATTGGGGATCTATGCGACGTCGGCGTTCCATGATTATCTATTTAAACCAAGCCCGCATGAACTAAACTTGTTCGTTCGGATTTCAAATTAGCAAAATGTTTTATCCTAATATTGATACTACTCGTATCATTAATTCAATCGTCTGTCTCATACTCGTCAACATATTCTTATAAATGCTTATTTCCTGATTCCCACACATTATAAACTACTACTTTACACTATCCAAAGTAAAATGAATATTTATCTTATCGTTGCTAAGATATAATACAGAGATAGAATATTTGTAAAAAATAAAATCTATTTTCCCACGGCATAACTTGTAGTTTTTATCAGCATTCTCTAGAACATATCGATATTGTATTTTTCTCTATTTTTATCTCAGTGTTTAGCTTTATAATGTCTCTTTTAAATTACGAATACGTTAACACTCATATTATTTTACATCATTATCTTATTCAAACCATTTTTAGAGACTACGTTATTAGAATGACATAATTGTTAGCTATGATAAGTTTCATTATGATATCCATTTAGTCTGATACAGTTAGTGTACACTTAGTTCACATATTAGGTTTGAGCCTTTACAAACTGTCTTTATCGACATTTTCAAGGTAATCGCTAGCTAAAGAGAAATTTTTCAGCTGTATCATCGTTTATCAGAGGGGTCAAGGACAATCCCACTATCAATCTCCTGTCTAAATTTAGTTGAAAGAGAAATTATAACTTATAGTAACAGCAAAAACTAAATGAGGATTTACGAAATAAGTTTTTTTCATCCCCATCTTTTAGCGATATTTCAACTGTACGTAGTACGGAACCCACCTATGTTATGTATGTATTGTTTTTATTTTTACTTTAGGCAAAGTAATCCGATCATAATCAGTAACATTATTCCATTATTTTCAATTAAGCTAGTTATTTAACAGTAACTTCACCACCTATGAACCCTTTGTGATATACATTAAACACTATGTTGAACATCTCGGAGTTCAAATAGCTCTGTAATCACATGTCCGTCAGGAGCTCGTGAAATATTACTTTTATTAATTTCATCTAACTCTGTAGATAGTTTTCTTTGACTTCTGTTCCTTCTGTAGAGTTCCTTATTTTCATTTCATTATTTTCATCTCTTATCACTTTCTCTAATCGTACAAAATAGTCCATGTTTGCCGTGTACTCTGATTTAGATTGAAAGTAACTTATACACTTTCGAGTAGATTTGTGAGCTATTTTCACCGTTAGGTACTTAATTTAAAACAAGGTCACATAAGTTCATCGGAGCGAGTTAGCTAAGTAAAGTACTTATATTAATTAATTTTGCGTACAGTTTTAAATAATATAAGAATTGTGATGAATGTTCTAAAATAAAGCATATAAATAAGTAAATCATATTGTATTTATAAAATTTAGATCTGTGATGTCAGAATAGGCGTGGGGATTGTGGTGTAAGTGACGCGTCACCAAAATACAGATACATAAAAAAAAAAATATTGTCGGTTTAATTGTGGAATGCATAGGCGTCGAGCCCCGGTACCAAATATCTGACGCTATCGAGTAGTTTTATTCTCAATTTTATTTGTGTCGCGCTATTTTGGACCAGCACACGAGCAACGTGCGGCACTTGTCAATTCCATGGAGCTTGGATGCTGCTATGGCCCACGCGGTTTATAACTATTATGAACGTTGTTTTAAATTTTGGGGGAATGTATCTCTGTTTATTTGCAATGCTAAAACACTTTGGAAGCAACTACAACAATGTAGTTGTATTTCGAACATTAAGGTAATAAAAATGTTTCAAATGTTGCTCATGCTTGCAAAATTTCATGCAAAAAAATACGATAACGTGTCTTTCTGCCTGCTACGTTTTCGTGTCATATCTATTAAACCGATTCTGAATTTTAGTACAGAGATAGATTGCTTAATGGGGAATTCCACTTTTATCCCGAAAAATCAATAGGTTGTCAGAGGATTTTTCAAAAACCCAAATCTGTGCGGATGTAGTTGCGGAACGAACGGATGTATTACATATCTAATTCCTATCTTATAATATATAACCTAATAATTTAATGACATTTTATATATTGTTCCCAAAAAAATAATATGATCATACTTACTTGGTTCGTAAAATTGAATTGTACGAGAAGAAATGGTAGAGATAACCACTAAAACTATCTAAACAGCTGACTATCTACCTACTTTTATATGACAAATCGCACAAAAGAAGTAGAATCTACAATTAGTATAAAGAAATAGGTACCTACTTACTACTTACTAGAGTTATGATTAACTTTTATCTTGTCAACCGACTTCAAGAAAAGGAGGATGTTCTCAATTCGACTGTAAGTATTTTTTTTTTATTGGATAGAGGCAGGCGTTACTTTGCGGAAGTCCATCATAATGAAGGAACCAGAAGTTTAATGCGCTATAATCCGCGACAAAAGGAATATCTATGTGGTACAGTGATTTTATATATATATATATTGATTATATATTTTATATATTTTTTAATTATATATCGTGAATTTATTTATATTTTATTAATTTATTTTATATTTATATTTATTTACCACACCACAGAATTCCCCCAAAAACTACCCTTTATATATTATAAATATATATTGATTATGTATAATATATTATATATATTATTATTTTATATATATATATATATTTATTTAACGCACCACAGAATTCCCCCAAAAACTACCCTTTATATATTATAAATATATATTGATTATATATTATTATTTTATATATATATTATATTTATATTTATTTACCGCACCACAGAATTCCCAAAAAACTACCCTCAACGCACGTTTCACTCCGATACCGGAGCATCCTCAGGAGATGTTGCCTCCACAATGCACGATTGTGTGTGCTCTTCACAATCGTGCATTGTGGAGGCAACATCTCCTGAGGATGCTCCGGTATCGGAGTGAAACGTGCGTTGAGGGTAGTTTTTTGGGAATTCTGTGGTGCGGTAAATAAATATAAATATAATATATATATAAAATAATAATATATAATCAATATATATTTATAATATATAAAGGGTAGTTTTTGGGGGAATTCTGTGGTGCGTTAAATAAATATATATATATATAAAATAATAATATATATAATATATTATACATAATCAATATATATTTATAATATATAAAGGGTAGTTTTTGGGGGAATTCTGTGGTGTGGTAAATAAATATAAATATAAAATAAATTAATAAAATATAAATAAATTCACGATATATAATTAAAAAATATATAAAATATATAATCAATATATATATATATAAAATCACTGTACCACATAGATATTCCTTTTGTCGCGGATTATAGCGAATTAAACTTCTGGTTCCTTCATTATTTTTTTTTTGTTTACATACATAAAAATTGAAATGAAGTAAGTAAACATTTTTGTTTAACTTAACCTCTGATCGGTACAAGCAAATTCACATAACTATTTTATTATTTAGTGGTATTCTTTATATAAAAAATATAATTACATGTGCTTGGACTTCATGGCCAGCTATTATAAAAGAAGTTTTAGGATTGGATTAATAATAGGACGTATAATTTCCCCAATTTTGGGGAAAGTATTATTATTGCAAACATTGCGTATAGTGAGCGTAAAGAACTAAAGATTAAAGAGCGCCATTTACAACTAGTAATATTATTATTCATTAGTCCCTAATATTATTATTAACACAGAACATTATTACTCCTGGCGGAATTATTAACACCAAAAACCATAAAGTTATGTAGGCAGGCTATACTATCATACTATGTACAGAGATCCTAATTAATTATATTAAAAAACTAAAAAATTATAAATAATTTAAAAAATTATAAATAATTTATTAATTAAATTAATAAATTATTTATGTATTAATTATTTTAATAGTTTTATTTTAAATTAATTTAAAACGCGTAAACTTACGCGTTTTACATTAATAAATAAAACGACAATAAATCTATCGCTTGTTACAAAGCGAATCTTTGGGAATGCTCAACTTTATAAAGAAAATAAATAATATACCTACGTATGTAAGTACCCAAATGCATACATGAATGGTATAATACATATTATGTAGGATGATTGTCTTCTTTTTGCGTCTATTATTGGATTGCAAAGTACCTAATACCTATTATTCTATACTTAGTATACTATAAGTGAATTTAGTGCAACAGCAAGTGTAGGTAGTCGGTAACTAGATAAGTAGGTATACCTTATTAGTTATGCGTTCTATTGCTATTAATTTATTAAGGTACGGCAGTTAATTAAGGTATCTATTTATTGGTATCCAAAAAAGTCTTGTGCATCTTTCATCATCTGGTACTATTATAAAGGGAACGCCAAGCTAAATGACTAGACACGCCACACGTGCCAATATATGTAGTATAATGTACCTACAGATAAGTACCTACACCTTCGTTATTAGAATATTTGAACTGCGCACTTCCTAGAACTTGTTCAAATCCAACAGCGCAGAGACAGAAATTCCATCTTCCACGGATACACTATAGTGTTATGCGACGTTAGAGCCATTTCCAGTTATTTTGATATTTTACGTCTTTGGCGCGACTATATTTAGCGAGTATAATATTATTTAGCGCACGCAACTATCTTATTAAGTAGATAAATAAATTATTAATATTAGTTTCTTGTGAGGCTATGTGTATAATTAGCAGGTACCTCATACCTGCTTCCTATTTTTATTTTTTTGTCTATATATATCTACGTTCTAACGATCTTTCTTGTCGAATCAATGATAGACTTTGACGCAGAGATAGGTACCTATCAATACTCGACTGCAAGCAGCAAGGCTTGCAATGAGTCGTATCCATAGGAGCACTTAAGTAATTATCGGAACTGAGAATGCGACGTGACGCGACGTCAGTCTCAGTAGAATCGGGAGTAAAAATGCGTGAGGACTGATGAGTGGTTAAGTCAACTCAGACTTCTATCTTCGGTGCGCCCGATGCAGCTTAATTTTGCCGTTTACGTCATACGTATTTTCGGTATTTAATAATCCGCTACTTGTCTCTCTTGTCCCAACTCCCAATCGACAGAATATAGCAGAGGCATAGGTAAATATGTCTCAGAAGTCAGAATGGCAGAATCCTGGTTATTAAGACGCGGTTTGCTAGGCGAGCGCGTTAGACATTCACGAGTACCTATCCATGATCACGATGTCAAACAGTCAACGTTTGAGGTAGGCAAACGTCGAATCGCCGAGCAAAGCGCGTCTGACGAGTTTCACCGAGAAGTAAAACATGATTGCTATGATACATGAAGCTATTTGATTACCTTTTTCGAGTAAAGGAAAAACAGACTAATTCCTAGTTCCAATGAGATAAGGGCAAGCCAAATACCTAATGCAGCGGGGCGTTCGTGCTACAAGCTTTCAGAAGCAATCGATAAAGTTTTTACATTTCCTTGACCTACCTTTTTCATAAATGGATAGTACTTGATGGTACTATTTATATCTTAGTATCTTTAAGTAAATTCAACTTTAACATGAACTGAATCTGGTACCTACAATAATCTAAGCACAAAATATGCCTATTTACTAAGGTTTCCATTTGCTTAGTGAAGAGTACCTACGTAACAAATTATTTGCCATCGTCGCGTCGCGTCGTTTATTACGAGTAGGTTACATCAGTCATCAGTAGACAAATAAGTTAGCGATGTAATTTTATATAGATGCATACACATTAATTGCTGGGTTAACGACCTAAGGGATATGGCACAGACCGCATAGAATCATCAAATGGTCATTTCTGCGCCATTAGATAATAATGTCACCGTAAGATTGTAAAAACCGTTGGATTATAATCCAACTCGCGAAATTGTAAACTGTCGAATGATTACAATATAACGGATTATTTTTCGGTAGATTGTAATCTGTTAGGTTTATTAACCCGATAGAACATAAGTGCCCATAAGTATAGAAAACGTAAATACAATGAATATTTCAAAAATTGACACTTAAAACATTGAACGGTTCCCAATCTTTCGACTGTTTACAATCTATCGAAAAAAAAGCGTTGGATTACAATCTTACGGTTTTTACAATCTTACGGTGACAATAACGGATTAATGGAAAGCGAAGGCAGGACGACTGAAACTATTAGACACAAATTTTATAGACACGCAAATGATCGATTAATAGTCGCGCCAGGTAGCGATACAACTTGCAATATGCCATATCTACCACAGTAATATCCCTGAACTCTAAAAGCAAAATGTCAGATATCAGGTAATGTAGTAGCCGTAGGTATACAGAGATTTGTTGGATACAGCATCTGTATATATAGCAAGTCTACACAAATCTGTTCTTTTATCTGCTAATAATATCTATTTATTTCCATAGATCGAGCATGGGTAACGCTTGCCACAAACGACTCCTACAGTCTCGGCGCGCTGGTGGTGGCGCATTCTTTGCGCCGCTCCGGCTCAGTTTACCCTGCTGTGGTGCTCATCACCCCTTCCGTCACTGATGCTATGAGGTAATTAGCTTAGTAAATTAGAGGTCAAATGGGTAACACTTGCCATTAACGACACATACGATCTTGGCGCACTTCTTGTGACTGGTGGCCCATTCTTTGCTTCACTTCGATTATCCTTCTGTAGCGCATATTGCAACAAAAATAATAGCCTCTTGATCTCCCCCACAAAAATGTTAAGCTCAACGGGCTATGATGGACACAAATAACAGAATCCACAACCGCCTAATTCGTCAGAAAATCAAAGTAACTGATCAAAACAGACCAGAAAATTCGTAAGCAGAAGTGGCAGTGAGCACAGGGCAGACTATGTCTGTCGCTGAACGTTCTGGGATGGAGACAGCGGAGTATGTGACGACTTCTAGTCTGCTGGACCGATGACGCTCACTTATTCAGATGAACCATAAAGGTGGTAAAAAAAGTACCTACTGCCAGCGAAGGTAGGTGGAGAAACGTGTGGGGGGTGGCACGCTCCAAAAGGTCAAGCAGTGGACAAATACATACCTGTAAGCGTATTGGTGGATGGTGCTTCATTTTGCGGGCAAAATATCATAACAGGGGAGCTAAAAGAACAACACGGTAATATGGTTTAGGCAACAAAATCGGATGCTTATTGTTTCCTCTTACAAAATATTCACGTAAGAGGAAAAATCAGTCTCTTTATATTTATATCACATGCCTACCAACCGAAACTATGCAGAGCTATTACCTACTATTAATTTATTTCAGGAAGTTCGTCGTAAAACAGAAACAACATACATAGAAATTCGCTACGCCGTAAAACCTAATAATATACGTTAATTTTATTAATTCGACTATGCATCCACTTTTAGATTGAGTTTTAAATCTGTTTGCTGAAACATATTCCAAAACCCATCACCTAAGTTAATTACTTTTTAATTATAATTCCACCATTTGCAAATGTCTGTGGAAAGCCCAAGAAAAATATTGTTTGGCCGGCGTTTCTGTCGATGCTAATGCTATAATGATATATTTTGGTTCTATACGCCTTCCGAGTTGTGACGCCATGTTCCATGCATGACGCTGCTGGACAAGTATCCAGGTCTGTTTTAGCGCGGGAATTACGCAAGCTTTTATTTTTCAATTCACCTTCAGTACTTCCTGAAGCTTGTTGACAAAATAACTACGTATGAGTAAACGTGTATTAATTTGATTTAATTGATAATTTTACTTTTTGTACTTTTAAGAAAAACAAGGGTATCAATAATTATCACCTTGACAATCAAAATATTCCATAACACCCCAACATGCGCTAAACTTAGCTCAAAAGTGATTAACACTTGACCGAAATACTTACGTAGGTAATATGAGTAACTTGAACTCTGCAGTCGAAAAAAGGAAACGTATTAACCCCTTAAAACCTACAAGATTAGGTTCATAAATGTGACCGTGATTCAACTAACGCCCGAGATCGACTTAAGGGTCTCCTACATCTTCAAATGAAAAATGGTATTAAAATGCACCACTGTAAAATATTTAGTCTGCCAAACGAGGAGACCGTTGCAAGAAAGTATGTTCTATTGATTGCATCATCAAAATAACACCAGAATTTGATGTTCTCAGGGAGCGTCTTCGCGCAGTATTTGCTGAAGTGGTGGTAGTAGACGTGTTGGACTCAAAAGACGCCACCCATCTCGCATTGCTACAGCGGCCTGAGCTTGGCATCACCTTCACAAAGATCCACTGCTGGACTCTCACTCAATATGCGAAGTGCGTCTTTTTGGACGCCGATACACTGGTAAGTCTTCAATGGTCTTCAATCTATCGTCAGACGTTCTGCACCGAGTAGAAAGTGAAAACCGATACCTCTTCACAACTGTTATGCCTCCATCTAAGTTTAGCTCGAATTTTTGCCGTCGGACAAAATCGCAATAATATAGCATACTTACGCTAACTTATCTTCTTGATGTTTGTCTGGACATAATATGCCATTACTGATGAGGGATGGAGGAGGACTCTCAATCTAAGAGCGCTCATATGTGTCCTACCCAAGAAGATCCTAAACTAATAGCGAACTGGAACGGCAGCTGAGATCCTTCCAAAGTAATGGACGTTTTCATGGAATCAAAGCTAAATTGTACAAAAACATGTCTAATGAATTAAATAATAATAATAATAGATCTTGCCTACAAAATCGGTTTGATAAAAAAAAATAGTTTCGATAACAAGGATTTAAATTAGAATTTAATCATAAACTACCTATTCGATACATAAATCGTACGAGAGATAAGTTACGAGTACGTGGGTTTGTATTGTGAATTGTTTGTTCACATATTACCTTATGAAAATTTATGTCACTGTTTACATTGTATTCAAATTCAAAAGCAAGCGCATGATACCCCAATAATGCAATTCAGTATTGCTCTTACTTATAAATTGTGTTCTTATTATCTTTTCAAATGTCCCATTGTAAATTATGAATGGAGGATAGATCCATAGAACTAGGAATCTCCTTATTTCTATTGATAGATCATTGAGTGAAAAAGTTGTAGAGTTAATGCCAAATGTGGTAATCCAGAATTAAGCTAACGTGTCTTCTCATTAAACCAGACGTTCTTCTCATAACGTTGCAGTCATAAAACCTGTTCTAATGATTAATTAGGTAAGAAAGGATAATCATTCATAATCTACATTCTACAGGGTTCGTTTAAATATCCACTTAGTAAGTAAATAAGAATCAATCCAGGAAAAGAAGGTTAAAACAGAGGAACCTCCTTTTCGTGGTCAATCAACGAATTTAATTAAGGAGGAGGAAGGAGATCAAGAAGAGGAAGTCGTTGAAATTCATAAATATGTTACTATTAAAGCTGATAAGATAAGTGAGTGAGATAGAAGTGATATGGTCTATAAGATTAGCAATCAACCAATTACTAAGCGAATCAGTAGGTAACCATCTGGCATGTTAGTCCCAGCGTCGAAGTCGTTAAATCTATTTCATACGCAAATGTTTACAAAAGAAGAAAATAATATGAACACACTCGTCAATGTATGAGTTACCCAGTATACATCTTTCCATCGATTTTATCTTGTCACGGTATCTGAAGAACCTAACGTTAATAGTTAAATTTAGTTGAAACTAGATGGTGCCCGCGACTTCGTCCGCGTGGATTAAGGTTTTTTGATTCCCGCGGGAACTCCTTAATTTTCCGGGATAAAAGTATCCTATGTCCTTATCCGGGATACAGCCTACCCCTGTACCAAATTTCATTAAAATCGGTTGAACAGATAATTTTTTTGATTCCCGCGGGAACCTTCGAATTTTCCGGGATAAAAACTAGCCTATGTCCTTCCCCGGGATATAACCTATCCCTGTATCAAATTTCATGAAAATCGGTTGAACAGATGGGCCGTGAAAGCGTAGCAGAAAGACAGACACACTTTCGCATTTATAATATTAAGTATGGATGAATGTATACACAAGATTAGTAAGGAGCATGTAAGGAGTCATTGAGTTGAAAAAAATGGTTGGCTTTGTCACGCTATCAGAAGAACCAGAATTGGAAGTCGTGACTCGTGAAGTAGGGCACGCTATCGGAAGTACCGTAATCGGAATTTGGAAGTCGTCAAGTAAGTAGTAGTAGCGAACTAATAGGTGACGTGTTAGATCATCGTCAAATCTATTTCTATTGCAATTGTTTATTAGATAAGAAAGTCAATGTTGCCGGACGCGGTCGTTAGCGCAGTAACACGAGATGACGAGACTCAACCGTGGCCCAAATACTTGTTCCCGTCGATTTTGGAACTGTTCCAAATCCATAATACACTTTCTTTCCAACAAAACACGATGATATGAAAGTGGAATTATGACAGAGTTTCGTAAAATATGTCAGTTGAGCAGACATCTATGATGCGTTCAAGTAACAGCATGTTTTATATTTATACCTGCGATAAACATATTATAACATTTTAGAAGCATTTTCGTCATTGAGTTATTCAGGTGTTTCACGTGGGAAACGTTCATTCATATTTGAAAGATGACTACAGACAATCGTGTCTACTATAATTAGACGTAACAATAATAATAGTATTGTAATATTTGTCTGTTTAATGGATTGCGCAAAACCCAGAGGATGAGAGACTGAGCACATACCTACTGCTTTAAATTTGAGATGCGAAGACTCATAGTAGGTATACGAGTATGTCAGCTCTGACGCCAAAAAAGGAACTCTCGGGCATTGGTACACAACGTCGAGCACCAGATTCCCGAACATTATTAATTTATATCCAGGCAGACAATTTTCCAATTTTCAATGTAACGATTGGGATCCAACTATGATCAAAGTAGCTTAAATAGAACCAGATCAATACGTACATCCTGATACGCAAGCTATGACAAGAGCAATAGCAAGTATAATGATACTTTTTCAAGAATCAGAAGAATCAAGATGAAAAAAAGATGAATCAATTCGTATAATAATTACGACAGTTTAAATAGATCAATATTGTATGAGGCGCCCGCACCTACAGAGTTTTTTCTTTTTTATCACAGGTTAACATGTCAAATGAAACTCTGATAAAACAATTCGATAAATATTGTTTGATCACGTGTATGGTGCCGTAAAATGCAGTTGAACGTACTTTATATTAACAAAATATTTCAGACTAACAGAACAAAATATTTATATGTCTGGTGGTTTAAGTTTTTATGATACCCGCGGGAACTCCTTAATTTTCCGAAATTAAGTAGCCTATGTCACTCTCCAGGTCCTCAACTATATCCATGCAAAAAATCATGTCGATCCGTTGCTCTGTTGCAGCGTAAATGAAGGACAAACCAACAAACAAACACACTTTCGCATTTATAATATTAGTAGGTATGGATTTTCATGATAAACACTCATGGACAAAACATGTCGAGCTACATGCTAAAACATAACATCTCATTAATACATAACAGGATTTTACATCTACATTTTATCAAGCGTGATATTTTATTAAAAAACACGCAAACATTGAAGTATCTATCGTGCTAACCTGGTTTTGATAAGGCTACTATAATAATATCTATTATTCTGTGACATAACTATTTCTGTCCCTGTAGAGGCATTAGGTCAAGATTAATTTGTATTACGAGGACGCCCGCTTATATCATCAGTACCTATCTTTTAAACCTACTTTTCTTCATTATAAAAATATCTTCATCAAGGTCCTTTTCGGGGAGAGGGAAGCAGAGTAACTATTTAAATTTAGACTTATAAATATCCAAGCATATTAAAGCCTGTGTAATACCTAAGGGTTCTGGGTGAAATTTCATTTAATTAACTGTTTTTGGTTTTCCTTAGATAGATATTAATACTTTAGGGTTAAATTCTTTTTTATTTCTAGATCGTCCAAAACTGCGATGAGCTATTCGAGCGTGAGGAGCTCTCAGCGGCGCCCGACGTCGGTTGGCCCGACTGCTTCAATTCCGGAGTGTTCGTCTTCAGGCCAAGCGCCGAGACCTTCAGTAATCACATTAAATTTGCCTCCGAGCGTGGCAGTTTTGATGGTAATTCGTATTTTTGGTTATTATTCATCTTCATTCTCATATTTATGGCACGCCATATCCAGATTAGATAATATTTTACCTGTATGACATCTTCTTTTTTTGCAGTCTAAGATGGTAGCGACTAGCGAGCTAACCTGTAAGGGGAAGGTAATTTAGCTATGTAGTAATCGGTTACTACACTGCATGGTACCGGAACATTAAATAACTTGGCAGTACGTTTTCGCCGGTAGGGTGGTAAATAGCTACGGCTCCCACCAGATCAGACCGGAGAATATTCAGAAATTATTAATTCCCTAATTGACCCCGCCGGTAATTAAACCCGGGAGCTCCCACTATAAAACCACAATGCTAACCCAGTTACCACTGCGCCAGGTAGGTCGTTACAATCAAATGTATGCCAATTGCCAGCTTAGTCCTAGCTTTATTACTAGCTGGTAAGTTTCTGATCATCATCATCTATCACATTATTAAAAAAATGTTCCTTACCAACAGGTGGAGATCAAGGTTTGCTGAACTCGTACTTCTCCGATTGGGCGCAGGGCGACATCAACAAACATCTTCCATTCCTCTACAACGTCACATCTGCTGCCTTCTACTCTTACATACCTGCCTTGAAACAGTAAGATTACTTTGAGTTTCCAATATACAGTTTTTTATAAGATTATCGAGCAAATCGCCTAGCCCTTAGCCCAAACACAAATGCTATACCAGCTGAGGATCTACCAATGCCAATCATTGATACTTTAGAACATATTACTTTCATGAATACTAATGGGCAATGCGTTGCAGCGTGCAGGGGTTTAAGAAATTTATTTTTCATCCCACCATCTCGGAAAGAGTATTTTTAATCTTCGATATCTGAATGCAAAAGCCTTTATTATCCTCTTGAGGATATAGTAAATTGAATTTAGAACATCGTGTGCACGTTAGTAAATATCACTCGTCTATGAAGTTTGTGAATTCAAAACATCATTAAAACCTATTTACTTCTACCTCTATGGTGCCGAATTTCCACACAACCTTTTTTAATTTGTTAAAAACTCACACTCGTAACCTTCTTGGTGTACTTTTTTAATTTGCTTTGCGCGCACCATTTTCTTTCACGTCATGTCATTTACTCGCTGAGGTGGGATGAAAAGTTACGTGTTGCACTCGAGTGAAAAGATTTTTTACTGCGTGCTCTTTTGATTCCCTCGCTGACGCTCAGGATTCTAATTTTTGAACCACTCGCTACGCTCGTGATTCAATTTTAGAATACTTCGCTTGCTCGGTCATCAAAATTGAGCACGCGGTTAAAAAACAACTTTTCACTCTTGTATAACAAATAACTATATCCGTCTCATAGAATACGTTAATAACATTCAGGTTTTGAGAGCATTCAGGCGGTGACGCCAACAATTTGTAGGATAGAAGAAGTTATATGACGGAGAATAGCTGGGCATAATATTGTAATGGAGTGCAAAAATGCCAATTAAATACCTATTAGGCACATAAATAATGCTATTCAGCATTATTTATGTGCGTAATAGGTTTCGAAAGGGCTCAAGCACCACCAAATTATTACTTATTATTACTTACCATTTGAATAAATATTTGTCGCGTTAAATTGCTCTTTTCTCATAATGTCATCAAATATCAATCAATAATTCTGAAAACTTTCCATTTAATAATCCTGCCATCAGCTATGAAAGGCAAGACGACTTGATATATATACCTAATAGGGGAATTCTGTGGTGTGGTAAATAAATATAAATATAAAAAAATTAATAAAATATAAATAAATTCACGATATATAATTAAAAAATATATAAAATATATAATCAATATATATATATATATAAAATCACTGTACCACATAGATATTCCTTTTGTCGCGGATTATAGCGAATTAAACTTCTGGTTCCTTCACTAATAGGGGATGTTTTCCTACCAGATTGAACACTTGGGCTGATTTCAGTTTTTGACGCCGTCTCTTTGATGAAGTTCTCAAAGCATTACCTTAATTCTTGTGATTGTTTATTTCCAGCTACGGTCAAAACTTAAAGATAATCCACTTTATTGGCACCGCGAAGCCATGGCTACAAAATTTCAACTGGCAGTCACGCTCAGTAGATGCGCCTGAGCATTTGCGAGAGTTCCTGCAACTCTGGTGGGACCTGTTTGTCGGTCAAGTCCATTCACAGCTAGACACAGCCATGGTATGTTATATAGTTAATCTAGATTTTATCAAATATTTTGACGCGATTCATGCAGAAGCGGCGAGTTGTGCAGACGTTGAACGGGCGATATTATCATATCCTACAGATGTGTCTCAAAGTAGATACGTTACGTATACCATAACTTAATGCTTGAACTATGAAACAAACATAATATGTTCGTGGAACATCTCCAACTCTCGTCACTTCTATATAAATCGGGATTAAGGGGAAATTTAACAAAATCCTGGATAGTGATGTGGCTGGGCCGTGTTATGGATGCTTGCTCGTTATTAATTTAACTCTTAGTCATTCATTGATCTGTATAGAATAGGTCATACAAATTGTACCAAAATAGGTACATTGACATATTATCACGGTGACGGTCCATTCACGTCTCTAGCACGGTTTTGTTAATGCTCCTATATTCTATACTCCTTATTCGGTGGTACACAAAACTAAAACTAAAGTTTTACGAGGAGGGTCCCAATATAACAGCAATAAATTTTAGGTGAAGAATACAGTTTAAGGATAACAGCAATAAATTTTAGGTGAGGAATACAGTTTAAGGGCCACTTGCACAAGGATATTTAAACTGATTTAGTTAAATTTCGTAACGCCGCAGCTCTTGGAAAAAATAACAGCACTACACACTTTAACTTAGTCAGTTTACTTAGGCAGCGTTGTGCAAGATGACTTTATAATTATAGTGATAAATCGTAATGAAAGGGTCAAAATTTAATGCTAGGCTTAGGTTAGGCTTATCACAAAAGAAAAGGAGAGCAAAAAAGTAGTAATTATATATGAATTGAACTTAAAGTATAATGCTATTCTTTTTCGATAGGAACATCGTGAAAAGAATAGCACTACTTTTAGACATGTTAATTAAGTTTAGGTAAGACATTTGTGTACCACCGAATAAGTAGCAATATCAAATTACCTACAGCTAAAATATATTATAAGGTAACAGATTGGTTAACTGGATTTTTGGAGGGTAAATGCAGGGCAATTATTAAGTAGCAAAAATCCTACATAAACCAACCAGCATCATTCATACGGATTCAAAAATTAAGTGGCCTAACGTTAAAGATTACAGAGTTCGTTCTTGAATTATAGGTACAGAGTATTTGCTCATCTTTCTGTAGAGGTAAGGAAGAAACAAACAGACAGACATCCAAACTCAGTTTTATGTCTAAAGCATCTGTTTTCATCTTTGCCATTACCATTATTTTTATTACCATTTATTATTTATTGGAGATTTGATGTTGTTATATTATGCAAACTATAAGTAGAGCTTCAGTTTATGATTTCAATATTAATATTTCTTAAAACATGGCGCCGTTATTCTATATATTATATAACCTTATTACCACCTATGGAATGTTGTCGCATTGGTAAGTTATTAGATCCAATATCAATTACCACAATAGGATCAAATGTGATACGGCTTCTAGGATTTCACGGTTCACGACCGCAAATACTTTGCGATACCCTTCATAAAGTCCAGTAAGTCAATCCATTCTCATATTAGCGTACGATCTGACCAGTACAACATGTGTTCTAAGCAAACTCCCGAGGAGTCTAGTATTGAGGAGGTGAGACAATAGAAAATTAATAAGTTTAATTCGTTTAGCCAATCTATTTCTGTTCGTTTTATGTTTAAAATTTAAATCTTTTAATTTTTTTTCGACTTTCTTATTCTTATTATTCTATCTTTATTTTTTCTGAATTTCTGTATTATTTTTTTGAAAAGTTTTTCATAATTTTGTTACAACTTTATTTAGTTGTAAATATTGTTTTATGTTGAATTCCTCAAATATCTAATGCTTGTCCCCCTTTAGCTTATGCATCGTATTTACGCACCCTCTATAATATTTTTTTTTTTTTGCTATTGAGCCAGTGAACTATGTGTTTCTCCAAAATACTAACATTTTCTAACATTGCCGAAATTTTATCATTGCTTGTTTTTATTTATTTGGTCGGTTTGCAGTATGGGCTTTTGGATAAGATGGTGTTGGTATTTTGGTGAAATGATCACCGGCTAGATAAACATACAAACATTTTTCGATACTGATTTTAAAGCTTCTGTAAAAAAATATTTAAAGTTTTAAGTAATTATTCTCAGGTAATTAGTCAATCAAACTGTTGTATGTTTATTTAGTAGCGCTGTTTGTATTGTTATTAATGCTTGATCAAAGCCATGCACAGTATTCTAGATATATTATTTTTGATTGTGTGAAGCTTTTTTCAAGCCCACTGTTGCATGCTTTACTACTGAGCTGTTTTATCGCTTCAACCAATAGGGTGAGCTCGTTGAAGACTCTCTGGCGATCCATGAAGAAGAAACAGTCAATTATAATGAACCAACGGTGAACTATAGTTACTACGAACCATCATTAGATTCACACTCAGAATTTCCGTGGCATCATCCCGATAATCAAGTTTTAGATCTCGAATTCAATGTGCCAGAGATAGATATGAATGAATTCCATAATCCGTGGGATATTTATAGAGGAAATATTCCAGCTAGTAGGGTCGATAGCATACAAAATGAGCAAAAGTCAGATGATTATCAGGAAATAAGGAAATATGCTTGGGATCACCATCCACAACAAATTCAATACCAAGCTGAAACTCACAATTACGAACAGATGTTTCACAGCAACGAACAAAATGTACAGTATCATAAAGATAGTCACACTTCGGAATATAAGGAAGATGTTCGGCAATCTAATCAAGAATCTAGTCCTTATGTAAATGAAATTAATATTAATGTAGATATACCTCATAGTGATTATAATCATCATCAACACCATGAAACACATGAACCACAACACCATCACCACCAAAAACAAAATACACAAGACTATCATCACAATGTACCACAATATTATCACAAAACCTCACCTCCTGTGCATCAAACCGAAAGCGATCAAAATATACAAGAACATAACTATTCAGAGCCACATCAATCTCATGAATACCACTACGATCACTTTAAAAAACCTGAAGACTATAATAACACATTTAATCAGACACAGAACAACGAATCTCATGTTAATAGTCACTCATGTCATAAACAGAGTCTTCAGGATCATGAGCACCATGTAGGTAATAAGTTAAACGGTTTTACTTCCTCTTCACAATTCATATTACAAAATAGACCCATAGTATACACTGTTATGATGGACCACGCAACGGTAAAAAAGGTAAATCATCTCATACCTGAGGAGCAAACGAATGGATATGCGTCTGAAGACGATAGTGATATTTATGAGGAAATAATTCCAAGGCACCCATATGATGGCTTTTACTTAAGGCACAGAATAACTATAGATTCACGTGGGCATAAGATCTGCAGCCATGAAATACCTTTAAGATCTCCTTCACCATCGTCAGAGAGTTCAGAAGACTTTGAAGACGCATTGGAAACATTCCCAGAGGAAAAAACGGAAAAGGCAATAAATGGGGAGGATGGCCAAGTAAGTTGATAATTTGCTCCGTATTGATGTATAGGTGAATGTGAACAAAGACAAGATTTACCTGACTTACTGGGTTTACTGAAAGTACGATCAGGTAACTTCGAAAGATAAAATATGTCATCTAAAAAGACATCTCTATCTAGAATATCACAAATGCTTGTGTGTATTTTTGCATGTAGAATTATTTAGTATTGTACACGAACTAAATCGCACGAAATGTATTAACAAAGCTATTATTCCCCAATAAATAACATAACATTTTATTAATATAATATTTTTGTGTAGGTAAATTAAGTACCAGTTACATACAAGATATTCTAAAAAAAGCACCAAAAATAATCGTATCTTTACTACGTTTCAGACTGGCGTAGCTGGTAACTTGGCACGCGTTGTGCCCGGAGCGCCATTGCAACAAGATGCGGTGGACGAACTAACTAGGCGACAAGGATGGGAGGCTGGGAACATAGATTACATGGGTGCGGATTCCTTTGACAACATCTGGGCAAAGATTTCACAGACATTGAACCAACCGCCAAGTTCAGAGCAACCAGAGCCTCCAAAGGAAGAGTCTCAGCCTGAAGTAGTAGCGGATCCTCCAAGTGAACCTGCACCAGCTGAACCCGCTTCAGAACCAAAACCTATAGCACCCTCAGAACCCGTGCCGGTTGAAACTCCTGTAGAAAAGCCAGTGGAACAAGAAGCAGCAGCGCCCGAGAAAGTAGAAGCAGCTCCTAGTGAATTATCTCCGGTTGAGGTTCCTAAACCAGTAGAATCTGAAACGATAGAGAAGCTTACCGAAGCCGCTGCTGTTCCCTCAGTGGAAGCTGCTAAGCTTGTTGAAGAAGCTCCATTGGCTGTAGTTACGGCCCCAGTTGATGATTCACCAGCTCCAGCTGAAGCCACTGAAGCTGCAGGTAAACCAGAAGAAATTATTCCTGTTCCAGTTGAGGTAGCGGTTGCATCAGTGGAATCTGCTGCAGACGTGAAAGGAAAGACTGCGCCTGAAGTTGCTGAAATACCAGTGGATGCCTTGGAGGCATTAAAAATCAATGAAGCTCCATCAGTCGCAGAAGTCGAGGCTACAAAAGAACAGGCAGTACCCGCGTCTTCTGTTCCAGAATCCACACCAGCACCATCAGAGGCTCTAAAGCCAGCGGAAGCAGCAAAGCTAGAGGCATCCTCTGACAGCCCACCTCTGGCCAACACTCCGTCCAAGGAAGGAATTCCCAGGGTGCCCGCGGCCAAATGTGAGTACAAAATATAATCGATGGGGCCGAATTCGGCTAACCGAACGGCTTTGCACTCAAATCTCACCGAGTTCATTTTGCAGTTTCATGTTCTTATACTAATATTTTTTGTATATTGGTGTCCATCTTTAAGGGTGACGTTGTTACTGATTTTGGAATGCTTTGTAACAAGGGAAGTTTGAGGATGCGTGAGGTGAAGTTATGAGACCTTAACTAGGCCTGGTTCATTTTATATCCTTTCTCAGTTTATCTCTGGTAAAAGTTCTGGGAAAGGCAGCAATGCAGCCATCAGTCTTGATACACATCCCTTACGCATTCTCACGCATGTGAAAAGGAAGGCTGTAGAAACAGCTGTCAACAGATAACAGACTTCTCAACAGATCCCCTTAAAGTGGTAACACAGGTGTTTTCCTTTTTGTGCAGTTTTGTGTTCTTTGGTTTTATTTTTTACTGATTTTATATAAGTTTCAATATTCGTTGTTATTTCACCCAGCTACCGAGGAGGCAGCGCAAGAGACGCGGCTTTGATAGAACAGGTAATAACCACATGCCACCTGGACTCAACCTCACAATATTTGCTAGACCCCATCAATATAGGTTAGCCTCGCTAGGCTCTCGTACATAAAATCAACCTGATTTCATTAGTTGGTTTAGTTTCTGATTAAAAATAAGAATGATATCGTCCTGTCTAATTAAATCTTGCAAAAGACGTCTGAATAGAGCAAACATGAAACTAAATAGAGGTGAGGCTAAAATTTGACAAGAGAAAAATTATTATGAGAGAATGCAAGTCCATAAAAATGCCTTTTATTTATTTTGGAAGAACATGAAGTGTTCAATTAAAGGTTAAAAGGCATTTTAGCTGAGAAAAAGTTCGTAGATGTGAATGCATACGCAAAGGCCTTTCGATTTCACATAGATGGTAGATTAAAACAATTGTGATTTTATCGTTGAATTACGCTATTGCATCTCGATCTTTTTATTTTAAGAACCGTAGTATATTGCGCGTCGTCTATGTAAATTCCGTAAATACATTTTAATTGCTCGAAAGTTGGGTTGCGTCCAAGTGTATAAGTAGGGACGTTTGGTTAACGTCATAATTTTAGGACACTATTTCTGGGTTCCTAACAGATATGGGACTGGGATTACCATTTCACTCTTAATGATGTCTTTTGATGACTGTCATATTATTATCTGCAATTTCATTTTCTTTGTTTATCGATTTGGTCAACAAATTATAAATTCATTGATGATTGCGAAATATGGCGGGTTATCATAAGTACGTCTCTTATCACCATTATTGAACATGCAGTCTTATCTTATGGTTTATTTTGCTTGTCCATAATCAACCACCCATTGCAAGGAATGTTATTAGTTAAGTATAAGCTACCATTATCACTAGACACGACATCATGATCAACCAATTTAAACGCAAAGCACCGAAATATAATAAGAATAATACTTTTGGGATTACGAAATTATTCATCCAAAAGTCATAGTAATAATAATAATATAATAATAATTACTCTCATTACGATTAAGTTACGGTAGACACGATAAATAATCGTCCTTGTAATGTATCTGCTCTGCTATACTTCGCTAAACTGACCTCGTTTCTAACTTTCCGCATGCGTCGTTATGACTTAACCTTGTAGCACTGTTTTCCCTAACTTTGTTACAGGCCCTAACCGAGCTTGCTCTCTAATGTGACCGCCCTACTAACGCCACACCTAACCGAAAGAGAGAATAAAGGCGGGAATAACTTGGTTGTGTAGCGGAGGAGCGCCGTAGGCCGGCGGGGAAGCTGCAGCTTCGGCCGCCGCTCGTCGCTGATCCGGCGCTGACGCCCGACAGCGAGGCTGAAGACGCGTCCGCGCTCGCGCAGTCCATCATCGCTAGTGAGCTTCGCACGCCCACAGTCACCGGGCCCACGCCGCCTGCGTTGTCCCCCTCCGCCGCACCCCCCTCGCCCGCAGACTCTCGCCTCTCCGTCCAGGAGCCCGCGGCGCCCAGCCCGCCCGCCGGTGCCGTCTCGCTCTCACAGATCGGCATCAAATCCAAACCTACCACCGCTGCCATTATAGAATCGTCTGTCAAAGCAGACTCCGCACCTTCCACACCCGAGTCACCTAAGCCAACCGAAGCGCCCAAGAAGAAAATAATCAAGAAGGTGATAAAGAAAGACAAAGAAGGCGCGTCGAGTGGCGAAGCCCCCGTGCCGCCGCCGCGGAAGAAGGAAAAAAAGCCCAAAGAGTAACGAGCGCCCGCGCTTCGCTTCCGAATAGTTCCTCTGTGCCATAAATTGTAGCCTCACCTTTATTTAATTTCGTATTCGCTTTAGTTTATGTGTAACCGTTTTTATATTTTATACTATTGAATTATTATTAATAATGATTATATTTAATACAATATATTAATACTCGCTAGATCACACGTCCATTTGTGGAAGTATAATGAATGTACTATGTATTTTTGTTATTGCTATATCGACGTGTGGTTATTTTAAACAGTGATGTAATTTGGTTTTTAAATATTGATTATCCTATTATATTATTATTATAATTACCAAAGCATGACACGTATATTTATTATGAACGAAGTGTTATTCAAATATTGGTATTAAAAGTATATTTTGAACTAAGATTTTATTTTATTTTTTCCACATTTCATCATTAACCCATCGCCCGCCCACCACTTCAGCTGAGCATGAGGTTCCTCTCGGAATGAGAAGGGGTTTAGCTTTGGCCGTAGTCTACCACGCTGATCAAGCGCGGATTAGCAGTTTCACACACCTTTGAAAACATTATGGAGAGGTCTGCAGCTCTCAGGCTTGCAGTTTCCTCATGATGTTTTCCGACAGTCACCGCCAAAACAAATGCTATATATCTTCAAGTATCGTGACTTACCTAGTTGTGTGACTCAAATACCTAGTAGGTACAACTGAGCGCGTCCAGAATGTTACAGTTAGTGAGCCCAGCTAGGTTTACTACTCGGTGGCCCAGCTTAATACAATAGGCATGATGACAGTAACCAAGAATCAATGAAATTATGAATTTATTTAATGAATATGGATTCATGGATTATAAAAAACGTATTTATTTTTCTATTTCGAGTGAGATTGCTATTTATTTTGATAAAATAAAACTATAAAATACAGCAATCCGCCATATTGGTTAAAACACCAAGAAGCGAATGACGTCACAATTGTTTGTTTTCGAGTTTTGACAATCACACTATTGTTTACTGCACACAGCTGCACAGAGTACATTGGTAAGAACAATAGTGACGTCACAAAGAACGCCATGACACCGCCGAGCGTTTTGGCGTGAATTTTAAAGTTTAAATTTCAAATGCCAATTTTATCTACCAAAACTTATTTTACTTCTGAAATAAGATATTTTTTCGAAATAGTAGATACTTCCGAACATAATCTGGCTATTTTTCAAAATCAGTCATCATGCCTATTACAAATTCGTTTAAAGAATAGTGTTGACGCTACGTGCTGAGCCGCGCCGCGTCTCTATAATTGGGCCAGACCTCAAGGGCCTGCCCCATAGACAGCTAGTCACGGCACGGCCTTTTCATGCTACGAAAGTACTGTATGACAGTAAAATTGAAATTTCAATGCCTAAGTATAAAGAGTACCTATCGGCTATAAACGCATTGAACATTGACTATCACTATGATTTAAGTTATCTACATAATATCCATACATGCGAAAGTGTGTCTGTCTGTCTGTCTGTCTGCTACGCTTTCACGGCCGAACTACTCAACCGATTTTGATGAAATTTGGTACAGGGATAGGTTGTATCCCGGGGAAGGACATAGGCTACTTTTTATCCCGGACAATTCAAAGG
The DNA here is from genome assembly GCA_963932025.1 of Erebia epiphron. NCBI lineage: Eukaryota > Metazoa > Arthropoda > Insecta > Lepidoptera > Nymphalidae > Erebia > Erebia epiphron. Next base: position 6,234,660 of record OZ009954.1, read on the forward strand.
TTCCCGCGGGAATCAAAAAATTTATCCGTTCAACCGATTTTAATGAAATTTGGTACAGGGGTAGTTTGCGTCCCGGGGAAGGACATAGGCTACTTTTTAGCCCGGAAAAATCAAGAGTTCCCGCGGAAATCGAAAAAACTTGGTCCACGCCGACGAAGTCGCGGGAATCATCTAGTATATTATATATTTTCTATTCGCGAGAAAACTCTCCTGCCGTGCTGTAACTTCTATGGGCGCACGCCCGCGTAACTCTGGGGCCTATTTATAAGTACAGTGGACGATCACAATCACCTGAGATTGGTTAACACTTTGGCCAAAATCCATAGACGCGTCAGGTTTATCAATCAAATAAATATTATAAATGCGAAAGTTTGGAATGGATGGATGTATGGATGCTTGTTACTCAATCACGCGCCAACAGCTGAACGGATCTGGCTGAAATTTGGCACAGAGATAGAATATAGTCTGGAATAGCACATAGGCTACTTTTTATCCCGGAAAATTAAGAAGTTCCCGCGGGTACCAAAATAACCTCAAATGGATGTTTGTTCACTTTGTTACTCAATCACGCCAGAACGGCTGAACGGATCTGGATGAAACGTGGCACAGAGATAGATTATAGTCTGGACTAACACTTAGGCTGCTTTTTATCCTGGAAAATTAAAGAGTTCCCGCGGGATCCACAAAACCTCGATCCACGCGTACGAAGTCGCGGGCATTAGCTAGTGTACTACCATAAATTCAGCCAATCACGACAGTTGAGAGTTAAAACTGCAACAATGATGCAGGTTTTACGTATTTAGGCAGCTGGTCTGTCCTCTGAAATCTGAATTTAGTGACTATAGTAGGTAAGCTGTGTGCTCGAGGATGGAACCCCAAATAGGTAAGTAACTTTTTTTCAATGTTTTTAACTTTGGACCACAGGTTTTACCGTAAACACAGTTTACAAATCGTAAAACTGGTCCGGACACCCGATTAGGAAGCAGAGTTCTTAACCGTATGGTGTGTTTCCACCAGAGATGTACCACATTGCTAAGCTACGGATGTGTGTAAAAAATCCTAAGCGTTTGATTTCATAATTTCGATATCATCAATCGCAAATCAGTCATGTGGGAAAGGGGCCAGTAAGTTCAACTCCTAGTCCAAAAGCGGGGTGTATAATTACACTCAGGGTATTCATAAGCTGCGACTCTCACCCAAAAGGAATAAGGAAGCAGCAATAAAAAGGTTCCTGAGTGCACTAGTCCGTCTAGAAAAATAAAATAAAGAAAATCTCCCCGGCGGGGAATCGAACCCCGGTCTCCCGCGTGACAGGCGGGGATACTTACCACTATACTACCGAGGATGTGTCATACATTGTGAAATATTAAAATCAAATGTAGTTTCAAGTTGCTCATCATTTTATTTAGTCATCATTTTAATAATACAATAATAATACTTTTTAATATAATAAAACTCGTAATTAAACAAGTAAGTACACTTATGTATTGGATTCATTGTAAAATATAGAAAAATAACTTAATTATAATAGTTAAATGTCCCACACTTTGTAGCGCCATCTAGCTTTCCTACAGAGTAGCTCTTCATTGCGGTTGGTTTCTAAGTCTCAAGCTTACAACATGTGCCGCAAGATGTCGTTCAACCCAAAGCATTTTTACTGCAACGAATTGAAGGTTAACTAAAGTGTCGACAGCTGGCAACCCACGGCCACAAATGAACAAAAACCAGTTTTGGACTTTAGTTTAGCGGAGATAACGTTACGGAGAGCTTGTGCTGTTCTGAATTTTCGAATAACAATCCAATTATTATTGTTTATACGCGACATTTACCCTAAAATAGCTATAATTTCACTTGTACATGAATAAAGATACATATTCTTGGTTAGTTTCGATGTTAAATTGTGTAGTTAACGAGTATTTGTGCTGAATTTATACATTTTATCCGAATGTGTAATCTCTTTTCGACTTTACGTTGGACGGTGGTTGAAAATGTGATTTAAATATTGTTCTGGTGACCATTTTCGGTTGAGAACCTTTGTTTTGGAAGAACTCGTGGTCGTGTCAAAATGAGGTGGTTAACGTTGCTGTTATTGTTGCCGGCTTGTTTCGGACATCTAAATGTTTATTTGAGCAGTGCCGAAGTGTGGCGACTGTTGGGTGAGTAATCCTAGTATTTAATATTTATGTTTACAGTCATTTAAACGCAATTTGTTGCGGAATAAAATGGGGTAAACCATTATCTTTGAGGAAATCAGACACATTCGCCAACCGGACTGAAATTGCGTAAAGGCAAAGTAACGTAGGTAAGTACCTAATCCAAAAGCTTCCTAAAGACCATAACCATAGAATCCATAGCTGAGTAGGTACTACCTAAGTACCTACCTAGATCCTACTATTATGCACAGCTGTGGGACACAAAATATTGTGAACCTACTGGAAGATATAGTTATTCGTAGCTAGTTCAAAGTAGTACCCAACCATTGATTTAAGTAGGTAAGTACTAACTTACCCTAGGTAGGTACGTGGTAACCTACCTATTTCCGCTAGGTAGCCCTAAAAGCTTAAAGGAATAAGGATGAACCTCCAAAGTTCAAGGCGTAGGTTCAACCTTAACAATGTGCTTAGCTTACCTAGATGGATACTTACTTAGTTACCTACCTATCCTATGCCTAGATAAGTTATCCATCCTACATAACTAAGGCAATATTTATTTCTAGACCCATACCTATTAATAAACCGACATCAACTAAAGACACGTTCTCAAGTAAGTAAGTTCTATCAGTCAATCTACACCTATGACTGGTCTTAAGCATAGATTGACCTAGACTTGAGAACTTGTTCTTATCTGATGTTGGATTATTAATACGGGTCCTAGTTACCTACCTGACTACTTAAGAAATTAGGTTATACATTTTACTTAATAAATATTATATCTAGACCTAACTAGGCACCTACCTATCCGATTATTATGATCCGAATTCATGCTGCAGTTCTTATCAGTGATTAAGGTGATAAGGTATTTTATCTGCATTTTTGATAATAATGTCATTGGAAAGTCTCTATAATCTTTCATGTTGCTGTACCAAGTTGAGTCACAATAAATACATACTTAGTAGGTACCTATCTGCCTATTTATCTCCACACAATAACAATCTTCCACCCCATCTAGCACAGAAATTAGGTAGGTAGTAACGTAGGCACTATTCAATAGTTAAGTATGTAGGTACATTAATATGATGACCATTGAATCTAATCGCATCTTCTGTAGTTAAACCAAGTGCCTTTTAGGGTTCCGTACCTCAAGAGAAAAAACCGGCCAAGTGCGAGTCGGACTCGCGCACCGAGGGTTCCGTACTCAAGAAGTAGGTATAATTACCTTTGTTAATGAACCGCAAAACTAACTTTGTTTGTAGAGGTTTACTGTTAATATCAAAAAATTACGTTTGTTGTATGGGAGCCCCCCTTTAATATTTACTTTATTGATATTTAACTATTTATTTTGAAAGGTAATATACAAGTTAATATTCTGTGAAAATTTGAACCGTCTACCTGTTACCGTTTTTAATATTGAGCAAAAAAATACGAAAAATACACGTTTATTGTATGGGGACCCCCCTTAATATATATATTTTTTTAATTTTTAGTATTTGTTGTTATAGCGGCAACGGAAATACATCATTTGTGAAAATTTCAGCTTTCTAGCTATCACGGTCTATGAGATACGGCCTGGAGACAGACAGACAGACAGACAGACAGACAGCGGAGTCTTAGTAATAGGGTCCCGTTTTTACCCTTTGGGTACGGAACCCTAAAAATTAACCCATATAGAATCATTTCGTTGTCCGTCTGTTAGTCTGTCAACCACCCTTTTCTCGGGAACGCGTGGAGGTATCAAGTTGAAATTAATATCCAATAAGTACTTAGGACTACGCTCTATTGGAGCTGTAAAAAGATCAAGCTTCTAAGTCAACGCAAAGAAAAGATAAGTCCGTTAAAATGCCGCTTATTTTGCATATTTTGACGTCTATAGGGCACTTCCCGTTGACCTAGAATCATGAAATTTGGCCGGTCCCTTGGAGCTGAAAAAATATCAAGCTTCTAAGTCGACGCAATCAAAAGATACGGCTGTTTATGCCGCATAGGTATAGGAATATTTGTTCGTAGTCTGGCAATCAAATATCCTCAAAATCCTTGCAGACTATCAAACCCTTTTCTAATCCATCCATGTGCTCTCCCAAAATAAAACCATTCAAATTATAATCCGCATTACCTCCAGTACAATACAGTGTCGCCTAATCTTATTTCACGGCAATTTTGAAATCCATAAACATAAAACATCGGCCATACATCGGCTGCCTTATCTTCGATCTACCTCGAGGTTTATTGTGCGGAGGTGACAATCCGGCTTTCCAGAAATATGTCCTGTGGCGTGTACCACGCGACAATAACCATTATTCAGACCCAATTTGTATTTCGGGCTTTAGAGATTTTATGTACGAGATAATAAAGTTTGAAGGGAACATTTAAAAGCTCTACTCCAAAATAATACCTACCTAGCATGGTTACCAACACCAATTCAACATGCATTGGATGTTAAAAACCTCTTTTTGAATAAAAAAAAATCACACAGTTATAATTAGTTGCTTACTTCGGTGAAGGGTGTCAGTGTAGCTAATTTCATTAACCTATCTAAGTGCCACGATGATGGTTTCCTGTTCGTAAACAATTGGCTCAGCTATCACTCATGGCTTTTAGGGGCAGATGTGATTCGTCTTTTGTGGATTCACTACTTCTCCCTGCTGGTTCGCTGGTTCTCATTCCAGTACACTCTTGCGAGGGACTGCCCAGAGCAGACCTGGTTTAGTCAGTCATTGCATAGTCAATGCCTTCCTCCACTTCGCCTCTCAAGACAAGACGCTTGATGAAGTCTTACTCAACGTCGGGATTTGTATCCCTATCAGTTGATCTTTGCAATTCTGTGGTCTGTGGTCTGTAATAGCATAACCTTATCTCTGCTAACCTTGGAAGTCGATCGATCGATCGTTTAACTCCAAATTATTTACAATTAAGTAACTACTTTGCTACTTACCAAGTTAAATGTATGTGCTTTATCAACTATTCGATCTCCTTCCTCGAACTTAAATTTAAGATGCAGTGTATTTTCAAGTTAATTTAGTGCCTTGTTACAATTACAACATTGTTCAAGAGACAGATTAAAAAGGTCCCATTTGGGATGCGCCTGCGCAGGTAAAGCCGCTCTCTATATCGTGTCTTTGTCCACCCCATTGTACCAACCTGCGGGCGTAGAGTGCAATCCATCTTTGTCAACGACAAAACCATCTGTCCTTTCTTCTTGGTTAAAAATTAAAATAACTACAAAGAGTGGAATGGGACATCGTCCTTGTAGCTTTGACAATAAAATTATGTAAGAGTAACTAAGAAAAAACTCGCTAAAAACGAAATAGATTTTGATTAATAATAATAGTAAATAATCCTTTCTTTAATCTTTTAAGTACATCTGTTTCATTCTACTTAAGGAACTTTGTTTCGTTCTACATTTTTTTGATAATTCAGAAGTTAATCATGTCGATATACTATAAATGCTAGGCACTGTTTCTAAAACGCATTTGTTGAGTTGTATTTCCTAATTTGTAGACGTCGATGTGTTTAGGTAACTTTCAAGACGAGAACCTCTTAAAGAAACTGCACGTAGATTCTTATTCGTTAAGTAAGTAAATTATCTTAATTTCTTAATTACGAGTTGTACTAGACTAGATTAAAGCACTTTCAAACTTTAATGCTTAAAGTCTACTTTCTTTTTGAGGTAATCACTGGGTTAGGTTCTTTAGATCAGCGACCGTCTCATCCAACAAAGCTTAGTTCGTCTTAGTTTGGTCTCTCGGATTAACCAGTTATTTAACAAACAAGCGCTTGTCTTATAGACATACCAAAGAGCTTACCTCAGCAGGGCGTAGTTTATGACAAAAAGAATTAACATATCCCGTATCTTTATGCTCTAATCCGGTGAGTCTCTACGGGTGAGTTCGTGAGACCTCAAACCAAGACGTAGGGAAGGTAATTTATATTGGATGACATTTATTGGTATACTATGGGCCAATGCAATAAACTTGTCGCCTAAAATGCTTTTTCTGACACTTTTGAACAAGGACGTTATCTTTATTCGACCACTTTCAAAATGATGCGGTAGTTTTCATGCAAATTTGTTCATATTTGTCGATATTTTATTGGTTTTTTCACATCTTGTTGCAGCATCTCGGGGAAGGTGCGAAATGCAATTTGATTTTGAGAACTGTGCCTTTTTTTTACTTAATTTATTGGACACGGATCCAAATCGGTCGAATATCCATATTTATGTCAGTACACATATTTTGACATTAGACTGCCGCAGTTCTGGAGAGGTTCACTTAAAGAGTGGCGAAGATTAAGGAAGAAATGCCTATATTACAGATTTCTTCTTAACTTTAGCTAAACAAAAAGCTGTATATTGAGCATTTCTTAGAGTAGGCCATTTATTAATCTTACGCCAACATAAAATTTCACATTGCCTCCTTTAATAATCTGTTGAAGTTACCTCTTCACTTCTTACCACAGATAGTTATTTCATGATTTAAGAGTCAACACTTATAGCTGCTGTATTGTAAAATGAACAGAAATTGTTTCATACCAGCGCCTAGTAGTAAATACTCGCAGCTAAGATGAGCGATAACAAACGCCCATAAACCATCCTGTCCCGCGATAGAGCCTCATAAAGCATCTAGACTTTATCATCGAAAGCTTAATGGTATACAACAAAGGCAGGGAAAATAATGACCTGTAATGCGCCTGCGCCTTACATCAGATCTCGTTAATAAGTAGGTATGATAACTGGTCAACTAACTACTGACTGACAGATGGGATGGAAGTATGGAACTTAAAAATATATTCACTGAAGCTTATGAAGGTAAAATGGAGTTCAATTAGTAAAGCAGACCAAAGCAGAAGCTAATGGGCAATGTGTCCGTGTTAACAATGAGTCCTCCTCCTTTTCTTATGTTCAGGCTGGCGTTCCACAAGGGGGTGTCCTGTCACCTTTACTCTTCGCTATTTTTATTAATACAATTTCCAATTTCCTCTCCTCTCCCTTCCACCTTTACGCCGATGATCTGCAAATATATACTTCTGTACCTGCAGATCAAATTACAGCTGGAATAAGTAAAATTAATTCAGATTTATGTAAAGTAAGCTCTTGGAGTAAGTCGTATGGCCTCAATATTAACGCTAGTAAATCACAGGTTATCATTATCGGCAACCCAGCACAAACCCGTAAGGTTGATGTTAACTTCATAGAACCAATTGTGCTGGATAAGACGATCTTGCCCTTTAGTGACACTGTTAAGAACCTCGGCTTGATTATTGACTCCTCCTTCTCCTGGGTACCGCAAGTTAACCACGTCAGCCGACGTCTCTTTGCTGCTATCGGTTCTCTAAAACGCTGGAAGAATCTCCTTCCAGTCAAAACTAAGATATCCTTAGCTGAAACACTCCTTTTACCTATACTGGACTATGCTGATAGCAGTTACACGGATCTCACTGAGGAGTTACTAAACAAGCTTGAGCGCTTACAGAACATGTGTATTCGATTCATCTATGGATTGAGGAAATTTGATCATGTTAGTGCGTATCGTGCTCGTCTCAAGTGGCTCCCAATTAGGTTGCGACGAAATTTTCATGTTCTTTCTTTACTTTTCTCTATCCTATATGCTCCTCATACTCCCAGCTATCTTAAAGAACGTTTCAACTTTCTCGGTGCTGTTGATCGCCATATGCAGCTGCGTTCTACCATGGTTAATAAACTCAAAACTCCTAGCCATCGTACAAAATTTTACAGCAAATCTTACACGGTGTATGCTGTGCAGTTATGGAATTCTTTACCCAAAAATATTAGAGACTCCAAATCCTTAACTATTTTTAAAAAAAGTCTCAAAGAATATTTCCTTAACCAAGTTGTGCCATAATAACTAAATAATTATATTATTTCTATCGTAATTCATTACTATGCTTATGTAATATTATTTATATAATAGGTATGTGTAAATTATGTATGCATTATGTATGTACTATTTATTTATGTTTATGTATAATTTATATTGTTATCTATATTTACTTATTTTAATTATATGTAATGTATAAATATATATTTTGTCTAGTATGTTTATATTATTTACTCAACTAATAATAATAACGTGTATTTTATTGTGCCACACTACCCTACACATCTCGTTCAATCCTCTCACCAAAGGTTGCCTGGTAGAGATTGCTCAGTAAGCAATAAGGCCGCCTTTGCATACCTAGTTATAGTTAATTTTACTCTGTATTATTTTTCTTTCATGTGTGCAATAAAGTATTTATCTATCTATCTGCTTAGGGCACGTAGTTTAAATTTAATAAAATGTCAACAGCAAAAAATTTACGCGGAACTAGATAATGTCGAGGAATCTGACCTTCAAATACCTTCTTTATAAGCTTAAAAAAAACGAAAATACTTTGAATGTACGGCTCACTAAAACGATCTCTTTAAAATAAGTCAACGAAACCAAATAGTTACTTATTTGTTCAAATAGTAACTACTTAGAGCTAAGAGATCAATACAAAATGTGATAAAGAACAAGAAACAATAAGAGCTATAAATAACTAACAAGCTGCAATACCAATTAACTACAAGATATAACAAGAGCAATGTAATTACAAGACATTCAATGTTGATCCGAAGTTACTTAAGTAGGTAGTTACTGAATTTAATTTGTACCAAAAAAATGACCACGCAACCCATCTGGTGTGTAAGGGGATATTTTACCTCAAGTTTTGGGTTTCTCGTTACTAGCTTTGGTGGATGAGAAATAATAAAAAGCGAAGACGGTAACTTGATACCCGAATGCTATAAGGTTTCGCCTAGCCCGGGCCCACCTCTTAACACGTTTCCAAAAAATGGAAATATCAGATTGTACAATAAATACTTATTGTTGTTGTAATTCTTTCGTTTGTGTTTTGGACTGTGAAAATCTAACAAGGTTGTTTTAGACCAGAGGTTCCCAAACTTTTTTTGCTCATAGACCCCTTTCAAAAGTTTGCTGGTTCTGGTGGACCCCCTGCAGCTAAATTTCTATCATATTTCCAGTCGACAAAAAATGTGAAGATAAATTATGAAAATTGGCGTTGCGAGTGAGTTCCAACCACGAAAAAAACATTCTTTGAAAAAAAAGAGAATTGATTGGTAAATTAATTAATTGATTGTGCTGTGAGTGGATGTCAAAAGTAAAGTTGACCATTCAAAAAGAAGTGATTCCATCTCAAACTTACATTTTTGACTATTCAACTACTCACAGCACAAAAACCAATCAATTCTCACTTATTTTATTTAGAAAACTCGGAGTGGTAAAAATAAAAAAATAGTATATTTTCTTGTGTTGTATTTATTCAAATACTATGTAAGTAACTATTAATTATTATTATTTGTTATCATATTTTACAATATTATATTAAGTAAGTATAGTAAATCAAAATATAATTGTACCTACAATCAAAATTAAACATTAATAACGTAGGTAACGTAACTTAATGGGAGGGATGTACTTGATGTATTGACAGCAAATTATCAATATTTGGCTTTAGTTTTGTTAGGAATAACCGCAAATCTCCCCGTTCTGTGATATTCAATCTGCTCCTTTTTTTTGTTAAAAGGTTTGTTACGGCACTAAAACTTTTTTCGACAAGATACGACGAGGGAAACGCTATCAAAAGCTTTCTCGCAATTCCCCACAGTCCAGGATATTTTTCGGGTATTTCTGCCTGCAGCCAAAATGTTTGATACCCTCTTTTAAATTTCACCTTCAGCTCCTCATTAGTGCTAAGCTCGACTAGCTCCTCTTGTAATATCACATTCTCCACTTCCGTTTCATCAAATGGATTTATGATCCATGGTGGTATTTCCATTAAAAGAATATCTTCAAATCTTATTTTGAAGTCATCATGCAGGGCGATTAAATGTTGAACGTATGTCTGAATATTCTCATCGAGGCATTCTACCTGTGACAAATTTGGAAACTGCGAAAATTCGCGCCGACTAATATTTTGCTTCATAAATTTCAATTTTCCAATAAAAGCTGAAATTACACCCTTTGTTTTTATTAAATTGAGGCTGTCCCCTTGTAGTTGTAAGTTAATATCATTAAATTTTTTGAACAAATCCGTCAAATACGCGATGTCTGCTTTGAATTTGATCAGGTTACCTTTTAAATTTGGATCTTTACTTTCCAGAAATTCTAAAACTGATTCAAAGAGTGAGTAAAATCTTGTTAAACATGCACCTCTCGACAACCAGCGTACTTCAGTATGAGTACCGTTTATTCTTGAACCGAGAACAAATGAGTAACGTTTATTCTTGGCATTCGTATTTATATTGGTGAAGAATCAAACAAGTTCATGTCACCACCCACAAGTCGTATTTGGTCCCTTTGCACGTCTGAACAAGCGTTGCGGACGGCGCGTCGGCGGGCGGCTTTGAGTATAAGGCGGGCGGCCGCGGCGGTGCTTTGCAAGTCTCGACACGTTGTACTGATTATGGAATATTACAAGTTTTTACAAGTAACAGTCGCTGAGCTTCTTAAAATATTATCTGCCTACATTGATAGGTGAAGTCAAGCCAACATTTTAGTTCTTCACTATCGAAACCAGATAAATTTTCGTGGACCCCCGCTTACGAATTGTGGACCCCCATTTTTCTGTCACGCCAACGTAGACCCCCGTCGAGTCTCCCGTGGACCCCTGGGGGTCCACCTGGACCACTTTGGGAATTACTGAAATTTAGACATTCAATGAATTGATCAATAGTTAAATAATCTTTTATTTAAGTACCTAAAAGTTATACTTATGACACATATATGAAGTATGTAAGTATACATTAAATTTACTTTATGTACGTTGAGTTTCAATGCAGTCGGCCATTTCCGTCCATTTGGTAAGCTAGGCAAAACAATAGATAAGTCTACATTCAAATATATTTGCTGTCGCATTAAAAAAAGCTTTATCTCAGTGAAGTTACGTGCCACAGATTATAATGCCAAAATGTTTATTTGACAAAAGGTTCCTCGTTTCCGTTGGGTTATCTACAAACGTTATCAGAAGGTTCTTAATTTTTTCCCCGACCTATAACAACATTGTCAGGGCCAAGTCACGTCATCTACCTACGTGTAAATCGTCCAGTTCCGTGGCTTATCATTCTAAGTTCTCCCTCTTTTTTTATTGTAGGTATTCTTTAATTCCACAAGGAATGGAACAACGTTCTACCAGCAGATAATAATTTGAATCGCTCTGTAGATATTGTTATTTGAATAAATACTATTAATGCCTTATTCAGAGAGCGTCATTCGGTTGCCGTTCCCCTCCTAAACGAAGCTGTCGTTTAGAGAATTAACAATGAAATATTTCAATAAACATCTAGCGTTGGCGCTATATAAATATGGTCTCGCGTCCTTCTCGAAAATATTCTTTATGTAAATACTGTTGACACTCGGGATGATGTGGAGTGAGGCCTAAATAAATTTAATTTCACGGCTGCTTCGAGCGGAGTTTTTAATCCAACCGAGTGTAATATGTCATCCGAGGCAGGTGTGGTGTGGCTTAGGCAAAAACACGATCCCTCTTACGTGATGAGAATAAAAGTGCTTAATTATAATTTCATTTCGTGGCCAATTTGGACCGAGACTGTGCTTGTTTTAATTTGGGGATTTGGTTTGTTTTAATTAGAGGACATATAGACCGTTTTATTAATGTTGAAATCTTACTGCATGTGTTTTACACGGCTGTAAAATATAAATTAGTTTTGCTTATTTCTTCCTTCCCATTTAAGATGTATTAAAATTACATATGTTAGTAACCACAATTACATTGTTCAAAAAGCTTGGTAATAGTGAGCAATATGTCTGCCGGAATAGAATTTTCTTTGGTTTGCTTTTGTTACTGCATTGTTATTGCTTTATTAATATTTCATGTTGTGGCTACTGGCTACTTCAGCCGTGACGTGGTTTATTTTTATTCGAGAACATAAACAGTTTTGAATTCGCTATATTGAAATAATCATGTTGTAATAACCACGTAGACATTTTCTTAAACAACCATCTTAAATTTCTCTACAACCGCTTACTATAGAAGCTTACAGAAGCTTATTATAAACGCTTTGCAGTACTAAATTAAACGTCGATATTTGCCATTGTTAATTTTAATCAACAAGTATTAGTAAATAAAAGTAGTATTAAAAATTTTCTTTAGTATTTATTTTTAATCTTAAAAACTTCTTCTAAAATTATTAAGATACTAGCTAATGCCCGCGACTTCGTACGCGTGGATCGAGGTTTTGTGGATCCCGCGGGAACTCTTTAATTTTCCGGGATAAAGCCTATGTGTTAGTCCAGACTATAATCTATCTCTGTGCCAAATTTCATCCAGATCCGTTCTGGCGTGATTGAGTAACAAACATCCATTTGAGGTTTTTTTGGTTCCCGCGGGAACTTCTTAATTTTCCGGGATAAAAAGTAGCCTATGTGCTATTCCAGACTATAATCTATCTCTGTGCCAAATTTCAGCCAGATCCGTTCAGCCGTTGGGGCGTGATTGAGTAGGTAACAAACATTCATCCATACATCCATCCATCCATCCATACATCCATCCATCCAAACTTTCGCATTTATAATATTAATTCTTCTAAAATTATTAAAATATAATTTCAATTGGTAGGTAAGTAGTTAAAGTAGCAAATATTTTTTTTATTCATGATAAACCATGATGTATTCAGATTCTTTATTCACGTATCCATCACTATTCTGTGTACTTACAATTATTAAAACTATGTAGTGTTTTAGGCTTTTACGTTCTTAGTTTGTTACGTATAATATCGTTAACTCTATTCAAACATAATATACTTATTAAGTATTTTTAGTGCTTTTTTATATATTATATATTTTTCTATCAATTTGTATAATTTAATAATTACATATTATATACTTATTAGTTTTAATTCTTATTTAGATACAATAACTGATGTTATTTATTAAAACTATTTACATTAAATTAAAACTAAATTAAATTAAATTAAATCTAAAACGTCATCGAGACCACCGCAGCGAGGCATTGTACCCAAGATGCTGGCAGCATTACCCCTTTGGATGGCCAAACTAATTCTTTGACCAAGGTAGCCGCCGGCTCTCGGGTCCCCGGTTGACTCGATAACCCTTTTCGAAATTTCCTCAAAAAGAGCTCGAGCCCCCGGGCCCCACGGCCCCAAGGTCTCCACACCAAAAGGCACGAATATGAAGCTCCCATCGAGGTCTTCATATTTGCGCCTCTTGGCCTGTTCGGCGCTGATGGCCGCTGCACCCGCCACAGAGGAGGTCGCCTGAATGTGGGATGCAGCTAAAGTGTCTGCACACGTTGCATCCCAAACAAGCGACCTGCCCATCTTCCAAGGAACGAGCGTCATACCATCAGGTCTCCTGCCATCGCTACGTGCCAAACCAATAGGTTCCAGTACAGCTGGCACAGTGGTGGTTAAATACTCAGTCACTTAATTGATTTCTATCAATTAAGTGACTGAGTATTTAACCACCACTGTTGAATTCCCCTACTTGCTATATTCTATTTTATGGGCGATGCGGGATACATAACTTTTATCGACTCTCGACTCGATCTCATCTCATATTCCCTCATCGATTGAATCCAGCTATAAGTTCAAAATTGCACTCGACTTATCGATGATTTTTTGCTAGCCGACATAGCATTCGTATTGATACTGGATACGCAATCATGGGTAGTTGCTTCGGTGCGGAATCCATTAAGGTGATAATTGGGTGGGCGTTCCGAAGAGCCATTACTGAATGCCGGAGGTAACGTACCTACGCGTACTCATATCAGTAATGGTATGCTAGTACGTGGTTATTGAAGAGATTTTTGAGGTTTTTACATAGTTCTCTTAAATAATATTTAACTTACTTGAGTAAGTATATTATTGTTGGTTGTTTAGTTTTTTCTTACCATTACTTTTTACTGTTTTATGTATTTTTTCTATCTTCTGGCTCAAATTAATAATTAAGTCATGATTTCAATTAAGTAAATTTTCTGCTTTTTAGGGTTCCGTACCAAAATGGTAAAATGGAACCCTTATGGTGCGACTTTCTCCGTCTGTCTGTCCGTCTGTCCGTCTGTCCGTCTGTCCGTCTGTCCGTCTGTCCGTCTGTCCGTCCGTCACACTCGATTATTTCAGTAACTACCGAAGCTATCGACATGAAATTTGGAATAGTTGTGTATATTAGTGGCCCAAAGACACTGGAATTAAAAAAATTTGGAAATTATTTTTGTTCTTATTTAAAAAGGGAGGAAAATCTGAGGGTTGAAATTTAAAAGTGAGATAACTGTACTGTGTGGGGTATCATATGAAAGGGTTTACTTTGTACATTCTAAAACAGATTTTTAATTATTTTTAGTTATGATAGTTTTTGATTTATCGGGGAAAATGTCAAAAAAAATACCGTCCCCCCCCCCCCCCTTATCTCCGGAGTTTACCAATCGAAAAATTTGAAATAATTATGGTCAATAGTAATTTACGTATATTTTACAGGAAAACTATAGCCAATGCTCTAAATAGCATAGTTTTTTTGATATTAACAATAAACCTCTACAAACAAAGTTAGTCTTGCGGTTCATTAACAAAGGTAATTATTTATTAATAATGGTACGGAACCCTTCGTGCGCGAGTCCGACTCGCACTTGCCCGGTTTTTTTAATATTGTGTGAGTTATCTACTATCTAGTATAGTCTCACATTTTCTTAATTGGCTATGTGTGTGTATGCGTATTTTTTGTTCATTATTTTCACAGTAAACTGTTGAACTTTTTGGTTGGGTGTCTGTGGAAGCGGGGTAACTATAACTACGTACACTCAGACTGTTCAGAATATTTATTGATAGTTAAGCACAACTAAAGTCTAGTTACTTACTTAGTTATAAACAGATTTGACGTACCTAATTAATTTGATACTAGTAGATCTATCAATGTGTATTTAATTGTATGGGAGAAGAAATGATTAAAGAGATTATATGTGTAGCAAAACAAACAGGCGCGACATTCCCGTATCCAGGTCAGGAATAAAGCCCAGCTGAATAAATAGATCTTTATAAATAACGTGAAACCGACCAGCGACCAATGATCGCCATTCACCTTCCCAGCGGCCAATTTATTTTCTATTACTTCTTTACTTCTATACTGTGTATTTATCCTATATGTATATTTTTACATTGTTTAAATATATATACAATATTTATTTATTAATATTATGTTTCAGTACACCCCTCCCGCTTTCTTTTAAAAGTTTCCTCTGCCCTAAGGTTGCCTGGAAGAGATCGCTGTTTAAGCGATAAGGCCGCCTGTTGTGCCGTATCCATTAATATGTTTGTTTTTTTTCATTTAATTTCTTTGTGTACAATAAAGTATATTTTAATTTACTTTACTTTACTTTACTAGATGATGCCTGATGATGTAACCTATCTCTGTACCAAATTTCATCAAAATCGGTTGAGATGTTGGGCCGAAAGAGTAGCAGACAGAAAGACAGACACACTTTCGCATTTATAATATTAGTATGGAAGTATGGACTAGGTGATGCCCGCACCTTGTCCGCGTGGATTGAGGTTTTTTAGTTCCCGCGGGATATGCTTAATTTTCCGGTATAAAAAGTAGCCTATGTGCTAACTGCTAATCCAGAATATAATCTGTCTCTGTGTCAAATTTCATGCAGATCCGTGCAGCCGTCCTGGTGTGATTGAGTAAAAAACATCCATTCATCCATCCATCCAAACTTCGCATTTCGCATTAAAACTAGTTCTGTGCCGTGGTTGAGCCTGCAGACTGCATTATTATTATTCAAGTCAAGCTTGCACTTTCTACTTGCTACAGTTTCTGATCAAACAACGCAGTAAGATACTCTTTTGATTTCTAAAAAAAGTTTTCAATTCGGTTTCGTAGATAAATTGGCTTTAAGTAATTAGGTAAAATGCATCTTGAAAAAAGTTATTTAAAGTTTAATGTCCCTAGTAGGTATAGTACTTAACTAATTTAATTATTCATGCAGTTATTATGTATTATAATATGTTTATAAATTACAAATTTAAAAAACCCCCGATTAGAAAAAAGCTGATGACCTTCAGACGGATGAACAGATTTTCATGAAACATGGCTAAGAACAAGAACACTCGGGATAAAATTATCTATGACACAAAAAATTTTAAACGAAAATCGGTTCATCCGTTTGGGAGCTACGATACCACAGACAGATACACAGATACACAGATACACAGACAGACACGTTAAACTTATAACACCCCTCTCTTTTTGCGTCGGGGGTTAAAAATACAATCACGAGATACCTATTGTAGAAGCTTTAAAGATACGTTTTTATATTCAGCTGAATTTCATAAGAAGATTACCTATTAAATTAAGACCCTTGGGCCATGAAAAAATTTCGTCAGGGTCTTCGTGATGAGAATTGAGATACTAATTACGTGGATCGGAAATTCAGTGGAAGAATGAAGGCTGATGAGTTGATGAAAGTATCTTATTAGAAGGTTATTTTGGTGGTGATTAGTGAGAACACTTAGTTATTTTTTGGAACTGTAAATGTGAAGTTAACTTATACTTGTGCTGACATAGTAAATATTAATAAATATTATAAATAGGAAAGATTTGTTTGTATGTTTATTTGTAATGGATAAACTCAAAAACTGCTCAATCGATTTAAAAAATTCTTCCACTTATAGAAGCTACTTTATCAGCGATTAACATAGGCTATATTTTATTTTCAAAACAATTACATATAATGATAAGTGCTACCCGTGCGAAGCCGGGGCGGATCGCTAGTAGTTAATTTGTTCCATATTATGCATATTCGAAAACACATGAGCATTTTTTTTGTATGTAGGTATTAAAAATAATTACGGCACGAGTGAAGTAACGTGTAACCGATACGTCAAAACCCACACAAAACTACACTTAAAATTAGTTTCCCCGGTAATGTTCCCCGTGATCGATGGCCGGGTCCATTCAAAATAATGGCGCGACGCTCTTGGCGCGATCACGACAAGGGTTTTGTGTTAGCCTTGTGGCAATTTGCTCCTAAATAAATGGAGACGTCAGCACGACAAAAAGCTTCGATCGATCAGCGGCTGCGCGCGCGCATGCTGCGCATGTCACGTGACACGTCACGACTCGCGTGTGTGAACGAGCTATAACAATCGTGCTGGAGTTATTGCGGCATGTGTTTTATGTTTGACTATGGATTTTTCATTACATACTTTGATCTCATATTAGGATCTCGGAATTGTGGTTTGATGAAAAAGCTTTAAGCGTGACTTACTTAAGTACCTACTTATTTATTTACGTGTAGAAGTGCCCAATAATTGGTACCTTCTTGGTGTTAGTTATTAAGAGTTACCTAGTGGAGAATAGGTAAAAATACTCCCAACTGCGACTTCAGTTATTTATTTAAAAAGCTTAAAATAAAAATGTCAGAAGTGAACCGTCACTGAAAAGTTTAAGTAAATAATTATAGGTACGTTCAAATCAATTTACTGAAAAAACATACGGTCTAGGTCCCTAGATTAAATTATGCTTGATTTTTTTTATCCGCTCAGTTTAGGTGGAGGAAATAGGAGAATACGAGAGAAAGAATTCGTCTATTTCAGTGTCTTCTTCGAGACTCGAGAGTTGCGCGATGGCAATAGATTAATAATTAATTATACTAATTGTTTAATGTTATAAATAGTTAGGTGATATAGGAAGGAAACACTGGCTATCCACATAGTTATTATTTATTACTTTAATTTAGCAATTTACACGATTAAGGCAGTCGGCGCCATATTTACACCATGCTCTATCGTCTATCCTAGACTAGGGTTGCCCGTCTAGCGTCCACAACCACAGATACAATAATGTTCTGAATATTTTAATTTTAGGCCTCATCATCATCATCACTACATTTAGGCCTCATCATCATCATCATCACTACAGCCTATTAATGTCCCACTGCTGGGCACAGGCCTCCACTCTCATAGGAAAGCGGGAATTAGAGCTTAGACCCACCACGCTGCTCCAATGCGAGTTGGCGGGCTTTAACGACTATTATCATGTTAGTGATAATAACCGGGACCGACGGCTTAACGTGCTCTCCGAGGCACGGGGGTGTAACACCGCCAACTTCCAACTCCGGGCTGGCAGTGAGAATTTCTTAATTGAAAAACCCAATACCTAACTTTTATGCCCGACCGGGAATCGAACCCAGGACCTCGTGATCTGCAGTCGACTATGCTAACCACTAGACCAACGAGGCAGTCGAACCTAAGTCAGTCAGTCAGTGAGGCAGTCGAGGCCTAACAGTAGGTATCTTATTCTTTGAATTTCGAAGCCCGCGTTTCGTCTTAAAACGATTACTCATTTGACCCCAAATGAAGAGGTTAAAATAGCTGGAAAACGGTCAGGCACGGTCGTCGGTCGGTTCCGGCGAGCGACGGACACCGACGGGCCGTCACGGGGTGTCCATCACCTGCCAACGCTGACGAGTCAGTCGGAGGAACCCGGTTCAGACTCAGTTAAAATCTGACAGCTCCTAACAATGATCGATGATGCTCGGGCGAATCCGAAACTGAAATAACCGATCCTACGAAACAAAGATTTCGTCAGAGCTTTTGGTCTGAGAATAATCCGAATCTTGCCAGTAGACCTAGGTTCATAATTCCTGAAAGCAAGAAATAAACGTTAGTTTTGTTCGAGACCTTAGGCCCGATTGTCTAAGAAAATCGTCGTTTGAGAGAGGTACTAAAATTCTACATCAATGTTAGTTAAAACGTACCTATAACTCGAACTGTTTAAGTAGTTCATACTTGCTGTTGAACTAGGTATGAACTTTTTAAACAGTTTGAATTATACGTTTGACAAACGTTTACGATTACCATTTTCGTACACAATCGGGGGGGCTTATCGGAATCGGGTGACGAATCACCAGAAAACTGCAGGCCGAGCTGACTAATAAGCTTATTAGGTACTAGATGATTCCCGCGACATTCGTCCGCGTGGACCAAGTTTGATCGTCCAAAATCGGTTGAACAGATACATTTTTTGATTCCCACGGGAACCTACAAATTTTCCGGGATGAAAAGTAGCCTATATCCTTCCCCGGGATACAACCTATCCCTGTACCAAATTTCATCAAAATCGGTTGAACAGATAGGCCGTGAAAGCGTAGCAGACAGACAGACAGACAGACAGACACACTTTCGCATTTATAATATTAGTATGGATATTTAGATAAGTTTAAGTAAGTAATAGTGATTATTAATCATTCAAGGTGTTTCTTCAACTGAATGATTCCGTTGCGTATCATTCGTGAAAATATAACAACTTTTCATTTGTCCAATAACCAATTTCGGGTCTACGGATGGATATATTATGGAATATGGATGGATGCTTTGTTTTTCTTGTGACGATCAATACGAGTCTCACGCTCGTAATTAATGTCCGTTTTAATAATCCATGAAGTGCTTATGTCTCAGCGTGACGTCGCACCAGGCATAATATTTGAACTCCTGTTGTGATGCCACACGACTGCTATTTTATTTACCGCCAATGTTTATTCAATGCTCAATTTTCAAAGACCAGCACATTTCATCTCGAGGGAGAGACGATGACGCAACTTTCACCATCGCCGAAGTGTAGGACCACTTGGTCAGATTTCATAAATAGTATGAGTGAACGGAACTGCGGATCTGTTACTTGTTACGGTACTTGTGTTATAAATAATTTTACACACAATTATATTTTGTCAACTTAACTAGTGTAAGGAAATGTTTTATTATTCTTAAGATTTGTACAAATCGTATTTTTTCCAGAATAAAGATTTTTCCTTCTACCAGCTTTAAATGACAATATTTCGCAACTCTGTAAGTTTGAGTTTGCTCATTCATTTCTTGAGAATGGCAAACTGCGCCGTTCACATAAAGTTACAGATTTACGCTTACTCTCATATTATCTCATACTAAGATTTACATAGGCTAACACAGAGCTTATCGCATCGGAAACGAACGCGATGTCTACTCCCTTCAGATGCAATGCTCGATGAATGAGTCATATTAGTGGTGAGGCTGTGACAATAATACTTTAGTGTGAATCGTAATTGAATAGGCGGATGGGAAGAGACACGCGACCCCCAAAACACGAGTAGTTATGGCTAGGTAATGGTTATTGCAGAAATAAATGCGTGCGGTACTATTGTGTAGGACCGAAGCGCATTGTTAAACAATCCAAAGCATTTATTTACCGGTGCTAGGCTAAAAAAAAACCGGGCAAGTGCGAGTCGGACTTGCCCGGTTGCCCCGGGGGGGGGGGGGGGGGGGGGGGGACGGGACGGTATTTTTTTAGACATTTTCCCCGATAAATCAAAAACTATCATAACTAAAAATAATTAAAAATCTGTTTTAGAATGTACAAAGTAAACCCTTTTATATGATACCCCACACAGTACAGTTATCTCACTTTTAAATTTCAACCCTCAGATTTTCCCCCCTTTTTAAATAAGAACAAAAATAATTTCCAATTTTTTTTTAATTCCAGTGTCTTTGGGCCACTAATATACACAACTATTCCAAATTTCATGTCGATAGCTTCAGTAGTTACTGAAATAATCGAGTGTGACGGACGGACAGACGGACAGACGGACAGACGGACAGACAGACGGAGAAAGTCGCACCATAAGGGTTCCATTTTACCATTTTGGTACGGAACCCTAATTATTGTCATAACAAAGCTTTATGCTTTCCCATCACCCATACATTATCTAAATTGGAAATGCACTTTAGTCTTATGTTATTTGTTTTAATGCTGAAATTCTTCAGTCTTGCGTGTTTTATTTTCTTACCAATAACCACAGCACAGACCATACTACTCGATACCAATAACAGTGGGTAGGTAAGTAGTTACTTTTCACACGACTGCCCAAAAAGTATGTAATGTTTTGCAGGGTTTCCTGTATGTATATGTATGTGACTTTCTTTATTCCAACCTAACTCCCAAATACCTGAACAGATTTGGATGAATGGGATATCGTTATAATCCTTAGATCGTCCCGAGTAACACTGGCTATACCTACTTACTTTTTTTTGAAAAAAATTCAATATGGATGTCGTCGTGTAATAAAAAAAAAGACGTGTGGCACTCGGAAACTGCCGCGGTAAAGCTATTGCATAGCATTTTTTATCAACTTGCTATGACTACTTGTGTTGTTGACTTCAAGTTGTTGAAAATATAAAGGTGAAATATAAAATTATTTCGCCTTTATATTTTCAACAACTTGAAGTCAACAACACAAGTAGTCATAGCAACCAAAGTGTTAGGTTTTTTTTCGTTACGGAATTTCTGGATTCGGTCTCCACGCTCAAGGCCCCGCGATAGAAGCTATGCAATAGCTTAATAAATAAATAAGTCGTGTTTTTGGATTTTTTAAATTATGTTCACTTGTTTTAGATAAGGGTTTGCACTTGACTGTTCGGCGAATAGCAATAATGAAATCTAAAATGGAGATTCGACAAAAGTCAGTAAATGCTGAAATGCTGTTTTACTATTTATTTAAAAGTGCTAAGGTACTCAATACAATATCAAATCAGTAACTCTAATCCTATATCTACTTGAGTGCTTGAATTTTATGGAACTGCTAAGTTAGTAAGTAGCACTAAAGTAACTAACTAGTTTGTTACTTTAGTTAAGTATAGTCGAGTAATGGGAGCTTAGAGTACTTTCAAAGTATCTAGGTGGTCATAACAAAGCGTAACTAGAGGTAACAATTGTTGTTACCTACTATTATATTTATGGGAAGGTAAGGACCTACCTACCTAGGTTCTTTGTACCTAGTGACTACATTAGGAGTTTTACTTGGGAGCGGTGTAGGTGGATGTTCATACATAATATTGTCTATAGACCACACGCATGCGGCATGCCCCACTAACTCCCTCTACGCAAATACACGTATCTATTATCTACGGACTTCGAGGCGTCAGCGTTAACCATGCTTATGGATACCAAAGAGGTAGAGAATAGGGGTATTGTTGTTACATTTATTTATGGGAAAGTAAGGACTAGTATCTTTGTACATTCGAGTATGTACTTGGTAGACCTTAGGAACCGTGTAGGTGGAGTGAGTCTACAGACCACACGCATGCCCCACTGACTCCCCCCACGCAAATACACGTATACGAGGCGTCAGCGTTAACCATGCTTATGGATCCCTCTACCTATCTATAGTCCGAGATGCCGTGGAAACTTTTAGAAGGTGCTTGATAATAGCTAAAGTACAGTAAAGTTAAGTGTTTAGTATTTGAAATATGGCAAGGGTAGCCAGCCGAAGTCGATTAAGTTGGCCTTGCTAAGTACTTACTTACCTGATGATTATTAGTGATATATGTATTAGAAATCAGGATCTTGAATCCGACACGGAGCAGCTTGCAAGTCCATTTTATCATAGGTACTTAGGTAATACAACAGGGCCAAATTTTTATACTTAGGTACCTATAGTACTCAAACAAGTACTTATTTGGGAAACTAAACTAACTCGTTTTCCTTAAAATGGCCGGTGAACATCTTCAAGATCAGTGCGCGGCAGATGCGTGGCAAAACTTTGAGAAATATGTATAACTAGTTTTATAGAGAATTTGTATTGTTTTGACTTTTGAGGGAACACAGCAGGTTGAAGCTGGTTTCAGAGTTTGCATGTGACAGAAAACTCTTTAGTTACAAAATTTTAATTAACTATATCTAGCACATCCTGTGAATGTCCCGTCAGCTCTTTGCCCCTAGACCAAGCTTACTATTTATACTTATGTACATAATCACTTCGCACCAGCGGAGCTAATCAGTACGATACACGGTCTACCACTATCAATACGAGATTCCATTCTCTCTCTTGTTAAAATTTCGATAACCTTAAGTACTTTTATGCACCAAAATCTTTTGTTTACCGAGCTCATCTACGTAACTAGTTCCTTTGTTGCATCTACTTGTGAACCGTTAGTTTATATCGTTTTAGGAATTTACAGTGGTTATGCATTAAAACGTGATGATGTGTAAGTCAAAGAGAGAACTAACATCTTTGAGGCAAAATTTAATACACTTTCGAGACTTGAAACTTCGGAAGATTGAATGGTCATTGAATGGACTGAAATGTTAAACTTATATCTAGCATGTTGTAGGTGGACACAGTTTGAAGTGAAGCTAAATTGAACGAAAAAGGAGATTATAAGCTATTTTTTATTTTTTAAAGCCATGCCATACCATTATATGTTAATATACAAGTTGATCGTTGCCTTGTGCCAGTTTTTTGGACAACCAAGAGATGTCCGTATTATCACTCTCGATTGGCATGAACAAAAGTGCGAATTCGTGATGGTCGTATAGTCGCGCTATATTTGGCGACTCCGACGCGATGGCTGTACATAAAAAAAAGTTTATTCCCAAAAGATTCAATGTTGTCCCAAATTAAGGACCGTGAAATATGTCTCGCATTGCAACACCACGACAATACAGCGTTTAGGGACAAGGACCGAAAATAAACAAACACTGACACAATTGGGAAAATAAAATATGCCGGCACAATGCACGGGCCAAGCAGAACCAGCACGTCATAATAAAGTAGTGGCTTTTGTGCTATCGGCTGTAAATCATACAGCTCTTTGAGGAGAATGGCGTATCATAAATTACGTCCCCGAAATTCGACTGGCCCGTACCCTGACCTCTAGCACGAGTTTCGTAGTTATCGAAAACGAATTTCAGTATCGACTGTCGAGTATCGCCTTCGAACGTTTTGATAATCACATTGGCTGAATAACATAATAAGTGCTTAATTAAGTACAAATAGTAACTAAATGTTGTAGCCTGTACATTTTTGGTGTTACAAAAAATTATAATTCAAAACTTACTTAGCTTACGTATTATAATTCTCGCTGCAATTGTACATTTTTGCCAATGGTGGAAGAGTGTCAGCTAGTAGGAGTTGAAACTAAGGGAGTAAGCCTAAAGTAAAAGGCTTTATCAGCTTTAGAGAAATCTTTGTAAAATTCAATTCTGTAATTTATACAAAATGATCAACTTTAGAACTACCAAATTTAGGTTGTCTTGCACTCAGCATTTCACAAGTTTAATTCCAGAGTTTGCTTATCATGTATGAAAATTTAGCTTATACGTGTTGGTGCAAGTGGACCTTAGTTCCAACGTTTACAGTTTTGATGTTTCGGAAAACTTAGTTTGCGAGATAGGTAAACTCGTGGTAGGGGGGTACTGCAGTTCTCTTCTCTACCGGGACGTTTTTACTTTTTTCGTCCGCGCGATGAGAATTCTAATGGCAGAACAAATTAATCAATGAGATCGCAGCTTAACTTATGTCCTTCTAAAATAAGGAAGTCATAACTATAAACAATTGAGTATGTTTATAAGAATAGTACTAACTGCACGGTCTACATTTGAAGGAAATAAACAAAAACGAATTAAGTAAGTAGGTACCAAGCCAAAGTGTGTTTTTTACTATAGTTACCGCACTAAGCCAAGGGTAATCTTAATTTAAACTGCGTATAAAGTGTTACGATCGGTGATCATTAGATTTTAATAGCGTTTCGGTCGAACCGTTGTAAAATATTGAACTGCAGCCACTCTCAATTTTTATGGGTTCCCAAGAAAGCAATTAAAGTTGAGCATTATGATAGTATCGAAGAATTTAACGCGGTCTATGTTGTTACGAGTGAGTTTAATGGTTCAGTGCACCCCTGAATAAACAAGCCTATTCGAAGTTAAATTTGCTTGCACCGGATATGGCTGCCACTCGAACAAATCCATCATGTACGAGTAGGTGTATCTTTAAATGAAGACTTGGGTGATCGAGTTCTAAAGCCCTGTTTAGATAGCGGCGTTGCTTCACGACTCACGGCGTCAATATGACGTCAGAATGAACCCACAACTGCAGCGATGCGTCGAGGAAGTAGCCTTAAAAAGGTATTTGAAAGAAACTGTATGACACAAGGAGAGAGAAAGAAAAATGCGAAGGAACTCTCTGAGTAGGCTATAAATTAAAATGCACTATTGCAGAACGAATAATTCTTGAAAAAAATACATAAATTCATTCACTACAATAGGGGTTGTAGCAATTTGATAATCATCTTGTTTAGAGCTGGACATAGCATAGAGTATACACATGCGCTTATGAAAACTAAGACACAGAATCAGACAAAGAAATCATTCCCACCAGAGAGAATGTGATTGACCCAACTATTTTATGAACAGTAAATCACGCCGTTATGAGTCTCAAATAATAACGTTTTATTGGCCGCTGTCGTGGCAGAGCGCATGAATGCCTGCTTACCTACAGTTTATTGTTGATGCAAGCTTCCCGAAATTTATGCGTTTCCCTTGGGTTTATTGCTAATGCAATGTGACTTGAAATGGGTTTCAGATTCCGAAGCAAACGTGGGTTAGAGATTGGAGAAACGTTCGTAGCTAACTATATACTCGAAATTTTTCAAACCTTCAATTGTATTTACTATGTCAATTTTATTGCAACTTCATCCGCATGGATTTAGGTTTTTAAAGCTCGCCTTGGAATTTCTGTACTTAAGTTATTTCTTAATGGGGGTCGTTCTTAAACTAACCGTTTAGCTCTCATGAAATTGTCATCCAACTGCTTTGCTATTGCCATTTTCTCTACTTGGTGGTCTTGCAACAAATCTTAAGAGACCACCAAGCAGTAAACATCACAGCGGGTACTTCCCATTTAAAATTTCAAAAGACCAGGGAGGTATAGAGACAGACGACTTTAAAGAACAAAGTAAAGACGAAAAAAATTGTTTATGTCCACAGAATATCTTCCTTCCAGCAACTGACAAAACATAGAATAGATTGATTGAAGGTTCTATTAAGCAAACATCATTCGAAGTGAATTCGCATGTCTCACAGCATGATGCACGGATGGGTCGAGATGGGGTCGAGCCGGCTTCTATGCCTCCCGCGGCTTCCAAAAGCCCGCATGGCCTCTACATTTACATTTTGAATTTAAAATTACCTTACACTTATTGTGACAGAGCCCACAGCTTCTATTTATTACTCTTTTAAAATGCATAGTCATTTCAATTCACTTGACAATATTTCGTTTTGCTTGCATAAGCTATTTTTACCGTTTTTTGATTTATTTATTTTCCTTCATCATAACAGTGTGGCTCAATTTTGTGTTCAGAATTCTTACTCAACATAAATATTAGAAATCTTTTGTGAACTAACATCGATACTAACTATTCGAGAAACCCTCGTTTTGAACAGTAGATAGAAGTTGTTGAATGAGAAAATATACTTTTGGGAGGCAGTCGTACAATACAAATATTGGTTGAATCCGTTCTGAGGTGCGCGTGGACTAATATTTGGTTAACTATACGGTTCGTTATGACTGCCTAAAGCTGGGTCAGATGTAGAGTGATCATGAAGAATTAAATAACTGACTAAGTATGTAGCTAAAAATAGATATTTTCAATGCCTGGAATGTTCATTATTCCCATGATTCGTAAGGTCGCTACATTTCGTTTAGCTTTATTTCTGGATCGGCTACATAACCACGGTTAGTATCAATAGTATAAATGGGTAGAGCCGTTTATTTAACCGCTCGTAACCCTAGTTGTTACGACCGTGTGTGGATTTCTGAGCTATTACTAGCGGACGTGCTTATCTAACAGTGCCTAAGTTATCCTGTTCTGACTTATTCTTATTCCTTACAAGTTTAAAATGTTCTTTATGTCTCGACGTTATCTTTTTAATTGTTGGTTTTTGGTTTCAGTCTCATAATTTAGATCAACTATATCACGAAGTTTTTTGAAAATGATCATGGGAAATATTCCTCTGTTTCTTTTAAATCTTTGCTGTTTCTAATATAAGCAGCCATACGTGTGTCTCACAGGAGTGGTGGCTATCGACATTCATGATCTGGCGGAATACGCCGATGTGGAATGAAGTCACGTTTTCCAGAACAAAAGGACAAGCAAAGATGTTAATGCAAATAATGTGGCCATCTATATCCAACGTGGATTGACTTTTGTATTTCTCATTAAAAATTCAAATATAATAATCATCCTTTCTGAGTGTTCATCCATACGAATATTATTAATGCGAAAGTGTGTCTGTCTATCCGTCTGTTTGCAGCGCTATCCTGAGCCATCTTTACAACAGATATCAACTAAATTAGGTATAGAGGTAGGTTGCTAAGAATCGGCTTCGAATTAGACTACTTTTTATCCTGGAAAATGATTGAGTTCCCGCGGGAATCAAAAACCTTAATCCTCGCGGACGAAGTCGCGGGAATCTTCTAGTTGTTTTTCTTATAAAGCTTTTAAGTGATAAATAAGCTTTTATTAGAACGCGTAGGTTTTGAAAGTCGTAAATAAATCAGTGTGTTAGAAAATTGAAAAGCATCATAACTTCACCGATATAAATCAAGTTTAATGCCCCCCTTGTTCAAGGCCGTTAATTGTGTTCAAGTTAAATTTTGTATATCTGTCCTTTTCGTGTAAACTTATCAAAAAGTGACCGCATCAATTTTTTTTACTAAATCTATCAATTTTGTTCAATAGGTGTAGGTGTAGTTAATTTTGATTGTCAATTTGTTTGTCTGAATTGTATTATTTATGCCTGAACATTATCATATGTATTGTGAGCCCTCTATTTTCCGCTTAATTTACATCTGAGGCTTTATCGTACGTTTTATTGAACACGGTCGTTTCATGGACGTTTTTTTTCGTCTGTAACACGCTTTCCTGTTGATCTTTTTCGAATGCTACGGGTAAACTGGTAGCACTTATTGGGTAAAGTTTAGCATAGCGTGGTCGCGGTAGGATTTTTATTTATCTTCTTTGGCGATGTCGTGACTTAGAGGGCGGGAAGAAAATAAAAGGCAATAGGTTCGTCGTGCGGGCTGCTCCTTATCTAAATCCTATAAGACTCGTTCATTCTTAATTATAACGAAAAGCTCGGCAGTAGCTCGAATCGCTGGAAGGCTCATTATAGAGGCGGTACTTGTTTGTTTTAGAATCAACTTTAATTACCACCGAAAGAAGCTCTAATGCCAGTTATAAATTCTGATTTATGGTCACCACATGCTGTTATTATGAAGCATTAGTAATGTATATCATGATACCGCGTTCTCCTAGGAATGTAGGCCATAATTTCAATTAACTCACAATTCTTCTACAAACAAAACTTTGAATTATAAAAGATAAGAGATTTCACGGGATTCTTGGGCTTATAACGAGCTATTGTGAATTAATCTGACATCTTACATGGTAACGGCTTAAGTAAATTACATGTTGCAGATGTTCCATTTGTGATAATATGAGGGAGTAGTTATAATGAGTGCTTGAAGAATAAGGAATGATTTGTTGGTTATTCTTTTATGTTGGGAAATGAGATTGGTGTTTGGTTGAGGTGTAGTTGACTTGGAGTGATTGCTGGCAATTCAAATTCAAGCGGTTGCCCGAAGATGCTTGTTGGGATAATACGAGCAATCTATCTCGCGGTAGTCTCTCCATGATGGATCGCTGATGGACTCACGACTCGTTCCGTTGTTATTTTGCTCTATTGATAATATAATACTCGTTCGCCCGCTTGTTCAATCTTATTAGTGCCTTGTTACGTTCCAGTGTTTTTTGTTCGGCTAACGAGATTGAATGT
Organism: Erebia epiphron; assembly: GCA_963932025.1. Lineage (NCBI taxonomy): Eukaryota > Metazoa > Arthropoda > Insecta > Lepidoptera > Nymphalidae > Erebia > Erebia epiphron. The sequence continues at coordinate 6,263,491 of OZ009954.1, forward strand.
TGTTTTGTCGAAATCGTTAAACGGTTTATTTGTTCTAGCTATTTTAAAATTTAAATTTAGGGTTACTGATTTTATTTATAATCCGTTTGTTTTACAACTGACCTCGAAATTTTCTACTTTGACTTTTGTAAAAATAGCTAAGTAAATTTAATCCAAAATTATCTTAGATTTTTTCAAACATTTGTATTATGTTTATGTGAGTAATTTTATTATTACAGAATACCGAAAACACGAAGATACTTACGAAATTATTAATGAGTTAAAACGGAACGTGTTTAAAACAGTTAATGTTATGGAGGTATTCTAACGATGTATGATCCCTATTGACATTTGAGACTTGGATATTACGATATCGCGTGCGTAGGCTTCGAATGTAGTAGATAATATCTCGTACGGGGTGTCTTTTCCAGCTTTCACCGGCGCGTCAGCGGATGCCCAATGGGCGCTGTTGTGACAGCCTCCCACGATAAACTTCGAGTTTATGCGCGCGCGCTGCCCGCCATGTTTGTTTTATCTCGATCCACCGTACGGCCGTGTTAATAAATGTCTTGTATTGGAAAAAAGGTTTATCATCCCTTTATTTCTTTTTATGTTTATGCTCTCCGTAAGTTTTATTTAGACATCGGTTATTAATAATAATGGATTCTTCAGGGTCGTTAGATCAAAATTTAAGATCTCCTACGTGTAGTTTTTGTGTTTTGTTTTTTGTGTACGTCAGTTGTGTGGGTCCTTTTATTGGTTTACGAAGGGACGTGCCGGTTCGTGTCGGTGTTTTATATTCAAAACAGATGCTAGTTAGAGGATGACTCGAAATTAATTTAATTTGTTTTTGTTTGTTGTTCGTATTTGAATTTTTCTCATGTTTAAACATTCCCACATTACAATTTATTGTTAGTGTCGTGAGATTCTTTAATTGTTATTCACCATTTGTTTGCCATAGGAACGAACGAAATTTATTTAAGTATGTATTACTTACTAACTTCTAACAGCTGGTTATAAGCAATTGCAGTAAACAGACGGCTATTATTAAATTTACTAAGCATAAGTTTTCGGCTCTATAAAAAATTTAAATTTTAACCTGACTGAACATTTTCGTCAGCAATCAAAATGTAATCTAGGCGAGTGTGTGCTTGCTTCTGTTGAATTGTTACTAATTATGGCACTATAATTGAGGTAATTGGGAATCCCAGAAGTGGGATTAAATTTAAGGCATTTACCTGCCGTTCTCGAGTCTCGGTTCTAGTCTAATGGGCACTACGGCTTGTTAGCGCAGCGCGACGAATCGTCCCCGGGTACGGTTCCGCTTCGGTTCCATTACATGGCGGTAATTTGTTGAAAACCGTGTAATTATCTAATCACACCTATCTCCTGTAGTACACTGACTCTTTTTGTATAAAATGTATTAACTACGTGGTTGGAAATCGTGATAGATAGTGCAGGTTGCGTTTTGTTAAAATTGAAAAGTGATTTTTTGTTGATACTGTTTTAGGGTTCCTTAGTCCATACCCAAGAGTGCCAACAAGGACCCTTACTTATTCTGTGCTATTACTGCCTCCGCTGTCCGTCCGTCTGCTTGTCAACGGGCTTTATCTCACTTCTCATGAATCGTAATAGATAGTTTAAAATTTCACAGAGTGTGTACCTATTAGTATTACTGCTGTAACAGAAAAAAATAAAAACAAAATAAAATGAAAAAATAAATGCAAGAAACGTGACTTTTGTGGCGTTTTTTTGCTGTACCTATTTCTTGAACCTTAAATAGTAGTAGACAAATGATCAAAGATTAAGTAATACTTAAGCTGCTGGAACAACAAATAATTAAAATAAAATACATAGTTATAAATTGAAAGGGGTCCCCATACAATAAACTTGTAAGGATGGTACGGAACCTTTCGTGTGCAAGTCTGACTCGCAATTGGCCGGTTCTATTACAGTACACGCCATGTTAGAATAGAACGTTGCTTGGGAATAAGATATTACAATTTTCTAATCATTTCTATTTTCTATTATATCTTTTGACCATCACAAGACTTTATTTAAATTGAATTAAATCACCTTTCACATTTCCATCGCTAGAGATATTGAATAACCTTTACTAATAAAAAACACTTATGCATATCAAGCCGAGTGTATCCTGTTATTATTTACATAATACTAAGCATAGCAGGTGAGGTCAAAAATATTATTTGGTCATCCATTTTCCATTCGAGATACGGAGAGCAGTTCACAACGCGAGCGCGGCGGGCGGTGCCTGGCGGGCACACCACTCTTTTGCCTTTTGCTTTTTTTGCCCATTGTTTACTTTACGGGCGATGTTAAAATTTTTATGATTTCCATCGCAACTGACGGCGGCGTAAATTATTTTCTGAACGGCTGCCAACTCGATAATTCTCGGTTGTGCATGCGTTCCTTGCGATTGCTCTCATATTTATGGCGTAGGTCGTTAGGGTGTTCGATAACAAGATAAATTTCAGCGCGGTTCTTAAATATGAGTCATTCGACATAACTACCTAGTACCTACCTACCTTAGCAATCGTAGAATCTTGTCGGTTTCCACTTACTGGAATCAAGCTCTGAATCAATAGTTAGTAGTTACTAGTTACCAACGTGGGTTGATTTAAATTTGTATAAATATTAAATAACTACTACATCATATTTTGAGTTATGTGTTGAAATTATGTTAAGATTTAATTTTTTTTTTTTTTTTTTTTTTTTTTTTTTTTTTTTTATTATCCACTAGAAGTTAGCCCTTGACTGCGATCTCACCTGATGGTAAGTGATGATGCAGTCTAAGATGTTAGCAGGCTAACCTGTTAGGGGCATGGCAGTTATATAATATTAAAACCCATACCCCTATTCGGTTTCTACAGGGCATCGTATCGGAACGCTAAATCGCTTGGCGGCACGTCTTTGCCGGTAGGGTGGTAACTAGCCACAGCCGAAGCCTCCCACCAGGCCAGACCAGGGAAAATTCAGAAATTATAAATTCCCAAATTGAGTGACTGCGCCACGGAGGTCGTCTTGATTTCAACACAAGTCAACGCGGTATGAATTGCACCGACTCAATCTCAAGTTTTTATTTCTGCAATAATTTTCCTTATTAGAAGCTCCGTATCTACTATCTAGATTACTTGTTACTTTGAGCAAAATGTTTAGACTTCTGAGTCTTTTTATCGACAAAGATTTATGTACTGCTTAGCTTGACTCAGAACAGCATGTCCAGGCGACAGTTAGGTTTAACTGTGCTTGGAGGGTAGGTGTAAAACTGTAAACCAGATATACCTAAACAGGCAAGTTAAGCATCGCGCCGGCGACGTCAAGGGCCCTTCAGGGCTCTTCCCGGGCTGCTCTCTTGGAACGAGCGATTTAAAATCCCTCCTCATTTTTATTTTATTTTAAAATTCAATTGCATTTCCCTGACTCGAATAAAACGCACGATGTTTTTCGATGCAGCCATACCTGATATCCCTAGGTCCTTTTTTTGTGTTGACGATTTGATTGATATCGATTTTTTTAATAAAGCTTGGTGTAAGAGGCTTAAAGAACTGGAAATCAAATATTTTCAATTTGTTTTCATTGCAACTTTCGGTTTGATATGAATCAAAGGACACTTAATTTATTTTGAATCCTTTGATCGATTTTTGGATAGGTTATGGGATTTGTAAAGAGAACCTACTCTCATTTGTCTTAGATGTGGGTCTATCGAAAAAGTTTATTATTAAGTATAATACGGAAAAGACGTGCCGCCAAGCGATTTAGCGTTCCGGTACGATGCCGTGTAGAAACCGAATAGCGGTATGGGTTTAATAAACTGCCATGCCCCTTTACTCATATTATAAGAGATAGTCTATCAGTTAATTTAGCAAAAAGACGTCAGAAAGCCAAACCCCTCTCCAAGAATTGATACAACGATTATGGTCCCAGATCTAACATTAAGTAACTATCGCCCAGAAAGTTATTATCTCTCTTTTACCCCTTTATTATCTCTCTCCTTCAAAACCTTTATACCTATAGCCCTCATAAGTTGGAAAACAAACATCGTCCTCTGGCTCCTGTGACTTCACTTGTTAGTACAAATCCGTTCCATAATATGGTATGGCGAGTTAATATTTGCTCAGTCCTATTTGTCGTACGTATGTTTTGTTATTGGACACCTCTACTCGAAATACCGTTTCTATTTGCAATGCCAACCATTGGGTTTCAGGAATCATAATATTTGAAGTTGTTTGTACAACTGAGCAGGATTTCTTTTTCGTTGTTGTAACTTCTCTTATATCTGAGGCCTTAGCTCTTATACATATATAAAATGGTATTGAACTTAAATTAATTTGTTATAATTTGAATCGAAGGGCAAATCTTGAATTCGAATCAAGAGGTCATTCAATTTCAAATAGGTATATCTCATACCGATACTATATTAATTCATATCTTAGTTACCTACGGTGTATTATTCAAGTAAGTGTTTACTTTGTGTTAAGTTTTTACTTGTATTTGCTTGTATGTAAGTATATTATTGTTTGTAAGCTCTGCTGAATTAAAAAAATAAATTAGTTATTATCAGTCATTATATTAGTAACTAGTTTCAACGAGGAATTTAGTACTAGTAACTAATTCTGAATGTTTGGCACTTGTTCAATTATTCCATAACATCTATCCTAATTACATCTTCAACCGGTATTGAAAGTTGGCGATCACTTTTTCTATTATAATTTGAGTGCCTAATTTACATTTCATCTGGTACCTACTTGAGGGGTGCAAGAAGACATCGAATTTGCATAATTTGTAATTAATTATTAAATTATCCTTGAATATATCCCGTTATTAACTGAACGAAGCTAGCCCCTGCTACTACCTACAATACATTGTACTTAGATTCTTTCTTTTTTCAAGAAATTGATAATGTCTAATTCTATCTATAGTCTATGTATTGCATGCATTGAAATAATTAGCTAAACATACCTACTTAGTTGCGCTAGCCATTAAAGATGCCTTCTACAGCCAATTGCGATTTTTGCAATCCCCGAATTTATGTTCTCTAAGCATCGATGGTTTTCAGTATTACACGTCAGAGGCCTAATTGTCTAAGCAAATCGTGATAATTTGACAGCTTAAAACGTATTACTCGAACTGTTTAAGTAGTTCATATATGCTCTTTGACGTGCAGGTATCAATGAACTTCTTAAACAGGTCGAATTATACGTTTGGCAAACGATTACGATTACGATTTCCTTACACAATCGGGGGGCAGATACAGAATATTACCAGAATATTAGAGTATTTAATAATTTAATAAAAAACCGGCCAAGTGCGAGTCGGACTCGCGCACCGAGGGTTCCGTACTCAAGAAGTAGGTATAATTACCTTTGTTAATGAACCGCAAAACTAACTTTGTTTGTAGAGGTTTACTGTTAATATCAAAAAATTACGTTTGTTGTATGGGAGCCCCCCTTTAATATTTACTTTATTGATATTTAATTATTTATTTTGAAAGGTAATATACAAGTTAATATTCTGTGAAAATTTGAACCGTCTACCTGTTACCGTTTTTAATATTGAGCAAAAAAATACGAAAAAAACACGTTTATTGTATGGGGACCCCCCTTAATATATATATTTTTTAAATTTTTAGTATTTGTTGTTATAGCGGCAACGGAAATACATCATTTGTGAAAATTTCAGCTTTCTAGCTATCACGGTCTATGAGATACAGCCTGGAGACAGACAGACAGACAGACAGACAGCGGAGTCTTAGTAATAGGGTCCCGTTTTTACCCTTTGGGTACGGAACCCTAAAAAAATTATTTTTTCATCCCACCATCTCGGAAAGAGTATTTTTACGCTTCAATATCTGAATGCAAAAGCCGTTATTATCCTCTTGAGGATAAAGTAAATTGAATTTAGAACATCGTGTGCACGTTAATAAATATTACTCGTCTATGAAGTTTGTGAATTCAAAACATCATTAAAACCTATTTACTTCTACCTCTATGGTGCCGAATTTCCATACAACCGTTATTAATTTGTTAAAACCTCACACTCGTAACCTTCTTGGTGTACTTTTTTAATTTGCTTTGCTAAAAGAAAATGGTGCGCCATTTTCTTTTACGTCATATTGTTTAAAATTAAACCCTTCGATTAAAAACAAGAAGATTGAAAATAAGTGAAAAACCTAAAATGAGTGATTCTAGTGACGAAGAAGTTAATTTGACGCCAACAGAATTGACTGAAACTGTTAAAAATGCGGAAATGAGCTTTCTCCCTCAACAATCACGCGAGAAGTATTTCATTTCCTCGCTGAGGTGGGATGAAAAATTACGTGTTGCACTCGAGTGAAAAGATTTTTCACCTCGTGCTCTTTTGATTCCCTCGCTGACGCTCAGGATTCTAATTTTTGAATCACTCGCTGCGCTCGTGATTCAATTTAAGAATCCTTCGCTTGCTCGGTCATCAAAATTGAGCACGCGGTTAAAAAACAACTTTTCACTCTTGTATAACAAATAACTATTAAACAACCGACTTCAAACTCCCGCGCCAACTTTACAACAACAAGCACACGCTATACAAAGTACTTATTTTATTGTTGATATTTTAAAAACCGCTCGACCGATTTCGATAAAATTTTTATGGGACCACTTGGGAAGTATGCCCTTTCAAATAAAAAAAGAATCATCCAAATCAGTCCACCCAGTCAAAAGTTCTGAGGTAACAAACATAAAAAAACAGTCGAATTGAGAACCTCCTCCTTTTTTTTGAAGTCGTTTGAAAAATGATCACTCTTACGGGATTTAAGACTAGCAAACTGTTCATCAACCCATGTATTATTTTCAATCCTTCGTGCTTCTAATCGGCGTAGCCTTTGTAGTGCCGAAGATTATTTTACGACCGTATAATAAACTACAGTAGCCGGGGCGATAATAATCCGAATACACGTCTTATCAACACTGATAAATGTATCGAAAATAAATCTCGTATCGTTATAACACGCCTCCTTGATAACGGGGCCGAATTAACAGTAACACGAAGGGCTACCGTGCGATAACCTCTGTCTGGATCTTAGTAATCCCTACTGATAACGATATGGTGCGTACTAAGTGGTTGGTCATACTAGCGACTTTTTGTTTCCTTCTTCTTTCTCGAGTAAGACTGTTTTGTCTTAAACTCTTTGAATATAGGTACGATTTACTTATGTAACTAATTACATAGCGTAGAGCTGTATCTGTTTTTTTTTTTTTTTGAAGGCGCCATACCACCACCACCACTACAGCCCATTAACGTCCCACTGCTGGGCACAGGCCTCCACTCTCATAGGAGAGAGGGAATTAGAGCTTAGACCCACCACGCTGCTCCTATGCGGGTTGGCGGGCTTTAACGACTATTATCATGTTAGTGATAATAACCGGGACCGACGGCTTAACGTGCTCTCCGAGGCACGGGGGTGGAACACCGCCAACTTCCTAACTCCGGGCTAGTGCTGAGAATTTCTAGTCAGAAAAACCCAACACTTATTATGGCCCGACCCGGGACTCGAACCCGGGACCTCGTCAGCCGCAGTCAAACATGCTAACCACTAGACCAACGAGGCAGTCAGGCGCCATATGTAAAACATTTTTATTTCTCTAGAATATTTTTTTAGCCCGTCAACCCACATTGAAGCAGCGTGGTGGGTCTGAGCTCTAATTCCCACTCTCCTATGAGAGTGGAGGCCTGTGCCCAGCAGTGGGACGTTAATGGACTGTAGTGATAGTGAAAGTGATAGTGATTCTGTATTTTTTTAAATATAATTAGTATGTAATAGTTTTTTTCTTAATTTATCTATTATTTATTGATTTTTTTGTATCCCAATTATATAATAAATACCGTAGCTTGAGTTAGACATAATATCGCCTCTGAACATAATTTATTACTCGTAAGTACATAACTATGTTACCTATACATACAGTGCCCAAGCATGTCGCGAATACTTACGATGAATGCGTTTTGTGATTTTAGCGAAACTGACGTGAAAAATTACCGGTTGAAACTCTAATACCTACCTAGTATTAAGACCAAAGAGTTTCGATTGGTTACCTATGATTTTTCACTTAAAATATAATTATAGCGACATGTCGCACATGTGCGTAAAGTTAAAGCTTAGGTAGTAATTCCACGTGGGTCGACTTAATAATTGGGCCCAAGTACGAGACACAAATCCACGTTGTTTGTCGAGGGTTGGATTTAATCTTGTGCCATTTGAATCCTGATCACGGAACGCTTGTTGCGTTTGTCACGTAGCACTCGAGTTGATGAGTGAAATAAGTAATTTTTTTGTAAGTTTAAACTTTCAAGTTATGGGACGTGCTTTGGGTGTAAGGGACGGGAACGAAAATACTTTAAGAAGATTTATAATCTATGTGAGGCCTAATAGTAGTGAGGCTGCATTTCTACTAAATCGGAGCGGAGCAGAGATAATAAATGTTCAAAAGAACAATCAAGGGGCATACAAGATACATACTACCATCTTATATTATAGCAGTACAGTTTTAACCTAAAGTTGAAAATTCGACTCTACCTCTGTCTAACGTAAACTTTTCACTTACGACCAAAAATTTGGTCATTACATGGGTCACATCATTGGTTTTACATGGGGTATGTATTTTCTGATAGGTCTAAGTACGAGGAATCAAAATATTTTCTTTGGACGTCACTATTTGGGCCACCTATTATAACATGATTTCAGCTCCATATCGCAATTTATTAAAATAAATGCATCAATTGCTCTTTAAAATGAATATTATGTTCCCGAATGAGAGTAAAAGTGTTAATTAAACTCAAAACGAGCGAAATTCAACACCAAATTGCGCCGGAATAATTAAGTTCAGACTCGTTTACCGTGTTGATAAACATAAACGGTTTTGTTGACACATAAGGGTGCGTACACACTTAGCTATTCTGAGGCAAGTTTTGATATGAGCCAGTTGTCATAAAGCGTAATCCTAGTCCACATACATCCCCGCAGTACCAGTGGTCGGCAGTTTCGTTCTTAATTCTCGTTCTCCTTGTTAATGTTATGCCACGTAATGTGTTCTATTATCCATGAGGGCGCCATACCCATATGGAGGGCGCCATATAATGGAGGGCGGCATTGTTTTCTACATTTTATTTTAACTGGTCTTATTACTGACACTGCTAGGGATATAATCTCGCCAGGATCTTTCTAATTGTAGTCTGATTTGTTAAAATAGTTAAGACAAAATATGTACTTAAGTTTATTACTTAAATAAAAAAATTTTGTTATTCAAATAAACTTTATGTGCTTTTGAATCGTCGAGTGAATCTACCACTAGTTCTGAATGCCGTTCCTTTACCGAGAAGTACCAGCAAGAAACTCAAAAAATTGGAAAAATCCTTATTAATTGCCTGAACGATTCTTTGTCACATGAAGCGTGGACTGAAGGTTTGACATTTGAGAATGCGTGGATAACCCGGGTGTTATTCATACATTTTAGCTGCAGGTAGAATATTATGTGTGTAGAACTAGGTAGGTACTAGGTACCTACTCTAAACAGGCTGGAAGTTGGAACACTGGTCGAGCTAATTTTCTCTCGCACAAGTTATGTCGTATATTTTAATACTCAACACTGCACTCTCTCAATCCAGCACTTAATAACAAGTACCTACCTATCAACACATAACATAAATTACGGTAATAACGCTAAGGGCACGCACAAACTAAATACTTGCTCACCAAAGACTTACCACAGAATTGTAAATCTATTTGTCAACCGACTTAAAAAAAAGAGGAGGTTCTCAATTCGACTGTATTTTTTTTTTTCTTTTTTTTATGTTTGTTACCTCAGAACTTTTGACTGGGTGGACCGATTTGGATGATTCTTTTTTAGGGTTCCGTACCAAAATGGTAAAATGGAACCCTTATAGTGCGACTTTCTCCGTCTGTCTGTCCGTCTGTCCGTCTGTCCGTCCGTCACACTCTATTATTTCAGTAACTACAGAAGCTATCGACATGAAATTTAGAATAGTTGTATATATTAGTGGCCCAAAGACACTGGAATTAAAAAAAATTGGAAATTATTTTTGTTCTTATTTAAAAAGGGGGGAAAATCTGAGGGTTGAAATTTAAAAGTGAGATAACTGTACTGTGTGGGGTATCATATGAAAGGGTTTACTTTGTACATTCTAAAACAGATTTTTAATTATTTTTAGTTATGATAGTTTTTGATTTATCGGGGAAAATGTCTAAAAAAATACCGTTCCCCCCCCCTTATCTCCGGAGTTTACCAATCGAAAAATTTGAAATAATTATGGTCAATAGGAATTTACGTATACTTTACAGGAAAACTATAGCCAATGCTCTAACTAGCATAGTTTTTTTGATATTAACAATAAACCTCTACAAACAAAGTTAGTCTTGCGGTTCATTAACAAAGGTAATTATTTATTAATAATGGTACGGAACCCTTCGTGCGCGAGTCCGACTCGCACTTGCCCGGTTTTTTTATTTGAAAGGGCATACTTCCCATGTGGTCCCATATAATTTTATCGAAATCGGTTGAGCGATTTTTAAAATATCAACAGTAAAATAAGTACTTTGTATAGCGTGTGCTTGTTGTTGTAAAGTTGGCGCGGGAGTTTGAAGTTTTTATATAAAATTATGATTATCTGTCGATTCGCTTTCAATGTCGTCGTTGCAAAAATATACGTATCGTCTTTTGTAAAAAACATTGCTAAGTAACTAGGTATAAACTATTTAGTAAGTATGGAATAAGCCAGGTTTTTTACGGAACAATTGAGCACGAGTCTCACTCTCATCTCAAATATCTACCGTAACGGCCGAATTTTGGCCGTTAGTGTCGAAAAAAAAGTTTGAATTAGGTTAATAAAATAAATAGCGCATATAGGGAGAGAGCTTTTAGTCTAATAAGTTTGAGATCGAATTATTACTTGTAGAGCCATGCTTGCAATCGGTTGCAGAAGAATAAAAATTCTTCTGCAATTAAGTTATTCTTTTTCTGTTTTTTTTAATTTATTTAAATTTCTTTATTGCACTTAAAAATACATAATGCACAAAGGCGAACTTAATACCTAGAGGTATTCTCTTCCAGTTAACCTTCTCATTGTTTTTAATATTATTACAATGCCAATGTGCTCTACGCCTTATAAAGAAATTTTAACTTTAGAAATAGAGCATTTTCCAGCACAGGTACCAATTTCCCTAACACTTATAATATAACCCCTTTAACATGCTTGTATGTTATGTCTTAAGTAGTATCGAGCTGGCGTCTTTTATGTTATGTTATAAACATAACAATTAATGCGAAGCGAGCTTGTTTTGATAGGCTCCCTTGCTCTATAAAACGGGAGTTTAGCTTACGACTTACGATATGTTAGGGTGACTTTGAAATTGTAGACATAAGGATATATGATTTATGAAGGTAGTCGTAGATTTTACGAAAACATAATTGTTTTACAATTATGTCTGGCTTGGTGATTGTTCTATACTATAGAGCATAATTTCGCCCATATTTTTCGTTCGTCATAACTTATTATATTTTGATCGGAAGCAAGTGACTAGTTACTTGTTGCACTGTCTTGTTCGAGATTGCTATTCCTCCTTCCTCCTAGTCCTTCGACCTATGTGCCCCGCCCATAACCAATCCCAGCTACTTCAGTTTAGAAAGTAGATTTTTCAGCTTACTGGCAGGTCCAGACGTTGTTTTAACCGGATGTGAAATCCATGATTTTTATACGCCATTTCATACCTACCTATCTTCTCTGTCGCACTTATCGAACCCATAATTAGTAACAGATTCATTTGATTATTATTCTTGGCGTAAACAGGCCTAGATTTGAGGTCTATTTGAATAAGTAAGAAGTAAATCACTTCTGAATCAGGAATAAAACGGATCGGTCCTGAAACACGGGATAATAGGCACCCCCTATTGTTTATCTATTCGCAAAACTGTTCAGCGACAGGTGGGGAATGTTTATAAAGAAACACTTGCCTTCAATATAAATCCATCGTCGCAGTACTCTATGTGTCGGGGATCTTAAATAGGCCGTGTTTATTTTATTACAAACATTTCGTTGAGCCCTATTCAGATAGAACGCGAAACGGCACTGGCAGCGAAACTTTAGTCGTGTGAACAGTGGTATCACTATCAGGGAAAGTTTATCTAGTGAAACTGCAGTGGATATAGTTGTATCAACTGATAGACATCCACAACTGGACACAGATATCTTGCAAGGATCTCCACTCTATAGTCACCATAGAATACGGTTCTGTGCCTTAGATCCCCATTCTCCATATAATCTGTGCGTTGAGCCCAGCGAGCAACTTCTTGTGAGCCTTCGTCGACATCTCCTCTTCTATCTCATTCTTGGGTTTCCAATTTCCAACGCTAGGCTTGGTGTGAGTTTGCCGTTCGAGCGCTTATTTACCCCCTGCCATATTCCACTATTTGCCCAACTGTGGCAATATCAATAGAATAGAGCCGTATAAGAAGATACCAATAGAGGCACAGAGTTTACTTGTCATAAATGCAAAGGCAACGGTGTAAGATTCACACCGATAGCAGCGACGTGATACCCAGAAATTCTTAAAAATTTGTAATACATGGAACATTGCGCACGTCACGCGTCATGTGTGACCAAACCTTTAGCTGCGATAACAGGGTTCAATTAAAGCTTTTCGTCGATTATCCCGTAATTTATCAGGTCCGGGCGTGATCGGGTACGAGTAAATGTTTTTATTGCCGTAATGTTCTACGGATTTCGATAAATTTATTTAAGTAAGCGTATCGATAAATTTTCGATACGTCCGATTTGTTTGTTTAAATATGTACCTACTGTAACTGTGTTTGCAATTTGCAACTGCCTCGTTGCTCTGGTAGTTAGCATGTTCGACTGCGGCCGACGAGGTCCCGGGTTCGAGTCCCGGGTCGGGCCATAATTAAGTATTGGGTTTTTGTGACTAGAAATTCTCAGTACTAGCCCGGAGTTAGGAAGCTGGCGGTGTTTGACCCTGGGCCTCGGAGAGCATGTTAAGCCGTCGGTCCCGGCTATTCTCAATAACATGATAATAGTCGTTAAAGCCCGCCAACCCGCATTAGAGCAGCGTGGTTGGTCTAACTTCTAATTCCCTCTCTCCTATGAAAGTGGAAGCCTATATGCGACTCCCTGCAAGTTGCGACTCATGTCGTCTCTCCACCGCAAAGTCGGAGGTCTGCTAACGCTATGCTTTTCAGTGCGGGTTCGCCGTTCTCGTACCTACCTTGGGACCCCGACGTCTTTTTATTTTATTTTAACCACTACAAGTTAGCCCTTGACTACGATCTCACCTGATGGTAAGTGAAGATGCAGTCTAAGATGGTAGCGGGCTAACCTGTTAGGGGCATGGCAGTTATATTAAACCCATACCCCTACTCGGTTTCTACACGGCATCGTACCGGAACGCTAAATCGCTTGGCGGCACGTCTTTGCCGGTAAAGTGGTAACTAGCCACGGCCGAAGCCTCCCACCAGGCCAGACCAGGGAAAATCTAGATCAAAATATTAATAGTGAATACGCATTGTCTTCGAGCTTGCCAAATTCGATTCCGTCTGAAATCCGCTTTATTGACTTTCCGATACCTACTTTTAATCATCATCATCATTGTGGTTAAGCGCATACCAATGAGTTAAATGTATAAAATAGCAGCTACTCGTATTCCCCTTAAATAATTAAGTATTAAACGAAGTGACAGTTCTCGTTTCGGTGCCCATAATTAAGGTTAGGGAATTCAATGAACATCTGTGTTCGGTGGGCGCAAAAAATCAGGAAAAGATTCCGAACTGTCAAACTTAATTCGACGGGATTAGTGTGACCGCGTGGCCAGGGGGAACGCGGGCAAAAACTCGCATCCATCAACATTCAACGCTGAACACGTTGCGTGAGCGTGGATGTATTTTCGAAACCAATATTGAAGACCTGATTCGATGATAACAGAAAGATAAAGAAATATAAAGTTTAGGTCTATATTTTGTTTTATGAACTGGTTTCGCCTAAATGCAAGATAGATAGAAATTTATAGTGTATGTCTTACCCTGCGATTGTCTATGTCCTGCTATAGGTCGAATGCGTTACATAGTAAATAGATAACTTGTAATTTGTTCCGTTTTTCTGTTTGTCAAAATCAACTCAAAGGTAGGTACGATCTAGCGTTCTAACTTCTAACCGGCAATTCCCTCTAATGTTTCATAGTATAGAATAGGACTACAGAATCCTATGTAGCAATTGTATCTAACTAGGTATGTAAGTTTAACTGTTTTGTAATTTTTATACCTAATTTATACACTAAAATTCATATAAAATTGCTTTTAAAATGAAGCTTCTGAATAGGAAATCCAGCCAGCGATGTCCTCTTATATTTCACATTATAGGACTACAAAAACATATTCAGTTGGTACCTACCTAACTAGATCTACGAGTATGTTTGAAATGAATGAATGAAATATTCTTTACTAGATGATCCCGCGACTTCGTCCGCGTGGACCAAGTTTTTCGATTCCCGCGGCAGCTCTTGAATTTTCCGGGATAAAAAGTAGCCTATGTCCTTCCCCGGGATACAACCTACCCCTGTACCAAATATTATTAAAATCGGTTGAACAGATACATTTTTTGATTCCCGCGGGAACCTTTAAATTTTCCGCGATAAAAATTAGTCTATGTCCTTCCCCGGGATAAAACCTATCCCTGTACCAAATTTCATCTAAATCGGTTGAACAGATGGGCCGTGAAAGCGTAGCAGACAGACAGACAGACACACTTTCGCATTTATAATATTAAACTTATGGATTGTACACCAAAGTACAGGAGAAATACATTTAAACAATAACAATAAAAATATTATGTAAGATATAATTAACCAAAATAGAGACCCACCCATCTTTCCACATTTTTCGAAACACAATTAAGCCACTCTTGTTCAAAATAATTATTCCCTTATTTCGCCATTGTTGATTTTAAGTGCCGCATCTCAAATGTGCGCGTAAAGAAGAGTTAAATTGCGTAATTTCGCCGGGGAATCTACTTGTAATTTCATTGCTGTAATTAATAAGGAGGGGGGAAGGGGGAGACGGTGAGCGATGGCGGTGATCATTACACGCATTACCCACCCCAAGATTTTCCTCTTGCCCTGTCTTTTAATATATCAGTTCCATGTACCCATAGGAATATAATTTACACCTCGCTCTTCTTGTTTACTTAATTTAAGTAATATTGTGCCAAAAATTGTGCCTTTGTATTAGATACATAGGTCTTTGCCTTTTCCTGCAAATACATAATTAAAGTTATTAGTACCTAGCATCTATTAAAAAATATACCCTCGATTACGGATGAGCAAAGCAATGGCTTCATATCAACAGCATATTTATGGTTCAAAAACTATGAGATACGCGACGCACAGAACTGGCCAACTTTGTGTTAAATACCTTTTTGTAGTCAGCTATTAGATAAAAATGACAAAATTAAGGATAAAATATATTGATTAACTAGCCAATGCCCGCGACTTCGTCCGCATGTTGTGAGGTTTTTCGGTTCCCGCAGGAACTCTTTAATTTTCCGGGATAAAAAGTAACCTATGTGTTATTCCAGAGTATAATAATAAAAATCTATGTCTGTGCCAAATTTCATCCGGATCCGTTCAGAGGTTCTGGCGTGATTGAGTAACAAACATCCATCCATCCATCCATACATCCATCCATTTATCCAAACTTTCGCATTTATAATCTAAGTATAGATAGAAGAGCAGGAATTAGCTGCTAGAAAAATATTACATACAAAATACGAGTAAATATGTGATCATTTTACTCCAGTTAAAGTCGGTTGAACTTGTAATCAATACAGACTCGCCGAGTAAATAATATTATGTAAATTACATTACTGATTACTCACAAATTAGTAATTACATTGATTACATTATCGGCGGCAGTATACGTCAGTTTATTTACTATTAATAATGCGGTAATAAACGTTTACGAGCTTTTATCTTTGAGCTTTGTACATTCAAAAAAAATTCAAAATTCAAATGTTTTTTATTCAAATAGACTTTTTACAAGTTTCATTCATATTAACATAGCTTCATCGCTATAATGGCAAGGCAACGACCTAGTTACAATAAATCTGATACAATAGTTTTAAGTTAATAAATGAAAATTCTTTCCAAAAAACCGACTTCCAACGCCGCGGTGTTGAAGTCGGGCGGGTATAACAAGGATAAGCAAAGTTGACGCATCAGACTCGCCCGGCTTCAACATAGTGGGTAGAAATCAAAATTATTTTGTACTTTACAGTGGCGTTGGAAGCCGGTTTTTTGGAAAGAATTTTTATTTTTAACTTTTTAGTGTCAGGGTTGAGGATTTGGAGTCAGAATTTTTTATGGCACCACCTCGAGAGCTTCCTCTAACGAACGATTCAAATCGGTTCAGAAACCACGGAGATATGCACCGACATAAATTAAAAAAAAATATACGCGCCGAATTGAGAACCTTCTCCTTTTTTGGAAGTCGGTTACAAAAAAAGAAATATACTTTTTATTTTTGCTTTTTAAACTGCTATACATTCATATCGGTAAAATAGGTATGAAATATGAGGACCTCTATTAAAATCACTTACTAAACGACAAGAATTAAGAACCATATCCATATCCATCCATACTAATATTATAAATGTGAATGTGTGTCTGTCTGTCTGCTACGCTTTCACGGCTCAACTACTCAACCGATTTTAATGAAATTTGGTACAGAGATAGTTACATCCTGGGGTTTTTACATAGGCTTTTTATCCCGGAAAATTGAAGAGTTCCCGCGGGAATCAAAAACATCGTGGACGAAGTCGCGGGCATCATCTAGTGGAACATAAAGCTGGGGATTAATTTTGTATGCGATAAAGGACAAGATAAAGTTCTTTACAAAACAATCTAAACTGCCAGTCAGTATTCTTAGCACCTCCATTCATTGAAGGCTTATAGGGACTTGGAAGGCTTCGAACGTGGGGCGAATCTTGTTAAGGACAATAACAGATCGCATTACGTACCTGTTTCCAGCCCACTTGTTTCTAACACTACGCGTTTAGTTATACGCTTCAATAAACAGAAAATGTTATGGGTTTTCAAAGAAGGTATAGAGATAAGGTTAAAATATAAGAGTTGAGTAGGACGGTGGCGTAAAATGTAAATTGATAAAAGTACATATTTCCTGGTGGGCGGCTTCGGCCGTGGCATAGTTACCGGCAAAGACGTACCGTCAAGCGGTTTAGCGTTCCGGTACGATGCCGTGTAGAAATCGGCGTATGGGATTAATATAACTGCCGTATCCCTAACAAGTTAGCCCGCTACCATCTTAGACTGCGCATCATCACTTACCATCAGGTGAGATCGCAGTCAAGGGCTAACTTGTAGTGGTATAAAAAAAAATACGTGAAATAGGTTGTAACTTGCAATATTAATATTTTATTCCTCTCAATTTCTTAGCGATGTAATGCTAGCTACCACATACCGTAATAATTTAATATAAAAAACATATAAGTAGATAAAATTAAAATCTAAATTAAAAACTAAATTAAAAACTAAAAACTAAACATTAAAAATATCATCCATCCCGATACTTTATATAAAAAATATATAAAGTATCGGGATAAAAAATACTTTTTAAACAACCGACTTCAAACTCCCGCGCCAACTTTACAACAACAAGCACACGCTATACAAAGTACTTATTTTATTGTTGATATTTTAAAAACCGCTCGACCGATTTCGATAAAATTTATATGGGACCACATGGAAAGTATGCTCTTTCAAATAAAAAAAGAATCATCCAAATCGGTCTACCCAGTCAAAAGCTCTGAGGTAACAAACATTAAAAAAAAAAACAAAAAACAAAAAAAAAACAGTGGAATTCAGAACCTCCTTCTTTTTTTGAAGTCGGTTGAAAAGTATGGTTACCTTAATTATTTTTAACAGTTTCTGCTGATTTCAATAAAGAAATGTAAAGGGTTTATGTACGTTGAAAAGTTGAAAACGCAAGAGAAAATCTTTTCAGTTTAATTTAGTAACTAATACATAACAGCGCTTTTTGATATCACAAAAGTTTTGAGTTTTATACTATTATACTTACTAATATTATAAATGCGAAAAGTTTGGATGGATGTATGGATGCATGTTTGTTACCATAGAGTTATAATAGGTATTACCTCTATGTTTGTTACTCAATACGCCAGAACGGCTTAATGGATCTGGATGAAATTTGGCACCGAGATAGATTATCTGAAATAACACATAGGCTATAACTTACTTAGGCTTGTACCTTTATCTCGGGAAATTAAAGAGTTCCCGCGGGAACCGAAAAACCTCAATCCACGCGGACGAAGTCGCGGGCATCATCTAGTATCGAATGTTTTTTTAAATCTATTTCTTTCCTTTGCGGTAATAAGCGGTAAAAAAGCATTACCCGCAAGCTTCCGGGAGAGTTGCTTACACACCTGACTAAGTTTGTCCGTTTACGAGGAGATAAACGATTTTACGCTCGGAGCAATGCGTACAAATTAGGTAGGTACTCCAAATCGATTTATTATGGAACAGTTTTTTAGGGTTTACTCCATTAAACATACCATCTTCCTACTTTTTAAAGCTCCGTATAAATTTTTTTGCGCCCCGATTGTGTAAGGAAATCGTAATCGTAATCGTTTCTCAAACGTATAATTCGACCTGTTTAAGGAGTTCATAGATGCCTGCATTCCAAAAAGCATGTACGAACTCCTTAAACAGTTCGAGTAACACGTTTTAAGCTGTCAAATGATTACAATTTGCTTAGACAATTGGGCATCAGGATGTAGAACTTACGTGAGGGTAAAATAAAATGTACGACGGTACCTATATAATTTCAATGAATAATCTCGATGTTATTATTCTGCAAATACAATGTAAAGAAAACATTTATAGCAGGTCCTATTTTGCAACACATTAGCTCTGATTTAAACGAGACGCATTGCAATTTGGCAATAGTGTTAATATTTCCGCCATTCTGAAAACTAAAGTTTTTGGAATACTGCCGACAAAAGGCGCTGAATTACGTAAATACGCGATGATATCGCTTCAGTTGCTTTTAACGAATATTTAAAAATAAACATTTTAAAAGAGCATTTTCAACATACTTCATACTTAGTACTTACTAAGCTATAGTAATATATACTATACTATCATACTTAATATTATAAATGCGAAAGTGTGTTTGTTTATCCTTCAATCACGCCGCAACGGAGCAACGGATCGACGTGATTTTTTGCACGGGCATAGTTGAAGACCTGGAGAGTGACATAGGCTACTTTTTATCCCGGAACGATAATTAAATTTTTAAAAAACAAAGACCACGCGGACGTATGTGAAATGATTAAACACATTGAAATAGAAATAGGTACTAAAATTCTACATCAATGATTAGTATACATGTTAACTTTTTCGTTGCTTGATGAGTCGAAATAATATTATTATAAACATAAAAAGTTGGCAACTAGACATATTATATTGTCAGGAAGGTAGTAGATTTAATATTTTTTAATATTTCATTTGAAATGAATGGTTGTTAAAGTTTTTGATGGGTGAAGGATCCAGTATACAATGCCCCATGCATTTGGCAAGTGTGAGCAAGCGTGCTGACTCTGATTTGAATTGCGCCAAGATTATTTGATGCTTGTATTACATTGAAGAATTCTAGACGATCAGCATTGGCCGCACGTGGCAAATGTACCCATGACATTACGTACATACTTACATTTGGCCGCGTGCGTGATATTTATATTATATTATGATGGGTCATGAGTTCATGACCCATGACATCTATGGTCATGACAATGCAGAATGAAACGGTCGAGTACGCTTTTCATCAGAAATGGTTGAGAAATCCTAGAAAATTGTAAAACTTCGAAAACATTTTGTTGGAGAGTTAATTTATTCTTTTGGCACATATCATTTGGAAACGCGGCACATTTTTAGGAATTCTGTTTATTTTAATAATAACACGCATTTTCACATATAAACCGGTTTCCTGCTATAAAATACTGATGGCGAGCCGTTGAACTCCAAATAAACAATTTGTTAATTCGACGCTCTGTTCCACGCCTTGCAACATTAAGGCGATGTGTTCCGGTATCGGCCAATAAAACTGTCGCCATTGCGACATGTAGCATCTATTTACGCGTTTTTATGCATTCCCGAACATCTTACGGTAGACCGAACGCTATTCTTAGCGCTACATATTTTATGATTACTATTATCAAGCCAGCTTATAGGATGTGGTAGGCAATGGAGTTGTAAAATTTTAAACAGATTATTTTTATTTTTATTCTATATTTAGGCTTTGAAATAACGATATTTGTCGTTAATAAAATCGATTTGAATATTGCATTCTAATTGCAGGATATTTTTTGCTCACTAGTGATGATATAACTTACATTATGAGCAGTTATATGGATGCTTGTAAGATAAGCTTTGAAACAAAGCTAGTTTTCATATCAAGCTTCATATATAAAGCTCTCAATTAAAATATAAAACACTTTTTTCAGTTTATTTTTATTTTTATTTCACGACAAGTTAGTCCCTGACTGCGATCTCACTTTATGGTAAGTGATGATGCAGTCTAAGATGGTAGCGGGCTAACCTGTTAGGGGTATGGCAGCTATATTAAACCGATACCCCTAGTCGATTTCTACACTGCACCGGAACGCTAAGTCGCTTGGCGGTACCTTTGTCTGTAGGGTGATAACTAGCCACGGCCGAAGCCTCTCACCAGACCAAAACAGAGAAAATTAAAAAAATATGAGTTCCCAAATTGACCCAGCCGGGAATCGGACAGCAACAGCGCTCAACACCGCGGCAGGGAGGTCGTCAAAGGGAGTCGTTTGTTAAGCGGTTTTCCAGTACACTCAAGCCGCTGGTTTATTGTGCATACTTAGTCTATGGCATATCTTGCGCGCATTATGCTGTGTGGGAGAAATAATAAACGACAGCGTTTTTTTGCCCCCTCCTCGAACCCTTGGGGACTGGAGTGCATAACTCCGTACACCTTTATTTACCGTCACCTCTGCACTTTGTTTTATTTTCTTGCACGTCCGCATAATTCCACAATAATGCCCCAAAATCCACGTGAAGTCTCCGCCGAGGGGAAGCTTCGAGCTTTCTTTGGGAAAGATCGTCTCGTCCATTGTGCTTCCCGGTCTATTTTTTTCGTTCTTTTATTAAACGGTTTTTGTGCGAATGTAATGCTTTATTCGTAGGTGTGAGCGGTTTACTGGCGGATATATCTCGCGGGCGTTATATTGAAAACAAAATGGAATCGCTGTTCAATATTTAATGGCAAAAGCTTTTTTTCAACGTGCGATAAGACAGGCACGTTGCGGCGCGCAAGTGGCGGTTGCTGGGTTACAAATTGGATTGTTTTAGCGGAAAAAAGTTGGCGCCACCGGGTAGCTGGTGTTATCTCATGTTATTTGTCGTATCAAGTGTTTCATTGCTTTTTGCCGCCGCCGCATCAAAGGTGCCGCGTACGGTAGCAGCCTCCCGTATCCAACCATTTCTGCTTAATAGTATAGGGAATGCTTTGGAACTATTTACGTCACTATAGCTTATAGATAGACCATAGAGCAACAGGGTTAGGAGCAGACGAATATAACGCTCTATTACACTAAGTATCTGGATTTCCAGTAACAATTTTACACACTTCTGGTGAATCTACCATAGAATAGTTATCCTCCTAATGTTATAACTTTATCTATGTCTTCTTCTAGCTATAAAGAACAGTGGATTATAGCGGATACACAATTTGGCTGTCATGTTATGCTTTTCACTAGCTGATGCCCGCGACTTTGTACGCGTGGATCGAGGTTTTGTGGATCCCGCGGGAACTCTTTCTCGGGAGCCTATGTGTTAGTCCAGACTAAAATCTATCTCTGTGCCAAATTTCATCCAGATCCGTTCAGCCGTTCTGGCGTGATTGAGTAACAAACATCCATTTGAGGTTTTTTGGTTCCCGCGGGAACTCCTTAATTTTCCGGGATAAAAGTAGCCTATGTGCTATTCCAGACTATAATCTATCTCTGTGCCAAATTTCAGCCAGATCCGTTCAGCCGTTGGGGCGTGATTGAGTAACAAACATCCATCCATACATCCATCCATCCATTCATCCATCCATCCAAACTTTCGCATTTATAATATTTATTTGATTGATGAAAAGCTCGTTACTACTGCCTCGTTGGTTAGCATGTTTGACTGCGGCTGACGAGGTCCCGGGTTCGAGTCCCGGGTCGGGCCATAATCATTGTTGGGTTTTTCTGACTAGAAATTCTCAGCACTAGCCCGGAGTTAGGAAGTTGACGGTGTTTCACCCCCGTGCCTCGGAGAGCACGTTAAGCCGTCGGTCCCGGTTATTATCACTAACATGATAATAGTCGTTAAAGCCCGCCAACCCGCATTGGAGCAGCGTGGTGGCCGGTGGGTCTAAGCTCTAATTCGCTCTCTTCTATGAGAGAGGAGGCCTGTGCCCAGCAGTGGGACGTTAATGGGCTGTAGTGGTGATGAAAAGCAGGATAAACATCATTTAGTTCCTAGGTAGTATTTTTAGACCCAATGGTCGTATATTTGTAAGAGGCGTCATGCATGCGGCTTCTTCCCCACTATTTCTCTTTTCTTTATGCTTCATCAACTCGTATATGACCCTCGAAACACGTATTAGGACCTAAAGAAGTTTCTCGGTGGCCATTAAAATATCCGAGTTGATTTGGATTTAGATTTCAAAGAAGCAATTTATTATCAAGTTCGAGTTACCCATTCCTTTTGCAGCGACATCTGATAATGATATTATCGCGGCTCTCTCAGCCGGTTACATAATTATGTGTGATTCGGGTTTGTTTACTAATTTCAAGCTTTTATTAACTTGTTATGCTAAGAACCTGTCTTTCTACTGTTGTATTTGATTGAGAAGATTAGGTGATTTATGTAAATATGGTGAAATTAGTTTAATAATGTTTGCCTCTTTTATTTCTCCTTTTTATTATACGACTAGATGATGCCCGCGACTTCGTCCGCGTGAATTGATGTTTTTTTAAGATTTAAACTATCCTATCTCTCAAGTTGGATCGAACTGCACATGGTGTGCGAATTTTATTATAATCGGTTAAGTGGTTTAGGAGTCCATTGAGGACAAACATTGTGACACGAGATTTATATATATTAGATTATATTATCTCGCAATATGCCAGAGTCCGTTTCCCTTTCGTGATTTATGTCAATATGTTGGAATTCGATTTTTATATAGATAAGTTTAATTTCTGTTGCTTACTATACTTACTTAGATCGATCTGTGCTTTTTATCTTTACTAGTCTTGTTCTTAGGTACTAGTCTTTATCCCGCAACTAACCAAGGTCCGCTTTCCTGTTAAGTCTTTTATACTTTACCCGATCTCTTCCATCCTCCTTACGAAGACCACGTGCATCTGCTTGTACGATCATACTAATAATATTATAAATGCGAAAGTGTGTTTGTTTGTTGGTTTGTCCTTCAATCACGCCGCAAGGGAGCAACGGATCGTCGTGATTGGCATGGGTATAATAATGTACCTGGAGAGTGACATAATTTTTTTTTCCCCCGGAAAATTAAGGAGTTCCCGCGGGAATCAAAAAATCTTAAACCGGAACTTAAAACCTTAAACTTAACTTAACTTTAACTTAAAACTTAACTGGAGGACGAAGTCGCAGGCATCAGCTAGTATCTAAAATAAGGTAATTTTATCAATAACCTTAACATACCTATTATAATCAGGCTTTGAAAACTCACCGGCAAGTACAAAGGCGTGAAATTAATTAGTTAAAACGCCGCAGCCTGAACGCGGGTCGGTCGCTTTGCATACTAACTACCGCTGCGGTAATAATGTAACACCTAACCTAACACCAGTGTACGCCTAATCGCCCTTATCGTGTTCAGAATAAACAAATAACTATTAATGGTGTTAAATTTATAAATTGCCCGGCTTCATTTGCATGTGCTGAGGCGTTGCAATCAGGGTTGCCACCTGTACGCGTACAAATAACAATAGCTATAAGCGGTGATTTTGGAATTGCCAAATAAACTTTAATAAACTAAAAAACATAAATTTGTTATCCTGTTAAACCTTATCTTTGGATTAAAATTCTACCTTCAAATTAAAAAAGAATATTTCAGTTTAACACCGATAAAAATATGGTTGTGTCAAATGAACTAATATCAGATTTTTACGATATTTAAACACATGGCATAATTTCCACTTATTTGATGTTAAAAGAAAGGCTGCTAAATAGGTTTACGACAACCTTAATTTATTTAGTTGCTCTTAAGATGTGCATACATCAACGCTCTACCAACGCTGAAATGACACGATTAATATTTATTGATAACTTACAACAAGATTGCAAAATAAATATGCATTGGCAACCCTGGGCTAAATTCTACAAACTTGTTTAGAGAGGACATCCATAATTTATTGTTAATGTTAATAATGCGCCATAACCTCAGGACGATCCTAAACCGGTCAGTGATTATATTATAATACATTTATACATACCTATTATAAGAAATTTCAATGAAAATGCATCTCTTTCTTGTAAAAAAGTCTATCACAAATCGAAATACTTACGGCGATAACTATTATTATAGGTAGGTAATTGTTAAAATGTTCGCCTATGTTGCTAGTGCTACGACTTCGAATTCTTTCTCTTCAGTTTTAAATACAATTGGGGCCGATTGATTTGATTTTTGGCAATATTTAAAACATCATCCCCAGCCTTCTTTAAAACTATCCTGGAACGTCATATTTCTAAACACGAAAGTGTGTGTCTATTTGTCTACATCGTTTTCGCAGTACATCTGTTCTGCCGATTTTAATGAAAGGTATACTAAGTAACAGTCCGTCAAACTTATCTGACCCAGTGGTCAAAGTTGTAACAAACTTATATGCCTGTTAAGTTTAAAAAAAAAAAAAATTTACATATACTACCGACGCTGTCAGATAAGTTTGTGGGACTATACAGAATCAGTTCGCACAGGGTTTTCAAAAAGTTACACAGGGTTTTTAAATCACTTATCATCAGGTGAGATCGCAGTCAAGGGCTAACTTGTAGTAGAATTAACAAAAACCCCAAATCCACGCGGAAGAATTCTTGGGCATTATCTACATAGTTTATGATATTACTTGGTACGGAATTATGGATGAGGTGACATTGCATTTGCTATGATTAAGTATTTTTTACCCACCTATAATGAGCACACACATCAATCCGAGGACGGTGAACGCACGTAACGCAAAAACCCAGTAGGTAGCTGGTACTTATGTTTTATAAAGTTTTAATGATGTAACTTGATATGATCATAACGAGGCACGTTCGTTATACGACTTCAGTGGTTTCACAGAAACACTGTCGTATCTGATTATGTTTTGGGTTCACGTACTCATCTGTGACACTGTACACTAACTAATTCGGGGATTCTGTGAACTTGCAGAGATAGATAAAGGTATGTTTAATGTTTTGTACTGGTAGAAATTAGGTTTCACTAATGCAATAATAAAGCAGGTCTCGTCCACTTCACTTTCTGTAATTGATTTATTAATTATCTAGCTTAGAAGTGCGTGAATGATTGCTATCAACTTTTTTATGGTAAAGGTTACTTCGGTGTAAAACTGATATTTTAGTTTTTCTGTAAGTAAATATACAGCTGACTTTTCTCTATCAAACTGTATTTTGGAGTTCGACTATAGTAGTTTTAATGTGAAATATCCATACTGTCTGTCTGTCTGCTACGCTTTCACGGCCCATCTGTTCAACCGATTTTGATAAAATTTGGTACAGGGATAGGTTGTATCCCGAGGAAGGGATTCAACTAGGGCATGCTACCGGGAATTACCGGTATCAAAAGTACCGGGAATTCCCGAGACTTCTGAATATTTTCAGTCCCGGTTCTCCACACCACAAAACCGGTACTTTTGATACTTTCGAGACTCGAATTAAATAGATTAAGTGCGGATATTTCTGAATGTAACAAGAACTTCGTACACTACACTGTATTTTATGATCACAAATTCGAGGTTTTAGTATAAAAAATCCTATTTTTACTTTGAGTATTTATACTTAGTCTTTCTAAATATTATTTACCAGCTTTTTTGAAGATCAACTAGTTGATGAATCTGTCACTCCAATAAAATTTGTTCTGCTTTAATGAGTTACAGTAGATTAATTATGCTACTCTGATAATCGTATTATATTTCAGTTCAAAGTTTAGTTTCAAAAATAAAGAAAGAAAATTGAATGACTGGGTTTACTGTAATCTATATATATAAAATTCAAAGTCCTGACTGACTGACTGACTTATATATCAACGCACAGCCTAAACCGCTGGTCCTAGAGACATGAAATTTGGAGAGTATGATCTTTGTGAATATTAGGTATCCACTAAGAAAGGGTTTTTCGAAATTCTACCCCCAAAGGGTAAAATAGGGGTTGAAATTTTATATGAAAGTCCGTCGTTTTTCAAGTTATAGCCATGAAACTTGGTATATGAGCTGCGGGTTAAAAATGAAGAAAAACGTGTTTAACAGTTTTTGAAAATTCGACCCCCAAAGAGGTAAATTTTTGATGAAAGTCGGTATGAAAGGCCTTCATTTCTCAAGATATTTATCAAGTTATATCAACGAAACTTGGTTTTTTGGCTTTCAGTAAAAAATAAAATAGAACGTTTGTCACAGTTTTTAAAAATTCTTCCCCCAAAGGGTAAAAATAGGGGTTGAAAGTTAGTATGAATGTTCGTCGTTTTTCAAGCTGCTATAGCCATGAAACTTGGTATTTGGGCTTCCGCTAATGATGAAATACGGATTTTTCAGTTTTTGAATTTTCTATCCCCAAGGACGTTCAAATAGAGTGTTTGTTCTTCAATCACGCCGCAACAGAGCAACGGGTCGACGTGATTTTTGACATGGGTATAATTTGGTAGGTACTTGGAGAGTGAAATAGGCTTCTGTTTAGTGACTAAAAAACAAGCACGCGAACGAAGTCGCGGGCGTCCTCTAGTATAAAATATACCTCATAAGCACCAGGATTATGGCTGCTAAATTTTGATTTTTGACTCCACTGTCATTGACACCAACGGCAGAGGGGAAGAATTCATAATTCTCTAAAATGCTCAGCGTTTTTCCGTTAAATCTTATATACCAAGATAATTAGTGAAAAAACCAAGACTGTGGTCAGTCCAATCTTGATGTATGGAACTGGATTCTGGACAGTAAACTGAAGGCTCTTAGTGGCTGATAGAAAAAATGATAGGAAGATCCTATAGTGAACCACACGCACGGAGAGGACGGTGGTTGGAGACATAGAAATACTAAGAGGTACCGAACCCAGTATCCCCAACCCACCCAGAACCCAGAATCGACCAACCGATCGACCAACCAATTGACCAACCGATCGACCAACCAACCAGCCAACCAATCAGACAACCAATCGGCCAACCAATCAGCCAACTAATCGACCAACCAATCAGCCAACCAATCGACTAACCGATCGTTCAACCAATCGATCAACCGATAGACCAACCGACAAACCCGATTGGTTGTTCGATCGGTTGGTTGATCGGTTGGTCGATTGGTTGTTCGATCGGTTGGTCGATTGGTTGGTCGATTGGTTGGTCGATATGTTGGTCGATTGGTTATCCGATTGGTTGGTCGATTGTTTGGTCGATCGGTTTGTCGATTGGTTGTTTGATCGGTTGGTCGATTGGTTGGCCGATCGGTTGGTTGATTGGCTGGTCGAACGGTTGGTCGATTAGTTGGTCGATGCGTTGGTCGATTGGTTGGTAGATTGGTTGTCCGATTAATTGGTTGATTGATTGGTTGATCGGTGGTCGATTGGTTGTTCGATCGGATGGTCGATTAGTTGGTCGATCGGTTGGTCGATCGTTTGGTCAATGGTTGGTCGATTGGTTGTTCGATCGGTTGGTTGATCGGTTGGTCGATTGGTTGTTCGATCGGTTGGTCGATTGGTTGGTCAATTGGTTGGTCGATCGGTTGGTCGATTGGTTTGATCGATCGGTTCATTGGTTGTCCGATTGGTTGGTCGATTGGTTATCCGATTGTTTGGTCGATAACTCGATAGGTTGGTCGATCGGTTGGTCGATGGTTGGTCTATCGGTTGGTCGATTGGTTGTCCGATTAATTGGTTGGTTGATCGGTTGGTTATTCGATCGAATGGCCGATTGGTTGGTCGATTGGTTGGTCGATCGCTTGGTTATTCGATCGAATGGTCGATTGGTTGGTCGATTGGTTGGTCGATTGGTTTGATCGATCGGTTCATTGGTCGTCCGATTGGTTGGCCGATTGGTTGTCCGATTGGTTGGTCGGTTGGCTTGTCGATAGGTTGGTCGATTGGTTGTCCGATTGGTTGGTAGATTGGTTGGTCGATCGGTTGGTCGATTGGTTGTTTGATAGGTTGGTCGATTGTGTAAGAGACAATCCAGAAGTAGGTATTTATGAGACACTTTTAATATACTCTCATTTGGAACTTGCACGAATAAATGGTTAAAAAGAACTACATATTAAAAAGATGATAAGGATCACTTTGTTGTCCCTCAAGGCTTTTTTCTAGAAACTGCTTGTAGTAATAAATTGATTGAGGCATTTAATTGGTATAAAAATAAAATTATAAGCTTATCACGATACAAAAAAACAGCTTTTCGAAGTGTATTTTCAGACAAGATGTCCCACGCTATCACTGTAAAACCCTTACGCCGGCCCTTCGCGTTGAACTACAATAAAAGTTTGAAATTTGGAACGATGCGAATTATTGCACAAGTTCATTAAAAATTAGCGATGTAACGATACCGATACCGATACCGATATATCGGCCGATATAATCGGCAGGCCGATATATCGGCATCGCCGATTTAAATACAGCCGATACACAGTTTGAAAAGCGCGCGAAAAGAACGACGCGCTCGCAGCCACGTTGCCACTCCGTCTCAGAGAGCGGGGCGAAGGACGCGCCCGCCAGCGAAACGGCAACGCGGTTAACGGTCGTCACTCGTCAGTGTTTGCTTAGTTTGGCACAGCGTTGTAATGTTTTTCGGCGAATTTACGTCTCGTCGCCGCTATTCATGATTTGGTCTGTTTTTGAGTGAAGTGAGGACTGTTATACAGTAACGTACGATAAATAAAATGGCGACTCCTTTAAAGCATAGAAGTAGCATCTGGAATCATTTTCGAATAAAACAGGATGATGACACAAAAGCGACCTGTTTATATTGCAATGTCAGCGTTTCTCGTGGTAGCAAAGCAGTTTCATCGAAGGGCTTCACGACATCTAACATGTGGACACACGTGAAGCGCTGTCACGAAAAGGAGTTGGAAAAAGACACCCCAGGTACCTCAAACGCTGACGGTGGTCCGCCACCTAAAAAACAAGCTACTTTGGAGCACATTTTGGAAAAAAGTGTCATGTATGATACGGATGACCCTAGGGCAAAAGCGATCACGCAAACAATAGCTGAACAAATATGTGTAGACATGGAGCCGTTTGACTTAGTAAATAAACTGGGGTTTCAACGCACTATTAAGCAGTTTTGCCCGAAATACAAAATGGTTTCCCGTCCCCATATTTCGGAAAATGTAATACCAGACATGTACTGCCGTGTAAGAACCAAAATAATGGAACTTTTGCATGAACTTCCGCACATAACTATCACGACTGACTTATGGACTAGCGATGCTTCTTCGTCCGTTAACGACTTTATAAGTGTGACTGCTCACGGACTTGATAAAAATTTTGAGTTGAAGAACTACTGCCTAGAAGTATTTCCTTTTGAAGGCGAAAATCATAGCGCTGAAAACATAGCTCAAAACTTACGTCAATTATTTCAAGATTGGCACATCAGCGAACGGGTACGTGCTGTAGTGACAGATAATGCACCGAATATGGGGCTTGCTGTAACACTAGTGGGAGTTCAACGTATTAGATGTATGGCGCACTCTTTACAATTAGTGCTGAAGGATGCGTTTTTTGAAGAGAAAATAAAAGCCATGATTACAAAGGCGAGATCTATTATTGGCCACTTCAGTCATTCAACGTCAGGTCGCAAAATCCTAACCGAAATGCAAAAATCTCATAACGTTCCTTGTCACGTTCTCATTCAGGATGTCGTTACTCGCTGGGATTCAACCCTTCATGCACTTAGAAGACTTTTAGAGCAACGAGTTGCAATTCAAGCTTCTTTGCCTCATGTGAAATGTACAACTGAATTGTGTACAGAAGAATGGCTATTGATGGAACGAGTTGTTTCGACTTTGAATTATTTTGAAGAAGCTACAAAATCTATAAGTGAAGAATCTGCTTGCTTATCTGACGCTATACCTCTTATTAACAGTTTGCGAAAAGTTTTAAAACAGATCAAAAATAATCAAGAGACCGCGGACGACAGTTACAGCAGCCCAGAATATTATAATTTTGTAGAGATTTTGATAGCTGGAATAAATGACAGATTTGATTATCTAGAGAGTGAGGAAACTTTTATTTTATCAACAACACTAGATCCGCGCTATAAATTGCGTACGTTCTTTCTACAATCCACAAGCATTGAGGCGAAAAGAATACTTATCTCCTTAATTACAAACGGGGATACACATGTTCCTGTAGAGCGTGTAGAGTCACAAAAAAAGCAAGATGAGACTTTCTCAGGTATCTGGAGTGCTTGTGACAGTTTGATTAAAGAAGCAGAAGAGGAGGAACCTTTATCAAACATGTCTAGTCATCCTGAGCAAGAAGAGGTGGAATCTTATACGAGATGTCCAAATATTCCAATGAAACAAGATCCAAAGAACTATTGGAGCAATGAAGATAAATACCCAAAATTGAAAATGCTTGCACAAAAATATTTATCTTACCCAATGAGCTCAGTTGCCTCAGAACGTCTTTTTTCAACTGCAGGCCTCATACAAAATGATTTGCGCAACAGATTATCTGCTAGTAATTTGAATAAACTTTGTTTCCTGAACAAAAATCTTCCTAAAGTGAACTTTGATTATTAATATTGATTTACTTTTGATTTGATTCCTTGATAAATGTTACCCAAATAAATGTTGATATGATATTTTACCTTTTTTTTCATTATAATATTTAATTTCCATTTTTGCCACACTTTACAGAATGGAGTGTCTATTTATTCTATGTAACCTAAGTAAGTTTTATGCATATAAAGTACATCATTCTTTATTTACTGGGTGTATTTACTACTAAGCCATCGATATCGGTATCGGTATCGGTATCGCCGATTATTTTCCTCGATAATCGGTATCGGTATCGTATCGGCAAATTCATGTATCGTTACATCCCTATTAAAAATCATGAATTTATGATCCTGTGTGGAAATATTACGCGACATTTTTTATATTAGTATGTCAAATAGTTGTTCTTTTTCATACTTTCTGTAATGTATTTGCCTTGTTTTGTGATAATTTATGGTAGTATCGAAAGTATCGAAAGTACCGGGAATTCCCGGTTCTATGCCAGTATCGGTCCGAAAATTCCCGGTACTCAGAAGCAGTATCGACTGCATGCCCTAGATACAACTATAGGGAATCGCGGGAATCGAAAAAATTTGGTCCACGCGGACGAAGTCGCGGGAATCATCTAGTTTATAATAATACTAGATGATTCCCGCGCGTCCTGTACTAAATTTCATTAAAATCGGTTGAACAGATAAACTTTTTGATTCCCACGGGAACCTTTGAATTTTTTGGGATAAAAAGCCTAGCCTATGTCCTTCCCCGGGACCTACCTATCCCTGTACCAAATTTCATCAAAATCGGTTGAACAGATGGGCCGTGAAAACGTAGCAGACAGACAGACAGACACACTTTCGCATTTATAATATTAGTATGGATGCGAAAGTGTGTCTGTCTGGCCCATCTTTTCAACGGATTTCTACGAAATTTGGTGCAGATAGAGGTTGCATCCCGGCCCCCGGGGAAGGACATTTGACAATCCTAAACCCACTCGGATGAAGTCGCGGGTATAATCTAGTTATAATAGCCTGTTGATGCAAATTGTGCATACATCTATGAAGCATTGATCATACAGATACAATAGTCAATACTAATATGGTCTTAAAACGTAAATTCATTCATTGTATCTTCCTTATAGGTAGGTACTTAATATGATAAGATAAGATAATGTTTTGTGTTATGATAACACGTTTCCTTTTACTAATCCTTGAAGTAGTTAAAGTAGGTACATTGTTTCTTAAACAAATTTCAATGATAAAGAGTTTCGGAAGCCATGTAAATATGTACTCGGTTTTAGAGATAAATCGTTTGTTGCTTAGTTCGAAGCCGCCGGCGGATGACCTACCATATCTTTATGTATTCGAACCTCAGACTAGATATAAAAGGAGATGGTGAAGGAACATTGGGATTTGGGGAGTGGTGTAGAGCTGATGGTGCAAAACGGAAACCTTTACTTAATTAATTACTACCGCACAGAGTCGCTAATCATTACTTAAGGAACTCCTTAGTAATAGAACTTGTATTGAAATTTATTCTAAGGAGTGCCTTAAGTAGGTAGTAAGTTAAGCCATGAGGGGGCCTATGTCCAACAATGGATAAGAAATGGCTCATAAAGAAGAAGAAGAATTGATACATCTCAATCACCTCTGATTGGTTAACACTCTTCCACTATTGGACGAAATCCATTGTCGCACCAAGAATACCATAAATTCAGCCAATCGGAGGTGATTGGGATGTATCAATGATTGATGCAGAAGTTACGCGGTCGCCCTGCAGGAGGCCTATGTCCAACAATGGATAAGAAAAGGCTCATAAAGAAGAAGAAAAAGGAAGTGCCTTAAGTAATGATGGAGCGACTCTGGTCTCTGAGTCAACGACTTATTCTGAGTGCGGCAATTAATCTTTATACATGACACATACCTTGTCAATAACTAACTTCATGAGTAGGTACTTGGTACAGCGATATCCTCTAGCCACGTCCTTCGATATGGACGTGGCCAAATTTTAGCCACGTCTCCGCTACATGCAACTTCGTCAATATAAACCGCGTCATAAGTTATCGCGAGGGTTCCATCTGTCTTTCTCCTGTAGTCTGCGACTTGAGTATGAATTAAAGAAGTTTTTGGGTTCCCATGATTTGTGGACAGGTGGCGCGGCGGTCGGCCCCTTTGCGCTTTCATCTCGCCGCCAAAGAACGCGTGCGATCCGATCTTTTTGTCGGATATTTCATGTTATTTATGCGTATTGGTTTAATGCCAGTTGAACTTCAATAGATTTGGTTTCATCTTACTTCGGATCCGCTGTTTGGGTCTATGCTTTAATTTTTTGCAAATTTTAAAAGGTATAAGGTAATACCTATATAAGTGAGGCTTTTCCTGTTCTTTAATCAAGATTTATTGAGAACTAGCTGATGCTCGCGACTTCGTCCACGTGGTTTAAGTTTTTTGTTATTCCCGCGGGAACTCCTTAATTTTCCGGGATAAAAAGTAGCCTATGTCACTCTCCAGGTCCTCAACTATACCCATGCCAAAAATCACGTCAATCCGTTGCTCCGTTGCGGCGTGATTGACAAAGTGACTTTCGCATTTATAATATTAGTATGAAGTATGATATGAAGTTAAATACGTTACGTATTTATTTATTGGTTTATGATAAAAAAAAAATTTCTATTAAGTAAGTACTTAAAAGTACCTACACTAAACAATGTGTAAAAGCACTTTTGGAGTCGAGGATATTATTATGTAATTGACGAATTTCTTCGGATAACAAACTTTTATTGAAGAAATCAACTTTTCATCCAGCTTCCTACGAGATAGTGCAATAATTTGTTGCATTACCTACTTAAACATATACCTAGTATTTCTATGTATCATAGCATTTTGCTTTTGCATTGAAAAAAAATACGCGCCGAATTGAGAACCTCCTCCTTTTTTGGAAGTCGGTTAAAAAGAGCAAATGCTGATTTTCTTGTCAGCTCTTCTCATTTGAAGTTTTATTCCGAACCGGTGGTTGAGCCAAAACAAGACGTAATCATAGGTATCGTGGTCAACCTATTAAGTATTTCCTACACGAAACAAGCAGATTTGATTTAGAGTTTTGAGTTTATCACTAAATTACGTTTTGTTTGTCACCAGGTCTAACAGCTGAGCTGTTCTACGTGCGAGACGGTCAGATCAACTTCTATGCCCTCAACTTCGTGGTGCCCGTGCCTGCAACGATAGGAGAGCTGCATTTCACTTGGCAGAGCCTAACGAGAAGACCTGTAAGTTCTATGATCACCTATTAGTTAGTTAACGGGCTTCCACTAAAGCGGAAAGGTGAGGGATACCTATTATGCGGAGACAAGCGGTGGCGTAGTGAGCTGGTTATTACCTCCAATAAACTGACTAGATAAAAGCAAGGCAATACTGTCTCCGAGTGGAGGCAAAGTACAGTTTGGAGGGTTAGGAAGTACGGACGCAACCACATACATTTCACATCTCCGCTGCGGTCCGCCTGCATAGATAAATAAGACATCCCCTCTCCTTGATGCTTGAATGATTTCCACCAAAGCTAAGCGGAGAAGAGATGTAGAATTAACGATATCTGATTGCCCATGTACAAAACATCTCTCCTCTCTGCTCCTATCCGCATTGGTGAAAACCTGTCCTTGCTAGGGTCTGGAATCTCGATAGATAGGACCTAAACTTCGTAATAGAATAACCGAAATAGTATTTTGTTTCATGTTGATGTAGTATCATGTAAGCTCAGTGTAATTAATTACTGTCTCGGTACCAAACTGTTCGAAATTTTAGACACGTCCTATACTGCCAGTTATAATAAATTAACTCCAAACAATGGATTATATTTTATGGCCGCTAATAGTTAGTTATCAGTGAGGCAACGGTAGTTGAATTCCTAATCTATTCTAACAAGACAATCGCTTAATAATAAATAATGTTGTACAAAAATAGCAACAGGCTGGCGCCATTTCTAAACAATACATTTGGTGACAAATGACGTGTCATATAAGTTGAATGTAGGGATACCATGCGTTTGTATATGTCAGGGAAATCCTGTAAGATGGAACCAAAAACCGAAGCGTTCGCCATTAAAACTCGCAAGTAGCGTGATTTTCGCCGACCTTTTCGACAATTATCATCATAGTTCGGCTAATTTATATTCTTAACACATTGTTATAAATTATATTGGTGTATAATTCTCAAAGAATCCATACTAATATTATAAATGCCAAAGTGTTTCTGTCTGTCTGTCCATCTGTCTGCTACGCTTTCACGGCCCATCTGTTCAACCGATTTGGATGAAATTTGGTACAGGGATAGGTCGCATCCCGGGGAAGGACATAGGCTAACCAAAACCAGAAAAATCTTAACCAACGCGGACGAATTCGCGGGCATCATCTAGTCTGTTATATTGTTAAAAGCTGTATGCGTATCTATACAGTAGATTCTAGCTCGAAAAGACAGGCAAACTAGGCGAGGGACTGTTTTATAGGGTGTTTCCTGTTTGTCCCCACATTCTGTCCCCGCGTGGTGCCTAACAGGAACATAGGTTGAAATATAGGTCTTTATCCTATGAAGTAAAACTAATTATATCAGGTATCAGGTCATCAGCTTATATACCTTAGTTTCTATAGTCAGTAGGTAATGTGTCCTCAGATGTTGTCTTTATTATCGTCTGTAAACACGTTCAAGGTTTTAACGAGTTTTTTTCGTGGAGAACTACAGGAACTCGGGTGTCATTACGTCGAGGAAAGTTCGTATTCCCTGCTCGGACGCAGGCGTGCTTGTCGCTAACAGGTATTGTTATGGAAATAGGTCTTATTTGAATATATATGGCTCGTTATTGAGTTTCGATAAGACTATCTTGTTTGGACTCCGTATTGACATCTTTGTTTTCCTAAATAAGACTTTAAATAATAATTTTATTTATTTTAAGTTGAATAAATAATTTGTCACCATTTGTTGAGTATGGACAGGAAAACGTCTTCATCAGGCAGAAACCATTTTACATCAAAGTTACTACTTGAAAAATTACTATTCACTATTAAAATATTTCCATATTATAGTGCGTCAAACTTATCTTTTTGAACAAAATTGGAACTAATTTTATGCCTGTTTTAAATTTTGTTTTTATATAGGTACCTAGCGATGCCGTCACCGGGTCAGATAAGTTAGTAGGATTATACATTGTATTATGGAGTCGAATACAAGACAACAGTAGCTTTTTAAAAATTCAGTCAACAATGTTTTAAGTTATTTGTTATGTCAAAAGTCTTAGTACGTCTGTTATGCAAATCCTGCATATGCGGATCCCGAGACAGACAGAAGTTATTATCATGAATTGTTAACCAAATTTTATGTGCATTTATTTCTCTGAATTCAAAACATGAAAAATATCCTCTTATCCCCCAATCGGAAATCTTGTACACTCAGCACCCGGTACCTTATAAAAAGACAATCGTATAATTTTGTTCGTGTCTGAATAAACCAAGTTATTTGAAAAAAAATTGAGAAGCGCATCGAACACATTTTCATAAAACGTCTCTATATATTCTTACAAGATACAAAATAGAAAGAGGTTATATCTGATGTTGTAGCCCTCGGCGCTATC
Organism: Erebia epiphron; assembly: GCA_963932025.1. Lineage (NCBI taxonomy): Eukaryota > Metazoa > Arthropoda > Insecta > Lepidoptera > Nymphalidae > Erebia > Erebia epiphron. Next base: position 6,300,199 of record OZ009954.1, read on the forward strand.
TTGTTGGTAAACCGCGGAGTATCTACCGATCTAAGATGATAATTGTATTCGGTTGGTTCTTTGTTGTTCGTCGGCGCCTTTGAGTAGTGGGCAAATATTTAGAAAACGGTTACTCGCCGCGATGAACGATCGCACCATTGTCTGTACTCGCCGAGAGCCGACTCCCGACTACGAGTGATAATATTTAATTAGAGACCACGCTGTCGCACCTCCGTTTACGAGGCTTCGCATGCCTGATGAAGGCAAAGGGCCCGCGGCGGAACTGTTTGCTTGTTTGTTCTACCATTCATATGCCGCGATGATTAGTCAGATTGTAACGAGGGTGTTGAGCATCATTATATATTTATGATGCTCGTTACGTTTAAATTGGTGCTCGTTTTTATGATTACAGACTTTCGCATTAATAATTATGTTTACATTTGAAATCAACGGAGGCATGCGATACATGAGCACGACTCTGCTATTAAGGGCGTATGATGTTTTCTTTTTAATTCATTCGTCAGCTTTTGTGGTGCCTGAAATTTAAAACCGATACCTGTTTGAGATTGCTGTAGGTACCTTATAGGAGTAGTCCGTGATTATGCGGTGGGTCACGGGCGTTTGATCCGCTTGACATGGCTTCGGGTCGCCTGCTCGTTTAGGATTGCCCGCGAGCCGTCCGTCAATCGTAATGATACAGTTACTTCGTGATATGGTAGAGGTATGAGCCGCTAGGCTTGCACGATTTTATTTATTCCAACTTTTTAAAGGTGAAGATGTCATCCAAACTTTTGAATATACATATAGTACCACTTTAGGTAAATTAGCTTTTTGTAGACCTATCATGTGGCACATATCTAAGTTTTTTTTAAAATTGATATTTGACTATTCTAAAAGACACTTTTTTGTTACAGTTACCCTACACATTACACGTGGATGTTGTATCACACAAGGAGGCATTACATACGCCAACATTCAATATATCCAGCGATGGCTTCGTCCCTACCGAGCCGCAAACATGGCGAGTGGATTTGCCTTGTACGCACACAGTTGCGGCGGAAGTTGGCGTCACCATTACCCTTAACGTGTCGACCGTTCCCTCGTCAACCATTTTACGTTTCCAGCGAAGGAAAATTTGCCTTGTAGAGGCACCTCGACCTGCTGTCAGAGTGGATAACGTGCCCCAATCAGCAACGTCAGCTGACATTTTTTACGCTGGGGCTGGATGCGCAGGTGGAGCGCTCTTGATAGCTGCTGTTGCTGCAGTTGCTTGTAGAGCGCGAGCGAGGAAACTGCGTAGAACACGGAGCGATGAACAGGACGCCCATGCATTTCTCCCCGATTCCTCATGTAAATCTGCCGCAAGTTACACAAGCTACCGCCGACCCAACTCCGTACCGGCCGCAGCGGCTGAGGAGAGAGCTAGAGACCTGCAGCAAAGGATAGCGGAGTTAACGATACAGAGATGTAGAGTACGACTACGATCTGTTGCAATGGAAGGGACTTTCGGCAGGGTTTACAGAGGAACGTATGCAGATGAAGATGGTAGGGAACAAGAAGTTCTCGTGAAGACAGTAGCAGAACACGCGTCTCAAGTTCAGGTAACTTTTAAATCCTGGAGACTTCACTATATTATTTTTTGTGGTGTATCCGTGTTCCTAATCAACCTTTTTTGATTGGTTCAGGTTTCACTTCTCCTCCAAGAAGGCTGCATGCTTTATGGGCTTCATCACGAGCGAGTCTTATCCGTTCTCGGCGTTAGTATTGAAGATCAGACAGCTCCATTCATACTTTATCCATGGAGTGCTACTTGGAGAAACCTGAAGCAATTCCTCCTTGCTTGTCGAGGAGTGAACTTGGGAATCGCAGCCGGTGGTCCACCCCCGCCCCCTCTGACCACCCAGCATGTAGTGAGGATGGCATTACACGCCTTAGACGGCTTGGCGTATTTACACTCTCAGCACGTACTACATAAGGATATCGCTGCGAGAAATTGCATGTAAGTATAAATACTCTTATGGACATGATATAGAGAAGTGGTTATTAATCTATTCTGTAAAACCTTCTTGAGGATAATGTTGTGCATATAAGTATCTAATATCTACCCGCACCGTATAAAAATGCCTATTGGGAAAAGTCCAAACATTTTGCTTGTCCGGAACTTCTACAACTACAACTTCTACAACTTTTACGTGAAGTAGAAAAGTTTCATTTGTACCTACTACAAAAACAATAAAGGATCAAATCTGTGAACTGAATGGCTGACCTATAGAGGTACAGCTGATTTTATTGGATCTGCCAACTTGATATTTTGCGTGTCGGTTATGTCTTTAAAGCCCCACTTTAGAAAGTCTTTTAAGATTTTCCGTGTATGCAATACCAGGGCGAGGCGGAGCAAAGACATCTCTAACAAATTCTTTTTTTAACAGAGTCGATGAAAACCTCCGAGTGATGATCGCTGACAACGCGTTATCCAGAGATCTCTTCCCCGGTGATTACCATTGTCTAGGCGACAATGAGAACAGGCCAATTAAATGGTTGGCCTTGGAAGCGTTGTCAAAGAAGCAGTTCAGCCCGTCAGCTGATGTTTGGGCATTAGGCGTATTACTGTGGGAGTTAACAACGTTGGCTCACCAGCCTTACGCTGAGGTAGACCCGTTTGAGATCGGCGCGTACTTGAGAGATGGATACAGGTTGCAGCAGCCGGCGAATTGCCCTGATGAATTGTAAGTATTAACTACTGTCAATCCTCAGTTCTATTGTTTTGTCATGCCCCCAAACTTAGCAAGAATTTTTTATTACTTTAAATTCAAACTTTTCAATTCGAATTTATAATATTATGTATTATAGTTTGTATTTGGATTTGTTACTTTGTATTTCAATAGAAGGTGCACTCTAGTTTATCTTATCTCGTTGATTGCTGCTATGTTGAAGAGTGTTATTCCATAATCCTAATATGGAACTTTATTCGATTGGTTTGCAAATCACATTCACGAATTTCTCTCGGGAAATGTAATTTTCGTTGCCGGGGTTTCTCTTGATATTTTTAGATTTTATATGGCGACCATTCCTGGAGCGCGGTTTTAAAACAAAATGTATGGACCGTGATAGATGTTTCTTATCACTAATCAGCCTGGTCATGCGCTATAATATAATACAAGTCCTAAAAGCTTTGTTTCTAGGAACCGGGAGAGCGGGCGAGTATACTACCATATGGGTACCAAGTTACCAATGAATATTCTTGTTTCTATGAGAATAATATTTGCGAGTGTGTTCTTATAAAAAAATATTATTTTTTTCAAGGTTCGCAGTAATGGCATACTGTTGGGCGATGTCGCCCGACGACCGACCGACGTTACCTCAACTCCAGATCTTCCTACGAGATTTCCATACGCAACTAACGCGGTTCGTCTAAGACATTCCTAGTAAGACAATCCAAAGACGACAATAAAACATACCTAGTTATTTAGTGAAATAGTGAAAAAGTGAACTCCAGTGAACGTTCCAGAGGCCTTATAACGTGCACAAAGTTACCTTACATAAGCCACAGGTGGAACAACAAGTTTAAAGCCTTTCTTGGCATTCATAAAGAATGTATGAACAAACCAGAAATTAATTTCTCCTACAATACTATTTACTGCAATTTAATGATGAACATTATAAGACAACTTTATAGAGAATCTGGGCCCAGTATTGGGCAAATGTTTGCGCAAATATGTCGTTAGGTGTGTAGCTTCCATTAGTGACATTCTAGTGACGAGAATTTACGGTGAACGGTTTTCGAACGAGTATTATAATGAGGCGGCGATTAAAAAGAGACTGATTTTAATAAAAGTGTTTCTTGAATTGTAAATTATAGATGTTTATAAATTGGTCGTCGCATATTTTGTTTTTATTTTGTTATAAGGTTTCACAAATTCTAAACATATATTTAGTTTAGCGTTACCATGTCAAAGTTTTAAAGTGCAGGACATTTTTCTTATTGTAACATGATCAATTATTTTGAAAGAGTTTGAGTTGATATTTATGGCTTAACAAATAACACTCTACCTTAACCGTCGCCATGTTGCACCTTTTAGAACTCAGTTAAATTCTAGTATTTTCTATGACAAGACGTTACATATTTTACTTGATGGTTTTTAGTATGATTCCGACAGTTGAAAATACTTTCATTAGAAAATACTACGATTTAACTTGACTCGACACATTTTGAATGTGGTGTTGGACAGGGTGGCGTCAAAAAAGGTTAACAATAACATGTAACAATAAATCCCTTGAAATCTTTATAATCGGGACTTGTCCTGTAGAAACAATTTTTGTGGTCACTTTACTCAAGCTTTCACAATATGCAATGTTTTCTGCCACGGAAAAATAAATCTGCTTTACGATTTAACGATCTCTTTCGATGTCAGTGGTCGTTAGAAGTTTGGAAATCTTGCATAGTGTTTGGGCTTTTAGACACTTTTTTTTTAATCGGTGTTTTTCTCTAACTCGCCGTTGTATTTGTCGTCAACGTAGACTACAATTGATATGACCCACTTATTTTCGCCGCTGTGTCAGCCTTGAAAGCACGTTTACAGAATTACACTTCCGATTCTGCTATGTGATTCTCTAAGGTAAGATAAAATTTACAACCATTGCAGTCAAGGTCTATCTCTTCGATGTTACATCGTAGACCGCATCGATGCTAGCAATGCTTAAATGTTTCTTAGAGAATCACATAGCTGAATATAAATTCTTATGCCCTATTTACATTCGACCGTTGAAAAACGTATTAGCAAATTGAAATTATACGAATAAAGTTAATTTATGCGTTTCAAATACCGTGGTAATTGGATGAGTACTTTAACATTATTTAGAGAGAGGGATAGGCCATCATTCTTTCGTATCAAAATTTCAAAAAAAAACAAAATTTAAATGATTTTTATTCAAATAAACTTTTACGAGTACTTTTGAATCGTCGAGTGAATCTACCACTGGTTCAGATAACACACTACTCTTAAAATAAATTTGATCGACTCGTGTAAATACCCGCGTCGATTTTTTCTCGTTTAAACGCTTCATGTACCTAAATAGGGCATTATACACCAAAAATACAAACAAATTATGCGCCGATTATTTAGGCAATAATGTAATTATTTGAAACCTCAGTACTGCCATATTAGTCATAAAAGAGTATATGTAAATATTGGTAGAGTAAACCGTATAATACGTATATTGAATGTGCCTCAAATTTTATGAAAAATTTAGATGTTTATAAATTGTTCTTTTGATGTAATAACATTTATGTGTATTGTAATAAAGACTGGATTTGTATAAATTTGGATATTGTAATCAAACACTAATATTATGATTGTACCTAAGGGCGTTTGCAGTGCGTTCTAATTGAGAAACTCCACGTTAAGACGTTGCCTTGTGCTAAGGCTCTTACAAAATTTTACATAAGTACAATAAAATAAGGAGAATTTAAAAGTTAAAGACGTTTGTGCACTATTAAGTACCTACTTAGTACTTTCATCCGATTTGATAGGAGATAGGTTCGCATTGATTTTAAATAGTGCCAGTTTGTGATGATTATTTTATTTGTGCCAATCTCCTTTTAGGAAATTCAAAAGGAGGCTTATTTTTATATTCAGAATTTGATTGAGAAAATATTGGGAATTTGTTTTTCTTTAAAATTCAACTATTTTTATTTTATCTGTGTTTTCTCCATTCATAATGAATGTAAAAAATAAAATTACATGCATAATAATGTTTATGTAAGTCGTGCATTTAGTGTGAAATGCCCTTTAATGTTAGTTACATTATTAATATTTTGTAAATTACTATTTGAGGCAGTTATTATAATAATAATTGTAAATGTGTACATAAATAAAGACGTGTCAATATATGAGTGATAATATGGAAACGGAGTTTTAATTATTTTGCTTAAGTACCTACCTACTTCGGGAATCAAAACCCATTGATATCAACCTTATAACCTTATAAGGTTACCTTATTATGATGGGTAGTAAATTTATTTTAACCAATGTTGATTTCCCAATCTTTTCACTTTACTGGACCTGAGTCAGCTTAAAAATATAAGTTTACAAATTATTCCTGCTGGGAATCAAAAGACCTTAGTCATGTTACAAGATAAGACCATAGCGGTCACGACTGCGCCAGGAAGGCCTTCTAAAACTGTGCTTATACTGGTACAAAGAAGGACCTAAGCAAAATAATAGTTACGTACGATTTTAAAACACACTGCAGTGGGTTAGTGTGAGATTATACATCTCAATAACGACGCCAGAATGCGAGCGTCAATTTTCAATAACGTCAGAGTAAAATAGGCGTAATATTGTAAATTAAAATTGTTTTACTCTTAAGTTGAAAATTCATTAACAACAATTTTAATTTTGCAAGGTACCGCTTGAAATTCCTGTCTGTAGATGTAACGGACGAACTTGATCTTTAAAGCAAGATTGGTCAATTTAACTTTGAGGCTCAAGTGTTTCGACGCTCGAATTCTCACAGCTGGCACCTATCTATGATGGTGAGATTTAAAATATTATACTAACCCTACTGAAACACTAAAAATAAATGAAACCTTGCTGGAAATTTCACTTCAAGTTTTGTGTGGCGCAGTCGACGTGATAACAACGAATGTTTATTGTACCTGAGTCTAGTACTTTGTATTTAGGTTAATGAGGCCAGAGGAGAAAAGGAAATGGCCGCGGTGCCACGCAGAAACACAGAAGTTTGAAACATTTGCAGGGCTTTTGTGTTGTTTTAGAAGAAAACTGGAGCTTTTCAAGAGTAGGACGCGGAAATTTGCACTTATGTTGAATAAAATATGAATAAAAGACAAGATGGTAAGTAAGGCAATACCTTGAAATAAAATATTTGCAAGCTGGTGTTAAGGTTTTAACTTCACATAAGTACGACATAATAATTCAACTTCCACTACAAAATTTACAATGCCTAGGTAGGTATGTATGACGCATTTTTAATAAGTTTTTAACCGACTTCCAAATAAGGAGGAGGCTCTCAATATGGCGCGTTTTTTTTTAAAATGTTTGTCGGTGCATATCTCCGTGGTTTCTGAACCGATTTGAATTTTTTTTCGTTAGTCGTTTAGAGGAAGCTCTCGAGGTGGTCCCATAAAAAATTCTGACTCCAAATCTTCAACCTTGACACTAAAAAGTTAAAAATAAAAATTCTTTCCAAAAAACCGACTTCCAACGCCACTATAAAGTGCAAAATAATTTTGATTTCTACCCACTATGTTGAAGTCGGGCGGGTATAACAAGGATAAGCAAAGTTGACGCATCAGACTCGCCCGACTTAAACATAGTGGGTAAAAATCAAAATTATTTTGTACTTTACAGTGGCGTTGGAAGTCGGTTTTTTGGAAAGAATTTTTATTTTGAAAAAATATGAGTTTGAGCTGGGCGCGCAGAGCATTATCAATTCTCTCGAAAATTATGCCATCCGTGCCATGCTGTAATAAACCAATTCCTACAGACTAGCTTTTTACAATTTTGAAATGTATGCAATAGGTTCGCATTCCACGTAGAGATCCTCTAATTTAAAAATGAACGCGCCACGCTAATGTTACGTCATACTTTATGCACTAGTTGGCCAAATCCAGCCCTAGAATAGATATTTTGCTGGTGCTGACAAATCATTAACGACGTCCAATGTGGGTTTTGCGATAACATCTCCTTACTTTTCATGTTAGCATAAACACATTGTTGCGTTCAATTTAAGATTAGGTACATGACCTCTACTAGAATAATTGAAGAATGTTTGAAAAAATCGAGAACTTTGTATGTTAAGCTTTCCAATAACCCTTTCTTTAATGCGTATATCCAGAGATATAAAGGGCACGGGGGAGCATTTATTATGCAAACTTGAAGGGATGCTTGCTAAAAGGGCGCGGTGAAAAGAAAATGAAGTGTCACCACTAAAGCCGAACAAATGTAGGCTGAAAATGGATGAACGTAAAAGAAAATACTTGGATGGACCACATTTTGCACTTGTAATGTAAACTCTCAAAAGGTTATTATAATTTTAAAAAGGTTAAGTTCAATAATGTTTTATTTTTTTGTTAATAAAGAGCAGTCGTGAGCACTTTGCATCAATAGAGCTTTTTCTCTTTGATTCATAACAACAAGGTTTACCTATAAATTTTATAATAGCTTAGTAGGCAATATAATTATGTAGTATTATGCGAAGTCTACATGACTACCACCGGTTCTTACACAACAGCAAGGTATATTTCGAAAACTATTTGTCCTATCAAAATAAACTAAACACTATTTTGTAGGTAAATTAATAATCTTTGTACTAAGTCCTGACAGCTTTTTTCCTAACTCTAATAATTTTTCTTGAAATTACAATAAACATTTACGGATTTTACAAAGGTTTAGTTTTTTATTCCAGTTAGGCAGCCATATTTCCGAAACTATTAGTTCTATCAAAATAAACTAAAAACTATTTTAAAGATAATTTAATGAAGCTCATTTTTGCTTCTTATGTTTTTTTCCTAGTTCTATTAGTTTCTGTGAAAATTCAAAAATATAACCACGGTTGTTGAAAAAACATAAAAAAACTTGGAATATAGGTTGCCATATTTCTCGAGCTTATTGGTCCTATCTAAATTCACCATAAGACTTTTTTGTGGGTAATTTAGTGAAATTAATTATTCTTCCGAGGATTTTTTCCAGCTTGCATTCCATTGAAATTGCAAATAACATAGGATTCTAGCAATGTTTTTATTTTTTTTCGTAAATTATATTTGGATATATATTCGAAATTATTAGTCCTATATTTATAAACAATTTTTTTTTTAAATAAGTGGTTAAATGGTGTTTTTTTTTGTTTCTGAGAGTTTTTTGCCTAGCTCTAATTGTTCACACTATAATTACCCGTGCTGAATTTATTCTTAAATGTTTGTTTTTTGGAAACACTGGTTTGAATCACACACTGCTTTTTTTTCCCAAAATTTGTATTTTTTACAATGAATCTTCGAATGTCTTACAATGAATTATGAACAACGACCTTTTCTTTTTTTTCACACAAACTTCAATGTCACTAATTGTCAATGTCGAATGTCAATCAAACTAATTGTGCATGTCAGTTAAAAAGTCTATGGCGCGAACATGCCGGCCCCCAAGAACTCCGTTCTTTATTAATTCTTCTCCGTGGGTAACAAGACCAGCTTGGACAGCGGCCTCGTTAGTGTCGATGACTTGGTCTTCACAGTGGCAACTCGCACAACATTGTCAGGACCAGGGTTGAGTTTGACAATCTTTGCCATCAGCCATGTAGCTGGTGGTGTATCCTCATCTTTTATAATCACCAGGTCTCCTATTTGTGGGGGCTCGATTTTGGTACGCCACTTGTAACGCTGCTGAAGGGTGTGTAAAAACTCTGCAGACCAGCGTTTCCAGAAGTGCTGAGTCATTCTTTGAACTAAGCGCCATCTATCGAGAATAGATAGGCGTGTCTCATTGTGGTTTTGTTCTGGTACTAACAACAACGGCTCTCCTACCAGGAAATGAGCAGGCGTAAGAGGCATCAAATCTTCGGGATGATCACTCATTTGACACAGAGGGCGAGAATTCAGGCAGGCTTCTATTTGGTACAGCAACGTCGTGATTTCTTCAAATGTTAGAGTTGAGTTTCCTACTACTCTGGCCAAATGTGTTTTAACTGATTTAACCCCAGCCTCCCAAATTGACCCAAAATTAGGTGCCCTAGGGGGAATAAAGTGCCACGTGGTGCCATCATTGGCTAACAACTCTGCAACTTCCTGACTGAAGCTACTTTTGGCTTGATTCAACATAAGAGTGAGTTCTCTAGCCGTTCCAACAAAGTTGAGTCCGTTGTCACTCCAGATTTCTGCGCAATTTCCTCGCTTGGACGTAAATCTTCTGTAAGCAGCGAGGAACCCTGCAGTGGTGAGGTCAGTTACTGCTTCCAGGTGAACTGCTCTTGTTTTCATGCAAATGAAGAGACAGATGTAGCCTTTGTATGATCTGTGTCCTCTACCCTTTGTTGCTCGGATCTGGATTGGACCCGCATAATCAACTCCAGCATATTTGAAGGGTCGTCCAGGGTTGACTCGCACTTCAGGTAAATTTCCCATAGGGGGTTGTGGTGTTAGTGCTTTGTGTCGAATGCAAGTTACACATTGGCGAGCGCATTTCTTCACCAATTGTTTCAAACCAATAATCCAATAACGAGATCTCAAGTAGTTCATCAGCATCGCATATCCTCCATGTAATAACTTGGCATGTGTATCATTCACTAATAACCAACTGATGTGAGATGTTTGAGATAAGATGATTGGATGCTTAGCACCTTGCAATCGACCTCCAACCCGTAGCAATCCAGTATCATCCAGGTAAGGAGATAATGTTATTAATTTACTTCGCAATTTGATTTGACGATTCTCTTTTAAATCTTTAATTTCTTCTTTAAAATCTATATCTTGATCTATTTTTATTAAACAATTCAATGTAGCTTGTAATTCTTTACTATTCAAATAGTTTGTATCCTGATTTCTAACTTCTTTTTTGTCTTTCAGTTGGAGCATTCTTCGGCAATAGCTAAGTACTCGAATCATCTTGGAAAGCGACGAGAATCTTGTGTAAATTGGATCTTCCTCAATACTGATATTAAAGGTTTTCACCTTTTGTTTCCGTTCCTCTTCCTTTGTTTCAGGTACTTGAACCTTTTGGGCTGATGATTTCTCTGTGGCCAACCATGAGGGTCCGTTCCACCACATTTCTTTATCCACCAATTCAGCTGGATACACTCCTCTAGAAGCCAAATCAGCTGGATTGTGCTCTGATGTAACATGGCTCCATCTGTCATTTGCTAAAAGGGTTTGAATTTCTGCAACTCTGTTACCTACAAAGGTTTGCCATCTCATAGGTAACGATTGAATCCAGGCCAAGACTATCATTGAATCTGTATAGGCATATACTTGTTTCTTAGGCACATCTAAAATTTCAGTTGCTCGAGATAAAAGTCTGGCTAGTAACACCGCTGCACAAAGTTCCAGTCTGGCGATTGAAATTTGTTTGAGTGGAGCAACCTTTGTCTTACTCTCAAGCATGGAGATTCGAACTTGTCCATTGTGTATAACTTTGACATATATCACAGCAGCATATGCTGAAATTGAAGCGTCTGCGAAGCCGTGGAGTTCAATGTGTGTGTTTTCCTTTTCAATATGAATCCATCTGTTAATTTTTACATCTTGTAAATGATTTAATTGTTGTCTGAAATTAACCCACTCTTGAAGAATCTGAGCTGGAACCTCTTCATCCCAGTCGGAGCTACATAACCATAATTTTTGCATAAGCATCTTTGCAATTACAATTGTTGGTGACAGCCATCCAAACGGATCGAAAAGTTTAGCAACATCTGATAGAATGTTACGCTTTGTCACTGGCGTTGTGGGTTCTCCTAGGTTCACAGTAAACTTGAAATCATCATTTTGTTTGTCCCATTTCAGACCCAATATCTTCATGTTGTCATCTAGTTTTATTGCCAATGGCTGTTGATTGTTGTGTGAGCTCTGACTAATGGCTTCTAAAAATTCTGCTGAATTGCTAGACCACTTTTGTAATTCGAATCCACCACAACGTAGCAACTGAGTTGTTTGTTCATAAATCTCTCTTCCTTCAACACCCAGTTGTGAGATCATCAACGTAGAATGAATTCTTCACAATTTCAGCTGCAAGAGGGTATTTTTGACCTTCATCTTCTGCGACTTGAAAGAATGTGCGGATTGCTAAATATGGAGCCGAGGCTGTACCAAATGTGACTGTTAATAATTTGTAAAACTGAAGTGATTCATCGGGATGGTTTCTCCATATTATACGTTGTAGGTCAGTATCTTCATCAGATACCAGGACTTGTCTGTACATCTTAACAATGTCAGCAACAATTGCAATCTTGTATTTTCTCCACTTCATAAGCAAAGTCGGCAGATCTTTTTGTATTGTAGGTCCGATCAATAAGGTATCATTAAGGGCCCAACCCTTTGAACCCTTAGCCGAAGCATCAAATACGACCCGGACCTTAGAGGTCTCCTTGTCTTGTCTGATTACTGCACGATGAGGTAAGTAAATAGCCCTTTCTTTGTTTCCATTGGCTATGGTCATATGTCCAAGCTCCAAGTATTCGTTCATGACTTTTGTATATTCTTCTTTAAGAATAGCATCCTTGTTTAACTTTCTTTCCAGAGACATGAATCTGTTTATCGCCCTTTGTTTAGTTTCTCCACACACAGCAACAGGATCCTGAATATCTTCTTTAAAAGGTAGTTTAACCTTGTATCTACCATCATTGGTTCTTGTTACTGTTTGTTGGTAAATGTCTTCACACCGTTCTTCTTCGCATTACGAACAAAGTCATATCTATCCTTAATGCTTTTCCTTGAGAACTCTTTGCAGTTGTATAGATAATGAGATTGATTGCAGAGTGCGCACTTGGGAGAATAAGCTGAGGCTGTTGTATGAAAACTCTTAGGTTTGGTTACTCTCGGAGGCTCTGGCCGTGATGGCTTAGATGGCTCTATCATCTCTAAGGCTCTGAATCTACTTTCCATAAATTGCTTTAATGTTTCAAAAGTAGGTAGGGCCTCGCTTTCCGAAGAACTGTTTAGCTCCCACAACTTATGACTCTCTATATCTAACTTTGAAACAGTGAGGTAAACCATGATGGGATCCCAGTGTTCTGTACGAATACCTATGTTATTAAGCAGATTCAAGCATTCAACAGTTGTGTCTAAAAGTAACTTAATATTCTGAGCCGACTCTGACGTCAAGGATTTCAAAGAAAAAAGTCGCTTAAATACAGAATTAGAGATGTATCTTTTGTTGCTGTACCTTTTCTTAAGCGTTGACCATGCCTGACTATAATTATCACTTGTTATAGTAACTGAGCGCAGAAGTTGTTCCGCCTCTCCTGATAAACTAGATTTCAAATAGTGAAGTTTCTTTACATTATCTAAATTTTTATTGTTATCTACCAAGGAAGTAAACAAATCATGGAATGATGGCCACTCTGTGTATTTTCCAGAAAAAGTAGGTAAATTAATATTGGGCAACTTTACCTCATTGCCTGTGTTTGTGCTGGTCTGACCTGAGTTGTGCGAGGAGTTGTTGGCTTGCTCTTGTGGTGTTGACTCCGAGATCTTACTTTGTAGCTCACTTTTATAAGTTATATATGATTCTTCAATGTCCTCATATATATCTTTTGTAAAGTAATTTGAAACGGACTTAAACTCGTTGCTCGCAATTGCAACTATGCGATCGTGATTGGATGTAAATAATTCCCACGTCTTCTCTAACGACTCTAAACGAGTGTTTAAATATACTAAATTCAATCTTTGTTTAGGAGTTTTCCTGAAATTCGAGCAAGCTCTGTTGATTTTGGACGCCCTATCTTCTTGAACGGCCAACAACTGGTTGATGTCATCCATAATTATATCGGAATCGAAGGACCGTGTTCACACTATAATTACCCGTGCTGAATTTATTCTTAAATGTTTGTTTTTTGGAAACACTGGTTTGAATCACACACTGCTTTTTTTTCCCAAAATTTGTATTTTTTACAATGAATCTTCGAATGTCTTACAATGAATTATGAATAACGACCTTTTCTTTTTTTTTCACACAAACTTCAATGTCACTAATTGTCAATGTCGAATGTCAATCAAACTAATTGTGCATGTCAGTTAAAAAGTCTATGGCGCGAACACTAATAGTTTTCTAGAAATTACATTAAATTACATACATTAAAATTTTGGAAAATATTGCTTTCATGTTAACTATGACAGGTATATTTCCGAAATTATTAGTGCTATCAAAATGAACTAAATACTATTTTGTAGGTAATTTAACTATGTTTCTTATTGCTTCAATGAGTTTTTCCTAACTCTGTTTTTTTTTCGAAAATGAAAAACAACGTACACGGTATTTGCATATTATTTTCTTTATCTTACACAATAGGTAGGCATATCTCGAAAACTATTACTCTTATCAAAATAAGCTACATATCATTTTATAGCTAATTTAATAGCCTTTCATTTTGCTTCAGACAACATTTTTGTAGCTCGGTCAGTTTTTATGGAAATCACAAGAAACTACATTACAAAAACCATATATGCAAATTATTTTCTTTGCACAAAGGGTTATCATATCTCCGAAAGTATTAGTCTGATCGAAATGAAGTATGGTAATATTTTGTAGATAATTTAATGACGATAATTTTCGCCATAGAAAGTTTTTTTCTAGCACTAATATTTTTTGAGAAAATTACAAAAAACTGCGGTTGGGGAGACGTTTGGGGGGGGTGGGGGGGAACGCCCTCGGCCCCGGGGGGGGGGGGGGGAATTTTTAAGAGGTACTTCCCAGACCCCAAGGAACACTTGTGCCAAAAATCAGCTTTACATTTTTTTTTTGGGTCAATGTTTAATAGTCCCGTACTAGTTGGGGAGTGATTGAGTAACAAACATCCATCCAACCACCCATCCATACATCCATCCATACATCCATCCATACATCCCATCCATCCATCCAAGCTTTCGCATTTATAATATTTATTTTATTTGATAGTTACGTAGCTTAGGGACGGTAGTAGCGACAACGCACATCAGGCGATTGTGATAGTTAAGCAACGTTGACCCAAGTCGGTAACGGGATGGGTGACCGAATTAGGAAGTCTGAAACGAGGAATACGACGCAGAGAGACATAGCTTAGAAAAGGCATTATACTTGAGATTTCTCATAAAAGTAAGTTGTACCTATTAAAATTATGTTCAAAATTTATAATCCTGGACATTTGTTTAAATATTCCATTCAGTTAGTTTTAAATATTTAGGAAACAGGTTTAGCTTGTTTCCTTATTCTGATTTCTTAGCTTGATGCAAAGTACCTACCGTTCCATACCTACCTTCCTATTCGACAGATTTACTGGAAGACAGGCTGGTATAGCCAAATTAAGAACTTCCTCATTTATTGAAGTCACTCTAAAATAAAAACCATATAAATAAATTCTTAGATCTAAAACTAAATCTATTTGCAGTTGTTAATGATGTTTGAAGAAACCCCGAGGTGTGTTACACTTACACTAGCGTGATGGATCGCGCGGTCGCTGCAGGTGCGGCCATCCATCATCCTTGCTTTAATCAATTTGCCCAGCCATCTATAAAAGTGTACGAGATTTATTAATACTACTTGTCTAACACTCCCACAGTCCTTCACGAAGCCAAAGACAATATATAATAAACCAATATAGACTGTTCACTTCATACATTCAATCAAAGCTCGCTAAATGCGCATTAAAGTCGCCGGTACCTTGTAGTTCTTCGCACAATCTGAGATGGCGTAACTGTGCAAGCTGTTTGTTAAAATTAGTTGAGTGTAAATTTGCTATTTGCTTACGTGATTTTATCAAATTTTTGTATTTTGATAATTTTATATAAATAATTAATACAAATTGAACCAAGAAAATACGATATTCCACTAATTTTACTATAATCATATAAAGAGCGAGCCTGGTAGCGCCATCTAACGATAGTATTAACCTAGAAAAAAATTTATAAGGGAGTTAGCAATCTACGGACCACTAAAGTGTTAATGCGAATGATAAAATGCAATGATTTATTTTTCACGTAGGACTTGACTTGTGGTAAGTCGACAAGACTACCACCGGTTCGAAAAAAATATTCTACTGAGAAGAGCCGGCAAGAAACTCAGCAGTTGTTCTTTTCATAAAAAGAAAAATGTTTACACTTGACGTAAATAATATAGGTACAAAGCATATGTTACGTGTATAAGTATTACACTGACTTGTGGGTTGCTGGATGCGAAGCCGGTTGCTTCCTTGCAACTTTGTCATTAAGAAAATCATCAATAGTAGGTATAATATGATTGATTGATAACCACTTTCCACAGCGATAGGATATAGGATAGGATGTATCGCGGGGAAGGTCAAGGGCTACTTTTTATCCTGGAAAATCAAGTAGTTCCCGCGGGAATTAGAAAAATAAATCCACGCGGACGAAGTCGCGGGCATTATCTAGTCAGATAATAAGGCCTAAATTACACTATCCTGAATACAATCACTAATCAGTGTGACAAGTTCACAAGGCTTAATTAATTGAGAGATGTGCACCTAACACTCTACCAGAAAAGCACCAACTCTGACACAATGTATTCTACTCAAGACTGTTTCACGTTCAGTTGACACACATTCGGCTGTGGTCGCCGGTCGATATCTTGATGAGTTTCCTTTGCCTATTTTATGGGACGGACTCAGAACCTTTGTCGCGTAAAAAGAGTGTCTGAAACTGGGACATTTTACTTTGAAAGGCTTGCAAATTATTATACATTCAAATATTTTTAATCTGACATACTTTTTAATTCACTTAGAATGAACAGTCCTTTGCACGCGATCTCAAAAACCGGGATTTTTTAATTTGATGTTCTTTCCGAGACTCCTTTTTGAAGAAAATGAAATTAATAATTAGGTACTTGACCTATTTTTTTTAAGTTCATATACCAAGTAGCTATGTTAGATACTAAATTGGGGTTCCGTTGCGATTTGCGTGATTTGATAAATATAGTATAAATGTAGAGATATCTAGACGATAGAAGGCAATCGAATGGATGCCACAGAAAAATATTCACAGTAGTTTACTAGCGTCAAGCAGGAAATACAAGAAATAAAAAATTCTACCGAATGTTTAATTACGGAACATCACGCTATAAGAAGTGAATTGGAAAATATGAGACGGCAAAACTCAACAATCCAGGAAAAAGTTACCCAGTTTGAGAATGACATTCGTTCGCATGAAAATGTTATCAGTCCACCTTCGTCCGCAAATCCGCTGCCGCTTAGCTACGAAACCATCACCCTGGAAATACAAGATCGGTGCAACCGGCAAAAAAATATCATACTTGTGGGTATACCTGAACTACATGATAAAAATCCTCGAAATCGACGCGAACATGATATGCAACAGGTTACTAAAATAATTACAAGTATCTATGAAAACTGCCCACAGCCGAAAATAATTTTCCGACTAGGTAAATATATACCAGATAAAAATCGGAATATAAAGGTATGTTTTGATTCTCAGGAGCCTGCGAACTATATATTACGTAACCGTACATTAACGAACACTAAAAATATTCGTATTTATTGGGACCAAACACCCGCCCAGCAAAAATATATACAGAATTTGAAGAATGAGCTTGCTGAGCGCCAGCAAAAGGGTGAAACAGACTTAAGTATTAAATACTCGAACGGAATACCAAAAATTACAAAAGTATTCTCAAAAAACGGCATGTAGTGTCAGAGACGAACTCGAAGATAAGCGAACCACTTACCTACCAGATAACTCATGATTATGGCAAAGTAATAATGACTTCCTCCTCACTAAAATTCTTTTATGCAAATGTTAGAAGTTTATTAAAACCAGGCAAAATTGACGAGCTAAAATGCATCATTAAATCCTTTAAATACACTATACATCTAATATTACTAACGGAGACCTGGATAAAATCGGATACCGACGCAAATATGTTAAAAATTCAAAATTATTCGCACATTTATAACTATAGAACTGACTGTATTGGGGGTGGAGTGTCCATATACGTGCACAATGATTTATCCTACACACTTACTGAAGAAAAGTACATCGACGGAAATAACTTTTCACACCACTCGCTCAACAACGCCTTATTACATGGCCTGTTATCTAAGGTTAAAGTAAGACATTAAATCCCTAGGGTTATAATGTTGTACTGAAATCCATTATTCCCTAGGGTTATAATGTGATTTGAATTTAGAATCATCGCGCATCTGAAGCAAGATCTGAAAGAAATTCTATTCATTCCAAAGAGGTTTTATTCATAATTCTTATTGCCATATCCATAAAGTCTAATTTCGGTAAACATAATGTGTTCTCAGCAGGCGCGGCCAACTCGATTTTCGAAAACCAAAGCCGTGGCCCACTAGATTCGCACTGACGAAATTTGTTTGCCAAATCGAGTAGGCCACGCCAGCTGAAAGAAGTGGTTGTATCGCGAGGTGTGAAAAGTAGAGTATTCACCGTAGGGGTAATGCTGT
This sequence comes from Erebia epiphron, assembly GCA_963932025.1. Lineage (NCBI taxonomy): Eukaryota > Metazoa > Arthropoda > Insecta > Lepidoptera > Nymphalidae > Erebia > Erebia epiphron. The sequence continues at coordinate 6,318,316 of OZ009954.1, forward strand.
ATTAATCTTGGGCGCCCCTAATTCCCGCGCTACTCTCAGGATTCTAGATGCAACACCCTCGCTACGCTCGGGAGTTACTCTAAAATCCCTCGTTCCGCTTGGGATTTATCCCGGCGCCCGTGACATAATACATCGCATTACCCCCGTGGTGAATAATCTACTATTCTATGGATCTATTTAGAAAAATGTGGTTTAAATGTTGGACTTGTTTACAGACCACCTTCATCTAATATTAAAAACTTTTTTGATATTTATTCAACGCAGTTAGAACAAAAGAAAAGATCCATAGTTTTTGGCGATTTTAATATAAATATTTTAAATAAAGACCGATGCAGCAAGAAATATAAGTACGATATAAAATACTTAATAAAATAAATATACAATATTGTACTAGAGAAACAGAAACATCAAAATCAATTCTAGACCATGTCTGTACAAATGCTAACAATAATTTTCATATGGCTATAATAGATTCACCTCTATCAGATCATAAACAAATTTACTGTGAATTAAAAAAATATAAAAAGGAACCCAAAAAGAAAACAAAATATGAAGCAATAAATTATGAGAAACTGTACAAGGATATGGCCGAAAATAATTTACAGATGCTAGATCACGATTATAACCGATTGGAAAGTTTCATCAAAAACAGTATAGAGAACCACAAAATCATTAAATATAAAATACAAAATCCACCCAAAGATGACTGGATAAATAAGCAGATACTAGATGAAATAAAAAACCGTAATCTAATGTGGAGAAATCTAAAACAAGATACCGATAATATTGAATTAAGGAATGATTTTAATAACATAAGAAATAAAGTTGGATGTACTATTAGGGACACAAAGGATAAATTTTACTATACTTCTTTCACTAAATGTTACAACGAACCTAAAAAAATGTGGAATCTTATTTATACTTTTGCAGATAATAAATCAAAATGTGGTAGCGTTCCCCCTAAACTTACAGTAAACGGTAAAACCCTTACTGATGAAACAGAAATATGTGAAACTTTTAATAACTACTTTTCTTCAATAGGTACAATTTTGGCAAACAACATACCACAGAAATATCATAATACTACAGCACACATTTTACACACAAACTCCCCTACACGAAAATCTCTTTCAGAATTTAAAGCATGTACAAAAGACGAAATACAAACAATAATCAAAAACTTAAATACTAATGCAAGTTCAGGTATTGATGGTATAACACCCAAAGCAATTAAATGTATTAATGACTTAATAAGTGAAAATTTATGTTTATGTATAAACAAATGTATGAGAGATGGCGTGTTCCCAGACAGCTTAAAAGTCGCTAAGGTAAGCCCTATTCACAAAGCTGGCTCTAAATCTGACCCTGGGAACTATCGTCCCATATCGGTCCTACCCATAATCTCAAAAGTATTTGAGCAGATTTTATATGTACGTTTAAATAACTATCTAACAGAATTAAACTTTTTGTATAAAGGTCAGTATGGCTTTCGTGCTAAATCTAATACTCTTTCGGCAACAATCGATCTAATAACGAAACTAAAAACTAATATTGACCAGAAGAAGATAGCTGTGGGTATATTCATTGATTTAAAAAAGGCTTTCGACACCGTCTCACATACTATCTTGCTTAATAAATTACAAAGCATTGGCTTATCGGGATCAGCTTTTAAGATTCTCGAATCATATTTATCAAGTAGGAAACAAATAGTTAAAATCGAAAATTTTAAAAGCAATCCATGTGATATCGTTTGTGGTATACCCCAGGGGTCGATCCTGGGCCCTCTATTATTTTTGATCTATATAAATGATATTGGCAACCTGGGCTTGACTGGAGAAGTATCATTATATGCTGATGATACATGTTTATTCTATTTTGGAGATTCGATTCATGAGATTATATCGGATGCACAATCTGATCTTGATACGCTAAATGAATGGTTTCAGTATAACTTACTCACTATAAATGTTTCTAAAACCTCGTATATGCTTTTCACTGCAAAAAACAAAATTGTTCCTAAATTCAATCCTTTAATAATAAATAACCAAGAACTGAAACAATCAGATACCGAAAAATATCTTGGTTTAGTTTTGGATTCTAAATTAACGTGGCGAGCTCATTTAGATTACCTACAGTCAAAACTCTCATCTTTAACAGGGGCTTTGCGCAGATCTACACGATGTATACCGCCTAATGAATTGTAAATAATAGATCGTATTATTTACAATTCATTAGCAAAGCCTCTACTCGAATATTTAATAGAGATATGGGGAAGTGCCGCTAAAACTAATTTACAAGATCTGCAAATATCCCAAAACAAACTGTTAAAAACTTTATTCCAATTTGACTATCGCTTCCCGACTAAAGAACTTTATAAAAAAACTAATACATTATCTATAAATCAACTTTACAAATACAAAACATGCATGTTAGTGAGAAAAATTATTTCAAATTCGATTCACACACAAATTACTTTTAAAACTAAATCACATAAACATTTTACAAGAAACAAACATAAATTACAATTACCAAAAGTCAGGACTAGAACTTATGGTTCAAAAACTATACAGTTTGAGGGAGCGCTACTGTACAATGATTTACCAACCGAAGTTTTTAATGAAAAATCCTTCGTAAGATTTAAGAAAAAATTACTTAAGCATTTTCAGAGTGAAGTGTAATAATAGATTAGTATGTACAGGTCTAAAATTTTTACTAATCATAATTATTATTCTTTTTAAAATAATTCTAATTTTATTATTATTAATTTGTAACTTTGTATGGAATCAAATAAAGCTCTATTCATTCATTCATTCATTCATGTACAGGTCACCTTTGCATTAACTTTTTAGCATAAATTAGTTGTAAGTTTCTCATGTAAGTGAACTTTGTTCTTTTTTGAGAAATAAACATCTTTAAACCTAAGGCTGGAGTGCTATCGGCCGAAATCCATACTAATATTATAAATGCGAAAGTGTGCCTGTCTGTCTGTCTGTCTGTCTGCTACGCTTTCACGGCCCATCTGTTCAACCGATTTTGATGAAATTTGGTACAGGGATAGGTTGTATTCCGGGGAAGGACATAGGCTACTTTTTATCCCGGAAAATTCAAGAGTTCTCGCGGGAATCAAAAAAATGTATCTGTTCAACCGATTTTGATGAAATTTGGTACAAGGATAGGTTGTATCCCGGGGAAGGACATAGGCTACTTTTTATCCCGGAAAATTGAAGAGTTCCCGCGGGAATCCAAAAACATGAATCCACGCAGACGAAGTCGCGGGAATCATGTAGTTAATAATAAATCTGTCTATAATCTGTCGATAAATTATTATAACAGTACAAAGTTTGCAGTTTGACAAATAACAACGTTGGTACATAACATATCAACAGATTACAAATAGATTGATTAGTCGGCCGTTAAAGAAACATCAAATTGGGTGTTTACATTGACTGCAAAATATGAATACTTTTCTGAAACCTAAAAACACATCAAATATATATATATTATAAATGCGAAAGTTTGGATGGACGGATGTCTGAATGGATTATGTATGGATGGATATTACTCAATCACGCCGCAACGGCTGAACGGATCTGGCTGAAATTTGGCACAGAGGTAGATTATAGGCTGGAATAGCACATAGGCTACTTTTTATCCCGGAAAATTAAGGAGTTCCCGCGGGAACCAAAAATCCTCAATCCACGCGGACGTAGTCGCGGGCATCAGCTAGTAATTACTTAATAGAATTTCACCGAAATGGGACGAAAGATTAGGAGATAGGTACGAATTTAATTCCACAACATATTGTGCTGGTCTACCAAAACGTTTTTACCGTATCATGTAACGAGCAGCCGTCATCCATCATCCGCGACGACAGATTATGCGACCTACCCTCCCTTTGCTGCGTCCCTTGAATATGAGAAAATTTCACAAATTTCCGCCCTTTTCTTTCTTTATTGTTTTTATCCTATAGGTATAACCCAGTGCCGGAGCGTGTAAGTAACGGTTGCAATGTGGCTATTTGCAGGCCAAAAGGAGTATGAGTACCTACTTACGCAACTAAAAATAGGTACTAGGTAGGTAGGTATATGTAGTTTTTAGTTTACGTAAAAACTATCATCATCATCATCACTACAGCCTATTAACGTCCCACTGCTGGGCACAGGCCTCCACTCTCATAGGAGAGCGGGAATTAGAGCTTAGACCCACCACGCTGCTCCAATGCGGGTTGGCGGGCTTTAACGATTATTATCATGTTAGTGATAACAACCGGGACCGACGGCTTAACGTGCTCTCCGAGGCACGGGGGTGATACACCGCCAACTTCCAACTCCGGGCTGGCACTGAGAATTTCTTAATTGAAAAACCCAATACCTGACTTTTATGCCCGACCGGGAATCGAACCCAGGACCTCGTGATCCGCAGTCGACTATGCTAACCACTAGACCAACGAGGCAGTCACGTAAAAACTATGAGTAACAAGAAATATTATGGAGAAGTAGGTGATAAAGCTTGCAATCTATATGTTCCTACAAAAATACTCTAAGACCCACAATGCAACCCATGGATCCATACTAATATTAAAAATGATAAAATTTGGATGGATGGATGGATGTATGATTGGATGGATGTTTGTTACTCAATCACACCGGAAAAGCTTAATGGATCTGGATTAAAATTGGCACAGAGGTAGGTTATAGTCTGGAATATACATATACTTCTTATCCCGGAAAATCAAAGCGTTCCCGCGAGAACCAAAAAAACCGGCCAAGTGCGAGTTGGACTCGCGCACCGAGGGTTCCGTACAAACCTGTAATAAGTTTTAAATTAAATGTTTTTTTTAAAAATTTGAGTTGATTGAATGAAAGGTAAATTGCGATTTACGATTAATGACGTATTAAAAAAAAACTACTTACTTGATCTCGTTCAAACCAATTTTCGGTGGTAGTTTGCATGGTAATGTACAACATATATTTTTTTTAGTTTTATCATTCTCTTATTTTAGAAGTTACGGGGGGGGGGACACACATTTTACCACTTTGGAAGTGTCTCTCGCGCAAACTATTCAGTTTAGAAAAAAATGATATTACAAACCTCAATATCATTTTTGAAGACCTATCCATAGATACCCCACACCTATGGGTTAGATGAAAAAAAAATTTTTGAGTTTCAGTTCTAAGTATGGGGAACCCCAAAATTTATTGTTTTTTTTTCTATTTTTGTAAGAAAATCTTAATGCGGTTTACAGAATACATCTACTTACCAAGTTTCAACAGTATAGCTCTTATAGTTTCGGAAAAAAGTGGCTGTGACATACGGACGGACAGACAGACAGACAGACATGACGAATCTATAAGGGTTCCGTTTTTGCCAAATTTGGCTACGGAACCCTAAAAACCGGCCAAGTGCGAGTCGGGACTTGCGCACCGAGGGTTCCGTACAAACATGTAGTAAGTTTTAAATTATTAAAAAAACTACTTACTAGATCTCGTTCAAACCAATTTTCGGTGGAAGTTTGCATGGTAATGTACATCATATATTTTTTTTAGTTTTATCATTCTCTTATTTTAGAAGTTACAGGGGGGGGGGGGACACACACATTTTACCACTTTGGAAGTGTCTCTCGCGCAAACTATTCAGTTTAGAAAAAAATGATATATTCACAGATTACATCTACTTACGAAGTATCAACAGTATAGTTCTTATAGTTTCGGAAAAAAGTGGCTGTGACATACGGACAGACAGACAGACAGACATGACGAGTCTATAAGGGTTCCGTTTTTGCCAAATTTGGCTACGGAACCCTAAAAACCGGCCAAGTGCGAGTCGGGACTTGCGCACCGAGGGTTCCGTACAAACATGTAGTAAGTTTTAAATTATTAAAAAAACTACTTACTAGATCTCGTTCAAACCAATTTTCGGTGGAAGTTTGCATGGTAATGTACATCATATATTTTTTTTAGTTTTATCATTCTCTTATTTTAGAAGTTACAGGGGGGGGGGGGACACACATTTTACCACTTTGGAAGTGTCTCTCGCGCAAACTATTCAGTTTAGAAAAAAATGATATATTCACAGATTACATCTACTTACGAAGTATCAACAGTATAGTTCTTATAGTTTCGGAAAAAAGTGGCTGTGACATACGGACAGACAGACAGACAGACATGACGAGTCTATAAGGGTTCCGTTTTTGCCAAATTTGGCTACGGAACCCTAAAAACCTCCACCCACGCGAACGAAGGCACTGGCATCAGCTAGTATGGAACAGGTATAACTTGTGTACCATTGAGAACAATGATGGTATAGTAGTTACTGAGCTAGATCGCATAACTGAGGTTTGAAAAGTTACTGCCAGTCCCTGTTCCAGGACAGTCATTCGGAAAACTTTCCAAATACAGAACCCGGTAATGAAAGCCTTGAGCCAGATATACTTAAATCTGAAGTCAGAGCCGCGATTATGCATCTCAAGAATAGAAAGGCTACCGGAAGAGATGCAATCCCGATTGAAACACTGAGGGCCTTGGGTGATATTGGTGTCAATATCTTTCACACCATCTGCAACAGGATATGGCATTCGGGAACATGGCCGACAGAATGGACTCATACGGTTTTCATTCCTTTACATAAGAAGGGTTCGACTAAGAAGTGCAGCAACTACCGCCTAATAGCGCTTATATCACACGCTAGCAAAATATTGCTGCACATTCTAAATGAACGACTGAAGACCTTTCTGTCTAAAGAGATAGCACCAGAACAAGCAGGTTTTGTTAAGGGAAGGGGTACACGTGAGCAGATCCTTATTGTTCGCCAGATTATAGAGTAGGCACGAGAGTTTAACAAGCCGACTTACATTTGCTTTGTTGACTTCTCGAAGGCGTTTGACTCTGTGAAATGGCCTAAACTTTGGAATGTTTTGCTGGACATGGGTACACCGCAACACTTAGTTCTACTTCTCAGACGCCTTTACGAAGATGGAACTGCATCTGTGCGGACGGATGACGTTTTATCCAGTAACTTTCATCCTAGTGCAGGCGTTCGCCAAGGATGCATAATATCGCCGCTGTTGTTCAATGCTTACACCGAACTTATAATGCGTATTACCCTTGAAGACTGGACGGACGGTGTTGCTATTGGTGGCTACAAGTTGTCAAATTTGCGCTACGCCGACGATACTACCCTGTTTGCAACCAGTGCTAGTCATATGGAAGAGCTGCTTCTTAAAATGGAACGCGTGAGCCTAGAGTTCGGATTAAAGATTAACCGCAGTAAAACTAAGATGATGATTGTAGACCGAGCCAACAACAACTCGCCCGAAGTCACTCAGATTGCGAATTGCGACGTCGTTCAATCCTACATTTATCTTGGTGCTTTAATCTCGAACAGTGGAGGCTGCGTGGAGGAAGTAAAGCGACGTATGGCAATAGCAAGAACCACGATGGATAAGCTGAAGAAAATATGGAGGAACAGGAACGTAACAAAAGCTACGAAGACCCGGCTCGTTAGAACGCTTGTTTTCCCCATATTTTTATACGCTGCGGAGACGTGGACTTTGCGACAAGTCGAGAAGAAAAAGATTGATGCTCTGGAGATGTGGTGCTGGAGGCGAATGTTAGGTGTCTCATGGACCGAATTCCGCACCAACGTTTCTATCCTCCAAGAACTCGGCATTAAGCAACGGCTTTCATCGCTAGTACAGAGTCGCATACTAAAATTTTTTGGACACGTCTCCCGTCGTGAGAATGACTCCATCGAGCGCCTCGTCGTGCAGGGCAAGGTGGAGGGCACCAGAGGGCGAGGAAGGTCACCAATGCGATGGACCGACCAAATTAAGTCCGCTGTTTGCGGTTCATTGCACGAGTGCACCAGGCTGTCGGCCAGCAGGGAGAAGTGGCGGATGCTCGTGAGGCGCATAACATCTGCCACTAAAGCCGACACTTCGTGATGACCACGACCACTCTGGCAAGAGTGTTACGACGAAGAAGAAGAAGAAGAATTATGTACCTACATATTAGGTAGGTTTCTAGGACTATAGAGAACCGTACTAGTTCTAAAGCTTTATGAGAGCTAAAAAATTATGATTTGTCCGAATCTAAAGACATCAAGATCTTTATACATGTTTGTCTAGGTTAGGTTAGTTTTTTAATCTAGTACAACTGACCCATTATGTTTTTTATCCGCACCCACCAAGCTACGTCTCTGTCAAGACAACTGTATGATTTATAGTTGAAAAACTGTGCTGAATAATTGCTGCTTTCTTCAAGAAAAGTTTTCATTTGCGCTTTTATTAAAACATCGGAAAACGAGAAATAACGGGGTGCTTGCAAATATTCTTTTGTAACATCTAAAAACGCTGGCTTGCTCGGATATAAAAATTCTCTATCCCATATTGAACATTGTTTACAAGTAGGTAAATCCTCTGGCAGGATTCTAGGTCGTTCCGTGTCGTTGCCAAAAAAGCTCAGCAACTTATATGAGCAACTAGAGTGTAAACTTAGAACCCGTTAGGTATTTTAATTTACACACTCTTAAACCCGGTTTCACCAACATTGGGGCTGATTATATAGTGCACAGTCTCTAAACTAAACTAAAATGACAGCATTAAAAATATTGCTAACCCTTTCAGAATACTCCCTGCCGAAAGGGACAGAACTAAATTAAAAGTTGTCATTTTACTTTAGTTTAGACAATCATTTGCAGGTAACCGTAAAGTGGTAGATTCTTACGACTTATCATGAGTTTCAAGTTTTCCTATGTGAAATAAATTAATCATTTCATTTCATAACAGTTTTCACGTACAATCTGTCACCTAAGTATGGTCTGTGCCTAAGGGGCTCAACTGGTGTTCCGTATTTAGGCACTGTTGACGATATCGGAAATTAGACTAGCGTACAGGGCGTGTACGCTTACTGCCTCGTTGGTCTAGTGGTTGACATGCTCGACGGTGATTCACCCCCGTGCCTCGGAGAGCACGTTAAGCCGTCGGTCCCGGTTATTATCACTAACATGATAATAGTCGTTAAAGCCCGCCAACCCGCATTGGAGCAGCGTGGTGGGTCTAAGCTCTGATTCCCTCTCTCCTATGAGAGTGGAGGCCTGTGCCCAGCAGTGGGACGTTAATGGGCTGTAGTGGTGGTGGTACAGGGCGTGTGGAAATTCCCACGAGAGGCCTAAGTAGTACCGAGAGGTACTTTAACATATCAAATCCGTCCAGCAGACGAATTTGATTTTAACTTAAATATTGAATCACATAAGCCCAGCTGTCTAGGCAAACTCTGTAATGAGATTAGTGGCAATTTAATTCCAATTCATTTGTTTTGTGAGACAGCGCGGCAATGGCCGGGTATCCGACAATGTAGCCGGTATCCCCCGGGGTAACACGAGCCCCACATAACAACACGCGGGATTTCCTCCGAGTTTCCATTAGTTCAAGAATTGCGAGATTAAAATCCGATTGGAGTGCGAGATACGGAGGCGATTCTAAGTAGGACACATGTTTATAAAGAAACTAGCTTTTGCCCGCGGCTCCGCCCGCGTGAAATTCGGTTTTCCGTTTCCGTTCCCGCTCTTGAAATTTTCTTTGCTATAAACCTCACGGAGCCCGAGACCTTTCCAACGAATGCAAAACCGTGGAAATCGGTTCGTGCGTTCTGGAGTTATAGCGTCAGGAAGGAAAACCCGACTTATTTTTATATTATAGATGGAGGAAGGAACAAGAAGTTAAATTTATTGTGTAGGATTTAAAACGTTTATTTTCAGGCCATACCTACACCCATAACATTATTATTAAAAAGAAATTCGACTCTCATCGGTCCATCTCTTGTTACTCAAATAGATATGCTTAAATAGTCAGCGTCTTAAATAAAGCAAGAAGTTAACAATAAGACATTTTTAAGAAAGAGGGAAGGATCCGCCATTTATCCTTAAACTTTTAGATAGCTATCTGCTGTATTTGTCTTTGGAGAATTTAAAAAATTGGGGTTGCAACTTGCAACATTTTGGAAAAATATAAATGGAGAGTTTATTATAAATTCTTTGAATTTTAGCAAAACTGTTACAAGTTCTAATATATAAGTAAATTCTGCAACAAATGTCTTCTCTGATCTAGATCTTATCTCAAATCACCTACAATGTTCACCCATAGGATAACAAAAGCCATCGAAATCCACCAAAATTCTCATTTTATCTCACCCCAGGCATACCGTATCTCCCTCCAAAGAATCCGATCAGTAATTACTGCACTACCCCACTTCGATGGAGGACATAACTAAAACTTCATCCAATGACCACTCTATGAATTTTCCCGTTTTCGCTCAATTTAAACGCAAACGGGCTATAAAAATTGCGTATTGCTGTCTGCAACTCAAAACTTCAAAAATAGGTATAATTTAGTAGCCAACATTGTCGTTTCTTGTAGGTATTTGAGGACTCATCAGTATTCGGTTTAGATTTCAGAAAGCAGAAAAGTCTGCATGAAAATCAACGGTAACTTTTTCAAAACCTGATACAATAATTGGCTATCAATTATTAATAATAAAAAATGTTACTGTCAAGCACTATTCAAAGTTTTCGCTAACTTTCCGAATAATTTCATCATATAAATATTATAAATGCGAAAGTTTGGATGGATGGATGTATGGATAAATGTATGGATGGATGTTTAGATGGATTTATGGATGGATGTTTGTTACTCAATCACGCCCCAACGGCTGAACCGATCTGGCTGAAATTTGGCACAGAGATAGATTACACTCTGGAATAGCACATAGGCTACTTTTTATCTCGGAAAATTAAAGAGTTCCCGCGGGAACCAAAAAACCTCAATCCACGCGCACGAAGTCGCGGGCATTTGCTAGTGGTTACATAAAGTGGAAGGACATACTTAGGCCACTTTAATCCCGGAAAATCTAAGAGTTCATAGGACCAAATCCACGTGGACGTATTCACGGGTATCATCTAGTTGCATCTAAATTGCCAAATACCTAGCCCGTTTATGAATCACTTTTATTTACGAAATTGCAAGAGCATTGCTTATCATGAAACGCGATCGCGAAATGTGCGTAGTCAGGGAGTTAATGGGGCCACTCAATAACAATACAAAAATGGAGGCAGTAATTGAGGTCATTTACAAGTTTAATTTTCGGGACCCTCTGTTATACCTGCCTCCCTGCTTCTCTGTCTGTAGTTGGAAAGTAAAACCGAGTAGCAATAGAGATTCAATCTTTTTAATTTTTCTTTTGACACTAGTTCTACAATCCCATATTATGGTGGTAACTGCCTAACTGGTAAGACGTGATGATGCTTCAGTCAGTTGCTTTGTTTTTCATCCCTTGTACCTATAGAAACCCTTTCTAGTCGATTACAACGCGGTTATCGTTCCGGGACGGCCCACGGCCGAAACATCCCACGGCCCACTAGACCAGACAAGAGAAATTCTGAAAATCTGGGGCATTGGGAAGAAATCTCTTCAAGAGATAAGTTGTCCTTGTGCATGTCCTTTCAATGTTTATGTTTTATTTTTAAGTTACTGGTACAGAATATATAAATAAATAAATAAAATCTAAATTCCTAAATAGACCCTGCCAGAGATTGAACCCGGGACCTCTCACTTGTAAGGCACACACTCACTATTGCACCAGCGAGGAAAAGTCTGATATTAAGGCTCTTAATTAAGGAATTATAACCCTTATTTTAGGAACGTGAAGGTACGTGACATTTATCTGTAATTTTGAAGTTAAGCCCCCCAGGCATCACTAACTAATATTTAAAGTACATTTCAGTGACTCATAATATTCAGAATTCTGGTCTTACAAAATCAATCAAATATCAATCAAATAAAATCAATAAAATCAATCAATCAATCAATCAAATAATCAAATATCAAATAAATATTATAAATGCGAAAGTTTGGATGGATGGATGTATGGATGGATGTTTGTTGCTCAATCACGTCCCAACGGCTGAACGGATCTGGATGAAATTTGGCACAGAGATAGATTATAGTCTGGAATAGAACATAGACTACTTTTTATCCCGGAAAATGAAAGTGTTCCCGCGGGAACCAAAAAACCTCAATCCACGCGTACGAAGTCGCGGGCATCAGCTATCATCATACTAATATTATAAATGCGAAAGTCACTTTGTTTGTTGGTTTGTTGGTTTGTCCTTCAATCACGCCGCAACGGAGCAACGGATTGACGTGATTTTTGGCATGGGTGTAGTTGAAGACCTGGAGAGTGACATAGGCTACTTTTTATCCCGGAAAATTAAGGAGTTCCCGCGGGAATAACAAAAAACTTAAACCACGCGGACGAAGTCGCGGGCATCAGCTAGTTAAATATAAACCACAATTCGTAGAAAGCAATAATTAAGCGGTCGTAAATATGGGATAGTGTAGGTATCGCGTATTTACGAATAGTTAACAAAACAATCGATATCACCAGATATAATTAATTTTTCCAATTAACACAAAGCCATAGCTGTATAATGAAATGGATGGTGAAATAAAACGGGAAATTGATCACCCATTAATGTTATTTGTTGTTCGGTATAATACTAGGGCTATATAAAGCTGATCACACACTATACGTCTAACCGGACTAGCCGCACGTATGACTTTCTGTTGATCACGATCAACGATAGAAGATCGTACGATAGACGTAGCTACATGTCATGTAAAAAAAATACGCGCCGAATTGAGAACCCCCTCCTTTTTTGGAATTCGGTAAAAAAAAAACGCTGATATTCTCTCCGGTTCTTCTCCGTTTTACTGCTTTCCAAACGGGTGGTCAAAACATGACGTATAGCTAAGATACGCCTGTATGTCCTACATGAAATAAACAAAGAGTACTGAGTCATCGTATGTTTTGTTGACTAATTTCTGGTTAATATGATTTCTCAAAAGCAATAAAAGTTTGAGTTTGCCGTGAAAAGGTAATAGACAGACTATCTGACACACTCATGCAAATTTCCTCATCGAAATCCTCGTCAAATTAAATTCATAACCTGGATATGTTTTGACGAAAAAAATCTTAGTTCAACGGGAAATAAAATTAGCTATTATTAATCAGTCAGTGAAGCAGTTGCGCAACAGCTTGTACTGAAAATTATAGGTAGGTACGTTTTTTGGTAGAATCGCATGGTCTAATGTACGACCACCTTAACGTCGCACTTTACCGCTAATTTTTCTTCATAATTAATTGGGCACACAAACAAATAAGGGATCAGCCCATTCTGGAACATTTTTTTATGGGTTTACACTCATTTAATGTATTTTATGTGTGGTTTAAGTACTTTTATGGCCTCGCCGTGAATAAAAACAGAGGGGTTCACCTGATGAATATCATGAATCCGATTATTCTGTGCTATTATATTCATTAAAACCTCCTACTTAAAGTCATAGTAGGCTTAAAAAACCAAGTGTCAGTCAAGAGTAAATCCACAGAATAGGTAATATAAGGTAAGGTAATAATAATGTTGAAATAATACTTTGTAGAGGTGTTACTTCCAGTCCGTGCCTCGATGATCTGACTCATCCTTAATTTTTTGAGAGGCCGTAGCTATCAGCCCCACCACCAGCGTCACCTCACTTTTCGTTCGGTATTTGGTGTGACCAGCTATTTAATATTGCCACACTAATAAATAATTATTATTAAATACTGTGTCTTGAAATTTATCTGATCCTATACAAATTATACAACATTCTTTTTTTAAATAAAATCATGACAATCAGAATTGCCATTCTATAAATAATAAATAAATGTTGCCAATCTACACGATCACGACATTCGGCCATCCGACATTGTGCAACCTCCCGGTGCACAACCGCCAAATATTCGCTTTGCTAAGCTTAGTTTGTTTTATTCTTTGCAATAATCTGTGGTGTATAATGAAACATATTCATTCATTCATACTTGCACTATGACATTTAGCATATTATTAGACTTTCAGTAAATCACGACATTCGGCAGAATCAAAAGGTTAATAAAAAGGAAATCTAAATTTACTCCAATTTAGTAATATCAAACTTAAAACCTTAAATCAATTTAAAATCCAAAACTATAGAGCTTTTGAACTTGAGATTTCAAAGAGTAACAAATCCAACCATAAGGGTATTAAATTGATTGATATCGCTGAATCGAAATTTCTCAATATAAATATCGCAATCCAAATCTAAAACTTATATAAAATAAATAAACTTTTATATCACTCCTTGTACAAGTATACAGGGAAAAGATTACCTATTGATTAATTATCTAAAGCTGAATCAAAAAAATTAACCTGAAATTTAATCAAAGTCTGGAATAGTCACAGTCTCAAACATAATCTAAACAATATGTTACTTACACCGTAAGCAAAAGTTGAAGTCTAATACTGAATTCAAATTTAATAAAGTATTCAATATTTATTTTATTTCTTGTACCGTTTCATTTATTTATACTTTAAAAGAATCTGACGCTGAATCTAAAACTTAGTATAATCTAAATCTTGATTACAACTTGGTGAACAACAGGTCCATTTTCCTAAGCTCCGCTTATCATGTATGACGCCTGCTTTTTTTTTTTTTTTTTAACTTTATTGAAATCGAAATCTTTATCAAAACGTAAAGGGAAGCTAATTTTAATAAAATTTGACTTTACTGAAATTAGTATTGAACAGTGTCACAGAGTTAATAATAAAATCTATAACTGTATCCAATGCAAACATAGATCAGGATAACGAATGACTAATCTATCAATTCTTCAATTCAATTGGATCTGCTGTACCATTTACTAATTGTTTGAATCAAATTAAGACTTTATGTTAATTATCTGCTCTAAGCTTCCTGACATCGTATGCCTGTTGGAGGTAGACTGTTCCTACTATGTTAAATTATTACTATTTTAAGATCTTCAGCTATGTAAGGGTCAACGATTTTAATAAATGAACAAAACAAGTTGTTTTGGTTTATTTCCTTCAGTTCCTATATTTTTCCCTTCCTCGGAATAAATCCATCAAAAAGAGACAGCAGCACAAAATTACACCGAATCAGCTCAGTTATGTTGTTCAAGACAATCTTTAAATCAAAAATACTTAGAATATTACCCAATACTGTAACTTACCAATACCTGAACTTTCACGACAATCATCATCGAAACTAAACAAAAACTTAACGTTAGTGCAAAAGCAACCAAATTTTTCATCAAAAGCTTGCATCGAAATTCAAAACTTTAGTATGAATTTAACTAGAATCAACATGCAATTTTTGTACAATGTTTAATCACTTTCATATATTATTTTGTTAATAAAGTTTGCTCAATAGAAATTTCAAATTAATATCCAAATCAACGAAAACTCCAAATTCAGAAATCAGAATTTAATATTCGAGATCTACACCAAGGCATAAAATATAACTTCAGTAAAATAATTTAGTACTTATATAAATACTGAGTATGTTTTATTCATTTTGCATTTTAATACCTACTCTTCACTTTACTTTTCTGTGTCAGTTAATAATAAGAGTGGTAAGTTTTTACAACTTAATTGACAGTTGTAAGCCTGAGCCCCTAGGTGAAGGTATACCATTGTCACGGACTTGCAAATCACAACGCCCGTGCATCACACGACATTCTTCAATACATTTGAGAGAAAATTATAATATGGAGATAAAACTATAGTAAGCAGACCGGCACTAGTCACTCATTAGTAAATGTATATTATTTTTATATCGTATTATATATACTCTCGAAATTTTAGTCGGCAAAAGATAATTGATTGCGCGCCTTCATTCTCAATTCAAATAATAGTTTATTAAATTTTATCATCCACTTCATTACTTCAAATCACTCAGATAAATATAAAGAAAGAAAACTCAATGCGACTTCCAGAATGGCGCGTTTTTACATTTTTTTTTTTTTTTAATACATTTTATTTAAACGGGCTTCGCGGGCTGTGACTGTAATTAATATCATTTTCTATTCTTAATAAACGTTCCAAATATTTAATTTTTTTGTTATTGAATGCAGTTTACGATTTAATGAACTAATTTAGTCAACCTGAATCACTTGAATGCTAATCAGCATTGACGAAACACATTTGAACTATTGAATTTTTTTTTAAATGTCATATCTAAAATTTCAAAAATACTGCAACCTTTGGCTCTTGCAAGCTGAAGTAATGTGTCTCCTTCCCTATTTAATTATTAATGCTAATATCATTCCGAACGTCGGAATTATGTTGAAACCTCAACCCTCCAAACTAATCAAAGTTAAAATAATATCTTTAATATTATTCACCAGTTTTATCTGACTGCGTTTTATTTTTCTTACTGAAATAACTATAATTCATTCGTATTTAGGCGCATGCAGATTATATACATCAGAAACATGACGAGGCTCGGTCACGTAACATCGAGATCACAAATTAATCCATTTAAAAGTCCATACAAATACAATCAATTTTTCTTTCAAACAATCTCATAACCTATACCAATATGTTGCGGCTATACCAGTAGGTACGATATTATATTACTTGTAAAAAAAATGATCCAAGTCGTTTAAAATAACCAAAATAAAACTCATTCATTAAATCTAAAATCATTCAACAAAGAATTTACAACTTCCTCTGATCAAAAACATTTAAAGGCACATGAAACTATGGAAATGAATAAAATGCCATGGTAATTCTGGATAGAACGAGCTACTTGTACAGTAATCTACTAAAGCAGCTACCTGCTATGTAATATTTAATTCTGTACTGGAAAACTTTCTTTCATGATCCCTCCAAACGAGACGTTTCATTACGTTTCAGTACATCCCTTTAATTTTTTTTGTGAACGTAAAATTAAGTTAATAAAATACAATAAATCTTTCACGAACAGTTAGATAACATACTGTCCAAAATACTAACACACTTGTTCACAGCCCAGACCCATTAGATCACAACTCACAACTCATGGAATCACATGTTCCAATACAGTAACGCACTTGGATGTCTAGCACAATACACAGCTAGTGAAACTCATTCAAAGATTAACGTTTCAATAACTCTATTTGACATTCATAAATTAAACGACATTCTCATTTTAAATTCATAAATCATTAATTTTATACCTTTGCCATACAGGTAAATAAATCATGATACACTATCATACTTTCGACCGCTTTTTAGCCATTGGCCATCATCACGATTTACTTTCATCTTATTTTACGTGAAAAGGTAAGCATGTCTATATAAAATATATTCTCATATTTACGCATACTTGCATATTTTATTATCATCAGTAATTTAACGCCCTCATATGTTATATCGCTACCATGACGCACAATTAGGTACTTTGTGTCACCGTCATGAAACACTTCGGTGTAACTAACATAATCACAATCATAATCATAAATCACAATCATAAATAATTTATTTTGCAAATTTGTGGGTAAAACAGCTGTTTAAGTAGAAACTTCCAGTACACAATCCACTGTCAGAAACAGTGTGCAAAAACGATATAACAAGTAAATTTAAAATTATTAACAATAACATCTCAAATTTCATGCAACGCATGTCACATTTTCCACCATGACACTTAACAAACATCTCAACTCAAATAGAACGCACGCTTACATTTTATTGACAACATAACACTCTCGCATGTCTATCAAACATCTAAAAAAAACCTTTATTCAGATAAAATGCACTCTCACGTGTAATCAATATCGCAGTACATGCGATGGTATCAACTCAAATAAAACGCACGCTCGCGTTTTATAACCATCGCGACACACGCTCGTGTCTATCATAAGTCTCAACACAAATAAAACGCACGCTCACGTTTCATTACCATCACGACACACGCTCGTGTCTGCCAAACAAAACAAATAAAACGCACGCTCACGTTTTATTACCATCACGACACACGCTCGTGTCTACACAAAATCAATAAAACGCACGCTCACGTTTTATTACCATCACGACACACGCTCGTGTCTACCAAACAAATCAAATAAAACGCACGCTCACGTTTTATTACCATCACGACACACGCTCGTGTCTACACAAAATCAATAAAACGCACGCTCACGTTTTATTACCATCACGACACACGCTCGTGTCTACCAAACAAATCAAATAAAACGCACGCTCACGTTTTATTACCATCACGACACACGCTCGTGTCTACACAAAATCAATAAAACGCACGCTCACGTTTTATTACCATCACGACACACGCTCGTGTCTACCAAACAAATCAAATAAAACGCACGCTCACGTTTTATTACCATCGCGACACACGCTCATGTCTACACAAAACCAATAAAACGCACGCTCACGTTTTATTCATCATCATCACCATCATCGCGTGTGCCTTTTTCAAAACGAAGTTCTCTCAAATCTTCTATTTTGAGTCGCATCTTTTAGTTTTGAATAGCTAAGCCCTGTCCACCTCTTTATATCATCCAACCACTTGCGACCTGGAACTCTCTTACCTGCAATCCTTCTTTCCAAAACTAGTCTTGGAAGCGAGAATTGGGCTCCTCTTTTAAGAAAGCCTCAACCCTCTTCACTAATGTAATGTAAGTTCACTCGCGGCACTAATAAAACTAGTTGCCCTGCCACTCTACGCTATTCTACAAAAATTACTTTTTAAACACTACAACTTGTTCATACATCTGTTTTGATCAAGTCTACTACCACCAGAGTAAACTATCTAGATCACATAGATAGAATAAGTATACCAGTAAATACACTGTATATCGAGAATTTAAAACTAGATCCAATTTTTATCGTATTTCTTATAACACCCATTAAACTAATCAGAGTTCAATAAATTGCTTTGCATCCTAGTATTGACATGAGGGTATCTCATTTGACATATTCACTTCTCATTTATTACTATTATTCACTCCATGAATTCTCCTTGTGAATAACCAGTAATTTAATCTATGCCTGGTTAATATAAATTTCAAATCAAATTCGAAACTAAATACAGTGCGTAAAAAAAACTACAATCTCGTTCAGTAAACTAATTTGAAGTCACGAGGACGCTTTTAAATTCAATAATCATTTAACTACATTAAGAGTAAGACTCAATGAAACGTTAGGTAACGTTCATCCAAAGTAATGGTCCAGAGGGTATTTCACAAATACTTAAGTTTATTAGAACTGATAATTATTTACCTATTTCATATAGCGAACAATATCTCAGGTTAACCAGTAGTGATAACCAAGCTGTAAGGTATCGCATTTAATCATCTAAAATGGCTGCTCAGACAGCCAGTACTAGTGAAACTTATTCCAGTATGCCAACTCTCATACTGGCGAAACCCTCATACGATATTACGCGATTATAAGGTGTGACCCCACATTAATGATCGCCCCATGACAATTCACTCAAAAATAATAATATTACATCAATCTTACCAAAGGCATCGTTAAAAGCACTCAAAAGGATTCACTCTGCAAAACCCATAATTTTAAAAATTTATAACACCTATTATCAGAGATAATTATAGTATTATATCCACTTTGTGGGTATTAGGTTGAACACTTCTGAGATGTTGAAATAATACTTTGTAGAGGTGTTACTTCCAGTCCGTGCCTCGATGATCTGACTCATCCTTAATTTTTTGAGAGGCCGTAGCTATCAGCCCCACCACCAGCGTCACCTCACTTTTCGTTCGGTATTTGGTGTGACCAGCTATTTAATATTGCCACACTAATAAATAATTATTATTAAATACTGTGTCTTGAAATTTATCTGATCCTATACAAATTATACAACATTCTTTTTTTAAATAAAATCATGACAATCAGAATTGCCATTCTATAAATAATAAATAAATGTTGCCAATCTACACGATCACGACAATAAATAAAATAGGTACCTACCTAATATCCTTACTAATATTATAAATGGGAAAGTGAGTTTGTTTGTATGTTTGTTCCGCTTTCACGCCGTAACTACTGAACCGATTGCTTTGAAATTTTGCAGACGTAAAGTTAGAAGTCCGGATTAAATAATAGGGTACTTTTTATTCCGAAAAATTAAAGAGTTCCCGCGGGAACTAAAACTCCTCAATCCACGCGGACGAAGTCGCGGGTATCAGCTAGTAAGGTAATAAGGTAGGTAATAATAGGTGGTAGATACAGATACAGCTGTAATAAAACGTTAAACCTACCTTGTTTTCGTCAGTCATGCTGAATGCCAGGTATACTGTTTATCCGTACTCGATTCTTTAGTCACATTTGTTTTTAGGGTTCCGTACCAAAATGGTAAAATGGAACCCTTATGGTGCGACTTTCTCCGTCTGTCTGTCCGTCTGTCCGTCTGTCCGTCTGTCCGTCCGTCACACTCGATTATTTCAGTAACTACCGAAGCTATCGACATGAAATTTGGAATAGTTGTGTATATTAGTGGCCCAAAGATACTGGAATTAAAAAAAATTGGAAATTATTTTTGTTCTTATTTAAAAAGGGGGGAAAATCTGAGGATTGAAATTTAAAAGTGAGATAACTGTACTGTGTGGGGTATCATATGAAAGGGTTTACTTTGTACATTCTAAAACAGATTTTTAATTATTTTTAGTTATGATAGTTTTTGATTTATCGGGGAAAATGTCTAAAAAATACCGTTCCCCCCCCCTTATCTCCGGAGTTTACCAATCGAAAAATTTGAAATAATTATGGTCAATAGGAATTTACGTATACTTTACAGGAAAACTATAGCCAATGCTCTAACTAGCATAGTTTTTTTGATATTAACAATAAACCTCTACAAACAAAGTTAGTCTTGCGGTTCATTAACAAAGGTAATTATTTATTAATAATGGTACGGAACCCTTCGTGCGCGAGTCCGACTCGCACTTGCCCGGTTTTTTTATTTTAAAATTAATAAAATCTTCCTCTGAGATTTAGTAGGTACTCTGTATTTTATAGGAATACATAAGCGATCGGGCATTGAAAATAGCATAGGTACTCAAATATTGGCTAAACGAGCAATAAAAATCTTGTTTTATCTATTACTGGGTTATGGGCAGCATAAAAGATATTTGACGACATTAGGGCGATATTAGGTATATCGCTTTGAATGATGGAGGTCTATCGCAAACGACCGAAAATGGTTGCTCCGACTTAATGTCAACGAAAATAATACTCAAGACATATTTAACAGACTAGTTTTTAGCTGCAGCTTCGCTCACGTCAAGTTAGATTTTTATATTTTACCTTAGAGGTTGAATTTTCAAAAATACTTTCTTATAGGATGCCTAAGTCGTAAAAGTTATTTGAATGTCTTTCAGCCCGATCAGTCGAGTGGTTTGAGCTGTATGTTGACAGATCAGTCAGTCAATCAGTCAGAATCACCTTTTCCTCATATATTTATAGGTATATTGATTTAACCCAGACTTTCCACAAAAATACAGCTACACTAAAATACTACTGAGTAAGTACCTTAGGGCCTAATAAAATGAAAGTTCATCTCTCGCCGACTCCGACTTTTGTTGGTGAGAGTCCTGGAAAATATCATACTTACAAGATAGGTGCGTTAGCGCTGACGCAAACTGCTTTTCCTCGTTAATGATGATCGATCACTGATGACATTATAAGAAACGAGTCGCTTTTGGTAATGATAAAAGCCGGTCTGAGCATAAGGGTGGTCCTGATATAAACCGGTCCACAACATAAGCGGTAGTCGGCATTTGCATAAAAGAAAATTATGGAAAAGAAAAAAGTTTCGCAGTCGGTAGGATTCGAACCTACGCTCCCAGAGGGAATCTGATTTCTAGTCAGACGCCTTAACCGCTCGGCCACGACTGCTACGAAAGCTTTGGCGAAATTATCAATGTTAAAAAAATAATGCAAGATCATGCTAAAATGAAAAGAATAAATGACATCTAAGTACACAAATAAATCTATCTCCTCTTCTTCTTCTCTTCTATCTTAATATATATAAATCTCGTGTCACAATGTTTGTCCTCAATGGACTCCTAAACCACTTAACCGATTATAATAAAATTCGCACACCATGTGCAGTTCGATCCAACTTGAGAGATAGGATAGTTTAAATCTTAAAAAAACATCAATTCACGCGGACGAAGTCGCGGGCATCATCTAGTCTTCTATATATATAAAAATCAATGCCACTTTTCGTTGTAATTTTATAACTCTAGAACGGGCTCACCTATCCAAACCAAATTAGGCTTTTTAGGCAAATTAGGCCTTGCACAAAATCGGTCGAGCGGTTCTTCATTTATCACATTTTTTGTAACAAATGAATTCAATAAAGTATGGACTATTTTGATCAAGTGCTACCCGTGCGAAGCCGGGGCGGGCCGCTAGTACTTATTAAATGTAGGTATAGGTGGACGTAAGACCTAGGTACATTATAATATAATACTAGATTATAGTGATAACCGCGATTTCTTTCGCGTGGTCTTAGGTTAGGTATTAGTTATTAGGTCTTGAATTTCATGGGTGCTTAGGTAATAGGTAGGTATGTAGCTGAATTTCTTTCCTAGGTTGGCACCGACTAGGTTTAGGCAGGAACCTATTTCTAAAGTAGGTAAATCTAAGGAAAGTCATTTAGAGCTTTCCCATTCCTATTGATGAACCGATGTATCAACTTGTGGAATTTGTAACTGCTGTAACAAGATAGATTTATTTCCTACCCGTTTACTTCCCTTTTAAAATATTCGCTTTCATCTTAAACAAAAACCGACTTCAAATCTGTGCCTATAAGTACCAACTTAAACTTAAAAGTAAAAAGCATTACATGGGTATAAATTTAGTTTTTTGTTGATTTCTCAATAAGCGCAAAATCAATTTCGATAAAATTTACTCGTTTAGGGGACCACCTTGTCTGAAGTAGGTATGATCTATCAAACAAAAAAAGAATCATCAAAATTGATTCATAATTGGCGGAATGATCGCGTAACATACATGATACAAAAAAAATTGTCGAATTGAGAACCTCCTTCTTTTTTTAAGTCGGTTCAAAATATTATTATCAGTACTTGTTTCTCGCGTTAAATGTTTTAATCAACTATTTCGCTACGCTGCAACAAGGCGCCGTGGCTTAGTTGGTTAAAGCGCCTGTCTAGTAAACAGGAGATCGCGAGTTCGAATCTCGCCGGGGCCTTAAAGTTTGTGGAGTATGATTTTGATCATTTTTATGTAGTTTTTTTCATTTCTTGTTTTAATTACTAACGAATACTCAAAACTATTTTTATTCGATAAATACTTACAAGATGGGCTTCTTGAAAAAGACACCTCACCAATTATTATGGTTGGGTGTAGGTACTTATAATTATTATATTTTATTGTTACTAGATGATGCCCGCGAGTCGCGACTCAGCTTCGTTTGCGTTTTTTTTTTTATCCACTACAAGTTAGCCCTTGACTGCGATCTCACCTGATGGTAAGTGATGATGCA
This sequence comes from Erebia epiphron, assembly GCA_963932025.1. Lineage (NCBI taxonomy): Eukaryota > Metazoa > Arthropoda > Insecta > Lepidoptera > Nymphalidae > Erebia > Erebia epiphron. The sequence goes on from OZ009954.1 coordinate 6,341,714, forward strand.
GTCTAAGATGGTAGCGGGCTAACCTGTTAGGGGCATGGCAGTTATATTAAACCCATACCCCTATACAGTTTCTACACGGCATCGTACTGGAACGCTAAAATCGCTTGGCGGCACGTCTTTGCCGGTAGGGTGGTAACTAGCCACGGCCGAAGCCTCCCACCAGGCCAGACCAGGGAAAATTCAGAAATTATAAATTTCCAAATTGACCCTGCCGGGGATCGAACCCGGGACCACCGCACGTTAAGGCAACAGCGCTACACACTGCGCCACGGAGGTCGTCAAAAACCTTGCGTGGCTTAAGATATTTGAAAATTCCCGTTGGAACTCTGTGTTTCTTCGGGATAAAAGCATGTTTCCTTTACCGGCATGCAGCCTATCTCTGTACCATAGTTCGTCCAAATCGGTTGAGCAGATGGGCTTTGAAAGCTTAGCAGACAGACAGACAGGATACACTTTCGCATATCATACTGGTCATATACTGGTATTATAAATGCGAAAGTCACTTTGTTTGTTGGTTTGTTGGTTTGTTGGTTTGTTAGTTTGTTGGTTTGTCCTTCAATCACGCCGCAACGGAGTAACGGATTGACGTGATTTTTGGCATGAGTATAGTTGAGGACCTGGAGAGTGACATAAGCTACTTTTTATCCCGGAAAATTGAGGAGTTCCCGCGGGAATCAAAAAAACTTAAACCACGCGGACGAAGTCGCGGGCATCAGCTAGTTTAGAATGGATATTACACAAGATTCGCACTGTAAATCATAAGGTAAATCATATATAATCGGTAGTGTTAGGTATATTGATCCTTGGGTAAAAGTGGGGGAGTATATGTGGTATCCCGGTTAACCAAGCAAGTAACCACATTTCACGTTTCATTGCTACAAATCCTCATTGCGAACCCAGCTTTACCCGTAATCCACATTACAGGGAAGATTTCAGCCGAATTTCCACCAATTTCGCTAGAACCAGAATTAGATTAAACGCGGATCAAAGTGTTCGATCGTGACCCGATATGGATCTCAATTGACAATTATTATTTGTTGTATATATGGTACCCCGATATGAATCTGAGGTGGAATCATGTAAGGATTGTCGATCGAATCGTTAAAGTTCCGCTTCAAAGTAAAATAAACCGTAACATCATTGAATTAGAGCTCAATTTCGTGTATCAATTCTTATACGTTTATGGTATCGTACATACCTAAACGTATGAGAATGGATACACGAAATTGAGCTCTAATTTAATGATTTTATGGTTTATTTTACTTTGAAGCGGAACTTTAACGATTCGATCGACAATCCTTACATGATTCCACCTATTTCCGACTGACAATAACTATTTGTCGTATTGAATCTCATGTGAATTTCTGCTATGTCGGTATGTAAAATTCATGTTTGATCAATGAATCCGGTACGATGCCGTGTAGAAACCGAATAGGGGTATGGGTTTAACATAACTACCATCCCCTAACAGGTTAACCCGCTACCATCTTAGACTGCATAATCACTTACCATCAGGTGAGATCTCTGTTTAACTTGTAATGGATAAAAAAATCCTTACTCCCTCATATCCATACTAACATTTTAAATGTGAAAGTGTGTCTGTCTGCTACGCTTTCATGGCCCATCTGTTCAACCGATTTTGACGAAATTTGGTGCAGAGATGGGTTGCATTCCGGGGAACGACATAGGATCCTTTTTATTCCGGAAAATTAAAGAGTTCCCGCGGGAATCAAAAAACCTTCATGTACGCAAATGAGGATTTTTAACCGACTTCCAAAAAAGGAGGAGGTTCTCAATTCGGCGCGTATCTTTTTTTTTTTTTTAATGTATGTCGGTGCATATCTCCGTGGTTTCTAAACCGATTTGAAATAATTTTTTTACATTGGTTAGAGGAAGCTCACGAGGTGGTCCCATAAAAAAATCTGACTCCAAATCCTCAATCCTGATGCTGTAGGTGTACCTACGTCTCAAAACTAGGGAGTTAGGAGTTTTGATGGTGAATTCATATAGTAGGTATCAAGTCACGTGTATACGATACAACTCTGAGTCCCAACTCCTCAACCCTGAGTCCCAACTCCTCAACCCTGATGCTGTAGGGTACAGAACTCCTTAAAAATAACGATTTAAGATTTTTTTATGGTGAATTAATATTGTAGGTGTCAAGCAACGACTTCATACTTAAACCCAATTTCCAACTCCTCAACACTGATGCTGCATGGTACTGCACTCCTAAGCCGTAGGGATTTAGAGTACACTAAAAAGTTAAAAATAAAAATTCTTTCCAAAAAACCGACTTCCAAAGCCACTGTAAAGTAAAAAAAATAATTTTGATTTCTACACACTATGTTGAAGTCGGGCGAGTATAACAAAGATAGGCATAGTTGACGCGTCAGGTTCGCCCGACTTCAACATAGTGTGTAGAAATCAAAATTATTTTTTACTTTACAGTGGCTTTGGAAGTCGGTTTTTTGGAAAGAATTTTTATCTTCCATACAAACCATGTCCTGACAATTACAACACAACAGCTCAACAGAGTAGGAAAGCACTTTGATGTTGAGAGATTATACACGTGTACTTATCGGCTTAGCACTGAGTAACACCCACGGACTTGTACCTAGTCTAGCTTGTAGCAAAATCGTGGCTATTTCCTCAGTCGTTTACAATTTCCGCAAGCTAATTGTAACAAGAAACATTGTAGGCTTTTATGTCTTTTGCAGAACACCGTGCACCATTTACGAATACGAAGTTCCACCTAACCTAATTGAAATTGTTGGTCATCAAGTATAATGAAATATAAGGGTAGGGATTAAAATTTTGCCATTGATTTTCTTATCGAACGAGTCTGCTCTGGTGTCGTAACCTTAAGAAAAGGATCGCAGACTTCAAAGCTTCTATTGGGTTAATCCGAGAGGCATGCAGAAGTAAGTACTTATACAAAGCTAGATAATTATTAAAGTAATTGCGGTAGATATCTACCTAAATGACCTACATCCAACCCAACTAATTTAAGTATCTTTGGCTTATGTGCCCAATAAGCTTCTATTTATTAGAACAACATAATATCAAGAATAGTCGAATATTGGATAGATACGAGACGTGTCGTTATCACAATATAAACAAAGGTAAATTAATCACTCACAATAACGTGACCAAGTTGTTTTCAACCGACTTCAAAAAAGGAGGAGGTTCTCAATTCGACTCTATTTTTTTTATGTTTGTTACCTCAGAACTTTTGACTGGGTAGACCGATTTGGATGGTTCTTTTTTTATTTGAAAGAACTTAGTTCCCATGTGGTCCCATATAAATTTTATCGAAATAGGTCGAGCGGTTTTTAAAATATCAACAGTAAAATAAGTACTTTGTATAGCGTGTGCTTGTTGTTGTAAAGTTGGCGCGGGAGTTTGAAGTCGGTTGTTTAAAAAGTATTTTTTATATTAAATTATCATCTCAAACCATGCTAAATTAGTTTTCTTCCAGGCAAATAGCCGTGAAGGATACACCGGAAGGTTAGCTTTGCTCAGGGATATCACACACTTGTCTGTTTTATTACGCTAAGCTCCTCAGTTTACAGCAACTTAAATTGCTATATATATGGCGTGATTGTCAACCCAAAGCGCATACAAACTTGGGAGGAAAAAAAATTAGTACCACCACCATCATTTGTGGCACAACAATCCTGTATGCATCCACTGCTGGACATAGGCCTTTTCGAGAGCGCGTCACCTAACACGGTCCTCCGTCTTCCTCATCCACCCGCTTTTCGCCACCTTCTTTAGGTCATCGGACCAGCGAGCTGAAGGTCGTCCTGCACTGCGCTTACCGGTACGCGTTTTCCACTCCAGAACACGTCTGGCCCCAACAGGCATAGGATCTGCGACAGCCACAATAATGCAACCACATAATTGATTTTTCTAACATTCTGACATAATAAAACTAACTAAAGTTCAACCAGTTGAACTGAGGTGTATGCTATAAATCGCGGGGGTGCACGCTCGTGTAGCTAATTCTGTTTTGGAAAATACCTAGTATTTTAGCAGCGCTGAATGGCGCGAGCGCGTGCGACGGGTTTCCACATACAATTTTACAATTCACGTCCGGAATGAGTACTCGCTCCGTTCACCTTCCAAATATATTTGACTGAATATATTCGCAAAACAAATAAATCTGAGTTAAGAATGTCAAACGCAGATATATGTATTCAGTCCCTCGGGAAATATCCGCAAAGTTAGCAGGCAAGGGGTTAAAACGTGAATATTAAACAGGGGCCGCTTATCGGCAGTGATGAGAATTCAAATTTAACGTAATTTGTGGTTTTTAGCTTCTCGACCGAAAATTGTTTGAAATTAAATTATAATTTTGATGCTCCGAGATTTTGTGCTGTAAATATGCAAAGTTTGTTTGGATTTTATCGCTGATTGTGGCGTTTAACTGCGGGTTGTGTTTTTGATTCTCTTTTGTTGTTTTTAGGAACAGGGGCTTTACAGGGGCTTCTTAAAAAATCAGTGACAGCTTAGTGGTTAAGACTAGACTTCCAGTACGAGATGTACCGTACTCAACTACTCAAATCCGGCATTAATTAGCCTATATTTTTTTCGGAGTTGAATTAAATACGACGTCTTGTTTTAATAGGTACTCAGTAGGTGCCTAATGCCTATTCAAATAGGACAAAGTTACAGACAGGTATATCTCTCATGATAATATGTTTCGTTTTGACACTACCACGGTTAAAAATGTCGGAAAACGGAGAAATAGAGGTTTTCTCACAAAGTCACAATGTCGAGTCCGTACTGTGATATTTATTACTCTAAACCTGATTTTGAGAGAAACTCTTTGACCAGAATCTCTAAAATCACCATAAATGAAGCCAAGAGAATTATAATTGGTTTAGATAGAAAGATTGCGAAGATGGAAGATCTCCTACAATGATTCATATAAAACAAACAGGACTCATAAGTCATAATTCATAATAATTTTCAATGCCACCACCATTCCACTCAACGACCGCTAACTGGAGGATTACTTAAGATAATAAATTGGTGTCAAAAATACCACTTACATGTCGCTGACCCCCTGGTACTTCATACTCGGTTGACGAGTAATGGGCACGCAATTAGTTTAATCACCTCCTGCGATGCCCGCCTAAGCGATCGACTCTGTAGTCGGACTATTATTACGACCGATATTAGATCGTGTAACGATATACGATACGACTTTCTTTTTCAAGAAATTATTATAGGACAAAGTCGTCCACATCCACAAGGATTAATTAATTTAGATTTTAATCTATTTCATATTGTATAAAGAATATTTATTAAATAACCTTTTAACCAGTACGAGTAACATGCATTTTTATTTATACATAGTTATATAAACTTTAATTAAAACTACAGTGCTTTGCATATTTGATTTCCTCTAAAAGTCCGACTTCTGGGTGGCTTACCCACGTGAACAAACTTGCACTTGCACAGCTGCGAATCTTTTGCTGGGTCTAGACTCTAGAAACTTAATATTTTGCATCAGAAAACCAATTGTCTAAGCAAATCGTAATCGTTTAAAAGATAAACGTATTACTCGAACAGTTTAAACAGGTGACATGAAGGCATCTATGAACTCCTCCAAAAGTTTGAGACATACGTTTGACAAACGTATTGTCTCATACTTTAACGTTTACGATTATGATTTCCTTACACAAAAATGATAGGAGTTTCAGAAATTCCACCAGAGCCACTCCAGGATTAGCCGGTCATTCAGAAAAATCGTTTCAATATCGTCGACTCGAAACACACCTCTGTGCCACTGCCCACAGCTAGCAACTATTGTCAGTGAATGAAAGACAGCCATTTGTTCCTGAACTAACTCTTTTATTCGAAGCTTCATACTTAGGTAATTAACTGTAGGTTTTCCTTTGTCCTCAACGTTGTCTCTTGCATTCGTAGCAAGTAGGATGCTTAGTGAGTAAGTATAATGAATGAAGCTCAGTTATAGAGGCAAATATTATCAGGGTAAGTAGTATTTCTCGGCCCACGTGCAGCCAATGTATTTTCCAAATAGTACTAGGAGGTACACCGATATCAGAATCATCATAAATTATAATATACCGTGTTTCTCGGTAGGAACTTAGTTACTTAAAGTTGAGTTGTAGTTTTACTTGTAATTTTTTTACTTTGGCTTAATGAACTTCAAATAAGTAATTAATATTATACTTAATGAGACTTGAATTTACATCATAATATTATAAAAAATACGTCATATAAAATTCGACTTTAGGTAAAATGATCCGAAGCACCCCGGCCTCTTTTATAAGGCTACTCACTGCACAAAGCACTGCCCTGTCACCACTTCACACAAAATCGACTTGTCAAATATTGGATAGAAGCAGGCGTTATATTTCGGAAGTCCATGATAATGAAGGAACTAGAAGTTTAATTCGCTTTAATCCGCGACAGTAGGTAAATCTATGTGGTACAGTGTACCACATCGACTTATTCGACTTTTCCGTGGGCTTGCAGGTTTTTATAGGCTTTGTCCTTCCAGATATTTTAGATTATAATAGGGCGTATGAACCTGGTATCGACTTCTCTGTCTCGTCTAAAAATAGATCAGAGTTTGAATAACTTCATCTTGGATTCCACTTAGCAGTCGGCTCACGTCGCCGTCGATATCGAGCGACCTACAACCGGCAGATAAGCGCGCCTGCCACTTCCACCATCTTACCATTGATACACTAACCAAAGATACATCACCACTACAACCTACTAACGTCCCACAGCTGGGCAGAGGCCTCCACTCTCATAGGAGAGAGAGAATTAGGGCTTACCACGCTGCTCCAATGCGGGTTGGCGGGCTTTAACGACTATTATCATGTTAGTTATAATAACCGGGACCGACGGCTTAACGTGTTTTCCGAGGTACGGGGGTGACAGGGTGAAACACCGCCGACTTCCTAACTCCGGGCTAGTACTGAGAATTTCTAGTCAGATAAACCCAATACTTAATTGTGGCCTGATCCAGGACTCGAACCCAAACGCAGTCAGTCAAACATGCTATAATCACTAGAGTGTGGGTCTTCTCCGTTTGGCCCGTGAGGGCCAAGCGGGGGTACGGGCCTCCTTACTGGATGGGGCGCGAGTCCAACGAAAGCCACTAGTGTAAAAAGATACATAATATTATAGTCTCTTCCAAAGTATCAAACTTTTTTTAACTTTAAAGATCTACCTAATTTCATCAAGCAATTTTGGCGTTATTCAATTAAGATATTTTCAGCACAGTTAATAATTGCAATGGTTAATATTTTGAGAATAGGAATACTAATTTACCACTCTGAATAATACACCCATTAGTCCTGAAGTGCTCGTAAAAAATATAAAGTGAGCAGTGATCAGTTAAAATATATAAGATTTTCATTACCTATTTAAACTTACCTCACGGATACGGATTGCAAGCTATGAGCTATATATATATTAAAAGAAAAAGAAAAAGGCGCTATCATCAACTTTGGATTTTAAGTTTTTCGTTTATTTTCGGGTTCTTGGATATCTTTGTACCTATCTATATCAATGTCAATATCAGTGTGATGATAAATTGAATTTACACGGATTATGTTTACACGGTGTTCTATGTTTAATCGGACGGTGTTTCGTATTGAGTGGCTTTAGGGAAGTCAGCTTACCTAATATGGTGCTCTATTTAGACAATCCGAGTGTGATACCTATAGCCAGCGTCCTAAGGTCGAAATTGTACCTACTTCTTATTCTTAAAGTTAGCCAAACATGAAATATCATCAGTATCCTGAAATGCAGCTCAACTGAGCCGTATAAAACTTATAATGTCTAAGATGCGCTTCTTTATTTCAGAGCAAATTATTTCTAAGTAGTAAGTACCTAGGGGCTTTAGCCTTTAATAATGTGGGTGTGAAAGTACCTGTACAGCATCTTGTCAGCGGCAGACTAGAAAACGCAATAGGCTCCTTCGCTCTCAGGAAATTATATTATATTAACGTATTTAATGAATGAATTATCAAAAACAAAACAAACTAAATTTTATCAAGAGATAGTGTTTTTCATTTAGGAAATAAATAAGATATTTGTTTAATGTAATCTATGAATATCGTAGGTGAAATTAAATCTTAATTAAAAACTAAATTAAAAACTAAACATTAAAAATATCATCTATGCCGCTGCAATGAGCCAGTGTGCCCAGAACGCTGACTGCGTTACCCCGCTGATTAGCCAAACTTATATGTTGGCCGAGGTAACTGCCAGCCCTCCGGTCACCTGTGGACTCTGTGAGACGAGAAGATAGATCCTTAAAAAAGGATCTAGCATCTTCGCCCCACGACCCCAGGGTTTCAACACCAAAAGGCACAAAAATGAAATTATTTTCAATTAACGTATTCTTTTATAATAAAATTCCACACTCTATTTGACTTGCCTTTACAGGTTTAAAAAATCTTTTAAAAGTAGGATACACGTGAAAAAAAGACAAAATGAATTGCTCCAGCTATGCTTGGGACTGCTATTACACATTTTTAGTGTTAAACTTTTTTTAAAGAGCAACCGCCGAGTTTCTCGCTAATTCTTCTCGGTAGGAAAGGAATCTACCATAAATGAATGACTTGTGGTATAAGGGAAAACCTACGTTGTGTAGAATAAATACATTATCACTAGCCAATGCCCGCGACTTCGTCCGCGTGGTTTAAGTTTTTTTGATTCCCGCGGGAACTCCTTAATTTTCCGGGATAAAAAGTAGCTTATGTCACTCTCCAGGTCTTCAACTATAGCCATGCCAAAAATCACGTCAATCCGTTGATCCTTTGCGGCGTGATTGAAGGACAAACCAACAAACCAACAAACAAACTGACTTTCGCATTTATAATATTAGTATGATTAGTATCAGTATTAGTATTAGTAGTATGAAATTGTACTCGTACATTGTTTGCCGCAAAATAATTAAATTACGAGTATCTATCGGCTGGACGTCAATATGTTGATCGGAGTTGCATAATACCATTATTTTATTAAAGGTATTGAGGCCTTAATTAATACATACAGCATGTTCATCTCGTCTCATCTATTATTCAAATTGAAGTCGAACCGTTGTCCCGTCTGTCACCAGCAAATGGATTTGATTAAATTTCTGTCATACGACATTACTAAGCTAGACTATGCCCGTGACTTCGTGCGCGTGGGTTAAGGTATTTTTTTTTAATCCCGTCGATTTAAAAATTGGATTTATTTGTATTTCCAGGATAAAAGGGTACCTATAGTCGTTACTCGTTGGTATCGTTAACTTGTTCGTTCGTATATTTGTTTGGAAATTTCAATGTATGCCGGGCTAGTGGCCCTACCTCTTTTTTTTTTCCGGGATATAAACTAAAAAGGTCCCTTCCCAGGGACGAAACCTAAGTCTGTGCCAAATTTCGTCAAAATCGGTTGCAATCATGGGTCATGAAATCGTAGCAAACAGACAGACAGTCAGAATTTCGCATTTATTATACCTAGTATGGATTGAGATTATTTAGTATGGATTTTGCTCATTTTGTTACTTTGCAGTGTATGAAAGTTACTTAAAAAATTAGGTAACTTCTAAGTAAAAATTGTGCCTGGTGCCTGGTGGGAGGCTTTGGCCGTGACTATATAGTTACCACCCTACAGGCAAAGACGTGCCGTCAAGCGATTTAGCGTTCCGGTACGATGCCGTATAGAAACCAATTAGGGCTATTGGTTTAACACATTGAAGTAATATGTACTTAGTACATTATACCTCAATGGTTTAATATACCTAACTGCCATGTCTGGAACAGGTCAGCCAAGTAACACTACCAAGACTGAATCATCCACTTACCATTAGGGGAGATCGAAGTCAAGGGCTAACTTGTAGTGGAAAAAAAAAGTTCTCACCTATCTCTGTTATTTATACCTTAGCTGGCGACATTATATTCCTTGTAAGATTGTGGAATATAGTGCGTAGGCTTGGCAAGTTCGCGGTGCAGCGCTGTCCTTGCATCTGTGGGTGCACGCGCGACAGTTTGCTTATACTACTATTCGCGCAAAGTATCTGTTTCCACTGCTTGCAGCCGGTATGCGATGTTTCAGTATGGTCGCGGTTTTGGTGTGAATAAAAATAATAATAAGAAAGATTGTGTTTGCAATTCACACACGGCAGAAGTGAAACTTCAGAAAAGTACCTACCCTACGAGAGAATGAGATAAATATAACTTGTATATATCTCTAAGTAACCAAGGCTGAGTATTACTGATGTGCCGGATCCTTAAAAATGTATATCCGCGGATACGGATCCGGACACGGATATTTGGTGTCAAGATCCGCGGATACGGATTTTAACTTTTTTACTCAATCGGTGTCGGTGCGCCTGACCTTGAAACTCACTACGATAAATGTTTGCAATATAAAGGTGCCAAATATTTGATTTAAAGAAATAAAAAAATATCTGAACAGAATATTATAGTTTTTCATTGCTACCTAATCACCTATATATAGAATTTAATCTTTGTATCCATACTACACTCGCCGGCATATTTAGCGGAACATAACAAAAAGGTTTGATATCAGTATCATATAAGGTTGCTGGCTGGTTTATACGTCATTTAATTTAAAAAGAAATATTTTCAAATTAAGAAAACAACTGAACATCACATTTTATGCAATTGTTTTAATTTTATTCAAATACACCTTATCTGGAGCGAACTTCGAGTATTTCTTCCTTCTGAGTTTGATTTAAAATTTCATTGAAATACTGTTTTTTGTTAGTTTTTTTTAATCGCGTATCTTTCTGGAGTTGATGACTGAATTATGCCTGACTTAGCCCCAACGGAGATTGCCAGGGCACTCGAAATGCGAAGAAATGGTCAAACCTACAGAGTGATATCGAGAGATCTTCGTCGACCAGTTTCAACGATCCGTCGCAGTATCCAACGGTTCAGGGAGACCGGTACTTATGTGAGAAGAGCAGGACAAGGCAGAAAAAGACGCACTTCGAGTAGGGATGATCGTTTCATTCGGCTTCGTGTACGTAGGAACCCCCGTTTGACGGCCGTCCAAGACCGACATGAGTAAGAAGCAGTGCGGGGTGTAACCGTAAGTGAGCGTACGGTACGAAGAAGGCTCGAAGAAGCTGGTGGGTTCATTTGTGCCCGCCAAGGCTCCAAGACTCGAGGTAAATCATCGTAGAAACAGGTTAACTTTTGCTCAGGAACATCGACTTTGGAACGCGGACCAATGGAGTAAGGTATTGTTTAGTGATGAGTGCAGAATTCTCTTAAATCAAATTGACGGCAGGCAAAGAATATACAGACGCAAAGGAGAACGATACATTCAGACAAATTTTGAAACTACAGTTGCATACGGTGGTGGATCAATAATGGTTTGGGCGGGCATTTGTTTGGGAGCTCGCACAGACTTGGTAGTGATTGACAGAGGGAGTCTGACTGCAGACCGCTATATCAGAGAAGTTTTAGAAGAAAATGTCGTACCGTTTGCCCCATATATCGGTGACGATTTTGTTTTTATGCAGGATAATGCTCGGCCGCATACCACTCGGGTAACTCAAGCTTATCTTAATGATATGAATATCGCTGTTATGGAGTGGCCGGCGAGATCACCGGACATGAACCCAATAGAGCACGTTTGGGACTTGCTGAAAAGAAAAGTTAAGTCCAGAATTCCAGCTCCTGCCAACGTGGGTGAACTGCGAATCGCCGTAGTTGAGGGATGGCGGAGACTATCCCAGGAGACCATCGATAACATCATTCTCAGTATGCCTAGACGGGTAGAAACTTTAATAAGAGCACGTGGAGGAAATACGCGATATTAATCACTATTTTTCTAATTTAATTAATTGTTATTTTAATATTAAATTTCACTTTTCCCGGTTACATGAAAAGTTCAAAAATGTACCATTTTTCACAAATAGCCTTTACTTGCAAAATCTGTTCTTAATGTGATCTCATTTTAAGTAAAACAAATGAAACTTTAATTAACAAAAGAAGTTTAGTAAGTAGATTTTAAAATAAAACCATATTTTTTTAATTATGGACCTTTTTTTTATGTTCCGCTAAATATGCCGGTGAGTTTATTATTAATATTATAAATGCGAAAGTGTGTCTGTCTGTCTGCCTGCTACGCTTTCACGGCCCATCAGTTCAACCGATTTTGATGAAATTTGGAACAGGGATAGCTTGTATCCCGAGGAAGGACATAGGCAAATTTAAGAGTTCCCACGGGAATCAAAAAAAATATCTCTTCAACCGATCTTGATGAAATTTGGTATAGGGATAGTTTGATACCCGGGGAAGGACATAGGCTACTTTTTATCCCGGAAAATGAAGGAGTTCCCGCGGGAATCAAAAAACCTTAATCCACGCGGCCGAAGTCGCGGGCATCATCTAGTTGAAAATAAATACGGTAAAAGATCCGTCAAAAAAGTAACGGATACGGATACGGACCTTTCTTTACCCACGGATATCCGCGGAAACGGATACGGATATCCGGCACATTACTTGAAGTAGGTAGCCTATTATGAATATCTCTTATTGGTGTCGCTTTCTCGTTTCATCGAATTTTCAAATCACAACGATTCTAAAGAAGTTTCACCTCAAAAATTTGCATATGACCTGAGGGATTTGTGCGAACCTTAGTTCGCGCGTTTTCATCGTCTCATTATAAATTTTATATAACGTTCATAGTTCATTCTCATCAAAAAATTAACGTAACGCTGAGTGTTATAATAATATCATTGATTTAAATATGCACATCGCAACGGCTAAATGGCTGACGGATGACGGATTATGGTTTAACAATGGAACCGCACCGTTATAGTTGTAGTTACAATAGGGTTCGTTACAGCGCAGATTTACGATGACCAACGAAACAGCGGGACAATGCAACTTGTTATCGCATGCGCGGGTGGAAAAATTTATTTTATTTCACTCTTTCTGTTGATATTTCTGCCCTCCAATTGTGTTAGAGAATCGTTATCGTATGTCAAACGTATAACTGTCTAAGGAGTTTATAGATGCCTGCATGTCAAAAAACAACCTACGTATGATATTCTAAACAGCAGGGCGACCGCGAAACTTTTGCATCAAGCATTGATACATCGCAAGCACCTCTGATTGGTTAACACTCTTCCACTATTGGACGAAATCCATTGACGCAGCAAGAATACCATAAATTCAGCCAATCGGCGGTGATTGCGATGTATCAATGATTGATGCAAACGTTACGCGGTCGCCCTGCAGTTCGAGTCATACGTTTGAAGCTCTCAAATGATTACGATATTCTTAGACAATTGGGCCTCTGATCATTCTCGACGCCCACTGAAACAGTCTAATACCTTCCCTCGGTCACTGTGGGCGAAAAGATGGGGTACTTTACCGATTAGACGCACATAATTCCGAAAAATTTGAGTTCGTGGATCGAACCCCGAATAAGAGGTCGGGCGTCTAAACCACTAGATTCCCACCGCTTTATAATCGTAGTAGCTGATTTATTTTTTCCAGGATAGAAAGCATAAGTGTTATTCCAGACTATATATAGTCTCTGCCAAATTTCATCCAGATCCGTTCAGCTGTTCTGGCGTGAAAGAGTAACATTACATCCATACATACAAACTTTCGCGTTTATAATATTAGTACAGAAGTATAGATTGTCGTACTAGGGTTTTATTTAAGTGTTTGAATTCCACGTTCATGTAGATTATCTCCCGCGGAGTGCCAATAAATAACTTCGCAATTATAGTAACACTGTAGTACAATCTGAGCTGGGGGTGTGCTGTGGACAATACAATGCGTGCCCCACAACCATTACCATTATACTGCTTGTACACAGTTAAACAATCATACAGTTTGATAGCGTCTATGTTTTGTGTCTACAAATAATGCCGCTACCGGCTAGTACCTAGTTTTGTTGCTGTTCAAAATCAGCAGTTGCGTATGCTGCCCACTGCTGAAAATATAAACCTTTTTGGAAAACTATTTGACACACTTTTCCTTCCTATTTTCAGCAACTAAGTCAACTTCAGAACATTTTCATCAGAATAGGTATCGAGAAAACGCAATATTGTTGTTTAATTTCTGACACCACGTAAGTCAAAATTGGCAACATTTAACAGGTGAGCGAAAACGTGCTGTTTTTAAAAAGCTGGACTGTTTGTAGGATACCGCGTTGTTATTTTTTTAAAGAGTTTAAGTTGGACGTTTTCTTGTTTCTAATTAGCTGAAACGACGTGTCTGTCGTTTCTCTCAAATGAAAGCATTAAAAAATCAAACCAATTTTTTTTTAGCAACGATAAGTAGGTATGTATGCAGACTCGACAGACAAATTGGAACGCATAATATATACTATTAAGTACGTCTTATTACATACTTATTAGTAAACCTTGCATTGCAGGATTTTCACAGCAAACTGGACGCTTGTTCATAAATAAACAAGACCTAGAACACCGGTAGCTTTTCCTCAAAGCGCTCGCTGTTCCTTTGAAAAATAATTACTGCCCAAACCGCCCAACTGCATGGTTTCTAAGCTAGGACAATACCTACATTAAAATTATTACAAATTGCAATCGTATGGGCTCGAATCACATTATTTGGCACAAACAAAGCCGAGTTCATGTTATTTATCGAGTTAGGAACACTCTTCTATCGAGTTAAAATCAAATTATGAATCGCTCGTAGTACATTTGAGTAATTTTAAGTGGGTTTGTACTTTGACGCGTGCACGGGGTCGGAAAATTTGATTATGTTCAATATTTTATACCAAGTAATTAAGTTAGCCTATATACGGGTTGAAAAATATTACATTTTGAGTAATTTTAGCGATATAAGCCGCATTTCCACCACGAGCAAAGCGATCTTTTGACGGCGTCCGTTTTACTCGCAGAGGAAAACTGCATCACCAGCACTTTCACCAACAAAGAGCTAGAAGAAGAGGAAAGGACTAAGCGAGCAGATAGCGTCAAAATGAGCTCGTTCCAGCAACTGTCAAAACTCTTTTAGTGTAAGTGTAAACCTATTTCGTTTACACTCTACAATAGTCTACAAAGAAATCCGTTCCATTAGCCTTGGTTAGTTTTAGTTTTCAAATAAATCTGACCAACGGGAAAAACATAAATATTCCCGTTGATCAAATTAACCTAACCACTAATCTGACCACTGGGAAACACTGTCGGCAGGATTCATCGATATCGATAGCAGGATAGGGTCGAGAGTTGTAGGTACGTTCCTCTTAGATACGAAGTCACTTTGGTTAAGAAATTAAAAATGTCTCTTGCTCTAGCGGTGAAGGAATACCATTGTGAGCAAACCTACAATGTTCTCATTTCCATGAGAATTGAAGCCAATCCGAACTTGGCTTGGAGGACTATGGCCAAATTATTCTCATTCTGAGAGGAGACAATTGGTTGAAAAGATGATAATGAAAATATACGGCATCTATACTGACCAACTTCTTCCGCGTGTGATGTGTTTTTTTTTAAATATCGTGGGAGCTCTTCGATTTACCGAGAAGAACTTAATATAATATAAATTATGTCACGTTTTAAAATATCGTGACCGTGAGACGTGAATTAAGAACATATTGTTTAATTTTATTCCACGAAGCACATGTTCGGACTATTATTTATGTCCACTTAATTGTCTCTACGCGCTGCTTTGAAATAGCCTGGCGAAGCGTTTGTTTTGTTTAACTCTTTTTTTATAGCTTCATGGTACGGAAATAAATGCGCCATTATATTTATTTGAAACATTAACGATTTACCCGACTGAACGACAACAAAAATGGGGTTATGTTTTTCACGCGTTTCTTGGTATGACTCAAACTCAAACTCATATTTTTTTATTCAAATAAACTTATTAAAAGTGCTTTTGAATCGTTGAGTGAATCTACCAGTAGTTCGGAAATTCCATTTGTACTGAGAAGAACGAGTAAGAAACTCGGTGGTTGCTCTTTTAAAAAAAAAATTTACAATTACATCAATGTGTAGATACCTAAGTACTTATTGCTGTCCTTAGCATTGCTGGAGCGAGTCAAATCCATGCTATTTTATCATTTACATTTTCTTCAACAGTACTATAGATAAGCTTTTTTCAGGAGCATACTTTTAACTAGGTAATGTTTATGTAACCTACCTATGTAGGTTAGGTGGGACTCTTTGTAGTACATCCACTTGGCTGTTGGAATTCTTCGGGGGTATAAAGTACTTTGAAGAATTCCAACAGCTGAATGGATTTTAATCAATGAGATGCGTCATGTGATGCTTATTTAAATAGGCATTGTTTTAAAAAACTTTAGGCGGGTGTAAAAATTGCTACAGAGACAATAAAATAGAATGAGTACTAAAATTCTACATCTATGGGTAGAGACGAGAACAAATATGTAATTGCTTATCATATTACTGAGTGGTATTAGGCATATCACTGAATAAGTCTTTCAAAATCAAGTTGTTTTCTAGACTATTTTACAGTCTACGTAGGATATCGTCCATAATATATCGTCATCATATTACCTCTATGATCGTCATATAAAATGCCGATATTCTGAAGCCTTTTGGCATAACACCAGCCGTTACCGAGAAATACCAGCAACATTTATATTGCATTAATACCAAATAATTCACCCGAAATGGCCTAACGCATCGTCTATGAATATCAATTTTATTTCTGCTTCGAAAGTTTATTTGAATTGAAAAGCTTTCGTTAGACGCCAAATTCGCGATTTGCTTAGAATAGGCTCAGCCGTTACTGGTACGGGTTAAATCAGTTACAAAATATTGAGTTTGTAGTCAAAGAGTTGGCGACCCACAGATGACATCAGTTTAACAGCTTGTAGATACTATCTCGAGACTTAGCTTTCCTCGAGAGTTCCCTGCAAATGAGTAAGCTCATTTGGACTCTTTTCGAACTCTATTAGCTCGTCCAGTGCTTTCCGCTAGGCTCTTTTTTGGTGAAAGTGCTTTTATGTGCAGTTCTCCTCTGCGGAGTCCGTACGGAGCTCGCTGCGCTCGCGGTTGAAACCTGGCTCTCAAACTGACGCGGGGGAAAAGGACCAATTCAACACGTAGAGGCCTCATGAGAAATTGATCTGAAATGTGAGATGGCTTTAACACATCTTATCCATTATTATAGTTAGGACGGTGATTGGTAGTGTTAAATACTTTAAGGTAGATCATACACTAGAAGGTACGATCTATCTTGAAACTTAAGCTTCGAGCATTCCAAACCGAGCCCCTGGCAGGCAAGAAGTCGACAACAAACTCAGCCGGATATTTTGAACGACAAAAGTAACTTCTTATAACTCATTTTCGTCAATAGCAGAAGTCATAAAAATTTAGTTTATGTGGAGCATAGCAGCATGCCATGTCATCACAGAATGCCCGGTAACTATCACTACATCGTTATAGATATTTTGAGATTAGTGATAAGAGGTGGATGGGGTTGAAATGCTTTTAAATGACTGAAGCTGGGCTGTCACCAGCTCTTAGACCGCATTTATTTCGCTTGTTATGTGTGAAATATCCATGAATGTGTACGCGTCAAATTCGATCTTTCAATTGTCCCTCGTTAATCCTCTATTAATGCAACCGGCTTTGTCACGGTCGCCATATGGCGTCTTATACCAACTGCCCGACAAAGGGCGATCTGTCGTCAAAGATTTAACACACAATGACGGATTTTACTATGTAGGTACATTTGATGACGTGTTTAATTTCATAGGGACCTTAATAATGGTGTGAAATCGCAAAGAATAACGCTTAGCACCCGTTGGCTTAAACATTAGTGTATTATGTAGAAATCGCTTCTTTGTGCAATACGATTCTATCGATCTATGAATGCTAGTTTATTTGATTCCTTGCACCTACTGGAAATGAATTTTAATATTTATTTTGGTGCGATGTATGGTCTGTGTTGAAAATTGAGGAATGTCGTCCATAATAGGTAATTTTATGCATTTTGAGGGGTTTCTAAAGTCAGTTGAGTAGCTTTTTAGAAAACTGCTCATTACTAAAATGACTTGTAGGTAAAATACCTAAGTGTTTATCAACCCTAGGACGCTGACGCTACACCGATCCGCAGAAGACAGCTATAAAGCAGTCTTCCAATAGTTGCTAAAGAGTAAATGACCCTATGGAGTTCGGAAGTCGGAACGTATAATTTCAGTTGCAAATTGCATCCGATATTTAGGACGTAAGACGCTTTGATGCTGACTGTCCCGCTGGTTCGTTAGTGAGTATTCTGTCAGAGCCAGTGAGCCCTGAATACTTGAATTAAATAAGTAACATAAAAAACAGCTTTTCTGATCCGCCATATTGAATTTAGTGTGACGTCATTTTATTTTTCGGATTCGTCTCAAAAAATAACTTAGAAATGCTAAAAAAACAATTAGTTCGCCCTCTTTGGGAGTCCGCCATATTGAATTTAGAATGATGTCACTTAACTATAATATATAGCTCAATCAGCTGGTGATAAGTGTTTTAACAAACACAAATATTGCAAGTTAAATAAAATGTTGTAAAAAAGGTATTCGTGCTAGATAAAACTGAAAAACCTCGGTTATCATAGTGGTATTTCCCTAGAAATATAATAATATGGCGCTCAAAACGTCCCAATTTGAATAAAAGCCCATACTCAACCCCCTGATCATAAATAGAGGTAGATTCGAGGGTAGATCGAGGGTCGGTTTGACTGAATCCGCACTATGTCTTGTATATTGCCAGTTATATGTCAGCAATTTGCGTACCTACTGGACTCATATCAGCCCATAGGAAAATTTCCCACTTAATAGCTTGATGGTATCCATTTTTCAATATATTTTCGTAACATTCCGTCCGTTATTTTGATTGATTTTGGATATTGCAGGACTGTAATGATAATACATTTTTAGTAGTGAGTAAATGAATGTTTTTAGTGTCGTTTATTCGGATCTCTTAGCCAGGCTCTCAGCCACCCATCTACTGCTATACCTATAAGCTAGATTTTTCCGCCACCCTTGGTGAACAGACAATGACAGTCTCATCCATACTAATATTATAAATGCGAAAGTGTGTCTACTCGTCCGATTTTCATGAAATTTATGAGAGATAGGTTACATCCCGTGGAAGGACATAGTCTACTTTTTATCCCGGAAAATTGAAGTGTTCCCGCGGGATTGAAAAACATCAATCCACGCGGTCGCGGACAAAGTCGCGGGCATCTTCTAGTATTAAATAAACTGAATTTAATCGCGATAACTTAATCGTAAATTGCATAGATTAAAATATGAATATTAAACTAACACTAACTATAAAATAATTTTAAAACAAATTCTTACAATATACTTACTAACAAAAATTAAAAATAAAATTCTAATCAAAAAGATCACCCCGGGTTGCCCCTGGGCCAAAGGTACCCATCAAACTTGCAGCATTGCCACGCTGAATGGCGATGGATTATCTACTATATAAAAATAAGTCGGGTTTTCCTTCCTGACGCTATAACTCCAGAACGCATGAACCGATTTCCACGGTTTTGCATTCGTTGGAAAGGTCTCGGGCTCCGTGAGGTTTATAGCAAAGAAAATTCAGGAAAAATTTCAACAGAAAAGCGGGAAAATCTTTTTAGCGGGAAAGCCATCTGGTGGCGAAACGGAGTTCGCCGGGTTTGCTAGTATATTATAATAACCTTTGAACTTACGATGGAAACTTAATTGATATTTAGAATTTTTTCAAACATTCGAGGACCTACAAATACTTCGATGACAGCCTACGAGCATAATATAAACAGGAAGACGACAGCATAAATAGGTAGGGTAGGTAGCATATTTTGCTTTTGTGGCTCCTAGCAACTTATAGAGTCAAACACTGCAGAGTTATTTTGGAATGGAAGAGAAAAAATATTTACCCTATTATTTTCTCTTTTCGTAATTTTGTTATTTATTGAGCCTCGAGAAGACGCGAAAATGTCAGGACTCCGGCGTGAAATGTGCCCCAGTAAATCACGAGAGGGGTCGTTAATTGTGAAAAATAATATTTTTCCGGCGAAAGCCTGCTAAGCGACTTAAAATTTAGCTGTGAAAGGAATTTCTAATACTTCTAATGAACTGAGGGGAGTTGTTACGTGAATGTGTTTTTTTGCTGATTAATAATTGATGTATACAGATAAAAGTATGTTGTATGTACCTATGTATCCAGCCCCCCTAGCATGGGCCGGAGATAAAAATTTTATCCCCTCCGACAGTTTTATCCACTCTCCGAGTATGGGCACAGGGGTGGATATAATTATCGACGGTGATAAGGCGGGGAAAGACTAGTCCCCGACTAATGTCAAGGAGTCATAATTTTTTATCTGTGCTTTTGATTTTGCTTGTTTTCGTTACTCTTTAATTTTTATCCTTTCCTCGGGGAGAAAATGTCCCGGCCCATGCTAGGGGGGCAGGTATTAAACTGTTGATACTTAATATGTAAATGCGTTGTTTTGACTCGCCCCCCACGCCCCAGCAATGCTTATAACTGACTGCGTTTCTACTACCTCTATAGGTACTCTTAGGTTATATACACTTTAATTATTACCTATTAAAATAGAGTCACCTATTATTGTAATTTATTATTTTTATCAAAAGAGCAACCGCCAAATCTTTATTGCTGGTTTTTCTGTGTAGGAATGTTATTCCGAACCAGTGGTTGATTCACTGGACGATTCAAAAGCACTTGAATTTTTTTTAATTTCAATTAAAACATTTGTACTTATTTGAGTTTTTATATATACGTACTGATTATTATTACATCATCATTATATTATGACATTCCCATGTCTTGAGACAGACAACAGAATTTGAGGAAAATGTTTTCCCATGTTAATATAAAAGGTAATGTAGCTTCCAAATAATATGTTCTTTTTTAGGGTTCCGTACCCAAAGGGTAAAAACGGGACCCTATTACTAAGACTCCGCTGTCTGTCTGTCTGTCTGTCTGTCTGTCTCCAGGCTGTATCTCATAGACCGTGATAGCTAGAAAGCTGAAATTTTCACAAATGATGTATTTCCGTTGCCGCTATAACAACAAATACTAAAAATTAAAAAAATATTTATATTAAGGGGGGTCCCCATACAATAAACGTGTTTTTTTCGTATTTTTTTGCTCATTATTAAAAACGGTAACAGGTAGACGGTTCAAATTTTCACAGAATATTAACTTGTATATTACCTTTCAAAATAAATAATTAAATATCAATAAAGTACCTAAATATTAAAGGGGGGCTCCCATACAACAAACGTAATTTTTTGATATTAACAGTAAACCTCTACAAACAAAGTTAGTTTTGCGGTTCATTAACAAAGGTAATTATACCTACTTCTTGAGTACGGAACCCTCGGTGCGCGAGTCCGACTCGCACTTGGCCGGTTTTTTATACCAGTGCGAGTGTTTACGCGTAGGTCTTCAAACTTCAAACTTCAATCCGTTACGCCTTATCGAATTAATCATCTCCATAAACGAGTTAGTAATTGATGTATGCACACAACCCGTGTACCATCAGATACATAAATCTAGCCTTCTAATTTGCTGCTTTATGGTCGTTCAGACAAAATTAAACTTTATATTATATTTGTATTAGTGGTTTCTTGAACTGCAATAGACGAGTTTTCTTACGGCTTTAGCACACGTAACCACACTACGTTTAGTCTATTTTAAAATATATCTAGAGATTTCATTTAAACATTGACTTATGTGAGGTATAGGGGTAGATTTGCGTGTTACTTTTTCCATTCAATAGGATGGATCAATCTATTGGGGATAGGCTACTTTATAGCCTTCCGTTAGTCCTTCCACGGGATGCAACCTATCTCTCTACCAAATTTCATCAACATCGGTATAAAAAATGGGCCGTATAGCGTAGCAGATACACAGGCAGGCAGATTGAAAAACATACAGACACACTTTCGCATTTATAATATTAGTATGGAAGTATGCAAGATAGGCTTTTGCTTGGAAATAATAACTATCCCTTATCGTGGTCTAGGTGGCAGGTCCCTTGTCTTCAGCTTAAAACAAGGACGCTATTTAATGTATCATGCAAGTTGATTGAAGATCGTCTGGTAGAGCCTTTATCCGAATAGTTCGGTGCCAAAGTCTCGACGGGTGGTTAGTTCTTATTTGCATAAGTTTTGTTTTTAACTACAAATCAAACAAGTTCTAAGAATAAGCGACTGCTAAGCGGATGCATAAATTGGATTCCAAATTGTAAATTAAACATACCAAATTATAGATTATTATTTATCATACACGCAATAATAAATAACTCATTCATACACTCTAATGAATGAGTTCTTAGAATGATTAATTATTAATAAGTGATATTTGCTTTATTAGGAGACTATCGCGCAGTGAACATAAATCGTTTATCTAAAATAGATAGTGTTCAGTGCCACAGAGGTATACTACCTCTATGTTCAGTGCTCACAGCATCAGGATTGAAATTGGAGTACATAATATAATATTGTATTGTCTTGGCAAAGAAAAGTTTACAAAAGTGTGTTAATTTATTTGTTTGTCCTTCAATTACACCGCAACATAGCAACAACCACTGGATCTGGAGAGTGACATAAATAAGCCCCTTTTTATGCCGGGAAATCAAAGAGATCCTAGATTTATAAATCGCTGGTCATCACCTATTTTACAGTTCTTTGAATAAAACATAGGAAGGTCAAGCTAAATATAACTGAAATAATTTAGAGATATGGTCTTATATTATGAGGGTCCATATTTTTATTTAGGTAAAATCTCATAGAACTTGCTAAAAAACTACACAAAAGATAATGCCAGCTAGTACCCATTGTATGTTTAAAGAAAACAGTTTGGTATATTTTCATTTTAAATTGCGCTGCGCACAAAATATTAAATTTTCCTTACGGATTTCATACTCTGCGTGAAACATTATGAAGAGAAAAATAAAATGCATTGTTTTTTGCTTGCTTCAAGTGGCTTTGTGTACATTGTGAGTTCAATTGTGAGAGTAAACATTTGAGCTTGAAATACTTTAAGCTTGCGAGGCCAAGCGGTAAAGCAGAATGACATAGCTCTGAAAGATACTTTATTTTATTTTTAGCAGAACGCTGATGCTTTATACAACGGTACTTACTGATATGATTATGATTTTACTAAAATGGTAGATGTAATCATACTAATCATACAAATATTATAAATGCGAAAGTGTGTTTCTTTGTCCTTCAATCACGCCGCAACAAAACAACTTATCGACGTGAATTTTTGCATTGGCATAGTTGTGGATCTGGAGAGTGACATAGGCTACTTTTTATCCCCAGAAATTTAAGGAGTTCCCGTGGAAATTAAACAACTTATTCAACGAGGACGAAGTCGCTGGCATCATCTAGTGTAAGGATAAGTAAGTACAGAAAAAATAATAAGTAGCTATACTTTTCTTGCGTTTGTTAATGTGCCTAATGAAAAGCAATGGTTTAAAGTAATCGCGGAGGTGGTGTTGGTTTGGAACCCGCTAGCCTGAAGCCTCAGTTTTATTATGCTCAGTTTTATTAGGAAAACTGGAATAATACACTGAATTTACTCGTTTACAAAATACTAGATACTATTTATCATGATAGGTAACCCTGCAGGGCGACCGCGTATCTTTTGCATCCATCATTGATACATCGCAATCACCTCTGATTGGTAAACACTCTTCCACTATTGGACGAAATCCATTGACGCAGCAAGAATACGATAAAATCAGCCAATCGGAGGTGATTGCGATGCATCAATGATTGATGCAAATGATACGCGGTCGCCCTGCTGTTTTAAGCTGAACAGAAATAATATGTGGGTAGGCCATGGCCCATGGAGTTATACTTATAATTACCTCTATGGGGTAGGCCCTCTAGTTTCACATAGAACTACGCTTAACCACAGGGGGGTTACTATGAGCTCTTATAGCAGGACATAAATTGATCTGCAGCACAGTTCAATGCAGTGTCTGCCTACCAGTTCAGTGCCTTGAAGTTAAGTGCAGTTCAATATCTGTCCTGCTATAAGAGCTCATAGTAATCCCCCAGATGTATTGGTCCCTAAAATTCCCTTCCGACCATCCGCACATTATTACGCGGGGATAATATTTATGTGCCAGCCGGGCTATTATCTTTTATTTTATCTTATACGAGTGAGAAAATACAATTTTATAGTGCACATATTTAACTCCTTGGCCTTAAATAGGTACTTCGCAGTTTAGAAGCATAATTAATCATTATCATTTGTTTCCATAGTCATAATAGGGTTAAGCCAGCACCAGTTTTCTGCTAAATCAGTTTTCAAACCATTGTGTGTACCAACCTTTCTTTAGGTAATGTTATGAGTAATGAAATATTATTAAAACTGATTTAGATGAAACATCGTCTATCTTAGAGAGGGACTCTAGAACCTAGAACCTAGAAGGCTAGAACGGCAGAGTTATAAGTAATTTAGCTTCGATTGGTACTGGCATGAAAACTAAAAAATCTATTGATTGCTAATCCATACACCTAAATGACTGTTTTATGGTTTATTTTAATTTGAAGACGTGTTAAAACTGAAGATTCATGTCTTTTAGTGCTTTTTATAACCCTAGTATTTTTTTTTATTCCACTATAAGTTAGCCCTTGACTGCGATCTCACCTGATGGTAAGTGATTATACAGTCTAAGATGGTAGCGGGCTAACCTGTAAAGGGTTTGGCAGTTAGGTATATTAAACTCATAGCCCTATTCAGTTTCTACACGGCAACGTACCGGAACGCTAAATCGCTTGGCGGTACGTCTTTGCCGGTAGGGTGGCAACTACCCACGGCAGAAGCCTCCCGCCAGACCAGACCAGAAATTATAAATTCCCAAATTGACCCTGCCGGGAATCGAACCCGGGAGCTCCCACGTTAAAACAACAGCGCCCAACACTGCGCAAGTGAGGTTGTCAAATATGGAGAGCATCTGAAGACAAAAAGCCAAGCGATTTTTAAAATTATCTATAGCCATATAGTGATCATTGGCTGGCGATAAATCTGGTACGTAATATTTCAGTGTGCGGTGTCATAAAATATCTCAATGATTGATGTTTCGTGGCTAAGCTGTGGCGTGCCGAGTGACAAGATCGGTGCGGTTTTACGCCGCGTCGTCTTTTTGTACTTCTGTGGCGACTGGCGACTGTCTTTCTCAGCCAGATGTCGGTTATGATTTATGTCAGTGTGAATTTGGGTTGTGATTGTGTACATGTTCCGATATACACTGCGAGCACTGTAAGGTGTGATGTCAATTTAGTATACTGCGAAGCCGTTCCTTTATAGCTATACTGGTTACTGTTTAAAACGGAACGCAGTCAGCACTGAGGGCACCTTACCTCGAAAACGCCAGTGCTCACAGTACAAAAATGGCGACGATTTCTGACGTCATATATTTCTCTTGGATACTGCGGCAGTATACTGTCAGTCCATAACGGAAAGGATTCCTCTCCAGTAAGAGAGTGAAGAGAACAGTGCTCGCAGTGTATATCGGAACATAACCTGTAATAATAATTGTTTTAACATGTTGTCTTTCGTGTGTTAATGTAGCCTTGATTGCTACCTACTTGTTATTGTTCTATGCCACAGCTTCGCTTGGGTGGAATTTCTGATATTTTTAACCGACTTCCAAAAAAGGAGGAGGTTCTCAATTCGGCGCGTATCTTTTTTTACTAAACGGATACCTAAAAATTATTTCTTAGTATTCCGAAGTACGTTATAACGAGGACTCGAGCAGAATTTCAACTTCAGCTTCTTCTTCTTTCCCATAAATACCAGTCAGTTAATATCTCCCATTTGTTTACAGATATACCGACTATAGTAAGAAGAGATCCTTAAGACTTACCCTTGCTTACCCTTGCTTACTTGCTTACCCTAATCTGAACACAGGTATTTAAATGTTCGTCTTAATCAGTGAAGCTATACCGAATAAAGTGCAGTTTTTTCCATCTAATACATTATTATAGGTAAAATGTCTGTTTTATGTCATTTAGCTTAACGTCCCCAAAATAAGAAACACGAACGCCAAAAATATTAAAACAATACGCCTGTAAGCGATGGTAGTATGGCCCCAGGTCCCATTCGATAGAAAAATGTAACAAAAACGAGAAACAGATTTCCATACACTCCACAGAGGCCAAACAAAAAGTCAGTGGCGAAAGTGAGGAAGGGCAACAAATGTAAATAGCATCGGAAACAGTAACGTGCGCGTAGACACATTTACAGGTCGCTGGGATCGACGCGACGAGAGACTGATCGCCTGACGACAACGCCTGAGGAAACTATGGTATGAGCACACTGGCAACTGAATTACAGCTTGACGACATCGCTGGCGCAGTGGTGAGCGATGTGGACAAGTGGGAGATCCCGTGTTCGATCCCCAGCAAACTATTCATGCAGATCTTATGAAATTTACCAACCAACCAATCAACATGATAGCTGTGAAGGGATTTTTATAAAGTCGGACAGATTTGACGGAGCTATTGAGTAAAATAGACCTAAACTTACATCCCCTGTCCCGAAGGAAACTCTTGATTATTTATAATATTATGTTTACCTGGAGTAGGTACCTATACTTATTCTGGGCTAAATCCGCCCAGTAGTTTCAGCGTGATGCCGTAACAGACAGACAGAGAGACTTTCTCAATCAACCCATATAGGTAGGTACATAGGTACATAATATTATACCTATTAGAATTGTTTCTTGTAGCAATTCTGTTTGCAAATTCTAACGTAATCCGATACCTATAATTTAATGAATTTTGCAGCTGGTATTTTGTACCTACAATCTGGGTGAAATATCTAAGTCTATTTGGCGCTAAGAATGGTAGCCGCGCCAACTCTAAGGAAATTGCTGTATTAAATTTAGCTTAACCAGTAGAAAATAGGCCTAATATTTTGGTTGGATTCCACATTTTTCACGACGTAGTTTCCACAGTTTTCAGGAATACCTTCAGGGGCGTCCAAAAGAGCTTCAGAGTAGTCGCCTGCAAGAGCTGTAGGTACTGTTATCGAATACCAAATAAGACATTGGAATTCCTCCAAAACATTACTTTTTCTTTAAAATGTCTGGTGTTGGTATAATTATTATGTTTACACAGTTGGCAACTTCTATTAAATCGGATCTCGAAAAGCAGTGGTATTATATTGCATGAGCAATAAAAGGAACATTAATCGAATTAAACGCGGAAGAAGCGGAGGAAGTTTGTTCAAAATAAAAATAGGATTTGGAATCTTCATGCTTATTCTTGAGTATAGTTCCGTTGAGAAGATGATCTCATTGCCATTATGAATAAAAAACGCTTCAATGAGATAGCAAAATCGGGTATTTCAATACGTATATGAGATGGCAATTCCAAAACTCCAATTGATTAATTGCATTTCCATATCCCGGTATCGCTTTCTGGTTTTTCTGAGTACCTATTAACAAGCTACCATTGGAAATAAAAAATCTTCCAACAAAACAATTTGTTTATCTATTTTTATATGTTATACTAGCTGATGCCCGCGACTCCGTCCGCGTGGAGATATGAAAAATAGATGTTGGCCGATTTTCAGACCTACTCAATATGCTCACAAAATTTCATGAGAATCGGTCAAGCCGTTTCGGAGGAGTATGGGAACGAAAATTGTGACACGAGAATTTTATAATATATAAGATGTACCATCTTTATGTAACTTACAATCATGCAATGAATGAATAAACTGAGCTAAACTAACTATTTAGTTGGAAATTAAAATAAAAGTTATCATCAGAATTCAGAAGTCAGTTTTTTTTTTCACTACAATTCTACTTCTATGGTCCTGTCGTTAATAGATGCATCCTCAGTATGAATGCGAAACAGCACTTCTGCACTAAATTATGCGGAGTCATTCATAGATACAGAAAATTTTAAAGTTCCCACCGGATTAAAGAAACGAAATCTAATGCGGAAACCATCTAGTTTCTAAATAAGCCAACTTACAACGTGCATTTATTATGCGTGCAGTTACATATTTAGTGGGCCCGGCAGACGTTGTCCTGCCCTATCTGCCTCGCAATTTTTCCATATTTTCTCACCGTTTAAACCTTCCCTGGACTACGACAAACATTTCAAAAACAAAATCAGCTAAATCGGCCCAGCAGATTCAGCTGATTTTTATATATATAAAGATAGAAGATTATGTGGCCTTAGTCAGAATAAGTCTGCCGCTTACATTTAAAAATATAGTCGAATTTCCAAGAGTAAGTAAGCCTATTAAGGAACTGCCTATTTTGTAAGCCGGCTAAAATTGTTGTATAATAAATGTCTGTACAGCTGATAGCGTCAGAGGCTCACTAACCTAATTCCTTCGAAAGAAATGCCATTATTTATGGCGAAGTGGAACTAATGTTTCGCTCGTCCAATTTTCTTTTGGGTCACCGACTTTCCGGGTATAATTCGCTCGGGGATTTCGCTTTGGAGGGATGGTGTTAAGAAATGGATTTGACTTATATTATTATGAGGGAAGTTGTTTAGGTTTCTGAAAAAATGGCTTTTTAGCGTACTAGGTATTACCTCACCACCTTCACTGTAGTTGAAGCCCATTAACGTCCCACTGCTGGGCACATGCCCCCTCTCTCATAACAGAGAGAGGGAATTAGAGCTTAGACCCACCACACTGCTCCAATGCGAGTGTATTTTAGTTCGATTCGTAAGTAATTACAGACGATGTATTTGTAGGTACTAGGTACACGACAATATTACAAAGTTACTTTTGGTAGATCTTATAAAAACGGTGCATAAGTACTCACTTTTAAATTCTTGTAGAGTAGAGTTTAAAATACCTATTATGCTTCTTTATACTTTATTTACAAATCTAAATTAAAGATTGTATTGTAGTTAGGTTAGATAAAGATATAAGTATTACAGACGTTTACGATTACTCTAAGTTAGTATAGAAAGAAGTTTAAAGAAACCCTTAAAAAATCTGTACCTACTTAATAATTAATTTAAATCTTTATGATGGTATCAAAGTAGGACTTTTCAGTGGTTAAATCCTTATCCATACTAATATTATAAATGCGAAAGTGTGTCTGTCTGTCTGTCTGTCTGTCTGTCTGTCTGTCTGTCTGTCTGTCTGTCTGTCTGTCTGTCTGCTACGCTTTCACGGCCCAACTACTCAACCGATTTTGATGAAATTTGGTACAGAGATAGGTTACATCCCAAGGAAGGACATAGGCTACTTTTCATCACGGAAAATTGAAGAGTTCCCGCGGGAATCAAAAAAATGTATCTGTTCAACCGATTTTGATGAAATTTGGTACAAGATAGGTTGTATCCCGGGGAAGGACATAGGCTACTTTTTATCCCGGAAAATTGAAGAGTTCCCGCGGGAATCCAAAAATATGAATCCACGCAGACGAAGTCGCGGGAATCATCTAGTTCATAATAATTAAGGATAATAATTTCCAAAATCCTAATGTTATAAGATAGATAAGCTCAAGCGAATATAACATTAATTCAAATGCTCATAGATGTCTTATCTTATCCTGAAACGCCAAGATTATACGCAATAGCATGATAAAATTGAAACCTCCCTCCCCCAAATGGGTAATGGGGGAAATATGAGGGTATCCTTGGGTAGGGTGGCCAAGTATTTGTAAACGCACGCGAAAAGTGATGTATGGGACGTGACAATGTTTGGTATAGTCATCAAATTTAATGGAAAGGCGAAAAACTAGGGTATATTTCACTGAGCGTGTTATATTTCATCCAGAATATGTGACTTATAAGTATAACACAAAATAGGTAATAGTAGCTTTAAATAATCTTTTTTAAAGATTATACGACACACATTCTTAAGTCTAAAGTCTTAATATTAAGTACCTATAATAAGACGGGTATATAGTTCGAAGACTAGAAGTTGACTGCCTCTTTGCCTCGACTGCGGATCACGAGGTCCTCGGTTCGATTCCCGGTCGGGCATAAAAACTGTTAGGTATTGGGTTTTTCAACTAAGAAATTCTCAGTGCCAGCCCGGAGTTGGAAGTTGGCGGTGTTTCACCCCCGTGCCTCGGAGAGCACGTTAAGCCGTCGGTCCCGGTTATTATCACTAACATGATAATAGTCGTTAAAGCCCGCCAACCCGCATTGGAGCAGTGTGGTGGGTCTAAGCTCTAGTTCCCCCTCTCCTATGAGAGTGGAGGCCTGTACCCAGCAGTGGGACGTTAATAGGCTGTTGTGGATAGTTCGAAGGACCGATAGGCTTTGGGGTCCACCAATGCTTGAATGCCGGCCTTACACCTGAAACTGCAGCAATGGATAACCATCCAATAATTGGTAAACGTACGGACGATCTTAGTAGCTGGGAGTTGGGACTTGGGATCCGCTGGACGCAGCGGACAAGGCCTGTAATCTTACCGTGTTTCCTTGCAGGAGAACATTGTCCAGCAGTAGAAGAGGACTTTTTTTAAATTCGTTTAATTCAGGCAACTAGGCCCATAGAAATATATACTATAACATACAAAATCTTAAAATAAAACTAATACATATGAAAATATTATAATTATTAAACTGTAGGGATTCTAGATCTGGCTTCCCTGAAGCGCCGGAGACTATGCCCTCAGGCCAAAAGTCTGAACTGAGGAACACGTCTTTGCACGAAGCCGGAACAGTAAGGACATACGAGCTGAAGTAGGTTGTCCTACTGGACTTCAGTTTGTCCAGGGTCAGCTGCACTTCTGTCATATGCGAACAACCAGATCCTCGCGAAACTTCTGCAGCTGCTCCATGGCGATTTTTATCTTATCTTTATATTGATATTTAAGTTATTAAGTTAAATTAAACACAGTCGTTTTATTTTTGCGGGGTATTGGAATAATCTGGATCTGGGGAAGAGCATGGCAGTTGATCTACCTTACAATTTTATTGATTTCTAAAATTAATAATCGATCAAACATTCATAAATATTAGCATGAATTTTAAAATAAATGAAATAACACAAGAAAATCACACGAAAAATCGCGTTTGGAAACTTGTGCTTTTAAAACTTTGCCTAAGCATTTTACAAATTTTACATAATATTTAATTACTTTAAAAATGTCAGGATAATTCCAGGGACTTTCTAGATGTGTGGATATCCTAATTTTGGGCTTGTATCGCGGCCCGGTGCCCACTGCACCGACAAATAGCCGGATTATGCTAAACTGTAACATAACATCATCGGACCTTTACATTTATTGAATAAAATTAACCTAACATTCGGGCTTCGTAATATATGCATACCTATTCATTTAAATTCAACATTTTTTTACACTACTACAAGTTAGCCCTTGACTGCAATCTCACCTGATGGTATGTGATGATACAGTCCAAGATGGTAGCGGGCTAACCTGTTAAATGATAAATGATAAAGATCGGTTGAAAAGAGGGCCGTTAAAGCGTACCTAAGCTAAGCGTAAGGTAAAGACAGATAGATAGACAGACGGAGACACACTCTTTCGCACTTATTATATTAGTATGGAAGTATGGATTCTGTGTGGAAGTATGCATGCCGGTTGCCCTACAATGTTTTCCTCACCGTTTACTCGAAAGCAATATGATTTAATTTCCGAAAAGTTAGGAATGCATGATTGGGATTGAACCTAAAACACCCCGAATATGAGGTTGTCGTCGAAACCACTATAGGCTATCGCCATTTATTACCGAAATTAACAAAAAATATAGTTTCACTTAAATAGTAGAGCTTTTTAAATGTCTCTTAAAAGAGATACTAAATACTTAAGGTCCGCGGTGATACGAATGCCTCACACAATTTTCTTGTTTACCCAAAATTCTCAAGATTCCAATCCTACCATGACGACCTCCCTGGCGCAGTGTTGAGCGCTGTTTTCATAACGTGCGGAGGTCCCGGTTTCGATTCCCGGCAGGGTCAATATGGGAATTTATAATTTCTGAATTTTCCCTGGTCTGGCCGTGGCTAGTTACCACCCTACCGGCCAAGCGATTTAGCGTTCCGGTACGATGTGGTACCTTACGGAACGCTAAATCGCTGTGTGCTGCCATGCTTCTAGCAAGTTAGCCCGCTACCATCTTAGACTGTATCATCACTTACCATCAGGTGACATCGCGGTCAAGGGTTAACTTGTAGTAGATTAAAAAATCACCTAACAGACATTTCATTACTCAAGTAAAAAAAAAATCAATCGTTCAACAATGGAGCCTCTTATAATTCAGCCCGCTTCTAAGCACGACCATATAATTATAAAAAAATAAATAAAAAATAAATAAAAAAGCCATTTATTCACCATATCTTACTTAAAACTAAATTACAGTATTT
This sequence comes from Erebia epiphron, assembly GCA_963932025.1. NCBI lineage: Eukaryota > Metazoa > Arthropoda > Insecta > Lepidoptera > Nymphalidae > Erebia > Erebia epiphron. The sequence goes on from OZ009954.1 coordinate 6,374,037, forward strand.
TGTGATAATTACTTATTTTACTTAAATAACAAAGTGTGACATTACAATGATTGGTAGTCTATTAGTACTAAATCTACAAGATATGGGCCCCTTCTCGGGTAAAGGCCTCCCCCATCCTCTTCCACCTCTCCCTATCTTTTCCTAGTCTCACCCAATTTATTCCTGCTGTTTTAATGATGTCATCAGCCCACCGTTTGTATGGCCTTCCAACAACCCTTTTGCCTTCTGGTCCTTTCCATTTTGTGGTTTGGATCGTCCATCTTTTATCTGAGTATCGTGATATGTGTCCTGCCCATTGCCATTTCAATGCCAGAGCTTGTTTTAATGCGTCAGTTACTTTTGTTTGTTGTCGTATTCTGTCACTTCTTACTTTATGTATTTTTCTTATTTTAAGTATGCTCCTTTCTATTGCTCTTTGAGTAGTCCTCACCCTTTGCTTGACTTTATTTGTGAGTACCCAAGTTTGGCATCCGTAGAGTAGACATGGTAGGAGACAAGAATCAATCACTGTTTTCTTCAAGTATAAGCTATATTTTCCTTTTAGAATCTCTTTAAGTGCCCAAAATTTTTTCCATGTTAAATTAATTCTTCTTTCAATTTCTTCTTCGTTTCCTGACTTCATGAATGATACTTGTTTTCCTAAATAGATATAACTGTCTACGTAATCTATGTTGTTCCCGTTTAGGGCAATTGGTATTTTGTGGCTGTTGGTCATTATTTTTGTTTTTGTTCCATTCATTTCCAAGCCGATTTTTGAGCTTTCTCTATCTAATGAGTGAACCATCTCTTCGAGTTCCTTAGATGTCTCCGCTAATAAGACAATATCGTCTGCGAATTTAAGATGGTTAAGATATGAATCAAAAATCTTGATGCCTTTTCGTGTCCAGTTTAAATTACGAAATATGTTTTCTAGCACCGCGATGAAGATTTTTGGTGACAGAGGGTCACCTTGTCTGACTCCTCTTCCTATTATGATTGGGTTGCCCCTTGTTTCAAGTTTTACTGTGCTGGTGCTATTTTCGTATATGTTTTTAAGATGTTGATGTATTTTTGTTCTACGTTAGCTAGTTTCAGTGCTGTCCAGATTGATTTATGACTTATACTGTCAAAAGCTTTGCTATAGTCAATAAAGCATAGATACAGAGGTCTGTTAAACTCCTTGTACTTTTCGATCACCTGTTCTAACGTCTGGATGTGATCAGTGGTGCTGAAACCTGACCGGAAGCCTGCCTGTTCTATTGTTTGGAATTCGTCGACTTTCGGATTTATTCTTTTTAATATTACAGATGCGAAAAGTTTGTATATACTAGCTAATAAACTGATTGGCCTGTAATTACCGATGTCCAGTGGGTTACCCTTTTTATATAGCAATATTATATCCGATGTGCACCATTGTGACGGTACTGTTTCTGTATCCAGTACCATGTTGAATAGGCGGGTTAAATGGTTCAGTAAGACAGGTGCACCTAGTTTGATTATTTCATTAGGTATACCATCGGGTCCAGGTGATTTTTCAGCCTTCAGTTGTTTTATTTGTTCGTATATTTCTATTTCATCTATTGGTTTAATTAAGTTGGAGGAATTTTTAAGGTTCGGTGTTTCATCCATATTATCTGTTCCTCTTTTTTTATACAGCTCCGTATAGAACTTCGTTGCGTGGTCTATAACATCCTTCCTCGTTTTTGTTTCTTCCGTTTGCTGTTTTAGTTTATGTATCCATGTTTTGTGAAGCGTTAACTTTTTAAAAGCTTTTTTAGTACTTCTGATATTTTTAAGGTTAGTAGTTATGATACTTCTTCTATGTTTACTATAATCATCACGAATTGACTTGTTAGTTTTTTTAAATAATTCACTCAGTTCTTGTCTAATATTTCTATCTTTGTTTTTTGTTTGAATCAATTCAGTTCGTTTTTTTATAAGATGTTCAGTGGTTGTGCTAAATATTTTATGCCCTTTCGTTTGAGTGTTGTTATTAATTTTCAAACTACTTTTGATGGCTTCCTCCATTAAGTTGTAGTAAATTTGGACATTTTTTGATAACATTCTGTCTCCAATTTCTAATTTAAGATGGTTTGTAAATTTTTTAATTTCATCTTCTGTTTTCGGTATTTTTGGTTGGATTTTGAAGGCTTTCCTACTCTTTTTTGGTTGGTTTAACAAAAATGTTGCTCTTAATAGTCTATGATCGGAGGCAAACCTTATGTTGTTTATTACTTCGATGTTAGTTATTAATTTAGGGTTATTCGATATTATGAAATCAATTTCATTCTTTGTCTTTTGGTCGGGTGATATCCAAGTCCATTTCCTACTTTTTCTCTTCTTAAAAAATGTATTCATGATTGATAGTTTGTGTTCCCGTGCATAATCTATAAGTCGTTCTCCTCTTTCATTTCGTTCGCCGAAACCATAGCTGCCCATGATAAGGCTTTCTTCCTTTTTTGGGTGTCCTATTTTTGCATTAAAGTCACCCATTAAGATCACCTTCGTGTCGGCCAAGGTAAGTGCCTTTGTAATGTCAGTGTAGAATTTTTGAATTTCATCTTCGCTTGATCGTTCTGTGGGTGCATATACCTGAATTAGAGAGATGCAAAGGTCGTCGAATTTGAGCTGGAGTAGGGCAACTCTTTCCGAGATTCCGATAAAGTTGGCAATGTTAGATTTGTAGCTTTTCTTTACTAAGAACCCCACTCCGTGTAACCCTTTGGTTTCTCCAATATAACATAGGATATAATCTCTGTACTCTTCGATGTTGCAACCCATCTTTCTTACTTCTGACAGTCCCAGTATGTCAAAATTTACATTTTCTAAGGCATAAGTTAGTTCTAAATATCTCTCTATTGATGCCAAGGATCTCACATTATACGTACAGATTTTTAGAGATTTCTCTTTGAACTTGAGTATTGATCTGCTGTTCGTAGGTGGGGGGTTTTGGTCTAATTTCCCACGAGGACCAGTCGGCTTGGGAAATGGACCATATAATTACAGTCTATTTATTAATTCATACCCCATAAATGTAATTAACTCTATGTGGGTTATGTAGTAAATGAATATACCTAATAATTATTAACCCATTGTTTACATATGAAGCCATAAATCTAATTGTAATGGGCCTCACTTCCCCATCGTTTCACCCTACGGAACCGCACGACACCGTATCCGTTTTGACACCATTGTAATTATCGTGAGAGTTCCTACTATAAACTCAAAAGTGAATGAATTATTGAATGATTTGTCCCATTCTTTCTTGTGGGAATTTTTGTGGGAGGGAATGAAATAGATTTAGATATTGCTGCGGGACGGGTGTAAATTATTATTGATGGGGCAGTAGCTAGTTGGTCCAGCTAGGATATGGTTAAAGAGTAAAAATACCTGGATACGGCATAATTTATATTCATAGATTATAATTTGTATAGTAATGGTAATAAATAAGTTATATGCTTTAATGTATTTGACTCAATGAGTATTGTTTATTTTGTCCAGCGGTGGACTAAGACCGTCCGAGGCTAGTGGGCGGTATACTTACTGAATGAGGTCTTCACCTTCGTTTGCAAAAAAAATAAACGTAAGCGAAGCGAGCGCGAAACGTCTTCTTTAATTTTACAAAAACACAATCTTCATAAATGATATTATTTTTTTACTATTCATCATAATATAATAATTATGAGATGTATTAGGTATAACAATGATTTTTACGACCCTAATTAAATGCCGATGCCGCCTCTGTTTAAATATTTGCTTCTCTGTTCTCTAAGTCTAAAGTGATGATTGAATGATTAACAGCAATTTATAGTGTCAGCCATTGACTTAGTTGGTAAATCGATGGTGTCAGCACCCAACAGCGCTCTGATTGCCGTATAATGAATCGTTCATAATCGCATTATTATTGAATTATTGATGTTCAATCTAATATTGTCCCGGTCTTAATCCGTTCATTAATATGTTTAGTGTCGATGTTCATTTTCAGTTTTCACGCGCTGAAAAGTTGAATAGGTAGAGGAGGTAGCAAATAGCAATATTATTTTTGTGTCACGTACCTTTTCTTGATTATTAATATGGACTTCCGCAAAGTAACGCCTGCTTTTATCCAATAAATTTTAACATGGTAGCGACTAACCTAGTAGGGGGAACCACACATTTGGTCACTCCTCTCTTATTGGTTCATCGACATCGTACCGGTACTATTAACACAGAATAGGTAATAGTACAACTATTAAGATATTAATGTGCTGGAACGCAAAATAGCTCGGTCTTTGCTGGTAGACTGGTAGGTAAGTAGTAACTACAGTCTTGGCCAAAGCTTCCCACCATACAATTGATTGATATCGGACATAACTAAAGCTAACCTGAAGCTAATATTGTCATACAAAGCTGGATATCCACGGCTTTGAGCCGCTTGTGCCAAGCGACCTAAGTATGAGTACCTAATTATAGACTATACTTAGTTTAGAAGTAAAACGTATTATTGCATCTGTGGTAAAACTTAAAAGAAAAACTTTGCAACTGTGGTAAAACTTTTGTAGAAATGTTTCAGATCTAACAACAATCAATTAATCTATTAAAACAAACAAAAAACAAGTTTCATGGTATCGGTCGATTACAGAGCCGTTTAAACTGTTAATGATGTGTGAATACACTTCACGGCTATTACACGGTTACGCTCATTTCGATATGAACGGATTAATGTGGGGTCTAGTCAATGACGTCGAAATATGCTATGAGGTTGAAGGATCTAGTTTGAACATGCTTTGAAATATTGAAAAGAAGCAGGCATTACAATACTAGTGCGGGATACACACTGTACCTGGTACCACATAGATTTACCTATTTGTATCGGATTATAGCGAATTAAACTTATAATTCCTTCATTATGCTTCAAATGTTTGTAAGAGCCTATGCACACGGCGTATTTTCTACGCGCAGACAACGCGATAGAAACGCGATTCGCAGACCATACGCGCGTCAGTCGCAGGGTGCAGCCAGCAACCTTTGCCCACGTCAATAAATTCAGCCGCGCGTTTGTATACGTCGATACAGACGCGCTGTGGATGCGCGTTTGTCCCATGCACCAAGTAGTAACTGTGGTCCTATGGCAGTTTCAGATTGGCATGTTTTTGAGCTTTTACGTACACCAAATTTTGCGCTTCAAAACACTGAATGCGCGCATACGCGTTTGTGCCGGCGTGTTCGTGACTGTGGGTCAGTCAGTAGTAGGTAAGTAGTTGTCAGCGCGTCAAGTTTCAACGCTTGTAAGAGTTGCCCGTGTGGCAAAGGGCGCGCCTATACGCGCTTCCAAAAACGAGCTTACAAATAAATATAAACGCCGCCGAAAAACGCTGATCTGAAACCGCCATTAGATACGAGCTAAAGAAGACTGTATGTCTATTAAAACGCGAGACAAGACAAAACGTCGTTCCCCTCCGATGTGCTACGCGTAGGTATTTTCGCGCAGACGAATATAATATTGTATGTATTGTGAATTTGTGAAGTAGAATAGTGACAAAAAACTATAAACTTTACTAAAAAGTTTACTATGCCATATCGGCAAAAGGGATTTATCAGAGACGTAGGTGATTTATTGGCACATATAATATGTAGGTACTATGTACCTATTCAAGGAATTACTTTAGGAAAAATGTGTGACATATTTCCACTCTACACATTCATGAGGTAAGTATGTGGATTAGCTAAACTATGAAACCCGCCATAAATTTAAACATGCAAAACATCTGCATTTGAAACGTGGGCTAGCGGCAAACGCGAGCGAGATTAAAAACGGCCTGGGCGCCATTATGACCCGCCTTTAAATTTAAACCCATAGATTTAAAGTTTAAACCCACATATCTAAGCTTGAGGCAAGCACAACGCGTTGCGAAAACCGTCTACGTCTGCACGATACAACGTCTTAATATTGTCATTTGTCATAATAATGTCTATTGCCTCTGGTCTGGTCTAGCAGGAGGCATTGGCTACAGCCTACAGCTAATTACCACTCTACCGTTAAAGCCGAGCGATATAGAGGCCCGCTGCCGCCATGGTCGTAAAACTTAACTGCTATAATACGGACTACGGTCTTACTTTTTCTTCGGTCAGTTGGCTTCCATCATAGAGTGTATTATTATTATTATTGGTATATATCATACTCTCACGCCCGCATACAAAATAAATACATATATGACCAAAGGAATTATAATGAACTTACGTAAATAAATAGATATGAATAAACTTACATACAAATACACAAATAAAAAGTTGTAGCGGGCGGAGGATTACACCACGCGGCGGAGACCAGACGGCTGGGGGTCAGGGCGACAGGTTGAGAAACCGGCGTTATTATTATTATTATTATTATTATTATTATTACACTTTATTTGTACACCACAACACAATAAAAGAAAGAAAAAAAAATGAGGAACAAAAAACACAGCAGCGATCTCTGCCAGGCAACCTTAGGATTAGGAGAAGTTAAGGAGATTAACTTGCGGGTGGTGTATTAATAATTAAGAGTGTATCATCAAGATCTTCAGGTGGAGATCGTCATAAGTCTCATAGGATAGGCAAGGGCACAGTTTTTTAGGTTTCCGTACCCAAAGGGTAAAAACGGGACCCTATTACTAAGACTCCGCTGTCTGTCTGTCTGTCTGTCTGTCTGTCTGTCTGTCTCCAGGCTGTATCTCATAGACCGTGATAGCTAGAAAGCTGAAATTTTCACAAATGATGCCGCGTTGCCGCTATAACAACAAATACTAAAAATTAAAAAAATATATATATTAAGGGGGGTCCCCATACAATAAACGTGTTTTTTAATAATTTAAAACTTACGGTTTGTACGGAACCCTCGGTGCGCGAGTCCGACTCGCACTTGGCCGGTTTTTTTTATCAGTTACAAGTAAGTAACTGAATAAAAAAACTGTACCTCTTTTACAATTTCTAGGACCCGGCTTACGCACCACGACTGCGCTTCACGCCGCCATCGCGTTGTGTTTGTATCAGCCTTTAGCCATTTAAGAGAATCATCTGTCACGAACATTACGCATTCGCACTTTACTAAAGGTTTAATCCTGCACTTGAAATATGTTTGGGGTGCCTCGGGAATCGAATGCGGGACGATTCGATGGCTAGTGAAAGATTAGCGGGTTTTGTAGGGGTTGAACGAAATTAAAAAATAGGAAATGAAAGAAAATCGAGCAGCGTATCTTTCTTCGTTACTAATAATTTTAGAAGATGCATGCCTACGCAACATTTTTGAAACGATATCTACTTATTAAAATCTACCATTATTTTAAAAGGCTCAGTAGACATCAGTAAGTAAGTTATTATTTATTCATCTAAGCGCGCAAACACTATTTCTATGTTTTACATGCCTTAGTCCTCACAGACTAGCGCAACACGACAAAACATCGTTCCTATAAAACTTCAGTACAATGACGAAATATCACATACATACTTAGTCACGAATCGAATAATAATAGGTACTTATTAGCTTTTTCTGTTGCTTAGGTGCGTTTACTTGTGCGAATTTCCAGGATTTCCATATTTTTTAAAAGAACTGAGTGCTGAACTAAAAAAAAACATAACTATTGCATAGCTTCTATCGCGGGCCTTGAGTGTGGAGACCGAATCCAGAAATTCCGTAACGAAATTGAAAATAAATAATTTTAAATTAAATCATAATTCTTTAAAATTATTTCGCCTTGATATTCCAAATCATCTTTTCATAAAAATAGTCTTTTTATTTTCAATAATTTGAAGTCAACAACACAAGTAGTCATAGCAACCAAAGTGTTAGGTAAGTTGATAAAAAATGCTATGCAATAGCTTTACCTACCGCGGCAGTCTCCGGCGGTTTTTTGTTACAAAAAGTTCACAACTTTTTGTTTTTAATCGAGACCCACTAAAGTAGTGGCTGTCACAATTGTAACAGCCCTGAGGAAGGTCCCCACAGGCCGGGTTACGAAAATTAGACCCCGGGGAGTACGCTGCATCCAACCTGCATATGCGCAGAAAAGGACCATTTTATGCTTTAGTGAACAATAAATCCATTTGGTCAGCTCAGTAGTTATAAGGTGGAATTCCATCGTTCAACCGATAGAACACAAAGATTTTTCAGTTCAAATCCGAACTGAAAAATAATTTATTATTTTTAATCAACATAATTATTTTCTTTTATGCTTTTCTTTACTAAATCTTAAAACTATCAGGAAGATGAAAAAATTTAGTACCTACGTACCTACTTAATAAATCAATGGGGCTGATTCTGTAGTGCACAATCTCTAAACTAAACTTAAATGACAGCACTAAAAATATAGCTAACCATTTCATAATAGGTACTCCCTCCAGAAAAGGACAGAACTAGATTTAAAGCTGTCATTTGAGTTTAGAGATTGTGTTAAACCGAATTGGCCACTATGCAGTATTTTCTTAGATAGCGCATCGGTTCAACAAACGCATGTACGCTAAGTACTAAAATTCTACATCAATGCATACGCTAGACAAACTAAGACAGTCAGACCTGTCGCATTGTATGGTTCTGAATGTTGGGCGGTGAAAGGGACGGATGAAAGAAAAGTACATGCGACCGAAATGCGAATGTTGAGATGGATGTGTGGTGTGACTAGAATGGACAAGATTAGGAATGAATATATAAGGGGAAGTTTGAAACTAGCGCCAGTGATAGAAAAGATGAGGAGTAATAGGCTAGCATGGTATGGGCATGTAATGCGGAGGGAAGAAAGGCATATTACGAGAAGAATGATAGATATGCATGTGGAAGGAAAAAAGAGTAGAGGGAGACCAAAGAAAAGATGGATGGATTGTGTGAAAGGGGATATGCGTATAAAAGGGGTGAATAATAGGTTGACGGATAACAGAAGTGAGTGGAAGAAGAAAACATGTTGTGCCGACCCCACATAGCGTGGGATAAGGGCAGGAAGAAGAAGAAGCATACGCTAGACCAACGTTCGTGTGAAGGGGATCATATTTTTTCTCTGACGGGAGAAACGAAACTCATACTTGCATTAGTTTCAAAGTTGCAATTCACGCTCGCTTCTGTTTAAGGCCATCCAGTCTAGTACCGGGAGCTTGCAATGAAGTTATCAAGATATTTGGGGGCCCGCACTGCGGGGGACGTACAAAAAAGCTAACACGTCGCAGAATTGCGTTACGTTTGTTAGGGGGAGATCATCGAGCAACTCGGCTAAGAGAGAATTTAGCCTTAGCGAATGGCGATCCCCTCTATTTAGCAATAGTTCAGTCTTAAAACTAAATATTCCAGTTTGGTGATGCCCAAAGAAACTAATTGGTTTATGGAACCATTGCTAATTGTCTCAAATGAGCCTTAAAAGAGCATGAAATCTGCACGACGATATAAAACTTAACATTTGGTGTAGTGTGTAATAATATTCCAAGCACAAATTTCCAAACCAGGTTTGGACAAGACTCTGTGATACAAAAAACTCTGCTACACAATTCTCTGGTATTTCATGCGCGAAGTACCTAATGCTAATTTGACACACAACAATTAAATTATCCCTGCCAGAGCATAGACATACAACATTACGTCGTCAAGTTAACACTACACGTCGCGTATATTTCGATTATATTTCCTTGACCTAGTGGTCCAATACATTGGCAGAGGAGCGTTGTAAATAGCGCCTCTCCGCCAAGGGGTGGACTTGCATTACTTTTTAGGGGAGATCTGCAAATAGTGAATAATGTATAACTTGTCTTATTCACACTAAAACTTTAAACTCCCTCTATTGACTGAACAATCGAATGGGTGCGAAAGATGGATGCGAAAAAACAGTTACGACTATTGTTGGGAAACGGTTAAATTATAAACTCAAGCCAGACTTCCAAATGTGCAGGGTCTACTTTGAAAAAGGATACTTTGGAAGGATATCATTATTCAATTCTTATTAATGATTCTTGGCTATTTTATAAAAGAACAATTATTTAAACGTATACACTACTTATCCATACTTATATTACAAACTAGCTGATGCCCGCGACTTCGTACGCGTGGATCGAGGTTTTGTTGTACCCGAGGGAACTCTTTAATTTTCCGGGATAAATATATGGGATAAATTTCCGGTCTATGTGCTATTCCAGACCATAATCTATCTCTGTGCCGAATTTCAGCCAGATCCGTTTAGCCGTTGGGGCGTGATTGAGTAACAAACATCCATACATCCATCCATCCATACATCCATCCAAACATTCGCATTTATAATATTAGTAAGATGCGAAACAGTGTCTAACTGTCAGCTCCGCTTTCCCAGCCCGTCTGTTAAACATTTGACCAAATTCGGTAAGTACAGAGGTAGGTTGCATCCTAAGAAAGGACATAGGCTACTTAGGTATTATCCCGGAAATTCATGAGCTTCCGCGGCAATCAAAAAACCTAAATCCACACGGACGAAGTCGCGGGCGTCAGCTAGTACGTTTTGTTTGTTCTTCATATACATTCGTTACAATACAATGCTTAAGGATAGCAAACTTTGCTTTATTTTGTACATCCACAGGATAACAGACTTTGATTTGAAGCACTAAGACCCAATTTAGAATGTTGACAAGAAAGTCTAGATTGAGGAAACCTCTCAATAGGCCACACTGATGACTTCTGCTCCAGATCCTACTCATTAGCTGTCGAGACAATGCTCCTCTTACCTACTCATCGATGCTTGTTTTCGCTTTGAGTCGGATTGTTAACTTTTCGTTTCAAATATGTTTTAAGGCCTATGTATTATTATACCTATATTGGTACCTAAGTACATTTTACTTTTTCTGGTAACTAAAAGGAAAAAAGAAAATATATCTATTTATTCAATGATGGTATCACAAACAAACAGTCATTTATCATACTATTGTAATTACCTAATAATAATATGCTTGTCTGTGACACCACCCAGAATGTGTGTGCAGGGGGGTTACTATGAGCTCCTAAAGCAGGATAGAATATTGAACTGCACTTAACTTCAAGGCACTGAACTGGTAGGCAGACACTGCATTGAACTGTGCTGCAGTTCAATTTCTGTCCTGCTTTAAGAGCTCATAGTAATTAGTAACCCCCCAGCTCAGCCTTTTGCCCTACATCAAAACTTGGAATTGAAAAACCTGGTCCACGCGGACGAAGTCGCGGGAATCATCTAGTATTTTATAATTTTTAAATTATTTTATGCAAGAATTTTACAAGTTTTTCCTAAATTGGATAGGTACCGGTACATATTGCACTTATTTTACCGAGCTGGATTTCTATCTGGCTTATGAGAACTCGCTCATTTCCTGCATAGGCCATAGGAATAAAATCAAAAAGTTGTCGTATAACAAAGGCGGCTATGAACCGAGGCATTTGCACTCGGCTTTAATCAATGAAGTTCTGGAGCGATCTCCCCACAAAGGCAATAAATGAAGTCCTCTGAAATATAGAGCGTAGTTATCTAGACTCTTTTATAGCATTTTTATGTCACTTCTTCTACTTTTAATAATAATGTATTCGTTCACAAACAATGATATTTTTTTTTCATATACTAGGATATTATATTCTGCAAATTAAAAAACTTGAGAGGGTGTTAAGGGACAACCGATGGAACGAAGTACCAAAGGTCGTAACGACACTTTTTGCTATGTAGTTGTAAGCCGTGCGGCGTGCGCGTGTTTCTCTGTGTAAATTTTATTACAATTCCTTCACAAATTAATCAAAAGGAACTTCGTTCCATCCGAACGAATAACTAGCCTATGTAACTATTGAAAACATAATTCTTTAAAATTATTTCGCCTTTTTATTTTCCACGACTTGAAGTCAACAACACAAGTAGTCATCGCAACCAAAATCATCTTTCCTAAAAAGTGTCGTTACAACTTTTGGTCTTAATTTTTTCCGTCTAGCCCCCTTTCGTAACGCGCGATAAGGAACTTCGTTCCAAAATTCATTCAGCGCGCAATGGAGCGAGCTATGTTGAGTTATCTGAGGTGTAAAATTGTTCTTACGTGGAAATAGATGGAACAAAAGTGACCGGCATAGCTCAAAGGTGCAGGTAAGCTAATCAGTGGGCAGATCGTATCTGCTCCAGAACCTATGGCCGATGGGCTGACTTGTTCTGGAGTGGAGACCGCGAATTGGTAAGCGCTGCAGTGTAGGACGACTTCAAGCCCGCTGGACCTACTGGCTGGCTGGAAGATGATGGCGGTAAGCGGGTGAATGAGGAAGGCGGGGGACCATGGCCTGTGTGTGATTGTAAATAGCACAACAATCTAATCTAACTATATTATATATAAAAATTAATGTTGCTAACCGCAAAACTCGACAACGGCTCGACCAATTCGGCTATTTTATTTGTCGTATGTTCCTTAACTTCCACGGAATGTTTTTATATATATAAAAAAGAATTGCGTTCAATTTAATTTTTAATTTGGTACAGAGATAGTTCACATGCCGGGGAATAACGTAGGCTACATTTATCCCGGAAAATTGAAGAGTTCCCACGGGAGTTAAAAAACAGCAATCCGCGCGGACGAAGTCGCGGGCATCAGCTAGTATTCTGTATAAAAACGTCTACCATTTACAGCATTATATAAAAACAAAATGTCTAGCCGTTTTCGAGTTTAACTTATGGACTTATAAAACACGTGACTGCTTTATGACTTCACCACAAAAGCAAATAAAACAAAAAGAAAACTCCCTGAAATTTATTTCATCACGAAATCTACTTAAAGTACGCTGAGGAAAACAGACATTTCCGCAAAAGTTTGAAATAACTTGTCAGTTATAAAAGACCATAAAATAAAAGAGAGCGTCGTTCAGGGAAATGAAACCAACTTTTACAGACAACTTGAATTTGATCGCCGTCGGTCGTCTTACATTCATAATAAATATGATCATAATCCCCTGACCCAGTTCTAGCTTGATTTGCTTATTGGAGTTTGCAGAAGTTAACTCCTTAAGAATCGTCTTTCATATATTATAGGCTCGGGGTATGAAAATTTATGGGGAGTAAAATCAAACTTTCTCCGTTACGTTACGTTAAGTTGTTTATGTTTCCATGGTAACACTTGTTTACGTTTCCATGGTAACACTTTTCGTTCGCAAGGAGTCTCCAGTCGTACTGACACACAATTTTTTTCTGGCCGACTCTTAGTTGCGTAAAATTTTCAAATGAGTTTAGTTGCGAACAATATGGATAGGTACTTTCAAAAGCCGAAAAGTCTCATGGTATGGGCTAAGTTAGTAAGCTTTACATTATGATTTACTTACTAGAGGATACTTCTGCATAGATTTAGATTTTTATATATGGAGTGGAAACTCTTTGATTTTGCTCGATAAAAAGTAGGTAAGGTTTCAAGCTATCGCCGTACCAATTTCCTCAAATCAATTATGCGGATGAGCCGTGTAAACATAACAGACATACAGACACAGACACGCTTTCGCATTATCTATATTGGTGTGAATTTAACTTTTTTGAAGTTCAATTATTATTTAAAGTTTAACTAATTATCACATTGACTTGATTTAATTGATGGTAAGTTTAACGAAAATTCGGTAAAGGTAAGTTATAGTTTGTTAGGTACGTTTGTCCTTTTTTAAACTTTACTAATTAATGTCGTAAGATATACCGACTATAAGTACGTATGTTGGTAGATTTAATCTAAGCCTCGGCTTTGTCACACGATTGCTTCAATTATAATGCCGATAGGACTCGAATGTCAATAATCACGTCATAATCCAGTGTGGGGACTTGTAAAGCTGATCATCGATTACAGAAAAATCGATTATAGCCGCAAAAATCGCCACAGTAACGTGCACGCATGTAAGTTAACCGATTTTTAAAATGTGCTCGAGCCCTTCACTGTAGACTCAAGCAAGACTGGATACCGGCAAACCCCCCGCACTTTTTCCGGCAACCGGGAAAAGTACGAAATATTTCATAGTGATCTGGCAGTGGTCCGTGTGTCACCACTGTGTCAATTGATGCACCTTAAGGCGATTCGCGACCACTATTGAGATACCTATATTGAACTGAAGGATGAGACGCCCGGTGTAAGCAACAGAATTTATTTACTAATTATCCGTAGGTACTTTAAATATCCATCCGCCACGCGCTCAGGCGAGTTTTACATTTTCAGTATTCTTACTGCGAAATTATCTGATTTCTTTTCGGTAATATCAGATTCTTGTGAATGAAAATGAAGTGAGAAGTGAAGAAATGGAAAGTATACGGTCATGAGAACTACGTTGCGTGCGGCGCGTGCGGCTCTTACAACTCTACTCTAGTGTGCGATCGATCATCTTTGTCGTTATAATCCCCCATGCACCCGTGATCCGTTGCAGTGGCTGCAACAGCCCTTGGGATGCATGGTCACGTACGAGAGAATATAACGAGATTACGCGAGCCCTTATTAACTAGTTTTTATAGGAGGACACTTAAATTGGTCTCTAGACTCTGATGTTACCCTCGCTGAATACGATGCATTTTTCAACCGACTTCAAAATAAAAATTCTTTCCAAAAAACCGACTTCCAAAGCCACTGTAAAGTAAAAAATAATTTTGATTTCTACACACTATGTTGAAATCGGGCGAGCCTGACGCGTCAACTTTGCCTATCTTTGTTATACTCGCCCGACTTCAACATAGTGTGTAGAAATCAAAATTATTTTTTACTTTACAGTGGCTTCGGAAGTCGGTTTTTTGGAAAGAATTTTTATTTTTAACTTTTTAGTGTAGTCTTAATCCCCACGGCTTATGAGTGCAGTACCCTGCAGCATCAGAGTTGAGGAGTTGGGATTTGGGCTTAAGTATGAAGTCGTTGCTTGACACCTACAATATGAATTTCCCATAAAAAAGTTTTAAATCGCTATTTTTAAGGAGTTCTGTACCCTGCAGCATCAGGGCTGAGGAGTTGGGACTTGGGTTTAAGTATGAAGTCGTTGCTTGACACCCACAATATGAATTCCCCATAAAAAAATCCTAAATCGCTATTTTTAAGGAGTTCTGTACCCTGCAGCATCAGGGTTGAGGAGTCGGGACTGGAGTTGAATCGTATACACGTGACTTGATACCTACTATATGAATTCACCATCAAAACTGCCTAACTCCCTAGTTTTGAGTCGTAAGTATACCTACAGCATCAGGATTGAGGATTTGGAGTCAAATTTTTTTATGGGACCATCTCGCGAGCTTCCTCTAACCACTGAAAAAAAATTTTTTCTATTCGGTTTGGAAACCACGGAGATATGCGGTAACATACATTAAAAAAAATATATATATACGCGCCGAATTGAGAACCTCCACCTTTTTTGGAAGTCGGTTAAAAGGAGGAAGTTCTCAATTCGACTGTTTATTTTTGTTTTTATTGTGTTTGTTACCTCAGAACTTTTGACTGGGTGGACCGATTTGGATGATTCTTTTTTTATTTGAAAGGGCATACTTCCCAAGTGGTCCCATATAAATTTTATCAAAATCGGTCGAGCGGTTTTTAAAATATCAACAATAAAATAAGTACTTTGTGTGTGCTTGTTGTTGTAAAGTTGGCGCGGGAGTTTGAAGTCGGTTGTTTAAAAAGATTTTTTTTTATTAAATTATTTTAGCAACCTAGTCATACTCGTAGTGAGATATTATATTTTTTTGTCCGATTTATTTACATTGATACACCGTGTTTACAAAAATCTGTATCCTTTGCCTATTAGTTTTCTTCCACTAAGTAGTTGTCACCACAAGGTGGGGCTTTAATTCAGACATTCCTTAGTTAACTTTTCAGTTAAAAGTAGCCTAGGTCAGTCTAGATGCAAGCCATGTTTGTACCTTTCGTCACGGATCATAAAAAGGTAACAGACCGACAGAAGCACTTTTGTATTTGGGATTAGTCATTTGTCTCAATTGTACACAGTCGTGAGATATTTGTATGACGATTTTTTTATTCCACTACAAGTTAGCCCTTGCTAGTTATTATTCTGTGCCTTGGCTGCGATTTCACCTGATGGAAAGTCTAAGATGTTAGCGGGCTAACCTGTCAGGGGTAGGTACGGCAGTTATAGTTAACCCAACCCTACTTACCCATAATCGGTCTCTACATGGCATCGTACCGGAACGCTTCGCTTGGTTCGCTTGGTAACTAGCCATGGCTGAAGCCTCCCACCAGACCACACCAGAGAAAATTCTGAAATTATAAACTCCCAAATTGACCTGAACTGCCTCGTTGGTCTAGTGGTTAGCATAGTCGACTGCGGATCACGAGGTCCTGGTTTCGATTCCCGGTCGGGCATAAAAGTTAGGGATGGGTTTTTCAATTAAGAAATTCTCAGTGCCAGCCCGGAGTTGGAAGTTGGCGGTGTTTCACCCCCGTGCCTCGGAGAGCACGTTAAGCCGTCGGTCCCGGTTATTATCACTAACATGATAATAATCGTTAAAGCCCACCAACCCGCATTGGAGCAGCGTGGTGGGTCTAAGCTCTAATTCCCACTCTCCTATGAGAGTGGAGGCCTGTGCCCAGCAGTGGGACGTTAATAGGCTGTAGTGATGATGATGATGATGAAATTGACCCTGCCCGGAAACGAACCCGGTACCTTCCACTATAAGACCACAGCGCTCACCACTGCGCCAGGGAGGTCGTCAAAACGATAATAACTTTTTACGACACAATGGGGTGTTCAAAGTACAAAATGACAATTTCCCTAAAGGAACGGCCAGTTTAACCGTGCCATTGTGTAGCAGATTGTAAGGCGATAATCGCAGGGGCGGGTCACCCCTGACCCGGTGACTCAGAGCGATTGAGATTCCTCGTTATGGGATCCGTATCGACAGCTCCTAATAAGTGTCCGGTGTAAATTTATTTTAGGGGACATTTTCGCTCGAGGGCTAATTAGTTGGTGCGGTTAACGGCTTGCAGCGTAATAGGTACAGCAAAAAAATGGTAGGTAACGTGCTTTTTACGTAGTTTTCGGTTAGTATTAAGTATGGTAACCATTTTATTATAATAAATAATTATAGGTAATAAAATAATTGAGAGTAAAATTGCGTCTTGTAATACATAATATAAAGTTTGATAACATCACAATTATGTATTACAAAGTACAAACTCCCTGCTAAAGGGGCATTTTAAGTTTGTTGAAGCGTTTGATTGTTTATTTAGTTGACATATTATCATCCCTATGATATTGGAAACATGCAAAGAACACTTCCAGATTTTTATAAGGATCTGGCATGGATTTGGTGACTAATCAGAAATGCTAAGCAGGTTGCTTAAAAAATCGTATATGGATGGGGATGTTATCGTAGGCTACCAATAATGAGAAACAATAACACGGTCCCATAATGAAGGTTGCCTACATTCTAAAATGTTAGAAACATGCAAAGGACAGTGCCAGATTTTCATAAGGATCTGCGCCCGATTGTGTGAGGAAATCGTAATCGTTTGTCACACGTATAATTCGGCCTGTTTGAGGAGTTCATACTCATAACTGCCTGCACGTCAAAACACATGTATAAACTCCTTAAACAATTCGATTAATATGTTTTAAGCTGTCAAATGATAACAATTTGCTAAGACTATTGGGCCTCTGGCTTAGTTTTGGGGACTAGATTACTTACAACTCGTATGAGGATTGGGGATTATATCGTAGGCTACCAATAATGAGAAGCCATAACACAATAACACGGTCCCCAATAATGAGGGTTACCTACCTGCATTCTAAAATATTAGAAACATGCAACAGTGCCAGAT
Source organism: Erebia epiphron (assembly GCA_963932025.1). NCBI lineage: Eukaryota > Metazoa > Arthropoda > Insecta > Lepidoptera > Nymphalidae > Erebia > Erebia epiphron. The sequence continues at coordinate 6,391,749 of OZ009954.1, forward strand.
TTTCATAAGATTCTGGCTTAGATTTAGTAACCAGATTTGGTTACTAAATCTAAGCCAGAATCTTATGAAAAGAAATCAAGAAATCTTCATATAGTTTTAAGGCAGGTTGCTTACAATTATTATTCTTATGGGGATTGGGTATGTTATCGTTGGCTACCAATAATGAGAAGCAATAACACAATAACACGGTCCCCAATAATGAGGGTTGCCTGCATTAGCAGCACGTGATGCCGCAAGCCTGATTGGTTTCCGAGCCGTCTATAAATAACGTAGGACATTATTGCTTTTGTCGGAATTTCTGATGTATTTGTGCAGTTATTGTGAACAGAGGTATCTTTGTCTTCTTATTACGCTAATGTCTTTTCTAGTATGTAAGTAGAAGTAAACTAGCTACGTAGCTAGAAACCTGTACCTACAGAACAAATCAAATCAAATCAATCAATATTATAAATGGGAAAGTTTGGATGGATGGATGTATGGATTTTATATTTTATATTTTTTTTTATTATCCACTACAAGTTAGCCCTTGACTGCGATCTCACCTGATGGTAAGTGATGATGCAGTCTAATATGGTAGCGGGCTAACCTGTTAACCAGATGGTGTTTGTTACTCAACCACGCCCCAACGGCTGAACGGATCTGGCTGAAATTTGGCACAGAGATAGATTATAGTCTGAAATAGCACATAGGCTACTTTTTATCCCGGAAAATTAAGCAGTTCCCGCGGGAACCAATAAACCTCAAACCACGCAGACGAAGTCGCGGGAATTCACTAGTTTTCTATAAAAATCGTACTAATATTATAAATTCGAAAGTGTGTTTATTTATTGGTTTGTCCTTCAATCGCGCCGTAACGGAGCAACAGAGCGACGTGATTTTTGGCATAGGTATAGCTGAAGACCTGGAGAGTGACATAGGATACTTTTTATCCCAACAAATTAATGAGTTCCCGTGAGAATTGAAAAAACTTACTCCACGCGGACGAAATCGTGGGCATCATCTAGTTAATATTCATATAATAATATAAAATGATGTCTGTTCATTGGTAAGCGCATCACTTGTACCTAAATTGTATTATTGTATACTTGTTATATTTGTTACATTCGTTTGTTGTACCTATACTTAATTCAGTAAATAAAGGCTTATTTATTCATATAGGTATAAGAGTAACACTAAAATCCAATTATGTAATTTGATTAGCTATCATGATACAATTAGCATCAATCGTGATCACGTGGAACCAAGAACACTGGCTGCATTTCCGTACAACAACCAGGCTGATTCTGCTAGAGAAATAAAAAAATAAAAATATGTTTGATCTCAAATTCAAAACATCCTGTACATTGGATTTGACAACTTATAATAACACATACCTTCTGTTGAAAGGCACAAGCAATTTACATGAACGTAGAAACAATTTAACGCCATTGTGAGAGTGAAAGATCCTTATTACGATTTCGCGCATGTTAATAATGAAGTCGCATTTGTCTTGCGCCGGCGCCTGTCGAGTGTCGTTAACGAGACTGTTGCGGACGCATACTGTGCACGCCACCAAATCCAATTAACAGGGTGTTCTGAATTTGAGATCGAACATTTATTTAACATAAGCATTCATTTCACTTTCTAAGAATCAACCTGGCTGATTAGCGAGGAAATGCAGCCAGTATTCTTACCACGATTCCACGTGGGCTTGTACTATGCATTTTAACTAAGAGTATGAATGAATGCATTTTCGATATATATATTGTGATTTGTGACGTCATGTGCAAATATATTTTGTATGTATAATTCCAATTTCAAATAAAAATGACAAAAAAAACACTCGATCCGAGTGGAATTTACTTAACATGAGTGCCGGTCGGTAGGCTCAGGTTTCAGTCGTTTCACAGATCAACCACTGCAATCGACCTTAACGAAAGTAGCTGGTATCTGGCTGGCTGGCTATCCAGAAAAAAAACATATCTCTCAGATGATTTAAGCTTTTAAAGCTTTTTACCAATGATGTTTATTTTTACAGTCCCACGAACTTATCTGTCCCTGTGGTCAAAATTGGGACCAATTTTTATGCCTGTTGTGGTTTTATTTTATTTTTAAACATACTAGCGATGCTGTCACGTCAGATAAGTTCGTGGGACTGTATCTTTAGAGAATGAAAATCTATCGTCCAATTTCATGAGCCCACGGAATATGGTAAGTTAATGTAAGGCCGAATCCTCTAAAGCAGAGCACCTGTATATCAAAACAGTTCACCGTCTGGCCCAACCCCGATGCAGTATGCTAAGTTGATTTGCTCTTACAAATACTGAGCGTTCTTGTTCCGAGCAGTCTTTGTCACGGATAAATGATATTGTCGCATACAAGACGTATGTGTCTGCGAACAAGACACGATAGGGGCAATGGAATAAATAATTGGGTGGATTTATTCACTTTCACTTTCCAGTTTCGTTTTGGTTACTGGATAGAACCTACAATTTCAAATTGTGTAGAAACATGTTAGTGTAGAAATCTAAGTAAAAATTAAAAGAAGAGTAAAATACCAATTTGTTGTGTATGCATCAACTATATTATATCAATGAACCTCATGGATTTTCGCACATACCTAAGACATAAAAATTTCCTCCTTTATACATAGAATCAACATTCTGAATTACTTCTGAATTGAATTTCAAAATTTCTGTGAGAAATTTCTTGACATTCCTTCTGAATTATCTCCCTACGGAAGCATTTCCTAAAAAGGAGAACAGCTATACTACTGAATCCTAATACAGGTTTTCTTTTGAAAGGTTTTTGTACAAAAGACAATCTATGGAACGTCAGGTTTCGTGTGATTTGACGGTCTTTGAGGCTCGTATAGTCCTACAAACTTATCTGACCCAGTGGTCAAACTGGGAACTAATTTTTACGCCTGTTTAGTTCATTATTATTTTATCTTTCATAGATACTAGCGACACTGTCACCCGGTCAAGTTTGTCGGACTTTAAGTGCTGTTGAATGTGGAATCAATAATTCTTGGTGACACTGACCTCTAACGATCTTTCGAACCCATAGTCCACAGGATACATGTACTAACATAATATTTTTATACAGGACATCCCAAAATCATTGATCAATGAAACATGGGTTGGGATTCCGAATCCACACATCGAGATTAAATATTAGACTTTGCTAAACCAGACAACCGCTGATATGGACGGCTGCAAAATATTTACAAACTTCTGAAAAAATACTACAAAACTTACATAGGTATCTTCTAAAAATATCACTAGGTACATAAAACTAAGCATGTACAAGCCAATAGTTTTTGTGATAATGTTTCGTCTCATTTCTAAAGAAGCAGATTCTAAGGTTACCATATACCTCATTTAGAATTACAACCAGGCAACTTCCCTTGAATAAATAAGGAGCAATCAGAGTTAAGTGTGCTGAAGTTTCTAATTATCGCAGCCTATTTACCGCCTACCGCCTGCCGCGCGTCGACCATGAGTCGCGTGCCCCAATGTTGCTTATGAGTATTTAATATGTATAGCATATTTCAGAATCAAACTGGAGCTATTGCACATTGAGCGATTGGAGACGTTTTTGGTGAATAAAGTGAAATAATTAAAAGCTATACGTTCTTCCGATGGACCTATACAAATTGCATGCCACATTATGCTGCTGAGCTGAGGACGGTCACCGAGGGGGTTTGTAAAAATCCCACATAACCCATTCCCATGTGGTCGGGTATCTCTGGAAGATTCCCCCCCAATGACAAAAAAAAAGGCGAAAACGGGGACAATTTGGTGACAGGACGACGCGAGATGGCACTGTCATTGGCGTAGAGCAACAACAGTAGGTACGTCTTCCTTCCCCTCGCGCGGGTGTCCAGCAAGGGTAGGGATATCGTCTGTGAATGTGGCGTACAGACATGGTGACAGACGCGACCTCTGAGGTGACCTCGCGGTACTCCGGCGCGTATTGGCCGCGGCTGGGATTCTGAGCCCTCCACGGAGACATAGAAGGACCTGCCTTCCAGGTATGATACAACCAGCCGCACAGTCGTGGGTGGCAAGTTGGTGGAGATCAGTTTCGCCAGGCCAAATTGCATGCCAGACTCCACACTTACACGATCGTATACCTACAAGCTGTCTAGAGGTACTAATTTTGTGCTAGAGTGACTGAATTTTTGTATAGAAAATTCTGTAGACCTAGAGATACTCGTCACGCCCGTCAACCCGTAGCGTTGCTCTTTATCCAGACGTCTCCGTCGGATGACTGGTATCTCCAGACTGTTTATGCATGTCTGAATTCGGACTTTCAGTTTCTACCCCCTCAAAACAGTGTTTCAATCGACGAGTCAGGATTGAGGGCTCATCCTAATCGTTCATGAATACGAAGGATTTTTTTCTTTTTGGTGCAGTCTGGCCTTAACTGCATGTGTGCGAAACCGTACTACGTATTTCAATTCGGACTTTCAGTTTCTACCCCCTCAAAACAGTGTTTCAATCGACGAGTCAGAATTGAGGGCTCATCCTAATCATTCATGAATACGAAGGATTTTTTTCTTTTTGGTGCAGTCTGGCCTTAACTGCATGTGTGCGAAACCGTACCTACTACGTATTTCAGAATCAACATCGCCAGTTAGAAGGCAATTTACAATCCGCCCGGCTGAACACTTTAATTGCGCGGCGTTTAACTGAATTCGAATTTAAATGGAATACATCCATTTATCAAAATGAAGCAGAGACTTCAAACTTTGCGTGGTGATGTGGATTTTAATTATTTTATCCACTTCTATGTTGCTAAGCGGTTTTGGCTTGAATTAGTAATTTGGCTTGATGAACTTTTGTTACACTAGAACTTGAGAACTTTCGGGCAGCTTTCTTGATTCGAAGCAAAATGGTACTGTCGAATAATTATATTATTATTTTGAGACAGTTAATGTTGAATTTTCAGGCATGATTTCTTATTCTTTTCCTTCGCAGTTAGAGCGAAAACACATTAGATACCGGACAACAAAACAAATGCGCGAAACGCTTACGTCGAAGGGGAATTAATAATTTGTCCTGTCGCGCTAGTACGTGCAGCTACCTATAAGAGTGAGTTAAGCAGTTTTTGACTTTTTTGACCGCCAGCTGCTAAATATTTGTCGTCCGTAAAGCAGCAAATGGTATTTCTGTGACGTCAGATTGCCGTAATGTATTTTAAAAAGTACCTAAATGAGCAAGATGCGCTTCGTGTTTTCAATCAACTTGAATCAGAGTATAGGCAGATAGATAAAGACATCAACGACATTATTGTAAGGCAGACAGCTCACGTGCATCACATTTGCGAGTCTATTTTTCAGGATCAGTTTACAGTTCCTAGGGCGGTACCTTACTGAGGTAAGAGGAGCGAAAACTTCTGTTACCTAATTTTTGTTACCTAAAATAATGCTGAAATTGCAAAATGGACAAAATTCTCTTTTCTCCAAGGCATCATGCGGAACCGTGTAGACTAAATAATCTGGAACATGAATTCGCTTGGTGGCACGGCTTTGCTAGTAGGGTACCACTATGTATTCTGTCATAATATATGGTGGCAAGTTGGTACCACAACCACGGCCGAAGACTTCCAGCAGTTCAATACTGAGGCAAATTAGAACTGATATTTGGCATATGTTGTTGTGTGTGTGTGTGTTGTGTTGAGAATGTGGAAAGTGACAACTGGCATGGCTACTTTTTATCCCGGAAATTCAAAAAACCCACGCAAATGAAGGCGCGGGCATTTGTAGTCTAGTTTAGCTATATTATTAAGATGAAGATATTATTTATAGTTTTAGTTTAAATATAGTTTTAGTTTAACTCTGTATTAAAAGTGATTTTTTACGGGGGCGACATAATTACGAAGTGATAAAGCCCCATCACAAAATAAAGATTATATAAAAAAAAGTTCATATTATGGCGTTTACAATAACATTTTTTTTAGTTTCTTGAAATTACTTTATTCAAATTATTTATTTTGTTTATTCAAAATATATTGTAAGTATTTATGGATATGTATTTATATATACATATATATGTATATTGTAAATGTATATATATATGTATGTGTGTATATATACATATTGAGTATAGTATTGAGTTTATTTATTTATAGTATCTTACCTAGTAGGTATATATTTTATTGACTATTAATTAGTATTATATCTAATGTGTTTAAGTTTTACTTGCACTATCCTGTTATCTTTACTTTTTCCTCTCTTGCCAAGGGTTGCCTCGTAGAGATTGCTTGCAGCAATAAGGCCGCCTTTGCATACTACCATGTTAGTTTTGATAATATATACTTTGTTATTCTTCATGTAACTTTTTTGGTGTGCAATAAAGTTTTTTCATTCATTCATTCATTCATTCATTTATTTTTATCTATCAATTAGTTACCCGCTCGCACCGGCACTAAAACCGCTGTCTGAGTTTATATATCACAGGATAGAGTATCGGGCGGTTAGATTTACCGATAAGCGCGGGAGGGTCACAGGAGCGCATGGAAAACGATCCCTCGTAAATCTATACCCATGTTATTATTTATTGGGTATATCGAAATATAGCTACTTGTACCAATAATATGTAGAACGTATCTATAGTCTGTGTCACGAAAGACGTCCCTTCTAGGTGGCGCTAGTAGTCGCATGTTTGTGCAATTTTTGTACATCTCCTGGTGGGAGGCTTCGGCTGTGGCCTGTGTGTGGTCACCATTACCACCTACCGGCAAAGATGTACTGCCAAGCGATTTAGCGTTCCAGTACGATGCCATGTAGAAACCGATTGGAATTATCATGCAAACGTTAAATGCGTAAATCCATCTATCTATACGGTCCAATTATTGCACTAGAGGCAGTTATCGTAACGTAAATTTGAACACCGTGAAAACTCACTTTGGGTTGCAGAAGTCAGGGTTTTTTATCAACTGTAATATACTACCTACTTGATACTTGTAACTAATTTGTGGTTTACTTATAACTCTTTGTTAGCTTTTTGGTAGCCAGTTCGATAACGATACTAGCTGATGCCCGCGAGTTTGTCCGCTTAGATATAGGATTTTTGGTTCCCGCGGGAACTCTTTGATTTTCCGGGATAAAAAGTAGCCTGTGTGTTATTCCAGACTATATAATCTATCTCTGTGTTAAATTTCATCCAGATCCGTTCAGCCGTTCTGGCGTTATTCTCGCGTTAATAATATTAGTACTTATAGATTTTTCTGTTGTGCAGTTGAAGAAGAATATACGCGAACGCAGCGTTTGCATTAAAACCTTTAGGTACTATTACCTATTCTGTGCTTTAGGTAGGTACGCATCGAAAACCGACAGCTTTACTCTAATCAAAAAATCCTTTACATTAACTAGGTAGTAGGTACCTATGTAAAAGGTCGAAAAGAAGCAGTGCTTGTCTGAATGCAAAGCCAAATGCTTCTATGTGTGTCTTCTAATGGCAAAGGCCAAAGTATACTAGCACCATAAAAACCCAGAGCAATCTAAACTCTAAAGGTTTGAACATTGACGTGATCTCTATTCTACCCAACGTGAAGACTAAGTATTATCTAAAATCACGGATGGATGACACGCTGGTTTAGCATAAATACATAAAATACATAGATAGTATTCAATTTCAAATCCGATGAAACGGATGTCGGGTCGTTTGATTTCAGAGGGACGAATTTGAATTTTTAAGAGATGCTTAGACTGCCCACACCATATGCCCCTTGCAGCGGCTTTACATTTTGCTGTTTTCCTGTAAAAATGCGCCACCTGTGAAGTGTGAACGCTGCTGATAAGCGGTATTGAATCTAGGCTGCCAAAATAATCCATATCCATACTACTAATCTGCCTGCCTGTCTGCTACGATTTCACTAACCACCACACCATCCACCATAAAATCCACCAAAGTAGTAACGTTACTGTAATTCTTTGGTAAACTAAAACTCACAAGTTTTATCCACGTAGGTCGCGTGTATGAATAACAATACGAAAAGACTGTTTAGCCTTGTAAGTCGGATATCGTATGCCATATGTTAGTTGTGTTAGTTCCTTGCGTACTACTTACTTAAAAACTTACAATTAGTGTTATCGTGGCCTTCAATTGACTCATGAATCATGATGATCATGGAAGACATGTTTAGTGATTTGAGAAATTAAATATTACGAGTAAGTATTACATTGAATATTCACTCTTTATTCCAACGAAGAACCTATCTCACTCACTCACCTAACTCTTAGCATCTTCAGTGGTAATATAATATACATATATGTATACTACTAGGTGATGCCGGCGTTTTCGTCCGGGTGGATTGAGATTTTTTGGTTCCAGACTCTAATCTCTGTGCCAAATTTCATCTAGATCTGTTCAGCTGTTCTGGCGTGATTCAGTAACAAACATCCATCCATCCAAACTTTAGCATTTACAATATTAGTATAGATGTGGCCCGTCATTGAGTGATCTTAAAATAGTATTCCCAAATCAATAGCATCGGATGCGTGGGCGCAGGATGGGCATTGTATGCACATGAACATGATGATCGCAATAAAACTGTGACAAGTGAACAAACAATCATGCTTTTTTAGGACTCTATTATCGTAGTTGTCGATTTCGTACTTGGATAGGTAGAGGTTTTTTATGACTAAACATATATTTTGACTTGAGTATTTTATGACCATGGTTTTACTTATTTTATACTAGATGATGCCCGCGACTTCGTCCGCGTGGATTGATGTTTTTTGATTCCCGCGGGAACTCTTCAATTTCCCGGGATAAAAAGTAGCCTATGTCCTTCCCCGGGATACAACCTATCTCTGTACCAAATTTCATCAAAATCGGTTGAGTGGTTGGGCCGTTATAGCGTAGCAGACAGACAGACAGACAGACAGACACACTTTCGCATTTATAATATTAGCATGGATTTTATTTACTTATATATATACTTTTACGCTCTCTTAAAATGTAAGAGACGATTCAGGAGTAGGTAACTAAATCTATCATTTTCACGCTTTTGTACTTTTGATCTGTAGTGAATAAAACACAAAGCAGAGAAGTAAGAAAAGAAATATACTGACTGTTTTACTAGGCATTTGCTGTTAAATATTCAATTACCATTAACTATGAATAGTCTAATCTACTAAAACTATATGGCTGACCGCGGTCTAAGCAATTACATTAAAATTCTTAATGGAATCCAAATAGTCGGTCAAATCGTAAAACTTTATGGAAACCATAACCAACACTACTCCGTAGACGCCAGCGAGTGTTGCATTAACGCCTCCGTAGTCGTTACCAGCAGGTACTCGTACCTAACAGAATAAATTGTTATTGTACTGATTTCTTTCCTATACTCTTTAAGATATCTACTTAATGACTTCGAAGTTTAGGTACCTATGCTACGAAATTGATTGAACTTAAAAAGGGTAAAAAACAGTTTAGGAAGACGTATTTACATAAAATAAAAATTCTTGTGTATCTGTAGTATTGAAGTAGTAGTACCAAAGATAACATTATTAAAACAAAGACAGGCCGAACCACCCTGGCAATTATTTGTAAAAAACTGATACAGCTGTTCTGTACCCAATAATTTGTTACCTTTATTAATATTTTACCTACGATAGATATATTTTTAACTACAGGAATAATTTTGATACCTTAATACGTCCTTTGCATCAGATACTCGCAGCTATCAAGTCACATCATATTTTTTGCTTAAATACTCGTTGGAGTCGTAGGGTTACCAGTCGTAGGTTTTAAATTGTTTTAGTTTTTCACTTATTATGTTAAGTATTACTTTTTTACCTGAAACAGTTCCAAATAATAAATTATGTTATCTATTAATGTTATAAAACACACTGTCATCGCAAAAGAAGAGGTACATACCACTTTGGTTGATAGCTACGGTCTAACCACAGTCCTATAGTCCCATAATCGAATCCTTTTACCAATTATGTATATAGTATTGACAATACACAGATCCAATGTTTCAACGTACAAAAAAGTTCTACAGCAATATGCTCCTTCCGGTGATATTAATAAAAGTTAATTTCGTGCAGCTAAATTGGTAGATTTAATGAAGTGTCCGATTGTACATGTCTCGTAAGGGTTGAAGACGGATGTATCTCATGCATTATGCAGCAAGTATGCAGGATAATCACGTTCGATACTGTTTGTTAGTCAAATAAGCTATTGTACAAGCTTACATCAGATATCGACAGATTGGGAGTTTGGAACTTGTAGGGAAAGTCGTGGGTAAACTTTGTGTGTCTCTCTTGAGTTTTGAATCTCGGTTGCCATCTTGTTTGGAAAGGTTTTGCATTCTTTTGTCGTCATTCCTTTCGGCTGCTGTTATAAATTAGTCATTTGTTATACAAGAGTGAAAAGTTGTTTTTTAACCGCGTGCTCAATTTTGATGACCGAGCAAGCGAAGGATTCTAAAATTGAATCACGAGCGCAGCGAGTGGTTCAAAAATTAGAATCCTGAGCGTCAGCGAGGGAATCAAAAGAGCACGAGGTGAAAAATCTTTTCACTCGAGTGCAACACGTAACTTTTCATCCCACCTCAGCGAGGAAATGAAATACTTCTCGCGTGATTGTTGAGGGAGAAAGCTCATTTCCGCATTTTTAACAGTTTCAGTCAATTCTGTTGGCGTCAAATTAACTTCTTCGTCACTAGAATCACTCATTTTAGGTTTTTCACTTATTTTCAATCTTCTTGTTTTTAATCGAAGGGTTTAATTTTAAACAATATGACGTAAAAGAAAATGGTGCGCACAAAGCAAATTAAAAAAGTACACCAAGAAGGTTGCGAGTGTGAGGTTTTAACAAATTAAAAACGGTTGTATAGAAATTTGGCACCATAGAGGTAGAAGTAAATAGGTTTTAATGATGTTTGGAATTCACAAACTTCATAGACGAGTGATATTTAGTAACGTGCACACGATGTTCTAAATTCAATTTACTTTATCCTCAAGAGGATAATAACGGCTTTTGCATTCAGATATTGAAGCGTAAAAATACTCTTTCAGAGATGGTGGGATGAAAATTAATTTTTGCTATAGATTGTTCTTTTTTTTTTTTTTTATTATTATTGCATCATCACTTATCATCAGTTGATATCGCAGTCATGGGCTAACATGGGATATCAACTGATGATAAGTGATGATGCAGTCTAAGATGGTAGCGGGCAAATTGATCCTGCCGGGGATCGAACCCGGGACCTCCGCACGTTAAGACAACAGCGCTCTTAACACTGCGCCAGGGAGGTCGTCAATTGGTTTTTAATATTTCTTACTACAGCTCTTACAAAAACTGTAGGTATCCTTTAGTTTTTATCTCCGCTTTTATCTTGCCAGTTCTTAGAACTAAACACTAAAGTATGGCAGTCTTCACATTCCTTAGTCAACACACATGCTTACATCTTAATCCCATACACGTAACACGGCTTAATGGCTTCCGTATTTGAGCATCATAAATTTTAGGAGGCCTCTTACAGTTTCCAAATTGCAAATTCCGTGGAGTCATTAGGGCTGAATTAATCAAAGGGCAGATAGCCCTTGCCAAATCCAAAAGGTTCCCTCCAAACCCTTAAATCGTATTGTCAAACCAACACACAGTCGTTAGTGAAATGGCTTTTCTAATCACAATGTGTTGCATTGTAAGCCAACGGACAAATCTAAAGCCCCAGACTATAATATTCTCTAATACAGTTACCAACTTTGAGCAGTACAGCCAAAATTCCAATGGAGAATTTATCATTCGAAAGCTCTGAATTTATATAGAGCACTTGAACGGGGACTGATTCCAAAATGGACCATTGCTATCACGTAATTAAGTACCCAGTCCCAATGTTCAGCCAACCGTAAGTGGGCAGTTGCCTGAAATAGTTAAGGAGTTAAACAAACTAAAAGCATACAATGAAAAGTGCACTCTAATTATAACGCTTTAAGGTTGAAACTGAATTAGGGGGTGAATTAAACGGCGTAGTGGGCAAATGGGGTAATGTGATTCCATATAAAGTAGAGTTTTCTTTGGAGGAAAAATTAGTATTCTGTTACGTAGTTAACTACTCTCTTGTCCCAGAAGGCTCTGTGTGGTAGTTTGCATTAACTTACTTATTTAAAAAGCTTTGGAAACGTAATTTAAAAAAATGCTGTTTGATACAAGGTTTCATTTCATATTTTATATCATTATTTATTTATTAAATGTATTTAAAAAGGTTTTATTTATATTTACCAACGTACCCGTAGATTTAGGTTTTTAAAATTCCTGGAATTCAATACCAACCGAAATAAAACCGGCCAAGTGCGAGTCGGACTCGCGCACCGAGGGTTCCGTACTCAAGAAGTAGGTATAATTACCTTTGTTAATGAACCGCAAAACTAACTTTGTTTGTAGAGGTTTACTGTTCATATCAAAAAATTACGTTTGTTGTTTGGGAGCCCCCCTTTAATATTTACTTTATTGATATTTAATTATTTATTTTGAAAGGTAATATACAAGTTAATATTCTGTGAAAATTTGAACCGTCTACCTGTTACCGTTTTTAATATTGAGCAAAAAAATACGAAAAAAACACGTTTATTGTATGGGGACCCCCCTTAATATATATATTTTTTTAATTTTTAGTATTTGTTGTTATAGCGGCAACGGAAATACATCATTTGTGAAAATTTCAGCTTTCTAGCTATCACGGTCTATGAGATACAGCCTGGAGACAGACAGACAGACAGACAGACAGACAGACAGACAGACAGACAGACAGACAGCGGAGTCTTAGTAATAGGGTCCCGTTTTTACCCTTTGGGTACGGAACCCTAAAAATGGGTAAATAGCGAAAATTTCAAATTCGAATGTTTCATAACAGGTAGAGTAAGGAGATTCTAAAGGCGAGAATACAAACTTCATAAATAATGTCCAGGAATTGATACCGAATTTGACTAATTTTCTTCTGTCCTAAGCCTTATACAGGTCCTCGAGTTATCATGAATACAAAACTTTGTATTACCAGAAAGTAGGTACCAAGTACCAGCTCGAAAATTGGGATACAAGGCAATCGCATAGGATTCCAACGTAAATCGCTTTCAGGACACTCATATTATATACTTTGAGAACCAATCTTAGGCCCCTTTTCTTTCGCACATACCCCCTGAATCGCCTGTATTTTGGAGGGTAGGGGGAGGCAGGGTAGGTTTTCGTCAGTAGTCGATCACAGCCACGAAGGGATAGCGCGAAATACGTTTGCGTCAAACCGCTCACCCTTGAGATAACGGATGATGGAAGTTTTAGTATGTACACTGGTACAGTTTCTGAAATAGTTTTGACTATTCATATATCGTAATATATATTATTATTTCATCTATTAATATATTTTGGATAAGAAAGCATTTAAACAGTGCCAATTACCTACTATCAATTACGGTGTACGATGTGCGGAGAATATAATGTCAAATTGTTTTTATTGTATTGTAATTATGACGTTCAATTTCATTTCTTTCTCTCTTTGCCTAGCTGAAGTCTTTGTTGTTAGATAAGCTGTAGTCAAAGATTAGAATTAAAAGATTGAAATTTCATGAATCCTATTGAAATAGCTTCGCTGTTTGTTGCCTCCATAATTTGTTTTATGATAATTTCTTTTTTGAGGCTTTTCTTTTAAGATAATTTTATTTATTTACATCGTTCCTTTTAAGGCGATATTTAAACAGATGTTCATTTTTTATTTGCATCATACTAACATTATAAATGCTAAAGTGTGTTTGTTTGTTGGTTTGTCCTTCAATCACGTCGCAACGCAGCAACAACTTTATTTTTGGCATGGTTATAGTTGAGGACCTGGAAATTGATAGGCTATTTTTTATCTCGGAAAGTTAAGGAGTTCCCGCGGGAACTAAAACTTAAACCACGCGGACGAAGTCGCGGGCTAGTTTCGCATAAATTTTATAGGCGTCAAGTACTTCCAAAAATTTGTATTCTTCGTTAATGATAACCGCCATGAAGCCGATTGCCACTTGTTAAACTTTACAGCCGTTAGTTTTGTTTGTTAATTTGTTATGGAGCCCCTACTTGCGGTGATTCGCCCAGCTTTACGGTTATGGGATTTGAGGACTCGAAGTTTGCCCGTTAAGCTTAATTCGGATGGCTTGATTTTAAGGGATTGTACGTAACTATACTGTTTTGTAAACCGAAAATCCTATAGATTTCATGAGATGTTTTGGGACACCCATGACCTAGCAGAATCGTATTTATTTATTTATTTATTTTTAAATCTTTATTGCTCACAAAAAAGCGTAAAAAACTAGGACTAAACAGTATGCAAAGGCGGTCTTATCGCCTAAGGCGATCTCTTCCAGACAACCTTTGGAGACAGGAGAAGAGAATACAAACGGGATGGTGCGCAAACTACGAGAATATTTATTTATTTACTCTTTATTGCACACACATAAAAATAATAACAATAAACCCGCAGGGCAGCTTGTGGCGAGCTGTTGGGCAGTAGCGACCCCACGGACCTGATCGCTCCCGGGAGAAGTCTTGTTCCTCATCTCTGGCTTGCCTTTATTGGCCGGCTGGAGTGAACACTGACGAGGAACAGAACTCCCACCTCTTGCTTGCCTTCATTGGCCGGCTTGAGTGGAGATTCGCAAGAGCATCTGCAAAGACGCTCGGAGGAAGGAAGTATTCCAGTAAGATGCTTGTAGGGATCTTGAATGGACTACCAGGATTGTCCTGAGAGCCGTGGAATACCTCTCCACTCCTCAAGCACCTCAGGTTATGTTGCCCCCTTGCCGCTACGTCACTATGTGCTAATGGCCGTTTCCGGGGGCCCGCTTACTGAGTGTGCGAGTCACCCCCTGCCATTTTATCCTTGTAAAATATAATTGGTCAGGCAGGGGCCATAGTACTTCCATAGACCCAGATCACCAATCCATTTTAGCAACCCAAACCCGTAGACCCATATACATATCACTTGCTTCCATGTTCTGCAATAGTCCTGCACTAACCGGGGATTGTCCTTGGATGCACTCGCATAGTGCGTATAGGGATATTCGTCGGTTGGTGTCACATTTACTTTAGAGTAAAATTGTCTAACGGGCCTCTGCGAGTTGGTTTCGGCCCCTCGTACGCCTTCCAAAGGTCCGGGACCCCATGGTCCCGAGATGGAAGAGACAATAACAAAAAAAATCGAAAGCTTAGAATATAAGACAGAAGGGTGGGTCCCCAGCAACACTCCCGGAAGTCCTCGCCGACCTGGGCGGCCTGCTTGGATTCTGGAGTGAGCTCGGCTGGCTGGAGTGATCCAGCGGGGATTCGCATCAGAGGCCGCACGCACAACGGGCACCTGAATTTAGCGCGGAAAAGCCCAGGGAAAGAAGAAGAAGAAGAAGTAGAAGAAGAAGAAGAAGACAGAAGGGTGAAAAGGCGGTCTTATTGCTAAAGCAATCTCTTCCAGACAACCTTTTGTATATGTAGCAAGTAAACCGTCTTATGTCGCAGGTCACCATATTGTGATGTTGTGAATATCGCCTCCTATGAATACTGGATCCTTTTGCTTTTAAACTATTTAATTAATTAACTCTTTGCTTGACAAATCGTAAAATATTTTTAGGGAATAGGTACTTAGCAATGTAGTGACCGCATCGAACACACAGTTTTTCGTGACACCAAGACTTTCCGAGGACTTTACTTGAGGCTGAAACGTACCTAAGGTATCCCAACAGATCAGTACAATAAATCTACTAATATTCATTTGTTTTGAGGTAACACCTACCCTTGTCGATAACATTAACTCTAATTTCATAATAGGGCAACGGTAGAAGGCAATTTCAAAATAATCATAACGGTTAAAGGAAGTTATACCCTTTATAGGCATTATACCCAGTAAATAGACGTAAAAGTTTGTTGGTGTCATCTGTGTCAGTCCAACATGGGTCGAAGTTAATTTCCGCCTTCAGTTGCGGACACTCGAATTGTTAATAGAGTTTATCCTAATTCCAAGCTGGGACTACAAAAGTTGGGCTTTCTGAAATAATGTTTAAGTCTTCAACCATGCGCACAATTCGCGGAATTCGAAAGAAACTTATAGAAATGATATACCGACTCTTTAATACCGGTATCGCCAAATCCATATTTTTATAATATAAATGCGAAAGTGTGTATGTCTCTGTGTGTGTCGACGAAAGGTCTGGCACACATAGCTTGCATTCTTAGAACGGCATTGATGTTCTACATTATTATTGGAGGACGGACATAATATTCCGTCCTAGGTTTATCCCGGAAAATCAAAGTTAACCAAGTTAAGTTAACAAAGGCATCGTTTATTTAAGAAAAAAATGTATATCCAAAGAAAGCGCAATCGTTTTTACTTTAAAGCGAACTGCAGACCGTGTGGGAGTTTTTTTTTAATTAAAAAAAGAATTGTTTATTGGTTCCATTATTTACAAAAGTGCCTTAAGTCTACTGATAACATCTAATGATACAGTGTAATTTTTATGGTCGATCTCTGCAGCCTAATTTAGGATAACCTGTGGTTTAGGCTGCAGTGAATAAGAATTAGTTCGCGTTTAAGTTATTAATAGAATTGATCGAGCGTCAGTTGTCAAGCGCTTCGATTGAATGGGAAGACAATCTCCCACTAGGCACTCTGATGTCATATGTCTTTTGCGTGGCAATTTAATTTTAAAGCTCACTCTGCCACTCTATACCTATATTCTGTGGTTTTCATATTTCAGAGAAAACTCACTTTCTCCTGTAGCTCGAGTACCGTCCCACTTTTGAAACTAATTCATTTGCTCGTCGGGTAACTCAATTTGCACTCGCTAATGTAAACAACTTTCTTCTTTAATCAAATTCAATGTTCGAGTGTACGAATTTTGGGAACCAGGTCGTAAATTATGGGATATTGCCTTCGAATTCTTCCGCCTTATTATTTAGGTTGATGCCCGCAGGAACTATCTAACGTTCCGGGATAAAAAGTAGCCTATATCCTTCCCTGGGACTCAATCTATCTTTGTAGGTGTCTGACTGATTGACTGACTGACTGATCTATCCACGCACAGCTCACACTACTGGACGGATCGGGATGAAATTTTGGCATTCAGATAGCTTTTATGATGAAGGCATACGCTAAGAAAGGATTTTTGAAAATTCAACCCCTTACAGTGAAAAATAGGGGATTGAAATTTGTATAAAAAATAGCTTAGAACTTAACGTGAGTGAAGCAATGGGCAAAAGTTAGCTAAAATATACTTACCAAAATAGGAACGATGGTAAAACAACAGCCAGAGACAAATCGACTAATAAAGAACCCATTATTGCGTGAAAATCGTACGCGCTCCCATGATATTGAATCCAACATGCCGCAACAAAATAAATACCCAAAATAAATTATCCGTTTCCAATAAAACAACATTCATCCTATATTCAATGAAACAATAGTAACAAATCGTGAAGAATTCTGAACTCTTTGTTGTAACAAATAAGATTGATAATGTTTTTTTTTGGGGTTTGGCACGTGGCGTGTTAGATCGGGGCGTTGGTGTATTTTTCATACCCATCCTCCGCGCTTAATCGAGCGCGGGTAAACATGGTATTTTTCGCCTCGCGGAAAATATCGATAGGGTAAGTGCGCATTGTGGCGGATGTCTGCGAAAAGATGGGGTTCCCACGAACAAATATGTTTCAGGAGCACGGCGCCATTAATCATGCATTGAGTACTGGCACAATACGCCTAATGGTGCGTTTAGCCGAATGAACCGTCTGAATCTGAAGGGTCTATAGTAGGTAGGTATCTATTCTTAATCCTACGGAATCAGCCATATTGCACAAGCTTATTCGAATGATGTGGTCCCAATCCCAACTCCAACTTTTCAGTACGTAGTCTGAGTTTTAATTCGATTGATGGATTATAAGAATTCGATGGCATTAGCGTCAAAGTAAAGGAAACCTTAAACACGTTAAGTTACAGTTCAATTTCGCCTACGCATTCATAGCCAGAGCTCCAAACGATATGTTTCCAAATTAAAAACGGTTGTACTAAATTTGTGACTTCAAATCAAGAGCTTTTGGGTCCATTTTACTTTAACGCTACTGTCATCGAATTCTAATACCATCAATCGAATTAAAACTCAGACTAAGTGTTCAGTTCTAGATCGGGCCAGAAAAGTTATCGAGTTTTTCTACTACTCAGTAAAAGATGAAAAATGGTCGTCGAAGGATGGCACTAAAAGAAGAAGAAGATTGTACACCTCGGTACGTTTTGCCAAATGAAACGTCTGAATAACTTTAAACATACGGTAGAACTTAGAAGTTGAAGGAACAATGAGCATTGTCTCAGTCAATCAACAATTTATCATGATTCCATCAGGAGATCTTATAAAACGTAATTAATGGTATGTACGATTGAAACGGCGCACACCGCCGCCGGCTACTTCAGTTACCCGTCCATAATGTAAAACGATAAATAACTTTCTGTTTGTAAACGTGTGGTTATTGATAACAACGTTTACTGATCCGATTGAACGATACGGTTTCTAAACATAATCGATCATTTCCCAGGCACATTAGGTGACCGCTGTGGTCTTATAATTATGTGGGGAAATTAGGTTCAATTCTCGGCAGGAGTAATTTATATGTTCTAAACAGTCTCTGCTCCCCCATTCTCTAACTTAGAGTCAGTGACTATCATAAAAAGAAAGCCACTGACATATATTTTTAAACCATTGAAGGTTTGCTTTGAAATAAAAATAAGAAAAACCGGCCAAGTGCGAGTCGGACTCGCGCACCGAGGGTTCCGTACTCAAGAAGTAGGTATTATTACCTTTGTTAATGAACCGCAAAACTAACTTTGTTTGTAGAGGTTTACTGTTAATATCAAAAAATTACGTTTGTTGTATGGGAGCCCCCCTTTAATATTTACTTTATTGATATTTAATTATTTATTTTGAAAGGTAATATACAAGTTAATATTCTGTGAAAATTTGAACCGTCTACCTGTTACCGTTTTTAATATTGAGCAAAAAAATACGAAAAAAACACGTTTATTGTATGGGGACCCCCCTTAATATATATATTTTTTTAATTTTTAGTATTTGTTGTTATAGCGGCAACGGAAATACATCATTTGTGAAAATTTCAGCTTTCTAGCTATCACGGTCTATGAGATACAGCCTGGAGACAGACAGACAGACAGACAGACAGACAGACAGACAGACAGACAGCGGAGTCTTAGTAATAGGGTCCCGTTTTTACCCTTTGGGTACGGAACCCTAAAAAGACGTGTGGCACTCGGAGACTGCCGCGGTAAAGCTATTGCATAGCATTTTTTATCAACTTGCTACTCTTTTTATTTTCAACAACTTGAAGTCAACAACACAAGTAGTCATAGCAACCAAAGTGTTAGGTTTTTTTTCGTTACGGAATTTCTGGATTCGGTCTCCACGCTCAAGGCCCGCGATAGAAGCTATGCAATAGCTTAAAAATATGAAAAGTGAGTGGCTTGAAAGCCACTGAGTTACAGAATAGGGCTGGTCAGGTCTGGTGGAAGACTTCTATCTAGACTATCTAGTTAGTTACCAACCTGAAGGCAAAATCGTGCCAATCATCGTACCATCCCGACTCGCGATCCTATACCGCGTAGAAACTGATTAGAGGTACCTAACTGCCTTAGTCTTCCAGGTTCGCTCGTAAAGGGTCCGTCGTTAGACTGCACTGGTGCGACTACGGGATTCCACCATGTACCTACTCGTTGTCTCACTATAAGTATTTACTTACAATACAGATCCATGGCTCAGCATATAACACAGCCTGACGTTTGCTTTTTATATTGTATCATAAATTCAAAAAGCATCAGTTGAAAATTGATGTCATTCAAAGGCTCTGAAGTTGAATTGAATAAATAAACTGAAAGCTTTGTTCATATAAGGCCGTTTGCGTCTGGTGTAGGGCAGCTGTTTTTAAGAGTTAGATTTTAATAAATCGAGTAGAAATACAAGGAATAACGGAAAGATTAAAAATGTGACGATCAATCATAACGACATCGACGACGATACGCAGCGATTCTTGTTTGCATAACGAATACTGTCTGGAAGAATAATACTGTGGAGCGGACTAAAAATGTTTTTGTATAAAGTTTAAAAATGGTATTTATGATGGATGATCCGATCTCTAGCTGGGAGCAATACAGGAAAACGACATTCAGATCATTCAGACATCAGAGACAGCGTCGCTATGTATTAAAAATTAAATAAAAACAAAAACTAAACAGTAAACAGACATAAAAATTAGTTTCAATTTTGGCCACAGGGTCAGATAAGTTTGACGGACCATAATTAATTATCACCATCACGTCTAATTTTTTACTTATTTGACGTTCAAAAAGTGTACAGTGTATCTAATTTGAATAAATAAACATTGAATTGAATTTAATTTAATTGAGAGTAGCTTGGAGCAACTGGTTAACTTATTTTTATAAAGAGCTAATCTATCCTTTGTTTTCTCACGCTTTTTTTATGATATTAAGCTTATTAGTGAGCAAGCAAGCAGGCGGGTCACCTGATTTTTGAGTGAAAATTTGCAGCACTACCCGAGGAAGGGTTGAGGAACCGCCAATGCTTTGCCGGCTTTTGAAAAATTTACTTATTGCCCTTTGAAGAGCCCCATATTGTCATCATTTGGGAACATAGAAGATGGAAGCTGGTTCCATAATTTGCAGGTTGTTTCAACAAGAAGCTTTAGTTGGTTTAGGTTACTAGTCAGTAAGAATATTAAACAAAAATGAAACTCCACAGCTTTCCTTGCGATATCACAGCCCGTTACGAACCGGAAGATTGATGGAGCTCCGAAGCGACACAAATTGCTCATTTCAATATTAGATGCCGACAACCGCCCACTCGTGTTTTGCAATTTTGTGATATTATCTTACTTTCTTCTTAATTTATAGGTAGCAGCATATTTAAGCAACTGCCTCGTTGGGGTACTGGTTAGCATGTTCGACTGCGGCCGACGAGGTCCCGGGTTCGAGCCCCGAGTCGGGCCATTATTAAGTATTGGGTTTTTCTGAATAGTAATTCTCAGTACTAGCCCGAGTTAGGAAGTTGGCGGTGTTTCATTCCCGTGCCTCGGAGAGCACGTGAAGCCGTCGGTCCCGGTTAATAATAGTCGTTATAGCCGCATTGGAGCAGCGTGGTGGGTCTAAGCTCTAATTCCCTCTCTCCTAATTATGACAGTGGAGGCCTGTGCCCAGCATTGGGACGTTAATGGGCTATAGTAGCAGTAGTAGCATATTTAAGATTAAGAGATTTGCCGTTTGCAGTGATATACCAGGGTGTGGCAGGCAGAGGCGGCTCGTGAAAGATCATATTGGGAGTTCACTAAAAAAAAAAATGCTTACCAATTATTTGTAAATGAAGTCCATACGTTATATTGTTCCATTTTAACCGCCTACACTATTTACATAAATCACAGTCTTTTTCACATAAATACACAACACAATAAGTACACTATTTAAAACAACAATACCTACAGATTTTCCAGCCACTGTACAATGATCCGACGCACTCGCGAAGAAATCAAAATAAATTTACTTTCGTATTTTGTGTTTTGTTTACATCTTACCGGCATAATACGAATAAAAAAAATACTCGCGAGTTTTAACTCTTTCTTCGTGACAACAGGCCATCCATCTCATTTAGTCGGGTAATATCGCGCATGCGTACTTCGTGTCAGGAGCGCCGCTCCATATTTACCAAACTTCTCATACAAATCTTTTGTCTCACGCGCCGCTCGCATCGAATGCTCTCTTTTACTCTCATTACATTTCAATAAGAACGTTGTACTAAACTTTCGTCTATAGGAGCGTTGTTCTAAGCGCTCCACTTAACAAAAATACCATGTGTTGATTGATGAATTATGTAGTAAAGTAGGTAGGTAGGTACTTATGGATATTCATGATTAAAATGACAATGGGAATAGATTTATATAAAAATATTTATAACGTTTATAGCAAAGTTTATTTGATTATTATACCTACCTAGTACCTATGTATTTTTTTAAATTTTGTGGGAGTTCACTGCACCAGCGCTCCTTTGAGCGAGCCGCCTTTGGTGGCAGGATAATTTAAGACCAGTTCTCAAACCTAGAAGCGTTTTCCATTAAAATAACTCAAAAACTAACTAAATTCTTATTGTTAAATCATAAGTTAGAATTGCTGACCACCTATCACAATTTTTTTTGTATATGGGCTAGAGCTAGGCTGTAATCAGACCTGCTTGCAAATGGTGATGCAGCCTAAGGTGCTTGCCCAAAATAAACATGAAACAAACTTTGTTTTTTGTTACAAAGTACGCATCAGTCACCAAAAGTGGTGACTGATTGGCAAACGAGACGAGTGGCAAACGAGTGTGACAACGCATATTGTCAGTCGATTGCGATTGTTATGCAACGTTGACTCAAGTCGGTAACTGGATGGGTGACCGAATTTGGAGGTTTCGTTTCTCCGTGCTTCGGAGAGCACGTAAAGCCGTCGGTCTCGGATATCATCATTAACATCTGATAATAATCGTTACAAGTCGAGTCCCTTAAGTCGAGTCCCTTAAGTCGAGTCGTATGCCGTATGCGGAAGGACGTGGTAACTGGGAACCCACGGTACCCACCGCATTATTATCCCAAGAAAACTCCTACCATTATGTGATTAATGCAAAGGGGTCACTTACCTCAGTAATGAGGTAAACGACGCAAAGAGAGGAGTTTAAAATGAAAGCGCGCAAACCTGTTGTTTTTTCTACCCCTGATAGGTTTCAGTTCAGCAACACATCACCTATTGGCAGGTTCATCTCGAATAAATAGAGACTTTTTTATTTGTCCCTAGAAATCGATATTTTTAATTCAAAAAAATAACAACCGTTTCATGTACAAACTTACTTTAAAAATCTATGCACGTTTTCCATCAACTCATGAGTGATGGATGTTATCGATAATGTAGTGGCTATCGAATTATAATCATAATTCTGTTTGTTGACTTGTGCGCACCGTATCGCGCCGGCGCAGGCGTTCGAATACATCGCTCAAGTAATTGATCGGCTGGTCGACACTAATTCACAAATAAATTTTCACATCTCTCACATCTGTAAACATACAATTTTAAACCTAATTGTCTAAACAATGAAGTCCATTTTATAAAATTTCAAGTTTACAGGGAAACATTGTGTGCGTTTCTATGCAACATTATCCTTGCCTGTTAAAAAGTTTGCCAACGCAATGAACGATCTTATTTCGATAGCAATACAGTCGAATTTCGTACGAAAGTAGTTTCGGTAATGTTATAACGTTAATGTACTTATTTATATTCAAATGAGGCAGGCCTATACAAACTATTAATTCAAACATATCCGTTTACTGTTAGCACGATAAAAATAATTAGATAGGTATAAGATTTCGTTGGCCTGGGGGGTTACTATGAGCTCTTATAGCAGGACAGATATTGAACTGCACCTAACTTATGCAGTAATATTTTAATCAATGAAAACTGCCTTATATTTACCTACGATTTTGTGTATAGCATTTTCATAGTGGCAATTATTTTAAATCTTAAAATTGATCGTTTCATAATTCTTATTGTTAGCGTTTATGAATAATAAGAGCTCATTTGACTTTAAATTGAATTAAGAAATATAATATCATGACAAAAACGTCATTATACTAAATGTGTCTTCTATAAATAAGATAGTTTGGCGGTACTTGAGTAATTCTTTATCTGTTAGAGAAAGTGTAATCTTTATTGTCACCAGTAATTGTGATTGTTGTTTCGGGTTAACTAAATCGCACTATATATTGTATTTAACACATGAAATAACTGAACGTGGAATTATACTATACGAAGCATCATCTGCGTGTATTATTTACACGAGTTTCCTGCTTTTGTGTAACAGCATGAATTTGAATAAAAATAATACATAACACGTTTTCAATTAATTTCTTAGGTACATATTATTATGGTCTTCTAGCAAAATCTTCTTGTACTCTATTTAAAACTCCATATCAAGTCAGATTTCGTGTGTCAGGCAATAGATTGGTTTTTATTTTACTTTATTTTTTGTACTCTTTCACAATAAAATAAACTAGTTTTTTGCGGTGACATGCGGTTCAAAATAAACCGTAGTTTAGTTATTTGTCGAGTGTCGACGGGCCAGTCTAAACATGCCTGTCTGCGTTTGTTTATTTGTTCTGGTGCTATTCGTTTACACAGTTGTCCTGCGGTTAGACTTAATAATAGATTTCGCCTCCATTAATGTTACCAATTCAATGATCTGAATTAAATTGTTTAGTTCGACATCACTATTAGTTTACTTTAATAATAAATAAGTATTTAGCAAGAATTTTTTTTTCTAATTCGTTGAATTGAAAATACATCTAGATGCGTCCTATGGCACAGGCACAGAACCTACTACACTACTACCTACTACTTAGTACTATTACCTAATCTGTGCTACTACTTAGTTTACTCGTCGCTCATGCTTTCCCATATCGGTCCGGCCAATTCCCACCTTTACTTTTCAAACATAAAATTCCATATTTCATGGTGTATGGTTTCTTTAATGTGCATGGAACTTTTTAGGTAAGTAGTCGAAAATAATAATACTCACAGAATTAAGAAAAAACATCCTCCTTTTTTTGCAAGTCAGTCATTAATAGCTGCTTGGATATTTTTTTATGTCGAAGTAACTATATATTTTTAAATTTGTTCAAATGAAATTAAAGAACTATAGGTGGTAATAATACTAATAACTACATGCATTGATAATAAAATCTAAATTATTGATGAAATTAAATAATATTAAATTAATCAAAGTTTTACATCATTGCCTTCAATTAAGAAAAAAAGACATAGGCATCTTCCTTAATTACTATTAGCCATTAGTATCAAGTAAATATTCAAAGGACGCTCAATTTGTGGTTCGTAGCAGTAATTTTTAGTAACACGTGGTACAACAACGTATTTTGTTACCACCCAACCGAAGCTTATGGGGAGGGTAAATTCAGGGGTAGGCAAACGTAGCTTTTTGTAGCAAAATTGTTGCGTCATGCGATACCTAGGGTGCAATACAAAAGTCGCTACTTTGTCCGCTATTTTTAACCGACTTCCAAAAAAGGAGGAGGTTCTCAATTCGGCGCGTATCTTTTTTTTTTTTTTTTATGGATAGGGACAATTATCATGCTAACTAATTTCTGCGACTATACCATATTATGACCCGTATTAGTATTCTGTCATCTGTGCCCGTGCTATTAGTTTTTTTAAATTCCGTTGTCATTCCTGTACCGTTCTTTGATTTTCCAGGATTCCGTGATTTTCCGTAGGTATGCGGGAATCTTTATTCATGTGAAATTCGTCAAGATCTAAGATGGTAGCAGGCTAACCTGTTGGAAGTATCAGTTTCTACTCGGCATTGTACCGGAACTTGTTCCATCCCATACCGGAACGCTAAATCGCTTGGCGGTACGACTTTGCCGCTAGTGTGATAACTAGCCACGGCCGAAATCATAAATTCTCGATATTACCCTCCCAGGTATCGAACCCAGGTCCTGTCACTTATGAGACCACAGCGCTCATCAAAAGTCGTCAAATAAGCTTTAAATAGTACATACATTACAATGTTTGATATAACAAGTTACTATCACAAGAATATGAAAGAATATTAACTCTGGACATAATGAGACGCTGCAGGGCTAATTTGTTATGGTAGAAAATTGCCATGTAAATACGAAGCATCGATGTTTAAGGCCTGGATAAACGTGAAGCGCCGGAAACAGAACAGAACCATGTGAGCCCCCATAATAATTACAAAAAACATAATTAAAAGAACTAAAAAACACGACTGTCCTGCCATTTTTTCTTTAAAAAAATCTAATCTTTATGAGTTGTAAAGTTGAAATCTGGCATTTAAATACTTACCTAATAAAAAATCCCCCTCGAATGGAACTTGGAATTACGGCTACCACTGCTACTCCGTAACGATACCACAGTCATTAAATAACCTTCAGAATCTTATTAACATTTTTATTAGATGATATTTTTTTGTCAATCACTGGATATTGAACTATAGTGTTATATATTTTTGGAATCTACTCATCATTTTCTAGATGATGATTATATAGTTAATCTTATTATTGATTTTTTTTTCAATTTTAGTCTTTAATGCGGGACCATGGTCACCCCATCAATTTTTTTTTTAATTTTACTAGCCTATGTCACCCGGAATAGCTTGGGATTCTAACAATACCTCATTTATCAAAATCGGTTCAGGCGTATAGAAGTTATGGTGGAATATACAAACTCACATACATACATACATACATGAACCCTGAAAACAATATACTGCTTTTTTCAGGCAGTCGTATAAAAACTGTAACTGTCGAGCGTGTCAGCGTGGTGCGGCTGATACGAGTGCTCCGCTATGCTTTCATAGTTCAAACAAAAAGCCTTTAGCTGACTGCATTGTATTGATAACTTATTTGTTGTTTTCAAAAGGAAGGCTCATGAGCTGCTTATAAATAAATGCTATTACAAAATTTCTGAATTCCTTAGTGATAATCTCAAGTAACTTATCTTAAATAATATAATATGTAAATTAGATGATGACGTAGTGAATGAATGGTTTTATAGTGCAATAATTGAGTATCCTCTCATATTATATGGAATTTGACATATATAATTGTAATTAAGGACTGTTGTCATTTATCATTGATTATTTTATATTATTTTCGTTCGTTTTTAATTGTAATTCTGTTTGACCTTCTATTAATTTAATTGACTATTTTTATTTTTTTTATTGTAGTACAACTTTGACGCTTTATAACAAATATTCATACACCATAAATTGGTAGAATGTATAAGGCTCTCAAACTCTAATTATGTCAACTTTATATCACCTACATTCTCATGAATAAATTATTATTTATTTAGTTATTGCATCTAAGTATATTGAGATTATGATGTAAGTTTGCTCAATAAAAAATGGGTTTACAGACAGAATACTGCTGGCAATCAAGTATTTCATATATTTTTCTGTACTTTACTTTCTAAGAAGAGTATACGCGGACATATTTTATTAACATTTCCGTTACGTGTTCTGTCTGTCCAAGTCTTTATTCCATGAACCGGTATTGAGAGGTAATCAATGGTGCTGGACAAACGGTAATTTCCTAAACATACAGTGGAGAACAATTTTAATCGGAGGCAAAAACTCGGGCCTTCTGGAATTCATTTTTATTTACATTCAAATAAAAATCCGAATCGAACATGATCTAAAATCTTCTTTCGTCTTTTAGGTCTGTTACGTTGGTCATCCTAGCTGTAATTGAACGTTTACAGCAATCGGAGTCCTCAGATACTTTGTGTCTCTAGCTAGACAGCCAAAACATTAAAACTTTTTTGGTAAATATGTATAAGATATTTTCTAACACTTAGGTAATATATATCCCAAAAAAATATATCGCCAACATAATAATATTGGCCATTATGGTCAAGTTCTTTTCTAGGCTTTTGTTGGCTGAGCATCATTATTTGCACCTTTAAAATATATGTGAATAAAAAATAATCACTAAATGTGAATTTAAAAAAGAAGTTGCTTTTAAGAAGTTATTAGTA